>CM072886.1:24775079-26025079 GCA_037013685.1 Acridotheres tristis
TATAATTTCCAGTATTAAGGTTAAAATAGTATTTTTAGTGTTTTAATGACAATCTTAAAATGTTTTCCAAGTAACAGAATGTGTTTTTAAAGATGTGTCCCGAAATTCCATGTGATGAGGCTCTGTATTGTCTGCTGTGCATTTGTGGCAGCGAAACTCCCTTTAAAGCTTCTGTGATCAGTCGCTGTCAGCAGAGCAGGATGGGATGGGATGGGGAGGAGGGGGATGGAATGGGATGAGTGGGCTGGGACACGTTTGCCGCAGGGCATCCCCTGCTGGTGGGACCGGAGGCCTTGGGACCTCAGTGAGCAGCAAAGGTGCACATGGAACACTCGGACAACACACATGGATTTGCTGTGTGTCAGGGATTACTGACAGGACAGTTTAGCACTGCAGAGCTTACAGGATACACAAGTGCAGACTGGCTTAAGCTGTGAATTCCACCTCTTGCCACTTGAACTCTGTTCCCAGTCCCTTCTGCTCTCCCCCAACACTCAGCTTGTACGTGCAAGTCTCCTCACAGCCACATGTGTTCTGCAAATAGTGCGTGCTGTGCCTTTGGTCAAAATGGAAATCTAACTTTGTAGGCTTTAAAAGCAGGGAAGGTAAAGAGAGATTCTTGTTTAGCAGCTGTCTTATGTAGAAAGTTTCAGCCAGGCAAGGCTAACTAAACGAAAAACTTGATTGAAAGCTGAACTGGCTAGTAGACAAGACTTAAATCTTCCAAGAACTGACTTAACTTTGAATTCTGTTTGATTCTTCCCTTGGATGTACTGCCATGGTTTTCCACTATTCGGCGGAATGAACAGTAGTACATTTTATGTCTCTAATTTTTTAAATAGAAACTTGGATCTTCAATTTTAAATATTAGAAGGAGGAAGCAAACTGTCTGGGTTCTGTTAATGATTTCTGTGTTTGGAATGAGTGGTGTGTGCCAGCAGTGGAAAGATGCCAACAGGACCATCATGCTCCCAACTTGGCAAATATCAGTATCGTCTCTAAGCATTTTCTGCCTTCGTAGTTAACACCGAAAATTCTGTAAATAGAAGTTCTGTATTCACTCTGCAGGAGGAAAGAGCTGAGTAATCAATGTGCTACTGAGATTCACTTCAACATTTTTATCATCTCATATCTTTCATAATAAATCTTCAAAGGGAAGTGTGACATTTGAGTTGATTTGTTTCTTGTTGTAAGAGGAAGCAGAAATGTTTCAAAACATTTAATGATTAGCCTTTGTATTTGAGTCATGATAAGTTTGTGCAGTTGCTCTTTCAAGCTGTTAAAGAAAAATCTGTCCACTTTGGTGAAGTTAGATCATAGTGCTTAAAGCTTGGTTAGCTGAAAAGGCAACACACATGCACAACAGGAAAGTAAACAAAGGTTATAAACTTGAGTTTAAAATAATGTGCCCCACATTAGGGGAAAGACTTCAAAAGAGCTAAAGCAAGAGCAGCTATTTCTCTCCAATTATGGTGTATTTGTAAGTTGGTGGGTCCTCATTAATTTTGCTATGTCTTTTTTTAATTGTAATTCTAAGCAGAGAATATGGAACCAATAATACTACCCTGGGAGAGATGTTGCTCTTTGAAAAGAAAGAAGCCACTGCAGAAAACTAATTTTCTGTGGATAACTATTTCTGTACCTACTTTATTTCCTGAATGCATTTACTATCATGTTGTCAGCATGACTGTTCAAAAGTGAACTCTTTCATAGTCTTAATATTTCAAACTTCTTTGCTTTGGTCATTACCAGACTTGAGCCTTCTCTCTGCTTTCTGAGAAGTACAAATAAACCTGCCCATTGCCTTTTATCAGAGATCTTCACACCTTTAATTCTAGTGTGTCTGGTTAAAATGCACACAGACAGCTGAAGTATGATGAATACCTGTATCATGTAGCCAGTAGTGATGAGAGAATCAAACTGTAGAAGTCTTATTCTAGATGCTAAAGCAACTTCACAACTGTGAAGCAAGTAAGATAAGACATTGTAATGATGAGGTAGCAGTACCTGTGTTACAGGTATGTTTTGTTTTGTTGCAACTTCTGAGTTGCTCATGAGACTGAGGTCAATATTCCAGTGAAGAAATATGTTTTAAAATAAGGTATAAGCTGTATACACACATCTTTAATAACACTGTTTATACAGTGAGAAGGCATTTTATCATTACCACTCATAATTCTTCTGCATGTATTATGCATATTACCTTGTTCATTTATGGTTTTTGAACTATGTAATAAAGAATGTATTTGTTTCCAGGATCACAGCTCTGCTTTGTTCCGATTGCAGTGTTCTGGATAAAAATATCCTCCTTTTACATGTTGTTATACAATACATTGCTGCTGCACCGAAGCTGTTACTCAGAAGAAATGTGCTATACAAGGGTGTTAGAAGTAGCCTGCAATAAAGGAAGCATTGTGGTCGAAGCAAACCAACGTAGTGGCTAAATTGTGAAAAAAGGCATCTTGTTTGGAAATCGAATTTAATTATAAAGCACTCTCAATCTCTAGTAATATAACTGCTTTAAATTTTCAGACAGTGGGAGTAGCTCACCGTTGCCCAAGTATGCCTCATCTCCCAAACCAAACAACAGCTACATGTTCAAACGAGAGCCCCCAGAGGGATGTGAGCGAGTGAAGGTCTTTGAGGAAATGTCGTAAGTAATGCCTTTTATATCAGCTGGTATCTGCAAAGCAGTAAACCTGTTTACTGAGCCTATTCAACTGCAGATGAATAAACTATTCCAGCTGATGGGTTTTTCAGAAGCAAACTATTCTTATAGTTTGTGCAGAAGAGAAGTTCAAGTGTTTACATTGGTATGAAGAGAAAATGGAGTCTTTTTACCTCTTTTTGTGCATTTATAAAAGGCAACAAAAATCCAAGCAGGAAGGATAAGGTACATTAATTTCCTAAGCATTTATATGAACCTCTTTCTGTGTATTTTTTAAAACATTTTGAATTTTCATGGCTTCAGCAAAAACTCCCCTTGCCATAATTATCAGTTTCAAGCATAGGTTGCATTTTGATGTGTATAAAACATAGAAAATGGAGTGAAATATATGTCAAGTATTTGTAGATGGTAGTGTGCTTATGGCATAGACTTTGCTCGATACTTTTGCTGAGCAAGAAATTGGAAATTAAACTCTTGGACCTCATGTCTTTTTCCCCTAGACCCAGCAGTATTTGAGTACAGCACATGCTGTTGAGGTTGCATGCTAAGCTCCTGTGGATGAAAAAATTAGGGAGGGGACGTTTCTTGCTCTAACAGCATTCGTTGCCTGCTGGGTGGTAAAGGGAGCAATGTTGGGTTGTGGAAAAAGCCTCCAGACAAATTATGGAATATGGGAAATGAGAAGTCTGTTTTATGGAGGTCCTCAAAGGAATTTAAAATGACTAAATATGTTTTTGCTGCATCGCTTATCAAAGAAGAATTTGTGCCATTCTAAATTTACCGTGGCATTTTTTCATGTGCATATGTACTGCAGATTTTTTGTGCTGGAAGTTGCATGTTTGTCCAGTAATTACCAAGTCCTTTCTTGTGATGGTACTATTTTTAATGCTGTGGATCAGTTAGCTGACTACCAATATGGAAGATGTTTGCCTCTCTGTCCAATTAATCCCATTCCTTGTCATTCACATTTTAGCAATGTATAGAACCACAAAATTCATGATGTGAAAAACATCTCAGTTGGTCAGATATATAATCTTTTTTCTCGTTGTAGGTCTCGTCAGCCTGTCTCAGCCCCTCTCTTTTCATGTCCTGACAAAAACAAGGTTAATTTCATCCCAACCGGATCAGCTTTCTGTCCTGTAAAACTCCTGGGCCCCCTTCTTCCTGCCTCAGACCTGACGCTGAAGAACTCTCCAAACTCTGGTCAAAGCACAGGTTTGAGCACCCTGACTGTTGAGCAGCTTTCGTCCCGGGTCTCTTTCTCATCTCTGTCAGATGACACCAGCACAATGGACTCCCCAGAGATCCCGGTACAGCAACCGTCCCAGCAGCAGCAGCCGCTTTTGCAAGAAATTCAGACTGAAGAGCATTCCTCTCCTCAGAGCTACGTGTTAATCTAGAGCAAGGTGGAGCAGGCCTCTGCCCCAAGACAAGGAGTGAGGAGATCCTAGTTCAGATACATCTGCATGAGGTGGCAGCCTTTCAGAACACCATGGAATACTTAGCAGCATTCAAAAAAATATCTCAGCACTGTTCTTGGCAGGGACAGAATCCATATTCAGCATTTTTTGGTGAGAAAGCAGTAATGCCTGCAGAATCCATATTACATTAAGCATTTTCAGTGGAGACTATGCATTTCATAGTATGTTTGACCAGATTAGTACTGTGTCCTGTGTTCTGTTTCAAATTCTACAGTATAAATAAGCTCTCTCTATATATAAAAAAATGTTGCCTGTCTGAATAGAAAATGTCTTGCTGTGTTGTGTCCTATGGAAAATACTGTACTTCAGGATTATGTTTACAATTGATCCAGGTGTTTATGTTTCTAACTTCTGTAATACACACAATGCAAAAAAAAAAAAAAAAAACGGCCACAGCAGTTGCACAGTGCCCACCCTATGGCCTAGCTTCAGGTACTTCTCTTGAAGTGTAAACTCAGGTAACTTGGAATGTATATCATATTGGAATATAAAATACTTTACAGCTACAAAGCTAAAGAGGGAACATCACTCTTTTGCCTTTCCTTGTTTTATGCATTATATTTCCTCATTACATTCCACTTTCTTGGAATAAGTGCATTCAGATCCAGGTGAATGATGACCCTGGACATGGGTGAACATGAGGAGAACCAGCAAATCTGTGATGTATATCACTTTGTCATGTGCTTACAAGTAAAACAACTGTTGCATTTACTGTCATTTCAATAGATGTAAAATTGTGGCATTTAAAGGTTTCAGGTGTTGCTCAGTTAATGACTGTTAAACTGTTGCAAATAAAGTGTTCAGTACTAGGCTGTACATGAGAAACATTCCACATTGTGTGTGAGAGGATTTTGAAAGACAAGAATGTTTTTGTTAAAGGACAGAAATTCTTTCAGGTTTCATGGGGGGCAATTGGGGATTTCCTCTCATGGTTTTTGTTGGCAGTTAAGGATGTGAAATGCTACTGTTACTGTCTAAAAGTCAAATTAATGTTTAGTTTCTCTTTTGGAAATGTTCATTCATTTGCTGGTTGGAAATAGGTTTTCAGATTTTGTTGAGCAGTGTTAGATGAGCAGCGTTTTATTTATGTAGTGAGTAATTGTGTTTGGATGAAAGTCCAGAAGTAGCAAGTGGGTGTTCTAAGAGGGGTGGGGAAAACAGTAGTTTTAAGTTCATGTTACTTAAAGCTTCTCCCATAACTTTCAGTTACTTAAGCTGTGTGTGTAAAAGTGTGCTTTCCCCCCTCCTTAAGTGTGAATAAAAGAAAAATCCATGTAAAATAATCCTGGATTTGCAGGCTGGACACTTTCTCAAAATAGTGCATGGCAAGATTGGGTTTGTGGTGCTCTTCTATTGTACTAGAAAAAGAGGAGCATTGCTTTCAGAGATAATTTCCTGTGATACAAAGAGGACCCCAAAGGCAAAATAAACTTGATGTTCTTGCTCCATTGCTTTCAGCTCGGTGGAACTACGTTTATGCTGTCTGCTCCTAAGAGAATAAGGTTCACCTTTTCCAGGAATTGAAGAGATTAGTAGCCTGCAGCTACTAGGAGCATTGAAACATGCTCTTTTATGTTTTTTTTCTGCTTTTGAAGATGAGATTGGAGGGGGATGAGAGTGAGCCACCCGTAACTACTCACTAGATACGTGCTTTTTTTGGAGATAAAGCATTGCTTCCTTTTTATTACTGAGTTTTTGTTAACACTGTCTTACAAGGTGGAATTTGCAGCCTATAAAACATCCACTGTTTTTTGGCTCCCCTTGCAGAAAATGTAGAAGGAGAGAGGTCTGTCTCTAACCATTTTCATGTGAAAAACTTCTTGAAACACAACAGCCATCTTTAACCCTACTAATCTCAGGCCTAGGTGAAAACACTATATATTTTATAGACTGAAGATAAAGGGGAGAAAATACTCGTGATGTAAGTATCGATTCCTTTTAATACATTTCTTTCTAGACTAACATTGCAGTATGATGACCTTTTTATGCTCTGGCTATGTCCAGATAAGAAATTGTAGTCTCAATTATTGGTGTTAGGTTACCAGGGGATATGATGAGTGGTTTTTAGATCAGTGCTGAACTCTGTACAATATTTGCAATGCCATTACATGTTCTTTATATTTTTCCATGAGAAACTAAATATTAATTAAAATGCACATTTGTTCTTAGCAGAATTGAAGGTCTTGAACCAAATGTGTTAAAGCTAATGCTTTGCCATGTAAATTTCCCAGCAGTTGTTTATCTCAAATGTATTCTACATCCAGCTGTAGAAATTTGTCAAATATTGTTTAAAGTTTTGTACATAGTTGTACTGTTATTTCTAGCCACTGTGCTGAACAGTATTCAAGTTATCACACAATATTGCTTTACACAAGGAAATGTGTGGCTTTTGTTTTGTATTTTTTTCGGTATAGAAGTTCTTGTGTCTTATTTAAATAAAAATTATAGTTAAAAAAAAAGTGGGGACAACACACAAAAGCAGTGGTTCATTTATTTGTTTTGGAAACTTTGCATGAAACACCATAGAAGGAGATTAAATTTTAATATTGTTCCAAATTTACATCTAGAATAATGCCAACCATGTATGACTAGTGTGCTATGTCTTCTAGAACAAGATAATCTCTTATCTATAGGTTTTTGCATTCCACTGTACTCAGAAGCGGGGAAAAACCCTAAACATAGCTGAATGTTTAAATATGCTTTAAATAGCATACTCTAATTCTACATAGCACAGGAAAAAGAATCAGTTAAGAGTTATGTGAAACTGTGTATCTGCTGTTGTGTTTGTGGTATGGCTAATTTCAAGTTATCTGCTGAAAATTATGAAAGCCATTAGATGTTTCACGATGTGAAACTAAACTAAACTCCTAAAGGATGTGGTATAAATCTACTGACAGTCTTGGTTTCATGTTGTTTTGTATGACTCAAATGATTGTCATTTGACTTACAGAATAATTCTTTCCAGATGGGGATGAGGGGGAAGGAGGAAGAAGGAAGGATAATATTTAAATACATGTAAATCCTCCAAAGTCAGTGTTTACTAAAGAGCACTATGGCAATAGCCATCAAGAATGGATTAATGCTTATTGTCGTCAGTCATTGGAAATTTTATGTTTTCAGCATCCCAAAGCTTAAAAGGTTTCTATGTGACTATGTTAAAAACATTAACTGGAACTTAACTAAAAGTCCTGTGCAGGGCCATAAGTTGGACTTCAATGACCCTTGTGGGTCCCTTCGATTGTAGAATATTCTGTGGTTCTGTGATCCCACCCATCTACAAGAATTCTTGGTGTCCTTCAGTCAGGAATGGCTTCATTTCAGCCGTTTCATCATCAGCTTGAAGGGGTTCCTAGGAGTAGCTTTGTGACTGTCCTGTCCCCTAAATGGATTTGGCTGCAGCAGTCTCAGGCTGTCCTTGAGTGGGAGGGTGTTTTCTCAGGAATACTTTGACAAAAGCATGCAGCTTGCCCTGCAGAGATGCATTGCAGTTTGTGTCAATGGGAGCTTTTAAGCATCCCCATGAACCTAACCTTGCCTGGTTAATCACATTTTGGATTTTTTTCCACGAGCCACACTTTGTGTGCTGTGTGTAACTCACTGCCTTTGTCTTCCTCAAAACCAAAACCAGGAATTAGAAAAGCACCAAGAGTAGAGATCTAATGAAATAATTTTGCCTTGAGTCCCTTTTTGTGAATAAAAGACATTTTCTAGTAATTTGTGGCTCTGGAAGTGAATGTTTCAGAGACTGTAGGTCTGTGTAAGGAGAGCCCTTGGCTGTGTATGCTGGGGTAGGGGACAACAGTAGTGAGTGACCTGCTTCTTTTAGGAAACAGGGAGATGTCTGGGAAGTGATTTCTGGCTTCCTGACAAATTAGCTCTTGGGAAGGGCCAGATACTGGCACAAGGATAGAGTCTGAGAATCTTCACAGTATGTAAGTGTAAGGGGTAACATGAAGAACAGAAATGGTGATGTCAGCCAACATCTCTAACTTACTCAGTTCCAAACAAACATCATCGAGGCTTAGCAAACCAGCTCCTCCTACCCTGGCCTTCCTCAAGGGTAGTGGATTGGGACCTTCAGATGTTACTTGAGGTACAAGCCAAGCAGTTTGGATGTAACAGGTAACTAATAGAAGTGTACATCAATTACTGCTGTAAAACAGCCTGCCTTGCAGTGCAAAATACAGTCATGAAAACACAGATTTGAAGCAACTCATCTGGGAGGAAATAACCCAAGTTCCTACTGTGTATGTCCAGAACTTAAATGCAAGGGAAAAGTGAATTAAAGCTGGGAAAGTACACGCATTACATGTACAGTCATCTATACTTGGTACTTGGCTGAAGGAAGTTGTTTGATCAAAGATTGACATGTAGTTAAAATGTGTGTATCGTGCTTCTGTTTGCATTAGTGTAGTCAGTTCTGGAAAACTCTCTAGTTTGGAAGAGACTGTAAAAGGCTCAGGGAGGTGGTTTAGGAATAAGTGTTTATGTGTTTAAAATGAGATGATTTTACCAAGGATGTGCTCAAATACAGTTTTTATAAGCCTTAGTAACTTGTGATTATTTGGGGCATTTTACATTTTAGTTGATGGTAGAGAGGTGGAATTTTTAAACTACTCTAAGAATTCTTGCCTCCCTTAAAGAAGCACCTGCAATATTTTCAACTAGAGTGTTAACACATCTTTTAAACTGTCTGCAATAGGTTTTTGAGGGTAACTTTTGGCTTCTGGAAATTTTTGGTGTGTCAAACATGAATGAGGTCTCCAGTAAAGTAGAGGTAGTTGAGTAGCTTTATTAGTTCTTTTGATTTCGGGACCTCCTCTATAGCACCATAATAATGGAGAGGTGGTAAGAAACTGGAGAGTAGGAGTTGTCTTTTTGGAGTGCAACAGGTCACAGAAATAATGTGTTACTCAAGTGGGGCTGAGAGGAGGGAGTTTCCTCAGTAAAGGCCACATAGGAAGTGAGTGAATATGTGTTAAACTGCAAATTCAATTGATGACAAGAAAGAAGAGCAATTAGATGAAACTGAATAGAGAGGTGACCCCATTTTTAAGAGTAGCTGAAGTTTTATCTCAGGTTGTACGAAGTTCTGATGGGAATTTTTTGGCTGCTTTATTTGTAGCCTAGAAAGCTCAGAGGCAGAGGAGCTGGAAACCTGGGAGAAGGTTGTGTAATCTCTTCTCCCCACTGAATTAGAGACTGAGCTTCATAACAAAGGACAATTAGGCTAATAACTGTAGAAAAGTAAGGGGCGGTGTGTGAGACATTTATTTTTGTGTATGTGCACAGTGAGGGGTGTGCTTAAACTTTTCAGTGATTTGTGCAACTGTTGGTTGAAAATAGAGTTTGTTCAGGGCAACATTAATACCCATGGTAATCTATTTTTTGTACCTTTGTTTTTAACTTTTACTTCTCCAAATAAGTAGTAAGTAAATAGCATCATCTGAATCCCAGACTGCCAGTTAACAAGTCATGTTAACTAAAACCTTGGTGTCCATTTACTTTCCGCAGGTGAGATCTGAGTGCTCTTGATTATTTTATGGACAGAGGTTCTTTCTCCAAGGAGGAGAAAGCTGAAAGAAACTAGGCCTCCTGTTAAAGTTCGGTGCCAAAAGGCTGGGTGGTGCAATTACTCCTTTTCTATTTGGTAAGAATTTCTAGTAGTGCCCTATGTCTGTGATACAGATGTTTCTCAGAGGGTGGGTAGCAGCCTCCCTTTCCATAAGGTTGGTGCTATCCTTGGGTTTGTCACTTAGGGAAGTAAGAACTTATGAAAGATTTTAAAAGGGTGTTGCCTTTGGAAATGAAATCCTGTTATTAGGAAATGGGAAGTGGGTGGAAGAAACACTTCAATCTGCTTGGGTGATTCTTTTGGATTCTAATCCATTGTACATCTCGAGAATGTGGAGATCCATTTATTTTGATGTCAGTTGATGAAAACATAGGAAGCTTCATATGTAGCTTTCCATCTCTGACAGTACAGAGGTGGTACCATACTGCCTACTTGACTGCATGGTTATATTTTGGATGGGGCATGGAGGTGTATTTTAAGGATTGTCACTGCATTCAGGGGCTCTTGTTCACGAAATGAGTTTGGGTACAATTGTGGATCTGGTTTTGGTTCTAGTGGAGAATCCCAAGGAGATAGTTTAAACACTTTTTGAACTGAGTACCTAAGAAATCGATTCTCTTCTAGGGAGGATTTTCTGGTTTTCCTCTCCTGCAAGGGAATACTAATCCTTTGGGGGTAGGGGAGTGATGAACATGGGAGCAGTAGGTCTTGCACTTTCTAGACATTGGGAAGCAAAGGCAGCTTAGACCCCTGATTTGGAGGGTAACCTGTATATCTGTATTGGTACATACAGGATGTTCCTTGGGTTAGGAACACAGCAGATGCCCTAATACTCCAGAGGAGTATTAGCCTGGATGAATGTCATTTGTTCTCTAAATCAGGCCATCTGTAGATTGCAGTCTGTCCCTTTGGTTGCTTCCTGGATGAAAGGCTCTGTCTGAATGCTGCTCTGTATGATGACCTGACTTTGTATTCAGTGAGTGAGAAAATTTACCTCCAGACTGGCCAACAAACTGGTACCTCTGTCTGGCCATGGGGCTTTGTGGCTCTGGCTCTGTCCTGTGGGTGCAGGTGTGCCAGAGCAGGAGCCGTTGTCCATCTCTCACCCTTCACCATCATGGAAGTTTCCATTTCCCACCAGGTTACGTACAGGCTCTGCATAGGAGTGTCATTTCCACCATCTCTGATGACTGGGAGACATTGTCTTCTTGGTGCAAACCAGGAAGAAAACACCTGTGAACCTGGGCTCCTGCAGCTGTTGGCAGTTCTGGCAGCACCTTGGTGGTGTTGTGCACTGGGGACAGGAATATCATTACCTGAGCCATGGTAAGACTGGATAGCCCCTTGATGCTGTCATGGGTCAAGTGTTTGAGGTTTTTTTTTCTGATAGGCCCTGGTGCAGAAACTTAAGCACCTTGATAGAGATTTAGAGATTACTGATGGTGTATACATTGGATTAATCTTCCCTGAAAAAAGGCACTTACTCCACTCTGGCAGTTGGCCCTTGCAGAAAGGAACTTGGTTCGTACTGGTGCTGCTACACAATAGGACTTATTTTGGGGCCATAAAAGCATTTTCTTTTATCTTGAAACACTTTCCTTTTTTCAATTGGATAACAACCATTAAAGAAAACAACATTATATATGTCAACCTCAATTAAGGCCTGCATTAAATACTTCACATGTTTATGGGGAACAGAGAGGGAACCCAAACCACTTACAGACAAGCTGCACTGTTCATTAGAAACCACCCCAGGACAGACAGTTCTATCTGCTCCTCCAAATCTCAAGTAGGAAAATGACCATTATGGATTTTTACTGGTTTTCAATTGCATTTAGTATTTGCTAACAGGATGAGCTAATAAAATGGATGGGGGCAAGACAGTCTGTAAAGCAGTCTTTAGTGCAGCCTTTCTTCCTGAATGCCTATTTGCTTTTTAATCTTATTTCCTATTATACTTTGTTTCAGCAACATTCTCATGACTTAAACTGCAAGCAGTGAGATGGACCTGCACACTCTGAGGTCTAGCCAGGCTTTGAGGCACAGCCCTAGTAACTTAAGAACATTGCAAAGGCTGGTGAAGCCAAGAGGTCTCCTGCCTCCAAGGAGACCCGGGTCACTTCCCTTAAAAATGAAAGCAAAAGCTGCAAACTGCTCAGTGCTGGAGGGGGAGGGAAGGTTAAGAATTAACAAAAGGAAGATTTTGTTCAAGTAAGGTGTCTTGTAATCATTTCCCTACATGAAGAGCAGCAGTGACTGTGAGTATCTTGCATGTGAACTTGGCTGTGGTTTGGTGACAAGTAGAGGTGACCATGGGTCTTGCCTGAGGGCTGTGGTAGTGCTGCTGGCATCTCCCTCAGCCTC
This sequence comes from Acridotheres tristis, assembly GCA_037013685.1. Classification (NCBI taxonomy): domain Eukaryota; kingdom Metazoa; phylum Chordata; class Aves; order Passeriformes; family Sturnidae; genus Acridotheres; species Acridotheres tristis. Next base: position 24,787,168 of record CM072886.1, read on the forward strand.
ACACCCCTCTGTGGCCTCTGCTGCTTCAAATGTTATTTTTTGAGGAGGAGAGTGGCAAGTTTTCAGATCAGTGCCATTGCAGGCTCTTTTCCAGCTGGAAATGATGTGCCAGGACAGTGGTGGCCCATGTTTAGATGGGTTTGGGATGCTCACAGCCCTGGGCTCTGGGCAGGCTTTTGTGATTTCAGAGCACAGATTGGCATTTTAGGGGAAGAGCCTTGAATTGCTCCTCTGCCTCTGGCTCTTGCAGCCATGCCTGCTGACTCTAAATCCAGGGACAACCTTGCAGAAAAGGCTGGATCAGCCCAAAACCCAGCTGAACCACAGATCAGAAAAGTCCCCCATGGGGCTTGTCTCATTCTTTGTGCTGTCTTCTAAAAATCTGAAAATCAAACTCTCACCTGCCACAGTGACGGCTGCTCTCTGCTGTCAGGCTTTGGTGTTCTGAAGCTCTGGTACTCAAGTTCAAGGCAGAGATGATCATGGGAGCACTACACAGACTGCCGAAACAGTCCAGAAAAATAAGCAGTTGTAACAGCAAAGTGGCTCATGATATCAGTTATGTGTTAAGGGTTTATTCTGAGGACTGTACTTGAAATAATAGGAGTTTGGGCTTTTTCCTTGTTGCATCCTGCTCCTGTTTACCTTACAGCTTGTTTCCTGCAGCCAGCTGTTATCCCACCCACCTAGATGGAGACAGGGTTCGATGATTTAATTGTGTAGCACTTTGAAACTTTTTACCTCGCTTCAGCCTGTTGATGAAGCAAGCATATGGCTTCCAACACCTGTCCTCAGGCCTTTCCTACTGCCATTATAGCTGAAGAAATCCAAAATAAAAGAAACACCCTGCACAGTAAGTTTCTGGGATAGATGAAAGACTTTTGTTTAAAGAGAAGACTGGCTCTAATTTCTTTACCCGCTTAGGTAGGTCTACTCTCTCTTCTAAAATTGCTTATCTACTCTTTTTCCTCATTTTTTTGGGTATTCCCTATCCCAAAAAGGATTCCCACAGCAACCAATATAAATGGCTGGCAAATAGTGTCAGCCAGGCTTTCACCTCCAAGTTATAGGATGCTTCTCTCAATTGAAGTTTTGTAATTTTTGCAAGCAGCTAAAACTCCAAACCCACTATGGATTAATTACAAGGCTGGGCCCATCAAGCTTTTGCTATGGTAGAACAGAGTTAAAAGTTGATGCAACTGCTGGGAGCTGAACACTGCTGTCTGGCAAACAGCAGCCTCCTCACTTGGTCAGACTTGCAAAATGGTTTGATTGGAAGGGACCTCTAAAGGTCTTCTAGTCCAACCCCTCTGCCATGGATGTTTTTTTAAGAGATGAGGTTCTTCATAGTCCCATTGAACCAGACCTTGAACATTTCCAGGGCTAGGGCATCTGTCACTTCCCTGGCTAAACAGTTCCAATGTCTCACCACAAAAAAATTCTTTCATATGTGCAATCTAAAGCCTATACTCTTTCAGCTGCCTCTTTGTCCTTAGGCCCTGATAAAGTCTGTCTCAGTCTTTCTTACAAACTGTATATATTGAAAAGAAAGCCCCACAGTAAAGTTTTCCCCCCAGAGACTTCTGGACCCCGGGCTGAACAGTGCCAGCTCTCTCAGCCTTTCTTCACAGGACAGTTGCTCCAGCCCTGCTGACTGGTTCATGGCCCTCCTCTGGACCCACTCCGCCAGGGAGAGCTCCTGTGCTGGCAAGTGCCTTGTCTGACTTGAAGGGAGGGCTATACTTTAGCCCTTAGGGTTTGTAATTAGTTAGTGAGAGGAAAAGCCAATTTTATGCTTGGGAGAGCCCTGTTAATGAATGGCCCGGTAATGATCTGACTGACTGCAGTCCTTGGTGCTGGAGACTGGCTGGTTACCCAAGGCCAGACTTGCTGGACCTGCAAGGCCTGTTTGGCCATGGTGCCCTTGTTTACTGTCCCAGGAGAGGCCGTGTGTGTGTGCACTGTGCTGGGCTGAGCACATGCAGAGGCAGGATGGCAGCCCCAGCAGCTCAGTCGTGCTTGGGTGGCCAATGAGGTGCAAGACCATCTCAGCAATTCTGCTTCTCTGCTGAGGCAAAGCCTCTGTTGCTTGGCTGTTGGCAAGCCTGGTGGTTGCTCTGCTTCCTGCCTCCCCCATATGGTGGCTTGTTTAAAAATAAGACATTTACAAGGAGCAGAAGTTATAAAAGTAGGCTAACCAGAAGGGGATTTGCAATAAGTGCTTGGAAGTAAGCTTGAAGAAGTGAGGAGGGACCCAATACTGGCAGCTGCACCTCTACCATGTTCATTCTTGCTGCTGCTCTGACATCTGATCATCTTTGGGAACTGCACTGAGAAGACAGGATCTTCCAGCTGCCCTTCCTGTGCTCTGGGGCTATTCAACCCCACATACCCTCAACAGCAAAACTGGACAGTAAACCCACCATTCATCCCTTGGTGCTGCTCATCCAGTATCCCCTGCTACTCACAGTGGGATGTGATGAAAGGAAGCAGATAGCAGTCAACAGCGGCCTCAGGAAAAGGTGGCATGATGCCAGCATCTGGGTGCTGTGTCCTCACATCAACCTCCTACTCTGCTGAGCCTTTCCAGGCTCAGATCCTGTCAGGGCTTGTAGGCCATGACATTTCCTGTATTCCCACTTGGAGCAAAGCTGCTTGCTGGTCACCTTGTTGCTCAGGTGGTCCCACTTTTTCCTAGCATGTGCAACCCCTAATGTTTGAAGGGAATTTAAAAGGACATTTAGGAAAGGCAGTTGGCTGCTTGTGGCCAAGTGGTCTACTTCAAAGTACCTTAGTGTCATGCCCATACAATGTTGGATATGGGAACAGCAGAAAGGAACAAGGTAAGTCCTATTCTACTCTGTTGAAATAAATCATGGTCATTTCACAAGGCCAGAAAAGTTACTTTAAAAAGTTGCCTGGTAGTTTTCTCTATGAGCTGTTCAATTGCCAAGGCTCATAGTCCAATTCCTCTGAAGCAGCTGCTCTGAGAATTGTAAAACTTTGAATCATCAGAATCAATTACATCAAATTTAATAAACTTCACAATAAAGACAGTTAATCAATTGCCACTGTTTTCATCTGCCATAGGGGTTCTGCATCTGTTTTTATTTTAAAACAATCCACTACTGAACCAGAATATGCAACTGGAATGAAGCATATTAAATCAAGATGAACATTATGGGTGTAGAAAAATCAATCCATAATTTTCCCAGGATGATGAACTGCCCTGTCATCCCAAGCCTGAAAGCACAGCACAGACAATCCTCTCAGTGGTACTGGCCTGGGAGTGACTCGACAGCCTCGGCTGCTGATGAGCATGTGCCAGACACTTCTTTAGTAGTAGGGAAGTATTGTTTGTAACTCTGTACTTTGCATTATCTATATTTATTTGCAGGATGGTAGTTTTCCTGCTCTGGTTTTCAACTTCATTAAATCTTTATTATGATAATGCATTGTACACAGGGATTTAAATTGCTTTTCTTTAAGCAAAATCAATGACATTTTAAATACCGCTGGCTTGTTTCTTCTTGTTTTTTTTTTTTTCATTTCAAAGTGTGAAAAATTGCATTGCAAATGATTCAAAGCTTAAGTAATTTCAAAAATTACATATTACAGGAAATCAATGCTTAATATGAACTACTTGGTAGTGCACTTTGTGTGAGGAGGAGGGAAAAGAAAAAACCTTGCACCTGTGGTTTGACTTGTGTAAAAGGGATGATCATTCTGATGCCTAAAAACAAGATAAGGATTTAGAACATCATTAGCTGAGCCTCTGCAATGCTCTTAATTGTCCCAGTCAAGACAGGAGTTTGGTTTTTTGTGCCTTGTTTTGGGTTTTTTTTTTTTTTAATATCTTGGAAGTCTAGAATGTGACCTAAAGAACAAACAAACATTTTCTTGAGTCCTTAGGAGCAGTTAATTGGTTATTTTGAACTCAATACAGCCTCCTCTCTGCTTTTCACCTAACTGCTTCAGCTATTAAAAATGCTGGAGTGGATTGTCCACAAATGTTTTAGAAACTATCCAGACAAATGTAATCCACAGCAAATTTAACAACCACAGACTTGCTTAAAGTTGCAAGAATCTGTTTAATGATTTTGTGGTAACCCAGCTGGGCTGAAGAGCAGCCTGGCTCTCCCTTGAGTGCCTGACACTGACATTTTTGGCATTGCAGATAATTACAGCTTGGGATGAAGAGGATTTTGGGCAAACAGTCTCTGTTATGAGTACAAACTAGCACTCCTAAGTGTGAGTGCACCCCCGTGTAATCCTTAGGTATTTCCCAGTTAATTCCCTTTGTAGATGTCTTATTTACTGCCAGAACTGCAGCCCAAAGTTGTGAATTCAGCCATTTCCCAGTGCTCAAGAAAGAGAGTGCAGAAAAGGCAGCTCACTGAGCAAGGAGCTGCCAGTACTGAAGAGCAGCAAATACTGTGGAAGGAACCAAGTTTTTTACCTTTAGAAAGAGTTCATTGATATCGGATTCCAGGTCTTACACACCTCAGGGCCCCAGCTGGGCTAGGGACTGGGCAAAGAGAAGATCAGACCATCTTTTCCCATTAGACAGGAACAACTGAAGTATTTAGACAGTTCCAGGTTATGGGATGGGATAAGGAACATGACAGTTTGAACAGGGGTGTTTAAGGCTTGCTGAGGGTTGAGCCTGATGAACTCTGGTCAGTCCAACCTCACATCCACTGCTAGCATGTGGCTTTTTAGGTAGGAGGCACCAAATCCACATTACTGCTGCTCAGTGCACACATCCAACAATGTTCTGCTGCACTCAAGAAGCTGGCCAATTCAGTGAACTTGTATATTTATATAGTTATTTTAGTTACCTATTAGGCCATTAGGCAGGGATTAACTGAGTGTACAGCTGTGAAACACTTCACCAATGTAAAGGGAAATCAAGCAAATTTTAAAAGGCTGAATCTAATAACTTGTAAAGCAGGTCCTATATACTGCACAGAGCTTGTGATCTTAACTGGCTACTGGCACATCCTCAGGGTGGCACCAGGGCATGTCCAGGCTGGACATCTGGAAGAATTTCTCCACTCAAGGGGTGGTCAGGCATTGCACTAGGCTCCTCAGAAAGGTAGTGGAGTCATCATACCTGGAAGTGTTCAAAAGGCAACTAGACATGGCACTGAGTGCTGTGGTTTAGTGGCAGGGGAACTCTTTGTTCCAAGGCTGGACTCAACAGTCTTGGAGGCCATTTCCAACCTTTATGACTCTATGAGCCTTTTCCCTTTCTTTTGCAGGGAAACAAAGGGACACCACACATTCAGTTCAAATTTTCTCACTGTCCTTCCTACTGGATTACTATTCAGAAACAAAGGGTTCAGTACTGTCTATAAACTGGCCATCTTTATCTTCAGATGCTTATTATGTACCAATTCAACAGCACAACAGCATTCCAGTGGGAATAAAGTTGTGGTTTTTGTCAAAATCATTTTATTAAAGAGTTAATGTCACAACAAGCTTAAAATAACACATGCTTCAGAAATAAACTGGATGAAAAATTCTCAGAACATAAACAGAAATGGATTGAAGGCATGGCAAAGCATCAGTTCCAAGAAACTTCTGCAAACAGGTGCAAATTCTGTTGGTACAATGGAGAAAAAACTCAGAAAAAGAAGCCTCCTGGGCATAACTTCTTTTTATGTAGTGCAGTTTGTCAAATAAGTTAGATTGGAAAGGGCACAATTTTGATGGCTGCACAGACCCAAATTTACTTCTTCAGTAATTAGCTCCAGCACAGCTTTTTCAACTGTGAGTACTAACAAATTTAGTTGACATCCTAACACAGTAGTAATAGATATATTATATACATGATAGATGTTTGACTCATGCAGCCTCTTCAGTTACATGATTTTTTTAAATTTACTCAAGAAACATTATAAAAAAATAGGTTTGCAATTTGTATTTCACTTCAGTGTTAGCTCCACATCACCCCAGGCAAAGACAGTGTTTCAGCAGACAATCTAATTTGGCAAGAAATCTGCCCTAATTCTTAACCTCATTTTTTTAAGTCCACATAGAAAATAAATGCGAACTCTTTATACAAAACAAGAGCATATAACTGTACCTATAGAAAAGGGGATTAATTCCCTTTAATTTTATTATCATGGCACATACTTCATAGTTTCACAACAGCATAGTAATTTTCATTTAGTTTTTTTAAACTCCAAAATAGTGTTGATGAACGGAAGAATATGAGTTACCAGAGGCAGCTGACTCATGCATTAAGCAATTCATGTTCTTTATCAGTTTTCCCAACAGCATCAGGATTGGATAATGGGTCAAGGTCAGCAAAGAGACTGAACCAAGCAGTCAAGTCTTTAGGATTCTTTGTAGATTCTGGGGGGAAAAAAAAAAGAAAAAAAGAAAGAAAAAAGAAAGAAAAAAGAGATGCACAGACTTGTCAGCTATTTTAAAACAAAACTGACTGAATGTTTGACTGAGGTCAAACAAATGCCATGCTATTGTTTAATTTATTACCAAGGGCACTTCTGACAAGGAAATCAGAATGAGTGATTGCATTTTAAAACACTATCTTTGTCAGAATATAGAACTTTAGTAAGAATGTTTTACATATCTGCTATGTATTTTATATGGCTTCTGCCATGATAAGTACAGAACAGTTTATGTAGAAATATAAACAATCTCACTCTCTCTAGCTTTGTTCCATGAAAGGTACTTGAGTGTGCCCCTGCATGCCTGAAAACAAGCAAAAGGAAAGTGAAGGCAAATTTTATTTTCAACCTCTCTTACAGGACTAAATTCCTTTGCCTAAATCCAATTCATGTGACTGTTCTGTCTCCCCTGTAAGCAACCAACAAGGTCATTACTCATCTGGAATGAAGTTTTAATGGGAAGGCATTGGCCAGAGAGAGAGAGGGGTTATATTTGATAGGCAGTCTCCAGTACAGCTTCTAGTATAATTCTGATGGATATAGACAAAATGTGAATAGGAAATATATCCAATAGCAGCTGGACTATTGCACCTCTGTGTCCACACTGATGTATGTATTTCACAGAGGTCTCCTGCCTGCTTTTATTCCAACAGGGAAGATGTTCAGGTTAAAGCAGTAACAACTTTGGCTGCTATGTAAAAGGTACATCTCCACTTGCTTTGTTTTTGTGGCCCTATGCCCAACGTGTATTACACTGACAGTGAAATAAGATATGTTCTTCTCTCAGAGGTAATGGCACATCTTTTCTGACAAAAAGAATTTACAGAAAAATAAGCTCTGCCTGGCATGACACTCCTCTTGGTACCTGCTACTTTCAGAACCACAGATTTCCAAATAGCTGAAGGCCATTCCTTTTGCTGGAGCCAGTCCTGTGCCTGCATAATCGCACTGATTTCCAAAAGTTTCCAAAACACCTTAACTCTATTTTTGTTTTTTCTGCTGAGCTGAAAAATCTCAGGGGAAGGAATACATGTCACCCCTTTCTTCTGCACCATCAAATGTGAATGCATAGAACTGGCTACAAACTGGCAACGGAATTCAACATAATTCTTGTTCAATTATCCAGAAATTCCTAGTAAAAATCAGCAAGCCTTTGTCTCAGTAGATGGCAGGACTATGCACTCTTGGCTCAGCTGAACTGAATTAAGTTTTAAACAGATTATTACCAATATCATATATGTTTATTAAAAAAAATTGCAATTAGGGCTCTTCTGCCTTTAGCAGCAGCCTGTATTTTAACCACAATGCTAAATCTTAGACCTTAAAAACATTGTTTAGCTCAAAGTGCATGCAAATGCTATTCTGTGTGACTCAAAACTAGGTAAAAGAAACGAGCTTCAACTCCTTTGTTATATAGTAAATTACTCTTTTGACATGCTATTAACACTAAGCCTACCAAAAATATACATAGACACACATATCATACAGCTAATCAAGGTCAAACAGAGTAATCAGGGAGCACAAGACTGAGGTTCTACAAAAATAAGTTCTGATACCACAGTAACTGAGAAGACATGAGACACTATACAAGACACAAGAGCTAAAAAGGAAAAGCCAAGTAAATGAAAAAAATACATGACTATCACCTTTCCCAAGTGTCTTGTCATTCACATTCAGGCTGTGTGGTTTCTGTGCTGGCTGTGGTATTGATGGTGGGCTCACACTGCTGGCTGCCCATCCTAAAATTCAGTAATACAGCAGCATTAGTGTGAGGAGTTACTTTGTTAACTCCAACACCCCATTGTCTGGCAGCACCAGACAGAGGAGCAGAGTATTACATTACATTACATTATGTATTTGTCCTTGTACACACAAAGTCATCAGTCAGACCTGCATAGGAGCAACATCTTTTTCAAGAGAGTATCTGTTGATCACTTTCATCAACTCTAGGCAACTATACCCTTTTCAAATCTTCCTCCTGGCTAGAAAAGACTTTTGTTTCTCTTCTAGAATTATAGTTAATACTCATTCACAGAAAAGCCAGTTCAGTAATCAAATCCAACACAGCTGTAGGGAAAAGAGTCACTTGTATTTGGGTGGAAATACCACACATAATAAACATTTTTTTCCAAGTCTAAAGACTTTCATTTCATCTACTGTTCCAGACAAAACCTTATTTAGAGACCCTAGATTTTTTAGGTTTTTTTTAAGTAATTCTGGAAAAAAGATAGTTCATTGCAAAACACTGAAGAATTAAATTCAATATTAATTACTTCAAGTTAATTTCAAACTATATTTTCACGGAGTATTTCTTTTTGCTCTTTATTTGAAAGGAGCTTCTCAGCAAGAAGAGAGAAACTATGCAGGAAAAAGTGAAATAATTTTTGGTTCTTACTTGCATATTCTATATCCACAGAAGAGTAATGATAAATACAGTTAATGAGCCCAGATGGACAGGTTGGCAAAACTAACCAGGGGTAGTATACTGCAGGAACGTATTAGGAAAAAAACAAAACTATTTTTGTCCCTTGCTTAAGGTATATAAATTCATGTCCTTTATTATATTTAGAGGACTGGAGACAGTATTTCTAATTTAATTAATAGATCTTTTAAGTTTGGCCTGGTCAATTATCCATCTAATTTGGCAGTATCACAAACAGGATGCTCATCTATGCACCCAGTTACCATTTCCTTATTCAGTATATTTTCTACAAGTTCATTCTATCACATCCTTTTTTACTCTTTTTGTCCTTCCTCCCCTTACTTTCTGGTCTTTTGGGAGTCCTGTCAGATATTGGCACCCAGCATCCTGACAGGTAATGCAACAACCACATCAGTCACATCAACCCTTCCTCTCTCAGTAGATTATTCTCATCACTCTCTGATCTTACCTTGCTATAAAAGCCCAAGCTATGTTATAGAAAGAGGCAAGAAGAATTTTTCTGTAAAATCACGAATTAGGAAGGAAATTAAAAGCCACAAACATCCTCTGTATCTCTAAGGAAACTAACCAAAAACTTTTTCAAAATCTGGATGCAGATTGCTCACACATATTTGCTCTAGATGAAGGTGATAAAGGCCTGTGAGCCAGTCTGTGCCCCTTGAAAGTGAGATTTTAAGAGTTTAATCTTTCAAATGAGCAAATCTGAAAGATAAATAATGGAAAGTGTGGCATTACCCTTTCAGAATGACAGACTTTTCCAGGCATCTTCTCTGCTTGTGTTACAAACAAGAATGGCAGAGGACATTATATACAACTACAGTAGACTGCAATGATTTAGTGTGGAGATGTATCGTGAGAAAGTGTTTGATATGGCAATGAATGACAACTGGTAAATTCAGCTGCTTAAACAAAGAGGGCCAAATCCTAATCTGACAGAAATGTATGGGAGCTCTGCCAGAAATTTCCAGTGCAAGTCCCAGTGACTCCAGCAAGATCAGGAACGGGCTCCCTGTGACATCACTGATGTTCCTCTACACTGGTGTGCTTGGCAGGTCAGGGAGTCAAAGAAACACTTCAGACCAGTGAACTCCTTTGGAGCCCTGGCTTTTTTTGAGTCCCTGGACTATGGCCTGGTAGGCAGCATATCCATGACAGATGCTGTGGCCTGGCTGTCATTTAATGAAATGCAGGTAGCTCAAGAGCCACTTAGAAAACAAGCAACAAAAAAATACAACCAAATACACTCCAGAAAATATGTGATGCTTTCATAACGAAATTACTGATCTATGAAGGTACTGGGAAAGACTGACATAGAATTTTTATTAAATACTTTCATGAATTATATTTTTAGTCAGCTACAGAGAACAACTTTGCCTTTCAAAACCAAACCGCAGCCTATCAGTTTGAAAGCAGTTGTTGGCCCTAAGCCTGTTTTGGTTTGCCTGCTCACAGGATGGCTTTGTTATGTGACCAGACAAAAGGTTATTGCCAAGACAGCAAGGAAACCAAACAGCTTGCTGTCAGCAAGCATCTTCACCAACACTGCAATGATTAAATTTAGAAAAGGAAATGGTGAGCTGTGCATTTTCTTACCAACTAGAATACATGCACATGTAGGGAAGATAAAGAAGAGCCCTTAATGGTACGAATGAGTAAGTAAATGAGGCCATAAACATCATGAAAAGAGAAAGCCAATGCTCCCTCTGAAAAAGTAGAAAGGCCACTTAACTACAGAGCTGTATCTGGAGGAGAATCTAAAATAGATGTTGGGAGCATGCTTTGTTTCTATTATGTATATATATATATATACAGACACACATTTATATGTATTTCAAACCAGCACCTGGTAGCCCCATAGCAATTCAGAGTCCCATTGTGCAGGATCCTGCCTATAAATACAGCCAGAGAAAACTCTGAGCTGGGAATTCCTGACCGTAACAGTTTATAACCTGCACAGCATTGTGCCTGTTTTACAGATTAAGATCTGAGGCAGAGAGAAAACAAAGCCCCAAAGATTTATGAGTGTGCTTAACATAAAATAAGTAAGTAATCCCACTGAAGTTAATAGAAAAGTTAATGTGCTTAAAGTTAAGCATGTGAGTTTTAAGAATCTTTATGGTCTTAAGGCCAAATTCACACAGGAAGTATGCAACATTGAGGCTGCAGTGTGGCACCTCACACTGAATAATTATTAAGCAATCCTACCAGTTAGGGATAAAAAATGCAGGAGATGTATCCTCAGCAAAAATGTAATTCATACATTCTAATACTTCCAACTTGTATGTCTGGATATGCTTATACTCCAGTTAGTATTTAAAAAAAAAAAGTCTCTCCATATTTAATGATAAGGTCAAATTCGGAAAGAAAAGTTGTGAAGTGAAATGAAAGACTAAAGCTGAGTTTTTACAAAATATAAAATGGACCAAATTTCATCTTCTGTTAAAAAACAGGAAACAAAAAACTTGGAAATATTTAGAAAGATAAACAAGAAACAAAACATTTAGAAAGATTATTTTCAGCTACAATCACTTAGCTGATAAGCCCTGACTTTTCAAATGCTGGTACATCAATTACCACAGTCTTCTGCCAAAACCTTGGAAACCCATTTAAAAATATCCACTTATTTTACCCTTTATTTTTGTTTTTTACGCAAAAAGATTTTGGGATACTATGTTGACCGGAATGGATTTTCCATTTCTAGTATTCCTTGAATGTAACATTACTGAATTCTGATTCTGAAGTCTCTAACACTGCACCCAATGGGAGTGCAAATGAAAGCTCACAGCCACCTCAGAAAGGATGCACAACTACACTTGCTGTTTATGCCTAAAAAATACTTCTCCTTTAAAAACACATTTAAAAATGGAAATTACACTGAAATGTAAAATATTTTAAAATACATAAAGCTGTGAAAATAATCAATCTCATAATATTTCTGTTGCTAATTTTAGTAATTTGCTTGAAAATCATGTACCTTATAAAAATCCATCTAAAATTGTGCATCATTACAAATGCATTCTCCCATTTTTCGTTTAAGTGCTGAAGCCAATGAACTGAGGTGTCTTGCTCTAAGGGTGCTGGCAGTAACTGCATTAATTAAAAAGTAAGTCTGACTTTCTTATTCCTGCCAAAATGTCACAGGTCATTTTACATCGTTGTATGACTCTTCCAGCTGCATGGGTTCCAAGAAACAGTCTCCAGGACAGGATCAGCCTGCTGCTCTTTCCTATATTGCTCTTGCCCAAGTGAGATTTAAATGACTTGGGACAGAGCCCGAAAAGGCAAGGTCCCCTCCAGCCTGCAAAGCCCTACAGAAGATCCAGCCAAACTGCAAGGAGGACAAAGGTAGGTACTGTTGGCTTTTTATCACCAGCCTGCCTTCCTCCCTCAAGGCCAAAGCAGCAGCAGGAAGGCTCTGCCCTAGTTCCCCTCCTTTCTTTTCCCCAGCAGTAGCTTGGAAAAGCCAAGAGAATTAACTGCACAGAAGAAAGAGCTGCATCAGTAATCAGCCTGGAAGAGAAAACCACCAATATGTTTGCTAGGATGAGACAACCCATTCTACCTGACCCATATCCCTACATGGAATGGTATAGGATGCTTGGGGGAAAAAAAAAAGAGCAACTGATTTTTAAATGGTTTAAAAATAGCATCCCCAGACAAAAGACAGTCATCATTTTTGCTTTCTTGGCCCCTTAACAGAGACAGAAGTTGTAATCAAATCAGTAGAACCTACTGAAACATATTTTCTGCTTCAGGAAAAAAAAAAGATCTCAAAGTTCTGCATAACATTTCAAGAAATTCCATGAAAACATTCAAGACAGTAATCCTGACTTTACGTTTTGGATACTTCGTTCAAACACTGCATGAAAAGGGCTAGAAAAACAAGTTACTCATGTAACTCATGTGTTTTTTCTCCAGGCCATACTCTGCTTTAATTTCAGGCACAATTTCTGCAGCCATGGCACAATATAAACTTTCACCACACTTCTACATACCAGAAAACCATACTCTAAACCCTAACCCAAACATTCTGACAGAAGAAGAAGAGCTCTCACCATGTAAGGATGACTGCAAGTCATTCATGTTTTGGTCTAGCAGCTGTGAGGGCAAGTAGCCTGATGGGGCTGGCGCTGCAGATGATGAAGTGTTCTCCCCATCTCTAGCTGAAGAGTTCATGGTGAGATCAGCAGCCTGTCCAAAAACAGCTGTCCACTCTTTGCTGAATTCCCCCTCATCCAGGGAGGAGGCGTTGAGGATCTCATTTAGTAACACCATGTCATCTTTATCACCAGGTTCTGGCTCCAAGGATCTCACAAACTTTTCCTTTGAAGCTGTCTCAGAACAAGAGAGTCAAGATAAATCATTTTTTTTTAGACAAAGTAAAGAAGGAACTTTTAAAAACATAGCCAATCTAGGCTAGGTATGTTAAGTGAGATGGAATATTTTTGCAAGAATATTTGTTTTCTATTTTAGACTCAATTCTCTTGGACATCCGGGTTTATACCTTATGCAACAAGTAATTCCTTCATCTTCTAAGATAACCTCACTGCTATTAAGACTTGCTTCTTATTAAAAATAATACTACAAGTATGCTTAAAAATCTATTAAATACACCAAAATCATCATGGTCTAATATTTAAATCATTGGGAAATACTACTTCTATGTTGCTTCTTGAAACATTACATGAAAATCTCAAAAAAACCCAGATTAGTATAAACTAAAAAAAAAAAGTAGAGCTTGGGGTTTTAAGATCTCCCTTATGACCTTCTGATCAATGCTTGAATTATTGGGAGTATTTCCCTACAAGAAGGGTTAGTCTATCACAGTTAGATTTCTACACTTATCAATGCTGTAGTATTCTTTTTTCTTCTCATAAGCTGTTGAGAAATAATTGGGGCTTGCATTCCTTCTGATTGCCTGTGTTAGTTTTTCCAGCACCAGAACTGCAGCTGAAGAAGCTCTTGGATCACTTGAGCCACTGCTCCTTAAAAACAATTTTTTCCTATTTTAGAAGTGCTAAATAGTTGTATAAAATACTTGAAACTGGTAACCAGGGTCATTATCCTTTTCCAAAATATTTTGAGAGTTAAAGAACTATGAAGGACCCCAAGAGTTATTTTACTTGGAAACATTTGGAGTTCCCCTGTGGAAGTCTGCAAGTCACAAAAATGGTGCTTAACAAGGCTGATAATGCTACGTTCCTGAAATCCAGATCAGTTTATCTTAATTATGCTTGTTTCAAACTTGTGGTAAGGCACAGAAGCTACTTCAGTTTTCCAAAGTTTGGGTAGATCAGCTGAAATCTCCAATTTGCATTCAACTTACAGAATGCTTTTAACCCTTTTGGGTTGTGATAAAAGATTGACAGTAGCAAGTGTTGTTGCAACAGGCCATTTTACTGAAACTCAACAGCCTTCTCAGAAAGTTTCCTGGCAACAGCTGTAATAATCTATAATGAAATGGCTGAAGTTGAGTCAGAGGAGGAAAAAAAGCACAAAACTGTGTTTTAAAATAGGCTCATGCGTCAGCACACACACCTACGTACTAGAGAAACAAATAAACCAACACACAATAAAATTATTTTATTCATCACTGAACTCAGCTGTGAGATTCAACTCCTTTCTAACTCACATTTTGATATATCTCTGTACTCCCTGACAGGGCCTAAAAATTAGAAATAGAAACATTAGAAACACATAAATTCTCCTGACGTTCCCCCTAGACTGTAACTAAAATACCACAGAAAACAATTTGTTCTTACGAATTTTCAGGCTGTTCTCCCATCTTCAGAAAAAGAGGAAAGAATATTGACATTGTCCAAGTACCTCCAGTGCCCCCAAGTTATTCAGCAGGTAAATTCTCCCATAGGGGAAACACACCTGCTATTTCAAAGGCCCTTCTACGGGGCATCACCACCTCAAAGCTGCTCTCAGGAAGCCCCTACATGAACTTGCAGGGAGAGATGCAAAGGGAGCAGCATTTATAGCAGATCTGCTACGACACAGCACCAACACCACATGTAACCACAAGTGTCCTGAACGGAACCAATGCAGCAGCACAGCTCAGAGCCAAGCTCTGCTTCATCTGGGGAACCACTGCAGGAGCCCCATCTCGACTTTAGGAGCAAGTACAACATAAAGCTTTACACGTGAAGAGCAGTCAGGTCTTGCTGCAGAATGTGTAACCACCAGAAATCTGGGGAGTGACACATTTTGCGGCTCAACAATCTTCCTGGTTTTCCTGTGGGGACTGTGCACCCGTGGCAGGGCAGGATAGGGTGTGTTCAGGCTCAGGCTGCCCTGAGTAAGCAGCAGCAGCAAGTTTTACTCTTGTTTGCAATAAAGGTTATCACAGAAACCAGTCTTGCTTACCGAGATATTACTCATGTGGTATCTCTACCAGATTACTAGAATGATAGGGACTTTCTCACTTTACCCATAAATCCTCTATTACTTCTTTTCCTGTTTCTGTTTTCACTGCCCATTTTCAGTCAAAATCCTTTTTTCTGTCTGCACATGTTGCCCCAACCTTATAAATAACCATGAAAAAAATCCAAACCTTCCAATAAAGCATGGAAAGAACAATGTGACTGTATTATTCTTGTAGTTGTTTGAACAAGCCTCTAGCAATGCTCACAATTCCTTTGTAAACATACCTCATTTTGCTGCTATTAAAAAAAAGGGAAGTAAAACTAAAAATATTTACAACAGTACATGATTGGCAACACATGATGAAGACTTCCTTCTGAAACACACATGAAAGTGCACCTCTACCTATAGTGCTTCACTTAAAATAGTACAATATTCATAAGCCTAAAGCTAGCTAAAGTGTAAAATGAGGGCAAATGGCTGATATTTTAACAGTGCCATAGTGATCCTTATCCAATGCAGATACCCCACAGCAGTTTTTGTATTAATTTAACTGTTTAAGTAAAGAAAAATGTGTTCTAAGCGGCACAGCCAAGCTTGTATGAGCAATAATTGTATGTATTATCTGTATCTCCACTAGGAAGGCCCAACAAGGAATTGGACTGAGTAAGAAGAAAACTAGAAGGAAGAAAATGCTACTATTAGATATGCACCTATCTTTTTTTAATGACTACAGAAAAGAAGTCATTGTTACCTTACCTGTTCAAAGATTAGGGCTGCTTCTGCAGACAGCTGAGGAACTTTCCTGGTGCCTGCCTTCATGGGTGATTCCCCACATGGATAATTTCCCCCCCCAGTGCAAGACACTGCCCATGGCAAATCCAAAGTCAATATGTTTCCAAATGTCCTTACCTGCTATGAAGGCAGTGATTTAAATGTTTAAAACCCCAAACCCTCTCAGTCTGACTGACTAAACCACACAAAGGGATTTTTTTTTTTGCTTCATTTGCTTGTTGACTTGCCACAATTGTTTTGGTTGTTGAAGTTTTTTTACTCATTCTTCTGAGATATATGAGTGAAAATAAATTGAAAAATTATAGAAAGCACTCTGACTTCTTATGAAAAATTATAAAACTTTAACCCAGGTATTTCATATGTTACCTGGTAAAACAGCACATCCCCTTGAGCTGCCAGGGATTTCACAGAAGTGTAAGGACAGCACAATGGATTTAATTAACTCATAGTCTTTAAAAAGTCACCAGTTCTTACGTGGTTTTAAGAAGACTACACTATTTGTTTCTGATATGTGCATTTTTAACACAAAATCTTGTGGTTACTAGTGTATTGCCAAGAGTTGTAGCACAACTAAAAAACCCAAATGAAATGTTATAGGAGGTGTAAGGTTTACATTGGAACCTACTTCAGTTGGGCAAATAGGATATAGTCCAGCCTACCTAACCTTGAATTACCTGGTAAAATTATTTTATCCCCAATAAGGTTTACTTCATATTATAATTATCAGGAATAGTGCCTCTGCTGAGTTTCCTTTAACAGTATTTAAATATTGCAGCTGAATAATTTCATTCCACCCTTCAGATTATAGAAGAAATTAAGAACTAAAATCATAAGTATACTTGGCTCCTATGACTGAAAAGCAAATGAAACAGATATGCACAATCATATAATACCATTTTCTTCAGGTTGCAGGTCTAATAAATCATCTATAGCACCTAAAAAAAAAAAAAGAACAAATACAGAAAAATTAAAAGCCACAAAGGAAGATCTGCAGTACACTGACAATCAGTATGTAAATATGTAAAGATAGTTTTCTTAAGTGTCTTCACCTGAGTTCTGCTCGTGGTTACAATGTCCTTGTAATGTGGAGATGACATCCTTGCCATCATCAGCTGTAATCAAGATCCATAAACATGTTAAATTGCACTTGGCAGGAGACCATGCTTATAAACAATGCCACTATAAGATCAACATGCAATGGTTGCTGGGATTCATGTTTTAAATGAGTTATGTTTAAAATGAGCCTGGTCACAATGAAAGAAAGATCCAAGGTACAAAGTGAGGCAAATTTCTGAGTAACAACTTGAAGGAGATCTTTCTTTGAGTCCCTGCCTGCTACACTACCCTCTCCAGGCTGAGTGCACCCAACTAAGGCAACTGCAACAATCAGTCCTCCAGAAGCAGAGAAATTTCTTTAGAAGCTTGTACTTAAGACAGGAGAGTGCAAAAAAGTGCCGGGACCTTGTCACTCTCTAAACTGCCTTCCTTACAATGTGTTCTTCCTCATGACACAAACCCTGGGAACAGAGTGAAGTCATCTTTACCCAAGGTACCCCAAGTTAGGATATAAATAACAGCATCTCCTCTGCAGGGAAATAAATGGACTAAGACCAATAGGGAGTAAAATGTAGAGCTGAGAGTTATAGGCTGTTACAGGTGAGGCTTAAATTCTCAGTAAGTTTCTTACATGAGACATGGAGTCAAAACAATCATCCAGATTCTGTTTATCAGTGAAGATACCTCCCTCACGCAATTAACCCCATTTAAGACATGTAACAAAGCATGAGGGATGAGTTACTGCTGAACATGCTTTTTTCTCCCTTATTAACTGTCGAGGAAATCTAGCTCCTAGACAATTAAGCCTGTAACTCCAAAGGCAAAGGTTTGGCCACAGTGTTGCCAGAACTGGAAGGACCATCTGCTGGAAGCCTCACACAAGAGGCTGGAAAGGTGAAATAGAATTCTCTATTGTGGAATAACAACCGAATCCCAAACTCTTTCAAGAGAATTGCTGATCTCTTCCAAGAGAAACTTCAAGGTGTGTTCAGAACTAAAGGAAACAGAACAGCTTGCTGTTTGTATCATTATCTTCATAAGGCCTTGCTAGGACAGAAATGTGCTCCTGGCACAAGAATTAAGAACCCATGAGTACATCTGATTATACTCTATATACATACAGATGGGAGAGGGATAAACACACATGAATAAATATACATGATGCTTTCATAAGAGCACAATGCACAAAGCTAAAGGGGAAAATCCTTAAACTGTCTGGCAGAGGGGAAAGGAATATCAGAAAACAAAGTTCATGAGAGGTAGGGTATGGATGGGCACAACTCTGTACTGAAAAAGGTACAACTGTTGCCCAAAGCCTGCCTTAGTTGAGTGGTAAACATGATGGAGCCAATCTTAAAGGCATCTGTAGTATAAGGGAAAATGCAGAGCAAACGATGAAAAAATGAAAGCTATGAAGTAAAAGTAATTGGTGAGGAAAACTAAGAAGCAACACAGCTCCCTCACTAGAAGCACTGTATCGGTATGACTTTAGAATATATAGGGTAATTAAAGAAAAAAAAATCTTAGCAATGGCGCAGACCTGCTGGTGTATGAAGATGGAAAAATTGAGAAGACCAGTTAGAAATATTTCAAAACACTTCAGTTCCTTTTAGGGGTGATGAATAAAAAGACAGAAAAGGTATGTATTTTATGGTGAAATATTTTACAGCCGTAACTAACTGAGATTCTAGAAAACATCTGCTAAGAAAATATAAGTCAGATTTTGTACCCATATATATTAAAATATCTTCTCAAACATATATCTGATCTAATTAATTGCAAAATAGGTGAAACTTCAAAACACTGGAAAAGTCCTAATATTCTATCTTTATTACAAAAAAGCACCCAAACAACAACCATAATTAAACAGAGTGACTCAAATAACTGCAAGTTACTGCAGGCTGGTAGATCACCATTACTCCCAGTTGAAAGATGACACAACGCCATTCAGCATGGCATCCAGCAAAACAATGTGAGCATAATAAATGCTCCTCTAATAATTTACTGTTGATTTTATGAAAAGCAGACCTAGCTGAAAAAAAAACCAACAGCTAATTTAATTCTTTGTTACAACGATGAGCTTTTTTTCGGTAAAGATATTTGTTTAGAAACAACTTGACTTTGCACTGCACAGCCTTCCAGCGAAAAAGTTAGCACTGTGTAACATCTACAACGAACATACTGAATGGATTAGGAATGCGACAACTAACAGATGTCAAAAACACATTGTTAGGAGAAATAATTGCAAAGCAGAAGTGTTTCTAGTTTAGATCTGCAAGGCTTACTGTTTTATCCATTGCTAGTCAATGGCTTTAGCAGTCATCTGGAAGTAAACACAAAATCACTCTTGAAAAAAACGTGCAAACAACTAACAGACTATTAGAGGTGGTCAGTTACTCCACTCATTTGGTTTCTGTAGTCAGAGCTGGGAGAATTTAATACCACCAACTTGTAAGTTACATCTCCAGGACTAAGGAATATAAGCCATGCTGCAGAAAGGCCAAATGAATTCTGGAAAGCTATGACTAAAAGGAACTGAGTCTTGGTAAATAATGGATTGAGATATGAGCTTCAAACTTGATGTTGCAGCATAATGGGATGTTCTTCCTGGATAAAGAACCGGACTGTGACTTTACCTTCTAGAAACATGACAGGTGAGAACAACATCAGAAATCTCTTGTCCAGCTATGTATTTCATATTTGAAAAGGGATGTTGTAAAGTGGAATGGAAACAAAAACTTCAAAAATAAACATGAGAGGATGAGTTCAAGACAGCAATACAATTAACCCACTGAAATAAACATTTGAGAGTAGTCCTAATTTTCATGTAGCACCTTTTAAGTATCTTAATAAAGAGTAAAATATAACGTATTAAAATTATTCTCCATTAATTTACTAGAAAAAGTTAGATTGTCTTGAAGATTTCCATGAATGAAGATTGCACTTTTTATAGCACTTCACCACCCTCACTGGAAGCACTTGCTTCTTAGTATGTACTCAGAATTTCCCCTTCTGTCACTTGTATCTATTCCCTCCCTTCTTTCTCAGTGCACTTCCAATTGGAGCCCAGCTGTGTCACTGGGTAATAACAACACAAAAGGTCATTGGCAGCAGCTGAATATGATCTTGCCTGGCTTGTGGGCAGAAGATCCACTGAATTCATCAAGTTTTTCAAAGACTATAGTTTAATGACTGGAACAAACTAGTGAGCTAAGTGACACACTTCCCTTGTCTCACTTGCTAATAACCTTCAGATCCCTTTCCTGAAGGGTACATGCCCCATGTAAGAATTAGGCTTTGGAACACAAGCTGTTTGACCTGCCTGAGAGTGACTGAATGAAATGCAGTGGGATGTAACATGTAAGAGATTAATAGATTCTCCTGGCCTTTGGCTTTATGCATTTGCAGGGATTTGCTGGGTGAAGCTGATACAGGAAATAAACAAAACCCAACAAAAAAACCCAAGTGTCACAGCACTTATGGAATTATGATAACATGAAATGTAATACCTGAATAGTTCGACTCCTTGGTATGGCTCTCCTCATCTAATGAAATCAACCTTAATTTGAAAGAATAAGAAAAAAAATGGGAAAATAATTCTAAGTCTCTAAAATAACAATACATTTTCCTCTTTTTCCTCAAATCATTACAGATTCGAATAATTAACAAATAAACAGATGGACTCTTGCATTTCCTGGTTCTGTTGTTACCTTTTATTGTTTCATTGGCAGGTCTGTTGAAAATGAAAATTAGACTGAACTAGCAAATCCTATCAGCTTCTACTTTTAGTCTGACTCAATCTCTGCTGAAAAGTATGGTGTATTTTGCTCTTCCACATTTGGTCTTTCATAGCCATCATGAAGGAGCTACAACTGCTCCCCAGCCCCCTCTCCCTCCTTCTCCCCAAAAATGGCAACCAACCACTTTGTGCTTCTCTTTTTAACAGCAACTAATTAAAAATCAACAGTCAGGACAGTTTTGCCCCATGTCAGCAGATTTCTGTAATAACTGATCAGCAATGTTGATGAGAAAAGCTCTCAATGGAAAAAAAAAAGGTGTAGTTTACATGCAATTCTTATACAAAGGTAATCTCTTCAAGGAAGAATACAGACTTTTGAACTGCTATTACTTTGTGTAAAGTCACTCAAGGAGTAGGGACTGAAGCAGCCACAAGGCTGATGTGGTGGTGAGAAGGACTGTGTGGGCACATTCCTCCTATCCTCTAGTGACGGGACAGAAAAAGGCACCTCCCCTGCTCTTGGGGGTAGGCCTGTGGTAGAGGAAAACTAGATTCAGGCCAAATTCTAGTATAATGAATGTTTACTGTGAATGGAAAATTCATGAGGATTTTAAAAGTTTTGTCTTGTGTAATTCTTCTCGAATCTTAGATGTTTGTTTATGGTTTTAGACAGCAAAAGGGTGACATACTTTTTCCCTCACTTTTATGCCAGACAAGGACGAAGATAATCCATAAATAAATACAAGTACAGCCATGACATGGCATCTGATGCATTTCCTGGTAGGTGCCAACGCACACATCTTGCATAAATCACACATTAATTCTAGAACTTTATATTCAACACTGAGGCGAGAGCTATTTATTAAACTCTATTACTGTCACATGAGATGCAACAGATGGAACTAAGTGCTATGGAGACAACCACCTACCAAATGGTATTTGGTCAAGTCCTTTCTAATATCAACATACTAAATCTGACCAATTTATAAAGTGGTATTGGTCAATGGTTCTGAATCTGAACTAGAAAAATGACTGAAAACCTGAACTCCGTAAAAATCCATTATTATAAATAGCTAAGCAAAATCCACTAATCAGTCAAGCTGTTCTCTGCTTTTTGACAACTGATCCTTTGCTGGGTGCTTCATTTAAGCAGGGATAGTCAAAACAACAGGTGGCAGCAGGATTATATCAACACTGCATCTCCTGGCAACCGATCCTGACGGTCAGGTAGGGGAGGGATCACATCTCTTTCTCCTGTTCTTCTCTCCCCACTGCAGTCCATTCATAAGTCTCTCTCAGCTCAGAGCGACAGGTAACTCAAAACTTGACAGCATCAGCTCACTTAGATGTACTTTATACTAAGTACCTACGGCTTCATTGGATTACTAACTGATGCTGTATACATTACAAAAACTAATTGCTACTCGGAGCAATCAGTA
Source organism: Acridotheres tristis (assembly GCA_037013685.1). NCBI lineage: Eukaryota > Metazoa > Chordata > Aves > Passeriformes > Sturnidae > Acridotheres > Acridotheres tristis. Next base: position 24,809,428 of record CM072886.1, read on the forward strand.
ATCCATATCCTATTTCCAGGTGAAAGGAGATGCTGCTGAAAGGAGAAATACAATGCTCATATATCTGCTCCCATGTATAACTGTCTACCATTTCTTTTAATAAAGAAAAAATGATGCAAAAACTGAAAAAAAAATACAAAGAAAACTAGGAAAGATGAAAAACACATAAGGGTTTTATGGGCCTTTTTAAAGCTCTTAATTTCATCATAAAGTTTATTAGTTTTCATGTACACATTACAACATCTCAGGAATTTTTGTATTGAGGTAACCAGTAGAATTAGACTAGACACATCTGTATTTCTACTTATGCTTAGTGACTTTAGCAACCAGGAAGCAGATTTTAGACAAAAATGCTTATAATTTTGAGATACAGGACATGTGACTTACTGACTCTGCTGATCTTCCACTGAATTGGTGCTCTCAATCTGGTGGTCTTCCTTTTCTGCTTTTTCTGTTAGTTTATTCACAGGATCTTGCAAGCTCTAGATCATAACCATAACATAAATGTAAAGAAGAAAACCAATTAGAACCAGGGAAGCTAAAGTGCATCATTTGAGACCAAACCTGATTCTAGAACCAAAGAAATCAAGCAAGAATGGTTTTACACTAGATCAAAACTATATCTGACTCAAAACAAGCAGAATTAAAAGTGTTAGAAGATAGTAATTCAAATTGAGTCTGTAACACACTTTATAGAAGAAGGTGACACATGGCAACTTCTAAACTCACGTTCTGTTTCTAATATTTCTAAATTATTATTTCTAGGTAAATATTTCCAATATTTCTAAGTAAATCTATCTATACCATGTTCTTTGCTATTTTGGGAATTTGCTTATTTTTACCCTCCTTCTTTTCCTTTCCTTAAGATGCAAAAATTTAATTCTTTACATCTGTTTGTTCCTCATATACTGCTTCTTTTCTTACTTACTCTCTTTTTTCCCTCCACAATTATTCCCACAAACTTGGCAACTGCAGTGGTAGTGGGAAGATACTGCTTGTATCCTGAATCTGAAAACAAGGTTAAAATCTTGGATGATAGTTTGATGAAGGCCAGGTGTGGGACTATGAAACCCTACTGTCCCTCTGCAGTCTGAAAAGCTGTGCTACAAGATAACAACGTGCAGTTTCATGGTCAGCATTTTTATAACCAAAATTTGGAGATGAGAACAAGCCAACACAAGCATTAAAGACTGATCCTGAAGTGGTAAATATACTACTGGTTGTCACTTTTATGCAACAATTAGAAATTCTGTCTAAAAAAATTAAATAAAGGAGCACAGCAATTAGGTAAAGCAGATGTTAGCAATGCAATTTTTTCTATCTCTATCAAATGCTTTTGCTGTGAAGGTGAAAAAAATTTCCTCTTTCTAAAGTCCAAGTCAGTTTCTGAAAAATTTAACCATGTTACATGTGAATAGTCTTGACCATTTGTAATTAAATTTATTAATATTGCCCTGATAGTCAAAGTAGTGCATCTTACCCCAACTTCTCCTCATGCCCCCCCCCAGTACCAAAAATCTAAGGGTAAAACAGAGAAGTCACCTTCCACACAAAACTGAAAACCCACTAAAATGTAGTGGTATTGCATCTGGAATTTGAACAAAACATTAATGTGTTTCATGAGAAATGTTAAACAAAAAACCACGGCCTAAGCGATTGAGTAAAAATTAGGGTGCCCCGCCCATTTGTCACAAAAAAAGCATTCCCAGACATGTTGCAGGTCTTGTTTGCACTGCCCTGTTAACCAGGACAGTGGAGTCCCCAGAAGGAGCATTCCAGTTTCTGCTCGGTTCAATATTTGTCTGTATGAGGAATCTATACTTCAGTACTTTAGAAAAAACTAAACTTCTAGATTTGCCATGTGCTGCAGTTGCTTTTTTTCCCCTCTCAATAAGTTAATTCTACATAAATCTTCTGATTAATTTGTCACAAGCAGCCTCAGCATTGGAGACATGGTCAAAAGATGAAGGTCACAAAAACAGCAATAATAAAAAAAAGCCTTAAAGAAATGAACCTTATTCTGTGGTTCCCACTTTTTTATTTGACACTGTTGTGAACCAGAATGACATGTAAATGTACTTCTTCTTGGATATTGAATAAGGACACTAGCCAGCTCAGCTACATCACCTATGTATGAATATCACCTTTTACCTGCATTTGTACTGGGTATTGATTAGACTGCGCTTCTTGTGCTACTAAAATTGATGGAAATTGTTCCATTGACTCCAAGAAGTCCTGGACTAAAGTTCAAGAACATACAAATATCAACTATACTTGCACAGAAGTGCAGTGTAGAGAAAGAAAGCAGCTCTCCATTATGGGGACTGGGCTGCTTTAGGCACTTGAACCACTCTGGATATCTTCACCCCAGGACACACAGGCGACTGAATCAGGAGGTGATGGTAAAACTGTTGCGGTTCTCTGCCTGCCACCAAGAATAGCACCTCAGAGCTTGCTCCAAAATGGGCTGTAAAGGTTTTGGACAAAGACCACAACTACTTTAATCACTACCTGGCTATACAAGTTAAAGAAAATTATTAGAAATAAAGTCTGCATAATCACAAAAGAAACCCCAAAAATGAAGAGGGAAATAAGCATCCTTCGTTAAGGACCTATATTTTAAGAAGCTTCCTTCGTCAGTGTTTCAGGACATCCATATTTAAGGGACTGTGATCAAACCACGGAAACAGCATATAGAAATGGAGTTCACAAGTACCTTGGGAAGGAAACAGCATTACAATAATGGCAACTACTATTTCCTGTATTAGAAAAGTAAACAAACCTCTGAAACATAGCTTTGGTTTCAATGGCAATTATGATAAAAATTGTTAAAAATTAGAAGCTGTATTAGAAGTTGTATTTTGATGCAGTAATTCCATGTAACAACTTTATTCAGACTCAAAATCAGATACAAAATAATGAAATTATTTTCTTCACCCCCGTCTCCCTCTACTCTGCATTCTGAGGCTCGCTACAAACTCAGGATCTTTTAAAAAAATTTTAAAAAGCTAGAGAATGAGTATGAAATGAAACTGAAAATTAAAAAAGCCACAGTCAACCATTTTCTAAACATGAACCCACAGTAATGTGATCGCTACTGTCAGTAGGCATAGAAATGAAACCATGAAATTCTCGTAATTGTTTCAGGTTACATTAGAAGAAAGGGAAGAAGGCTCAACATCTACAAAGTGTAGTGATTAAACAGTTATGACGACACAGACTGAGTTCAGACCAAAGTGAGCACATTTCAGCTGGACTCCTGACTCGGCTGCTCAGAGCACACAGACGTGTAACTTCACAGCACTCTTCTGGCTGCTCATGTGGACTAGAATGGATTTTGTTGTGAGATACACCATGTATGTGGCTTAAAGTAGGATCCTTGCACCTTTTAGAAACCTATTTTCTGAGCTTCTTTAATCTCTCTTTTACTACAAAAATCAGAGTAAGTCCTTACACACCAGCAGAGCATGTTCAGAGTCTTTCATTCTACCCGATGTGTCTGTCTCTAACACCAAAAGTCAATCAGCCAATCAGATATTTCACCTGCTGCCTGTACTCAGACTAAGTATCCAAGCCAACACTGTAGAATTAACTCGGCTTCTGCTCAGGCTCCATTTCTGACTGCTATTCACTCACTAAATTCCTTCACCTGCATCTAGGCTGCTTTCAAGTCAGGCCAAGATCATCTGGATTGCACATAAAATCTGCCCTCCGCAGTTAAATCACCAGTGTTGACACTGCACTCAGCTCACCCACAGCTCCTCCCAAGTGCCTTGGACAACTGATGCTCTTCTTGACAGAGAAAGAATCAAAGCAACACAACTAAGCAAAGTTTCAGGAGCCGGGCATACATTCCAAGATGTCACAACATTTATGAAAAAGTGCAACAGCACTGAGGAGACAAAAACTTGAATGTATTTAATTTGAGGGGAGAGCTGAAGAGGAAAAGCGAGTTGTCTCAGAATTTCCTCACAGACATTCATCAAGAAAAGTAATACCACACCACCCCAAAACCCTTAAAGATGCAAAATCATAGGCAATCTTGTCTATGAGCAAAGTCACAGTTTGTGTTTGTCATAGTTCTGTTTGCCTTGAGTGTGACAAACAGAAACAATAGAGGATACCCAACTACAGCAGAGATCAACAGAAAGCAAGAGTGTTGTAGCACCTGTTTGAACAGAGTACTCCAAGGAAGTACTCCATGTAAGGAGCTCAGGCAGCAGTCTTCCACTTCACACAGAAATAAATAGATACACTGAGATTTATGACTTTTGACTCCCTTACCAGGGCTACTATTATTTCTATGTTAATACAAACTCTTCAGGCAGTCTAATATTCTAGCATTTAAATGAAAAAAATGCAACTAAGGCAAATAAACGGTAACAGAAACTAGAAAAATATATTATTCATGAAAAGTAGCCTCTGAAATAAACTTGAATTCATTTGATAGATGCTAATTCCAAGACAATGTACCCTAACAGCTTTACCAAAACAGCAGCCCATGCTCTGTAATATTAAAGCAATGGACACAGTGACAGATACTTTTACATCACTATGCACAGAGTTGTTAGCACATTAATAATCATCTTTCATCAAGCATAAAACTCAAAAGTTAGGAAATACAGCTGCAATAGCACAATTATACTTCTCTCTGCACATACCCTGAAGCAAAGAAAACAAATGGGCTGCTTTTCATTACGTGAGTTTGGCAAACATCTCTAAAGACAATGTTTTCTTTCCAGAAACAATCCCAAGAGGCATTTCAGGGTCCCTTTCCTGAGGTAAACCTGGTACACAAATATATATTTATACTACAAAATACAAATAGCAGTTTTCTAGTACATAGCACCTCTTAATTTTTCAGTAAAACAATCTACATCTAAGTCAAATATTAACTTGCATTTATTTCTTATTTTAAAGTAAAACACTAATCCTACATTCACATATGCTTAGTTTAATTCAGTTTAATTGGTATGAGCAAGATTTTGTCTTTCATGGAATCACAGAAGACAAAAATTATTTGCAAGCATCAAATCCAAAATTTAAGAAAGACCTTCTTTTATGGTATCAGGCAGGGAAAAACAGTCTAAAAGAAGAATCTTCCAATTAAATGTAGAAATGGGCACTCTGAAATATTTTATGTATATTTTAATCCAGTATATATTCTGATTTTATATTTTAATGCATGAAGTCAACAACAGAAATGGCATCTCCATTGGGTACATTTTTAGATCAAAAGTTTCTCCATCAGAAACTATACTACCTTAGATCAGCCACAGCTATCTACCATACTTCATAAAAAAAATAATACCTCATAATCTCAATTTTAAATTCATTTGCAGGTCCTTTTTAATATACAGTTACTCTGGCATGAACATATGATACGACTGGTAGGGATCAATTCCCTAACCATAATCACCTATTGTTATTCCACACCCAGGTGTAGCAGAGGTGAGATGGGACTCACCACACCCTTCAGAAGTGACAAGCAGAGCTCACTTAACCTAGTAATGCAGCAGCAGATATCTATTCTCTGAGGCAACACAGTCTCACCTGATGCAATCACCAGATTCTGATTTAATCACCTTAGCAATCATTTAATGTAAACAAGCAGAAACTAATAGCTGGGGACAAGAGATCATGGAGAAGGCTTTGGTATAGAAAATAACTCCACACTCTAGAGACCCAAACAAGAAAATCCCTTATACTAAAAGCCAGTAACACAGTCTTAGTCCCAAGCAGCTGTTTTCTGGAAGCACAGAACTACATGAAATCCTTTAGTTTTAAACTACCTCCGGATTAGCATCATTTATCAGCATACGTATCAGTGCAAAACCAGGAAATCACATCTTTTCAGTGCAGGAGGTGAGCAATATAATTGGTTAAGATTTTCATAACAAAGGCTGCATCCTAAAGACACTACAATATGCCCAACCATTTTTACAGTTACTTTTTGCTTCAAGGGAGTGCTTGTTACATGTGTGGGTTCAATATAGATGGTATTTCTTTATCACATATTCCCAATCTGCTTTCAAATTTAAATCATGGTGAAACGTTTCACAGGAGGAAGTTCAAAAGATACAAAGCATCCCCAAATGTCTCTCATCCTCTATCACAAGGGTAAACCAAAGCAGGTGCATTTTTTTTCCAAGTTCCTCTCCAAGGTGTCCAAATGTTACCATACATCTTGAAACATCTCATATGTTATTCAAATAACCAAATTTTTAGATACAAAAGAGCATGAAGAATAAATACCCAGCAACAATACAGGCTACCTACACAAATTAGACTGAAATTGTTTTGGACCAAAGCAAAGATAAAAATATTCTCAGAAACCGTTTAACATCACGTAGGTAAGAAAAGAGCCCACCAGCACAGCTGGCCAAAAGGACATAATCAGAAAACCTGTATTTAAATGAAAAGATAGAACAGGGATAAAAGTGTCAGAAAACATATGGAAAAAAACATCAACATGTGCCTTCTATATCCTTGTATGATCTCATACTGGTTATAACTGGGCAAGCATATATATCTATATATTTCTTACCTTTAACATAGTGAATTCATATGGCTGATAACCTTTGAAACTTTCATGGATGGCTGCCATCGTGTGTGAAGTTTTTTCCCAAAAATGAAGCAGTGTTGTCTGTAAGGCAGGGCAAAATTTCAGTGCCAACGCTAACACAAATCTGTTTTCAGTGCAAATTTCACATCTTCCCTCCAACACTAGCTACATATTCTTACAGTTTAATATTGCCATGGTAACCTCTTAAAAAGCCACAATAACAGGAAAACATTCGTTCCGAAATCAACATTTTCCTTGGATACCTGATATGTTGTTAACACATGAGAAAGGAGGTTGCATCTGCTGGCTCCCAGAAGATCCACTTTTTGACAGACATCAGTCTTCAGTTTGTCAAAGTTGAGTTTTGCATGTCGCACTTGTGCTTGAACCTTCACATAAAGGGACAATTGTTTATGTAGTGATTTTTTTTCTCCATTTTTAAGGAAAGAGCAAAATAATACAACCTCTAGGGAAATCAGACAACTGAACAGACTCAAAGTTTTATTTCCATCAATCCCACTGAAATTAAGATAAACTGGCTGATAAATGGTGCTCTTACTATCTTCTCTGTTATTGCTTTTTGTAATATAATCAGTGAAGAATTTTTGTTTTCTAAGCCCTGTTTTGTATGATGGGTATTAGTATAAAACATACACTGAGAACAACTGAAAAGATACTCATATTGATATCTCTTTCAAGAAAGACAAATTCAAAGCCCAACCAACAAATCTGGATCTAAAAGTTTACTACATAATATACACGTGCACAATCAAAGACAAAGTAAGAGACAAATTACAGTGACAAGGTTTAAAGTCTGTCTGCAATGATACAGCACTTCAATATCTTTGGATTGCTACAAAAAATTTCACTCATAAAAGTTCTTGTTCTAAAACAGGAGGGCCTTTTCCGTTTACTGCTATCAGAAAAATACCAAGTCTCCTTTACCTAGGAACTAACAATTTCAGTTTAAAGAGGTTTTAGTTTTTCAAATTATTTTTCTATCACCTATTAAGTACATGTACATGCACATTAAGTACATTAACAAGACCCTGTTCCACAAACTGTGCATGCTTGGCAACAACACTGACATGATTTGGTACCAGGGTAGAAGGCTGATGTAGGCATTTAGTATCCAGGATTTTCCATTTTTGTGGCAGCTTTGCACACTACCCAAATATTATATTAATGAAAGATAGTTATTTAAATTCTGTAAACAAATTTTGTTACCGTTTTCTTCCAATGGAATAGGAAACAATTAAACCACAAAACGTAATGAATTTCCTACAACTCTATCAGAGTAAAAATAAAATATTTACCCCAAAAATAAAACGCTTGACAACGAAATAAAAGAATTACTGAAGTAAACTACACATTTCTTTCCTTTTCTGGCCTAACTTGGAGAGTAAACCTGTTTTGTCCAGAATATGCAAACTCAGCCAAAGATTTGTCAAACTTGTAAGCTCCTGATCTTCAGAAGCAAATCTGGAACTTTGCAGTAAGTGCCTTGTGCAGTAAGAACAAATACATACATCTCATAATGCAATCTGAAACGTTATGGTTACTGTACTTCAGCTCTTATTTTCCCAAACTCAGAGTATACAAGACCCCCAACCAAGCAGAAAACCAGCCAAAGATCTGCATCACAAATTCATCAGATGGACCTACTCATACAAATTGTGGGACTCCTGGACTGCTGGGCATGTGGCAACTTTATTTCATTGATCAAGCAGAAGCAGTACTGCACATCAGCCTAATCTGCTCATAAGGAAGAAACTATCGCAACTGAAAATTTGCCATAAATGCAGAATCTTACAGGTGAGATTCAGAAAAGGATGATGCTAAAAGAAAAAAACCAAACACTTCTTTCTTTTTTTAGTAAAGAGGAGTGCTACTATACTTTTACAGAATAGCTCTGTGGTTACTGCATTCATCCAGAAGAGGAAGCCTTCCAGGATAACTCCACCAAACAATCAGTGAACAAATCTTGAGTTCCAGTAATAACAATGACAACTGAAATGTCTGACTGGATCTAGTGCTCTAACTACGTGAGTAAAACACCTTATTAATAACTTGTTTGTTGTCTTTGCATGCTGAAGAGTTAAAAAGAGAAATCTCCAGAAGATGGAGGACTTCTTAGGTAGTTAGGAGATGTTTCAATGAGGTAAAGACAGATCTGAACTTCCTCAGGAAGAAGGAAATGGCTCCAACAGTTTCCACTTCTTAGGCAAGCATGACAAATGCTAAGCTGTGATATAAAAAGCAAGGAGTAGCTACGGCCAAGATATCTACTATAAGGTATGGAATTTCATGAAAAGCCTTACCCAGTCAGAGTTACACTGTCATGAGCTAACACTGCCTCTTAGTTTGGGATCCTTAAGGATTGCTACACTTCTGGTTTGTGTCTGGTGGAAGCCCAAGCAAGGCACCATGCCAGGAGTGCCATCCCAGGCACAGCTGTCTAGTCAAAACAGAACACTGGTAAAGAGCTTATGGACCTCCAAAACTGAGCCGCAATGGAGGAAGATAGGAGCAGTTGCAGGAGAAGTGTAGAAGTGCTGGATAAGGACACTGTCCTGTGTTATGTCCTCAAATCCTTTATTTGCTTTAGCTTCAAGTGCCTGCGAGCACAGTTACAACTTCAGTGTGAAAGGAGAGCTGTGAAGAAAATCACGGGCCTGTGCAAAAAGGAACTTCTAACTGAAATCCAAATATGGAATTATGTACCTCTCTTGCCATAAAGAATTGCTGCAACGTATGGAGATTTAAGTAAGAGATATTGTAGGGTTTTGGAAAAAATAATCTCAGTTATGGCCATGAAAATTCAGAGAAATTCAACTGATGGAAATGGAAATGTGCCACATATATAACTATATTTTACAATGCTGCAGCTGAGAATAGAATCCCCTTCTTACTCAGTATATCACAGCACTGGTGAAAGCACAGTAAGAACAGCTGTGGCTTTGTAGACTGAAAGTCCAAGTAAGCAAAGAATGTTAGTTCTGGGGACTATAAATACTTTGCCAGAGATGGTGAGCCACAATTTTAAAAAAAGAAGTACTACTAAATGTAAATATGAATTCCTACTCCAACTCCTTAAGAAAGGAGAAAAAAAAAATCCATAAAACAAAAGCACCTGTATCGTTTGAGTTGCAGTCTTACTGCATACATTCTTCGGGGACATTTAGCAAAGAACAAGGTTGGCATTTATCTTAACTGAACATATAATTAGTACCTCTTGTAAAAATTAAAGCATTCATAAAGAGAAAGAGATGATCCACAACACAATGTGGAATACAAACCCTTGTGTTTATCACGCTTATACAGATGAATCAAGATACTTAATGCTGTGTTACCAAATGTTACACACTTCTCTCGCCAACCAGATATGATATAAAAATTATTAAATTAAGCATGCTTTTAGGTTTTTTGATATATTGAAAGTTTATTGAGCAGAAGTATTCTCCTTTCTTTCACCAGCAGTGCAGGACAATCAAGAAAGAACACCACAAGCTACATCGGCATGACTTTTTGCTCTTTATCTGTGCCAATAAATGCATTTTCAATTGAAATTATTATTAGACATCTTTTAAGATTACTTGTTGGCTTCAGGAATTAGGTATAAAGCCTTAGTGCTTACAAAGCATAATCTACTTAATACCACACAAGTTATCAGAATGAACCTTTGGTTCTTTACTCAAGGGAAAGCTGATATAATACATACTAATCTTCTTCTCCTTTCTCTACAATTACTCTCCAAGACATGAGAAACAGGACCTCATTGTGGTTTCAGTAGCGAAAATTTTTATTCATATATTTAAGTTTACTAAAGCTGAACATACAAAATTTCTTGAAAATCCTGCTCTGAAAACTGTCAGGATTTTACTGACCCCAGCAGAACCACCTTGATCCAAACACAACCTGAACATTTTATGATTAACAAGCTTCTAAGCATCTGAAACTACAGGTGCTAGATGTGAGGTTTATATTATACAAGAAAATCTTATGCTACTCTTGACATAAAAAGATTATTACTCATTCTCTTTTTCTAAGCAGCAACTTGGAGCAATTTCCCTGCTTTTTTTGCCCTGCTTTTAATTTCCCAATGCAAACACCTAAGTTCAATATTCATAAAGAGAATACAAGAAAACAAATTTGGAAAGCATTATTTTAATCAACAGCTTGATAAACTATCAGATACCTGACAAACCTCAAAGAATTTCAAGGGACTAAAATGCTACAATCCTAAATCCTGAGGGCTCAAAATTTTGTCAGATTCTAGAATGCTTGATTGTAAGGGCAAATACTTGCTGACAGTTTCCTAAACAGTATCACAAAGTGGATCAGGTTGGAAGGGACCACAGTGGACCCTCTGGTCCAACTTCCCTGCTCAAGCAGGGCCATCCCAAAGCACACGGCACAGGATTGTGCCCAGACAGTTCTTGAGTATCTCCAGCGACAGAGACTCCACAGATTTTCTGGGCAACCTGTTCCAGTGTGTGGTCACCTGCACAGTAAAGTAGTTCTTCCTCATGTTCAGGTAGAATTTCCTGTGCATCAGTTTCTGCCCGGTGTCTTTTGTCCTGTTTCTTGGCACCATTGAGAAGAGCCTGGTCCATCCTTTTGGCACCCTCCCTTCAGATACTGACAGACACTGACAAGGTCCTTTCTTCAGTCACCTCCTCCAGAGTCTGAACAGCCCCAGCTCCCACAGCCTTTCCTTATAAGAGAGATGCTCCAGTCCCTAAACCATCTTTGCCACCCTCCACTGGACCCAGTCCAGGAGCTCCACGTCTCTTTTTCACTGAGGAGCTTGGAATTTGACACAGCACTCCAGGTGTGGCCTCACTAGGGCAGAGTAGAAGGGCAGGATCATCTCCTTTGACCTGCTGGCAATACTTTTCCTAGTGAACACCAGGATACCATTGACCTTCTTGGTCACAAGGGCATTGCTGGCTCATGGACAGCCTGTTACCCACCAGTACCCCTAGGTCCTTCTCCACAGACCTGCTTTCCAGCAGGTATGCTGGAAATCTTTATTCAAACAGAAGAATTCTGGTTTTCAAGCATGCTAACATTAAAAAAAAATAAATCCTCAGACATAGTTAAAAAACTCTATTCAGTATGTTCAGTTACTATAATACAGATTTGCCTTGTACTTTCAAGGAGTCTTTATGCTGTCTACAGTACATCTGTGTTACTACTTTCTTTCAGTCTCCTATAAAATGCAAAATGTATTTTCAGTAGTAGCCTAATTTCAAGGACAATTCAGCTAGTGAAGCATCATCTCCAAAATTATGTTGGATAAATGTACTAACTCACTTTACATACGGTATATTTTTGTCTCAGCATTTCCAGCATAGAAGGAGAAACAGATGCTTTTAGTCTAATTTGTCACCCAACCTCTCACTTACTCGATCTGAAAAGCATGCACAGTGTGTGTATAGGCTGGAAGGAGGGGGATAAGTAAATCAAGGGGGAAAAATGCCTGGAATATAGCAAACCTTCCTGTTTGGGGCTCTGGGTAAACTCTACCAGCAGATGGAATCAGTGCAGATCTTTGCATTAAATAAATGTAGCACCTTCTGGCATACCTGATTGTTGTAAAGACTACATGAAAATGAAATCAAACTGTAGTTTGAGGACCAAGTATTTACCATAGAGCACTGCTTACAGCATTTCTGCATATGGCACAGAAAATATAAAGAACCAGATTCTCAGTTCCCACAAAGTCTAGTAATTTCGTAGTTTGAGTGGTGTTTTGATAAGGAGCACCCATTACACTTTCACGTGAGCATAACTAAGTACTTATTGGTTTATTTTTCCCTTTCTTTTTAATTCAAGATTGATGATGCACAGTCAGAGAGCAAAAAAGGTGATGTTTAATACAAAATGCCTGTAATTAAACTTTTTCACATGAAAGGTAGGACTTCCAACACCTTGTGCAGTATGAAACCTGATTTCCGTGTGCTTTGGTATATTCTACATTTTGCAGACTGTATTTTCACTCAGCTGCTCCCTTGGGTTGGAATAGTATTTATTGCATTCATTAATCTCTGCTCCATCATTTTTTAAGAATAACACATAAAAAATGGTTAAAGAAGAGTGGGCATACTTCTGTTCATCTGCTTCAACACTGGTTATTAAAATAGTCATTTATGATCTGATGAGAAATACTGGTAGAAATTAATTTTGGGAGACGAAATGTTGTAAGTTAAGCCACGTCTAACTAAAAGGAAAAGCTACTTGGACAGTATAAACAGATCCAAATAATATCTTTAAGTCCGAAGCTCAGCAGATGTGATGCCCAAATTTGTTCAAGAAATGAAACTATTCTTGAAATTTTAATTAAGATAATTTTAGTGCAGAACAAGTTCCAATAATACGTTTCTCAAATTTTCCATTCTGGACTTAATGATGATTGTCTATGCTTGTGCAAAAGCCCTATGCATCTCACTCTATTAAGCTTGATTAAGCAAATTTACAGTCATGTTGCAATTTATAAAAAGAACTTAATTACCATTGCATGTCTACCAGCATCACTCTGGAAACCAATCAAACACCTTCTATAGAAGATGTCCCTGCCCACGACAGAGGTTGGAACTAGATGATAATTAAGGTCCCTCCCAACCAAACCACTCTAATTCTATGAAAAGTACTTTCTACCCTTCTGCCACAAAAGAACAACTGGCATGTCAGCTTTGAAAAATCACTTATGTTTGTATTTTGAGGTACCTTAAATATATTGGCAAGTTCATGTGGAGAGACAGCAAGTAGGTGAAAGCTGAATTAAAGACGTATTAGGTCAGTTTCACTGCAAGAGAGAAAGATTCTGGGAAGGAAGATGATACAACTTTCTGATGTCCTGAAGTGGTAGAAATTTCCCATTATATACAGACTTGAACATGGCAGTTCTATCACAAGATAAAAAACAACACAAAAACTTCTAAGACACCAAAAACCATTTTTCTAATGGCTGAAATATTCATGGTGAGAAACAAATAAAGTACTCCACTAAAACATAGGGATATCCAACATAATCCAATGAAGTCAATACCAACCGAAATAACTGCAAATACCCACTAGAATATTACCTGCCATAATTACTCAGAGATTTTAAATTTAATTGTTCATGACAGTCCTGGAACTCAGTATAAACAATAGAAGAAGAATGCTTAAGTACACAAAAGAAAATTAAGATAAAAAAAGAAAAAAGGCAGAAGCAATGCTATATTGCTGCATAACAGAGTATAGACAAAAGCATCTTAACATGGATTAGTGTAACAGTAGCTGCATTTCCTTGTATTTACTGGGACCAGATCATGTTTCTCGGCCTGAAAACTCAATATGAAGCATCAACTGTCTACAAACAGAATGACCATAAAGTCAGTATAAGTTGATTAGAAGGTTTTTTAAATTTAATTTTTTCATTTAATTTTTTTCATTTTTTATTCTAGTCAGAACCATCAAATCTCTATGACTTAAACATGTATTTTGCTCCCCTTATGCTACAATGAAGAAGCTTAGAGAAAAAATAGTTAGTTACATTATAACCGAAATGTTATTCCCCCAAACCCAGCAGCTTTCACGCAAACTTTGTCATTCAAACCTGCTACAATTTACTTAATTTACTCTTTTTCAGTATGTTAAAACCATTTTATTAGAAAAATTTGGTAACTGTAGATGACAAAATTTTCAACTCCAAGAAGCACCAAAAAGTGTATCATGTTTTCTCAAATTCTGTGATTTTCACATCTCCTATTAGGACATAGTCTATGGCACCTATCCCCTTGGTCATTCATACCTAAGCCAGCTTTGGGAGGCTCCACAGGCTTTCGAGAAAAGCCTTGCTGGAGAGCTGCTATGTATTTCATCAGAGAGGTTAAAGGCAGTACAAACCAGCAATGAACATCACAAAATACTACACCTGCACTTATCCTCAAGCATGCCTTCCACCCACAAAAGTATGCTAGGTGTGCCTAGCTCAGGCTTTGACATCCACCTTGTCATCTTGTGGCCTATATTAGTGGATGGAGATCTAGCAAATACACACAACTAATGCTAGAATTCAATACATATTATCCTGTTCCTCTCCACTGGACTATAAAGAGAACTCTCATTGATCAATCCAGGTGTAGACATCTACAGAGCACATGTCTAAAGTTATGTTTGATAAATCCTAACCTAAATGACATCCAGAAAATTATTTCCTTTATTGCTAATAATAACTGTAAGTACTTGAATGTGTGCCTAATTTACCCTTTTAGTTCATCTAGTGTAAGCTTCCAAGCCATGATTCTTGATAAACTCCTGATGAAAAGACTGAGGAGTCTCAGCACCTTATGTATTGTGGTCTAACCAACTTTTCATCTTATCGTTAAATGGGACAGATTGACTTATAAACACCTCATCTTAGCCTCCCCTAGTCCCTGTATTACACTTTTTTATACTCTCCTCTCCAGGTTTTCAGTCCAGAGATGTGGACTGTGATCTGTGCTTGCTCAAACTGCACCAAGAGAAACTACTGGGTTGCAGCTAAGCTGCATCTTTACATAAGATCTTCACAAAAACTCTCACAAAAAGCTTTTAACTGTAGTTGTAGAGCTGCAACTAGCAGTTTGCTGCTGGGAGAAATGAATTAAATATACAAAAGAGATGAAATTGTGATTAAATACACAAAAGAGCTCTTTAATCTAGGACTTCAAACATACACTGTTTTGCTGTTTGTACCTCCAGTCACTGAAGATGAGGCCATTGTGCTCAGGATACAAATATATCACAGATGAAGTACAACTACCATTCTCTGTTCTCTTCTTTAACCCTAGAGCCTCTTACTTTTATTTTCTCTTGCCTATGTAACTTTGCCCTAATTTCTAGCTCTGTTATTATCCTATCTTTACTTTGGGTCAGAGGCATGTGTTTTTCTTCCTGTTTGAAATTCATGTCTATAGTCCGGGTCAAGGAGAATGCCATGTTAGAAAGCAATGTGTTTAATGAGCTTTGCTGCTATTTTTACTTTAAACAGCAAAATATAGAATAAATAGAAAAATCTACTGTAGGAAAATATGTTTAGGTATTACATTGAATTAATTACTATTATTTTTAAATCCTAACAAAGAATTTTTTTCTAAAAGATATACAAATATCTACCAAAGCGCTAGTCTATTGATATAGACTAGGACTTCACTGCAGATTATTTTTTTCAGTAGTATATGAAATTTGGTCTTTCTGCCACATTTATGCCACATTTCCCTCTTCAGTTTTTCAGTCTTTGGCCTGTAAAAATTTTACTGCCTTCAGCCTGTTGGCAAACACACCATGCAACTCCAGCCTGGCAGTAATGAGTAAACCACGGCCAGAACTGCTTACTTCACAACCACTGACAGTCAGCAGATGTGAGTAATTCTCTGAACCCTGTGAGGATATAAGGTTATGGCTGGCTTGAATATTCTTTTTTTCCCCTCCAAAAAACAAAAGTTGGTTGTACCATCTTCTGATATATTCAATGATGGCTATCATAGAAATTGAATAGCTCTCCCTCTCTCCTTTATGCAAACACACAGACATTTATCTTACTCCTTTCTCTTTTTTTTTTTTCCTACTGCCTCACTTCCTTCCCAGCCTTGTGTTTATTCCTGCTGTTTTATAATGTACCTTATTCAACTCTCTTGAGTCTCTTTAAAGATGGGGAAAAATGAGAACCTCCTCACACTTTATGGGTGTGATTCCATAAATATTATACAGGGACATGACTTTTCACTCTGTATTTTCTTCAACAAAAAGCCAAGTTGGATCTAAAAACACAGATCAGTTCATGCTTAGCTATGGGGAAAAAAAGGCAGGCAGCAACAAAATATCTGACCAAATATGTAAATTAGTTTCTGTAAAAAGAATGGTAGATGAGGGTTTGCCAGGCCAGAAAAGAAAAATGAGTAAGGAGGAGTATGATGGAAGGCCATCATACCACAGATAAAAAACTTGTAACAGATGAGACTTCAGTCAACACAGGAACCAGAGGGCATTATACTGACCAAGCCATTAGAATACAATAGATGAGAGGATCTCTTGCCTACAACATCTGTGTCTGCAGGGCAGGCCTTTGATCACAGCCATGTATTGGGGATGGCCAGAATTGATATTAGTTCAAAAGGCAACTGGACAACTTTACAGGAAAAAAACCCCTATGTCCTGTGATGTCGCCACTGGTCACAGTGCTAAAAGAAACCACCACTGTGTATTTGCTCTATGCAGCTCCCTAGTTGCTACCATTGGACACGAATGAAGAATGATGATGCACAGACAGTGGATTTTTGTCTGAAGAATAAAGTAACCACTGAGGCACATTCACAGGTTAAGGGACGTTTGAGAGTTTGCTCTACTGGATTCAGACCAGCACAGCATCTCCTTATGCCAGAAGAACTCTGTTCTGTGGTCTAAGGTAGCACAGATACTTAAAATGAACTTTTACAATGTAGCACCTGTGTAACTGCAGATTTTTCACTACAAAAATTCAAAATCATGAGTTACATAATTTTATAACTGTTAGAAGTGCCAGAGTGCATTCAAGCACTGCCTATGCCCAAACACGTTTAAGTAACACAAATCACACGGAAATGCTTCACGTGTGACTGAATGTAAGCTTTACATTCACACAGATTCACTTGAAGAAGGGGTGGGGGCAATTCTGAGGTGCTCCAACATTTCTACAATTACAGTTGCAGTACAGAGAGAAGATCAAATCTCAGTCCTTTCAAAAAATTTTGTACCCTTGTAAAAAGTCTACATATACATTAAGACTTGAGCTTTGAATTCTGAAATCAATTGCCAAAACCTACAGGATCTACCTGGACAGGTCTAGCGTACCTTTCAGCAATCACCACAAATCTCCTCTCTTCTTTATAGTCCTGCCAAGTGAAATGTTTACTCATGGTGTTTAGGTGGGGGCTGGAATACTAAACAGTGCTATTGTCCACATGAAACGTGTGGGAAAATGTATATGCAACTAATTTTTCCCTCTATTTTTTAGAGAGCTTGCTAAAAATAAATGTTGTTGAAACAGCCCTGCTTCTGGGTTAGACACTTCATCAGAACAGGCCCATCAACTACATGTACTCTAAATTCACATGAAAAAAGTTCTTCCGCTATTCAGTCAACAAGATGTTCCAATTTTAGATGTCTCAAGAGAATGTGATTTTTTCTTGCCTGTTTTAACCTTTTTTGATGCACATTTGACATATTTTCTTCCCTACTGTCAGCACTATAGTAGAGCAAAGACACGAATCCAAACATCTCTTAGCAGCAGCAAAGTTTCCTTACATCCAAATTAAATTTCTCTGAGACATGAAAACTATTTGTGGCAAGCAATATAGAACTCTGTACTAAATAACAACATTCAGAACAGCTGCCCTGAAGCAACAGAAATATACTTCCTTCTCCACAATTAAAAGGTAGCTTAGTCCCTTCATAAGAAAAAAAACAACCACACAAACACCACAGCTTGAAAGGTACAGCCCAATAGCAACACAAAACCTCTCTAGTTTTTTTCTAAGGAACTACAAAGAATTAAGATGGTATTTTCCTCCTCTTTCCTGATTTTTACCCCTCTAGCATGGCCCAGTGGAGGCAGACACAGTGTGTCACTTGGGGAGAGCAACGCCTCTACAGAATCTTTTCCACTTATCCAGCAGCTGGACACAGCCCTGATCAAAATTACATCCACAGTCCAGCAAGCTCATCCAGCCAAAATCCAAAGTCTTTAGCTTAAACAATAGTTTTCACAAACAGAACACACAGTGCAGACCCAGAATGTGAATCCAATTGCTTAAAATAAAACAATTACAACAAAATATACAAAGAAATATTCACAAGAAATACATCAGCTTAAAAAAGATATATATCAAATACAGCATGCAACTGACTCAAATACATGATGTGGACTGCTTCTGTAATTCCAACCACTATTTACTGTAAAATGAAGCAAAGTCTGTTAACTTTAAGAAGATGAAAGCAACAACAGTCTCCAATTTTTCAGAACCGCACTCAGAGTCATTACAGGAATTATGATCACCTCACAACAAAAAAATTCAGGCAAAGCAAAAAACCATTCCTGAGTCACCCCATTTTAAAACATTTGAGAGCTTTTGAGCTCACAGCCCAAGAAATGGAGATATATTACTTTTATGCAGGTTAGCTAAGGCTGTTTTAACAAAAATTTTGTATTAAACAGAGGCTAAGCATGTTCACACAAGACTTATTTCAAATTAGGAGTGGTTTACTTAAATTTAAGTTTGGGAAAATACATTTTTAAGCTAGAGAGATGCTATGCTCAAAACACAGTGAGTGTTTGCACAGAGTTCTGCACCAGTTCAGCTTCATCTAGGCATCATCAGAAAAGCAGCGTCTCTGCGTAGCCATACAACTTCCCCAGAAAACATGTCATAAACACTCCTGTCTTTCCAAAAATCTTCCTCTACTCTTCAAATACATGTTGCCAAGCAACTTCTCTATCTCCTGCCTGTGCAGAAATAAATCAACTCCAAATGAATGTGTCCACACTTCACGCAGGATAGAAGCTCACCTCTGCAGTTTTGATCTGAAAAGTTATAGCTTGTGTTCCCCAGAAAGGTTCATGGGGATATAAAGGGATACAGCCAGAAGCAGCATCCCAGCTGACACTACTACTGGCTCCATGTGGCCTCTCCTCCTATTTTATCCAGTATAAAGACAAACTACTTATGGTCAATATGTTTAACTTCAAACTGTATCAAAGAAGGGAGTTTTAATGCAGTGAGATATGTGACAGCTGAAAGCTGGAGTGCACACAGCCTCTCCTCCCAGCTCATTCACACAGGGTCATTACAGGCATAAACTGTGTGTGAAAGCAGCTCCACATCTCAGAGGTTATATCTCCTGGCTCCTCTCAGATTAGCAGTGAGCAGAGAACACGTCATGCTCCTGAAACTATTAATATGGATGGCTTCCTCACAGCCATTGTGTTCATTTTTACAGCTTGGATCAATATGCAAATTATTTGTAAAAAGGGAACAAACATGAAATGACAATTTTAATGAAAAGAAGGCAATAAATATATAACTTCTAGCCTTGTTAAAATATCTGCCTTTTTTCTACTTTAAGAAGCCTTTTAAATACATGCTTCAGCTTTCTGTTGGTAACAAGTTTCAGTACAAGCCAAAATGTGCGGTTTACTAGCCTGAAAGGAAAAAAAGACCAAAAAACACTTGTTGACACTAACAATGACCTTGAAGCAAGGACATACAAGCACATTATTCATGATCAGCAGACTCTTAAATTGAATACAGAATGACATTCATCTAAACAGCATTATTTCAGAGTTTGGGGATAGATTTTTGCACTATGAGGCCCAAATGTAGCTCCAGTAGGGAACATACATCTGTAAGTCTGCAGACAGGACTCATTACCACCACTGTGTGCTTGCATACACCCTCCCAATCTGCAAACAGGTGCATATTTTCATGCATGGACACACATCCTCTTTAGGGAAGAATATGGTCCTGAAAACTTAGTACTACTGAACTCTTGTCTCCAGAAATTACTATAAGGGAGCTGATAAAAACCCAACAGTTCTTTGCACAGATGCAAATAACTATATATAGTGTGAAAACAAAGAGTCACATTTTATTAGTATGATCCAAGTCTATGAGCTGCTAAAAATTATTGCAAAGATTTGTAGCAAGAGGCAGGCCAACGAAGATAAATGTCAAAAATGAAGAAATATGATCCTTCAGGTTTGAAAGATCACATACAGCTCTAAAGCATGCATAACCTGGACTTAGTGTTGGAAGTGTTGAGAATTGCTGAGCTTACCATAACTCAGCTGTGTTAATCATATTAGACAACCTGAGAGCAAAGGATGGCTGCCACACATAGTACAAGGGAGAATGCTGGCAAGTGGAAAGCAATTAAACAGTCAGCCCCTGCAGGAAACTGAGACAGGTAATTACTGCTTTTGAACACTGAAGACCAGCAGTGATATAAAGAATATCATAATATAGCATAAAACTTACATGTCTACTATGCCCATGACTGTATTCATATGATAATTATACAGTTCACTTTATCTCAGATAGTGCAGATAATTTGGAGGTCTTTTTGACTCCTTTACGTAGTGTCCTCAAAGGGAAAAATGTAATTTATATTTAATTTCTTTGCATCCAAATTAAATTCTTCAAGGCCTGAGCAAAATTATTACTTGAATCTGGGTTTCCTCTGAGAAGGCAGAGGGGAGGAGTGAATAAGCTGGAATTAGGCAAAGGGACTCAAAAAGCTCAAATTCAGATGCAGTAACAATATCCCCATTGAAAGCTCACTTTTTTGTGAGCTGGCCTGTATGATCCCCTTAGCCATTGCAAACGGCAGTGGCACGAACAGATGTACAAAGTGCCAGGGAATGGCACCGACACATGTTGCAAATCCCAGCTAAATGTGACACCAACACTTTATGAAAGACACCTCTAACAAAATCAACATGATTACCAAGCTCCTTTAATATTCAGTCCCCAGATGCTCTCACTGTCCCGAGTGCAAACCCACTCTCTTTACAGTGCTAATGCAGGAGTAGAAGTCCTGTAAGTCGGGGTTTTGTGTTTAATTTTCTATTTAACCTTTCAGCACAAAATATAAAATGGCACCCACTAGTAATCATGATTCATTTGTAATACAAAGTCTGTTATAAATAATCCCGTGCATTGTTTTTGCTATTCTTGGCATTTAATATATCAATAAGCATGGCTTGTTTCCATCAAAACAATTTAATTATATTTTGTCAAGACACAAACTCAAAAGAGTGAGTACAAATTTATAAAAAAGACCCAAATGTTTTTGTGGTGTTCTACGACTTCACAGTGTGCTATTACAGACAAAACAACATTTGAAATCTAAGCAGGGTTCAGGCAGAGCCCTGAATCAAAGATGGTGGTACATTTACCATTTTTTGGGTTAGAACAATACATTTTGTTTGTTGCTTTTTTTTTAATCCTATCTGATCTGGTTTCATTAAATGAAGAAGAAAAATCAAACATAGCATCTATTTAATCATTCAGAGCCTATGCAACATACAACTGAACAGCAAAAACCTTATGAAGTAAAAGCAGATGGACTACATTATGCATGTGCCCAAGCATTTTAGGAAAGTATATGAAGAATTCCTGGGCAGGGGCGACCACAGAAAAACTTGGTTCTCTTGTGTAAACAGCGTTTTCCCCAACAGCTGTATTCCCCTTCCTGTTTATTCTTCACTTCTGCAGAATTCTCTCAGTTCAGTCACATCTGTATTTCATTTATTTTTAAAAAATATTTCTTTCGCTATCCTCCTAGCCTTTTCAGATTATTAAGGCTGAGGAAATTTTCCAAATCTCATTTCTCTTTTCACTGCCTACTCTGGTCATATTTTTTACACTTCATTTAGGCTCTGAATTCACAAAATGATCCACACGGGTAACAGGCTTTGCCCACATAGACCAGCTTGCAGGGTTTGAGATTTCATGTGAGCAATAGAAATTTTCTAGGCAATCATCTTTTCTTTCCCATTCTCAGAATAATATTTAAGAAAACAGTGTTCAATTGTTCCTATACATTTTCTTATATCCAATATTAAATTTGATATTTACACATTTCTATAATTATTAGACATGAGAAAATTACTGGAGCTTAATTTTTATTACAGCATGTTTGAGAGAGTCTTTTTAATACTGAGACCAAAACGAATTGCTACATTAAAGTTAAGACTATTGATTTAAATCACTGGGGTTTTTTTAAAATATTTGTTGCACTCTAAAACATTTTATACTCTGCTATTTAGGTGAAAATAAATTTTTAGGATGTGCCTGATGTATCTGTCTACCTTTTCTCAAAATAAATACAAGCCTGAAAATGTAGAAGTAACCCAAATCTATCTTTTTTTATTTCAGCAAGGTTACATGAAACAAAGTTGTTAAAAACCTGTACTGTATCTGTAGTATAGCACTTAATTTTATTTTACTTTAAAGCCAGTTTTCAGAGTCTCACCTCAAACTCTTCTTTCTTAAAAATAACTGAACAGATGATGAACCATTTCTCAAGGGCAAGCACTAATCTCTGGAAGCAACCATATTCTACAAGCGATACATCTGAAGATGATGTAATCTGTTCCAAGAAGTCTGCTTCTATTTTTAAGTGGCATACTCTTATTATGCTTTTAAAAGGGGATCTCCATCACACATTGTTACTTTGCTTTTCACTCAGTAACAATCATCAGTGATATTTAATATACACGAAATGGCTTCAGAAAATAATTGATTTTGTATCATTATGTACTCTGAGTCTTACAAATGGTACTTGAAATGGTAATTTAAGGTTGTAAGACTTTAAATGCTTTTACCATGAAGAATATTTCTGCTAAAGGCTACGTTTTCAAAAGAGGTACATCTTTCCTAACCGCCTTAAAATGCTCGAGCATTTTGTATATGAGATATCTTGTAATGTTTTGGTTTCTCCACTTAATGTTACTAAATATGATATTGGAGAAGCCAGAAAGAACAAAAAGAAACCCAAAGAAACCATGCTCAGCACTGGAACTCCATTTGCTTTTACAGAGAGAGGCAATAATCACAAAGCAACAACTACAATTTTGATTGAAAAGCACTTTTCAGTGTGCTTTGTTTTTAACTACTCTAATTTCTAGTTAAATCCCTAAATTCAGCATTTCCAACGCCATACATTTTCATTTAAAAAAACCTTACTTTATAACTCATACTCTAACTGCTATTCCTTACCAGAATGAAACCAAACCTACTCTTGATGGCAGAGGTATGTCACAAGAAGTGATACGTGTAGGTGTTGTTTATCACCCTTTCACAAGAGCCGGCTGTTATCTCTGTCTCTGCTATCACATTGCTACACTAAGATGTGGATCTCAGAGTGCATTTTGACACTATTGTACTAAATTTAGAGGAGACACAGATACCTTGCAGAGTATTGTTGAAACTCCTGGAAGTTCACCTATTCCTCTAGCAAGTGGCAGCAGAAATCCAAATCAATAAAGAACAGGTGAGGGCTTTTTCTAAAGGAAAATTTTAAATCAAGACTGATAAAAATCATATCTATCAATGTGATAGACTTCATTATCCCAAATTCCTAGCAGGTATTATGAAAGCCATCATTCTTTTTTCGTATTACAGTGCCACACATCTCATATCCAGTGTATGGTCTACTAAAACAACTCAGATCTTTCTAACACCTCCAGAGCACAAATGCCAACATATGCATATTCTTTCATGTGCAGGGGCCTATATTATTGTCACCTCAAGATAAACCTGCTTTAAGTTTTTTCAGATGGAGTTGTAATTTCATGGGAAGGTATCACCTAATATCAGAGATGACTACTGTCTAAATATATTTTAAATTGTTTTTGTTAATTTTTCAAACTCAGGTTACTCAACAGTAACTACCCCAGCCAGCTCTAAACATCCATCAATTACACTATTTGTTACTATAACAACTTAAGAGTATTTTTTTTACACCATTGTGACTGCCATGGCCAAAGATGTTTTTCTTTAAGATGCTGGTGTACTTTGCTGGTGGAAAACCAAAAGAGTTTCCAGCTTAGTATCATCTGCAGATGCAAACAGCTTTAGCATATTTTCTCTTGGTTGGCTTTTAAAAACTGAACTAGAACATGACCAACAAACAGCACCACGAAACTTCTAAGAGGGTCACCCTCAAATGAGTTTTTTTATTAGATATAGAAAAACACTTGGAAAATATATTACAGATGTACAGATTTTGTCCTGGAAGGAACAGAACTTAGTTGACCTTTAAGTTGTTTTACATCTCTCAATTCTATGATCCTCTGAAACTTTGTTTAGTGTTCCTCAGCCAATATTCTCAACTCTCAGCCCCTGAGAGCTCTTATTTTTCTAGGAAAGTTAAATGCACTTTTCCAGTAATCACTCATAAGGAACTGCAACAATACAGATTAGCAATTTGTTTCCCATTAAAAGAACAATTTGACAAAAAATGCAAAAATGTAAGAAAACCCAACATATAATGTTATTTATAAACCTGTGTTTTTACTCGCTCTTCAGTTTCCTAGCTTCTAAATGCCTACAGATTTCCTTCTCACTTTATTTTTACCAGAAACTGAAATTTAGTTTCCAAGGACGGCAACTGCCAAGTCTGTTCTTACTTCAAAGATCAGCTTCATATTTGTTTTTTTCTCCTTTCCTAGGCTTTTTTGCATTTTCTCAGCTCTTGGAGAGTTTTCAAAAGTAACAGAGAATTAAAAAAAAATTAAAACAATATCCCAGCACATTTCCACAGTGCCTTTAGGTTTTCTGGGCTGTTTGCAGCTGATGTTAATGGATAGGGGAGGAGCAGATGATGCTGTGACATGCTACAGCACCTTTATCATCACACAAACCAGAATGCCCTCGTGCCCACCAGTGATAACAGGCAAGGGGACAGCAGGGGAACAGAGCTGTAGGTCCTGAACCTTCCTGACAGGCTGCAGCAGATGTATCTTAGCCACACCTGCTGAGACCTTTACAATGAATACATATAGTCAGTGTTTCCCTTCTGACCTTTTAATAAATAGATTTATTTATACCAGTATTATTTCCCATCTATCCACAGAAGCTTAAACTTTTAAGAAATAAAATATATTCAAGGAAAGCTTGAGCAGGTCAGCCACTCCCTATATTGGTACATTTATAACAGCAGTTTAAGTTATTATGAGTTCTTCTTGTTGAACTTTCCTTCTTCCCACTTTGCTTTCCTCTTGACAGGTTTATCTTATAAAATGACATTTAGGAGCATTCATTTCAAGTATATAAAGAGCTACAACTAGAAAGAACTGGAGATAAACAGTATCCAAACAACTCAGCTTCAAGCTTGCAAGTTCTCAACACCTGCACGCAAACCAAGAGCTAGGCACTAAGGTGCAGTGCAGCTGTCTCAGGGAGCCCAGCATGGCCACGGGGTATTTACAAAGATACTCCAGCTTTGATTCAAGCCTCAGAATGAAGGGGAGACAGAGGAGTACAAGAATGATGGAAACAAAAAAACAAATACAGACAGGATTAATCTGCTTTATCAATGCAGCATGATAAACAACCTATCACGCTACAGACACAATTTTCTCATAGCCTAAAGTCAGCATGACAATTTTTTTCAGCTCTCACTTTTTATGTCTTAGGGAAGGCAGTGAAATGTACAGGTTTGATGAGAAAGTCTATATTGAATTGTACATGCATCTGAGCCAAGTAAAATTGCCAAGCCAGTTGCACAGCCAAGTCAAATTGAACAGCACATCCTCCTGTGTTCCTGTAGGCTGCACATGGAAGGCTGTTGCCCGGTCTCATAACTTACCACTACACACTGTCTCATTCCTGCTCAGAAAATGCATGGAAAAACTTAAATCTTTTCAGAACAGGAAGAAGGACACCAGCACTTGGGCCATTCGGTGTATATTTTTACAACATCACAGCACAGTTCATGTTATAGTGTACAGTCTTCAGACAGATATAAGAGACCAGATTTAAGAACTTTAAAAAACTGATCAGTGTGGAGAATTTGGTAAAAGGATATTAGCTCATTAAAATTCTTTTATATATCACAACACTGTTTAGATGCTCTCAAGGAACACTTCAAACTCTGAACGTGGGATGGAAGACCTCTATAACCAGAACAGCACTGGACTGTTCATAAAAACTGCTAATAGAAAAAAAAAGTTACACAGCACTTATAGAACTCTGCAGGGAAAAGTAAATACCTATTTCCTTAGTTTGACTCAAGTAGCTACAATTACATAGATATCTTCAAACAACAATGTAAAAAGGCTGCTCTGCAGTGTTCTGAGACACTCAAAGGGGTAGTGTTGCTGGGTCTTGCATACTTAGACTGACGCCTTAAGAACAGCATTAGAAAATTCTTTCAAGTACCTCATTGTTTTGAAAGAGAGCTACAAAAATGTCAGTGTTTTAACTCAGATTTTATCAGCTCTGAAAATACTGACTCAACTATTGATCTTTTAGCCTGAGCTATTCTGAAGGAAGGTATGAAAAACCCATCTGGATTGATTTAGCTTTGGTCTCCAAAAACAAGTACCATATCTGTATACATAATGATACATTAAGGATTACATTATAAAAGGCTACATGCTTGAAAAACAGTCCTTTAACTACATGATATAAATACTGCTGATGCACTAGGTGCATTAAAGATCATTAAACCAGCACTGTTTACAGGACATAAAAAAAAAGTTTACTAAAGTAATACTTTGGATTTTTACAATCAGAAGTCTGAAGAAAACTTTCTTTCAAGTGCTCTGACAGGATCAGATTCACTAACTATTTGGTAGTGTATCACTCAATATGCAGCTCCAGCTCAAAATGCTTCTCTCTGGCAATGGTATATTTAAGAATCAAAAACCTTACACAAGTAATTATAGTATCTTTTGCAACACAAAACTAGCATGACTTCTTAAATTGTTACAGATCCAAAATAATCCCTAAAATCTCAGCATTACACTGCCACACTATGGCACAATTAAGATCTGCAAGCAAAAATAGAAAAAAAAGGACAAAAATGCCTCTACTCTAATTATTTAGGACTACAGTACTCACCATTAATTTCTGTAAAACACTAAAAACAAACTTAAATCTTGCTCAGCAACAGCTACCTAGGAACATCATGCTTGAGGATTTTATTTCAGTATTTTTTTCCCGATTAAAAAAGAAAAAGTAAACTTTCTGCAAGTATTAAATCTTCAAAGACTAGTTTGATATGCCTGTTGCACAGATGGGATATGTGGGGAAGCAGATACCAGGGGCATTTCTTTACTTTGTTGGCTACAAAACGTAGAGCTTTTTGTTCTCTGCATTACAATGTGAACTGAAAGGTTTTCAGTTGACAGCCAGTTGAAGAAGAGAAATGTTCAAAAGACTTTCAACTTTGGTCTTTTTTTAACTACTTGGGAACATGCTACAGAATTTTAGAATCTCCTTTTATTTTTTATGTCAGAATGCAATTTATTTCAGACCTCGAAATATTTAAAAATACTTAGTATTTGCACATTTTTGCTACAATGTTTTTAAGAACTTTTTTAAAAATTCCTTTTTTTTGCTGACCTTGAAGCACAGCAACCCAACCCAAGTCTGAAATTTCACATCTAAGTTTTTATCTACAGCAGCTCACTACACAAACCATATATTCTAATTACTCTGCCATTTATATAATTTATGATATCCACAGCATTTGTTTTGCAGGAAAGTTCTAAATCAGTTTTCTATTACCATTACCAGTATTGCTTTATTCATTCTAACATTCCATTATTAAATATTTTCCCAATAAATCAAACATTAAACTTAAGCAATCAGCTGAGGCCAAGACCATACCAATTATTTTACCTGCAAGAACTTGCCATTTACAAACATTTCCAATTGGCATAATAAAATATATGTCTGGTGCCACAAGACTTACAGGAATACCCTGTACTGAAACACTAAATAAAGATTAGATGACTAACTGAGGTACTACTTGTTCCACTCCCTTAATTGCCATTGTCACCACGCTGGTTTACAAAAAATGGCATAGTTAGATGCATGCCAGTCCTTTCCTGTTAGGGTGGTTTATTCAAGCTTTTAAAATCCCCAATTATATATCTTTCATATTCAAACACTTTCAGTTACAGACTGCTTAGGCCATCAATTAACAGGGTTTCTCTTTTATACATTACTTATCTCTAAGCCACACACATATATACATGTACAGTTGAATACAATTTCTGTTATTAGACCTCTACTTTCAATTCTGACACAATTTCTGTAAATTTTTTTACTGCCTTTACTCAAAGCATGAGTCACTTGGTTATACCTAAGATCCTAAGTCTTCCTGATAGCCAGCATCTATCAACAGCCAGCTGTAAACATTACAGATTTTAACAAACTCGGCTCTAGGGCACTAGGAAATGTGAAGGTCTCATGTGCACTCCTGAAGCGTGACAGGATCAGCCTAAATAAATTCTATACTCTCACCTGGTAGCAGAACTGCAGCCTGCCACCTAGGACTTGTGATTTTGCAAGTCTTTTGGAAGGGGAGGAGTTTAGCAAACTTGAGTGACACTGAATGAAGACTATTTATGGAGAGTGCCTCCTTAGCAGTTTTAGTGTTTAGCAGTTGCCAAAAAAATCACACTGAACTGCATAAGGAACCTAAAAATAAGTTCCAGATTTGCAACTCCTCCCCAAAACCCAACAATAGAAAATTTTGAAAATGTTGGTCTTTAAACTGTCCTCAAAATTTAGCAGCAGAGAGTAGAACACTCTTCTGTTTCTCTTTTTTCGTTGCAAAAATCAATATTCCCTTTCCTCTCTGACAGCAGACGTATCTGCTAGTCATTCAAGCACCACTGCTAAGTATTCAAAATTGGATAACCTTCTTAAAAAATATACGTTATTTAAATATATATTATATCTATTATTTAAATTATAAAGATATATGCTGAAGTTGAATATATTACTAAAAAATGCCTTCCCTGACAGCCCACAAAGAAGAGATTAGTTAGGATAAATGGCATCCTTACTGCTTCCCGATTATGCCCTCAGAATAATTAAAACCATGCTACATTGTCATTCATTAAGCAATCCGTTCTAGGAAACTAGAGGAAACTTCATACCTTCCTGAACTTTTCCATTTGCTTATAAAGATCTGGATCCAGCTCCTGAGACACATCTTTCATCCAGAGTAGAGCTCCTCTGTATTCAGTCCGGTACTGCTCCATTCTGTTCACTGTCAGCCACGTGTCTGAGATGGCTCTGTACCTGAAAGTCTCCACTTCTTGATACAATCTACTGAGAGGAGCACGGAGTGCTAATCTGGGGGAATTCATGAAGGAAAGAGAGGAAGGAGAGGAACATGTTAAACATGTTATCCCACAAAGGATTAATACAACTCCTGACAGTTTACTAGCACTCAAAATAAACATACACAGCCAACACAGTTCACTTAAGTGCTCGTGTATGTTCAGATGATTCTACCACATGGTTGGAGGTACACATGAAACACAATAATTTTGAATGAATACTGTGTTTGCAACCTTTCTGTTCAAATAGCAACTTTTCAATTACACATGAATGGAAAAGAAACCTCTTCTACTTTGCCTATGTATTTTAGTTTGACAAGCCACTTGTATGTTATTACCATTCCGCTTCACAAGTTTCATTTAACAACTATAAAAGTATACCCAAGGTGATTTTTATTACGGGAAAAGTATCACAGATGTATCAGGAAAGTCATGCTAAACATCACAAAAATCACTTCCATTAGCCTTTCAGTCTTCAAATAAGTAAGCCATCTTCCAGGTAGATAATTATCTGAGTTTTTTTCCTTGTATTTTTTTAAAGTAATTGGAACAATTCCTTTAAAGGACATTTACCTTTTGGAAGATTTAGACATTTATCTAAATGTTTCTTCTGGCAAACACACTTTGGAAAGGCAGTAGGGGACACTGTTGTCCTCCCTATGCCACCATTCAGCTCCTAATGGGATCTCAACATTAGACAGGATTACTCCTTTTGCTTTACTTCCTCCTGCTGCTTTCCTCTTGGTTTCCAGCAGCACCTCACTGCAATGGCTTCAATCAGTTCCACACCAGCAGAGAGACAGTTTAATATGTTAGGAAGTTCCTTGGCATAAGGGAATTTCTAATTTTGGCTTCAGTAGCCCAAGAAATGTCTTCTTGATCTCCAGCTACTGAGCTAGCTATGAGCATGAAACATAAATAAAAGCAGTCCCAACTTCAACAAGAGTTTGAGGATAGCTCAAAAGAAGAAAGACAAACGGTTTTATTTTAATGTGAATTTATTTTAAAAGATGCCTTAAAAATGTACTGAGCAAGAGCTATAAGAATATGTGAATTTATTGTGACTTGTTTTTTTTCTACTATGTGTTTTCTCATTCCACAAATTCTTACTCAGGTATCCAAAAGAAAGTTTAGTTTATGTAGATATTTACTGAGATTTCTATTAACAGTTAAGCTTCATAAAGAAGTAAGTCATCAGTACTTTTGCTCAAAAGTGCCTTTCACGTGTGTTACAGATCCCAGTCATGACTGGTACTGGAGGTGCTAATGACCGAACTCTAGCCCAAGGTAAACATATGAAATTTCTCAGTGCTCTGTATGCTATGCTTTGAGCCAAAAAACTGCACTGTTAAGATAAAGACAAAGTACCACAGTGGTTAAAAGCCCTCTCAAAATCCTGTAAAAAATAATGGAATAGAATTTTCCTTTGTGAGCGATGGTGAATTTCACACTTTCATAGTCCCTGTGCTGTGAAAAATAGCACCACAATACTTATAATGCCATCAGGTAATGTTACTTTTAAATTTTTCAGTAAACACCGGGTCAGTGAGACATCAAGGACTCTGGTTTACAGCAGGTGTTAGTGCACTTGTGCGTCCATCTGGATTCCTTACCTTTTACTTGCCCCTACACATGAGCTTTGTAGGGATCTAGGATCTTCTCTCAAGGGACTTTAAACTAAAGTTCAAGCAGAAGATGGCATTCAGACTCCTCCCTTCTCCTCTGTCTAGTCAAGGTATGAGACTCAAAGTATTCCCTTACTCATTTCCCCTCACAGCACCCAGACACCTCCACAGTGAGCCTGCTACATCATTTCTTTGCAGAGTGAGAACTGCCACTAAACAGGACAGGCACCTGACATCAGCTCCTTTACAACCCTACTGCTGGAAAGACCACGGAGATGCTCCAATACAACTTTAGAACTACTGAGCTGAACAGGCACAGGCAGGTGATCTGAAGATACAGACACAGCAGGTGCATAAGACAAAAAGCAGCATCAGGCAAAATTCAAGAAGCTATTAATCTTGCCAATACTACAGCAGATTTTGTCAATAATTTTCCTATCAATTGGTTCCTCAAACATTTCAAACGGCCAAATGAATTATGAAATTGGTGAACCAACTACCATTACCACAAGCACTATGCAAATCAGACAGCAATGTTGACTCACATACCTTTGCTGAGAAGAAAAGCAGAGAGCTTTTCCTGTAGCTTGCATCATTTTTCCTGCTCTTGTTTTATCCTGAGAACCCTGTGATCGAAGAAATTTCCCCAATTCATTTTCTTCCTGAGACAGAACTAACAAAAAATAAATGAGTTGTCAAATATGTTATTTAATTGGTTCCTAACAGCTTTAAAATTGGCCTAACATCAAACAGTTTAAGGCACTTTAAGTCCAAGCAGCAAAGCAAAAATAAATAACTTCACAGAATTCCTACATTTAGTAAACAGAAGACCTGATTCATTTGAGACATTTGCTGATATGCTTAACATGAATCATAAAATTCCATCAGCACCAAAAGACAACAGGGAAAATGTGCTATTTCTTTCATAAAAAGAAAAAGTTAGCTTGGCTATATTACAAAAAGAGCCATCTTGATTTCAGTAACTTTCAGTGTTGGGTTTTTTGGGTTCTGTCTGGTTTGGTAGGTTGGTTTTTAGCTATTTTTTACCACTTGGACTGCCTCAGCTGACAGCATACTTTTATCGAAGCTAATTCCAAGTTGTACTAACCCAAACTCATTCACTTGCTTTGCTCTTGCTCACCATTTTTCATGTTGACTACATAAAATTTCACCTGAAAATCTAATGCTTCATTTTAAAGAACATTTACTTTCAAATTACTTGGCAAGATTACTTGATACCTTTAACATTCTATAATTCAAACACTGTATTTCAACTATCTGAAACACATCTACCTCAAAGTAACTGATCATTTTTTAAACAGGAAGATGAAGTGGTTTTCCACTGAATTGTTGACTGCTTCTACACTGGGACCATGGACCTCGAAGAACCTTACAAAAACATTTCATGATGCCCTCATCTTTGTCCTTTAAAGCAGTGATCTCCTATAGTACCAACGCCAATCGACTGTCAAGAGGGAGAATGGCCCAAAACAATGACAGAAGATCTCCTGAAGTTCTCTTGCCATTTTTCAAAATGGCAACAGTCAACTCCAATGCAGACTCAGCACTCTTTGGTAGAAGATGCATCTGATGTAAATCTTTCTATCAGATTTCACCTGCCACTTCTTTACTTGATACACTACTATTTTGTATTTCAGTTTAACCTCCTGATTCTGAAACATTATCATCTCCTTCTTGGGATAAAGAAAAATGAAAGGCTCAAGAAAACATGGGTGAGATTCAACAAAACACAGTAAATTGGAAGATGATTTAATAGCTGAAGTCTCTCCTTCAGGCCAGAAATCAAACAGTATGGACTGCAGAAAACCTTTAGAGGACATTTAATACAACTTGTTATTTGAAACTTTTCAAATTAGGTCCTCATCTCTCATTAATGATTGTCACTAATTACTATTAGTAATTATTATTAGGGTTTTTATAATCAAGTCAGCATTATCAAATTCATCATAATAGCATTGATTACTTAGTCATAAAACTGTAATAAGCCAAAAATTCTTCATAAGCAATCCTGATTATTAGAAAAACCCGCAAAACACTAGAACAGTTTAGAAAGGAGTTATGATTCCTAGACAAGATACTTCTGAATTTAAACAAGCCAACCAAGTTATGGGAAAAAAATTGAAGAAAGCATTCTCAAGTCATTATTGCTATCACTGCATCATATCAATATATAAAACTTCAGAGATGGGAAATCTTCAAACAAATAAGCAAATCTGCATTCAGTTGTCTGCAAGGAACATTATCTTTACTTTTGAATTGTATGAAACTAGTAGCTCCCCACTTGCATTTTTACCTTTTCACTTGTTCAGTGAATCCATAATGCAGACCTTCTTATCATTTTAACTATTGTGTTTGATCATACTTACAACAAATCCTTTTTTGATACAGCTCAATTGCTTTCAGCAACTCCATACACGTTCTCTGAATAGAATGGAACAGCTGATATTGAAAAAAAATAAACAAACATTTGTCACATGTACGCAAGAAACACTGAGGAATAAAATACAAGAATAAACTTAAGTTTTTGAAGAAATTATTAGGGAACAGTCTTTTCTTCTCGAACAATGAGCAACATTTCTGGTATTTCCCATATCAATTATGCTCTTCTTTCAATTAAGTTATTCACTGAAACTAAAGACTGACCAATCCTAACTTCACAGAAGGAAAATTAAGAAAAAATAACTTTGGAAACAGATCTATAATAAACAGTTGATAGTTAACCAAACTACGTGTGTTGTTTTTTTGGGTTTTTAGGTGCTATCTTTGTATAGATATGAAGAGTTACAAATCTGTTTCTAAAAACTGTGGTAGAACAGTTATCAAAATATCTATCAATCATTATCACATGTGGGAATATGCATACTGAATTTTTCATAGACACTGTGAAGTCTAGTGGAGCAAACTTGCATAGGTATGGCCAACAGAAAGTTGTTGATTTTAACTGAAAGTTTTCTTTCATAAAATTTATAAGCAAATTTCTAAAGCAGCAGCTTCCAAAGGAAGTAAAGGTAAAAAAAAAGCCAGTCATTAATATATTTGGAGATTGTTTCTAGGAATTACTACTCTGTTTGTCCATCTAAAACCTCCAGCCTGCATCTGAAACCTAAACTCTACCATATCAGGCATTACACAGTTAGAAGTCAAATGGACCACTGGCACAGTTAGTGCGTTCTTTCAACACTGCTTGACTACACATTTACACAGGTCTTGTCTTTTAAACTGGGAGTATGACTTGCAGGTGAGAATTTGTCCAAAACATGCTTATTTCACTTGTGTGATAAAGTTTCCCTATTTCAAATCCCACCTGAGCTAACAAAGCATCCTTCCTGATGAGTCTGCAACACAATAGACATGGTAAAAAAACTCAGATATGTACTTATAAAATATTCTTGCATGCTTCCAGCTTGTTTTACATCAATACTCTTGATTTATAACCCTTTGTGAAGACTCCATAGGTAGAACCACCGGGTGATAAGTTATTGCTGTTCTTGTGTTTGTTGTACTACAGCCTCCTGTATTTCAGCTAAAACTTAAATAAACTGAGAATCCTAAGTCAATATTTTTTTAAGAAACTGCAGGAAAGCCAGTAAAGCAAAACATTTACCCTCACATAAGAAAACAACACAAACAAAACGTACATGGACGTTAACTGGGTTATTACACTTCTGTGGTACATCCTCCATGTTTTGCTTTGTCCCTAAGACATTCTATGCCTTCATTTTGTAGAATTTTAACCTTTTTTTTTTTCCCTCAGTGGGGTTGAGAATAATGTCAGTAGGACTGTATTTGTCACACAGCAGGATTCCTTCTTTTGGTTTTATTTTACAGACTTTCAGAAGCTTCTTTTGCCATGTCAGAGCCCACTAATCTGCTCGAAACCTCGAGAGTACACTGTGCACCTTGCTCCTGGGCAGACTGCATGTTTTTCTGGTATATGTGGTATTTTACACTTGCATAAAAAAATGTCATTTGTACACTCAAATACTACTAGGAAAAAGAACTCAAAACAAATCACCTTAAACTGACATAGGCAAAGGATAAGGATGATCTCCTGACTCCCCTGCTAAAAAAAGGAGAAAATCTTCCCCTAAAACATGAAGTTAAATCAGAGATATGTTAAGTTCCAAATAAAGTTAGAGGGACATGGGGTTTTGTGTTACAAAATTCTGCTATATTCCCTGAATTTACATAGATACTTTCATCAGAATTTGGAAGAGATATTACACGAAAATTATAAAAATGTATGTATGTTATTGTATCCTATGTGCACACATATTAAAGGCCTGGTGGAAATGAAAACACTTTAAAAATTAACAAACAGAGAACACACATTATGTAAACATTACAAACCTCTAGTTTTGCATCCAGATCTGCATCTGAAGCCACAACATGTTCATCTTCCTTTTTTCCTGTAACTTTTATAAGGGTTTGTTTTGTTTTCCAGTATTTCTGCTGCATTTTATTGACCACAGATTTTTCTTGGCTTTGAGCATATTGATCATAAAATTCTCTTGGATAGTTGCTAGAATATTAACAAGCAAAATTTAAAACTTCAATTGGATACTTTAAAAATAAGTCTAACACATTCAATTAATACATCTCCATTAAGAATATTGAATTTGCATGCTGACACATATATTCTAACATGCAATTCCTCATTATGCATTAATAACAAAGCAACTAAATTATTGTATTTCCCATTCTGCTCTGAAAAAAAAATGCACTGATTTCAACTTGAATATCTTAACCATGCAGGACTGCCTAATAAACAGGTTCAAAAAATTCTTCCCAATGCATTATGAAAGGATTTATAGCCCATGGAATTAACTTTTTGTTTTGTATAATTAATAGGAGAGTTTCAAGTGAACTAGCAGAGTTGCTTAAGCAGGTAGCAATTTTCATGCCATTTCAGCACTGTTGGGATTTGACACAGCTCATTTTCTGAATGGGAATAGACTACTTCTTGCCTCCTTTTTGTAATTGAATAAAAAAAGAATTAGAAGAACGCTCATTTCTTTTGAGCACGCTATGTGAAAGATTGATATCTCACATCTCTCTTTATACAACTGACTGCATGACAACTGTGGGTGCATAACAGGAAACCTTTTGTTTCAAGAATTAGTTTTCACTGACAAATAATTCTGCATTCCTGTAGCAGACTTAATAAAATGCGCAATATATAAATTCCACATTCCATAATGACAGCTTAATAGGAAATGTAATCTTACAATGAAATCTTGGTCTCTTTCAGGAAGTGTCATTCCATTATTAATTTGTGCAAAAGTACATGCATTTTCCCCCATGTGAATATATAAAAAGCTGTGGAACTCTTTCAGCTTTTTAGAAGTACATGGTTGCTAAAAATTGCTATTTTGAATACTCCATGAAACTAAAATAGGTTGAGTTTATTTTGATAAGATACCTTCCACCTGTGGAGTGACAAATTGTGGTTCATTAGTGAGATACTGACCCCTAGTTCTGTTCACAACATACAGACTGTTCAGAGCTGCCACCCCAAGAGGTCTTCAGAGCCAATATGTACATCAAGTCATGCATTGAGACATGTCCCTGCCCATGGCAGGGGGGTTAGAACCAGATCATCTGTAAGATCCCTTCCAACCCAGGTGATTCAGTCATCCTATGATCCTCTGATTACATGTATCTATATCTATATATTTGCTGTGAAATAATACAGCCATTCTGGAAAAACAAGCCATTGGTACACATTCCCCAAAGGGGCAGCACATCTACCTTACACAGTTACTAGTGACACACTTCAACCTGAAAAAGAAATTTTTTTCACAGGGTTATATTACTTGCTTTAGTTACTTTTAATCAGCAAGTTAGTGACAGTGCCTTAATCACCAAAGAGATGGTAAGAAATTAAACTGGAAGTGAGCAGGGACATAATTTTAAAAAGCACTTACACAGAGCACTTCATGGCTTCTTCACCAAACTTGAAAAGCAAAAAGATATTTACCCATTTAATTCTACACAAATATTAGTTCCAAGAGTTTAATTTATCAATTAAAATAAAGGTCTTTTGGTGCTATAGCAGAAAAAAAAATGCATAAAACATAGCACATGTTATTTGAAATTCTGTACAAACAAGCCATTATACACACTGACAACAGACAGCCTATCAAGTTGGGTGAAGATTATATTGACCTGATACATCCTACACCTTTAAAATACAAAATTTACAACCTTTAATGAATAAATAATCCTCCTGCATTACGAGAAAACATAATATGAGAGTTTAATAAAAATAGTATTACTTTTATAATAATTAAAAATACCCATCAAACTTCTCACAAGGTATTACAAAGGCCTTAGCTGCCTGGCTAGCTGTGTGCTTTGACTTCTGCTACAGCAGTGAAAATAACTGAGATCACATTTCAGTAGTCAAGTGAAGAAAACACCACAATTCATCTGATGTTAACCAACCTTAGAGCTACCTCATCTGAGGTCACCAGATATTCTGGGAGCAAGGTGCAAAGACTAAAAATTAGCTACTAATGTAAGGTCACAAAAAGATAGAAAAAGTTCTGGGATTAATACATAATCCTCAATTATGAGGTCGATAAACCAATGGAATAAATGAACATATCAAACACTATCAGCGCTTTAGAATAAAAAAAAAATATTCAAGATACTTACTATTTATGACCTTCCATAATTTTTGTTTTCTTCAGACACCTAAATAAGAAATTATCAGTTAATACAAGTATCTGTAATTTTTAAATTAAACACTAGAAATCCTGTTTCTTTTTCCTCAGAAAATTCCTATGCTTGCAGCATATTACAAAAGAAAACTTTCCAATCTGTGAGCCAAATGCCTTCCTTGTGTAACACACAATTCTCGTGAAAATCCATTACAAATGGATATAAGTGCTGCCATCAGCAATGCCAATCCTTCTATGTTAGCAAGTTTTACAAGCAAAAGCAAATTTACCAGGCATAAATTCAGTGACTTGATGAGGCACTACAAAATTGTCCATGCTAGGCATCACCATCAGTTGAGCTTTTTCCTCCAAGTTTTAGCCACAATAAAATTTAACTACTTTTTACTTTTTTTTTTTGTCTATATCCCACTGGATCTATTCTTTCAAAACACTAGTTACACTATGACTTGAGTCAGAGATGTGAAATTTAATGACCAGATGTTTTTTCTATTTGGGACACTACAGTTCCTGAGGACAGAATATGTATGCATTAGAACTTTAGATTTTTCAAGTTACTATCTGTAGCTTGGATACTCAAGTTTCCCACTATACTTTGAGCTGGCCAGATGGCATGCACATCACTTCCCACAAGTACCTGAGCACACTCCTTCCAGGCCAAATTTAACAGCCAAGCCTGATACTCATAAACAACAAGCACCCGGTTTCTCCTCTGCTGCTTTCAGAGAGGACTGTTCTTCAGCACATGGTTAACACGGGAATGGAGGCACTGCAGCAGGATCTGGATGAGACCAAAATGAAGCTGGTGAGATGGATGATGCTGCTGGGGAATGGATTTCAGCAGGTAGAGGCACAGAATAAACACACCAACAGGCTCCACCAAGGTATGAAGCTGACTGACTGAGAAAACAGTAATGGAAAAAGCAGCTAGGGAGGTAATGGTGCTGAAACTGAACTTTGGAACTAATCCAAGTAAGAAAGAAAAGGGGCTACAGAGAGTCACGACGTTGGAAATGTATCTAGCACAGTGCTGCATACAGACGGTGTGGTTAACACTGGAGAGGCAAAGGGACTGGAACAGATTGCAGGTACCCAAACAAGGGAATGCAAACAACCTGAATGCTTCCTGCAAGCGTGAAGCACATGCACTTCCATTTGGAGCTGAATGGAGCCAAATCTCAGATTTCTAACCTCTCTGCTGTCAGTACCTGTGAAACTTCCTGGCAAAGTTCCATGAGATACTACTGCAAGATTGTACCAGAGCAGGAATTTTGCCTGAATTGGAATTTTTGTGAAATATTCTTAAGCACTGCAGGAGAGACCTGCCTGAGAAAATTCATAACTCTGTCTTTAAACCAGATTTTAAATGTAAGAGTCTACAACTAAAAAAGGAAGAAGAAAGAATCTTTTCAGATTGTTGTTTGTGTTACAGAACCATTGAGTCAGACAAGATACAGAATGGACTGCTTTTCTATTCTTTCTAGAGCCATAGGCACTATATGAACTCATTTTCTAATACCTTTATATTCTTGACTTCACTGTTCTCACACTGGTCCTCCTTAAGTCAACTGTGGGGGTGTGTGAGTGAGATAAGACCACGGGATTTAGCTAGTATACACATCCATGACTCAGGCTGTTCTTTGCTTCCTGTCAAATCAAGGGTGCTGCTGAAAAACTATCTAGGTGGAAAACATGCACATTACTTGGAATGAAGTATAAGCAACCAGTATGGAGAGAAGGTGTAGAGCACTGACCTTATTCACTGGACACGTCCACTTGCTTCTCCTGGAAACCAACGTCCCTACAAAAAATACATAGGGTCATGGTGAAACAGTTGTCATTTGCAAGGACAGCTCATGCTCTTTCTTCCTGAACATCTGACCTCACCTTTTGACTCTGAAATCTTCTTAGTTTTACTCTTCCAGGCCGTACATAGAACCCTTATGCCCTGAAAACATTCTTTGTGGGAATTTTTGCATTCAATGTGGACAATACTGTCATGGTATGAAAATGAAAACATGTATTCTCTGTTCTGCTGTGTGGCAGGATGGCATCTGAGCTGTTTGAGGCTACGAGACCTGCTGGGATGGTGTCCTGTCAGGGTGGAAGGACACAGAAGTGGAGCCTTACCTGCACTGCCTGCTGGAAATGGCTCATGCAATGTGCTATCACCCAAAACATGCCAGGAGGAAAAAGGTCCCAGAGAGTTCTAGATAGTAGAGATAAAAACCATGCCAGGGAGATTGCTGTAATTAAGCAGTGGCAACAAGCAGTAGCCCAGGATGCAAACTCAATCCCAGGGTCCACTTTATTTCCAGTATGTAGTCAACATTTGGTCCTAAATGAAAATTCAGTCTGCAAAGATAGCTTATTAAGTGCTAGCACTGAAAAAATAGAAATGTAGTTGCTAAAAAATAATGTGCAGTGAATTGTCTCTGCAGTAATTTAACAGGGCCCTAATTTATTTATATATATATAAAAATCTCTTACTTCATGTGTTGTTACTGTGTGTTTCAAGTCCATGAAACAAAAAGGCTTAAGATACTGGTTCAGCCCTAACAAAGGGCTAACAATATAGCTTAGCTGAAAGCAGTGAGATTTTTAAAAAGAAATACCAAAATCTAAGTCTAGTCTCAAAAAGTGAGATACTAATATGAGGGGACTGGAAACAGCCCAGGGAAGTATCCAATAATTAAAAGGAACATTTCACAACCATGTAAAGAATCCCTACAGTCACAAAATGCTGGCCCTGAGGCTGCAGAGAGAGACCAAGAATAAGCCCATAACCTCTCACTACTTAGGTTTTGAACACTCATGCTTTCGAAGAACAAGACAAATGTCCTGCACAGAAGTAGCACACCAGTTGGTCTTTGCCAAAATTGACTACAAGAGAAGCACAAGAAACTAACTTGAATCTACCAGTACTCTCTCCAAAAATTGCAGTCAAATTTAAAATTAACTCATGTTATCCTACAGTTTAAGATACAAAAACAAGCTTTATTTGCCACAAGGATTTGATGTAAGGAACCTTTTTGGCTTGTTTTTCTACTCGGTGAATTAAAATGAAAAAAAGAAGAAAAGCTTCAATACATAGTATTATACTGAAAATCATTAACAAAAATAAAAAACATCACCACCCTATAGGAACGTGTTTGTATTGGAAAGTTTC
The DNA here is from genome assembly GCA_037013685.1 of Acridotheres tristis. Lineage (NCBI taxonomy): Eukaryota > Metazoa > Chordata > Aves > Passeriformes > Sturnidae > Acridotheres > Acridotheres tristis. The sequence continues at coordinate 24,850,364 of CM072886.1, forward strand.
CATGATATCTGACAATAAAGAGTTACACAACACTTGTGATCTCCATGACAGACTTTATCTTGACAAACAAAAGGGAGGGATACTCTAGATGAGGGAGTGAGTGTCAGAAGCAAGCATACCTGCTTTATTCACACCACAGAAAGCAGTGCCACAGTACAGATGACTGTACACAAACTGACATTTAATACTGCACAGTAATGGATTTGAGGCTTCCTGAAAAAGTCCACTCATGGCTCCAGAAATTTTGTGAGTGCTTCTCAGTGTTTTGAGAGAGTGCTAATGCTACCTCAGTTTAAGCATTAAACCTGAGCTGGCCCTATTCACAAGTCTGCTTGGAACACAGGGACTACAGCACTGAAAGACCCATTCCAATACAGAACCAGCTGGGATCAAAACCTTGAAAATCCCTAGCAGGTGTTTTTGAGGAGCCACCAAGAAGCTTCAGCATCACTTTCCACAAACCATCCTGTTTTCAGATTGATGCCAGAGAAGACAGGCACAGCCTGGACACTGAAATATATCAGAACTGTTTCTAGACTTAGCGTGGCTTCAGGCATAATACAGCTTAATTCAGGCAGTGCTCTGCCACAGACAAGAAGAAATGCTGAAACAAAGATGGTCCTGCAAACAGACAACTATGGCACAGTTTCTCTGGGTGGTAGACTATCTACCCACAAATTATTTCCACAGGAAGCCGTAACAGCTGGAATGCACACAGAGCTTCATGCCATTTCTGCCATATTCATCATCCTACTGAGAAATTTTATTAGCTGTGACACTGGAACAAAACTTGATGGAAGACAATCATCATTAGCAAGTCTCATTTCTATTCCTATGGAAAATCCTCTGATTCTCTATGCTCTCCAAGACCACTTGGATAAACATGTAAATTTTTCTGTGCAAATAGAAAAATTCTTTCATTGTCTTTTGTGTGATTTCAATTGCAGTATACAGTGCGCTATAGGATTACCCTCCAGCTCATGCTCTGTAGCATTTGTACAAGTCTGCTTCTCTTTTCTAGCTTTAGTATATTTTGTTGCAGTGCAAGTTGTCTGGTTTCCTAAGAGCTGAACAACTTTATTCATAATCTTTAGATTCTGCTTGTATAAGAAAAAGATGGCATGAGTGCCTTCTCTCCAACAGCTACACCGATAATAAACAAGTCTGTATATCAGTGTCACTCACATTACTTCTTTTTTTCAGTGAGCCTAAATGTAAGAAGTGTCATGTGGCATGGTAAAGTTCAGATCTTACTATTCTCCTAGGTTAGGAGGATCTCAGTTTAAAACCCAATCCAACCAACAGAAGCTTTACCTCTAATTCAAGTACCTCTTCTTGTATGAGCATTGGTTACATAGCTCTTATTGTGCTCTTAGCTCAGACAACATATCACATAGAAAAATATCAGGATGAAACCCGAGGCATCAGACAGGAATCGTTTCAACTCTGAAGACTTTATGTAAAACAAACTGTTGATTTAATCACAGCTTCTCAGAACAAAGAGCTGATCTGAAATCCTTGCAAAAACATTATAAATGCTGATGTACGGAGCAAATCTAACATCCAAAGATGACCCAGCAGTTATGTAGGGAGGCAGTAGACTGAACAACACATTCTTTTGAGATACATCCAGAAACAAGGAAAGGGAACTGAACAAACAGCACAGCAGATTTCAGCAATCCTTACATGAAGGCAATGTGTTCATCAAAACACACAGGAAAGTCAGCACTTTTACTGACAGAACTGTCCTCTGAGTCTACTGTTCTTTCAAAGCAGATAATATGTTCTGTGGCTCCTCAAATCCCAACAGACTCTCCATATCCCAAAATCCTTGCAACTTATAACTTCAAATATGGCAGAATCATCCATTGCAGTTGACTTACTTATGTCAACAGTTTTATTAAAATGAACAGTCTTCCAAGAAACTTTTTATACAGTAACAGTACAGTGGTGCTAAGTAACAAAAATAAATGTAAGGAATTATTCTATATGTTAAATTTAAGAGTGGTAGTTTCATTTATGTAAAATACTTTGAAGGGAAGAAAATGTGCTTAGGTGAGGGAATCAAGGCCATCTGTGCCTCCAACAGCTCTTGGCTGACAACCTATCTCCTCCACTCTGCTCCCTGGAAGCTGTGATCAAACTGAACCAAGTAAATGGGTCTGCAAAACAAGAAGCAGTCTCACTGCAAGATGGAGACTAGGCAGAGTGCAGTTTTATCTTCTCCGGTGTGTCTACAAACACACAGACCAGGAGCTACAAATGGTGTTTGACTTTGCCTTTCCCACGCAAAAAGAGAATATAACAGCCTGTAGATCTGAATTATCCACGTTGTCAATGCAGGAAGAGAGTGAAAGCTGAAGTCTGGGTCTTTCAGCATGAAGATTATACACAGACTTAGAAGTACGCCTGCTCTTAAATACAAGAAGAGCTACCACACGAATTCAGCTAAAATGAATCTAGAGTTCAAGCTATATCTATGACAAACGACAAGATTTAATTTTTCCTCTAAAGCTCTTAATTCTCAATATTGATGCTCTAATCCTGCAGAATCATCCATGCTTACTTAGCTTTAAATCCAGGAGTCTTTTCATTCGGTTAGACTACTCACTGATGCACTTGTTTATTAATTCAACAAGTTTGCAAATTGGTCTAAGTGCTGCAATAGCAGTTCCTTCCATCCATTACAAGTTTTTGTCTAATCCTTTGTCTCAGACTGATCCACAGCTTTGCTACTTATCCTGGAAAGTGTCTATCTTGGAGATTACCCACAAGTTCTCAGGAAAAGAAATACAAGATTGCAGTATCAACAGAATTACTCTTTCAATCTATTTCAGGAGTTGACACCTAAAAAGAAATTGCATGCATCCTTAAAAGAAGCACAGAATAAATGGCATCTGTTACACAGCGAAGGCTCCTGCTATATTCATACACCTGGGAGGTGCCGAGAGGGGAAAAGAACCATCCTGTTTGACTGCAATTATCTAACTTTAGTGCCTAAATTACCATACAAGCCTCTTAAGACTAAGTCCCTGTACAGATAGTGAATAGAACCTCCAAAGAGCAATGCTGAGCACCTCAACCAAATTCTCACCACTGTGCTCTGTGCACACAGAAATTCGGCTTTTAGCATCAGGCACCCAAACTACAAAGATAAATCATGCTGGGAGAGCACTGCTCTACTTCCCTTCTTTTAAATCTATTCATGGCGGTCTGTTGAATTACTGTGGGAAAAAAAAAAAAAAAAAAGCAGCATACTGAATAACACTCTTTGGGACATGGCCACACTCCATTAAGACCCCTGGAACCAGTTTTCTCTTCCACTACAAACACTTCTGGAACTAATATTTCTACACACAGTTTTTGCCACTTCCTTCTCCTCTTTACCAAGGCCTATGAGACATCCCAGAAAACTTCTCATTTATTCCATTCATTTATTCATTTGTTTCAATCCTTCAAAGAATTTTTAAAAACCCCAAAGAATTAACCTACTCTACCATGCCCCCTACCCCTGCCAAATTTGATGTGCAGAAAAATCCCAAGCATGTACTGAAAACAACAGAAGTATCAGAGAAATTGGAGTCTGTTCTCCAAGGAAGTAGTTTGACCCAATATAACACACCTTTCCTCAAGCTAGTAAACTGTGTGGAGAATAAACCACTCTAATACCAGCAGGTATCTTAAATTGCTAACATTGTGTGATTAGAGACTTGCACCATAAGAAATTATGTACAAGGCATGTAGAAATCTGAATGTTTTGGGTCTTTCTGGCATTTTGCAGCACTACCTAGGCACCTATCTGCACACAGTATATCCAGTCAAAGGAGTAGCAGTACTATTAACGCCTGTCTTTCATTCAATTTTACACCAACTCTATTTAATACCCTGTGTAGGGCATGAATAGGTCACATTTATTACAGAGAGTACTGTCAAGAGTTACTTTCTTCCAAAACACAATTGTCACATGTCTAATTTCAGAATATACAATTAATGTGGGAAATTATTCTGCTTAAGTTCCTGGTATAGACTAGGAAAAGAATGAGATCTGGGGCCATGTTTCTTATGCTAACATTTAGTCTTTATTTCTCTATTCCCAACTCTGATGTAAGCAAGGTAATAGAAGCAGCAGACAAACTGCAAATTTACACTTTGAGAGTTTATTGCTCACTTATACCAAGAACTAAAGAGTATCAATCCATCTGAACAACTGGTTTTCAGTACTTGAGTGGCTACAAGTAAGTTTTAGCCAACATGAAAAAGCAGAAATTTGGCACTGTCAATATGTTTCTTTAAATTTGTTTTTTGCCCCCACAAAGTGCAAGGACCAACTCACTCCTCTCTAAAAAAAATCAAAACATGTCTAGGTGGTACTGTATATCTGTCACATTATTCCAAAAACTATCAGGTCAAACTTACAAGCATAAGTGATCTCCTTTCTAGAGCATAAAATGCAGTGAAATTATACTTGGAGATGGATTGTGGGTTTTTGTGTTGATTTTTAAACAGTTGAATAAAAAATTCCTAACCCAGTAGATTATCTCAAAAACACTGACAAGAATGGCACATGAAGTCACAACACAGTACATGTAGTCTCAGAACAAAATATTTCAAATAAATGCTGGTAGACTGCAAGACTGATGAGCAAACAATAACACTTTTTAGATAAGCTCATTTGCACACAGAACTTTATCATTTGCACAGAGATATTTAATCACACAAAAATTAATATTAAATTCCTTTTCAGACTATACTGATTTTTAATCTTCATATTGTGGAATAATGTACATAATATCAGTTTCCCCTCAGGTAACATCTTTTGCTTCACTAGTCATTACTAGTGAGGTATTCCATTTATGTTTGTGAAGAACAGTGAGACAACGTAAGCATTGCAAGTACTACATGTATTTTATGGAAGAATAATTTGAGTATAAGTCATCGAATGGCAGGTCTAAGCTCACTGCAAATGAGTAAAACTGGGGATATTTACTATGCAGTATTTAATAATTTTCTAAATGCAGACTTGCTTTGTTTCTTCAAAATGACTACCAAATTGTTTTAATACACAAAATCAAATTGTTTGTAATACACATTTGTTCTCTTAGTTTAAGAGCCACTATTTACAAACTTAACAGCTGAATATTATTAAACAAAATAAACAAAAATATCATATGGAACATGCACTGTATATAGATTAGAGACAAGATTGTTTTTCTGAAGCACTCTACGTGTATTCAGTCTAGAGTCTCAATATTGGGAAACTTTCCTTTTGTGAAACTATGGGAAAAGTAGTGAATGAACAAAAAAACCCCATGAATCTCTTTTTGCATATACAGTATATTACATACAAACATACAATGCTTTAGAACTTCAAACTAACAGCTCTCTTAGAAGCCCTATTTGCTGGCACAGCCATCCCTCTCACATTTCTGCCTCGCTCCTGCCTTTTCATCCATTCAGATCCCAGAAGGCAATGCCATTTATACCCAAGGGAAAACAATGCTGGAGGAGGGAACACAAGAAAATAATTTTCTCCAGATTCCCTCGGAGATTATTTCACATCTGTGGATAAGAGATTCGATTAATAAAACAGCCTTAGCATGCACAGCAACAATACAGGGTGATCTCCTTGCACCACCCTTTGAATAAACACCATCAGTACAGGATATATATTCTCAGCAGATGCATAGTCCACTCGACTTTAATATTAGTGCTCCCAGTAAAATCCTGGCACACCAGGGACTGTTCCTAGAGCAGTGGTGATCTCTACTAAGCTACTTGCAAGATGAACCCAAGTACTGTTCCAGTGACTTGGTACAGACAGTTCTAAAGGTTGACGTAAGCAATTGCATAACCTGGTCAAAATGCCCCTCAGTTTGCTGCGGCTAACAATGGCCACAGGAAAAGGTACTGGGAGACTGTTATTACAATTACAATTAGCAACACTAAAAAGGTCAAATGTTTCTACTGTTCTTGACTGTTTGGTTCTTTCTCTAACAAACTTCACACTCTGGGCTTTTGCATTTTTAATGCTTCTGCATCATGTAGCGTAATTTTGTCTCCAGAGTGATTTTATGGTTGAGAAGCAGCAAAACATCTTGAAGAATAAACTACAGAGTGATACTCTTAGAGGTGATTTTGAAAAAAAAAGCATTAAAAAAGTCTTTGAGAGCATTTTTTGTCTTCTTGTTTAGATGAGATATTAGCATATTTTTTTCTGCCAACTTGTACCAACAACTTTCAACACTAGTTGAAGACTGAAAAGAGCGGTTATCATTCATTTCTTCAAGAAAATATTACTTGAGAAATCATGAGGACAATTTAACAACTGTGTAAGTATGGATAACAGAGGAGAATTGGCAAAGATGGTTGGGCTTGAAACACTATTAAGCCAGGACAAAACCTCCTAACCCTGTAGTAGGGTTCAACACAAATTTTACTTTGCACTATGTGATCCCCTTCACCCCCACTAATACAAACTTCTAAAGGAAAAATGTTAATGAAACTTCCCCTTTCCATAAAATCATAACTTGTCTTCTTGAATCTGCAAATCTGCACTAACATTTATATTTGAATCTCAACTCCAACACAATATAAAAAAAGCACCATTATCTAAAATGCGTTTAATTTTTTTTTCTCTCAACTGAAAAGGAAGGAACTGAAAATTCCATTGACCAGCATCTAGATCCTCAAGTAAAGTGCTGGAACCTTTCTGGAAACAATGATGTTTCACACATAAAGTTCTGAGAGTGAAGAAACTTTAGAAACTCATTTAGACTGAGGTTTGGCAGCATTTAACCACCACATTATCTTCCAGTAGAGTTTGTCATGTGCAAAATGTGACTGGTTATACCAGTTATGGCAGTTCACTACTCAAAAGATCTCTGTGGCTTGACACTAAATTCCTCCTTCGGTGGTATTAACAGTAATCTTAAACCATTACATCATTAAGTTTAAACCATCAGGCTATTCAAACAGCATTTAAAAAAATTGCTAAAGTCTAAATGAGATGTTGCTGGTCGTCATGCTAAGTACCAGTAAGAACTGCAACTCTGAGATCTGTGCCAGGCAGCACTGTCAAGTGATTCTTCCACTCCCTCTTTGACAATGCTGGATACACAAAGCAGAAAGAGTAGATTATCAGAAAAATCAGATAAAAGACCATAACCAAATGCCACCTGCAGTGCAGATGCCAAAATCCAGCCCACAGTTTTCTCTGTCCAACACTTTGGAAAAATGATCAAACAGTTTTGTCCCTACAAGAGTCTTGCTAGAGCAAAATACAAGAACAGTTTATTTCCAATAAGTCTGCTCTGAAAAAAAGAGTCACAGCTGCTTTCTGAGACGCAAATTAAATAAAATCTATCTGGAAACCGAAAGAAAGAGAATAACACAATTAAACATGGGGAGAACAAAAGTCAACAAACAGGTGCTTCATAGAAATAAAATGTCATCTTGGTTTAAAACAAGGCTTGTAGACAGGGAGAAAATATTACAACTGAACAGAACAACTCCAATGCCAAGCTTCCAAACTACTAGCACAATGTAACTTGGTGGTAGGGGGTTAAAGGATGTAACCCTGAGATTACCAGCGTCAGTTTCACATTTACACCTCTGAACTAAGGCAAGCCTGAATTACTGCTTTAAGAAGGGTCATGCAGATCCTTGAGGCTATCAGCTTTACACAAAACAGCGTGGAACAGGGGACTTATTTACATATGGCACTGAACATGTACATAATGATATCGACAAATAAAAGAGCACAGTGCCCTTCACCCCTTTCTGCTACTAAAAACGGATCTGATGTTTCAAGTAATGTCTGATTTTCCTTGTATCTTTTAAAGGACTAGAGCAGCTTTCACGGGTCAGGTGGATGGATGCAAAATAAATCTGATTACCAAGATGAACCTTTCACAAATCGTAAGCTTTAAATCGTAAATGTGGGGTTCTTGAATTGCCATTTCACCAGCTGTTACTGCCTCGGTGCTGGCTGGAGATCTGCCATTACCTGACCACAGGAAGCACAGCCACCGCTGTCCAGCCAGCTGGCCCCAGGAGGGTTCGGGGCGCAGCCGGGCAACCTGCGCCTGAGCCCGGCAGCCAAGCCGGAAACCGCCGAGGAGAACCGGCCGTTTCCCTCCCCGCTTCCAGCGGGCAGAGCGCCAGGGAGGATGTACGGGAGGCACAAACGGATAAATGCAATAATCATGGCGAGACAACCGCACGGCGGGAGGGGGAACGCAAGGCAAAAGGAGGGACAGATGCCATCTTGTGCCTCGGAAATTTCGTTCTGTACAAGTCCGCCCGTGGATACAGGGCTGACGGGCACCGGCTCCGCAGGCCCGGCGGCCGCGCCGCCTCCCTCGCCCCGAGCGGGCTGCCCGCGGGGGAGGCGGCGCCCACCCGGGGCTGGTACCCGCGGCACCAGCTCTCCCCGCCCGGCCCCAGCGCGGAGACCAGCAAGCCCCCCCTTCCCGCACTCACCTTGCGGAGGGAAGGGCTGAGCCGCAGGCGCCGCCGCCGCCCCTCCAGGTGTTCAGCGCCGCCGGCGTCAGCGCGGCCGGCGGAGCCGCCTGTGCCGGCGCGGGCGCCCCCGCAGCGGGGCGGAGCCGCCGCCCGGCCCGGCCCAGCCCGGCCCCCGAGCCGGGAGGGCGCGGCCGACAGGTCCGCGGCGCTCGGGCCGGCCGCTGCACGGTCTTGGTTGGGGCCGGGAAGTGTTTCCTTCTGCTTTCCCTGCAGCGCTATGAGAGAAGCAGCGGGAGAGTCACCCGGGTTGGGGCCCTCTTGGAGCTCTGATCACCGCCTCGACCAAAGCTCTAAGCCCCGTGCCTCAGTCCCAGCCTGCTGGGGACTGCAGGTGTCCCGCGAGGAGCAGCAAGGAAACACTAAAATGCTTTAGTTGGCATGAAGAGTAGCCATCGAGGTAGTGGAGACTTGGAGGAAAAGGCCCTTTAACGTAGCAGGCAGGTGGCAGTGTCGGGGGGTCAGGAGAGCGTTGGTTTTGAGCTGATCTCGGAATTAGGTCATTGGGGTCGCGTGAGAGCTTTTTGAGTAAAGGAGATGGGTTTGAAGCTGATTAAAGAGCTTGAAATGAGAAGAGTTCCCAGGTGAAAATGAAGTAAAAGGAAGAACGGAGAGCAGCAAGATCGGGTGAAAAATGATCCATCCCCCCTTAAATGGGGCAGTGTTAACTTACCGGTGTGAAGAGAGCAGAGGTGTAAATAACACGGCGTGGAAGCAGGAATGAAGAAGAAGAGGTTGGGTTGATAGGGGCCCAGAAAAGGGTTGAAGAAGAATGGACAGGACGAAGCTGTAGAAAACGATGAGAGAAGACTGGTAGTGAGGCATCATTTTCTGAACCTTACAGAGGTCTCAAGCTCTCATGTCAGTGTCTCTGTATGTTTCTGTGAGGCAGAGCTGAGCTACTTCACTGGAAGTCACAGATCTAAGAGTAAAAATGCAAGGTGTTTACAGCAACAGGGACTGTGCTGTGAGACGGTGACTGTGAAAAAGACTTGGGATCCTAATGGGTAGGGAGCTAGGCGTGCATTCCCTGAGCTCTGAAGAAATCAAAAGGGATAATTTAACACTGTATAATGTAAGGAATTTCAGGTATCATTTGGGAGGTTGCTTACTGTCCCTGTTTGGCATTGGTGTTACCACTAACAGCAGGTCATACCCCCAAGCATGGTGTATGTAGCACAGATGGTGTGTTGACAAACAAGAATGGTTTTATGGCAAGAAATACAGGATTGTTTCCCAGAACTACAGAAACCCCAATAGGAGAGTTTTTGTGTTAAAGCAAAGTAACAGCAAGAAAATATTTTCATGGGAGACAAATCTCTTAGTGGGGTCCTCAGCTTTGCAGAAAAAGACATAACACAGCAGCTGAAAGCTTGCAATACAGGAAACCTGATGTAAAATATCTCATTTACTTTTGGATGTTATACTGTAAACACCCTCCAGCTGCCTTGGTATCTAGAGCTCTCTTTAGAGCATATATAAAAAGATGCATTTTAGGGTGTGGTTATCTGATTTATTTTAGTTTCCAGTGAGATTAATCATTCTCTGGACAGGGGTTCCTGTGACTGAAAGACTAACAGGCTGAAGTGTAAATACTTGCATTAGACATATTGCCCCATTAGTTAAATAAATTCCAGGTATTACTGTTTATGAGAGAAAAACTGTTCATGGAGTTTTTACCTGGCCAAAGGGAAGTGATTCTAAGTGACGAAAGGTTTCTCTGCAGTGGATGAGGATCTGAGATCTCTTCAGCCATGCCTGGCGTTGTGTTTTGGTAGCTTTTAGTTTCTCAGTGAACATGAAGACTCTGTTGTGTCTTTTAATGGTATTTATATGTGCAAATCTCTTAGAGGAAGGTGTAAAAAGAAAATCTCACAGGACATAAGGAATTACTTTAGCCATTGCAGGAGCAGAACCAAGACAAAAAGTTTTTTCTTGTTGGATTTTTTTTTTTTTTCTAAATTTGCAAGTATTATTTTTCTTAATTGCTCCACAGTAAGGTAGGAGGGAAAATAGTCCTGAATAAACCTTGATTCTGCAAACACTGTACTTTGATAATCATGGAACTGTTTTTATGCCAATATTTATGTATGTGTGTGAATATACCTGAAAAATCAGGATTCAGTATAGCTCATTTCTCATGTACTTTAGGACTACATCCTTCGAATTACAGACGACTTTTTGCATTGTCCATCTTAATGTCTCAAACCATTATCTGAGATTACTATATAACTTCAAAAAATTAATTTTAAAGCTTTATTTCTCACTGAAGTGCAGGCATTTCTTAATCTTTTATCATGTTTCATGTAGTTTATCACCAGATGTAAATGTTATAAATATAAGCAAGTGCCATCTGGTTGTTCTAGCACCTCTCTTATCTCCCAAGGATATATTTTTAGGGCAGCAGAAATACAGAAATGTAACTAAAGCAGTTATTGTAAGTGATATTTGAAATAAGGTGTGCTTTCTACTTTTCACAAGCTTAGTTCTTTGATAAAGCTGACTGGATGCATGAAGCACCTTGAAACATGGTGGTTCATAGTTCCTGCTACTAACAATTTTTCCCCATTTGAGCATCAAAGTACCCTAAGTTACTTAAATTAACTAAACAGTTGGTTCCCTGACCTTAAAAAAGTTCATTTCTGCTGTTCCATAGAACACCCTCTCCTCTCACAAACTGAGATTGTTTGGATGACGTCATTAAAATTGCCATAAAATGCAAGCACAGCTCTCTGAGGTGAAATTACTGATCATGTCTCCGTTGAAAGCACCACTTTTTATGGTAGAAATGACTTTCCAAGCCCTCAGTCACACAAGCCTAGAGCTTTTGAAAGACTGAGACAGCAATTAGTCTTAGCCCTCATCTTGTAAGCTCTTTTCTGCATCTGAGCTTTGTATTGCACTTTGCTCCAGCTGCATTTAATTTTTAAAAAGACAAATAAAGATTGGATTCACATGTTGACTCAGTGAGACTTACCATCCAATTGTGTTTACTGTACCACATGGCTACTGTAGCATACTATGGGATATGCTATCCACATCATTTAAATTTATACATTCACTTGTGTTCTGTGGTGTCTGTATAAAATAATCCTAAAAAATGTGTGTTATGGTTTTTCGCTTATTGTATTCCTTAAGCAATAAGATTGAATTTCAAATTAAAAAATGAAAAGCATCAGGAACAAGGGAGAGTAAACTAGAAATTCAAGGATTTTGGAAGCCCAGTAGTAGTGCCCTGTTTTTCAGTTGAAGCAATAGAAATTGTATTTTTCCCATTTTCCCATTTGTATATATTATTTTCTTAACATTTTTTTAATGTGCTATTATTCTGTCCTCTATTTATATGTATGTGGGAATTAGTAGCTTCAGAGCATTAGGTATCCTAGAAACAACATTGAAGGTTTCACATCTTCCCTGGACAGTAACATTAGTATTGTTGTTTTTGTTGTTATTATTATTACTATTATTAATTAAACTTCCACATATTAAGATTTTTTTTAATCCTCTCATGTCACTTGCCCTCTGTTTCTTGTCCACGTAAGGAAGTACAAATATTTAATGTTTTATGAACACAGTCACTGCCTGCTTGAGTTTCTGCTCAAAGTTTAGAAATCAAGGTGAGCTAAATGGTGCTTCTCTTAAACACTCAAGTCCCCCACGTTAATATTTTCAGTCTTTTTTGTCCTCTTATCTAAATGCTGTTCTTTTCATTTTCCTGCCACACTGCTGCTTGTTTCCAAATTTCTTAACAAAAATCTGTCTAGTTTAAAGGTGTTTGTATTCTGCTGTTTTGCATTTATTTTTATAAATAATTAATCTATAATTTAACTCTATAAGGCATGTAGTTTGTATTGTTTATGTGACTATTCCAGCTTAGTGATATGCTGAAAACCTTTAGCCTATTGTCAGCTTCAGAGATTTACTTAATTAGTCATTTATTTCTCCTTTCATAAGATGGAAAATACAGAATCATGGGATTATTTGGGTTGGGATTGGACGAGAACTCTGAGATCATCTGGTCCAGCCCCCCCTGCTAAAGCAGACTCACCTAGAGCATGTTGCATAGGATTGTGTCTAGGTGAATTTTGAATATTTGCAGAGAAGGAGACTCCAGAACTTCTCCATGCAGCCTGTTCCAGTGCTTGGTCACCCTCAAAGTGAAGTTTTGCCTCATATTCATATGGAACTTCCTGTGTTTCTGTTTGTGCCTGTTGCCCTGATATCTTCTATGACAGTGGAGCCCCTGAAATGACAGCCAATATAGAATTAGAGGGCTCCAGGTTGAAGTGGTGCCAGCATCTCTGACCATCAAGGTAGGATCAAAACTGCCAAATAGGACTCAGCCTGTAATCGTGGCTTTCATGATGCTCAGTCACCATTACTTTCCTATGGTTCTTGAGACTTAAAACAGTCGTGAGCAGAAGGGCTTGCTGGATTTTTCTTCATGCAGGTTTATGTTCACTTTTAGATACTGTCTGAAGTCCAAACTTAATATTACTGTCCAAGTGCTGGTTCATATACTCTTTTTGGCAATTCCTGAATGGTGAGCTGTGCAATACTCTTCTTTCCTCTTGTCTGGTTTGCACTGAATATTGTTGTACATTCTTCCACTATCCTCCACGATTTGTCTCCTGTATTGTTATTATCCAACTCCCTGGATACTCTTGCAAACAGCACACAGGGTCCTCTTTCCTGTCAAATACTTTTCATTTGAATGACAGGGATGGAACATGTGGAGTGACTTTCTATTTTTCATACCTGACATTTTGAATCAAAAGACCTGTGTTAGTTAATCTGTTGTTTAGATGGAGCTGATACTTGCAGAACTCACTGGAGAATTAGCAAGGCACTCAAGAACCAGGTTTATCCTTAATAAAGACAAGTAGACACTAGGGAGAGGAGAATGGGCATGGTGGCAATTTACACTGATTTTCATCTGAGAACAATAATATTAAAAAAAAATCTTCTTCTTAAGTATTTACTTGAAAATATTAATTTGAACACACATGGCCTGGAGACATTATTTGTATTCTGAAATGCATATGTACTTGAACTGAGGCTGTCTTTATCTACTGTGGACTTGAATAAGCAATCTGATCCCTGCAGTAAACTATGAATTTATTTTATTATAGTCTGCAGCAGTATTATTGAATAATCCCCAAACTTCTTTCCCAAAGAGGCTTACAGTCTGAAAGAAAATGCAAAATGGGAGAGAGACAGCAAGAATCATTGTTTTTGCTTTGTAAATGAGAAATTGAGACACAAACAGATAAAATGATTTGTCAGCAAAAACCTGTGGGAATCCTTAAAATTAGAGGGTTTTGAGAAAGCTGCAAAAAGCAGGCCTCAGAAACAGCAGAACTGCAATTAGAGCTAAGTGGTAGCCATAAGATTTGTCAGCAGAAAAGTTATATGAGATGTAGAAAGCAAGGACAAATGATCTGTGTTGTAAAGCTTGGCTAGAATAGCTCCCTAAGCTGCAGAAAAGTATATCTAGCAAGATATTGCAAAGTTCTAAGCTTAATAATGGAGCTCTGTGCATTGTATTTTAAGGGTTACAAGCAAGTATTGTATTCAAAATAAGCAAGCATTGTTTTAACTGAAGGTACATGTACTTATAGCAGTTGGATAAAACTACTGTCAATATGCTTTTGCTTTTTGACTGGTCAAAAAACTTTTAAAGTGCATTGTAATACCACGTTCTTTGGCTGCTGCTGAGGATATGAGCTGCTGGCATCTTCCCATTGTCCTAACCATGTAATGAGACTGATGCTTGGAAAATAAACAGCTCGAGGTGCGTTCCACAGCAGTCTCATCTCATTCGTGATTCTGTACATAAACCTGTGGCCGGCATAAAAACCTATGACAGAACTGGCCAAGGTTTCTTACACTGATTTACCACTGCCTTTAGCCATCCCATCTTCCAGTGTTTTCAAAGGCTAGAGATTCATAAGATGGGCTTGCTTTTTCCACAGGTTTGCTCTCAGATCTTACCATGTTCTCTTTGATGCATTCATGAGAGTTGTTCCATATAAAGCAAACATTTTCAAACAGTCATTAAAATATTCTAGCCCATTAAGAATATGAATCACCTAATTTTTAAAGCTCTCCTGGATATGTTTCATATTTTAGGAATGTAAATCTACTAAAAAAGAATCTGACAGCTGTTGTACTGTGTACTGTAGATATTGCTTATTCTCAAACATATGAAAAGAATTCTGCTACATCAGAAAATAGTTTTACAGCACAATAACTATTGTAAACAACTACAGAGTTTGACTTACTTTCAACCCCTCATGTATCACATAAACGCTTTTGCCACAAAATGTATACTTACTGAATTTTCTGAAGGTATGACTTTTAATACTTAGCAAACAATACTATGGCTTGGTATCTGCAGTTCCTATGGAACATTCAGAACAATCCATCTTCAGATAATTTAAAATAGTTGATTTTTTTCCCCAAAACATGTTAATATTTGGGTTTGTAAAATTTTTGACATTTGCTTGAAAAGAAACTGTAATGAAGCCATTGTGCTCAACAAACTTTTGTAACGTGCTAGAGTTCTTTATAATAGGACAGACCTAAAATTGGGCATCATGATTTAAATAATCTCTGAGATTTCAACAGCTGGAACCAGGTCCTCCAGTGCTGTATAATCTCTTTGCCCTCCAAGGCAGTATGAACTGGCTGTCCCAAGATAACTGTTTTGAAATTGAGGATACTTTTTAGTTCCTTATGACACATGGACTTTATGTTATTTTTGCTGTTTAATAGAAAAAAAGTGTGCCATTGCTGGAGAAACAGAATGTTGGGGGTTTCATCTTCTAATATGCAGAGATCTCTTATCTGAGAAAAATACCTTTACCAATCTATTTTTTTTTTCAGTTGTGCCAACAGAAATCATGAGGGTTACTGTTCTGAAAATATGGTTTCGTCCAACTTCAGTACCTCTTTGCATTTGAAAAACAAGCCACTTATTTTCTAAAGTGCACTTTTTTAAGTGATGGAAAATATCAATTGTTACCCAAAATTTGATTTTCCAACCCTTTTCATACTATGCTTTTGAAAAAACACCTCAACTCATTAAATTATTGAACTGAACAGAGAAAAAAAATACTGAAGTATTTTTAAAATAGTAAAAGTATTCATCAAATACTGAAGTATTGCTGCATGTCTCATTCAGCAATGACTTCATTCCTTCCTCTCACGTGAACAGCATGGATCATTTGTCCCAGGAGACAAGCTATACTCTCACTGAGATTCAATGTTTTCTGTTTCTGCTGTTCTTTTTTTCCCCATCCTATATAGGTATATTCCACAGAACTAAAAAGATGAGTCTGCTTCCTGCATGTTGCCCTGAGATTGTTTCAGTCTGGTTCTACAAGAAGTGTTCTGATATCTACAGAACATATAATAAAGAAACTTTGTGGGCAATTAAACCAGTTTGCTCACTAGATTGGTGTACTCGGCTCATTCCTGCTGAAGAGAGATAAACATTTACTTGGAATATATACTAAAATTAAAGTCTTGAGGTTCAGCTTCTCTCTAAGGCAGGTTTTGAAAAAGGCTCTCAAACTCCACAGATACTGTTAATATTGATGCTTAAAATATTCTGTAATTTTTGAGAAATCATTTTTTGTTTATTGTGAAAGCACAATAGATTATTTGTGATTTTGAGCTATTGACAACATGGATCATCTTAATACTTTTAGAAGTAAAGACTGCTAAAATTTGCTGTTTTCTCATGATCAACCAGTGATTTGTACCACAGTAGGTTTCTGTCCTGAGCTGCTTTAGTGAAAAATCTGTCAGCTTTTCCATTATCACATCCTTTTTTTGGAAAGGATCCTAATTCATTCATTTAAATTCTCACCAGGATAAAATTTGGCTTATAATACACGTTATTGGTAGTTTTCGATGCGTTAGCATTTGAAAATGCAAAATATGTTGTTTTCTCACAGCTCTATTTCTAATCTGTTGCCTCTAAAGCCAAAGAATTCATTAGACTGAATTCTGGAAAATAAAATATTCAGGGCTAGACTGTTCCTTTCAGCACAGCCTTGATCCATGAATGGTGTGCAATCTGTGAAGCTTGAAGACATTGTGCCTTTGAGACGCTCTCCTTTGGTGTAGTACAGTCTTGCTTCCTGCTGGTCTACACCAGCAGCTCATTTTAACTTCCATTATAAGAGGTGGTTCCTATGCAGTGTAAAGCAGAGAAAACTCAATATATTCCCCTTCCCAATGAACCTGTGCAGCGAAAACTATTGTATTTGCTACTTCTGCATACTAGAATACAAGATTTAAGTAATTTTTTCATTAGTACAAAGGCAAACCTTGTACACACCTAGCTGCTCTAATACAGGCACACAACGTCTCCGTTTCAAAAATGCAATTTAAAAGTTTTTTGCTAGCTAGCTATCTTTTTATGTTTGATGATATGTGTTACAGGGATGAACAAGTAATAATACTGCAAAATTTCACTGAATATATTCATTGTGACTAAGAAAAAAAATTAGCATTTGAGTCCCTTAAACTGCAAGTTCAATCTAAAGTCTTGATGACTTCAATGGCTGCTGGTTCAAGCTCTTGTACTCCTTCTGTTTATGTGGTTTTAGAATTTCAGGTCCATTGAGCTAATTTCTGTTCTTGTCATATTTTTTTTTCATGAGCTCCTTAAAACTGAATAAATGAAGTATAAAACAAACAGTAATATTCAAACTTCATGATGTCCGTACCGTCATCTCCCAGATTTATATCTCTTGGAACAAGTAAAAACAGTGCATAACCAAATGTTTAATTTGAGTAAAGCTGAAGACATTGAGCTATTCATAGCAAACATACAAAATATGGTCAATTGAAAAAACAAACAAAGAAACAAGCAAAGAAGCAATTAAAAATATTTTTCTTTCCCATTGGTTTTATATCTTCCTTTATAAAGCTTTTTTGTGAGCTACAGAAGAATGTGTAAAATCATAAGTATCTGTTGGTAATTGTTGGCAAGATTTGTTTGCAGGCCTCCCAAGTACCTCTTCTTTGTGGCAGAATCACAGCAAAGGAGGTGCTATCCATGCTAGAGAAGAGCTGGGATAAGACCATTTAGGCATGCTGAATATACACCAGTTCGTTGGACAGGCTGGGATGCTGGCTGATGCCGTGGTGGGGCTGCTATCTGTTGTCCTGGAGAGGCTGTGATGACTAGGGGATATTTCTGTGGCTGGGAAAAGGCAAACATTATGCCTGTGTTTATGAAGGGCCATCCATAAAGGTAACCAGGGAGCCTGCTCTACCTGGCCTCAGCCTCTGGGATAATTGTGGAGCAAATCCTTCTGGAGGCCATTTCCATGCTCTTAAAGGCAAATAATGTAATTAGGAACAACCAGTATGGATTTGCCAGGGATAAGTCATCCCTGAGCAATTTGATAGTTCTCTGTGATTAAATAGCTGTCCCTTTTAGTAACTGAGATGGAACAAGGGATGTAGTATGCTTTTACTTTAATAGGCTTATGTTAAAGTCTGCCATAGCATCCTTATAAGCCAGATTAGATATGGATGGATTACAAGGTGGCTGGAAAACTGGCTTAATCACTAAGCTCAAAGAGTCACTGGTTTGAAGTTCAAGTAGCCACCAGTGTAGCTCTTCTGCAGCTGATCATGGGCTAACTTGTTTAATGTCTTCATTAATAACCTGGATGATAGGATGAAACACCCTCAGCAGGTTCATGGCTGCCACTAAATTAGAGAAAACAGGTGATACATTTGAGGGCAAAGCTTCTGCATTGGGGTATCTTGAAAAACTGGAGAAAGAGGTTGATGTGCTGCTTGATATGTGTGTTCTTAAGTAGTTGATGCATATACTTAGGCTTACCTCAGGACAGATATTATACATGAAAGTTCTATTATCTCTTCTGCACTATGACTTAATTATGATGAAGTACTTTAAGTACTGGAACACTATTCCTGTTTAATAGAACTATTAATCAGTGACATGGTTCAAATCTCTGAACAGCAGTATGCCCTGTCTGGTACTCAAGATACACCTACCACATAATGCATCCTAAAATGAAAAAGCAGAACAGGCTTTAGCATATAATTACATCACATCAATGCAAAATTCTTCTATTACATTACTACAAATGTGAAGTGAATTGACTTAATTGTTTCAGGTATATGTTTCTATCTGAAGTCAGAATTTGACCCATGAAGCTAAAGTAATCAAACACCAAAATACTTGAAAAAAAAAATCATTGATCTTTAATCTATCAAGCAAATGTGACTGTTTTGTGGAGAATCACAATAAGAGGAGTAGGTCTTTCTTTTATAAAGCTTATACTCAGTTCAGTAGGAGTTGATTGAAGGAAGTCCTGATATTTGGCATGGATGGGAGGCAAGATTAGGCACTCTGTTGTGGCAGTACAACCAGCATACCCTTGTAATGAATTGTTATGAATTTTATATAATGAATTTTATTTTTTTATTAATGATTTTTTTTTTTTAAATTAACTTCTGTGACTGAGGAACAGCCTTGTTGCCAAGAAGAAATAATACTGTTTTTGTGGTGAGGAAATAATTTTGTATGTCTAGTTCTCTCCACCTCTCTGAAAATAATAAATGGCTTATTTAATTGCAACATATAAAAGTGTTCTTTTCTATTTCAGCGTAGAAATATGAGCTTACTGTTATCACCATTTTTAACTTATTATCTTGTATACTTTTCCAGAAAGATATCATTCTCTAGCCCTATCCCTAGAAAGCAGTAATATATCAGTGTGAAAGAATGATTCAATTTTCTGCATACTGTCTTTTTGAACAAAACTAAGCTTTGAGTATTTTGCATGAACATAGACTTACATTGTAGTAAACCTTTATCTATAATAGCAAACATCTCATCGTAGGTGTTTTCTACTAATATTTCATCAATTAGAGCCATTTTTTCCCTTGGGTTGGTATTCATTAGTGCAGCTCATAATTTCTAAACTCCAGTCTGCTGAAAATAATGAAATTAGATCAATAGAGTTGTGTTTAATGGCTTGTGTTATACAGCTCATCTGCAAGGGCTCTAAACATACATTTTCATAAGGTCTGCATTACTCAACTCATTGACCAGAGTGTGATGATGAGCTAATGCTATTATTTTTAGTTCCTGCAGGTTTTATCCAAGGCATTTTGGAGATAAAGAACTGGAAGGAATGACTGCACTGAACAGGGAAGCAGGATACATTATGAATGATTTTTAAGTTCTGTTTCTCAGGAATGAAAGTTAGGAAGTTAGTTGGGTAGTGTTGCAACTGCAATTTCCTTATTTTAATGACTCTATCTTATAGCCTTGGGAATGTGCCCATTTTCATGTTTTCATGGACTGTGTCCGTTGGCTAAAGGAGCAAAGAAATTGCACTGCTTTATGAGTCCTGTGTGCTGTCCTGTGTTGAAATGCAGCCAGCACTAGGGGAAGATGCAAAGAGGTGTACAGGAGCTAGTTGCAGGTCACATGTAGATCTCAGCCTAATCCCTAATCCCTGAATTTAGGATCATAACCATGAAGTTTTCTTGCTTCTGCCTGTTTGTCACTCAAATTGACCATTGCAACCCTGATAAAACTAGTATATAGACATGGTAAGGATTTCTAAGAGGTAGGATTGAAATGCCTTTGCTGGATCTCATTTCTTTTCTAAGAAAAGAAATATCAATATTTTAAGTCTCTCTTTGTAAAACTCTTCGCTTTTTTTGCTTCCATTCTTTTCTGAATCCCCTGTAATTCTGCAGTGGACTGCTTGAGAGGCTGTGTGTGAGCAGATGCACACCCAATGCAGAGAGGGCTATCTCTGTGGCTTGTATAACAGCCTCCTGATGTTTGGTGATTTCCCCTAGCCCTTTCCTCACACCACCTGACACTTTGTCTGGTTTTTGGGAGAAGAGGTGCACATTAAGGTTATAAAATTAATTATCCTTGTTCCATTTCTGGTTGGATTTTTTTAATTCGAAGGAGATTATGACTGATACACGGGAAGCCTGGTTTCTTAATACTCTTTGTCTTGCTGTCCACGTATTTATAAAGATGGTAGAAATTTACATGAAGAACCTGGTTGGGTGCCTCTTAATGAACCTTATTGGCTCAGATCCAAACTGTTTTAAATAAATAGAAAAGTAAATATGGGGCCTCACAGGATATTTTCCAAGGCACAAAGGACAGTTAGGTAACCAGCTCACAGGACAGATCTAAAGCTTTCTCCAGCTAAGCCACTGAAAAACCCTATGCCCATGTAACTTTACACAAGCTGAAAAACATGATCCATATATACTGGTATATTTCTGCAAATTAAATCTCAAAAAAAAATCCAATTAAAAAGAAAAAAAGAATGATAAGAGATCTGGAACAGTAGATTGTGTTGAGATATATAATTTATAATTACAGATAGGAAATGTCAGCAGATTATGAAAGATCTTTGGCCTGAAATGATGTAGCAGAAATCTGTGAAGAGCTGCTTAAAGAGGCCTATCAGCAAGTGCCTGAATTTCACCAAATCTTCTGTGTTCACTTATGTTGAACATTTTCAGCTGATAAGAACCAACAAATATGAGAGGGCAACTTTGATTTTGCTTTTGAAAAACAGTAGGAAGTGCTAATAATTGTCAGTTTGTATTGGTTAAGCTGATACTCCATGGCATCAACTCAGCAAAACCATTTTCTTTGAATATGTCTAGCAAACAGAATGGAACTTACTAGAAATGGCCAGTTTTGTGCTGGCCTGTGCTTCTGTGTAATGTTTGTATAATGCACCTAGCTGAGAAGTATTTGGTGATGTCTGACTGTGTTGTCATGCTGTCGGCATGGCCTTGCTTCCAAGCTAATTAAAGAAGACAAGATAGAGGCAGCATCTTGACACTGTTTTGATTCCCTTGAACTTGGCTATTCTGCTGCCTTTGTTTTAGTGTCTTAAGACTTCAGGTAAAAATATGCCCAAAGATTAGAATTTGTGCATTTGTCCTCTAATTCTTTAGTATGGATGCCAACATGACAGAAAAATACTTTATCTTCACCAAAATTGCTTATTTGATTTGATTCAACTTCCTATAATTCTGATCTTATATCATGTACAAATACAAATCAATTTACATAAGTTTATAATAATCCACATAATGAAAAATGCACAAGTGTTTTATTGTCATTGAATGTAGCATCTTTCACTTCTAGTGTCCAGAAATTTAGATGTGGTGCATTGATGTTAAAATAAGACAATTAACTCCTTTGTTGCTTTCTGATGTACAAGTAGGAATTACTTGAGTTAATTAAATCCCATTAGGATTAGATTTTGAAGTTATTTCTTTACAAATTAAACACATTCTTTACCAGACTCTTCCAGTACACAAAAGGAACTGAAAAAGTATGATTTCAGGAAATGTTTAATGTAACATTGAAAAAAAAATTAAAATACCATTAAGGCATATGATGGGTGGTATTGCTTATGTGACTAGAATTTATTTTCACTGAGTTGACATTTGCCATGGTATCTATGATTTATTAATAATGTTGTTTAATGTAGGATAACTGCATTCCTTGAGCACTCAGGCATCCTGACAATGTGTGGTCTCTGCTATGTAATCTCTGCTATGTAAATAAAATGGAAAGCAATCTTTGTCTCAAAATAATCCTAACAGGGAATACAGAAAAAAGACGGCAGAAAAAAAGTTACAGTGAGAGGAAGTGCCTTATCTGCAGTCCCATCATATGTGAGTGAAAAGGATGAAAACGGAAGGCAAGTCTTCTGAGCTTTAGATATCTAAGTCTCCATCCAGTGGCTTGTTTGTTAGTCTAATCTGTCTCTCACATACCTTTGGATGTCACCTAACTGCAATAGCCAACTGAAATTTCACAGATCAGTTTTAAAGGCTATTTGTTATACTTGTGGTTGCACAGAAAGCTTTCCATATTCACAGAACTGGGGTAATAAGGAGGCACTGATACAAAGCCTCAAAGAAAACCACATTTTTCATGTGCTGACACTGATTTACTCATGAGAGTATCAAACTTCATTTTGAGTATAAGCTTACTGTGAACTTCCACTTCAGCCATATCCTGTGTGGCACAGTTTTGCTCTGCTTGATGGTGGTGCTGCTTGGCTGACCTCAGAAGTATTGTTTGGTATGTATTGCTACATTATCTCTGCTTTATTCTAAATGAGGAAGCCATGGAATTTCCCTCATTCTAATAAGAAACATAGCAGTAGAAGCTAGTGTTAGGCTGGACAAGGCCCAAGTAGATTTTTTTTCTGGGCAGCTGAAAGGACTTGCCTCAAAATTGACCACAAATTCAGGGACTGATGCATCACTTCTGTGTCTGCCTAAAGATAAATAGGGGTTGGAAAGTAAAAATAACTAAAGTACAAGGGGAACTGTGAACGTAGTCCTGGGTGGAAGTCCTATCAGAGAAAGGGAAGCTTATTTTGAGCATATGATCAGGTGGAATTCCAGACTTGAAATTTATGTGTGGGAAAATCTTCATGTTGGCTTCTGAGAAATTTGTGCATGTTCTTTGTATGAGTTTTTAATAAAAAGGTATGAGACTTTGGAAATAATCAATGTAATGTGTTACATTTCTTTTTCAAATGGAAACAAGATGGCTTTTCTATCAACTAACATTTGAAGGTTTTTGTGGTTGAAGCAGATCAAAGTGTTTTGAAATATGAGACCCAAAGGGCACTTTCACATGAGTATACACCAAAGAAATTATTTGGGGATCTCAGAAGAAATTACTACAAGTCCCTACATCAAATTATGGTAGATAGGAAAATGAAGAGTCAAGAGTCTTCCACACACACATTTTTTGCACTGTTCATTGGAGGTGCTGCCTGTGGGTTACAAGAGTTCTGGGATGGGGTTTAAAAGATCATCAGAAATAAAGACCATTTGGTGCTGCACCCGTCAGAGTGACTGACAGCATCCCTGGGAATTCAGAGTGCTGTGGAAATTGCAGTGTAGTAGGAGATAAGGAGCCTTTCAAAATCTGAGTTGCACAAGGACTGGGCTTTTTTTGCCCTTAGCCTACAGCACTTTGTCTTTATAAAATTTTAGATTAAAAGTGATATTATATGCGGTTTAAATAAAGGAAACACTACTTTGTTTGCATGTTGTTACACAGCAGAATATCACCAGCATTACAAAACCCTCCCTGTGTGATTTATGTATTGAGTGAAAGCCCGCACATCGTTTCAGGAGTTAGAATTTTGTATAAAGGAAATAAGTGTGTTTCGAAAATAGGCATACATATAAATGTGAGGGAAGCATAAAGGTATTGTGCTCATCATTTCCCTTGTGGAAAAAAAATCACATGTGAAATGTGACTGCCAACTCAGACAAATTGCTGTTTGGCTTCTGCGTACAAACACTGACATATTAATTGAATTTCTCATCAGGAAGTTGTTCCAGTCTCCTTGTTCACCTGATTATAATCCATCTGATGAAGCAGTTGCTATGGTAACAGCTGTTTCAACATTTTAACCTATATAAATATTGCTCAATATAGAATTTTGTGATAACACAGTTAACTTGTGTAACTATTACTCCTGAGAAGAAAATTATGGTCAAGGATCAGAGCAAACAAATTTGCAAGAATTTGCTACCGAGCCAGAGAGAGGCTGGTTGGATAAAGCAAGGCTGACACCTGCTGGCTTCTTTCACTCAGACACAAATGGATTTTCTGCATTCGAGACACGTCCAGCTTTATTTAAAATAGCCTTAAAATAGCTTAATTCCTGCTGCATTAGGAGAGTTTTGGTTTTCTAGTGTCATCACATATTTCTTATTTTATTCTTTTATTTCGGAAGATTGTGAACAATTTTTATATAGAGCTTGCAGCTCATATTACAGACTGTAAGCATATTCTTAGTAAGAACAAGCTTACCATTCTTACTACCCAGATGCTTATTCATAAAGTTTGACATTTAGGACAAATTCAGGGCTGCTAATTGTCTAGTTAGGCATGCTGATGGACTTGGTGTTTTGAGAGCGAGTAAGGCTTTTGATATAACTCCTAAAATACTCTGTGATTTTTTTTGAGGCAGAGAATGAAGAAATATGTAACAAATAATCTAATCCAGGCAGAGCTAGTATCGTACTAAGAACTATGCATATGGCCAGTGCTTAAAAATCCATTAATAAATCCAGCAATAGGACGTGCATAAATACTGTATGATGTCTATTCTCCTGACACTACCAAGGGCACAGCAAAATCCTGGGGGAACTGCAGGTGCACTGCAGCACTGGTAATTCCTGAAAGCGTTGCGCCTGTCAGCTCTCAAGGGCAGGCAAAAAGTCTCAGTGTCATGGGAAGGATTTCTTCAATGACAAGTAGTTTGTACGTCTCCTTTGTGGGGGTATAGCATAAACTCCCTCTGTTTAGTTTGGTAGCTAATGTGAGAGAAAGAGAGCAGAGCTTTAACTGCCCTCCCTTCTGCTCCACTTTCCTTTGAAAAGTGTTCTGCTGCTGGCATTATTAACTCTGAAACTCCCTATACAGCTGTGGACTGCAAGGACTGGCTCTCCTATGCAACTGTGGAAGAGGCACAAAGGTTTCCTTGTGACCACTCATTCTTTTTGTGTCCCCACAAAAGGCCAGTCACAATGTAGTATGCTGTTAATAGCTGAAGCACAAGATGTGGTAATGTTAATGAAGCCTGAGCAGCTGACGCTAAGGTTTGGGGGAAACTGGGGCCTAAATGATTGTGCTTTATCTTTCTTATTGAGTCACTGCCACATGACTCTTTTGGCTTAATCCCTTCACAGCATTTTATGCAGAGGCACTACATTCAGATGTTTAAACACAAATTCATTATATGCCATGTATGCGCTGATGTCCTTACGTGTGAATATGACTTTGTTATTACTCTGCCCTCAAGTGTATTTTTCACCTGCCCATGTGAATACTGAGGTATTTTGGCAAAGTGCTTCACTGTGGAGCTGTACTTCCAAATCCTTGAGCTGACATTATGCTCTTCTCATTAGCATGTATGAAAACGCACTTTTTGCTTTAATAAGGAGCCATTAAGAATCTGTGAAATATCAATGTGGAATCAAAGAAACTGAGCATCATTGAAACTAGAGATGCAGTAGAGATGCAAAGAGCTCTGGCTTTTCAAAGAGAGGAAAGGAGGGAGGGGGGAGGCTAAGGGTGTGCATGTTATGAATGTCCCTTCTGTTTGTTAGCTCTACAGCAGAGTCAAAGAAGCTCCTATCTGTGACAGGCAGACCTGACAGACATTGTTTTTTCTGTTTTTATTCCTGCCTCATCTTCTATTTGGCGTTCTTAGATCCCAGTGTCAGGATAGTGTGGTACTTAGTAAGTGGTCTCACAAGTCCTGCTCTTCTAGGGCTCAGAAGTCCACGATGCAGCTACTACAGGTAATTCATGTTTTCCTATCAGGGACTCTGAGATGAAAGTGAAAGGTGAGATTTTTTTTTTTTTTGTTAGGATCCAGGCAAGCCAGTGTGACTATTTGAACATATTTCTAGATGCAAAATATGTGGCTCTTCATATAGTTCCTAATTTGTGTACTTTACTGTGACAGCTTGCAAAGTAGAGACAATGGTAGTGGTACTGATTGGTGCTATAGATACTGCGAAAAAAGGTAAGGAGAAAGTCAGCTCTTTTGGTGCTGTTAATAATCCCAATAGGTTAATCATCTGGCATTGCAGAAATGTATCATTTTAGGAAACTCGAAAACTTGACCATGTTGACTTTTATTTCCTGGCAAAGAATTTCTGTTTGCTACCTGATACATGCTGTGAGCCTCTCTGTCTGTGTCTCCGGAAATGGAAAGCTACTCTAAAGCATCAGGAGTGACAAGAACCACAGCAGATTATTGTTTTTAGAGAATTATGTAGCCTGTGAGGCTAATGTGGTTTCACATCACTGAAGCTGTAGTTCTCATTGCAAGGAATCATACACAGCAAGGAATAAATATGGTGGGAAGCATGTCCATCACCAGCCAAAGAAAAGGATATCCCAGTTCTCACTTTCTAGTGTAAGTAAGTTTCCTAAATCCCTGAGATGCCCTTGAAAACCTCACCCTCAAGTCATGCCCATCCCACCCACGCCTCAGTGAAAAGTGTCTCTTGAGGCCAATTTCCTGAGAAAGTCTGTATGTAACTAAGCATGAAACTGGGGCATCACTAAAGACAGAGGAGCATATGGAAGTTCTCTAGTTCCAAGTTTCTGCAGCATTTCTTCCACTCAGGGACTCCTGTGAATCATGCTGGAACAGGCAGAAATACTAACTTGGAAGAAATTCATCCAGCACTGTATTCTACATTTGCACATCCATGTGCAACCTCTGCCTTCTTTCAGAGAAGGAAAATATTTTGAGGCAAGCACCACAAATGCCAGTAATTTTCAGTTACTTGCAGTGAAATAGCCATCAAGTTATTGTCTAGAAGGGTTCCTGACCTCAGAGTGGCTGAGTTTGTGAGGAACCTCTGTCTTGTCCAAGTCACTGCTCAGAGGTTCAGCTGGAGCAGGTTGCTAAAGCTGTCTCCAGTTGGGTTTTGAGTATCTCCAAGGGTGGAGATTTCACAGCCACTCTATTCCAATGTTCAACAGTTCTTACCATTAAAAAAAATTGCTTTGCTTGTGTTAAAAACGCAGTCTCTTGTATTTCAGTTTGTGCCCCATTTGCTCTTACCCTGTCCCTAAGAAGAGACTTCTTTAGTCATTCCTATCAGGTATTTATGCACAGTGCTAACATCCCAGTGAGCTGTCTCTTCTCTAGGCTATGCAACCCCCATCCTAAAGAACAGCATAAAGAAGGCAGACTGAGAACTCATGACATCTGAAATAGTTCTGGAACTGACAACTTTGAGCAAATCACAGTGAAATTCTGTGTCCTGTCCCTAGAGTAGAAGCACAGAAATCATGACCCTGTAGGAAGAGAAGCAAAAGTAGCTTCAAGATACTTCTGAGCTCCTTTAACCTTGAATTGCCCTGGAGTCTGGTGAAAGCTGTAGTGTAATCTGTTCAGTCCAAACTGTGGTTCTTCTTCGGTGTCCTATGGGAATGTGAAATAGGATTGCATGGAATAAAAATGTCATGGCTGGAATATCCGTAATGCTTTTCTTTTGTCTCCACTCCAAGCTGTAGCATGCTCCTTTCACCAGACCTTGAGAAAGGATGTTAGGAACAAAGCTTAGTGGGTTCTTTCATAGTGCCTCTTCTAAAGAAACCTTACTTGGTGTGAAGGGTTTTTAGGGCCCCTTTAGGGCTCCACGCTGCTTTTGCATGGCAAAGAGTGATCATGAGGATTTTGTTTAATCTCTCTAGGTCTTATGTATAAGATGCCTGAGACTTGTCCCTAAATTGTAATGTCTTTGTGTCGGGGTTGGGTTTTGAGTTGTGTTTGGACTTTATTCCATGCTTTTGGCCTAGCAGAAAGGGTGCCATTTTTCCTTTGTGGTTTCCTGCAGTGCTGGAGAGTGAATAATTAGGACATGTAATTCAAAACCACAATACATGACTCTGCAATAGGTCATTTTACTTCTTGGTAGTGGAAAGGTCACTGGGCCAGCAGATTTGCTATTTGCTAGGGTGACTTTTAGTTGTGAGGACACCTTCCAGAACGGTTACCAAAATGACAATGTAAGTCCAGACTTCTGGAAAATTCTCTTTAGGAACTCTTGACAGGGTGGTAATGCTTCCCTCCTCACACTCCTCCTATCAAGCTGGAGATGCATCTCATTGACCTGATAATTTTAATGCAGGTCATCTTGGCAGCTGCTGAGTTAAAGAGTGGTAAGAGGTAGCTTCCTCTTGTTGGGAAACTTTTTGGTCTTTTTGCCAACTGACTATTCCTTAAGTTAACTTATTTTTAACAGAACAGCCCAATATCAAGGGTCTTTAAAACTTTTATAAAGTGATACACTTCAGTATCTGGAGTTTGCTTATAAGAGAACTAATTAAAGATGAGTATACAGGTAGTGTGAAATTGAGCTTTGTTCTTGACCTGGTGACATGTCTGTTCTCCTTCACTTTTTGACCGTAATACATCTACTACACTAAATGTTGCACTTTCGCCCAGCTATTCAATATTTGTCAATATTCTCATGGTTACTCAAATTGCATGTCCTACTCATGTATTCCTGCAGCAGTTAAAATGGTGATTGCTGGATTATAGCAGCTTTTGTCATCATAACTGAATTTTGTCCCTTTATTTAATTAAAAAACTTTTATGCTCCATTAATGTACGGTACATTGGATATAAGACAGATGATGAGATTTAAGTGAGCTTGTGTCTCTTGATCTTTTCATCTCTATGCATATGCAGAGGATAAAAATATGGTCTTGAGGCCAAAAAAATTGGAAAGATAATGTAGAGTAAAAGAATTTTTGAAACTATTGGTTTGAATGTTGTGGAAGGAAAATATTTATAAACAAAAGTGCTAGGGAAATCCAATGTTGTCAAAAAAACCCAATAAGCATTGATAACAAAAGAAATAATTGGTAGTACATCGGTTTGGGAGTTCAGATCTTGCAACAAAAAAATGTCATTAATTTCCAGTTAAATCAGAAGAAATAACTTTCCTAAGTGACATTGCAGACAGGTATTGGGTCTCAATCTCTGAATGAATTCTCTGTTTTTCCATAAGAAAAGAGAAAAATCAAGAGTTATTTTGTATTTATGTGAACTATGACCATTTTGGATTTCATTTTTCTTTTTAAGCCTAAAACATCCTGGTCAGAATGGGAGAATCTGTAAATACAGGGAGAAATATTTCAGCTATGAAAATCAGAGATGACAAATACTGTCTTATTTCTCCATGATGATTATATGCAACACTAAAAATTATCAAGCTGCAATTATGTTACCTGGCTGAAAAAATATCAGAATTATCATACAGGAAAATAAAATTATTTTGCATCTTTTCTCAGTAAAATTTTCACTAGATGGTAATTATTTGGAAAGCGAACTTTATTCATGTTATTTCTCCTTTATCAAATCTCATGTTTTAGCTTCTGTACCTTTAAGTCTTGGTGTGAAATCAAGTGACCTTTTTGCTCTTTGAAGTCCTTGTCTCCACAGGACAGTGACTAGCCTGAATTTAGTGGCACTTCTAATCCAAGGTAATGTAGCAGTTAGAGAAAAAGGTTTAAAACAAGTCACTCAGTATCCCTGAAATAATGCTTTGTTTTCCTGAAAGCAGGCAGGCCAACCTTCTTCAACTCCACTGGCCAATATCTGCTTAAACTTTATTTATATATTTCTAGCTGCCTTTTCCTTTCCTTGCTTTATCTTCTACTTTCATGGAGGAAAATGTGTGGGCTGACTGGCAGGCTGAGAGAGTCTGCCTATGGCTGGAGAACCTCCTCCTGTCACCCAAGTGTTTACAAAGGGGAGCCTTGTGCTCTCACTGACTGTCTGCCTTGCTCATTGTTGCATGTTGTTGCAATATTCCTCCCCATCACAGTGGAAGTGTCTTGTGTCAAATGTCAAATTAAATATGTACAAATCAGGGCAGGTTTAACAGTTTATTGCAGTGCATTGTCAATTTGATCAACACAAGTCATTAGATAAATCAGATTTTTCTAAAAGATCAGGCTTTGCCACCTCTACAGTCTACTGTTTTTTTTTCAAGTAGTACCCTAAGAATCTGTTTTAAAATTCAAGGAGTGAAGATGACTCCTCATTTAATTTGTCCTCTCCCAGTGAGCTGGTGTATAGTAGACAGCTGGCAGACCTGTAAGGAATTGCTTCAGTGCTCTTGTTCTGATTTTTTCAGGCTTTTCTCAGAGATACTAGGACAGTCTTCATTTCCAGTTTATTCTTTTGGGGTTTTGTATTGTGCTCATGACCAAAGCACCAGAATGACATAGAGAAGAGGACAGAGCAGCATGAGGAACAGCTGGTGTATGTTTATGCTCTCACCCTCTCCTCAGGGGGCAAGTGTGCCCAGCTGAATATTTTCCTTTGGAATTACTTTAAATATGGTGCTAATATGAGAGAATCAAGGGTAGAAGAAATGTGCTTGTTGTTCAGTGTATAAATAGTGAGTCTGGTTATGTCCCTGTTTCCTTGCTTAGCCAAAGCACTGAGCAAGGTTCCAGAACCTGCCTGCTTCACAGGCAGGCTTTACTCTTTGTAGAGATTGTGTTATGCATATTCTCTTTCTGCTGCTTTTGGGAGAGAAAGTTGTTTGTTTGGGTCTTATTTTACTAGAATAATATGAAGGAGAGCTCAAAAAAATTTGATTTCTCTGTCTCCAAATCCATAGATGTCTGTTTTTCTGAGGAAAGTGGATGCTCCTAAACACAGAGAAATAGCACTGCTATTTCAGTGAAGCCAATGACAATTAGGCTTATCTATAGTGCAACCTCTGTGTCTGGAACAAGATGAAAATTTGACAGGTGACACCAGTGAGAATTATCCTTTTGGAAATGAATGTTGGAGCCATTATGAATTGTCTATGGCATCCTGTTTGGAGCAATAGAAATTGATCAGAATAACATTACTTTCATTTTATTCTCAGTTACTTCTTTCTGTCAAAGAATATTTTCTAAGCTAAACCTTGTCTTTAATCAGGGAAAATTCTATTCTATTTTCCTTGTATTGTATTGCTATGGCAACACAACATGAAATGGCATTCTGAGCTGGCTGTCACAAAACTGCTTCCCCCACTGTGTCCAGTGACCAGCCTCCGTTAAGGGCTGTGCACTCCCCTGAGTGCAGGGTCTGGTGCCTCCTGTTCCCTCGAGCCATGCTGGCTTAGTTCTGTGGAGGAGTCTGTGATGAGTCAGAATAACACTGTGGACATTTTGACACGTTTAGACTTGCACAGGTACTGGGGCACATCAAGGACCTGTTAGTCTACAGCAGCAGCACGCAACACAGAGCAAATCCTGTCCAGGAGTGGTGTCACCCCTCAGGCAGGAAGGCTCCTGGCTCATAGGTGTTACACTGGCCAGTTTGAGCATGGGCAGCAATCCCCCTGTGGCAGCCGAGGCTTCTCAGCTCAGCACTTACCTACAGCTTTAGGCAGGACAGTGCAGTCTGGTGGAAGCTGTGCTGCTGCAGACACGCTCCTGTCGTTGCCAGTGATGGGCAGGTTATGCCTACCTGAGCTGAAGTTGTGCCTCTGTGTTGACTCACCCCTGAAAACTTCTCTTTTCCCAGTGTCCCCCCTTTCCAGAGGAGGCATGTTGTGCAGCACTGAGCCAACACAGCCTGGCCTAATTTTACTTACTCCTCAATTGATATTCTAGTAACCTGATGTTTCTATTCTAGAAGGGTAATAATGATTCTTTCTGGAGTGAAACTTTACCTGTAGCAGAATAATTACAGTGAATTATCAGGGGGTATGATTCCAAGGCAGTAGTTCCCAGGCACTTGCTTTGAAGAATGTACCTCTGCAAATGTGAGAAGGACGATTTCTGACAATCTGCTATTGATTACAGAAAATTGTTTAGTTCTAGTTTCAGCCTCAAACATTTGTCTCTCTGCTGCCTTGTTTTGGAAGATGAAGCTTCTCAGAAACTGAACAGTAGGTCTTATTGATATCAACTCCATTTTACCTAACAGCTCATTTACCTCTTTCCTCTCTGCCTGCCTCCCTCCCTTTTCTTTCCATGCTGCTGCTGGCAAGTTAATTAGGCTGCTCCCTCAAGAAAAATTCATCCAAGGCTGTAATAGCCATATCAGATTGAAGCTAGGATAAAACTCTCCGCAGTATAGCCTTATAAGTGCCTCTCAGCTTCCCACAATGTTTCTCTGCCTGCTTTTTCTTTGTAGAGAGAATTCTCTCGTCATGTGTTCTATGGAAGTATAAGTTAAATTAATTAAAAGAAATTATGATGTATGTTTCCTGAAATATACTCCTTGATTTCCTTTTATCCCATTTATTTATACATTTTGGGTGCTGAATCTCAAGCTTTGTCCAAAAAGCCCACATTGTGTATTTCGCTATCTTTCCTTTAGTAAATCCTTAACCTTCTGTTAGACTAATATATTAAAATTCTTCAGACATGGAGTAGCAATGTTCATAATCTCCAGTTCATTATCTTAATTAGATCTGTCTTATATTATCCCACAGTTTATTCTCGTTACTTTAAAGGTGATCAGCCTTAGAAGAGAATGTGAGCAGACTTTAGTGAATTCTATTGTGGCAACATTTCTCTGATCTGGCTTTGAATCTTTCAGGTGTAATAATTATAATGCTGCTGGTGCTGTTAATTAAAAATTGCATTTGAATGGTATGAATATTCATATTGGAGAATGAACACAGAATTAACTCGGGGGGTAAAATGTCTTTAATGGCCCAAGGATGTGAAGTGAACCTGGCTCCCCATTAAAGCACAAATGAATCATTAAAAATGATAGAAATTCAAAATCCTCCCACCCTGCAAACTATTAGTAAAGTATTGCCCAGGTTGAGCCTGTCTTCTAAGGTGGCAATAGACATTAATGTTCATCCTTCAGTAACAAATTATACGACATATACTTGACATACAGCTCTGTCCAGGAGCTAATACTTGATGCTAAATCTCTATTAAATAATTTAGAAGGGCTATTGCTTATTTAAAATTCTCAGGTTAAAGTGCTGTATCTGTAAGATCCAGATTACTTTTAATAGCTTTCTGTGGAAGGTCAAAATTGGTTTCCCAGAAAATGATCATGACATCCAAGATTCTGTTGGGGAAGATACAGACAAGAAGAAGTGCTGAGACCTCTGATAATGAAACTCTCTATACCCAAATTCTCTCTCGGCAAAATGCAGGACTTTAATATTCTGGGCAGGAATGTTAAAAATGTATCTTTGTCATGTGAATAGCACCACCGAAAATATGAAAGTGATGTCTGTTTTTTTTTATTTTTCTGAATTTATTTGTTGTCATTTTTATCTGAACAAAAGAAACATCAAATAACGAATACCTTTTTTAAAAGCTTATCTGGTACTGCAGGATGTTTAAAAAAATGTGACCACAAACTAGAGATAAAGCCTCTTTGGTGTAGGAACGCTATGTGAAGTTTAATGGGCATTTGGCAGGGAATATTTTGCTGGCTGTTAGCTAGTTGCCAAGGGGATTCACAGGATGCATGTTCTAGAATAAAATGCTCTGTGAATAAACTGGGGTCAGTTAAGGTAATTTGCATGGTGCTTTTCACTGGAGCACCAGGGTCTGGGCTTGCTGTGCAATCAGAGATTAGAGCACTGATGTGCGTCCTCTCCTTTCTCGCTCTGCATCTAAGTCCTTCTTATGCAAGACACTTCTCAGTTGAGGTCTGCACTAGATATCTGCTTGGGAAAGCCAAAATCAACTCTTCATGTATCCCATGCAAAACAGAATTTGGCCTTCCCTTGTGCAAGAGAGAAAAAGAAATGTCGTGACTTAGGGATTCAAGCCGTATCATGAAATAAAAGGAAGGAGGTTTCATAGTGAGATCCCCCTCCTCCTATGCTTCTAAACGAGGATAGATAAAAGCAAAAAGATTCTGCTGATCCCTGTGTTTTCTTGCTTGTGGTGAAGAGGAGATGTGGTAAGCTTTTCTCTGGGGAGGATATAACAGGGACGTGGAGAGTATGTGATTAAGATTCTTTGTACAGTGAGGATCTCCCTATTAAGCTGCTCCTCTTCCACCCAGTGGTAATAAAAGGGAGGTCTGTCCTCGGCCTTGCAGTTGTTTGTGGTCAAGAGGGCATCATTTTGCTGATCCTATGTGAGCCCTTTGGAGCTGAACTGTAATTTGCAGATAATATCATAGGAGTAAATAAAGGAAATACTAAAAAGTAACAAAAAACTGTTACCAATATTTAATCTGACTTTTGTTAGCAGTGATATTTTCTGTGTATTAGGCTGGAGAAATGTGATAAAAAATTTAGGGTCATTGTATCTAGATACAGCACACACAAAAGCCAAAAATCTCCTTGTTTGGCTTGTGAGGCACATTTAAGGTTCTTAACTATTGATGTCTTGCGTCACTGAAGGTGCTATAGGGTGTGTGTGCTTGGTAGGTAGGTCTGATATGGGGGCCTCAGTGGATCTACTGCCTCCAGAACTACAACTAGTTATTCACTCTGGATTGCCTTTGACATTTTAGTCCTTATACAGAGAATCTATCTGTGTGTCAAGACACAGCCCTTTCTGAAATCAGATTTCTCAACATCTAAATAGTAGCAGAGAGTCACTTAAGAAAACCTCAACCACAGCACATCAGTGCAAATGTATGCCACTTGCAAACTCTATTGAACAGAGTAGCATGAAGGCTTAATTTGGGCTGCTAATTAGACTTGGGAAGGAGACTGTGGCTGGACAGCAGCTGTGAGAGGAAAGAATGAACAAACTCAGAGTTTTGTTTCATCTGATCATGTTTTTCACCCTTGTTTAACTATCTGGCAATTATTATGCATATGCTTCTGTTGTTCTTTAAAATTTATCCTGCAAGTGAGAAACTGCAGATAATGAGAAACTGATGTTTCTTTCCTCCCCCATGGTTTTATCTCACTGTGAAGGCCAGGCTTAAGGTGAGAAGTACCTGGCCTTGCATTAGTGCCAGATGTTTTCCCTGGTATTTCTTTGGAGGAGCAATCACATTAATTTATTCATGGAATGCCATAGTGCTCAGTTTTGAGCATGTGTCTAGTGCCTGATATTCCAAGGATAGTGCAATTTAATAAGAGGAAAGAATGATATGGCTGCATCCTGCCCATTATGCCCTTAGGAAAGAGATTTTTATTTGCAGTCAGATGTCATTGATGGTGCATTTGGCTTCCTTTCATCAAGTGACAATTGCAGTTTTAAGAGTACAGTACAGAGAGCCACTTTAAAGCCAAACATCTCAATTCACAAGTAAGAGAAGGAAAAAAAGTTGTGCAGCTGGAGGATGCTATTTCTTCTTGGCAGCTGTCATTGAAAAAGCATGTGAATGCTCTAGAAGTCAGGTGTCATAAATGCTCCATCCAGAATTTGTCACATGCCTGGAAATATCATAGTGTTGGAAAGAAGTTATTAGAACATATTAGAAGTCTCTAGACAAGCTTGCCTTGGAATTTGCTATATTGAAATTTTAGGGAATGAGGAATTAATAAAAGTGAGATCTACAGCAAAATCTCCACATTTTACCATAGTCACAGAGCCTTTTTATGTTACTCAGATCAAAATGTTTGACTTTGGTAGGAAAAATGTTCATGACAAATTCTCTGCCCTTTCCTTGGCTCTCCAAATCTTTAGATGTACCCACAAGGGGACATCTGCACATTTTAAGAATAGATGCATGCATGCATTGGTGGTCATGAGGAAAAGCACTATTCCAATACAAGAAGAGGCTTGGCATTAGGAAAATATCTTACAGTGTGCCCACTATATACTCTATTAGCAGCTCTCAAACTTTATTCTTTTCTTCCTTTTCCTTTTCTTCCCCTTCTTCACTGGAAGCTAATGTCTTCAGTGGGATAGAAGGAAAGAGGAACAGCTGAAGCCATGAAGAATATCTGGGTCTTTTCACTTGATTCATACTCCTGTCTTCTTCTAACAGGTCCTTGTTTGGAGGAGGGCAGTGCTTGAGAAAGCTGCTGTGTGTGGGTTTATATGCAGGATACCAAGTCCCCACTGTGTGGTACATTAAGCACCCCAGATTGCCTATAGTTTGCTATAGTTTACCCAAGTTTGCATATAGTTTAGTGTCCAGGAAGTACACGGGTGCTGAGTTGTAGTCATTTTGCCCCTCTCTTTCTACAGTGTATTCAGTGTGATCTGTGCTTGACAGCAGCTGCACTACCTATGTATAGGGGCATTTAGTATGAGTCACTATAAAAATAATGAACTTGAGAATTGTTTAGGTCTGATGCCTGGTGACAGCTGGGACAAGAAAGGGGTGAGATTTGAATCTGCTCTCTTTGGCCTTGGACTCTGGTGTTAACATACAGGTTTTCTGTAATGTCCTGTTCCTTTTCAGTTGTCACTGGCTGGCTTTCTCTGCGTATCATTTCTGTCAACTATTGAAATCAGAGTGTCTCTTCCTATTCCAGCTGGCAGTTGCCAAAGCTATGTGAAACAGAACTGGATATACAGAAGAACAATTTCATTTGTTTTTATGTCAGGTGAAGATGTAACACTAGCAACCTAGGGGTGTTTGTTGATGCAGGGGACACCAGGCACTGAGTGCTGGAATTCTGCTCAAAGGAAGCAAGACAGATGGGGAGAGAAAAAAAATCCGCACCTGTCAAGTGTGACTCATCGCAGGTGAGTCTAAAGAACAAACAGCATCTTCTTCCAGTATATTAGTGCCTCTGCACAAGAAATCCTTTGATGACAAATGCCTATTGTTCATTTAATAGATTTTAAAATTAAGATTATGAGAAAGTTATGTACAGTGTGCCTCACTGCATTGAGTTAATACCGGATTTTAAGAGGTAAGGAGTACTGGACCCCACTACACCAGTCTCCCTTCTGTACTTGTGGCTATAGGAGATTGAAAGAGCTGAGATCAAGGCCACCAAGGAGAGTGGAAGTACCCACAACACCTTACTCATTTTGCATTGCAGTTGTCAAGTAAGTCCATGAATATTGTGGTTTCCTGGAGTAATCATCTGCACAACTGTCTCCTAAAGAAAACTTGTGATTTCACTTCGTGTCTCACCAGGTTCATGATTGCACATAGAGACTTCCTTTTGATATTTCCAAGGGGTATTCTGTACCCCCATAAATCTTAATATATTTGTAATGATTGGAAATCTATTGCATATAGATTCAAGCATAAGATTTGTTTCCCAATTTGTATGAAATGCAAAGAAATACTCTGACCACTTGACTGCATGTCTGGTCTTACAATTTTCTGTGACACATTTGTATTGTGTGCTGAGCAAAATGTAACTTTTAAGATGAAAGCATGGTTTGATTTTTAAAAGAGTAACAATGATAGGAAGAGAGGGATCTATCTGTCTATCTTTACGATATAATTAGAACAGGCTACATTTGTATTATTTCCTGGACTTAGGTTTCATTACAGTTATTTTCCCAATGAATACATTGCATAGTATGCTATTTCCTCTTTTCATTACCATCTTTTTCATGCAAAGGCAGTTATAGAATCTTAATGATTCTGTTATTTAAACATTTTTGATAATTTGTGTTTTAAATGACCTGTCTTTCACCTCTTCCCTAAGGTTGCTTAAGTTGAGATTAAGAGTTGCTTTCAAATCAAATTACTCACCAAAGAAAAGGGCAAGATAGTTTAGATAATTATTGTCACAATTACAGATATTATAAAAAGGATGAGAAAAAAAAAAGGAAGTCTGAAACCACACTAGTTTTCCACCACAAAGCAAGGAAAATAATAATTATTGTATGTGAGTCTGATTCAAAATTCACTGAAAAACAGAGATCCCTACATATGAGATTATTCAGGTTTTAGACGCCATCAAATCAGGCTTAGTTCTGGATTTGGGGTAAAATATCACAGTCTAAACTATTGGTAATCACTGACAATGTGCTCTTTAAAAGTTGTGTCATCTTGAAAAATGCATAAATGTGGTTGGTCATGTGCATTTGAAATATTTTCAGAATGTTTATTTATAAGACTTTTTTGTATTCAAATGAGTGGAGAAGAATAGATCCCCCACATTAGGATTCAAGGTGCTGGCTGGTGATATGGATTGAAATGGGCTGCACACTGCTTGGGATCCACAGTCCATGTGGGAAAACTGGTATGTGGAAAGTACTTATAAAAACCCAGATAT
Source organism: Acridotheres tristis (assembly GCA_037013685.1). Classification (NCBI taxonomy): domain Eukaryota; kingdom Metazoa; phylum Chordata; class Aves; order Passeriformes; family Sturnidae; genus Acridotheres; species Acridotheres tristis. The sequence goes on from CM072886.1 coordinate 24,888,599, forward strand.
TTGTGTTCAGAAGCAAAATCTACTGCCACACAGTTTGACTGAACAGACTCTGCCAGCCAATCAACTCTCACCATTTAAAGACATGACTGATGTAGTATGTAATGCTTCACAGACATCTGAGATAGTCAACCAAGATCACCAAATGATAAAAGTCAAGATTAAAGATTCAGTGCTTTCAGCACCATTAAGACTTGTGTGTGTGCACTGACAGCTCTAAATGGTAAATACACTTCCTTCACATGCCCTGTACTTTCTACAAAGATTGTTTTCCTGCAGTGGGCAGGAAGATCGTATGAGAGACTCATGGGAAGTGCACAAAGAACAAATATAGGCAAAGGATTTACCTGCAAAGAAATTGTAGAGAGCAGGGTTCCTATATTTACTCACACTCTCCAATCTTCATCCAAATAAATAAAGTGGTGTCACGGGGCATGCTGCAATACTGATAATGAGTTTTATATTCATTCAGCCTAAGAAGCTTCAATAGATATAGTTTGCCTGTCAAATAGATTTAAAATTGTATTGTCTCTGCCTTGCTTTCTGCACTGATTGTTTTTGTATTGCAGCTCCATGCCTCAATAGACACTTTGATTGGTCTGTATCTGTTGTTTTGTTCACATGAGTCTCCCCATAATCTGTAATATGAAACTCTTTGTTTTGACACTAAAACTCAACATGTGCTTCCATGAAGATTATTAACTTAGGGATATGGTGGCCAAAATTATATTTTGCTTTCTATCCTTGGTTTTGGGTTTTTTTTTTCTGTGTACCTTGTATGGTAGGCAACAATCCACTTACTTCAAGATCTCAGCTTAGTGGCAGAACCATTTCAGAAGGGATGTTGTGGGTACAGCTGCAGACATTTCCATGGGTTTGATTACCATGCTGCACACAGGTATAATTATAAACCTTCGCTACCCCTGGCTTAGTTTTTATTTTAAATTCTTATGACTGCAATTTAAGAACCCTTTAAAGCATGTATTCCATCTCAGATACATTACCTTAAGAATGAATGATTTAATGCTGACACAATGATTGGGTGTATAGACTATACCAAAGCATTGTGTATTGTTAAAATGCTCCCATGTCTTCAGAGAGCACTGCTCTGAGGAAGCCTACTTGGGTACCAAAAGCATCAAAATCATCCTAATAAAATGGTCTTTCTAAGATTAAATTCCCTTCAGCAAGTGAGTTAAAACTCCTAAATATTATATTTTCAGCCAGGATGAGAATTAGCAGTCTGACTCCAGTGTTTGTACCTTAGATATATACCTTAATATGTACTTTAGGTGTCACTCTGGACTTTTGCTGTTTCTTTAAAAGAAGACCAAATTTCACTTTTAAGGTATCAGAATACAGTGGTTTATTGTGCCAGACCCTGGATGTGGGCTTTTAAATATATACAATGTAAGAAACCTAACAGAACCTTAACTCCTTCCTTAAAGAAAGGTGATAATAAATAAATAAATAAATACATAAAGAAAGAAAGAAAGAATGCCATACGCTGAAATGGAAGCATAAACTGGAGACCATATATTTCACATTTTTATATTTTTTTTGGATGTGCTAGCACCACAATAACGTAATACAAACTTTAAAACTTATTATTACTTATTAAAGCATACTGTTTATTTGTAGGCAGATAATAACAGTTCATGTTTCTCTTTGAGGGCACTAGGTCTTCTGATTTCCATATGCTCTGAGCATCTACTGAAAGACCAGAGAATTATGTTAGCATCAGGAAAACATATTAATGTCCAGTAAAGCAAAATTGTCCACACTAGATGTTTTTATCAGTTCCTTTAAAATGAGGGCTTTAAAAATTACTAACAAGAAGATTAGGAAACAAGAAGGATATAAAAAAATAACTTAGAAGAAAGATTTACTTTTCCAAATTCATGTAAGGAAGTAGCATTTGTAACTGTTCATCCTTTATTTCCCTTCCCCCTAAGTAAATTCGGTCATCGATTTAACTCAAACTTTAGGATTTGCATTTGAGCTTGATGGCAATAATAATAAGTGAGATAAATCAAATTAATATACTTGCAGATACAGTTAGTTTAATCATTTTGCCATTTCCATTCCCTTTTTATCTGCATTATCACAATTCGATAACAGACTAGAGTAAACCAATGCTGCAATGAACTTTTTTCTGTTCCCAGCATGGAGAGATTAGAATTTCTAATTTTATTGCTCAGATTGTCATATCTTGCCTTATGCGGCACCTTTTATTGCAAAAGGAAGCCTGATGTAAAGAGGAATGAATTTTTTCAGAGTTTGTATGTATGTACTTCTGGGGTGAAACAGAGACCTTTTTCAAAGCAACCAGCAGTATCACACAACCATTAAAACAGAATGCCCAGAGGAGCTGGATCACGGTGTAATCCTTTATGTGGGATCTTGGGAGCTCCAGAACAGACAGGACATGTTCTCAAACACAGAGACATCAATACTTGTCTATATTAAGGGGATTTTCATACTTACACACCCTCTCTGATAGATAATCTGCTTTTATAGTCTTATAGTTTTATAGTCGTTTATAGTATTTGGGCTTTAGGGCGATGGAATATGAATGGTCTGCAGGGGACAAACCTACATTTTAGCCTAGGGCTACTGAGTGGGGCTATGAAGCTCCTGTTGAAGCCATTGCCAACAAATTGCAGCCTCTGCATTCTCCTTGCTGGAGTTACTGGATTCAACCCTCATCAAGATGGCCTTCTCTATTGGGTGTCATGAAAAGATTTTCTGTGGTATTTTTTATACCATTTATACATATATATACCATTTTATACATATGTAAGTACAGAAGCACTCCCAGCTAGGATGTCCTTCTCAGCATAAAGGACAGGTATCTGAGGGAGTTGTGCAGTAGTAATTGTGCTGGGTCAGCAATCTCTTAACACCAGCAGTTTAAGCCATCGTGTCCATAATTGTCCTCTGTGTGTTTACACAAAAGATTAATATATACACGTACAAACCTTTCAAGCCCATGTGTGGGCTGGTTAATAGTTTACCAAGTGTTATCATCTACCTTGGTCCTCCCACTTATCCTTGTTCCTGCTGCCAAGTGTGCCTGGAGCAATTTTTAATGGAAGGGTTATTCATTAGATGAATAACTAGTGCTTTTGTCTTCAGTGCTGTTCCAGGTGCACTAGAAGGGAACAGGCCGTTTGAAGGAAAGAATTTCAATCCCTCACTCCATCTCAGGCTTCGACATGACCTTGGTCAAATATACCTAGCCTTGCACATATGGTTGGGTTCAGTTCTGAAACTGAATTTGCTCTAGGAATTGAGTTGACAAATCCGACTTGGATGCCTAATGTATGGAGAAATTTAAGACTCTGAGAAAGAGATTCCTTTTTTATGCCTCCGTGTCAAGTCATTAGAACAGATAATTACATCCTTTTCTTCTTTGAATGTACAGAGAAAGGGTAGAGAGAACAATAATGCCCATTTTTTACATGGTGGCTGGGTGATGAAAGTGTTCCATCAGAGAGCAGAAAACCTGGATAAACAGATTATATGGGTGTTTATACATTTTTGTCTTGATAAAGCAAAGCAAAGACAAAATAAGTCAGAAAGTAAAATTCATACAGAAGACTGAGCATGCTGTAGCTTTTTTGTCATTAGTTTCAGTAGTTTTTTCAATGAAAGCAAAGTCACAATTTATTACTTTTGTTGTAAATAGGCAGATAGGCTTTTTTATTCAGCAGTAAGGGGGAGGTGGCATACAAAACCTAGACAGAAAAGCAATACTTTTTATACTAATATGACTCCAGAAACATTAGAATGTTACTGTGCTCACGTACACTCAGCTGAAATAGTTTTGGTTTCATCAAGTCCCTCCTGAGGTAGCTCTGACAGGCTATTTAACTCTGCAGAGCTCTGTGACAGCTGAAGCTAAACACATTCAGCCTTTGTAAAAGACTTTAAGCATACCAATAATGGAAGAAAAGGAAAACAAAGAATTGTAGATGGAAAAACAATAAAAAAAAGCCTTTAGGATTTTCTAAAGGATCATTAATATTGTGGTTAAGATTTCTTAGGACTTCTGGAGTTTTGTCTGCCATACCTTCATTCCTGTTTTGGGATATGGGGTTTTTTTGCCGCTTTTATTAGAATGTTGCTTGTAAAGTCCATTTTTAAATATCTCCTCCATCTGCCTTTCCTCTGTGTTGCTTCTATTTTCCATCCCTTCTTTATATTGAGGCTTAAAATTGTTAAGAGTTAATGTCTCAGGCAGTGACTTCCGTTGTTTTCCTGGGGAGAAGCCTTACATGGCCCTGACACTCATTTCTGTCTCACAGGGTCTCTTTTTCTGTAAATTTATTCCATATTGAAAATAAGTAAAAAAACAGAGTTCATAAATTAATGAGAATTCATAAGTCTATGAATTCTATAAGTCTATAAGAATATTAAAAATATTCTCCAGGCCATCACACAAGATCAGAAATTAAAATATGAAGATGTTTCGAAACTCCATGTAATTTGGTGATTGACCCTAGAATAAACACCAGGAAACTATTCCCTTCATGGCCAAATACCACACACACTTGTATTCATTGCACACATGTTCTATGAATACATCTTGACTTTGCATGTATTTCAAAAACATTAAGATTTTATTTTTCAAAACTTTAAAATTAAACTTTCAGTCAATATATTTGAGCTTGAGAGAAAAAATAACATAACAGAATTACATTTAACACTGAATTTCTCTTATCCTAGCAGTGTGTGGCTTAGACAAGCTACACTGTCCCCAAAAGGTAATTACTTAATAAATATCCACTGCTTCACAATTTGTGATCAGTCAAGGTAATACAACTTCACAGAATGAGGAATAGCTTGATTGGTAGCTCAAATTTTTCCTGAAGAGATTGAAAACCACATGCTCCTCTCATTTGACCCCATATGAACCTATTGATTTATAGAAAGCCTTCTCTGAGCCTCAGTGGTCTGGGAACATCAAGGGAGCTAATATGAAATGTATTTTGATTTGGATTACGCTCTTTGGGGACTTAGCTAAATGAATTTCCTAAGTATTTGATATGGCCTGAAAGGATGGATATTTAGACACTATTGTGGATCATCTAGGTTAGGTAACTGCTTATATGTTGTAACTTGATCGTAGACCTGAGCTTTTTGATTTGGAAACAATCAGAGATCTCACTGAAATTCCTGGGCATGGCAATCACTCTCTTTTAAGATAAATGAGAATGGGGAAGTGATAGTAGGTGTTAAGCAGCAACTGACACAGTGGAATTGCTCCTATGAACACTGACAGCAGATCCCAGCAGCCCCAAATTTCTGCAAAGCAGGCTCAGAGCCTAAGGATCTAATAAATAGAGCAGAGAATCAGCAGCCATGAAAAAAAAAAAACCACAGAAAGGACCAGAAGCACAGGCAACAAAAATATATGTGGCATGATGGAAGGAAAGCCAAAGAGGATAAAAACAGGTTTGGGGGCACAATAATTGTTAAAAATACAGATTTAGAATGCTTGAAGACAAAAAAAAAAAAATTACATCCTATTTCTCTTCCTGCTGTATCAGGGATTTATGCTTGTTCCTCATAAAGTAAGTGAGTTATACCAGAGCAATCACAAGCTCTCTCATTAATTTGTCCCCCTAACAAAACAATTGAGAAAACCCCAAATATCTGCTTAGCTACTTGGATAAGAAGAATAAAGATATAAAAGAGAAAGCAATATTTCCAGCTGTGGAATTTGCTAGATATGCAGTGAAGTGTGTTGTTCAGCTGAGTTTTGCATAAGAAATACATTTATGTTGCATTTCTAATGCAAATTGCACGTATTTTACATGGACAGAATGAATTCTTGCTGGCTGGATCTTCAGCTTTTCAAATCAATAGAGAGACTCTAATGTATTTTCAATAGACTTTGGAGCAGGCCCTTCCTCCCATGCACTCAAAATGATTTACAATCAATTTATGGCAAGAATCCACTTCAGAAAGCCTGAAAACTACGAATATGCAGTTTCATGGGGAAGCTAACATCAGTGGCCTAAAAATAGACTCAATTTCAATATACTGATCCAGATGCCTGCCTGTGAAGAATTTAGTCCCTGTGCATATGCCATCTAGCTGTTAGTGGTTTGAACAAAAGAGGCAGAAGACTATGTTTAAGGAAGTGATGACAAGTGCCTCTTTTTATCAAATGCTCTGTGCACCAAAATGGAAATACTCAAGGAGCTTATTTTGATGGCATGTTATTTCTGACCCCTCAGTAACTTGTCATGTGACCAACACTAGAATTGTTATAGATAAATGGATCAACCACTTACATTTATACAGATGGATCTGTAAAGAACCTTTTTATATGGCCTGTTCTAAATGCAGTGGGGCTTCTTTTTTTCCCCCTGGCTACATCTGTACCTTAGGATTTGGGATTTTGCAGCTTCTGGCTATCGAGGCACACACCACCAGTGTTCCACCTTCTTGCTAAGGTAAAACTGAGGAACAAGACCTCCCTTCCTTTATGTCAAAAAATATATTCACATGCGCTGACCGAAAGGGAGGGAGACAGTTTACACCAAGAGGTCCACCAGTTTGGACATCCAGGAAATGAGAAGATGTTTCACAGGCTTCACATCCCAAATAATGCAAATATAGACTCATACCACTATATTGGGGAATGCATATATAGCGTATAAGCTGCAACCCTCAGTGTTTGTGGTATTTACACAGAAGGGAGGACCAGAAAGAGTCAGTGAGCAGGAAAAAGAAAAAGATGGACTAGCAAATCCCCAAAGGCACAGAATATTTTGACATTAAAAACTAGGGTAAGGAAAGATGATTAGGAAAGGAGATGATGTATTGCTCTGAGCAGGCAGATGGGGGAGTAGAGAAAGAAGAGTTCAGAGTAGAAAACTACCTGGAGCAGTTTGTGAGTAGAAGAGGAGGAAATGGGCAAGGATGACAGATTAGTATTCTGATTTAGGAGCTGATAACTTACTGTTGTGCATCTGACTCCTTGCAATTTGAAATAGGGGACTTTGGGGAGTCCTAATTGGGATTGAGAGAAGTTGTGGGAGTCTTGTGTTCCAAAAATGCTTTTCTTTGCTGTATCAGCTAAAGCGTGTCATAGCAAATCCATACTATGAGCAACCAGATGGGACTGCAGAGATACTGTTTAAAAGGTCCTTGGCAGATTTAACTACTGCATATTTAGCATTGTAAGAAAATAGCAATGAATTTCATCTTTGCAAAGATCACAGCTCAAGGCTGAAGAGAAAAAAAGATCAAAGTCTCAGTACACAACTAACAAGACGTGTTAATCAGACAGTTAATTCTAAATCAGTCATGAGACTGAGCAACACTGGGAATCCTAACCCTGCCAAAGCAAACAGCAAACAGCAGGTCAGAGTCACCTTCCCCCATGACTGTAAGAAAGAATGGTGAATTTTATTGTGAAATACCTGCCACCAGGACAGGACTTGGCATCACAAGTACTTGACTAGATTCATTAGATCAGTTCTCTAGGAGTCAAATTTGTCCAGGGAGAAGCATGTCCAGAATGATGATGAGAGAACTGTGAATGTACCATACACTCACTTGGGTATGTGACATTGCAGCCAAAGAGAAAGCTGCACTCTGGAAACTGATGCAGAGACTGCTTTATCCCTTACACATTACAGGAAGACACTTCTTATCTATTTTTGTTTTGTTGATGGAAATCGAGATTTCTTAAAAGTGTCAACCCAGCCATGATAAAGCTGAAGCATACCCAGACATTTCTATACCACTGCAAAAACTGCCAGTGTCCTGATGCTACAATCGGTGGGGAACAAAGCCAGCACCTGGTGTGAATGCACCTGTCAGCAAGGGCTGCCTAGGATGACTTCTGTCCTTTTCTCACCCTCTGCCTCTGTTTTTAAAACACTCCCCTTCATCTCTACCAAGTGCTGCTAAATAATTTTCACTCTTTACATCCTCATCCTTCAAAACTGTATGAGAAGTCCACGAGAAAATTGCTCCCAACTCACACACAGGGCTTCTTGGCGTTTGTAAATTCTTGCTGTAAAATTGCAACCCAGAAAGGATAGAGAATGCTGCTCTGGGCTGGGGTTTTAGTGGAATTGCATCAAACTGGAAGCTTGGTCTGTGAAAGACACAGAGATAGATTAAAAAAAATGTTGAGGAAATGACTGTGCATTTGTACAAAACGAAGATTATTCTGAGTATCCTTTTTTTTCATCACAGTAGAAGAATTTTAATTGTGCTGGCTTTAAATAATCAAGAATATATGTCCCTAGAAAAGAAACACATTGAACAAGGAGGTTTTTTCCTGTTATTTTTACTATTGTTTTTATCATTCCTTTTCATTCCCCAAAGCTTTTACTCCTAGGTGTTGAATCCTGGCATACACTTCCTAACAAATGCATGCTTTGATGCTGATAGTTTAGCTCTGGACTCCTCTTTTCCTCCAGACCAGATGTTTGACTTCTCCCTGCTAATAGTTAACATGGTGCTACCTCATTATACACCTCTCTCTGGAAATTATGCCAGTGCTGCTTCAGCATGAGCCAAGAGCCATGCAGAATCAATGAGACAGCTGGCGTCCTCCATGGGGATGGACTACTTTACCTTTTGGATTCAGGCAGTCACTGTGAGCTGAGATCCAGGATGCTGTGAATGATTTTTCATAAGCAGGTGAGAACAAAAGAGCTTTGAAAGCCTACTTCAATAGAATCTGGAGACATGGAGCTCTCTTGATTAAAAAAAAAAATTACACATACACAGTCCAATTGCATTTTCATCTTAATTGATTTTTGTATGAGATAGAAAAGTGAATTCTGTCAAACAAAAGCGTTCATAGAAATCTTTTCTTTACATAACATTAAGTAGATTTTTTTCATGCACAACAGCTGTGATGTGTTTTCAAAAATCAAATAATTCCCTTATAAAGCTTCCAAACTGTAAGTTGATTGCTTTGATCTTGTCCACAATATATGCTAATCCTCAAATATTCATGGAAGAAGGGAATGAGATAATGCAAACAGAATAAACACTTGATTAAGATAAAACATTTGTAGAGTTTGAAGCCAACATGTAGTTAGTGCATTTGCTGTTGGAAAAAAAATAAAAAAGAAATGAAGTTCAAACTTTAAAGGATGGTTTTAACAGGAAGAATTTGGAGTTGTTCTGTGAAGTCTCATGAAACTGCAAGTTGGAAAATTCTCCTGAAATAAATGAGAATAGACAGCACTTAATTTTCTTCCTACAGTCGGTATGCCTGCTTTCACAGAAGGTACTTGACAAAACTCATCAAGAATGAAGCAGTCAGTTTCTGCAAGCACTGTATGACAAAAATAGACTGAAGGATTCTCAAGGTCATCCCTGCTTATAAGACTGCCTGGTTGATTTACAGTGTCTAGTTCAGACCATCCAAAGGAGCACTCTGTACATTTTACTATTTCCCCTTTACCTCTGACCCCGAATTTAGTTTCAGACTATAAGGTCAAGGACTGGTCTTTGTTGGTACTTGAAAGTCTCTCAGTCATGCCGGATGCTGCTGAAAACAAGGATTAATAATAGCTGTTATCCTTCCAAGGCAGATGATCCTCCAGTGTAACAACTAGAGATGTTTCTGATGTCTCCCTCTGCCAGGACTGCATGGAATGACATCTAACCATGCCCTGTCTTTGCCAAATTTGTTGAAAACAATTTTAACACCTGATTTTAATCTTGTTTCACTTCGAGGGGTTAAAATTTCTTGGATGTCAAGTCTCCAGATCTGCAAAACTCAGTGAAATAAGGATGAAAGTGCAAGGTACCAATGTAACCTAGGCAGCTGCCATCATTTTCATCAGGAATTGCGCTGACTGTGTGACTGCTGACAGAGATTTCTGTGTCCCTTTTTTCCTAATCCTTTGGTATTCAAAGCAAGCAGTAGTTTTGACGAATAGAAAGAAATACAGCTGAGTCACATGTCTTCAAAGTGGCTGCAGGAAAAGAAGACCTGAAAATGCATTAATATGACAGCCATCCTTCACAATAGTTTTTATACATCCTGTAGAGATCATGCCTGGCAAGAGAGAGCGATTTCCTTTAAAGAAAAGCACTGTGGCTGGTTTTTCTTTCCTGTCTGGATTACTTTTCAATTGCTTTTATTTTGATTTCTCCTCTCAAAAAATGATGAAGGAAACTGAAATTTCAGAAAATGATGATCTTTATTGCATTAAAAAAAAGAAAAAAAAAGGCGACAAAAAAAAAAAAAAAGAAGCTTAAACTTCAGAACATTCCTGTGAGGCAGGTAAATCTTTTCATAAAAGATTATTTCAGCTTTTACTGAGATACAGGCACCTCCAGGGTGAAACACGGTGGTTTTTTAACTGCCTGTAGCCACACAACACAAGAAGTGAGGAGACAGGAAATGAAAACCATCCTATCCAATTTAATTTTAAGGAGAAAAGAGATAGGAGGAATGTAAAGTTCACAGCTGGGATTTCACCAGAGTGGAGGAAATAATACACCTTAAACAAAAGTGTCATAGTGTCTTTAGTGACTGCAAGTAGCAGACTCTCACTTTATGTCTTATCTAGAAGACAAAATCCTCTGCAGGTCAGTGCTCTTTACATTGTCCTGCAATAACAAATTGAGAATTCATGTTAGAGGGTAAAATACAAGCTACTAAATTAACATTTTCCCTTCCTGGTGAATCTAGATATTTCTTAGATTTTTGCAATGCAAATACTACCTGTCCATCACTGATAAGTTATGACAGTATTGCATTAAAAGGTGGAAGGATGCAGCAGATATTTGAAAGTGCCAGTGCAGAAAAACACCAGAGGAAAGGTTATCTTCCAAAAATGTTTTTTCCTGTTGCCTAGAGTATCTCAACTCGTATCTGATTTTTTATCCATAGTTCTGTAGTGACTGGAAATGTTTAGATGTCTTAGGATCATCTGGGCAATTTTCTCTCTCTGAGAATGAGCTTTTGTACTCGAGGTACCAGCTGAGAATGAAGAAATGAGAATTGGACTTTACAGCTCTGAAGTGGCTTGAGGGCGTAAGCAACAGGAAAAGCACCAGCAATGGGGACAAAAAGACATAGTTGTGACTGACATGGAAGAAACAGGAAGGGAGGAAGGGAGGAAGGGAGGAAGGGAGGAAGGAAGGAAGGAAGGAAGGAAGGAAGGAAGGAAGGAAGGAAGGAAGGAAGGAAGGAAGGAAGGAAGGAAGGAAGGAAGGAAGGAAGGAAGGAAGGAAGGAAGGAAGGAAGGAAGGAAGGAAGGAAGGAAGGAAGGAAGGAAGGAAGGAAGGAAGGAAGGAAGGAAGGAAGGAAGGAAGGAAGGAAGGAAGGAAGGAAGGAAGGAAGGAAGGAAGGAAGGAAGGAAGGAAAGGACAAAGAGTAAACACTTGCTGTATTTGTACTGTGCTTGTCTTTTTAAGAGCCCCTGTGAAGCTGTGGTCACTGAACAAATACTTGGTGTGGTTAAAGGAAGAAATAGCTGCAGCCATAAGCAGAGCCTTTCTGATGAGGAGAGCCAGAATGGTGGCAATGGAGTGTGATCCAAAGAAACCCTGCCTCTCTGACTGCCATATGTGTTTGATTGCAAGAAAATCAGGTTTGCACTCTAGACGTATTTCTATGAAGGGGGAAAGAGGAGCTAGTGTATTTTATTCTGATTCGTATAGTTGTATCCTTTTCTTCCACAGGATTTGTGAGTGGCTTCTTTAGCTTTGGATAGCATAGTCCTTCAGTAAGTGGTTAAAGCAATGTTTTGAGTGCCTAAGAAGAAGGGTGAAAACCACTTGTGGAAACTCTCTTTTGTTCCTTTCCTTTACATTTGAAAGGAAATCAAGTGTCTTTTTCTGTAAACGATTCATCAGGAACCATAACAGCCATGTCAGACCTTGAACAACCTCTTCTGCACACTTCTTCTATAACTTATGCATTTATTTCTGACTTCCCTGCAAACCCAAGCAATGAGCTGTGCTTTTTACAGGTGACTTTCATGCCTCCCATGCCAAGATATAGCTCACAAGTTATTTCCAAACCTCCCTAGGATGTTTGTCATAGGCTAGGAAATCCGTGGGGCTGCAGAGAGCAATGGTGAGAAAGTGTGTATTATATCATAAGTGGTTTCTACACATTCCCAGCAAGAGGAAATTATTTTGTACAGGATAGTCTGCCTTGCTTTGTGTTGCTAGGGCATAAAGCTGTCAAATGCTCTTCAGTTTAAAGAGGACAACAACACTGACAACTGCAGGGATTTCAAATAGGTACTGATTTCTCAGTTATGTAGAGAAGAGCCAGTATTATTTATTTCCTTGTCAAAAAGAGCGGGAAGTAAGATATCCATTGGCTGGGTACCATTGGAGTCTAGGCACAAAGGTGTTGACCAAGTCAGTCTCTGTGCTGTGGAGAAACATGCATTCAGCTGGAAGCTACAGCAGCAGCCACAGCTGAGCTGCCCTAACTCACAGTCAGTCCTGCAGCAAGAGAAAGTGGGGAGGGCGAGATCCGACCCCATTTCAGCAAAGCAGTGGAGCTGGGAGAAGCAATGGCCAACTTGCCTTTCAGCGGTCAGCAGTGAAGGCCTTTCCTTACCTACAAAGGGAGATGCAGGTGGAGATGTGCCAGGAGGGGAAGAAAAAGAATGGCTCTGGTAATCTCTGGAAAGATTCTGCACCTGGGATGGGGTAGCCCTGTTTGTGTATATAAACTAGGGAACAAGAGGCTGGAGCTGCAGAAAGAGACCTTGGGGTCCTGGTCGATGGCAAGTTGAACAGGAGCCAGCAGTGCCCTGGCAGCCAGGAGGGCCAGCTGTGTCCTGGGGGCACCAGGCACAGCATCACCAGCCAGGCAAGGGAGGGGATTGTCCTGCTCTGCTCTGAGCTGGCACAGCCTCACCTTGAGTGCTGGGGGCAGTTTGGGGTGCCACAATATAAAAAAGACATTGAGCTGTTAAAGAGCATCCAAAGGAGGGCAACAAAGATGGTGAAAGGCCTTGAGGGGAAGCTGTGGCTGAGGTCACTTGGTCTGTTCAGCCTGGAGGAGACTGAGAGCAGACCTCACTGCAGTTACAACTTCCTTATGAGAGGAAGAGGAGGGGCAGACACTGATCTCTTCTCTGGATGACTAGTGACAGGACTCCAGGAAATGGCATGAGGCTGAGCTAGGACAGCAGTGGGTGTGTTTAGGTTAAATATCAAGAAAAAGTTCTTCATGCAGAGAATGTTTGGGCACTGGATCAGGCTCCCCAGGGAAGTGGTCACAGCACCAAGCCTGACAGAGTTCAAGAAGCATTTAGACAACACTTTCAGGCACATGGTGTGACTCTTGGGGATGGTCCTGTGCAGGACCAGGAGTTGGACTTGATGGTCCTGATGGGTCCCTTCCTACTCAGCATATTCTATGATTCTCTGAAGGAACGGAGATGTGTCCTTGAAGCAGAGATATTACCATGTTTAAAATGGTGGACAGTCCAAGACATACAGTTTTCTCGGGACTGCCAATAGCTAGAAATTAAAGATGTGGAAGATTATGTGTTATCCATAATTCAATTTCAGTATTATACTCTGGAAATTAGTGATGATACCATAGCCATGAAAAGGTCTTCAGCAACTGGCAGTATGAAAAAACCCAACAAAATTTAACTGTCTTTCCTTTTATTTCATTAATGTCAAGGTCTATCATACAATTCTCTAATACTTGTTTTGCATCCCTGTTCAAATACTCAGGGGAAACACTTGAAATCCAGCAGCTGAGACAGAGAGAAGAGGATCAGATAGCATGAAAAAGCTAAAATTATTTCAATGGAGTTTTGCAGAAGAGACCAAGCTGGTGTCTCTTACAGACCGGTCAAGTGATGCCTGGGCCCAGTGTGAATCAAATCTACGGACGATTTCTTTGATGTGTAGTCCCATCTCCTTCCCTGCTTTCCTACTGTGTGAGCTTTTTTATCTTCTCCTCTGTCTGGCACTTTGCTTGCTTTCCCTTTAGAGGGAGATGATAATGGTCTGAGGACTCATTACTATATCCTCAAGGCAGCATTGGAATGAAGACAAGGGACATTATTGTTTGAAAGACAGTAAAATGATGGGATGTAATGAGAAATACACTCAGGGAATGCCAGTTAATGCTCACAGCCTTCTCAAGGTAGTTTTAGCAAAGAGAATCTTGAATTTGTCACAACCAATCATCCTGAAATCATTATGCTACTTAACAAAGGAAGAGTTTATAGCAATGCATATTTTGTTATATGCTCAATGAAGAATGAAGAAAGGAGTACTGCAAAGGCAAAATAAATTTCTGTTTAAGATCAATAAAAAAATTAATAAAATTAAAATAGGACTATAGATTACCTGAGATGTCATTTCAAATTACTGTAATCTACTTGATATAACTAGGACTCTCTTCTAAAACAGGTCTTTGGAAGCATATTGACCAAATATTAGCTTGTTTAGGAGTTTTATAGGTCACTTGTTGCTTAGTTATTCTCAGGCAATCACACACTTACTCAGGGATGCCATTATCAGAAGGTGTAACATGGAGAGATGCTGTGATGTGGTAACCTGGGCCCAAAGGGAAAAGACTCAGCAGAGGCACAACCAGTGTTTTCAGGACAGAACATCTTACCTCTGTGCAAAGATAACCAAGGATATTTCAGATAATTTCTGGATCAGAAGCAGCATGGTAAGCTAAGAGATCATCTCACCACCCTTTCAGTACAGCACAGAAGTAGCTGGATGACACAATTAATACATTTTCTATAAGGTGAAAACACTAGTGACACTTCCGTGTTTTCTTCCTATTATTATTCAGAGCCACACGACCCAGCAGCTGCAGCTTCCAGAGAGTCCAGCTGAGGCTCGGCATTATGAACTAATCTCACTCTACCTTCAGGCATTGTTTCAGCACACATTGCTTGCTCCTGTAGCTTAACTAAGACACAAGACTGGAGTCTGACACCCTTGTTTTATGTGAGCAGGCAAACAGACTCGGAAAGACCTACAAGACTGAATGACAGGACGAGCAGGACCTGTGCACGTTGAAACACTTGCTGTTCTAGCAGCCCGTCCTGGGGAATGAAAAAGGAGAGGGGGTTGTTTCATTCAGGTCTGTTTTATGAGTAGGGGGAGGTAAGAAAACAATCTGCACACTTCCCTAGACAGTCTGGGTATTCTCTCCCCCAGTCAGCATTTTGCTGGCTGGAAGCTCCTCTCCCGTGTTCCTTCCTCACTCATCTACTCACACCGCTGCTTGACTGAGCTTACCTACCAGTGCTTCACATTTTTACCACTAAGCTATTTAGGAGGCAATACTGCCAGTTGCTCAGCTCTGCTTATTCTGAAGATATTTACAATCTTTTTTCTCTTACTAGGCACTACTTTTTTCTATTATTTCTTACTTTCTTACTCTTACTCTCCTACTGCTCACTACTCTTTCTCTTCTTCTTGTTTTGAATTGAAGTGAAATTTGGGTAGACATTTGAGTAGAAACCCCAGTAAAAAGATTTTGGATTACATCTACACCCTGAAAATTACCTGCAAGTTCCATGTGTCTTTCTTCAGTAGCCTGGAGTACCTTCTTTCTGTGGTTTTGCAGGCTGTCTGACCCCAAACCAACCTCTCTTCTCACTACCTGCATCTCTGGGGACATACTGCATACTCAGCCACATCTTTTGTTAAGTCACAAAGACCTCCTCACAGGCTGGCCTATTAGTAGTGGTGGGAACATTGTACAAATATTTGCCATTTGTTTCCTGACAGTTCTTGATTTCCTGCAGCACTTTCTTGATGGCTGCTTTTGCAGTGTGCTGTAATGTACGGATGTAATATTTTTATAAGGACATACAGGCACAAACACTTTCCTACCACTCAGTAGTTCTTTAAGCAGTTTTGCAGAAATTCCATACGTTCTCTAATATTTTCATTCACTCTTTTTTCCTGTTTCTCCTTGAGTAGCGTCACTTTCATGCAGTCACTAGCAGCTCATCTAGCATCAGCAGATACACAATAACACACTATTTCCATTTTCAAGAACCTTTTTCTGTAAATAATAGGAATCCTTTCATCACACAATATTCTCTTTCATCTTTGTCAGTCACTGATTCCAGTCCAGTGACCTTTTCACTTCCCTTTACAATGAGCCTGTTTACAAACATAAACCACTTCTTGCTTTCATCTCACTTGCCTTGTCCATCTGTGTTCTCTTCTTTTGCAAGGACAGTGTCACATCACATCTCACTGCTGTGTTCTTATCTCTTTATTTAGACCTGGGCTTATGTCTCTTTTTTCTTTTTCTTTCACCCCTTCAAAGAAGTACCTACAGTAGGATCATAAAAATACAGAATCATAGAATGGTTTGGGTTACAAGGAACCTTAAAGTTCATCTAGCTCCTACTCCCCTGCCATGAGCAAGGATGCTTTCCTCTACACTAGGTTACTCAGACCTCTACCCAGCCTGGCCTTGAACAATTCCATGGATGGGGCATCCACGGCTTCTCTGGGCAACCTGTTCCAGTGCCTCACAATCCTCACAGTGAAGAATTTCTACCTTATATCTAATCTAAACCTACTCTCTTTCAGTTTGCAGCCATGACCCCTTGTCCTATCACTACATGTCTTTGTTAAAAGTTCCTCTCTGTCTCTCTTGTAGTCCTCTCTAGGTTCTGGAAGGTGATCTGGTGTCTTCCCAGATTTTTCTCTTCTCCAATCTGAACAACACCAGCTTTCTCACCCTAGAGAGGTACTCCAGTCCTGTGATCTTAGTAGCCCTTCCCTGGACTCACTCCACCAAATCCACGTCCTTCTTGTGTTAGGGACCCCAGCTCTGGATGCAGCACTGCAGATGGGGCCTGAGCAGAGCAGAGCAGAGGGGCAGAACCCCCTCCCTCACCCAGCTGGCTGCTGTAGGTGCAGTCCAGGACATGTTTGGCTTTCTGGGTGACAAGTGCACATTGCTGGGTCATGTCCAGCCTCTCCTCCCCAAGTCCTTCTCAGCAGGGCTGCTCTCACTGCATTCTCTGCTCCGTTTGTATTCATGTTTGGGATTGCCCCAACCCAGTTGCAGGACCTTGCACTTGACCTTGTTGATCTTCATGAGGTTTTCACAGACCCACCTCCCAAGCCTGTCATCCCTTCCCTCCAGCACAGCAGCCACCCCACACAGCTTTGTGTTGTCGGCAGATTTGCTAACTGGGAAATTCAGAATTTTGACATTTCTTCCTGTGGAAGAAAGCACAAAGTTAGGAAAAGTGAACCTCAGCCAACATCATGCTACTGCTACAGATTATAATTATGTTATTTGATCCTGTGAGATTCTTTAAAATTATTTTGCAACGATCTCTGAAACATCAAGTTAAATTTCATTTAAGTGTTAAATACAGCTGTGACTTCTTTTCCTTTATTGTAAGCTGTATGCCACACATTCTTGTGTGACAAAAAGGAGATTTCTGATTGAAGAGCAGCTCAGCATGTTCCTGTAATTAATACAGGAGAAAACTCAAATCTTAGTTCAGAAATGCTCGAATACCTTCAAACACAGAGATGTTCTGACAGCTGAGCATCCAGTGGGAATTCTGGATAAGAAATAGATACAAATTAAGTCATTTTTCTTCAGGCCCTTTGCTAATGAGTACAATGGATGAGTGAAGCAGGCAACATATAGCTCAGCCAAATGGTACACGGGTCCCAGGTCACACAGCTTGCTCTTTGGCAGCAGTAAAATTATAGAATCACAGAATACCCTGAGTTAGAAAGGACCCACAAGGATCACTGAGTCCAATTCTTAGCCCTGCACAGGACCATCCCCAAGAGTCACACCATGTGCTTGGGAGCATTGTCCAAACACTTCTTGAATTCTGTCAGTGCAGTGACCACTTCTCTGGGGAGCCTGTTCCAGTACCCAACCTCTCGCTGGATGAAAATCCTTTTTCTGATATCCAGCCTAAACGTCCCCTGACTCAGCCTCATGCTGCTTCCTCAAGTCTTGTCATGATTTATGAGAGTGAAGAAATCAGTACCTGTCCCTCCTCTTCCTAAGGTAAGGATCTTGACTTGTAAGAAAGATTGCCAGGAGAGCTCCATAGGGAATATTACTCTATTAGTCTTTTGATCTATTCCTCTTCTGGAAGAGGCCAAACGCTACATAAATTTGAGTTGCTGCTCCACCACACTGATTTTTGCTGTATTCAGACTGCTTGTCATGACATCTATTTATTTTCATGTCTGTTAGGGCATCTCAGTCTAAGAGAGAGATGGAGGACCCAAGAAAGAAATCCCAAAGCTGGGGACTTCCTGGTGCTTGTTTGGGGCACAGTCCAAGTTGGCATCTAGAGTAGATATAAAACTAGACTATTCATCCACTTAAATCTATTGTGTTAAACACTGAATGGGAAATTGTTTTGTCTGTAATTAGGATGGCAAAGGTGCTCCTGAAGTCTTTGTGCATTATATTATTCATTTATTTTTGACTGTGTGGCTGAGGTGGACTTCTCAGTAGAATAGATACCTAGGGAGTTTATAAAAAAGCTGTTTGTTTACATAAAGCAGCATGTGATTTCCCTGCTGAAAGAACCTTGGCTGTGTTTGAAAATAGTTGCTTGTCCCTGACAGCCAATGTTCCTGGCTAGTTTTTATCTATATGTGGTGATATGACATAGATGCCTGTGTCTGAGCAAGGCTTTACATTATTCCTTAATTGATGGATGCTTAACATTCATATTGGAGAAAAATAAAAGGCTTTGTAGTGTGATGTTTGAAGTAATTTCAAATTGGTATCAGGTGGGGTTTTTGGTTTTTTCTTTGTTGTTGGGGATTTTTTTATGAATTTTTTTTTGTGTGTGGGTTTTTTGTTTGTTTGTTTTGTTTTTGTTTTTGTTTTGGTTTTGGTTTTGGTTTTGGTTTTTGTTTTTTTACATGACAGTCTCTGATTTTGACCATTAAGTAATTTGGACTTTAGAGTTAGTATTTTAGTGTCTGGATGATGTGTCTGGAAGCAATCAGGCAAGGCGTTGTCTACATACTGTAGTTTAAAATTCACCATTAACCATTCCAGCAAGTTAGAACACACAGGAAAAGGGTTTCATTCTTTCTAGCTTTAGTTGTCTGATAGTCAGGGTCTAGTCTATTTTGTCCCCCCTTCTTCAGCCAAGGAAGAAATATGACGTCTTGAAAAATATGCTCTGACTAAAGCAGGTGCCTAATTGGTGTCAAAATGATGAATCAAATGTCAAATTGCTCTGAAGCTTCATGTTTGAGTTATGTAAGATGAATTGCCCTCTGGACTTTCCTGCCTTGGCCTTCTGACAGTGAAACTTAGCTACCTAAATGTGCTGATGCTTGCACTTAATGTGTTGAATCCCTATCAGAAATTATAACTATGAAAATACTGCCCAAACTCCATCTGTTTGGTATGTTTGGCCCTCTGTACTGCTAACACTGTTTAAGAGGAGGGATCAACTGAACAGCCCTTCTGGGAGTAAATGTTCCTGGTTTCTTCTCAGAAGGATGTCAAGAATATGAAGCATTTTGCTTTGTATCTCAAGCTCAGTAAATTGGACATTTCACCCATAGCTGCATCTGTTGGAATAATGGTGCACCAGGTTAGCTGTTTTCAACAGGTACAAACCACAGTTTAACCTAAAGGCTGGAGCCAAGTGTAGCTTTATGTTGAATAAACTGCAGTTTGTTTTTCTATTGAGATTAGAATTGTTTGAGCCCTTAAATTTTCCAACTTGCAATTCCCTTGCATAGCCAAACTTCTCTACAGTTATTGTTGTGAGAATGAATTGTTTAATATTTTTTCATCTCTTTGGGTGGTAAATAATGAAACATATGAACACATCACAAAGTCAGAATGGAGCTCTGTGCATTGTATGGGTGTCTGAGGTCTGTTAAAATACTGCCTTAGATACAAATACTCTGAAAACTATCTGTGGTGTCTGCAGCTACATTCTGAAGGCTACGGTTTTTAGCAAATTATTTCTGCAGAGGATTTAGTGTTTTCCATAAATAAGTAAATAAATTTCAAAGACATGAAAACCCCCAGATTATTCTGTATTTAATCCAAAATGTAGATAGGCTTTTGTTCATTGCATGTTCCTCCAGTCAGTGGGGTTCTAGGATCCCCAGCCTCCTTTGGTGAGAAGACACCAGAAACAATCTGAGATGTGAAAGATTCCTACTTGGGCTTAGAGAATGGTCTGTGCAGTCATGGAGAGATGAAGACATTCACCACAGACACTATATCATCTGGGTAGAGAAAAAAGTGTGAAATCAATTTTGATTTGGAATTTTATGTTTTACAGCACCTCAGGAAAAGAAGATGTAATTTATCTGCACATGGACTTTTTGTAGTGAAGACTTCTGCAGACACATAATTTCATTTGCCAGTCATCTTACACACTTGTACATGACTATACCTGCCAGACACAGCTGGTCACATATCTCCAGGATACAAGGTATAACTCTGAAAACATTTAAATGTGTGCCTGATGTAAATAGTGCTAATAGTACCATTGATTCATGTTGCTGCTAAAGTGAGCAGAATTAAAGAAGGTGCCTAAAGGCCATAGATTGCACAGGATCTAAAAAACGTAGCTCTTCACACAGAGTTGCACTGGAGTGTTACATGTCCTGAGTGAGTCTGCAAAAAGACCCCAGAAGTGCCCACCATCACTGCATGTAGGTTCACAAAAAACACCACAGGGACAGCGAGCTGCTTTGAGCTAGAAATCATTAAAACTAAAGTGCTACTATCAAACTGTCTCCCCAGATAAATTATCACTAGATCTAAATTAAATTATGTAACTTTTCCAGCTCTCTATAAAATGGACTGATACAGTTTTAGTTCTGAGGAGCTGAGTTGTTTTCCAGCTCTGTGCATTACTGAAGACCAAATACTGCACAAAAAATTAATAACACAATTAAACTTTGAATGTAGTAGTAAAAGGATTAGTTTGAGTTCTTTTTTTTTTTTTTCTATTTTGGAAAGCTGTTTAATTTTCACAGTGCTCTCTCCTGCTCACATATTTCTTGTTTTTTTTCTTTGCAAGAGTGGCTTTTGGGGTGAAGCTTGAATCCTGCTGTAGTGGGTCTTCTCTTATACACTTTGCATTAGCAATTTCCTGCTTCACTGCTTCTCCACTATGAGACAAGCTTTAAGATTTAGTGATCTTATAGCAGAGTTGAATAACGGCACTTCCATTTCCTTTTACAAAAATTGGCATCTCTCTTGCCCTAGTCACTCAGATGCACCTAAATAAAAATTGCAACAGAGAAAGGAAAAAGTAGCACTAGACTTTTTAACTGTGGCTCTCAGGCATCTGTATTTTTTTTGAATGTAAGAACAAACAAGCTGATGCATTTGAAGGGGATTTTTTTCCTTCTTCACATCATTTTATTCCTTTGCCATTGGTTTTTCTACCAGAAAAGCAGTTTGTAGAGGCATTCCTTATGTGGAAGCTATAACACCGTGGTGATCTTATCTTTCTCTGCAGCTTTTCTACTTCTGTTAAAGCCATTTGCTGATAGAGGAGTAGACCTGTGCACAGTCAATGATGGGGATGTAGTAACCATTTGTGAGCAATGTACTTCTTGTACTCCTGTTTTCTGACTTCTTTGCTCTTTTTTTTTTTTATTAAATACTTGAGATCTTTTCTTCATGATTCCCACAGACTGTTGAGCTGAACTTTCCTGAGTGGAAAACATTTATTTAGAGCACATGTTTAAAGGGTCTACCTTTTAATTTACTGACATTAAACTTCACTTTACATTTTGTTGCCACTCTACATGCAAGCCATTAGTAAATGAGATCTCTTTGCAACTTTTCACTGCCATCTTATTTTTTTTCCAGTCCTGAATAATTTTTTATCACCATGATGTGCCAATCTTGGCACATCAGTATAACGTTCCTTCCAGACCATTTGAAAATCTGTTGAATGCCAAAAATGCCTACGTGGATCCCTATGACCCCCCTGGCTCAATCTCTCTGTTGTGAAAAATTGTAATTCATAACAAGACCTCCACTTTCCACCAGTCAAGCAGTGTGTTTTAAAAGCCCCTATGGAGAGAATTTAACAAAACTTTTTATGAAATTCTCATATTCCTACTACACTGCAGTATCCTTGTTTACATATGAATTGGCACTTCAAAGAAATATAGTAGATTTATGAAGCATAACTTTTCACCATGAAAGTCATACTAACCCTTCTCCAAATATCATGTTTATTTCTGAGTCTATATATTCTGTTCTTTAATGTAATTTCTACAAATTTACCCAAGATGGAAAACAGATTTATTGGGTTCATTTCAACAACTATTTAAAAAAATTGACACCAAATTTGACATCTCTGGTACCAGTACCGGTGTGTTTTAAGATATGAAATGGAGTTGGCTCTTCACAGTTTCATACATTAATTCCTTTAGGTATCCCAAGTGAACATTTTTTGGTTCTGGAACCTGATTTGTTAAAACTTTTTTTGTAGTATTTTTCTTCTAACATTTCCATTTGAGACAGATCATCATATTCTTATGCCATATAAAGTGATCTGTTGCCTGAGCCTTCCTCAGATCCTCCACCATGAACAGTAGTGGAAAATTCATTAAACATTTTCAGCCTTATCTTCCATGAGCATTCCTTTTACATCTTGATCATATATCTGCCTGACTAACTAGCTGGCAGCTTTCCTACTTCTGATGTGTTTAAAAGGAGGGGTTTTTTAATGAAACATTTTTATGCCTTCAGCAAATTACTCCTAAAAAATATTTTGGGCTTCCTTGTGGTTTTCTGTAAACTTTCCAGTTTTTATGATCTCTTTTCCTCACTTGGATGAAACTTCTTTTTTTTTCTTTTTAACTTTTGAAATCTTTCTTCATCCTTTTGTTAACTCTAACTGACTTGTGATTTTGTTCCTTTTAAAGTTTTGTGTAACTACTACTGGCTCACTTAGAACCAATCTCTAACAGGACGTCATAAAACAATTTCCACACCATGCAAAAAATTTTGCCCTTTTGTCTCTTTCCTAGCTTCTGCTTTTTTAGGGAGTTCTCTTTTTTGAAGTCAAATACTTTTCACATTAATTCTTTCAACTCTTTTTCTCCTATGGGTGTAGTCACTGTACCTATAATATCAGGTTATTTTATGTCTCCTTTGCAGCCAGTTTGAAGTAGGCCACTGCATGGGCCCGAGTCAATAATAGCTTTTTCTGCTGGGGACTCTGCAAGCTCTTATGTCATGCAGTCATAAGTGGGTGATGGCTCCAGTCCTCAGCCCAGAGAAGAGGACACAGCAGGTACCTCTGACACCCTTCTGCACAACAGCAGTTCCTTGGACTCTTGAACCTCTAGGAGGGTTTCTTCACACTGTTAATAGCTCACTGACCTGCTGTGCCACACGTGGTATATGATCCCATCCTGCTGCTGTGATGAAAGGGTCCTGCTTGATTTATCCACCAGTTTCTTGCAACAGAAGGAGGGAATGTCTGAAGTAAATGAGGATTAATAAGCAGAAATGTTTTCCTGGGGTATTTCATCCAAGAAAGAGGAAGTTGTTATCTAATGCCAAACATTTATTCCTTGTGACTCTTTGCTAAGAAGGAATCCTTGTTTTTGATTTCCCTAGCTATGGCTGTGAACAAAGAACAGACTCTCTCTGTTAGCCCTCGAGATCATGGTGCTTTCAGGCTGTGTTTGTCAAGACCATCCCAAAGCTTTGAATGCTCCAGTGTCCAGCCCATCTCAGGGTACTTTCCCAGCAAACCAGACACTGTTTGTTCTCAGCTGTCACTTGTGGAGCTGGGCTTCATGTCATGAACAGTGGTATCTGCTGCCTGTAAAAGGACTGGGAAATTACAGGTGCTCTGGGTGTTTTAATCACCTTGGTTTATGACCATCATTTCCAGGGGCTGTCATGCATGTAGTTCTTTCTTAATAAGAATTTGTGAGTCCTCTGAGAGACAGAGCTTCCCTTCAAACAGCATGGAAGTCAGATACCACGCACAGGGTTAAGCTCTGGAGCCTTGACAGAGCTGTGGTCTTGATGAAGAGGTATGCCATTTGTTTGGATAGAAAGAGGTATAACACTACAGAGTTGGAAAGATTGTGTACCTTTTTCACAGGTACTGGCTTTCCTTAACTTTTACTTATTTATTTTTTAAAATTAAATTAATCAATGTTTCAATTAAAATTTAAAATTTAAATTAATAATATTTCAATTAATCTATGAGTTGGTTCTACTTTGGTTTTTCCTTCCTTCTTACATAGATTTCAGTTATTCCAAAGAGTTGCAAAAATTAACCTTTCTGCCTTTACTATTTTCTTAACCTTATTTTTCAAATGGCAAGTTTCAGAGTACACTTCCTAGCCAAAAAGATTCCGTTTTCTCCCTTTGATATTGATACTGTCATGATCCAGAGCTACCACATCCTCTTTGATGTTGTATAAGGAAACTATCTAGAAGCCTTCAGAGGTCCAATGCTATTACATGTGGCCTAGAAAACACCAGCCAGGTTTCCAAGGCTTTGGAAACGGAATTATCTGTGTACTTGACAATTGAATCTTTCTGTTGTGTATGTCTTTCACAATGAAAGCTAGATTCCTTGTCCTTGGTGAAAAGGAATATGTGGACATCCTAGGGTTAAGGGAACCCATGTACTGGAGAAATTTGCTCCTTTTCAGGTGAGTGGTGCCCTGATGTAGCACAGGTGCTGTAGCCTGCAGCTGGGACTGTGCTGTCTCCACGTGTATTGGTGGTGCTCTTCTGTCTCCCCAGGTTCTTTCCGTTTGTCACGTTTGCCAGGGCCAGGAACAGGGTTGCTGTGAGCTCACCCCATCTGCTCGGAGGGCAGATCATTGTACAGATGATACCTGTGCATTAAGTGAATCAAGTAGCTCCTGCTCTCCTTCTGGTCTCATTAGATAGCTTGCTCCAAGCTTCTACAAAAGAGATAGTTAATTAAGGGTAATTAATCTACTGTAGCAGTGCCCAGCACTCAAATGGAAACCAAACAGCAACCTATTTATCACTCTTTCAGACCAGCTTTATACTGAATCCAGTTAATATTGTAAAGCTGTGGATTTAATTCAAACTAGGAATTTGAGCTACCATGCTGAAGGATTTGCTAAATTTTAATCAGTGCTGCTTAAATTGAACAAATTCTAAAACTGTATGTCTATTTTGTCTAAGTACACTCTACCATGCTGGCAAAGTTTTAAATTAGCTGAACTGAAAATCTAATTGAATGACACAATTCCCAACCTATTTCAAATTTAAATGTAGTTCCCCCTTAAGACTAGCTGATCTGTAGAATCCAAACTGACCGAATTTATTTTACTACAGAGTTTGAAACTCATCAGGTCAGAAAAACAGAATTTATCCTAAACAATCTGTTCTTATTATTGCAGAATATATATTTTATACTATATATCTAAATCTACAAACAATCTGAACTTGAAAAAAACAGTACATCCATGTTCTGATGTGTACATAGATGCCTATGAAGTTAGCATGTGCTTGGCTTAGAAGAGTATTGTCTTCTGTAGAGACAAAAATGAGATCTGTAGGCTTCAGTTTACCTGGGTGAGCTGGGGTGATCATGGCCACCTTGCTAGATTTAAACACCATTGCTGTTTAAATCAGGCTTCTGTCAGCATCTGATAGTCTCCTTAAATCTATGTGTAGAAATAAAACCATGGACACATCTTACATACTCAAGAGGAAGATGAATCTTCTGAAAATGTGCTTCTTACAATTATATTTTATGATCCTATTACCTTATGAGTGGTACACGATGTAAGCGCAGCACCTTTGAAAATAACATAATATATACTATCGACAGATGACAAGAAACAGAAGATTTGGCAGCACAGATCTGTAAGAAATATAGGATGAAAAGTAAAAGAGGGATCTGTCAGTAGGGCTCATTCTCCAAAACAGGAATCTCATTTTAAAGCCTGCTGTATGATGCTTGCCTGGCACTGCATGATCATCTGAGACATAACTACCCAGGACTGATTTTGATCTCATTAGTAAATTCTGCCTTAGTATCTTGCAGGTTGTTTTAATTCGTGTGTCATTTGTGGGTTCCATGGATTTACATGCTCAAGGAAATCGAGCCACTTGGTTCCCCTTGGTTTAATTTTTTTAATGTCCTCCAGATGTCCTTGCTGTCACTGCAAGCCTTGTATAGCTGAGAAGAGCAGTTTCACACTAGGATGTGAAGTTAACCAGCCTGGGGGGCTGGACTGTCCACGCCCAAATCCCAGCTCACAGGACCAGTCTGAGTATGAGCTGATCTGCAGCTCTTGCCAGTGTACTGCCACTGCTGCTGACATCCTTGTGCCTTGTACACTTTTCAAAGATATCCTTTCCCTGTTTAAAACTATTATGTCCTCTGGCATATGTGTCAATGAAATCAACCAGTTTTATTTCGGGTGATTTATATCTCTTAAATTCCAGCTTTAAGAAGTCCACTTATCTGTTGATGGAGAGCACTTACCACCAAGGTACTCTGTGTGTGTGTGAGGAGCTCTCACGTGGAAGGGCTGTGCTCAGGAGCTGTGATTCTACTGCTGTGAGTGTGATGTGATAACACAGCCTCAGACTGCAGCAACACAAATCATGGTGGGCTTAGAGAAACAATCTTCATAGGGACAGTAGTCAAGACTGGAATAGATGTCCACATATGGTGATGTTTGCTTATGTTGGTGCATTCCATTACATTGTAAAATATGAATTGTGGTTTAAACAACAAAAAAATCCTTGGTGCTAAATTACAAGGTGTAACATAAAGCAATGCTTCTGTACTACAACATGGCCTATTGCAAAGCCTCCCTGGGGATCTTTCTGCATGCTGCTTTGGGGGACGTCCTTAGAGTAATACCCAATATCATCATTAGGTGCTATTTTCTACCAGCAAAAGCTGGCATTTTCTTGTGGCGGGGCAGAAGTTAGTTTAATATCTAAGATGAAAACTCTCCTCCACCTCTCAGTTTGCTATGTTTATGGACTGCTGCAAGGATAACACGCTGATTTTTCTTGGCGAGGGTGATGTTAGACGCCTTTTGCGGTATTGTACTGCGCCACAAGGTGGCACTGGAAGATTGCTGTAATCCAGCGTAATTAACACCATCACCCCCCAGTCTCTCACAGAGAAAGCACGAATTTTTGTATTAAATTATGTAAACAATGGGAAATGGTTATTTTCCTTTCTTCTGATTTTTGGATTCACTAAAAATTTTTAGTGAAGTTTTCTCAAGAGTGAAAGGGAAATGTGTCTGTGTGCAGTGTAGCTATTGCAAAAGCACGACAAACTAACTCGACAAATCGACATCCCTTTGTTTTTCAACATGCATTCGTTAATACTGATGATCCTAACAGCTGTCTCTGATTTTGTAGCAAAGTGTTCATACCTCAGCAGTAACTGCAATCCAAAAGTGGGAATTTAATTTCCTCTGCAATTTCTTTGATAAGTTGTCCGAAGCTTTCTCTTACCTTATAAAGTAAAGCTGAAAATCTATTTCAGGTTTTCCTCGAAGGTGAAAGTTTTCCCAAGGTTTGTCTATTTCTAATAAATTTCACAATATTCTAGTCCAAAATATCTCACTTGGTTTTAATACCAGACATGGGCTTGGGTAAACAAAAGCAGTTAATTACTGTATTGCTGTATTACAGATGAAATGTGACACATTTTTGCATGGCTTTGCAAAGTATGTAGCTCCTTCCCATATTGCCACATTTCTTTCTGATCCTTTAATTACTGAAAATATTGAAGCTGGTTCGTGGTTTAGTAAAGTAACAAGATGTCGTTCACTTGGGTGGGCTATTGTCTAACTGAAGACTGTTATTTACACCTGTGACTAAGAGAATGCCCTCTAGCTAACAAAGAGAATAAAACACTTTGGTGTCTTTTTAGTGCTAAGTACTATAGCTGAAATGTAAAATCTTGATCATGAAGTGTAAACAGCCTTGAATAGTTTAAAAAAATATTCCTTGCTGGTCCTAAGACTTGACCACATGAAATAATTTACTTGATCAAGGACTTGGAAAAAAATCTGTCTTTAAAAGTTCTTGTTTCTGCAAGACATACCCAAAGGAGACTTCTCACAAAAGCTCAACTCCATCTTGTTCAAAGGAAGTCTCAATACTTTGATTTATCTGACGATGAACAGAGTGGTCCCCCAAATTTACATTCCTAAAGACAAAGTTTTTCTGAATAGTTTCCTGATAGCTCATTTTGCCTTGTAGGTAAAACAATATTAAGTTATTCGTTATGAAAGGTAAAAAAACCCCTCAGGTTCTGCTACTCACTCGAGTAAATTTTGGTCG
Organism: Acridotheres tristis; assembly: GCA_037013685.1. Lineage (NCBI taxonomy): Eukaryota > Metazoa > Chordata > Aves > Passeriformes > Sturnidae > Acridotheres > Acridotheres tristis. The sequence continues at coordinate 24,916,896 of CM072886.1, forward strand.
AGGCAAAATCAGTGTGGTTGGTAATTTACAAACCCACCATGAAGCAAAAGCAATGTGAAGGGGTGCAGAGCTCCACAGAACACACTGAACACACATTCAGAAACTGGTTTCTTCCTAGCTACAGCCAGCGGCAGCTGTATTTGACGTGAAGGGTCCTGTGTCTGAGCTCAGCCTCTTCTGTCTGAGATCACCGATCCTTTTATCAGATGCTTTCTTAAAAGAGAATAACGTTCATTTTGGGGACAGCCATTCCAGTCATTTACCACCTGTACTTCCCTTCCCGAGGTCAACAGAGCTTTTTACTGCAGCGTGTAAAAGCTGTAGTCCCAGCCTGGCTCCCCGTGAGCAGCAGACCCAGCACCCGCTGCCTGCCAGCCTGGCACCCGTGTGTGTGCCACAAACCCCAAGAGGTGGAAGAGTGGGTGGAAAGAGCTGCCCCCAGAGCCTTTATTGTGATGGCTCCAGCATCAGCAAGAGCCTGACTGGGCATGCAGCCTGATGTCCTTCCCTGGCTGGTTGCTGCTGCAGCCACTCCGTAGAGTGACAAGTAAATTCTGGCTTCAGGACAGCGCTGCTATTGGGTGTACGCAGTCAATACAGGATGACGGAGAAAAAAAGAGGCAGAGGGAAAGACATTAAGGAGATCTGCCTTCAGTGACCTTAACAGTGCATCAGAGAGTTTATTCCTGCTTATAATACAGTGAATGAAAAATAGTTGATTGCTGCTTCACAAGGTGTGGCTTCACAGTGTTGTTTTGGCACATACGAAGTAGAGCCAGGATGTCCTACCCTGGCAGGCTTTCAGGGTGAAGTTCTGCCATTCTTCCTCATTCTCTGTGGAGTGTCATTCTGCCCTGAATGCTCAAGGTTTATGCAGATCTCTGACTCAAGCCTTGAAAAGCAAACTGCTCCCAGGAGCCAAGGGCAGCTGTTTTGACTGTGCCCTGGGCTGCAAGCATCCCTCCTTCCTTTGGCTCAGCAGGCAGCTCAAGAAGCCTTCAGGGACTTCCCTGCTCTCTCGCTTGCCATTACACTGAAAGAAAGAAAGAAAACTGGCTTTGCAGACTCTCCCCTACATCAGTTTCTACTTCAATAAAATTTAACTCTCATATATGCTCTCTTGCATAAAGTCTTTCCAACTGACATTGTGTTATATATTGTGTTATTTTGCAATTAAAACCCATACTCATAGACATAGAAATTTTAATAAAACTTTTGTTATCAAGTTTTATTGTTCCAACAAGTGTTGCTGTCAGCTAATAATCCCTAGAGTGGTCATCATGAAATATTTTATAATTGGATTTTAATTAAGCAATTCACTTAGTCCTACATTATTTTTGAAATCTAATTATGTCTTCAGGAAACTCACCCAAGTTGTGGTATTTTCTGGACAATACACAGTACAGACTCCTTTCTTCCTTTCAATTCTTTTTCTCTATTTCTTATAACTATTATTAAAACTCTTCTATTTCCTGTGTTGCTACTGTAGAAACTTTTCTAGATCTAATGGATGAAATGAAAGTGGAATGCAAATAAAAATCTCTATTATAAATATTATGTTAGAAAGGAAGCTCCCTATGCAATGGAAGTTAGAAAGATTTCTTACTTATTATATTCATGATTTCCCCTCCTCCTTGAATTTAAAGGCCTTATTAATGAGAAAATCCTGTAGATAAACCTGGCTGTAAGTTTTATTAGTATAGATTATAATTTATGTCTTACCTCATATATTTTTTGGCAAAATCCTGAGTATATATGTGCACACTGTCACCTGCAATAAGTCTCATGAAGCCTGTAGGCTTACTCATGTTTATATCACAGAAGCATTGAGTGGTCCAGACATAGATGTTTTTTAGTCTTCTTTGATGTTGAATGTCACATCTCACCCCAGTGTGGTGTGAATGCACATGATATAGTGTCAGGAGAAATAGTTGAGAAAACCATGAATACAAGGCACTTCTCTTGAAGTGGTTGGAGTATTCCTGTATTTTTCCATATGGGATACAGAGAAACACCACTTTGTGGTATGCCTTTGACTGTAAGTAGGCAGAAATCAATGTAATAAAAATAAAAGTCTTACAGAGATATTTTTATATTTAGAAATAGGAATGGTACATATAGTCATATTCTGACCTTGAAAAAATTGAAATAAAATGTGACAAGGCTCTCTGTTTGTAGTATTTATACCAACCATAAAAATACTCTGTTCAAACATAAAGATTTCCTTGAAACAAAAGAAATCTATTTAAAATGTGAAGAGGGGAAGGGATAAGAAGAGAAGGTCTGATGAGTTGATGGTTGGCAATATGAAGAACATTTCAATAAGATTATTTACATGAGTGATAGGAGGCATCTGGCCCACACACTGTACAGTACAAATATAGAAAAGCTGTGGAGGCCATAATCTGTCATTGTAGTGCCTATGCAACTCCAGCTGAATTCAGTAGTATTTCAACTTGCATATAGATAAGATAGCAGAGTTGCACATGCACTACATATGTACTAAATAGTTTAAAGGCTAGACACTTCATATCACTCATGTAAATAATCTAACTGAAATATTCTTCATATTGCCAAGCACTGATTCATCAGACTTTCTCTTCTTATTCCTTCACTTCTACACATTTTAAATAGATTTCATTGTTCTCTGGTCCACCTTTGCCATCTTTGCTTTGCTTTTTTTTCATAAGCAGTTTATTTCCAAAATAAGAGATGTGGCCTCTATGAATAGGATTCCATGGGATTCAGTTCTATTTACTGTTTCATAAATAACTGTCCATGTTTAGACAGGTTAGTTACATTGTGCAGTAAGTTTAGCACAATCATTTGATATTTATCATTACAGCATTGTATTTTCCTCGAGTTACCTCAAGCAATTAAACAATATGCCCGTCTTCCATTGGAACCTGTAACAGTTATTAATCACTTGCCATTGTCTTTGGATTTTCTGCTTGTGACCCTTTCAGTTCTGCAAGCCAGGACGCTATCTTTGCAGAAACAAGGAAGATATCTAAAGGTTAGAATATATTTCCAAGCTCTAAAAATAACTCCAATTACATTCTAAAGTCTAACTGGTCTTTTCTGAAGTCCATTACTAAGCCCAGAACTTGTGATTGTTTAAAACCTTACTAGCTGATACTGCTTTGATGAGGACATTACTGTTAAAATTGCAAACAGCATCCAAATGGTTGAAATTAAAATTCACTTATTCACTGTAAAAAATCTAATATTCCACTTAAGTTGCTGCACCAATATTACAGAAGCAGATGAAAGTCAAATAGCTGTCTCCAAAAATCTTAAATGTCAGATTTTTATATGCATTTTATAATTTTATTCCCATTGAAAAAGTATCATATGTCCACAGGTGGAATACTTTTGGAGTTTGCTTTTTTTTTCTTTAATTATAAAAACACTCAATCCAGACTCCTATATACTCCTTACTCCTTTCTTCTAGAATGGCAGTGGAGAGAAGGAGCAGTCCAAGCAGCATTTCTGAAGGAAAGTTCAGTTCCATTGTAGTTTGAAAGTTTGTCCCAGTGGCCTCTGGCTAAAGAGGTCAACTGAAGGGCAAAGAAAGAAGCCCTCAGTTAAGCCAATGAGACCATGGATCAGTCTGAACCTTCAGTAAACAGATTCATCCATCCTTAAGAACTTTGCCTCAAGAGCCTGCCTAACAATTCAAATAGATGCCACACAGATCAGGCCGTTTATAGGAGACCTTGCTGAATTCATGGAGTGAAGACATTTCAATAGGATGAAGTAAAGAGGAGTCATGCTTGTGCTTCCAGTGGAGCCAGGAGCTCCTCCACAGTGCTCCCCAAGACAAAGTATAAGGGTCTAGATGAGAAAGACTGAGAGGACCTTCTTCTATTTGACCAGCTGAAGGAATAATTATTCTCCTAGGACTACTTCATTGTCACTCTAATATGAAGGCAGTGATCAGATCTTGGGTAAACGGAATCAAGTTATACATAGAATTGAATTGCTCCTTCCTGAAGAAATTATGTCTTCTCCAGGGACATGACCTACTGAAACCTGGCAGACTTTACTTTTTCTGCTCCATACTAACCTGGCAATTTCATATTTAAGATAAGAGTAACCATGCTGGGTCTAAACAGCAAGTTATTGCAATGATCAGCAGTATGCTCCACACAGTCTATGGCAAGTTTGTTCTATGCAAAGAGAGCAATATCTATCTAGAAATCTCCTCTCTCTCTCTCTCTCTCTCTCTCTCATCTATCTCTAGATTGTTTATTAGGTGTGGTTCTAGCCCAGACTTATGGAAAAGTGAGAGTGGGAGAGATAGGAAGGAAGGGAGGGGTTGCAAGGGAAAAGTCAGCTGCAATTTTTTGTTATCCTTTTGAAACAAGAAGTCCCTAGGCAGCTTTAGCCTGCACTGCAACACAGAGGCTGTCTGGAGGGGCAGGATGACAGTATGATTCCTCACAGGCTGCACACTTCTGTTCAAAGCTGTGACATGAGCATTCTGCATGTCTAGCAGAGTGATGGTGCTGGAAGCATATGGAGGTGTCCATCTTCCAGGTGTTTGGAGCAGAAATGGCTGTGGGGGAGGGCTCTGGTGCAGCTCTTTCAAAGAGTACTCATTACCTTCCCCATTCTTTCCCTGCTTCCATTTTATTATACTGTTCCAAACTCAGACCCCCAAATTAAAACAGTATTTTACAGCCTGATACTGAACCCTCAGATCACAGATATTAGCTACTCCTATGTGCTCTGAGAGAAGCAAGGATTTGACAGGACAACTGAAGTCTTCCTTTTCTTTCTCATTTCCTTCTCTGTGCAGCTTACTGGCATGCTTTGGCTTTGGGAAGTGATAAATCTGAGGTTTGCTATTCAGTTTGGGCATCTGGTAAGGCTGCTGCTTCTGTGCTGCTGGTATCCCCCCCCCCCCTTCACCCTGTCCCAATGTCACACTAGTAATGATACCGTTTAGGGGATGGAAGAGTGTATGAAAAACATCCATAGAATTCTTTGTAAAGTAGAAGGTAAAACAGGTCAGTGAGACCTTTCCATTTCTATGACAGCTGGCAGGACAAGCCACAGCACCCGACAGGGGTGAGCTTTCTAGCTTCACTCCGAGGGGCTGTCCAGCTACAGGTTCCTACTGGCGAGGCAGAAGCAGCCCTTCCATCCTGGAGCCTGGTTCCCGCAGCCGTCACCCATGTGGGTTCCGCGATCCTGCCACCTCCGTGCCTGACTGGCTGGCGTCCGCTGACTTCCCAGGCGGAGCAACGCTGCCGGTGCACGGGACACCGCTGAGGGAGCTGGAAAAACTAAAATGAAAGGGAAGAAAGAGAAAGAAGGTGCTCTCCCATGCTCCTTTAAGGCAGACAGCCGGCTCCCGCGGGCAGGCAGAGAGGGAAAGGGCTGTGCCCAGGCAGCAGTGCGGGCAGCAGGGAGGGCAGAGGCAGGCAGCAGGGAGGATAGGGCAGGCAGCAGGGACAGGGCAGGACACACGGCGAGCAGCAGGGGCGATTGGGCAGGCAGCAGGGCAGATAAGACAGGCAGCAGGGACAGGGCAGGACACACGGCAGGCAGCCGCGCGGGCAGGGTGGGCAGGGCGGGCAGCGCAAAGCAGTTCGCGCCGCCCGGGGAGGGCTCTAATTCATCACCCCGTTCAGCGGAGAGGATGGGACGCCGCTAAACTCCCCTTCCTCCCTCCTCCCTTCCCCCCTCGCCAAGCAAGCCCCCCCGTCCTCCCCCCTCCGCTGCTCTTTCTCTTTCCCCAAGCAGTGAGCTCGGACAGTGCTCGGCTCCAGCGCTTTATTTTAAGATGATCGGCCAAGGTCTTTGCAGATAGATTTTATCTGAAGTTAAATAGCAGGCGCTCGGCGCTCACTCGCCAATAAGTCATTTTTAATAGAGACAAATCGCTCTGGACGCCCCGGAGCGCCGGTGCCGCCGCTCCTGCCCGCGCCCCCCGCCGAAGGCGAGCGGGCAGCCCGGGCAGCTCCCTCCTCCCGTAAGTGTCCTGCTCGGCGGATCCAGAGCGCGGCCGTGTGCGGAGAAGGGGAGGCAAGGGGGGGAGAGCTGCCAGCCGCCCCGCCGCCCTGACAGTGCCTGCGCTGGATGCACAGCGGCCGCGGGACACCTCGGCGCGGAGCGCGGCGAGGAGATGCGCAGGGGTGGTGGGCTGTGCCGCGGCACTCAGCCCCTCTAGGCTGGCCCATGGAGCCTCCCGCGGAGCCCCGTCCGCCGTCGGATCCCCCACGCCGTACGTATCCCCACCGCGGCCCCCCCGCGGCGGCGGGGCTGTCCGCGGGCCGCGGGGGCGGAGAAGGGCTGGGGCCGGGGATGGGGGTCCTCGCCCGTCGGGGCGCCCCGGGGCGCGGTCCCGGCCCGGGGCAAGGCACGGCGCGCCTTTAGGAGCGGCAGAGGGAGGTGGGCGCTTGCAGGGGTAAGCAGAGCCTGCTAGGGCGTCCCGAAGGCAAAGCTCTCTGCCTCGGCTTTAAGCTCCCAGAAGCATCCGGAGCCACGATCCCAGCGTCTGCTGTCGCCTTCTCCCCGCTCCGGCGCCACTCCGCTCCCTAGCTCGCTGCCGGGGCTCCGCAGCTAGCTGGCGAGCGGCTGCCACCCGGTCCCCGCCGAGGGCACACAGACAGGCAGGGCTGGCAGTGGCACCCTCGGGCCGTCCCAGCCCACACCACGGGGCTCTCCCGCCCAGTAAAAGGACTGAGCGCCGGGGAGCGCTGCCTATAGGCGGTCCGCCGCCACCTCCGACCGTGCGATCACTTTGCTTTGACGCTGGATTAACTCGATTTTAATCGTTTTTTGTTTCCCCCACCCCCATTCACACACCCCATCTCCTCCTCTCCCGCTGGCCCCCCCTGTCCTCCCCTCCTTTCCCTGCACACCTCTCTTTCCCTCTTGTGCTAAGCCTAACCTCGTCTTGTGGTCATGGGATCTATAATTTCGTTTTTGTCTAGGCTGGTGAGAGCTCTGCTTGTTCTGTAAAGTGGATGTCAGGTGGATCTATGTTCTGGAAGGAACAAAGAGGCAGCGAAAGCAGCGCGGGGGAAGTTTGAGCGGCGAGGATGCAGGCTGTGTACTGGTACGCGGTCCTTCTACTGCAGCCCACTCTCTACCTGGTGAGTGTCCCCGGCCCCTCTCACGGGCCGGGCATGGGGAAGCTCGTCGGGGAGGAGGGCGCCAGCCTGGCGGAGAACGAACAAACTCACGGCAACTACTTGCACCCGGCAGCCAGCCTTGCCCCGTCCTCCCGGGGCCGGGCTGGGGAGGTGCGGGTCCCGGCCGGTAAATCCCGGCGGGGTGCGAGGAGTGGGGGCACAGCGCTGTAACTTCTCCGCGGGGAAAGGATGCTCCGCCGGGGCAGAGCAGGGTCGGGGTCTCCCGGGCCGCGTCCCCCGGTGCTACGTCCCGGACCGGGTCCCTGGGTGTCTGCGTGGGCGCCAGAGCATCGCGGCGGGGGCGCCCGGCCAGACTGTGGGATGGAGGCAACTTCCTGCCCTCTGCTCCCTCCTGAGGGTGGGAGCCCCTCCGGAAGGGAACCCCTCTGTGTGCCACTACGGGCGGTGCGGCACAGGCGGGCGGGCACTCGGCGGCAAGCACAGCTAGTATTTTCCGCGAGAAGTGTCATTGACTTTCGTAGCAAATCTCCTTTAAGATTACCGCGGGAGCACGGGTAAACATCGGCGTTATCTCCTTTCACACACACACACTTTATTCCCACAACGATTGCAAGGAACAAAACCCAGGCAGACTGCCTCTTTGCAGTCCGCATCCTCTCTCGCTTGTGATGCGTCGAGCAGGCAAACGCTTGGCGGCAGCTCATCCCCGTGGTTACGGGGAAGGGAAAAGCCTTTTTCCAGGAGCGTTGCCGAGAGAAGTACACCGGCGCCCGTACTGGGGGTGGTGACGGGGACGGCCCGGCTCCGGTTCCGGCTGCGGCTCCGGCTCCGGCCCCGGTTGGGGCTCCGCGGGCTCCGGGCGCTGCCCGCGCCGCCGCTCCCTGCGCTGTGGCGGCCGCGCCACTCGGGGGCGCTGCGGGGCAGCGCGCGCGGCCCCGCGCGGGGCAGCCAATCGGGCGCGGCCGGGGGGGGGCAGGCGGGTCCGCGCGCGCTCCTCCCGCGCCCGCGCAGCTCCCGACCCGACCCGGCCCGTCCTGTCCTGTCCTGTCCTGTCCTGTCCTGTCCTGTCCTGTCCTGTCCTGTCCTAGTCCGGCACCTCCCGGCCCTTCCCGTGCCCGCCCGACGTGCCTCCCTCATCGGGGGTCCTGCCCTCGCCGGGCGGTGCCACGTCTGCCGCGGGCGTCTCTCCTCCCTGCGAATTTTATAGCCGGGTGGGGGTGGAGGGGTGGGGGGAAATGGGGAGAAAAGTGCGTGGAAAATAATCCATCAAAAAGCCGGAGCGAGATCGATACGTCGTGTTAAATTTTAAATGTGTTTGCTGGCAGTTAAACTGCTCTCGACTCATTACAACAACAGTGCTGGATTTATTCTAATGCGCTGCAGTCTGAACAACAAGCGCATTAATTCTCCTTTAATTGTAAACTGGGAGCATTTGAAAACCATTCAGTGTGCAAATTATGCTGATTCAATTACCGTTTAGTTACAGACTTCATTACCTGAATACTTTTTTTTTTTTTTTCCGAGGGCTTGGCATTGCAGAGTGAAGGAGACGATTTTCAAGTTTCCCTTGAAACAACGCAAAATATGATTAAAAAAAAAAATAAGCTCAGGAATAAAAGACAAGCTAGGGGGAAGGGAATGCGCCCTTCAGCTGGTCTGTGTCTTCTGCCAAAGCATTCGAGGAGGATCCAAAAGGATTTCCCTAGCATGATTCTTCTTTCTAACTCGATACTTTCACTTCATGCCAATCTCTCCCCATTCTCTGTATTTCAGGAGCGACTCTGAAAGTTTGCATTAGGCCATTGCATGATAACGAACTGTTTATTAGCACCGAAGCATGAAGTTTTGATTAAAGCTTTAATGCGGTGCCACAAAGCAGCAAGGTGCAGCACTTTGTTGTGCCTATCCGTATGTGCACGTCGCTCCGCGTGGACAAAAGCGGTTTCAATTAGGAATTAAATTTTCAATGCTCAAACTGCTAGGAAGGGTAAATGAAATGGCAGCACAAACAGCTTCCTATCGAGTTTGTTAAAAAAAACACCTTTTTGAGAGGGGTTAATAATATAGGTGAGAGGGAAAATAGCCTGTTTCCCCTTCGCCTGAATTAGGAGGTGTTCATGGAGAGTGAACAGCTGCAGCGAGGCTGGGCTGCCTTGAAGTCACTCATTTACAGACACTGTCTGCCTTGTAATTTCTCTTCACTCAGCAAACCGCTGCTTTTTTTTTTTTTTTCCTCTTCCTTTCCCCCCTACCGTTAAACCTCTTTGTAATGTAGTCTTAAGGGACAAAAAATAGTGCTTCTGCTTTTCTTCCCCTTTTAGTAGAGCCATATGCTATCCAGCCTTATTGCCTGAAATTTATAGAGATCATGGCCAATCTGAAGGAGTAGGAATTTTGCTGGGGTAGAGATGGTTCACCATATTATGTTTATTGGAAAGAACATTAATTGTGCATTGCGAGATGTGCGTTTTTCTCCTTGTTTTGAGGTGTGCAGTGTATTGAAAATGTTATATTTGATTTGCAGTGGTAGTGTATTTCCTTTGGCCTAGATGGGTAGCTTAGTACTTATTTGGCAGAATTAGGAATTAACCTTTAAAGTCTTGCAGTTGTTTTCTTTCCCTACTTTTAGAAAGCTGCAGAAAGTGTTCAGACATTTGCACTAGGTCTTATTTACCACGACACTCCATATCACCGCTGTTCTTTCAAAAGCATCTTAGTTTGATTCTAACTAACAGTGCTGTGCTGAGCTCAAAATCGTCAGCGAGGAAGCATGTCAAGAATAAAGAAAAAAAAATCAAAATAACATCCGGAGATCACAGACTCTCAGAATTGAGTTCTGTTTATAAGGACACTGGGATTCTACACCATTCCTTTAATGGAAACCTTCTCGTTGTACCTCCTGCCTAGTTGCAGGTGAACTTCCAGTCCGATACCACAGGACAATAAAAGGCCCGGCTGTTCTTTTAATTTCTGCCTTATTTTTTTCTCCCCTGTGTGGAAGCAGCAAGCTGTAGAAGTGACCACAGAACGCGCTGTTAGGAAGGACGGCAAGCATCCTAAGTATTATTTCTCAGAGGGACAGGTCAAGCAGGCCCTCGGAGGAGGAGGCAGATCGTTTCCGTGCCGGCAGCTGCGGAGCCGCTCCGTGCGGCGGGGCCCGGCGGGCTGTGGCCGGCAGCTCCCGGCGCCGACGGACGCTCGTCCCGTCCCGTCCCGTCCCGTCCCGTCCCGTCCCTGCGCACCCCGGCCAAGGCGGGAGCCGAGCGGCAAAGGGCTCGCACACGGCGGGATTTCACCCCCGTCACGGTCACGGGCTCTACCCCCTCACGCTCCGGGAGACCTTCCCGCACCGTACAAGCGCGGAGTGGGTACATGCACCTCTTTCGCTGGGACCATCCCGGCTCGAAGAGACTTCTTAGGTGCTCCGTAACGGGAGTAGCGGGTACGGAAATAAAATCAGTCGGAATTTTGCTTGGCATGCTGCTAGAGTAGGGATCCCTCCCCCCACTTCATCGCCCGCCCGGTTTGTCGCCTTCTCCCAGCAAAGTGTTTATTCACCGGTGGGTTTAATTAGGACACGCACCGGAGCCGGGTAGCAGAGTGCTTCAACTCTGTGGAGAACTTAAGCAGCCCAAGAGCAAAAGGAGGGGTGTTTTTTCACCCCGCGGTGAAGGCTGTTTCGCGGGGGGAGCTTTGCTGCGCGGCGCTTTGCCAGAGGAGTGGAACTACGGGGCTCACGGGGCACCTTGTTAACCAGGGCGATGGCTCTGGCACAGGGGCTTTGGAAACAGCCTGCTAACCTTCTCCCCGTGCCGGGCTGGGATTTTAAGGTCTGTTTCACACCGTCACTGTAGCTTGGAGGCCTTCTGACAGCTGAGAGGAGCTTTACTGCAAGATTGTTTTGAATAATAGAGGTTTAAAATTGTCCTCTGCGGTGGCACACTTGGTACAGTATTTGCTGAGGGGGTAAACAGGGGGTTAGCGGCTCCAGAGTTTGTGTACATTTAATTTCGCTGTGTGTCGCACTGTTTGCGGTCATTTCACCCGGTTAATGAAAGCTGTGGTGAACGTGAGGAAATATCACATGCCGGTGAGGATAAGTTGATTTTTTTTTTCTTTCTTTTTAAAGATTGTTGCTGATTGTGTCCTACTTTGTCATGGAAGAAAAAAAAACCAACCAAACAAACACACACCTCTATAGGCAGAAAACAAAAGAGAGAGAAGGCATTGTCCTATCGTAATCACCACCCACAGTATTTTCTCAGAGGCATTTGGTGGTGAATGCATTCGGGTATTGCTTTTTTTCCCCCCAAATAAGCGCTTTCTTTCAATTTTCAAATTGACGTCGAAGGCAGGGAGGGCGGGGGATAGCGCTTGGCGAGCAGGGACAGTAGTGGCTTTTTGTGCGGGAGAGTTTACGTAGCCTTGAGATGCTCCTGCTCCCTCTTTCTAAACGAGTTTGAGAGACGCTGTAGCGGTGGTGTAAGGTGAAAAAATTATCCTTTTGGAAGGTAAGACACGGGAATAACAACGGGATCCCCAACTCGTGTCGGTGAAACAAACTTATCTGAGCTCTTGATTTTTATTTTTTTTTTTTGTTTTTTTTTCCGAGCGGAGGACAGTGTATTCTTTTCCAGGCTTCCTTGCTTCATAACCACCAGGGACCTGTGCTAGTTTAAGAAGGGGTTTCCCCATACTGAAATTTCTTTTTCCTGATGCTTAGTACACACTATTTTAATTTAGTATATAGTTGGAGAAAGCAGTCTAGAATAGATTTCACCTTCTGGGGAGGCACCTGAATATCATCCAGTATCCTCTTCGACTAGCCAAATCTTCCAAGTCGGTACAGTACCTAGAGGTATCCATTTTAACCTCTTTAATATTTCCCTGCGTCTCTAAACCGCCATTTTAATTAACAAAAAGCCAATTTCCTAATCGTCTTGGAAAGTGCGGTGAAGCAGGTTAAGAAACCAATTGCTCCGAATAGCCAGCACTTGGGAAAAATGAATGTGTGAGCCATCCTACCCTCCTTAGGATTGGCTTCTGTTCTCCCGACTGGGTTTGGGTGAAGTTTTGCTGTGATTTAGCAGATAGTTTAACACCCAGCTCGCTCTTCTTGTAACTCAGCATTAAACCACCCTCCTGGGTGCTTTGTAAATACAGCTTTAGCATTTTTTTCATGCAGCAGATTGACATGTTGACGATTCTGCTTTAAGGAATGTGACAATAAAGTGGAAAACCAAAGGCTGGCAAGCACTTCATCAAGGATAAAAAGGTTCTGCTGTAAGGATGTCACTCAATTTATTGTGAAAGTCGAATGAATTACGTTTAATGAAAGTGCTCCCCAGATGAATATTACCAGCAATTTCCTGAGTTGGCTCTGTCAGATTGATATGAGGAAATGCCAACCCATATCAAAAAAGATCTCCAATCTCAATTACTATGCAAGCTTTCGAAGAGCTCCTTTTTATTGATATGATATATATTGGCGGGTTCTCAATGCTGTGCAAACTACTCTCTGTTCAACAGGACAGCACATTTCCCAGTTTATTGTTTAACCCTACGTTTTTCTGGCTGTTGTATAAACTTCTGCGAGTGCCCTTCTTTCAGAGGGGAAACTGCCTCTCATCCTTTCCGTGACTTAGAGAGATCAAAGTTGTGTGACTGGCAGACAGCGGGGGCGACGCTCATTGCAGGAAGTTTGTTCAGCCTGGATGGACAAAGCCGAAGGTCAAGACAAATAGTTCGACGGAGACAATAGCATTGGATCCCCTAATTTTCAGTGTATTTCTAGGCAACAATCCAGATCACGGTAATATACTAGCAATCCCAATGTTCCCGCCCTTTCTTCCTCATTCCTCTAGGGCTTCTAGGGGCAAATTAGGAATTCACTAAGCCCTCGAAGGGAGAGAAAAGCTCTTATGTCACCTCATCTACATAAGAATTGACTTTTCGAGAGGCTTTTCTGTTCTATTTAACTACTGTGACGCCGGTCGTTACTCAAGAATACAGCTTCTTTTCCTATAATCCGTCTTGCTGGGCTTGTTTGTGATAGATTCAGTCAGATTTCTTCTGTGGCTTCCCTATATTCTTTTAATTTTCTGTATCAAAGCAGAGACACTATTGAAGGACAACAGGGGGACTCTCGAAACTCTGCAGCAGGACGGGGATATGGTTACTTTCACGTGTGGGGCTGCACTCCTTGCATGAAGCATTAATGAGGAAGCAGAAAGAGCTTGTCCTTAGCATATACCGGGTTAGTCTGGCTTCCTATTTTTCCATTTGTTGCCGGATCTGCGTCTAAAACTTTCTTCAGACCATGATTAGTCTACGTGTTTATTTATTTGTTTATTTATCTTTTAAAAGTGTGTTTCACCCACCCCCCCTCCCCTGTCCGAGGTGATGAGTGTTCCGAGCCGCGGACGGCGAGTGCAAGCACTGCGGGGAGAGAGGGCAAGCTGTGGCAATGGGGCCGAGAGGGGGCTGGGGATGAGTGTCCCGCTCGGCACCGGGCCGGCAGCGCCGTGCAGCGGCACCGCGGACAGACAGCGCCCGGGGCAGGGCAGCACCGCGGACAGCGCCCGGGGCAGGGCAGCACCGCGGACAGCGCCCGGGGCAGGGTAGCACCACCCACTGCTCGCTCACGGGCGCCCCGTCCCGGGCTAGTCAAGGTTTTGCGCTGCTGCTGCTTAGACCTCATCCCCAACACGCTCTAGACTTGGGACTTGGTGCTCTGTGCCAGTTTTCCTGAAGGAAGAAGGAGACAGGTGGACCGGCAGATCCATGTATTTGTTTTCTGTTGCTGCTGGCTGGCTTTCTCTCAAAGGCGAAATGGTAGCTTTATTTTCTGAGGAAAAGCTGGTGAGAGGGACATACATGAGCATGGGATGGAACACGGGTCGTAGAATGAATCTGGGGATAGGAAAGCTGTTCTGAGATGCTCAGGTCTGTCTCATTCTATCCCAGGACCACAGCATCCTCTCTTTCTGGAGAGAAACCAGAAGTATCCAAGAGCATTAGACTAAAAAACGAGGTCTGAGACATGACTGACACATGACGCTTTTTATCCCATGGGTTGGGGCAGGAGTGTCTCAGACACAGCTGATGTCATTTTTTGGGGTGGTGGCACTCTCAGGCATCTGTGAGGGGCAGCCAGATCTTGCTGCCTTCCGTTGATTGCCTGTGTCCAGGCAGACAGTGCTCAGGGTATCTCCCAGCTCTCCCCTTGCTTTCACGAGGAGAAAATGACAGGCAACTTCCTCCACCCCATCACCACTTACTATCGACAGTGCTATCCTCTAGAGCTCTGCTGCTTGAAAAGCACTTGTCAATGAAACAGTGACTTTTGGCAAGGCAGGTGTAAGTGAATAATGGATGAAGAGTCCTTCAATAAAGGAATGTAATGGGAATTGACTGGGCTGAGAGGTAAAATAACCCACAGTCTCCACCAGCCTTCCAGACAAAACCATAAGCCATTTATTCCTAGTCCATATTCTCCCATGAATACCAGTAGTGATTGTGATGCTTTTGCTGGATGTGAACATTCTCCAGTCCCTTTTGATTACACCACATCTCTGTGTGTGGTGTCTCAAAACTGCATTGTCTGCTGCAGAGATACTGCTTTTATCTTCCAAATGCCACCCTCATTAATGTCAATGTCTCACCGTCCAGCTAGTGACAAATGTCTCAGAGACGTTCATCTGCCTTGCACACTGCGTCATCTCTCCCGGTGCCTTGTCTTTTCCTCTCCCAGGAGAGATTTAGTAATCTTTTCTTCCTTGCCGCTTGCATCTGCTCAAAAAAGTTTTGTCCACTAGTTGGTCTCTGTCCTGTCCATTCAGGTAGTTTTTCCAGTGTCCCTTAGGTTATCACCTCTCTTGTTAATCTGTTTGATCACTTTGATGATAGGTTGACCAGTGCAGGCAAAGATGATCTGTTCTTTCCAAATCTGCAGGTTGTTGAAGGGGAAAAATTAGACCTACCAAATGATTATGATAGTAGTGCCTCCTTTTCCTCACATTTCATCTTCTAACCCAGACTTGACACAAAAAACAAAAGAACAAAGAGCCTGGTTGTTTCTTTGTGTGAGTAACCTGGTTATTGTGTGCACAAGAGCACTTGTGAATGCTCTTATTTTGCTGGGCTTTTGAAAACTGATAAGTTAGATATGTCTATGTTATTTCTTTGTATATTTACTTAAAATTTGGTGATAGCTGTGCAGCAGCCTTGTTTTAGAAGCAGACCCGACAGACAAAATAATACTAGGAAAGAAGTGATCTAATAACCTTAGTTCTTGGAAATGCATAGAATTAAATTCTAATATATACCATATATATGTGTATATATTTATATATATAAAAATTATTAGTATTATAGTAATATATGACACATTAGAATTATATTAATTTATTTATAAAGAAGAGAGTCTCTTAAATCTAACCAGCACAGTATCCTCAGCTGAAAAATGAAAGATCCTACTTACCTTCCTAGTTGGAACATGCTTTGAAATAACAGAAGGAACATTACCAATGACTAGTGACCTGTGTGTTTTATGATCCTCTTTCCCCTTTCCCTGCCCTATGTCAGCGTTGCATTATGTGTGGGTTAACTTTCAGCTGGCACAATATTTCCTACACTTGTTTAAGAGGTGCATGTGAGCTACAGGGTAAAAGTAAAAAAAAGAAAAAAAAAAAAAAAAGGAGAAACATTCTGGCCATGTATTGAGAACACTGTGGATAAACAAAGACTCCTCTGCAGCAGATCCTATGCCCTGATCCTGCAGTGTAATACAAGATAGGATTCCATGTAAATTGATGGTTTGTTTACTTTTGTGAGGAGGACAGATTCTGTTTATGTTGAAGATTAAGTAGACCATTTCTATTTCTGAGAATTGCTTGTCACTATTCAGATACCACTTCAAATTGAATGTGTAATTGGCAGCTCTTAAAAAAATTTGGCTAATGGAATGTCTGTTATGGGTAGTTCAGACCACCTGTACCATAATATTCATCTGCACAGTCATTTTTATAAACTCTTCTTGATTAAGCTTTAGAAAAATAGTCCTTCTGCTAGGCTATTTTGTCAAGAAATGTTGTCATAGGCCTTCAGGTATATAAAACTGCTTATATAAAATTAATGGACTGCTTTTTATATTTACAGTCTCATCCATAGCATTTGATGTCTTGCAAAACAAGAGATAGACTTAAAGTTAGAATAATGTTAAAACAGTGTGCTCATGTTTATTGCACTGTCAATAACTGTAAAATATTGGTGTGCTTAAAATCAGAATGTTAGTTTGTAATTTGACTCTAGAGTAATTTCTGCTGTCACTTACTGCAACTATGCTGTACTACAGACAGAGATTTTTCTTAACATTTATATAGGGAATGCTTTGCACCTTGAGAAGACTTTGTAAGAAATATTGATAGGTAAAACATAGCAATAATACTGTAGCTGTGTGGAGGACAATTGCTGAGTGAACAGATCTTTAAGGATCAGGAAGATAAGAAAGACTACAGAGATGTGACATAAAAGATGTGCATAATAAATAGTACCTGAAAACCTTCACCTTTTAAAAAGATGGGCTCCATCCTGCTGCCTTCATCTGCAACGGATATTACTTGATAATGTCCATATTTTATATTCCTACTTGTTTCTTTTCTCTGCTTCCACAAACCATTGCATTAGCTTAGCTGACTTGCTTGTAACAGGTGGCAGTGTAGTACGTGTTGCAAGCAGAGGGTAGTGCAGCAATACACTCAGTGGAATCACGTCTGCGAGTGGTCACTTAGAATGGATAAAAAATGATATTATCTAGTCCTTGACAAGTCTGTGGTATGTGTGAATCATCATCTGTAGCTTCTGTCTGTGCTGACTCAGTGGGACCTCTTGCAGTGTGTCTCCTTGCTCTGTGAGCAGCTCTGCTCTCTCTGCTAGCACAAGTCATTACTATAAGGTACTGTCCCACAGAATTATAAATATATTGGAATATAGCTTGTGTTTGCATCTAAAACCCACTGAACCTTTGCTAGCTAGAGCAGACTATGGGTCTTGGAAAAGTTATTGTGTGGATTAGCAGATTGTAACAATATGGTTCAGTCTTCCAGTATAATGCAACTCAGATGAATATGGAAATGTATGACTAAGTACATTAGAGGAGGTGCTGGTTTTGTTCTCCACAATTTATAGAATATTCTGAATTTGCAGTGTTATAACAGACACTTCAGAGTGAAGGCCAATAGCTTGCAACTACTTTTTAGAAGCAAAACAATCTCAGTTGAAGTGAGGACACTTGCTCACATACGCTTCAGTGCTTTACTGAGCTACGAGAAAGTGAATGCAGTATGGTTTTTGCATTTTTTGGGGGATATAAAACTTCTTCCATGGAGGAAAAGATAACACATCCATGCCTTCAAAAATATTGCGGAGTAATGTTTTTGCCAAGAATCTGATGAACTTACCTCTAGACTACTTAGAAACTATTAAAATATTTTTCTATAACTAAGCATTAGACTTTTGACTATCTCTTATCCTAAAAATATTGTCTTTATTATTATTGGATAATAATTAACTAAATGATCAAAATTCTATAATGATGAGATAATAATTATATTTTTGATTAATTTTTAATTTTTTGAGTCATGATTTGTGACTCATTCTGACTACTGCTCCAGCTTCTAAAGAAATAGTCTGCAAAAAACACCTTTATCTTTGAAATGAAACTAAATTTTTCAAAAAGGGTTTTCAAAAAGATAATTCATGTGTCTTCTTTTTCTTTCTGTAAATGTGGTTTTGAAGCATTCAGACAGCACCTTTACTACTGTCTAGAATTACAAAGAGATGCAAATGGTGGCTTACCTTGGAAAGCTGTGTGTGGCCATTTTGGAGAATTATATTTGAGGTCGAAAGTTGAAGTCTAACTGCACTATTGATGTACGTTTTTTGCAGACCACTGCAGATTCTTTCTTTTCTTTCAGAAGAAAAATATACTGGAACAATGACCATGTAAAGCAAAAAATGTAGCCTTATTTATTCTTCCACAAGAAACTTGCATGTTGATTCAAGACCATTCAGGCTCAGAAGAACTTTGCCATTGATTTCTTTGGCTGTAAAATTGGATCTTTAGCTTGATAAATATTTCCATTTTTACAAGGTGGTCGGGAAAGATATTTAATTAAATTTTAGCTTGACTTTCGTTGTGAGAACTGGCTATTGATAGCTAACACAGGAAAGAAGTAGTAAACATTTCTAATGAATGTGAAAGAATGTGTATGTATGGCTATATGGTATTCATAGCCTCTGGTCTGAGCAACCTTGTCTTTTGTGAAGTCAAAAAGAACTGAGCAGGATCTGTACACTTTTATTTCCAGCATTGTTTCTGTCATTGTTTTATTCTTTAGTAAATTTACCCAGAAGGTCACCCTGTCTTTGGCCTGCCATGAGATCCTTCCTGTAGATCCAAGTCCTTTTGTTCTCTGGCAGAATGGCTCCATGGCTGCAATACTCTTCACCTAGAGTAATGACTGATGGTTTGTCCATAAACTTTGATATTTTACTTTATCCAAGCAGCTCAGTGTTAGTCATCTAAGTCTGGCACAAAAACAAACCTGTTCTGCTAGCTGCTACAGGTGGATGATTTGCTTTAGCTCAACAGGTGGAGCTGTGACTTCGTTAGCCTCTTGATTCAGGCTAAAATTCATCTACCTGGGCAGGTCCCTGACTCAATTTTGCTCAGGTGTTTTACACTCTCTAAATTTGTA
Organism: Acridotheres tristis; assembly: GCA_037013685.1. Lineage (NCBI taxonomy): Eukaryota > Metazoa > Chordata > Aves > Passeriformes > Sturnidae > Acridotheres > Acridotheres tristis. The sequence goes on from CM072886.1 coordinate 24,935,764, forward strand.
CCTACATTTCCATTGCTGATGGAAAGTTTTAACCTCTTGACCTATCAAACATTTCAGGTAATGACACATATATGCTTATGTATTCATCAAGAACAGTTCTTAGTTTGTGGGAATGTGGGGGTTCTAGGGAGCTGCTGTGGGAGGTTTTTTCCCTCAGCTTTGTGTAATAATGGAGAAATTAGATGGAGTCTAAGATGGTATTTCCATTTTGTCTTCATTGAGCAAGGTCCACCTTGCATGCTTGATTTTTGTGACCTTTTTGTTAGGTTCTCAAAGACTGTAGAGATGCTTGGAATAATTCTGTCTTCAGCATGTTTAGAGGAAGAGAGTTCCAGTGGAGTTATACTAATAACTTTTATGAAAACAGCAAGCTCATTGCTCATACATGCTAAAGTTTTCATTTCATAGACTACTTACAACTCCTATGAGCCCTTTATTGCCTTGATTTAGCTGGAGCTGATCAATTGGTGGTTGGAATGAATGAAGGACCATTCTGTTGCAAAAATATATCATAGGACAAGGAGGGAGTGGCTTGAAATAAATTGGTATAATAGCATGAGGATCTATCTATAAAAGTTCTTGCTTCTCCAGAGATTTCAATTCTCTGTATTCTCATATTTTTTTATTCATTTTTCAACATACCCCAGTGTAAACTTGTTTTGTCTGATGAATGTTTAGAGAAAGGTTGTTTTCCTATGAATTTGTGCATCCCTTGGTAAGTTAGTGCTTCAAATATACTTGATACTAGATGTTCACTATTCATGTCAGAAGTGTTCCCGATACTGCACTTACAGTGGCAATGACAATTAGGGGAACAAAGACAATACTAACTGAAGATTTCAAGTCACAGCAACTCCAGCAAAGAAATAATCATCGTGATTAGATGAAGCAAAGAGCTTCCAAACAAACTCCAGACTAAAATATGCTGAAAACATTTACTGAATGCTTATGAATAAAATAAGCAGAAATCAAAATGGGAGAGACTTTTTAATGAACAGAAGCATAGGGTAAATTAATCAAATAAATTGTTTGCTATTAATAATGTGGCCAGCTACAGTAAGATTCCAATAAATATGCCCGGTGGGGATGGAAAATCTACACAACTGAAATTACATTGATGAATTTATCCTAGTTTCCAATGCCTTCTGAGTACGTATTTAGGAAACAAAAGCTGTCATAAAGATAGCCTGAGAGAAAATAGACTCAACTATTTTTTTATTTATTGAGATACTTCTCTTGACAGTGGAAGTAATTTCAAGTTACTTAATAATGTTAAATGTATCACTGCTTAGGCAGAGAATTCTTAGCAGAAATACCAGCATAAAAGTGACCTCTACTTTTGCTAGAAGACTCATTGAGAATGGTAGGGAATGCGTGTTATTACCTCTCATGCCTGAAGAAACAGGAGGTTAGTCTTTAATGGAATACTCTTGGTTCTAAAATATGAATGAGTCACTGTAGTTGCATAAAAAGAAGTACAGCAATTAAAAGGCAATCCCAACACAAATTCTTTCTTAGAAATCAAAACAAAGTTGAAAATATGTTGCCTTGCCAATTCTATTCATTGGACATACTAGCAACAGCAAAATAAGGTACCTAATTCTAGGTGCATTTATGCTTCAGAAATGTCAGGAAGTGTTTAAGTTAATTTCTTTTCTTTCTCTGGTTTCTTAATTTCGACTGTTTAGTGGCTTTTGTGAATTATGCTTTCAGGAAACATTTCCCAACAGAAATATGTGGGCAGCTAATTCCAGGTTATGAACATTAAGAGGTCCCTTGGACAAAGACAGTAAGCCTTTCACTGTAGTAATTATAGGCACCTTCTGGATCAGGCCTGAAGGATCTTCCAAGGTTGCTAACAGTAAGCATAAGCAGCCCTGATTTTAATCTGCTTGCTGCACCTCCATTATCTTCACAGCTGAACTGAACAAGTCTGGTTCTTGTCTTACATTTTAAGAAACTCTGTCAGTCTCACATAACACAGTAACTAATTAGTACCTAATTGCTTCTAGAAAGCTGTTTATGTGCCCAAGATCCTGAAAGCTTTTTTTCCCTGAAGAGCAATACTCATGGTTGGCTGTGGATGCATACTGTTAGCTTGCAACAAGTTACCAATTTGCAGGCCACTATCCTCACTCCCCATCCATTATTTTTAAGCTTATAATTTCCTCTGTTCGATGATTTGTATCTATCATTCCATGCATAAAAACCTGTAACAAATGACTGGATTGCAATCTGTCTTTATGCCCAGCTGCTTTTTCATTCTCAGTGCACCTGCAGGAACTGTCAGGAAAGGATAGGAGAACTTGGCTCCAGCATCTTATTTTGTTGGTCTAGGATATATAGGGCAAGGATTGAAGGAGTGTTCTTGCTTGGTGCAACTAGCTCTATGGGCTGAAGAAAGCAAACTGTTTTCCTGAGCTGAAACATGTATATGCCATTCTGCAAAAACAGCCCTGAGTGTTAAAACAAGTAAAGAATACTAATGATTTTTAGCTGTAGAAACTGAGGTGATTCTGGGAAGTAGTTAAGGCTTGATATTGAAAACACTCAACAAATTAACTTGTCATTGAATGGCATTCCAGGAATCATAAAAATTGTATGCTTGACAAAAAAGCTGTGCCCTAACACATTTTAAAGGTTTTTCCTTCTCCAGAAATGAAATATTACAACTTCTCAAAGAAAAACTGGTTTGGTTTTTGTTCCAAAGCCAGGGATGTTTTCCTGTAGTCTTGCTCTCTAAACAATTTTATATTAATCTTTCCACAAAGACTAAAGAAATACTCGGGTAGATACCTTGGACGGAAAAATTTTGCTCTAGGTAGTTGGAGTTCAGCAAACTTATAAGCAACTGAAAAAAAGGTCTTATTACATGAAGTTTCAGGCAGCCTTAATCATAGCCATTGCTACCAGAACCATCTATAGTTTATAAACATACATATCCTCCTAGGTGCTCTGTGTGACAGTACTTTGCAGTATGGTGTTATTTTCTGAATAACTCTTTCTCTAATCTTGTTCTTTGGAGTAGCTCCATGGTTAGCAGAATGATTAGAAGAATGCAGTTATTGCTGATATTTATAATTTCTTTATAACACTACCCACTGTATGGTGCTTACAAACAAGACTTAGTAATAATTTTTTCATCATGAGGTTCTTAGAAAGTGTGGAGGGAATACTGTGATGTAATGGACAGATTTTTTTTTTTTTAATTGGAAGTGACAGGCACATTTGGTATACAGAGGAAAAATATGCTGTTAAGTGTTTTAACGTGCAGATTGTATCCAATTATACATAGCTTTAATTATTTCCTAAAGACTCTGTTCTAAAAGTATAGACATTATAGTGCTGTTGGCCCAGGAGGATGTGATATTTCATTTTGAATAAGGCTTTCTCAACCTGCCATCTCTTTATGGGTAGGTCTTTTTATCTGTACAGATGAAACTAGCTTATTATAGCAGCTCAAACATAATGAATGATCTGTTTGTGCAGAACAGTTAAGGGACAAAGAAACAGTTTCTCATTATTTCTTATTTCTCCATCTTAAAATTAGGAGATTTTTTGACTGGCAAACAGAAATAGATCACCAGTACTATAAGGTCTGGGTGAAATGTACTGCTAGTAAGATTAAGAAAGTCTTGCCTCATTTCAAACTATATCTGACCTTGGGGGATCTCTGTTATTCCTTGGGACAAAACAGTTAATGTTTCATTTTGTAGTGGTATATCTTTCACCTTTATGTGGATTTAAAAATGTAAATAAAATTGCTTTCTGTCAATGGGCTATGTGAAGGTCGCAGTCATATTCACCACAAGAATTCAAAGTGCCATTTGACCCATCATTGGTTCAGTAGATAACAATGCATTCCATTCCCCTCCAGTAATCTAATTTGCAAGTACTTTATAGCCCAACATTTTATGCCTAGTTGCTAAAAAGTAAGAAATAAACCTTTAAGAACTTCACTGCAGATTTATTTACAGAATGTCTGTGTATGAAATGAGAAGATTTTAGAGTGCCAGGACATCTTGTATTGCAGTCTTGTAACAAGACTGAGTATTATAAAAGATAGTGGGAATGACTAGCAAAGGAGTTCAAGGGCTCTCTGATGGATTTACTTTAAACTTTTATGTGCTTATCTCACACAATTCTCTCAGATCATCTTTGCGTCAGGTTTGGTATAAACTGCATTCTTCTCAAATTGAAAACAAATAAAAGCTACTGTGCATGCTGTTTAGAGGAGGGGATGGATAAAGACACAGTTTTAATTAAATGGGATTTTTCTGATTTTGACAATGCAAGATCTGGGATAAATGTGATGTTTGTTTGCCACAGTTCAGACTACCCAAGTGCCCACAGACTTCTCTCTGGATTTCTGGAACATTTCTTGGCCAGAGCTTCAGCCAGTATTAAGTCCGGATGGTTCCCCTGATCTGGCCATATGTGACTATGCATACCTTCTGTTGTTGCTTCCTCTCTTGGCTAGCAGACAAATTGTTCTGAAAATGTGTAAACTGTTAAGCTTTGAAACAGAAACAAACCCTTAAATGCTTAATGCTGGCATGAGACTTTTTGACATGCAGCTAATTCTGCATTTGCTCAATAGAAACAATAGATTTTTTTCTCTAGAATGTGAACAGTATATTTTTCTTAAATATTTATGTGCTGCATTATTTAGAGCTTCATTAGAAACACCTGATATTTGCCATAGGTGGGATCAGGACACTAGATTAAGTGAGCTGATTTGGCCATAACTTTGTTTCTGTATCCTGTGGAACACACTGAATACACTACCATGAGATTATCTCAACTGATTTGAGAGGAACTGGTAAAAACTAACCACTATTAGACTTAACAAACACTTTACAGCAACAGAATTTGATGGAACACACTTCCCAGACTCCCCCTAGATATCCATGGATCTCTAAAAAGATCTGACTTGCAGTATTAAGCAAAGATACTGTGGATTAATTTTTTACAAATATATTCTTAGTTTTCTGTGGTGGAATTTCATATAGGTTCTTATGTTAGGTACAGAAGGAGTTGTCCCAATGGCTGATATTGGGGAATTCAGTACCTTTCATGAAATAGATGTCTGTAAAGAGTTATTGTAGAGAACATACTAGGGGCTCTTAAAACAAAAGTGCGTAGCCAGATGCAGACAGCTTAGACTAGGCTGTGTTTTGAGCTGTGGGAGCAGGAAGCATCCCTAGTCCAGAACATATGCAGCTCAGTTAGGAAATCAAAGTGTTTGAACAAAAAAAGAGCATCTTCCTCTTAGGTGAACAGCTAGCGTGGGTGTAACAGTGCACAAACATAATTGTCTTCATCTTGGAAATTACTCACAGGCTGGCAAAGAAAAGCTCTGTGTTTGACCATACAGATACACCGTTGAATTCTGTCTGTCCTGAGCCACAGCATAAATTAACAAGATTAATATTACAACTGAGGCACACGAGTAAAGATCTATATTCCAGAAATTGCCTCGTTCTTCCTCCTGTTGACTATTTTACTTAACCTTTGCTTCCAAAAGTATTTCTAGGCCAAATATGGGATATGAGGTCACTGTTTATTTGTAATATTCACAGTAAAACTCAGCTTGAAGTGAAAGCAAGCCTGGGAGTCTAAAGGAAATGGTTCTTCTGTTTATTAACCAAGAGGGAATATTTTTCAGAATGGATGTGTTTAAAAGAAGTCTCCTATTAAGCTCAATGCGATCTAAGAATATGTGCTGACTATAACCAAGATTACTACATGTTTTGGAGAAGTAAAGCTTGAGGGTTTTATGTTGATTTATTTTTCCTTTTACCTTTTTATACCATCTTTTTTGAGGAAAAGTACAAGCAGGAGAGAGCCCTAGGGGTTATAAAATGTACTCTCAATATATTACAAAAAGCAGCAAATATGTGAAGAAAGGTATAATATTTGCCTATAGTATTTGCTAGGTGTAGTCTGATCTAATGCCCATCAATGAAATAAGTGGAATTTTTCTGCACTACCTCTAGACAGGTTTAGCAAAGTTTTCCACAAAAAAGATTTCAGAACTTTGTAAAAAGTACAAAACCCCTTACAAACAAACACTTCAATTCCTCCCCCCCAAAAAAAACCCCCAAACCCAAGAAACCTCACAACAAAGACAAATCAGAAGTACAGAGGAGTGCAAGGTGCTACTTTTCTTGGGTTAGTTTTAGATGTTCTTCTCCAATCACCTGCATCTCTTGTCTGCCTGGCTAACCGCGAGGACATTGGTGGGGGAGTTGGAGGTGCAAAGCAGTTCCCTGCAAGTCACAAGCCCCACACACTCGCCAGCAACTGCTGGATACTCAGTGGGATACCACACTACAGCTACAGTGTCTCTGTGGGAGGCAATTGTCCTATCTGTCATAAACAAGGACGTTCATATATAACCAGGAATAATTCACCAGTTCAGAACAATTAATGGTATGATAACTCAATGCATTTAATCTTTAATTGAAGTTGCAGACCTTATGAAATAATAAAACTGGGAGGTAGAAATAGTATAAAATATATCGATTTGCCAGTAATTGATTAAAAAAAATAAAAAAAACACCCCATGAATCCTGCTCTCATTATGCCATCTCAGATTGATGTTTTGGGATATTATGTGCTTTTGCAACTAACTCATCTGTAATAAAAGGACGTGAGCAGAGAAATATGACTCAGAAAAGGATTTAAAGGCACCAAACAAATCCAATACCTCAGAAATCTATTCATAGCTCATTGTCAATGAGAGAGGCCTTGCAGAAGAATGGTAAACAATCTCTTTTCTTGGTATTAGCAGAGCTGTGCAACAATCTTTAGAAGCCAAAATGTTTTGCTGTGTTTGACCTAAGGTGAATAGCTGGGCTGAGCTCCCTGCAAGTTTTTACACATCACTTATGTGCTTTCTATATTATTTTGAAGATAATAGCAGATAAACCAAAGGATATTTGCACTTGTCCATTGTATTGTTGCAAAAAATCCAGGCAGAGTTTTAGTGTTAGTGAATTTTTCACTACTATGATGAAAAGGGAATTGCTTGATGTCACTTTTTTTCTGATATGGAAACTCTGTTAGTTCCAGTCAAGTGAAACAACAAAGCATATTCGAAACTCTGAATATGTAACAAAGATTGCAGTGAGACTCTTCACATCTATAAACACTTGCTTCCATCCTCTGCTGAATAGAGGCATATCACAGAATCACAGAATCACAGAATCACAGAATATGGTGAGTTGGAAGGGACCCACAAGGATCATCGAGTCCAACTCCTGTCCCTGCACCGGACATCCTCAAGAGTCATATCAAGTGCCCAAGAGCATGGTCCAAATGCTTCTTGAACTCTGTCAGGCTTCATGCTGTGACCACTTCCCTGGGGAACCTGATCCAGTCCCCACCAACCTCTGGGTGGAAACCCTTTTTCTAATATCCAACTTAAACCTCCCCTGACACAACTTCAGGCCATTCCCTCATTGGTCCTGTCACTGGTCACCACAGAGAAGAGATTAGTGCCTGCACATTCTCTTCCCCTCCTGAGGAAGTTGTAACTGCAATGTAAACTGCAACAGTCTCTTCTTGTCCAGACAACAGGTCAAGTGACCTCAGCCGCTGCTCACACAGCTTCTCCTCAAGGCCTCTCACCATCTTTGTTGCCCTCCTTTTGACACTCTCTAACAGCTCAATGTCTTTTTTACATTGTGGCACCCCAAACTGCCCCCAGCACTGGAGGTGAGGCTGTGCCAGCTCAGAGCAGAGCAGGAAAATCCCCTCCTTTGCCTGGCTGGTGATGCTGTCCCTGATATCCCCAGGACACAGCTGGCCCTCCTGGCTGCCAGGGCACTGCTGGCTCATGTTCAACTTGCCATGGACCAGGACCCCCAGGTCCCTTTCTGTGGCACTGCTTTCCAGCCTCTCATTCCCCAGTCTGTCTGTACATCCAGGGTTGTCCCATCCCAGGTGAAGAGTCTGATACTTTCCATTGTTAAACTTCATATAGTTGGTGATTGCCCTGTTCTGTAATTTGTTGAAGTCTTTCTGCAGGGCCTCCCTGCCTTTGAGGGGTCAACAGCTCCTCCCAGTTTTGTATCATCTGCAAACTTGCTTAGTATCCTTTCAAGTCTTTTGCACAAGTCATTCATGAAGATGTTGAAGAGCACAGGGCAGAGGATGAAGCCCTGCATAACCCCACTACCATTAAAATTGGTGAAAGCAAGAGGTCTATTTAACTTGTTTTTTGGTCAGAGTTTTGTTTAGTTGTTAATTTCTAATGTAATCTCTGGTGCATATTACAAAATAACTCAGCTCAATTCTAGAAAAAGATGACTGTCCACTATTCAGAAGGAAATAATGAGAAGTGGCCTTGGTTACACCATCCAGAGAGACTCTCATCTGGTGCAGCTAGAGCCTACCTTATCCCCACAGTTGTACAAGTTATGGCTAGGGTTCTTGGATAGAAAACAAGTCTTTCTGCTTTACATGCTTTTGCTGGTGATAGTGGCCCAAATGTTGAGAAAAATGTAGCCTAGTATTGTCTATCAGTTCTTGGAAACCCTTGACACCTGACATTTACAGTGGTGACCAGTGGAACAAGTTCTAGCTTTATTTATGCAGGTACACTTGCTGTCCATTGCCAGTCTGTGCCCATGCTTAAGTAAAATTCAGTCAGAAGTCCTGCTGTGAAGCCTGCCCAGCTCCCTCCACATGGTTTCTCTGCTCCTTTCCAAGGGCTTTCAGAATACGTATACAAAGTGGTTTTATTTGCTACAGTGTAAGATGTGTAGGGATTGAATACATTCCATGCATGCATATTTGTACAAAGTCCCATGTTATTCTGTTTGCTTTAGCATAAATACTCATGCAGAAGACAAAATGAGAGTGACATCTGGAAAAATGCATTGCATACTTGGTCCAGCAGTTGTTTTCCCGTGCTATTAAGAATTGCGATGATGGCTGCCACATCTCTGCTTCTGTGATTATCCCAGTCTCAGTTACTGCTTCACATTCTCTGAATCAGTATCCTGGGTTATGGCCATTCATCTGGCATCTGAAGGGACTAAAGAATCGAGATCATAATCTGTGAAAGATTACTGGGTATGCACATGTTTGGTTTAGCCTTGCTTCTGTCTAGTTTGAGGTTCTGCTCTCTCACCCTTTCTCCTGCCTGCTCTTCCTGGATAACCATCTGTTACTACTCTATGTAGCCATAGGTAGGTGCTTTGTGACACCTTAGATTTATCTTCTCTTTCACTGATGTGTGAGGGAGGAGAGACCCTGTGCACAACTTAAGCCATCCAAGAGAATCCTACCAAAGCAGGTGATTGCTCTCCTGGGAACAAGTATGTGAGAAAAGGACTGCCTGTTAAGGTGTCTCAAGCACAGGGTGAGTCTTGAAGTGGCTCAGGTGGTAAGTGTTGAAGAATATGGTGTGTGAGTGTAAAGGCTGGTAAGGAGGGCTGTATATCTTAAATAATATGTTTTCGTGTGCTGTTTTTTGTCAAGGGTTTTCTTCTCAGAAAGAGGACTGCCTTGTATTTATTTTAATCCAGGTTACTATACAGGATTGCTTGGCAAGGTGGTAATGTGTTTTGAATCAGAGATCTGCCAGGGAGGACAGAGCTTAGGCTCCTGTGAGTAAAGATCAATATTTCTTTGGTATAAAGAGGACATGAACACACATTGATAGATATAAATATATGTATGTGTATGTGACAATTAACTTGGCCTGTTTTTGTGGAAGTCCATACTAGCAGAGGATTCTTAGCATTGCCTGTCTTTGATGGAGCTTTCAGTTTAGGGCTTGGACAGCTGAGGTGTGGCTCCTCATCAAACTCCATGTTTCAAAACGTTACAGAGTGTGCTAAAGACAGGGTCCTTTGTGGAAAGGGATGTACTTGCCTTCTAGAACACAGAAAAGCACTCAGGGTGCTGTTCCTTGAAGCAGGGCTGTCAGAATTAATTCTTTGTGAAGTGAGTAAAGTGTGGAGTAAGGTGAATGAAAGTATTTTGTCTTGAACAGCAACAAAGGTTTTAGGAGGATTAAAAATTGTGTGATTTGTTGACATGTAACTAATCTGCTTTTTGTATAACTTGGGAAGAGAACCTTGGCCTTGGTTCTGTTCTCCCACTACCTCCCTACCTCCTTATGTGAACCTAAGAATGTTGCATCCACTGCTGTGTGTTCTGTCCTGTGTGCTGTATTTCTAAATCTCGGTGACTTTTGATGACTTGGAAGGTTCTTGGTGGAGGAAGAATTCTCCAGTACATCGCAGGATGGGTTATATCCAGACAAATGATGTAAGCAGGACATAATACCTCTGGAGTGCCCTGGTCTGGCTCCTTGGCAAAACAGGTACTTGTTTGATACACGGCCCTTTTGGGCTGCCAGATACCATGTGCACATATATCCAGTGAAAGGCTGATAGACAAGTCCAGTTTTTGGTGTCCTTTTTGTTTAGCTATAAAACAATCAAAGGCTGAGACTCAGGCAGGGCCAGTTAAGTTGTGGTTGGTCTCAGGATGCAATTGTCAATGATATGGAGAATCCTGGGAGGACAGGCTGAGGTCAGGATGTGGAGTCTGAGCACACACTGTGTGGTCAGGAATGTGGATAGTTGCTACAGGGATGTAGTATGGGTATCCCTTGGTGGGAGAAACCTAAATGAGTGATGAAAATGGCATGGTGATGAGGCTTAGCTGTTGTATAGCCAGGATATCACTACAGAACATGAAAGTAATTTTATAAAAGTAATTCATTTGCATGTGGTCCCATTGACTGGAGAAGTTTAATACCCATTGGAAAGTGCATCTTATTATAATTCTTTTGACAAACCCCACATGAATACACTAACCCTTATCTGTGAAATATTTCTATGAGTTTTGCCTAGGATTTGACCTTTGGCTCATGGAAGTCCAATTCATTAAGTAGGGATTTTTTGGTTGCTGTTATTTAGTTTTTCAATAATCATCATTTTGCAATGCCACCAAAAAGCAGAACTTGTGTTTTACTTTTCTACATTTCTTAATATTGAAAGAGCCCCATCTCACTCTTTTGAAAGTCAAAGGGAGATTGCCACTAGGCAGTAAGCATGATAGAGGCATAATTTACAGTTACATCCATTTTCTATCTGATCCACTTTTCTTTCTGCTATTTAAAAAGTACATGAATGGGGAGATCAGAACTCTAAAGGAGTTAACAGACCAGTCTCGGGTAAAGCTTTATCTGCCTACCAAGCTGCCATGGCTCACAATAAAGTGAATCTTCTCCCTCTATGCAAACAATTTAAAAAATTTGAAAACCTTTGTAGGCCAAACATTACAAGAATGCAGGTATTGCCAGGCAGAAATCTTAATTTCAATCATATGCAAGACCTACAGTGTTAACATTCATAAGGAGTTTATGAATAGGAATCCAGAGGAAATTACCTACTTCTTATCAATAGTCACTATTTCCTCTGTCTGCATAGAGGCTTGGAGGAGAATAGTTGGTATCTTTATTATTAAAATGTGAAGTTATTTCTTTTGTAGATTTCTGGAGTGCATATGTTGTATTACAGCACAAAGAGTGCGAGTTCTCAGTGCACAGGGAACACAATGCCTATTATAGTTTTTAAAACTACCATTATGTGGAGTGTGGAACAAAAAAATACTGACATTCTTAGCTTTCTTCACATAGAAGGATTTCCCAGCTGTCCCTAGTCCTGTGAAGAACAATCAGAGATTGGAGTACAAGGTTTGCAAAGGAGAAATTTTTAGGAACCCTCTGCTTACCTAGCCATAAATGTTGGCAATTCTATAATGGAAAAAAGAGAGGATGGGCTCAATTTCCTCTGCAATGATCACTGAGAGATGTTTGTAGCTAGGCATGATTTGCCTTTAGTAGTAATTTTAGAAGGGTACGACATGTGTAGAGTTACTGGTGGTTTACACAAGTGGAAAGGAAAGGAGGTTTTTAGGACTAAAATGAACCCATTCTTTTAAATTTTTTTCTGGACCTTTGCTTGAGATGAGGTAGTGGGTGGTGATTTCCAGAAAAAATATGTTGTGGCTCAGGGAACTCTCTGAGACACAAATGGTTAGATGCTGAAAGGATCTTATGGGGAAGCAACACTACAGACTTACCTTTGTTTTGTACTGTACACTAAGTACCTTTTGTTAACTGGTGTTGAAAACACACCTTTGGTTCCATCTGTGTGTGCTTGTTCTTGTGTGCTTCTGTGAGTGGGGGGAACTTGCCTCTCATAGTAATAGTTTCCTCTGAGGGGTAGAGGAAGGAAAATGGTTTTCTGTGCCACACCCTGAGACAGAGTGAAGCAACTGAGTCTGAGTCTTCTGATGTCTGAAGCCAGCCTTTGAAGCAGAAACAAGTATCTGAACTGCTGCAAGCTAACTATAATCAACTCTTTGCAGATAATTCTCTTTTCTGCAGCTAAAATATGCTCTTGCAGGTGGATAATCTAATGCAATTTGACTAAACTTTCCAGCTTAAAGGGAACAGGTGTGTTATCTAAGAAACATCTGCCTCTACTCCTGAGGTTAAACATTCTGGTTCAGCTCATAAAAAATAAAATTGGCAAACTCTAAAAAAATTAACATTTTTCTATGACAAACTTGAGATTGGCCACCTGAAAAATGAGAAGCTCATTGGAGCTTAATTTTAATTTACTTTGTTCTTTTGCTGTTCAAGCAGCTTCTTTTCATTAAAAATATTTATAAAATATGTATTGCTGAATATTCCCTGACACAAAGTTATGTACTCTGTTTTCATACCATTTCTAGTTCTGATATGAAATATTGTTCATCTACCAGATCTGTATGGTATTTACAATCTCTGTGGGTTTCTAAAATCACTATGTGTATTCTCAAATGTACCAAGTTAATTTCAATTTTTAAAAATTTTTGTTTTTTATAAAATAGTATCTGTATTTCAAAGTTTTAATTGAGGTTTCAGCCAGTTTTGTCTATGTAGATGCTTTGATGTGTAACTCTACATGTGACTCTTTGCATTTTAATTTTCAGAGGATGACATGTTATAGGAAATGGTACAAAATAGAAAATATATCTATGTAATGAAAGAATTCAAATTATTTTGTTCCACACAGTGTGTTACAGGTTTATTTGAAATATGGTTTTAAATACATTAAAATAGATGGACCTCATTTTCTACCATTCACAGCAATGCTGACATATCCATTTGTTGACCAGAACAATCACTAGGAAAACACTAGAGTATTGCACTTACTTTCTGTGAGTATAAATGACTATCTGAAGCCAAGAATGACAAATCAAGGTCAGAGCTTATCTTGCAAATAGAAGACTAAGGAGCAGCTGGTCACCATGATTGAACCTAAAATGAGATTCTTCTGTCTATGTTTAAACAGTGGAAGTTGTAAGAGGTAGTGAAAATCCACTATTTCCTGTCTTGTGCAACAGATATTTATGTGTTAAGTGTTTTTGAAATGAAAATAATTTATCTAAGTATCTTTTAATATCTAGGCCTCTCTAGGGATATCTAACTTCATAATCTGTTTTGGTATTTTAGTACTCCTTGCAAATAAAAGATAGCCCTAGATTCTAACTTTTTATTTTAAAAAGGAAAAAAAAAAGCTTACTTTTCACAGTATGGAATTCTAAATGCAGCATATTTGCATTTCTCTGCATTTATAGATGTGTAGTGGAAGTGATGTTGAAAACAGTACAGAAAAGGATTACAAGCGCTCTAAAAGTGAACAGAATAATATCTTTGGATGAGATAATTTTTGCAGCATGCATTTTTTGTGAACATAAGTATCAGTTGCAGGCTATTTGATCCAGTTTTGCTTCCTTCACTTCTAATTATTAAAGGGAACTTTAAAAACATTAAGAGTGTATGTGTAAAAATGCTCAAGGCTTGATATCAGGATGTGTTGATATCAGGGCATGTTAAGCAATCACAATATTCATGTTTGGGGAGTACAGAGGTGAAAACAGAACTATGCTAATGTGTGTGGGAAACTGATACAGTAAATTCACTTCAGGAATTTAGAAATTTTTGGTATTGGTTCTTTCAATAAATGTTCCTCGCCTTTCATTGTCCCAGGCAAAGAAGCTGCAGTGGAAAAACTTTTCTTCTCTCTCTCTTCCTTTGTCTTTCTATATGTAAATGAAAAGATATGGGAAGTGAAATACTGATTTTTTAAATAATGTGTACAAATTATATTTTCATAAAATAAAGTAAAAACACTTCATGAAAATTATTGAAGATGTGACAAACTTATTTATACTCCATTAATTTAACTTTGTTAGGGAGAATCACAGGTCTTGAGAAGTAAACTACAAAATTACCTATGTTGTTCAATAGTGCAAGTACGTCTTTATCCTCAGTGACAAAAAAAAAATCACCCTTCTGGCATTTTCACAGGGTCCTGAAAAGAGATGTGAATTTTGGGGCCAAATCTAGCAATTTCTTGTTCATGGTGAGAAGGAGACCAATTCTTGTTGTAGCAATGGGAAGGGACAGGCAGAGTGAGGTGTAATTTCAGATGATCAAGTGGTTTTTGAACGAGCTTGTTTATAGTGAAGAAGAGCTCTGTAAAAGAAGGGCAAGAGATTTTTGCTTGAATGTGTGGCTTCAACTGCACCTTCTAGGCACCTACAGTGAATGTGATTGTTTTGAAGAGTGTATTATGGTGGGCACTGAATCAGAGACCTTCCTTTCACATATCTTTGTGCTGACTTGATTGCTGAGAGAATTGAAACAAGGATCTGCCAAGGAGGAGCAGCAAAGGACAAAACTATTCAGTGGACAAGGGCAAATGGTCTGAAGCACTCATGGAAATGTATATCATGTTTTCCTACTTGCAGATCTGTATCAAATCTGCAAAACCTAAGAATTACTCTCCAGCTTCTGGATTTGTGAGTGTGACCTGTGCATGTCTTGATTTTTTATTTTTTTTTCACCAGTTTTACTCTTCCTCTCTATTCCTATGCTTTCACTTTCCTAGAAGAAAGGGTCACATGAGCTTTGGGGGAGCCTCAGTCGGCTGTGGGTCGATGCCAGCTGAGTGGCTGTGAGCAGGGGCTGTACCCTGCAGGCAGAGAGCCTTCACTGCAGTCTGTGTACAGCCCGTGGGAGGAAGCCCTTGCTTCCCAGCTGTGTCACTGGCATGAGCAGCACAACTCTGAGAGGAAAGGGAGTGGTTTCAAACAACTAATCTGTAGTTTTGGAGATTGCAAGTTCCTTTGATTTCTCTGCCCATGGACAAAAGCCATTGTTTTGTTGTTTAGTAAAGGGATGACCTTCTATCCTGGTCTTTCCTCATGCATTTCCTTTATCTAAGCTAAGAGGACAAGCAAGGTGCTTTCCTTTGTGTTTCTGGAAGTTCCCCATTTTGCATAGTTGCCGCAGGAGAAGGCTGTGTTGTCTTTAGGCTTTCTTTGCACTGATGGTGTGGGAAATGCTGTTCGAGTACAACTAAGGATCGGGGCCATATGCTGGCTGTCAGACATGGTTATTTTTCAGAACTATACTCACAGAAGTGAGTCCTTTGATCAGATCCCAAAGGCAAGAGGGAGAGGTTCTCTCTGGTCATATTAATATCATGCTGGTTTTCATTTATTTTTCAACGATGTTTTTTCCTTACTGTGGTAAAAATTCTCATAAAAAAATCATGGGGCATTAAACTACTCAGTATGCATTTGCTTTCAAAAGTATTTGCCTTTTAATTTAAGAATGCTTTAAAACTTATTTTAGATGACTCTGTGCTGGTATTATATCAAGTGTTCAGTGTCCAACAGCTGTGGCATTTTTGCTGGTTGCTTGCCTCTGGTGAGGAGATGCCTGAAACAACTTTCTTGTAATATTAATTTCCATAAAGAAGATTGCTTACTCGTGAATACCTTGTTTTAGGCCATGTTGTAACTCATCAGTAAATCAGAGGGGGAGAACTCGTACTTTAGCTACCCAAAGTGCTGCTGACACAAGATAAATCGTGTCTAATACTATAAGGACCCCATGACTGAGACGTTTCCACTTCAGAACTTTCTCTTCTGACAGATACAGAAGGTAAATTCTTTAGTCAAGGAAACCATGGTGTCATATTCAACATTAACACATGTCCTGTGATAACCCCAAAGTCAACATCACTAACAATTTTGATTAAAATTATGATTTTATGAGTAATATATACTCAGTCAACATGCTTTCTTCATGCCGAATCTGGAATTATGGGAAAACTCTCCCTCTTCTAACTAAAAATTCTTTTCTCTACTTTGTAAAGAAAAGAAAAATATACAGTCTGAAGGTAGTCATGAGTAAATAATATTCTTATGCAGCTGCTAAGCAAAATAAACTCTTGGTGCCTGCATTTTAAAATGGCTGCCAGCAAGTTAGTTGAAACGAGTTCAAAATCTGTATGCAGATGAAGTTGTATGTTGTGACTGTCTACCAAACATTGGATAAATACAGCTGGATGAAATGTTTTCAATGTAATTTAGATGTGTGTGTCACCAAGAAGGCTTCCAGGAGATGATGAGATTCTGGGGTGGAATGTGTGTGTCACAGCAATGTAAGATGGATCACAGGTGTTGATTTGATTTCTTCTCAATAAGAAATTATTAGAACAATTCACATCAACAAAAATGAATATGGCCCATTAAATATGGGGGAGATTGAAATACTGGTCCTGCAAATATCTGTAACTACCTGCACATGCTAAACTGCTATTAAAATTAATGACATAATATATAGAATGTGTATGCTCATGAATTTATGTGAAATCAAACATGATGGATATCATGAGCCTCTTACAGATTAGAAATTAGTAAAACAACAATATCTTAATGCTATTAGTATTTTTTCCTTCCTTTGTTTCACCCATTTTCATTTGGAATGTGACTACTTTTTTTCCAGGGAATTTTACCAGTGTTTTATATTATGCTAAGTTAATTTCTTTCTTTCTTCTCCAATCTCTTTTTATTCCTCTAGAACTCTTTTTTTGTAGTATTGCTCTGTTCAAGGTTTATTATTGCTCTCTTTTTTGTAGCGTTCCTGTTACACACCTATTTTTCTTGATTTCTTTGACAGTTTAACCCTTTCCCATCTATTTCTTTTACTCATGCTTTCTCACTTATGCCATTGTATTCTCCATGGCTTTTGTCCCAGTTTTCATTAAAGGTGTATAGGAAATTGCAGAAAAGTTATGTATAGTAATCACTGAACACATTTTTTATGAGAGTCCATATATTTCAAGAGTACAAGCAATAGATTTCTTACATTACAATGATAAGAAAAGGAAAAGAGGTAGATATGGTCTGGAATTTTTGTTCCATTTAACAAAGTAAATTTTTTTTGGTAATATACATCTGTTAATCCATAGAAAGTATAGTAATTTTGTATTAGAGCATCAAATAAATAGTACTAGCTTGAGCCAATTGTTTAGGTTTACAAATAGGATCAACATAAAAGAGAGTGAAAATTTGTCAGGATTGAGGAAGAATTGCCGATGAAAGCGCTTTAATGAGGTTTGAAATATACATTCTTCTGAATTGCTTTGCTCTCTTGCATTTTTTGTAGGGCTGGTTAGGTGTGAGAACTGCATCATTAGTCTTTAAGAAACGGTCAATTACTGGGAACTGCAAATTAGCTCTACCTGTCAGTGTCTCCAAAGGGAAAGCTTTGCTCATCTGCAATATGGGAAACAAGAGGGGAACTGAATGTCATGGGAATCTCTAAATCAGCTGTGACAACAAGCAAATCTATCTTCAAAGAAGATCAAGACAATAACCCTTCCTGCCAGGGTGGAATTAAAAGAAAAAATGGACAAGTTCAAAAGCAGCACTGCAGAATAAGACTTTAATATTACTAACAGATCAAAGGAAATGGACTAATAGAAAATAGATGAACTAGACAAACTAGGAGAACAGCCTGCCTCATAAACCTAAGCTGAACCACAGGTCGTATTCCTAAACTTATATTTCTGTCTTTTCACTAGTCACTTGCCCAAACATTTTCCAAGGTTTATTGCCCTTGTCTTTCCTACACTCCTGTAGAGTGGCCCATGCAGTGCAGGAGTTCTTCCTCATGTCTGGTATCTGGAGGCAGGGGTAGGAAGCAGTAGGAAAATCCTACATTCTTCTCTCATTTTGTCAAATGAGCATTGTGGGAGCATGGAGTAGGAAATATGGGTCTGTCTTCTAGAGTTTTGGCTAAAGCATCTAGGCTTACCCAAATAATTTGGTGTCTATTTCAGTTTGGAGAAAATTTCTTGAGGCTCCAATGATCCTGTAGACTAAATCTCTGTCAGCCACAATGAAATCTTAGACACCTGGTTCATGTGCACAGACCTGTGTGTAGACACTTGAATTTAGCTCAGTATTGTACTCATTAGGAAAGAGTCTTTGAGGATTTGTTATGCCATTTAATTTTGTCATTGCTTGTATAGAAGGAATGCTTTTCTTGTTTTGTTGCCTTCTGGTAATTTTCTTTAGTCTGTAAGGCGAGGTGAACAACTGGAGAACTTTGTTTTGGGTGTGATGTCACATCAGAAGAAGTGATATAATATTTCATGTCCACCTTGCTGTTGAAGCAGGCAAAGTCAGATAAGTTGTTTTCCAGCTGAAGTATACTTAATGTAGTATGACTTAATTAGGTCTAACTAACTAAGCAATAATACTTCACACTTGCTGAGGAACTGACAAAGAAGAAAAGCAAGATTTTCAGAAATCCTAGTTGTTATTGTGGTTCCAGAATTTTTAAGAACTGGGCCCTGGAATATGTTCAGCCTTCAGGCTGGAATAAATTTTCCTTTAGGAATCTTGAATTTCCTTGCTGGAAGGGTGCTGGAGTAGCAGAGGCTTGTTTATTTGTTTTGCCATTGAGCTCAAGTTTTTTGTGATTGTGCCTAAGGAGAAGCTGTTATTTTGAAAAGTTTCTGGCATTACTCAAATATTCAGCAAACAGTCATGTTCCATACTTGGAAATTATGCTGAAGAATATTATGGAGAGTTTGCAACATATGACTGGAAACGGGATGTGACTTTTGTGGGGCTTCCCAAAAACCATGGGAATGTTTCATGTCTCTTCTGGATATGGTTGGGATGGAATTAATCTCTTTATAGCAGCCTGTATGGTGCTGCATTTTGGATTTGTGATGAAAACATTGCTGATAACACACCAATGTTTTAGCTATTGCTGAACAGTGCTTGCACAGTGTCATATAAAGTCATGTTCAGCAATAAAACTGAAGCGCAGTTTTTCCAAAGTAGACATTGTTCAGACTAGCTGGAGATTGGTCTGTTTGTGGGAGGTGGTGAGCAATTGCTGTGCCTCTCTTTATTTATTTATTTTCCTTTTTTTTTTTTTTTTTGACTCTATTAAAAAAATCTTTATTGTGACCCATAAGGTTTTTCTTACTTAACCCTTCTGATTATGTCCTTTGTCCTTCTGGGGAGGAAGTGAGTGAGTGACTGACTGGGTGGAAACTTAGCTACCACGTGGGGCCATCCCATCACAATTTCTAGTTAGATCAGGACTGCTGATAAATATTGAATGAGATGTGAGCACTATTATCTCAATATTTTTATTTTTTAATTCTGCTTTTTAATTTGAGTATTCTGCAACAGCTCACTTCCTCAACCACATGTAATGCTGAAGAGAGGGACTAGGAGCCTCTACTGCTGGAAAAAGAAGATTTTCAGATATAAGATTTTCATTTTCCTAAGACAGGTGTCCAGAAAGGCCCCATGGTAGAATGGTCCAGGAAATGGACCACAGCATAAGCCTAGCTGCATGCTGGAGGAATGCTGAAGTTGTATGCAGTAAAGTGAGTGAATATGGAGTGTAGCTAATAGCATCTTTTAGGGAAAACCCCATAATTCTGCCTTTCCCTTTACTATTTTGATCACTAGAATTTGTAGAGATCACTGTTATAAAGGTAATGGTAGTAGCCACTAATGTGCAGTTGTTTCTGGAAGCTGGTTTGATGTCTCAGTAGAACTGAAAAGAGAAGGTATATGAGGACATTGTCTCTTTTTGCTCACGATTACAGAGTGAGGCTAGGCTTGGATTCAACAGGCAAATGAACATAAGTCTCTGAAAAACATAAGATGGGACATAAAAAAATCAATATACTCAGTAGTATTCTGTGTCTTTAAGAGAGAGTCTGGGAAGTTCCCTGAAGTGTTCCTTCACACGCAAATGAAAGTTTTATGTAGGAATATTGAGAAGTTGCTTCTTTACAGTAGCTGCTTATTAAACATTTCTGAAGCATTGGATATCTTTTAGCTCATCATTGTATAGCACCATTTTTACAGGGATTCCAACTTGCTCTAGGGAAGGAAGAACTAACCATCACTTGTAGCATCAATAGATATAGAAAATGAGGCTAGAAAAATAAATGTCATGGCCAAGGTCGAACAGAAAAGAATGGTAGAATTGGGATTTAAACCCACTTCTCTCCCAGGTGTCTTAACACAGAACTAATCTTCCATTCTTTGTCTTAAAGGTAATTTATATTGTAAGTCAAATTCTTGGTATATTACTCGTAAGAAGTAGCAGGGTAATAAAGATAATTAAGCAGATGTTCGAATTACTAAATGAGTGTCATTTTTTGTTTGAAGGCTATCCCAACATGAACTCAGATTTTAGTCTCTTGTGAAAATGTCTGATATAATGCTAAGTTTTAATAGAGTACCAGAGAGAAGAATATTTAGCTACCTTCAATGTGTTCAGCTATTTGATTAATTGAAGGGCTCAGCAGTCAGCGGACATCTCATTAGCCAATTCACGTAGGCATGCTGTGACTATTTTGGATCACATATCCACAATTCAAATTGACAGTAAAAGTCCAATTAAAAAGTAAATGTATTTTCATACATTGTAGCAGTGGTGTTGTCATGTAGCTTGGGTTTTTTCCTTTTATTTCATTTCCAATTACTCATGTTAATGATGTGCTCCAGCATGTGAGAAACTAATGTTCTTATTTCAAGCTCTGTTTAAGAAATTGTCAGGCAACCTTTCCCATACTGTTCTGCTCAGCTGCTGCAAAGTTGTGTACTTTGACTATATGTGCAGAGGTTATAGTGCCAGATGGTATGGTTGTTTCTAGGATGTGAAAAACCACAGAGAGACCTCTGAAATATATCCCTTATGACATAAAACATCACACTTTAACTGGCTTTTCAGAGATGTGACTTATAGGTAAATTAAGGTGCAGAGAGCCAATGTATCTAACACTGAATATCAAAAGGTCAGTTGATACATTTCCAAAGGCATTCAATTGATCTTCAGTATTAGACTGCTTTTTAGCAGTATTCTTTACTGACATTAGTTTCCTGCTTTAGTCTATTGTTTAAAAGCCAGAATGTTAATTTATCCATCAAAATCATACTCTTAAGTCTCTACATTTATTTTGTTATTCATTATACAGAGAAATTATAGAATATATTTGCTAGTACTTTAAACTAGATAAGATTATACAGCTCTACTGAAGTAATACAAAGCTTCTACAAATAGAGGTTCACTCTGAATCACATCAGAGCCAAAGCGAAGAATTAGGAAGCTGTGTCTGGTTTCCTATCTACCCTCTCCCCCATTCTTCAAGAAAACAAACTAAAGAGAATTTTTTCTAATGGTTTAACTCCATATACATTCTTTGATTTATATAAAGCAAATTTCAGTGCTGGAACAAGGGAGAGGGCAGGAGAGGGGACTCTTTCAAAGGTAATCATCAATTCTGCTGGTTGAAATATTTTATGAGTCTGAAAGTCCCCCAAACCCCCAGTAAGAACATGCAGAGGAGGTACAACATACTTCCATTGCCAGTGAACTCTGCTAGCTGGTGTAGGTTGGGGAACTTTAGGATTCTACAAGTCTGTTTCTCTATAATTCAAGGGCAGCATTTGACCTCACTGACCTGCAGGTGAATTCTTGGTCATCATGAAAGGGCTTTGTAAACCATACATGAGATCTCTTTTCTCCCTGGGTGCTTGTGTTCTACCATGCAGCAGCTGAGCTTCAGTATGCCAGTGAATTCAGTTTTGTGTAGGAGCCCTTCTTACTCCAGCTGACCACAAACAATGTCTGTGAATATGTATATTCTGGATTATTTTTTCCATATATATACATTTCCTTTTCCCCAAAGGCTCTTGGAACAGCACGCAGACATGCCTGTTTATTTGGTTCCAAAAAGTTCCGCAACACCTGAATGTCAGGCAGGTCAGCAATGAATCTGAGTGGGCTAAGTCACAGCCCTTTGTGGAATACAAATTCCTTATATTTCAGTGAAAAGCCACAAATATCTGATGTAAACTTCAGATCCCAGAAACTATTTCAGATCTTTATTTAATCTCCCCACTCAGTGTGGGAATTTGAGCATTCATTTCATCCTGTGCATTGTACGGGAAGAGAAAGAGCAACAGAAAAGATTTGCCAGTGACTGTAGACCTACATTTGCAGCTTTTCCCATTCTGTTCTGGAATTCAAGCTCTTTTTCCTCTGACAGTTTGTAAGTGTGTATAATTCAAGATCCTTACATTTAGATGTTGGCAACATGGTTGCTACTTCAATATTTTTGATGTTTTATGGTCAGCTTCTTTCATCTTTAGCATACTTCAATTAGGGACAAAGCCAGCACATAAGTGCTTTGAGTAGAAGCGTTTCATTTGTAAATCCCCACACAACGAGGAAATGAACATGGGTACTGTGAAGAGAGTTTAATGAGAAGCAGCAGACTGATCCATTCACATTGGCACAGACTTCTGAAGTTCATAATTCAGTGCCTAAAACTAGTATTTTGCTAACTAACTTGCTATATAGATTAAATAAAAAGGTTATTTTGATTAACATTTGTCATTTGTCATTTTGTCAAGTGAACTGAGAAAACATAATTTTAATTCTACAGACGTTTATTGACATCTCAAAACTTACCAGAAGGTTACTTTATTTTTCTCTTCCACATAAAAATACCTTGTTGTTTTGAGAACACTGACTAGTCAGTCATTTGTGTCTACCCAGCATTCATTTAAGAATGATTTATTCATTCTGATTAGTAATCAGATCTGGGTAAGAGACATTAAAAAAATGTAAAAATATTCCTCTATCTCTGAATTATTTCTTGCTTTTAAGGCAGAGAAAAAGTAAAACAGGTCATCAAGAAATTAGATACATAAAGATGAGAGGTGAGATAATGAGCTCATTTGCATTGCATTCAGGGTTTGTTTTGAACTTCAAAACATGAGATCATAAACCAGTCAACATTTAAATATTGCCAGCTATATGAAAAGCTAAATCAAAAATGGGCTTTTACTTTTTTTTTTATCCTCTAACAATTATTCTCTCACTGGATGTTTTCTGTCTTTTCTTTGGTAATTTCTGAATGTGAAGTACTGTCGTCTATTCTTTATTTCCTTTTTTAAAAAACAAACCAACAAATCAAACTCCATAAACAAATTCTGAAGTCTACTGTAAATAGCATTTAGTGGAGATTAGAAGAATAGAAGGTATATTAGAAATGCAGGTATTGGGTTATTCAGAGACACTCTCCTTTAAAAAATGCTGCTGGTACAGGTCAGAGCTTGACTTTGGGCAAATGAAATTTGTTCTACATAACAGATAAACAGAGCTAAGGAAATGGACCTCAAATGCATTTTTCCTGTGCTTTAGAAGACATTTCATAGGCCTTTCACAGTAGTGCTTATATGTAGTCATTTTGCATATACACTATTCAGACTTCTATGAGGGCAGAAGGAAGAGGAAGGGTTTCTTTTTATGTTGGGGCTTTGCAATCTGCCACAGGGTGGTGGAGAATAGACAGGACAGCTGTACTTGCCCTTTTGCAAGAATAAGCCAAAGGACAATCTAAGCTTGCAGTTAAAATGGTGGGAGCGTATGTTGGCATGTATGTTAAGGTGTTGCCAGCAAGATTTCCATCTTTATCCTTCTATTCCTCCCCCCATTTAATTTCTTTGTAGAGAATAAGTTGCTTCTCCATGTTTTACTGATTAGATTACTTCTTATATCCTTGGTAAATCTGGACATGGGTTGTACATCTCTTAATTCCCCCTTTTCCAATTACTTGGATGAAACCTTCTTGCTCTTCTCAGAGCAGAGAAATTCATATTCTGAGCAGAACCAGGCAAGAACCTATGGTTTTGTCAGGAGTTTCCTTTCCTCCTTTTCCCTGAACAGACAGAAAAGGCTGTGACAATTTTAGCCTGCTGTGATAAATGATAGCTCAACTGGCTCATCGTTATAGTGGAGGAGTGAGCTTAAAGACATAAGAGGATAACCTTTCAGAGATGCACAAATTTGCTCAAATAAATAACATCAGGAAAGGGCACCATATTTTTCCTTAGTTGCTTTTTTTCTAGTGTCTGAAACTAACTCATGCCCTAGCTACCACGGTACTGTAAAGTCATTTGATTTTCCATTTTCTAGGTTATCTGTTCAAATTTGGTCCAGGATGTCACTTGGCCCAATCTTCTGTAAATTAGATGTGCTTGACTAGGACTACTGTCATATACTCAGTAACTGTAAGAGGAAACACAAGCTTTGCCAGTATAAAAATGGAGACAGAGACAAAAACCAAAGTGATGTGAGTAAAAAGCAGTTCAGGTGACTTTTTGCAGAAAGCCTATTGGAGTCTCCAGTCAGCCTCACTGATAAGCTGCTATTCCTGCTTGCAATCTATTTTCCACTGAATATAATCAGCAAAACAAACACAAAATAATCTTGTTAGTTGCAGACTGCTGTGTTGGCACCTGAACAGCTCCTAATGTGCCAGCTGCTGCTTTGTTTTGTTTTGTTTGTTTGTTTGTTTCTTGCTGTATTAATGGATTTTACACCACTTTTATTATCCAGTGAAAATATAAAAAAGACCATTCAGGTTGTGTGGATGCCAAGGTGGTTTTGCGGAGAAATCTGGCTGCATAGCATTCATTTTTGGAGTTGGTGATCATTGCATATTTTCACTTGATTACACATGTACAAAATATGTGGCCTGTTAAGTGCTTTGAGTGGTCATAAGGGATCCACTTTGGGTTTTGTAAGGATACCTGTACACTGTACACTGCATCACTTTACAGCAGGTACTCTGCTGAATTGCTGCCATCACCCTGAACAATCATACAATACCTCTCTTAATCCTATCTTCCTTTCCTCAAGAAAGACTGGTTTAGAACATGCAAAAAATGTTCATGGTAAGATGAAAGAAAAAGTATGAGATTTTTATTTGCTTCAGCATTGCAGATAATTTTGGTTTGCTTTCACCTCCTCAACTGACTTTCTCAGATATAATATCTTTCAATCCTGGACAGTGAAAGTAGTGTGAGAAAATAAAATTTTATATTATTTTGACCCTTAAGAGACTAATCAGAAAAAATACTCATAAATGTGAAAGCCAAGATATTAAGGGTTTTGTTAAATTTAGTTGGACAGGCTTGGTTTACAGATTGCATACTTTCCCAGGTGAAATTAGTGGTAATTTCTGAAGCACGTAAGGGATGTATTTCAGGACTTGGAAGAATTTTTTGATAGCTGTGGAGGAGAAAATCTCTGATACCTAAGCACTAGTTATGGCCTTTGTGCACAAAATTACTATTGCTTATCAAATAATTCTCATAACTCTCACATCCATGATAAGCATAGATCTTCACATACCTTTTAGAATTTACAGTGTCTGTGGGGGTTTTAAAAATCATAGCACAATAATTTAGATGGGAAAACTGGATTTATTTTTATTTTGTATATTGTCCAGAGGCTTTTCCTCAAGTAATAATCAATTTCATATTTCTGATAAAAGCTTCATACAGTATTTATGGTCTTTAAAGGGTTTTAGACTGAGAGTGTTTATGAAATACTTTGGAAAAATCCTTGTTTAGAAATATTGGGATAGCAGCTGTCCATTAAACCAATAATGGTATTAAAACAACAACATAACATTAATATTTTTTTTATGTCTTCTAGCCTAAGTCATAAAACTTAACCAAAGCAATCCCAACCTCTCATTCTCCATATTGTTATATTTTTTTTTTGTGAAATACATTTCAGGAATAAAATGGACAAGTAGTTTATGGCACGTGATTAAACATGATCAGTAACATAAATAAATATATATGGAGCACATAAATATAGACAAAGCTATGTCAACGGAGACAAACCAATAGGCTTTTGGGTACATACACATACATGGCTTTTTGATAGAACAAGACACGGAGATTTTATAATCATCAGTACCCATGTTTACCACTTGCTTGCTTTCCAGTCTGCATGGTTTATTGCATATTATAATTTGAAAAGATTATGTTACCAGGGTAATGAACAATAAAAAAATTGCAATTCATCCTAATAAACTTGAATGGTAACTCACATGCCTTGGACATTTCTAGCCAGGCATAATTTATCCACATCTTTGGCTGTGAAACATTGTGGATCTTCTTAACTTAGTCCCTGACAGATGGTTTAAGCTTTTTCAGGACTCCATTTCCAATCACTTTGCCCATATTGCAAAATTGGCCTTGAAAAAGGGTAAAGAGTTGTTATGCTGCATTAACATCTCTTATGAATTGCTTGCTGTGAAGGACATGAAAAAGAAGGAAATCAGAAAAGCAAGTTTTAAAAATGCACTTTTGAAAGTCACAAATGTTAGATAAGATGATGATCTTAATGTATGTCCCTCGCCTCAATTAGAATGTGAATGTGGTCACATTATATGTGATAATGAAAACATTATAACACAACCTGCTACCTTGTTTCATAAATGATTCAGATTGCATTCATGATAAGAAGTGTTAAAAGTGCTGTAATTAGAAAGACTTCTTATAGCCTTAAACCCTGCTGATGGATAGCACAATTGACTGCTATTAGATGAACTGAGATTTCTGTAGCACTCTCAAGATTTTTGCTACTCTGAGTGGAAAGGCTCAAATATTTGCATTCATTTCTGCATGAAACATGGATTGATCACACGTACATTGCCAAATTTTCATTTTCTTTTGCAGCTTCAGCTGACTGGCTTCTTCATATAAACTGCTGTTCTTTTCTTCTTGCTGCCTTTTAGTTTATGATAAAAATCAATGAAAGCTGAAACCTTCCACAGTCATCTATAAAATGCAATTACTGTATACAACACACAGTAAAGCTCCTGTGGTGTATATGTTGAGACATAATTTATGCCACTTACCTCCAGAGAGGTATTGATCCTCCTCTGTGAATATCTTACAAAAGGGCTGTTGAATGCAGGCTCAAGGAAATATGTGGTTATTGGGACTGATCTGTAATTTGATTAATAATGACCTAATTCTTGAACTCTGTTCCTTACTGCACTGTTTTCTGTGACTGAACCTTTTATTCTAGAATACTGCCCCTGCTGATCCCCTCCAGAGTCCCACCCTTCCTTGCTGTCCCTCAGAAGCAATGTGGCGTCTATGATACACACCAAGGATCCATAGGAAAAAGCTGAAGTAATCTGACAGATTTGGTTTTTATTTTTTAAATGGTTTGCAATCTTTTCTGACCTTGACAGTCGTGGTTGTCCAGCACAGCCTTCACTCATTCTGTGATGGGGTCCAGTTCCTAGTTTCCTACTGTGTATAGGAAGGAA
Source organism: Acridotheres tristis (assembly GCA_037013685.1). NCBI lineage: Eukaryota > Metazoa > Chordata > Aves > Passeriformes > Sturnidae > Acridotheres > Acridotheres tristis. Next base: position 24,963,330 of record CM072886.1, read on the forward strand.
AAGCAATTCTGAACAAAGAGTACAGCAGGGATTCTCCAATATAGTAAAAACTCAATAATTTAATTTAACTCATGGTTTTGAGACCTGCAATCTAATGTATAAATTGTAGAATTCTAAATTAATTTAGGTTAGAAAAGACCTTTAAGATCATCACATCTGACCATTTCCTTAACACTGCCAAGTCCACCACTAAAACATATATTAAATGCCACATCTACATCTTTTAAATACCCCCAGGGATGGTGACTTAGCTGCTTCCTTGGGTGGCCTGTTCCAATGCTTGACGACTCTTTCAATGGAGAAGTTTTTCCTAAAAACCTGGATAAACTTCCCCTGACACAACCTAATGCCATTTCTTCTTGTTCTGTCCCTTGTTACTTGGGAGACCACCTGGCTTCACCTCCTTTCAGGTAGTTGTAGACAGTGATAAGGTTTCCCCTGGGCCTTGTCCTCTCCAGCCTAAACACCATGAGCTCCCTCAGCTGCTCCTCATCATACTTTTATTCCAGACCCTTCACCAGCTCTATTGCTCTTCTCTGGACACACTCCAGCACCTCAGTGTCTTGTAGTGAGAGGTCCAAAACTGAACATGGGGTTTGAGGTGCAGCCTCACTGGTGCCAAGTACAGGGGGACGATCACTGTCTGTAGTGCTCCATGGGGTTGTTGTGACCCGAGTGCAGGACCCAGAACATTTCCTTGTTGAATGTCATACCATTAGTCCTTGACACATCAATCCAACTGGTCCAAATCACTTTGCAGAGCCTTCCTGCCTTCCAGCAGATCAGCATTCCTACCCAGCTTGATGTCACCTGCAAACTGTCTGGAGGCAAATTCGATCCCCTTGCCCAGATCTTTGATGAGGATATTAAACAGGGTTGGCCCCAACACTGAGCCCTGGATGATGCCAATAGTGACTGGTTGCCATCTGGATTTAACTCCATTCACCACCACTCTTTGGGCTGAGCCTCTTTATTATACAGTGAACAGTTCATCCATCCAAGCAATGAAACACCAGGACAACCCTTCAAGAATGATATAAAACAGAAAGTAGGGGGAATTTATGTAAACGTTTCAGTGTTCTGGTGTTGGGTAATACTTGTATAGCAAAATAATGAGAAAAAACCACTTCTGCAAGAATAAACCTCAGGTTACTCAGGGTTTCAGCCCCTTGTCTCAGGTAAATTCCTCAAATAAAGAGTTGTTGAGGCGTGTCTCTGACGCAGTTTCCATTTCAAATTTCATATTCCTTGAGATGCCACGATAATGTTAACAATTTGCTGTATGATATGTAAAAACCATGTGTATTCATAGAATGAGAGTTCAGGAGAGTTTAATTCACTTTGGGCAGAGACCTGGGTAGGAGGTAAGCTTCTCTGTGATGTGATTACAGTAGATAGTTCAACCTCGTTCTAACATAAATGTTCTGGTTTGGGATTTGACAGAAGTTAGTTATCTATTGTGATTGCATTGTACTTGTTGAGTATTACAATGGGGCATGACAAAATAATACATATCGAAAATTAGAGAAATTGCCCTTTAAGGAATGCTAAAAATATATTTCTGACCCAGATTGACCTAAACAAAATCAACATATAAGGGGCATTTTTCTCTTAATCTATTTATTAGTGGGGTTTTCAACAAAGCATAAGCTCATATCATCCGTTCTGAAAAACTTGAAGTGGTGCTTGAGTAGCAACTGAATGAAAAGTAAACTAAACCTCATTACAAATACAGAAAAACATGCCAAAACGACCAAAACCCCCAAAACTCGGGCTAAGAAATCAAAACTAGAAACCATTTTTGAAATTCATTCAAAAGTGAATTTCATTTTACAATGCTTTTTATTTTGTCAGTCATATTATTATGAAAACATAGTCTCTGTAAAGCAAGTGCCAGTGTCTTTGTGCATTCCTCCAAGCAAGGATTACAGCTGTGAGTTGTGCAGCCAGCAGTGTTACCTGCCTGGGCAAAATCTCATCATGGCCTTCTGCATTGGCTTTTCCATCTATGAGATGTTTTGTATCTTTGCTTAAAGATAAAAGTCAAAATTCCTTTGAAAAATACTGTTGAGACTATGAAGCTTGACTGTGCATTTAATAAGAGATAAAAGAGCCATCACTACAGTGGTAAGCAATTAAACTCCTAATGTTTTTGCTGACTTCAGTTTTTTTTCCTGCAATGTATTTTGTAAAGTTTTGTTCACTCTGGTAAGAAAAATGTCCTTTTGATATTCAGATGATGTGAATGATGAGTAAAATGCCTGACACAGAGTGGTAGTCCAGCCCAGATATGGAAGGGATGTCCTTCAGCTGAATAACGATGTTGCCATAAGAATCAGTGTGTTGCGATTGCCCATATGCAAATTCAGGTTAGAAATCACCTAGCAATCAGAGAAGTGGATTCTGCAGCATCTGACCAGTTGGGAGAGCTAAATGAAGACGTTAATTAGCATTAATATGGATTTTGGTCAGTTCTGGAAGACATGATGGGATGTGGTGCCTGTCGTAGCTTATCAGAATCCTTTTGCAACTAACTAACTAACTAACTTTTAACTCGTACAAACTAAATCCACCCTTTGAAAAGGATGTGGTGCTGCTGATTTCAGTTTGATTGCAGAGTGATATTAAATGTAGCAATACTTTACATTTAAAATGCAAATAATGCTTTGTAGAGAATATAGGAGATTTTAAAAAATCCTAATTACAACCACGGCTAGTAGATTCATATGAACTCGCTCTCATGGGTGAAGGCCTAAGAGAGGGGTCAGGGAACTGTGATTTTTCTGAAGCCAGAAATTCAGCTAGAATAGTTTGAAGATGAAGTCTCTTGAGAACATTTGATGAACCAGAGAATGACAAAATGCAACAATTTTGCAGTTTTCCTTGCTACACACACTGCCCAAGGAGTGTAAGGGAAGGCAGAATGGAAGGTATGTAATGATATCCTATTTGGAAATTTCCTATTTAATGGAAGAATTATCAGGTGCCTGGTTGCCTCTGCCACATTTCCAGCTTCCGTAATGAAACCAAACTTCCTGTACTTGCCCATGTAAATTCTAGTTTGTTAAGCAAAAGGTTCTATTACTGCACAGTAAATGCTGAACAGACTTTATACACCTGAGGGATTTGCTCTGAGTTTTCATTAGTATCTGGGTTCAGTAGATACCAGTTGTGGCCAAGGTTGCTGTGATTCCAAAGCAAAGTTTTGTCTAGCTTGAGTGTCCCAAATTGGATCAGACAATACAGATGTTGTGTTATCATCAATTTGATCAACAGCTTATCAGTGCCTAGTCACTGGCACACCGTCTTGTCTACAACTGAGATTCAATGTGTTGCTACAGGAATTCAAGGTGATCTACAGGGCCATGACCCTGGGAGAGTGAACCTTCACATCTGACCAGTGCCTGGTCTTGAGCAGGTAAACACAATTCCTGACTGGGAAATTAAATCTCATGGGAAGTAATACTTTACCTACAGCATATCAAATCTTCACAGAAACAGGGGATAGGTACAGAATTGTTTTGGTCTGTCATTGTTCCTCTACTTTCCTTTTCCCTGCTTTTTGACTATTACATTGCATTCTGGCAAAGGATTTGAATGAAGGTGCTGGGAACTGTCCCAAGAGACAGGGTAGCAGCCTCTGCAAGTCTGGTGTCTGACATGATTCCTTCTTGTGCAGAGTAACTCTGTAGGCAATGGGGAGCTCTTGGGAGGCTTTGAATGAACTTCACATCTTGAACTTACTTCAAAAAAACCCAAAAACCTTATATTTGCATGTGAAATATTACATCAAGGTGAAATAGACATCGAGTACACACTGACTGCTTCACTGGTTGCAAGTCTGACCATGTTTCCTCATGCATGTTTTTGGGAGTTAGATTTCTGCTATAAAAATATACTAAGGCTAATTAATTTGAAATCTTGGTCTCAGACAGGACTTAGCTTAGTGGTCTAAGAAGCACCTGGAACCTGTTTTGAGAGTTTATTTTTAAAATTCCATAGGTTACACATTTGATGTAGAATTTAGTCCTTTGCAAGATTTCTTGGGCTTTCATGATCTTCATCTACCAAATCTGTATTCATATTAATTTGTGTCCTATCCATTTCCTATGAAATTTCTTGCTCCTATTTCAAGTGCAGACTCTGAAATTAGAGAGTTTTTTAGTGCTTTATAAAAATTTAGGCTGCTTTCTTATGTTACATTGGTTCATCCAGGCTTAGGGTACTGACATAGTCTGTTAGCTGTTATGCATTTGCCGATGGGTGATAATTAAATTTTATTGCTTTCAATTGTGTGACTGTATGCAAAAAAATCTTCTGTGAAAACTGGATCAGAAAATAAGACAGGTATAAAATCTTTGCCTTGTATAAAAGACTCAAACACAAGTGTTCTTCCAGCCACGTTGTGTCAACAACAAATTTCCAGGTGTGTTTAGAATGGTATTAACCCTGTAGTTGTCTTGAATACCAGATGCAGCCCATTGGTTTGATTGCAAGTGTGGCAGCTACTAGGAAGCATACTTTGTATTTTCAAGGTGGGCTCAAAGGAGGGCAGGATGTGAAGGGATTCCAGCAGCAGACTGGTCCTGCACCAACCTGAGGCTGTTGTGCTGCTGGGAACAAAGCCAGGGCAGAGGCCAAAGGAAGGGCCAGTCACTGCTGCAGATGCCAGTGCTCAAGAAATAGAATCTGGAAGTTAACAGCTGCCAAACTAGCCCTCAGTGTAGCCAAGCTGGTTGGCTTTTTTTGGAAGAGATGACAGAAAGTGGCCAAAGGGACCAGTAGTGGCAATTCTCCAACTACAGGACTGAAACAAAGCCAAATAAGTACTGTGATTGTACTGGTCTTTTCAGAATAAGAGGCACTGTCAGTGGAATCCCAATTCAGACATTTTCTTTTGTTGCATCCACATCCTAGAGGATCTGCAATTAAATAGATCAAATGTATGAGAAAAATGTAATCTTCCTCCCACTTTTCTTACTCCATTCCAGTCCAGGGCAATGGAGAAATTAAAAATAGACACTGCAGCTCCTCTCCAAATGTCATGATCATGGATCATTTCAAATTAGTAACTCAGCCTTGTGTGCAAGTCAGTGGGGCATTGGCTGATGGGTCACCCCCTTAAACAGGGGGCTTACTTATTGCCCAGCCTAAGGTAGGAGTTTAGAAGCAAATGATGATGCCTCAACACCTGCCTGGAGTTCATAGAAAGCACTGCTAATTCTTGCTAAGCTCCCTTTGGTCTGCTGCTGTGCCTGGTGCCCACAGCTGACCTGGCAGCCTTCCACGCTGTGGCTGCAGAGCAACCTCCCTCAGCCCAGCACAGGAGGTCAGGGGCAGGGGTCCTCAGTCTGATCACCTCTGCTATAGAATGCCTAGCTAATAACACTCCTGAATTGTGTTGTGGTCCCAAGGAGAATATTGATTCTTCCACCTAAACAAGTCATCCTTTCTCAGGATTAGTCAGGTCTCTCTAAAAGCTCGTGCCACAGTTAAGGGTGAGACCTCATGCTAGGAATGAGGGCAAAAAGAGATGGGGAGAGAGAGAGACATTTGAAGCTAAAGAGATTATATTTTTGAAGTAAGGAAGAAAACCTCTGGGAAGCTGACCAGAAGAAAGGGTTCATATTTGTGAAACAAATCTAGTGTGAAAGGAGATTGATTTCTGGGGGAAAGGCAATATGAAAGCTGTTACTAGAATTGACTTTTATTCTAGCACATCTGGAGAGATCCTTTTCACTTTATAGATGCAGGATGGACCATGTGTGAATTATAGAATCACATGAGAGCTGAACAGATCGTATTCCTATGGCCATCTTCATCTATCATACAAGATTTGTCAGGCAGTTCATCTTCTTACAATTGAGCCATCATCTTAACATGCTAAAATGTAGAAGGGGAATGTTTCCTGTTTCTGCTCCTAAATACAGAATTTACTCCATAGTGATCTCAACTATGTACTGAGAATGGCCCAGTTACACCCATACTTTTCTATATTCAAATATGTAGCCTCAAAGTACTTTATTTCAAATCCTGAGTTACAAAGGGAGGAATTGGAAAGCTCAGATTCCTATCTGATGTAACCACTCCCAGCCTGGGAAACAATGAAATATAGCTTATGTTGTACACCTTAGGAAGCCAGGTGATTCACTGCCTAAATATACCTGCTTCCTTCCATTGACTACAAAGGGAAAGCACTATGATGGGTTGTTATAGTTGTTTATAGACATCTATAGGATGATCAGCTGACACAATGGAATCATTATAGCTTGATGGGACTTTGGAGCTGAGACCCCAAATTATCAGCACAGTCCCTTTTTAGGGCATGCCTACAGCTCAGTAAGCAGGAGACTTAGCTACTCAGAGACATTTTTCTCATTGTCTGAAAAAGTGGAGTGCAAATTTTTCCTGTTGGTATGTTTTACATAGAGGGTAGCTACACCCTGGGGTTCTTTGCTATAAAGCAGAGAAGAGATGCATAAGGTGTTATTATTACAAATATTATTGCAGAATCTGATAAAACATGTCTGGAACCTATTCTTAAAAAATCCAATGATATGGATTTTGCAGTCTTTCCAGGCAATCTGTTCCGATGCTTTGCTCTCATCAAGTTAGAAAGTTTTTCTAATGCCTAGTCTAAAGTTTCCACATTCCATTATTTCTTGTTCTAATCCCTGTGGACATGGAGAACAATTGATTCCAATTCCTCAGCAGGGTACTGTTCAAGTCTGTTATGACATTTCCTGTTAAGTGTTTCACTCTCCAAACTGAACAACTCTGGTTTTCTTCAGTCTTTACCTGCAGATCATTTTTCCCCAGTCCTCTAGTCCACCTTGTTTCTCTCCCTGGACTTCTGCAAGAAGCAGAGTGCCTAAAGGTGCATGCAGTACTTTAGCTGCTTACTGATTCTGGAGTAACTACAGGCAAATCTTACACATGATACTGTCCATATAAACTCTGCAATAGTTTTTGCAGGGAGGTGGGAGTGTTTATTTCTGTTCAGCTTGTGATCCCCCATAGGCCACAAACTATTTCCTACAGACTCATTTTCCGCCTTCTATTTGTACAGTTGATTACTCTACATAACTGTAGCACTTTCACTTGTCCTTACAGAATTGCATCCTATTGATTTCAAACCACTTCTTCAAATCACCAAGTTCATTTTTAATAGTGAAAAATGAGATCTCCTACCTCAGAGCCTCTCTGTGTTCAGTATGGTAACATAGGAAAGGATCACAGGTTTTCCTCTGCTTTTATTCTTATGGAGTGGCAAGGCACAATGTCCACAACTCTGCTGACATGAGTCTAAGCTTTGGGATAAGAAGAAATAAATATCCTTTGTTACAGTGGAGCCTGAAGGTGAGACAAGTTTATCCAACTGTTTCTAAGTGTTTTCCAGTGTTTCATATAAAGTTCCTTATTCCATCACATGTATTAAAAAGAAGAGGGAGAAAAATATACTTTTATTCCTCAGCAGGGGGACCTTTGTTTTAGGTACTGTATTCACGTGAATCAGTAAATGATTCCTGCTCTGCTAAATTTGTCACCTAAACACAAGAAACTAGAAATAGAGGCAAGGGATTTAGCAGGTAATGGAAAGGTGGCAAATTGTATATTCATTTTTGGCACTTTCTAGGAAACGTTTTAGTCATGTTGATGAGAGAAATGGAATGCAAAAATATAGGGGAAACGTACAAAATGTAGGGAAAAGTGAGGCTAAATGAAGGGGACCCAGCGTGCTAAGGGCAATGTAGTGGGAATAAAACTAAAAGAAGATTCTGGGAGGAGACTCTAGAAAAGAGTCAAAGACAAGCCAAGAAATTCCAAACGAAACTGTATAACACAGTCTGTCTGCCAAGAGGTCTGCATTTTGTTGCTTTCAAGTAACACATCTCTAGCTGGACAAATACGAGAATTTGTCTTTAAATCCATGGAGCACGAAGGGAGCAGACAGAGGAATGGGAAGGAGTGTTTTGTCAAGGATCTCTGTGTGGATACGAGGGTGTGTGTCTCAAGCACAGTTCAGGGAAGTGCTAAGAGAAGAGGTGGCACCTTTCAAGATATGTTCCACATTGAGTGGCATGTCTGTCATTGTGCAGCAAGCCCTTCACAAAAGAAATGGATCCTGTAGACTGGAAGAGGATGATGACACAACTGTATTTTATACCTGCTCCAAGGACAATGCCTTCAGGAACACTTGCTGTGGTGCTCTTCCATGCTGAGTTCAAAGCATACTCCTTCAGAAAATTGCAGTCTATTTTCAGTTGCTGACTGATTCACTGTGAATTAAAATGGGGTGTTCAGAAGGGTGAAATCAGAACCATTTATAATCCAGGTTCTTTCTTTGTTTTTTCATTTCTTCTTCCTCCCCTCTCTCCTCCCTGACATAATTGGGGCACATTAGCTTCACTGTCTCAGTTCATTAGGTCATTTCTGAAAATCGAAAATCACAGTTTTGTATTTATTGGTGTCTTTTTATTTGTAGGAAATAATTTGCAGTGAAACTACTTCTAAATTTCCTACTGTGTAGAAGGCTCCGGAGCTGTTTGTTTATACTTCATCAGAAGAACTGCTGGAAATAATAGCTCTGAGTTAGGGAATGATTTTGCCCAAGGACTCTAGCTTTGGTAATTAAAAATACCAGTCCCTCAGGATGCTGAAAACCCTCACTTCTTGTGGACTGCAGAGGGTCCTCAGCTCTTTGCAACCTCATGACCTAATTTTGATGTGATGGAGTAAGCTTTTCAGAACATACGTAGGGCAAGTTTATCTCTGGTGCAGTATCCAAAACCAGTGCAAAAACAGATAAATGACATCTATGGGATATCCAAGGGTAGTTTCTTTTAACTATATTTAACTGATGATGTCTCTTTAGCCTATGATATTTATAACAGGTAAAATCTGGTCTTTTTCTGTTTACAACTGACAGAAATTGAAAAGATTCAGAAACTGAAAATTTAAAAAGATGGCCTGTAAAGAAAACAACTTTCAGTTTACATAAGAGATGTGTTTATTGAATCTTTACATGGCCTTTAGAAAGGAAGGAAAAATTCAGGATTATCTCTACAGGAGAGAAACAAATATTTTAGAAGATTACTGATAAATGAGAAATCTCTTCAATTTGCCTTTCACAGTCTTTTTTGTCTCAGCATCACTTTACTCCTTTTTTTTTCATTTCCCTTCATCCTTTTTCCTGTCAATGATATCCCTTCCCTCATTTTTCCAAATTACATTTTAAAATGTCAGCCTTACCTATGGCAATAGTAAGCTAGTTCATTCTATCTTTAATGTTGCCTTTGAGTCCAGAGGAACTTTCCTTGCCCATTTTTCCTGCTTGCTTAAAGATATTTCCTAAGAGTCTCCATGAGAGGCTGTAAGATGCTATCAGGCAAGCCTTTAACTAAGATTGCAAATGGGGAAACTACTCTGAAGTTTCAATGTGCAGAACAATTTTGCAGAATATTTGCTTTATATTCTAAAGTCAGCCCTTGGCTTACTTCTAAGTCTGACTACAGCCTGAGTGGGAGCTGTGTTTGATTCTTAAATATGACTTTGAAGGTAAACACTTTCATTAGGACTTCTGTAATGGACTTGGAAATCTTTTAATCCAAAGTTTTGTTCCTGGAACGATTAGTTGCCTGTGCCCTAGCCTGAGGGAAACTGCCACGAGGGAAAATAATATGAAAGATAGATGTAAATGGAGAACTGTGCCATTACCACTTAAAATTCAGTTCCTTGTCTGTGATGTTTTCAGAGAATACAAAACCATTTCTATATGAAAAAAAATTGCAAACCATACCAGTGATAATGTATTGCAACTTCCTAAAACAAAGACTGGAAAAATGATTTACGCATTTTGTTCGCTCATTCATTGTAATTTGTTTTCTGTGGAAATATTCAATGATGTCAGGAGTTCAGACTAGAACTGGTGGTGATATTGTTACTCCTCTAACACTAGGAGTTGGAGTTGTCAGTGGAAAATTCAGTTAGTAGTCTGAATAAGTCTTTTACTGGGTAGGTGATGGTTGGGAAGGTATGTGCAACAGGTGTGAAAATGGGTTGTTTCCTGGGATATCAATAAAGTTCTGGCAAGACCTGAGAAACCCTTCTGGCCAGATTCTGAACTTTTACCCGTGAATTTGACAGTGGAAATGGAAATGAATATTTTACACATAAAAATTATATTATCAGGACAAAGATGCCCCTCTAAGCAACAGCTTCATGAAATGTACCCCAACTTACCAACATGTGCAGCACAGGATGAGTACTCAAAATCTCAGAATTGTAGTAGGAAAACACAAGTAAAGACAAGGAGTTAAAATATACTTAAAAATTGTAGGAAGTTTTGCAGAAAAAAGTCCTCTACAGAAAGCGATTATTTCTTTTTCTAACAGGGCAAAACTGCTACCCCAGAGAACTGAAAATATTTAGGGAAATTATATAAGCAAGAGCAGGAGAAGGCTGACAGGTGCTAAAGAGTATTCAGGTCAGACAAAGGCATCTGCCAAAGACATCAGTCATACAAGATAAGGAAAATTACAATTGAACTGTGGGAGGAACACGTGCTGCTCACAAAAGAGTATCCTGAAAACTTAATGGCATATCAAAACACAAAGCTAAATAAAAAGGCCAAGTATTAAACAAAACTTATATGTCTTGGTGAAAGGCTAAAAATGCTAGGAAGGTGAACTTGATTACTTGGTAATATGGCTAGAAGCCTTCTATAGCCTGGAAGAATGAAAGATGGAAATAAAATGTTTATAAAACTGGATTTGACTATTCATAATGAGTAGATTTAAGTCATTGAATGGTAGAGTAGTGCACCTAAATTATTTTATGTTCTTCAAAGACATACACTTTCTTAATACATGGAAAAGCCTACGGAAGTACTGTATGTATTTCACAGATTGTGACATTTATTTCATTACCAGTGTCCTGACCAAACCATTTTCCAGGAAAAAAACCTAAGGAGATCAATAAGATATAAGATATCAACTGGTTAAAAACTCCAAAAGGGGTGACTTTGAGTATCTGTCTCTAAGCTACACTGAATAAATAATACTCTCTTGTAACATACAAGGCAGTCCAATTGGAAACAGCTGAAATGCCAGATGTGACATTGATATAATTAAGCTCTCTCTATTAAGTGACCGTGGAGCTGGAAGTACAGTATTGGATGCTACTTTGGACAGCTCACTATAAATCTCTGAAGTAATTTGCAAAGAGCAATAGTGTAACACAGAAAAAATGGAAAGATATAGTACCATCACTTTATTAACTCCATACTCCAGCTGAAGCCATATACATATAAATGAGAAGAGGCCAACAGGTACATGGCAAAAACATAGAAGCATGAAGCAATTTTGATCTGAAGAAAGAGATGTAGTAATGAATTTTAGAAAAGAAAAAAAGACACAGTGAAGGTATACAAGATAGCATTAATAAGAAGCTAAATCTGAGCTTCTATTTACTTTCTGAAGATTTCATCAAAAAGGGACTTTGAAATTGAAAGCCTCTGTAATTAAAACTGATAAAAGGAAATACATTTAAAGATAATAATTAACCTGTGGCATTTATATAGACAATGCAAATATCCTCAGGACATTAAACAGGAAACAACAAACAACAACAAAAAAATCAGTAACATAAGCCCTCAGCATGTTTGCCAACCTGGAAAAAAATGTCTGTAAGCAGGTTATTAAAAAAAACAAACCACTTATTAGTTTGGTTTTTCACTTTCTTTCATGCAGTGGTTACTGTCTAGGTTACCAGAGCATCTGTGTGTTATTTGTTTTAGAAAAGAGGTGAAAAGATAGATGTAAAGTAACCCTTGCAATAGTGACAGTAAGTATTTTGACTTCCCAGATGCTCTCTGAAATCTGATTTCAAATCTTGTAGATGGAACATTTAAAAAACCCTTCTAAAATGATATGTGAGAATTAACATATGTTTTCATACAATTTTCCTTATTATGAAAAAGGAAATAATTTTCTGTCTCAAAGTAAGAGGCTGTAAAAATAGGTAGTAGTAGGCTTGTATCTGTTTTCATCATTTGTATATGTGGGTGAGGGATGGAATGAAAACAGAAAATCTTATGTGTATTTTGTTATTTATTTGGGAAATGGGCCAACATGACAAAGAGAGGAAGTGATGGCCCTGAACCATCTGCCCTGAATCTGAGCATTGTGTGAGGCTTTGATGTTGCAGCTCCTGATTAGGATGGCTTGCTGGGCTGGTGTGGTTGAAGCATACCAATAAGAGGCAGGAAGGTGATGTGATTAGTATCTTATCGGTCTGTCCTTGAATCCCCCATGCTTGTGACCTTGTCTGCATTAATATAGACGGGCTGGGAAAGTGTGTGATTACAGCAGAAGTCCATCAGGGAGCGGACTCATTTCAAGTGCAACACCAGGACGCTCTAACTACTCTGCTTTTGTGCCCCATGATGAATTCCCTGGTAATCTCTTTTCAGGTTACCTGCTGGCAATGGCTTATTTGCATATCTCTTAAGGACATTTAGGGTTAGGACTGCATTTTAAATAAGTTTTTTTAGAAGACCGTGTTAATTTTCCACATCCAAAACCAGATTGCCTTTTTCATGGAGAGAAATATATATATATATCAGTTCTTTCAGATTTGGTTTGCACTCTAAAAACTTATTTCAGAGATCACACTTAATGCACTTTAAAATCAAATCAACATAGGTCACCATTTGACTCTGTGAGGGTGCTCATAGGATGAGGAAAATAGAGGAGCTCATGCCCACCTCAGGTATTGTGGAGTGGCAGGCACTGGGGTCTACTACCTGGGTATGAACTATCTGAAGGTGGGGATGCCTTAGCTGTTCCTCAGATAGAACCAGTTTACAAACTGTAACTGACAGGGGATATGTGTGTGGGGAGGGAGGAGAGGGGAGACAGTAGTCTGCCTGTGCTGAAAACTGTCATCCCTGAGATGGAAAGGGGCTTAGAAAGGGAGCTGTGATTCTTAGGCAACACTGTAGTGGAAATAAAGTAGCCAAGATTTTCCCATCCACTGACAATGAGAGGAAATTCTCAGTTATTTATTGGCAGAGAGAGTATTTTTCTTATGAAATAATTTTTTTTCAGTGCATTCTCTGCATGCTTTCAATACCTATAATTACATGTCCCTGCTCTAAGCAGCTAATGATTTACTTTCACACAGGGTACTCTAAGAGGGACAACAAAGGAGTGGGATGGGGAGTATTAGGGCACTAAGGCTACGAAGATTATGCAGAGATGATATGGACACAGCATGGAGAAATGCTCATTTTGCATTTGCATCCATTTTATGACTGCTCCATGTTGCTAAGCTAACATAAAGAGGCCTCATGTAAATGAGCCAAACCTCCCTGGGTAAGTGATTGAATGGATTTTAGTGGACACACATTCTTGTAGCAATTATGGTAGAGTGGTTTTAAACAGTGGCTGGAATCTGAAATGATATTGAAATCTGAAATGAAACTGCCTAGTTTGATATTGGCATGGGAAGCCTTGTTGCCAAAGGGATTCCCCTGAACCTGTTTGAGCCTACCACAACAATCCACAACCAGGGATCTTCCAAGATGACTGATGGCTGCTCCAAAACCATTAGCCTCATGATGTTTCTGTTACCTTGGATGTTTTGTGGGAAAAAGCAAAAGCAGTCTGCTGCGTGGAAATGGGACGTATTTCCATATTTCCATATTTCCAAAACATCTGTTGACATTATATATGCCGAGTAATTTCATTTCAAAATTGTCATATTTTTCAACATAGGACATCTGTGCTGGTAGGCAGTATCTGTAAAGTGCAAACAAAGATGGAATTAGATGTATAATAAGTATACTCAGACAAAAATTACTTTTCAGTAGAGAAGCAAACATGCAGTGTAACACTTTTATCAGCTATTCTCTTTTTTCAGATAATGCTCTTTCTCCATTCCTCAGTGTAGCAAGAGACCAATATATAGGTTGTGTGTCCCAAACAATTCTGAGACTGTGAAGGTTTTCTATCCATGTAAACAAGTTAGTTTACAAGCCTTAGCTTCTAAATTCCCTGGGTACTTGACCTTTGCTGAGCAAGTTGAATTCATAATGCTCAAGTTCCCCACACACACAGGGTGAGGCAGGTTTGGTACCTAGTCCAGGAGTCCCCAAAAGCTCATATGTCAAAGTTACTCAGTAGGTTACCACCAAAAAAGGGGCTATGCTCCTATCAAGCCAGGAATCAGAGCTTGGAGTTGCTGTGTGTCTTTGTGAGGCAAAATGTTGACCTCTCATTTGCAGGATGGTACCTTATAAATTGTGCAGTGTTCCCATGCTCTTATGGAGTGGTGAGAGCTCTCACTTGCATTATCCTAATGGATTTTGCATTCTAGGCAGTGCCTTCAACACCACCTTTTTGGGATCAAAGTACTCTATGCTCCTTCTGTTGAGGCTGGGCTCCTGCTTTTGAGACAAGTGATTCAAACACCCAGCTGTGATGTAAGAAGTGAGTACCATTCACACCTGCCACAGCTTTTCACACAAAGCAGTCTGAGTTAGGTTTGGTCAGAGAATGCTAGAAATCTAGGCTCCTCTGAGGTCTCAAACATCAGTGCATGTTTCTGAGTTGTTAATGAAAGGTGATTTATCCAGACAGCCAGCTCGGTAAAGAGAAAGATGCCAGACAGTTTCCCCAGTAATTAATCTATAATTATCAGGGAGATATATCCCTGACACCTAAGTGGGTTAGATAGGGTTTTCTTCAATTGCTTTCCTGATTTGAGTTAGTCAAATTTAAACTGTGCTTTTTTTAACTGCATTTTGAGATTGAAGAAGATCTGCCCATGCTCCATGTTCCAGCTATCACATAGTGTCTCAGGAAAGACACATGACAAGGGAGTATGAATAGAGAGTTATGAGTAGAGTTATTAGGTAGAACTGAGCTTTTCTGCATCAGTCCTGGTGCTTTGCCTCTGCCCCAGTGTTGTGCAAGAATGAGGGGAACAGTGAATCACAGAGAAGGGCCAGAGCATGGGGGAGGTTGCACTACACAGAGATTGTAGAATTACAGAGAGTTTGGTTTATCAGTCTTGTTGTCAAAAGCAATTACTGAGTTGGTGGAGCCTCTTCTACCAACCAAGAGTATTGCCTGATGCATTCCCACTTGTCCTTCAACAACATGTTGCATTTCCAGGGCTTTGCTGTCAAAAAAGTAAATAGATAGGCAATGACCAGTTTTATGTCATCACATGATTGGTTTTTTGTGTTTTTTTTTTTTTAATTTTTATTTTTTGGTCTTTATTTTTATTACTACAGTAATTTTGATAATTGATATCCTTATGTATTAAGAGACGAAGTTCACAAGGTCACTTGCCTTGTGCCTTTTACGTTGTCATTTCTCTTTCTTTCCCTTCCCTCAAATTTTCACCAAATCTGAGAGATGACATCTGGGTCTCTCAGGCAATTAAAGCTGCTTTCAGATCTAAATGTTTGAGCCCTAAATGAACACTAAATACAAAACTAATACCTACAATAGACATTAATTTGTCTATTTCACCTGAAAGACTCTGTCAGATCCTTCAAAACAGGGTCTTCATAGATTCATTCATCATCTATGGAATGCACCAAGACCATGGGAATCTGGGGTTCTGAACTTTGCTTACTGTTGTTTCTCAAACATGCATCCTTTGCCTCTTCATAAAGTTCCTTTGGTCTGTGGAAGAGCAGCCAAAAAGTAGTCAGATGTTCAGACTCATGGTGAGTCAATATTTCTTCTTGTTAACCTGAAATATTAGCTCTTGAAATATTTCCTTCATGAAACAGCTTTTGTTTTCCTTGTTTTCCTTTTCATTTTTTAAAAAATTGTTGTCACTAGCTTATTTCTCTGTTGTAAATAAAATTGCCCTCTGGAAGCAGAGGGAAACAGCTGAAAAAATTTAACAGGATCTTATAACATGAAGTGTTTTACAACTCCTCAAGAGAAGGAGGCATGGTGACTTAGATGTGGTATGAATAGCTTAGAGAAGTGGTGTTCCTCATCTGAAGTACCTGTACAGCTACAAGCGTTTTGTTAACTTGGGCTATAAAGAAACCTTGTCACTTGTAGTCAGAGAAAGTTTGGCAAAAGTTATATCTACCTTGGCTAGAGAGTATAAATGCCATAAAGCGAGTTTTAAGTTTGCTGTTGCCACTGCATAAAAACATCTATATTCAAGATGTGTTCTATTACCTGCAGTTAGGCTCATCTTTGAAAATATATGTTAGCATAGCTCTGTGGTGTGCTGTACATCAGGTTTATTAACAATGAAAAAAATGCCCTTAATACAGCATTTGTTCCAATTTGCTTAGGTATCAAATCGGTATGGAAAGTTATGTTCCAGATTTGACATAAATATACCTGCAGATATTATAGAAATGATCCTGAAGTTATTGCTCCCAGGAGTTGTTTGTAATGCAGCCTATTCTCAAACAAAATCTGGCTAAGAAGCAACATTTATTTGATATAGCATAGACTCCCATGCATCTTTCACTGTTTTGTGCTATTCATTGATAGTATGAAATGTATTATTGATTACTACAAGGTATTCTGGTAGAGTACTGTGCAAATATTGAAGGTTACAGATTCATTATATTACTGTGTAATAGATTTATTTTTGGCATAATATCTACTAATCGTATATTATTTGGAAGAGAAACATTAGTTTATGACTGTGAAATAAGATATTGCTTTAGAAGAATGCATATAAATCTCTATATAGAAGATATTAAGTATTGGTATAAAGAGGATCTCTTTTCATGCATTCTGGAGAAATGATGTTTATCAGGATTATTAAAGTTGAAAAACCAACCCTTCAGACTGGTAGGAAATACCAGATTGTGCATATGCTTCCAAAGAACTTCAATCTTTATGATATATTTCAATAAATTGTGGTAGAATATGCTGATACATTGTTGATGGTCTTCAGTTTGAAATTTCTTTATTGAGATAGCAAAATGAGACATGCTCAAAGAAAATGATAATTCAAATTTTAAAACTTGCCACATATAAAAATATCCTGTATTGACCTTCAGAGTCATTTCAGTGGTTACAAAAGCTGCCCGTGGGTTTGGAGACCATGTCAAAATTAATGATACTCAATTGTAAAAGTTTCATTGCTAACCATTTTTTACACTTTTATTCTTCAGTAGGGAAAAAGTGAACTGTTCAGTGTAGAAAGAGGAAGCTTGCTTTCTTAGCTCCACTGGAAATCTACTGGAAGGAACAAGACAGTTTTGAAAACTGCTGTTGAGGAACTAAGTTTGCTAACACTCCAATCCAAAATTATTACACTAAAACTCTTGGCAAATTGACTACATTTACAGGTGTGTTTTTTACTTGTCATGACACATTGAAACTTAGGAATATATTTTTCAGTAACAGATAAGTCAAATTTGATCTGAATAAAAGAAAAGATTTTTTTGAAACATAAAAATTATGAATGAGAAAATAATTTCAGATGTATAAATGATTAAAAAAAAGGAGACCAGAATTTCTTCTGCACATAGGAAGCTTTACTGCCCACCACAATAATGAAGCAAATGAACTTCAGGTGCTGGAGATCTTATAAAATGCTCTCTAGAAATAGAGACTTATTGGTAAAGTAGTAAACTAATTTCATATATACAACAAGGTTATTTCCTGTTGTGAAATGTCACAGTAAGCTGAAAACTGACTTTTGCAATTATATGCTGATGAAGACCACAGCACCTTCATGCAAATATAAACCCTTCATGTAACTAAAATAGTAAAACTTGCTGTCTAGTACTTTTAGGATTTAGCATTAAGCATCTTGAAGTTTCAGCATATTATCACTAGAAACTATTTTTGGCTTCACAAGTTATTCTTTAAAGCTTGTTAAAATGAAATCCTCTTTCCCTTCCTGTCTAAAAATAAGCATAGGAACTCCAATTTTCTGGAGGTTGTGACGAATGACTGAAATCCTCATAAAATCAGAGTTTGTTATAAGAAATCTCAGACTTGATACAATTTTTGGGTACAAGGATTGCTATGAATTTTGAATGCCAAAGGCATTCAGGGCTTAGCTGCATTTCCTTACGCTACATGAATAGTAGTGTTTATTCTTTATAAGGTGAAATTACTGTGCTTTGTCCAGTGGGCTTTGCTCTGACAATAACTATTATAGAGAAGACCCAGGCATTTCCATCCCCTCAGGAGGCACACGGTGCCTGGATAATGACAAAATGTATGTGGCTTTGCTGCATGTAGTGGTTAGGGAGTAGTCAACAGAAATCTCATGCAGAGTTGGAAGTGAGAGTCGTGTGTACTTAGAGTGGTGCTCGTAGGGTCTCTGTTTATTGTGGCAGAGGGAAAGAGGGCTTTAGGGCCTGGGGGAAAATGTGGCAAATAAAGATCTGGCAGTTAACCTCCTGACAGTGAGGGAGTATATAGGGAGCAGTTGCTATGGAGGGCTTAATCATAAGCTTCCAAAAGAGTGTAGCAGGCATGCGGAAAGCAGGCTGAAGTGTTTAGAAGGATTCACAGTCTAAAGAAGGTGGTTAGAAATGATTATGAAAAGGAAAACAGCTGAAATGTCTGTCTTCTTCAGTGAGTTACTGAATCTATACATAATGTGGCCATACATACTGTTTACTGCATTCCTGATGAGCTTTTAGTGGCGTATCAGAAGTAAGATAATCTATAATAGCACGACACATTGCTAGCACGCTTGAGTCAAATGAAACACCTTTCTTGGCAAAATCAGGATGAGAAAGTGTAAGAGGCGAATTGCAATTTTGGCAAATCTGATCCAGGTTATGGTAGAATCTACATTATAATAAACATCATAAGGTCTGCATACATAAACAATCTGAGAAAAATCCAATTTTAAGAAAGGTTTAAATATATGAATAATCATTTTGATAGAATAGGTATTTGCAAGGTGCCAGTTATTATTGCATTGTGTATAAATATATATGTGTATATATATGTATATATATATATACATGTATCTGTAATGCATAAAAATGTGAAGTGCATATATTTGGGTGCAAACATCCCAGTTTAATCAATGTCTTTGATTAAGCATCAAATACTGTGTTGTAGGAAAGAATTGTGATCCTAGAGATAACAATGACTCCAAGGCTTAGCCTCAAACATAAGACTACCTGCCTGTATGGGCAAACTGACTTGGAAAGAATGTTTAAAACTCTTCCAAGTTTCTAAAGAACTACCCTATGGGCAAAAGTCTCCTTGATCACTTTGATATCCAGAATACAGATGAGATTTCTGGGCAGTGAAATTTTATGCTGTAGATTTCTCTGTATGTGAACAAAAGTAGCAGAAATTATAGAAGATTGAAAGGTAACAAAGCACAGGCCAAAAATAATTTGGACATGACATGTTACCTTTGTAAAAAGAAGACAACAAGGAGTTTAAGCAATGGTGGGGAGAAAGGAGTCAGCAACTGATGAAGAATATTTTGAAGTCACATATGAAAATAATCTGGTAGGGAATAAAAACCAATCTGGAATACCAGATATGAACCATGGAATGTTGTTCCCAATGTTGATACTGTTTTTCAATGCACATAAAAAAAATAAAGTGAAAATAGGCTTAATACAGAGGAAACTTAGAGCTTGAACTTGCTTGAACTTTCAGCATTTTCCAGTTAAGCAAAGAAACTGGGGAATAAAAGAGAATTGGATAGGACACCATTTGGAAATCTTTCTTATGTTATAATATTTCACAGGATTCAGGTATTGCTGCTTGAGAAATTCTGAAAGTTCTAGGAATCCCATAATATAAATTTTGGCACCAGTTCTCAAATGATTCTTTCGGGAGTTGACAAATAAAGAGAAATTTTAAGCTTCTGCTCAGTAGTAACGTCCGAAAAAAAAAATCAGTGGATTTCCTAGACTTGTTTTTGATGTGTCCACCTGTTGTTGGTACCAGCTATTTATGTTGTCCAGTACTCCTTGAAGTACTGGATAAGGAACACCAAGGGATTACATACATGTCCCATCAGAATATAAAGCAGTTGATGTATGAAGCACTCAGACACAAACACAGTTCCCCAGAGAAAACTGACAATTAACATTTATTTATACCTGAGTGTATGTGTGTAAAATTAGCATCTGTGCAGAAAAGATGAATAAAAATTTTCACAGTGGAATATTTTTGAGCATTATATTCTCTCTGTGCAGCAGAAAGAATACCTGTCCTTTATGTCCAAGATGTATCAAGAGCCCTGGAGGTATTAATATGGCTAGTGCTCATGATGAGAGAAAGGAATACTAAAATGACATGTGAAATGCTGAGATACTTGGAAATAAATTTAACTAAATTTCCAGAACCAATAACCTGTGTGGCAATGCAAAAAGTAAAAGAAATCCATTTCACAAGATTGGTACTGTCAAGATTGCTTGTAAAGTGCATTTTATAAAGATCATGCAGAATAGGAGGGCACACCAACAGCTCTTTCAGAAACGTTCATTGCTATTAAGGAATAAGCAGAACAGAAAAATTCCTTTGGAGATATTTGATTTGGTGTACATAGACTGAGCAGTTAATTCCCTAAATGGCTGAGCAAGATACTGTGAGGGAAGGAGGAGGAGCTGTAAAAGTATCTCTTTGATGTTCATGTCTTAATCCGGAATTGGTTTTGATTTGATGCTTGGAGTGGCAAGACTAAGCCTATGATTTGCAGAATTGTAAAATCTATACTTGTACTGGTGTAATAGAAAAAGAAACCAAACAGGTGGATCTGCTCTCAGTTGTACATCAAACTAATTCAATTTACATTTTGTGCTGTTTCTGATTCAGACTTGTGAGGGTTAGAGGAAAACTGGGCTCTAGAAGAGGATTTGTCATTGGAAACAATTTTTGGATTTAGTTCCAGATCAGATACATCTGGGGGTCTAAATTAATAGTATAATAGTAGGGCTTGATTCAGTTGCTGAAACAGTGTTATCTGGTGCCATTTGAAACTCAGATTTCCTGCTTCAAGCTGTCCAGAAAGGCCCATATTTCCCATGTCTTACGTCACATTTACAACATTTGTGTGTCGTAATAGCTGAAAGGACCAATTTTAGGCGACTGAATTGAATCTGCAGTAAGTACAGTTACTGGACCCTAAGATATGTTGAGCAGATTAGTAAGAAATCTGGTCTCCACCAT
The DNA here is from genome assembly GCA_037013685.1 of Acridotheres tristis. Taxonomy (NCBI): domain Eukaryota; kingdom Metazoa; phylum Chordata; class Aves; order Passeriformes; family Sturnidae; genus Acridotheres; species Acridotheres tristis. The sequence goes on from CM072886.1 coordinate 24,984,491, forward strand.
TTTTTTTACTAGCTCTCCACTGCCTATAGTAGGAGCTTGGACACCTACTTTATTTAGACACCTAAAACATGCCTTTAATTCCATGCTGAATTCTACCCTACGTGGCTGGACCAGTGCTTAAGGACTCAAGTTGCCCCCTGCCACTGGAGACACTGTAAGCATCTGTGATAGCAATGTGGCTTTGGCAGGGATGGCACAGGACCTACAGTGTACCCATGCCCTTCTGGAGTGGTAGCTGGATGCAGGGCAGGCAATCCTAGGCTGTCCCAATGGGAGTAAACACTTGTTTCTAGGCAAATAAATATTGTTTTATCTGCAAAGATCAGAATAAAAGGTTAGCATGAACCTTAAAAAGTTCCAGGATGGAGCTGGGTTATTAGGATGCTCCAATTTTCCTTTTAAAAAGAATCAGTTCTGTTAAGAGATTTAACTAACTTTCAGGTCTATTTTTAAAGGAAGAAAATTAATGTACTAATATGAATACTTTATAAAGATGCAGTTTTTAAGTTTGTACAAGGAAGAGCTCTGAAAATAATCACTCTAATGGGATTTAGCTCCAGGTGAGGTCTGTAGCCAGAATGGAACAAGTTCAGTCAGTATCAGGGGTTATAGCTGAATTTGGATCAGCAGCACCCATCCACTGCAAGGGATTTAGAATCAGAGTGTTTTAAAGGGTGGAATCACTGAAAAGCCGGTTGTTTTTATGTGATTTTCGATTCCCCTGTCCTTAAATCGTGGGAAAAGCATGATTTTACTTCAAAGAGGTCCTAAAGAGAAGGACTGCCTTAGGACCCTAGAGTGGGTTCAGATTTAGACAATCAAAACTAGTTACCCTGCAATGCAAGGGAACGTGGTCAAATTAAAATTCTGGAGTTGGCTGACTCCTAATATCATTTTATAACCCATACTTGTTAAGTGTATTTTTAACAATAAAAGATAATGCTGAATTTTTCTAAGGGATGTTGCTGATACTGAGCTTATGGATTGTGATTACGAAATCATTATATTTCAAAAGTCAAATTTTGTTTTCTCTGTGGTATAAAGACACAAGTTTCACACTGTCTTTTTGTCACTGCCTTAAAATGTGGTCTCATGATTATTTTGTATATGTGGTAAAATTTGCTGTCTTGTGCCAGATCATTAAAGTGCCAAGGCATATGCTGAAATAAGTGTTAGTATCATGTTACCTAAAATAATAGAAAAAGATCAAAATTGGATAGTTTTAACCTTGCATGTATTAAAACCCACAGAGTTACATTTGCAATGAAATTTCAACTGATGCCAAGATACAATATTTTAATGTTATCAAGCTTAAGGAATGTGCAAAGTACATCCTCTTATCTCTCATTGCTAGGAGAAATGACACTGCTCTAAGATCTCAGAAGTTGATTGCAGGATATCAAGTATGCAAAGACAGGCCAAGTTGAAAAGTCTTCAGAGGTCCCTGCTCTGAGTATGCAACTTCCAGATAAAGTTCAGAGAAATTAAATGCAGTGCTTTCTGTGGATATAAATCCAAATTTCATCTGATGGCAAGTTTCCCTTATTGAGTGGCTTTAGCAGCTTTCAGACCTTGGTTCAAGGAGAATAGAAATAATCTGTAAATTATGCTGTAACTATTATGGCTATTTATTCATACAGTAAAAAGGCAACATTATTCTGTCAGTAGATCTCAGCATCCTAGAAGGCACAGAGAAGACCTTGAAAAAGGGAATATATTTTCAGGAAGATTATTTATCCCACTGTCCAAAATAATCAATAGGTTAATTAATAGCCTATTTCAAAAAGTACTAAGATTCTATACTATTGATTGCTTCCATAATTAAAATAAAGGAAATTCTAAATATCAACAATTTTAGTGCAAATGGCTTCATTAACATGCAGCAGACAACACACGCCTACATCGTTGATACCATTTTTCTTGTTTAATCTATGGCAGCTACGCAAACTGGCAGCACTTAACATGATTATGTCAAGATCTCACACAAGTTAGCTCACAGCCAAGGGCTGACATCTAGAGTCAATATGCCAGGGCTAATTATGTTGATGTCAAAAGTTACCTTTCTTTATGCATGTTAAATGTTTCACATAGATGAAAACATGTTTGTGTACTGTGAATTTTACCCAAAAGATTGCACCAAAAGGTCAGCAAGATTTGATGCAATTTAATTACAATATTGTTGATTATGTGTGCCTTGTAATCTGATATTATGATCAAAGTCAAGTGTGGGATTTAGGAAAAAAGTATGTATTATGACTTTTAATTATAATTTTTTTTCTAGATGATTATGCCTGGGAGGACTAATACAATCTGTACGTTAACTTTTGAAAGGAATGCTTCTACTCTATCCACTGTACTTTGTTTTCAGTAGTTCAGAGATGGAAGGTATCATCATACAGTGAGATTTTGTGTGGTCTGTGGCATGCACATGTCAAGAGGAACATGCACATGTAAAGAGGAACAGAGCTCCCACAAATCCTCTTCCAGTCTCCAGATTCAGATTTTTAACATTTTTTATAGAAAATAAGTCTCTGCTCAGATTTCAGTGTTCCTTTACTACTAATGAAAGACATATAGATTATCTTCCAGTACTTAGAATCCTCTCTTATCTTCTATTCAAATTTGAAAACTAATATAATTACTTGGTGCTACAGGTGTATGGCTTAGCTTCTGGTTCAAGCATGGATATAAGTGCATCAAAGGATAAACTCTTCCCTCCTTTATCTGGTTTTCTTCAACCTTCCTCAAAACTGTACAACTTTTTGGCTTACCTTTCCAGAGGGACCATCTCTGGGCAAGGCAATCCATAATTTTCCCTCCTTCTCTATTATCAGTATGTTTGCTAGTTTATGAAAACTATAAGCACAAGGAGAATTGGTATGAAAACACATCACATATCCCAAAAGTAACCTTCAACTTTCGCTTGATCATATTTTCATTGTGAAGTGAAAATGCAGTTTCTGTAGGTCTAAATAGTGTAAAATTGCTCATTTGTCCCCTTTGTCTTGTTGTCTGCTTCTAGTGAAGTCACTGTACTAATTTCTTCTACAAAAATATCTGCCAGAGTTTGGAGACATGCATGTTGCCCATATCTTCTGCTTGTATGTTTTGTATACATGGGGAAAAGAGATACATACAACTGCCATTTGGATGTATGATAGCTGGTTTTCTGGAAATAGAAATGGCTCTTTTTCCAGTGTAAGATTGATTATCAGCCCAGATTAATGAACTATTTTTTTCTTTTCATGACAAAGAAATCAACTTTTTATCCTCTTTTAATGGATAAATGTGTTGTGGCACAGCTGAATTCTTTAATCCCTCTTCCCATTACTCTCCCTCCAAGTACATTTCTTCAGTAATGGCGGTTCACAGAAAAACTCTCCAGAGGGATATAACATCCTGGCATAAGTATTTCTTTTTGGAAGCAAGTATTCTGAAGAGCTCTCCTTGTTGCCTAATGAACCAAACCCCAAACCTTGTATTTCATTATGGTTATGATTTCTTAACCCACTAGAGTCCCTCATCAAAATGTGGTCTCATTAAGTGAAAGAGGCACTGTGCACCACTCCATTAAAACGTGCTAAGCTAATTTGTTGTCTGACGTGAGATGAGATGAAATGAAATATAATTATTTCAGATCTGTTCCTAGTGGACTGTAGCATACATCATAAGCTGGGAAAATATGTAAGACAGTTGATATTCCTAGTTCTGAGGGCTCAAATCTGAATGAGTAAAGTAATGAGTCTAGAGAGGTATTTTCTTCTTTTGTGTGTGTAGAACTGGAACTTCATGTTGTGGTCCAGACTGAGACTGGACATCTGTAGCTTTGGAAGAAATTTGCTGCAGCTTACATTATGCCTGATGTTTGCACATATATCCAGGAGGTGAGGGAGCAAGGAACCTTTCTCCAAATACACTCCCTGCTTTACAGACTGTGGGCATGAAGGCAGGCTCTAAGTTCTTTCTCATGGGGGTCTGTTTTTTGCACTGTCAGTTAGGAGATCTACAATATGATTCTTGTACTTTTGCAAATAGAAATATCAGGTGAGCTGCAACATGCTTTGATATAGTAAATAATGTATTTGCCCCAAGGAATCCGTGATAAAAGTTAAAGATTGGAAAGAGAAAGAAAATACTTGCAACAAACTGGCAGAGGTGCTTTGGGAATATTTTATAGATGGAAAATCCAATAAAAATCAGATTTACAAACAGAAATCAAGGCTTTGAGTATGCAATTAAGTACCTGATTTAAACACAGAATATCTGTAACTGAGGACTGTAAACTTAACTCATAAGTGGGTGTTCAGCTTGCTGTCTACATATAAGCTATCTGAACTTATATTTGTAGTACCTATAAGCCTATAAAACTTATTGTTGTAGACCCTTATTTCATGCAAAGCAAGTAGGGCTTCGTATTTCTGTAAAGTGATAACATTTAAAATATTCCTAATATAAAAAATTCCTGAATTTCTTTGGTATTCTGATATTTCTTTGATATTTCAGAAATGGTATTCTGAAAAGACACACTGTAAATTACTTCGTGGGTTTCTAGAAGCACTAATGATAATCATTGAAAGGGCACAAAAGGATGAGATATTTATACTGAACTGCTTTCCTTCCTCATCTGGGAAGATGATATCCAAGCATCCCACCCAACTGTTAGGACTTTCAGTTGAAGGCTTCCACACCTGTGAATCAGTAAGTTGGTTCTGCTGTCCTGTGTTATGTCTCATACTATCAGTATGATAGGGAAGATCACAAGACAGAATATGAAGGGAAAAGATTTGGAGAATTAGCATGCTAAGTGGTATTAAGCCATTTCCTTTAGACTGCACCATACCAGGAGTCATGAAAACACACTGGACCTTTCTGTAAAGAATCTGTAATGATGTTGACCTAAGCATCATATAAGTAACTGAAAACTTGAATAATTCTTGAATATTTCAGCTCATTTAGTTCCTTAAATGCCACTTCAAACATTATATACACGGTTGATACAACTGCACAGTGAGTTCCCTTGGGTTTTTTGCTCACTCTGAGAACTAATTTGACTCTTCCTGTGACTGGGAACAGTATTCCCGTTTGGCTTAAATTCAAAGATTTGCAGGAAAAGAAAAAACTAGAGAAAGGTTTGTATAAAGCTACAGGAGGTCTGAGACCCAAATCCAAACTGACATTGCTTACAATTTCATAAACAGTGCTCCCATGCATTTATCCCAGCTATAGCCAATAGCTAATAACAAATTATGGAGGCCCGATGTGATTTATGCACAGAGGCTTCTATACAAGAATTTGTGTGAATAAAAATTACTATTATTTACTTTTCTCTCCAAAGAAAGGAAACAATTGAATTCTTGGGGAGAATATAATTTTCTTCCATTTAGTTTTAAATGGCATTAGCATAGCAATCAGATCTTGAGATGAAAGATAAATACTTCTGGACCTGGTCTGTAAATGTACAAAATACTAAACAATAAATAGAACAACTCCCTCACCTTTGTATTTCAAAGGTCATTAGCTGTAGAGGAGGATAGCTTCTCAAACTGTTTTGTCTCCAAATGACCTATTCCACTATTTTTAAACTCAGTTAAGTAACCTCTGAATGTTAAAAAAATTGTAAAATTTAAACATTAAAATTATTTAGAAGACACTTTGATATCACAGTATGTTAACACTATTAATTGACGATCACTTCTGATGGTGCTGTATCTTCCACAGATGAAATTTAAGAGATTATTGTAAATGTGTAACAGTAGGGAGAAAACAGTCTAGCTCTGTCAGAAGAAAAGGATATGTAATAGCATTAATCCTTAAGCTGCATTTGAAAATACACAGGAAAGTCAGTGTCTTGTAATTATAATGATGTGACAAAGACAGCCCCACGTGGTCATCTCCAGCAATTAGAAAAAAGGGAACCAAATGAATAAGGGCAACAATCCAGTTCTCAGCAGTGGAAGAAACGTCTGCCTGGTATAGGGAGGGAGGGAGGGAGGGGAGGGGCAGCGAGGGCAGGTGAGGCAGCACAGGTGGGGCAGCATCAATGGGTGCTGCAGGTGCATGGGGATACAGGTGACAAAGGGAGAGGCTGGGGTAAAAGGGAGAGGATGGGAAAGTCTTGGCTCAGGGGTTGCCTTCAGCTGCCTCACACTGCGCCACTGTAACTTTTGGAGTCTGAATACTGCTTTGTAGACTTCATCTGTCCTGATTTGTAGACAGGAAAAAGATTTCCTTTTGAATCAGGGCATGCTGTAGGAAACCCAGAGGAGATTATTGCTTCTGGTTCATGCTTTTTATTTTCTAACAAAGAAGGCTATCTTGTTACTTTCTCATACTAGGTCAGAGCACGTATACAGCATCTCACATGTCAAGTGGCTTTAATTACCCTTCTAAAAGAGAGTGATTAGAAATAAAGCAAGTAGTGTTAAATTTTTGGACTACTACTGAGGTTTTCCTAGACTTTCATTGGATAGATTCTTTTGACTGCAGTGAGAATTTGCCTGAGTAAGAAATGAAAAGAGGCTTTGGATATAGCTTTAATTACTAAATCGAGAAATCAATGTCACATTCATTTAAATTTGCCTTATTGGAGCCTGCTGTAGGCCTCATGAAACCACTGCCCTGCCTTTGTTACCCATGCATATCTCAGATGCTGATTTTTTTCACTGTTTCCTTACAGGTGGATTGCTACTGTTCCAAGTAACTGCAAGATGTGTCAGCAGCTGCTGCTGTTATTGATAAATTGTGCAGCCACTCTGACTAGGACACACTGAGGTGCCTTTGAGGTAGCAAAATAAGAGGATTTAAAGGCAAAGCCCTAGACAGAGTGATGTATGAAGTGCTCAACCTGCCTGGGTGTGAATGGTTGTGCTACGTTGATAGCTGTGCCATAATGTGTTCACAGCTATGTCTTACTGAAGGCAGCACTGCATAGCTTGAAAGGTTTGGGTAAACACTATATGGCTGCACCCCTCCTCAAACAGACCTTAGGACAGTGTCTCACCTGCTTCCCTCCGTTTTGGGGGAAAGAATGGTTTTTAATTTTTTTATTTCTCAGGTGACAGTTTGCTTCCAGTGATGTGCCTGATTTTGTCTGGTCCTCCTTCCCTCTGGTTCTTCATTTACTGGGAAGATCTGAGTTTGCTGCCCTTTCCCCTTCTCCAACAGCTAGGGTTAAATACAAGGAAGGCTCACTGTCCTATTTATTGCCCTGGATACACAGAGCTGTACCATCTCACTGGGATCCTTCCTTCAACTTCCAGATTTTGGCTTTTGCTGCCCCTTTCCTTTTCTGTTACTTACAAGAGGATGTTTTTTACTCTATTTTTATGGGTTTGGATCTGAGGGTAAAAAGTTCAATAAACATGGAAATAAAGACACAGTAAAAGTAAAGAAGGACCCACACACAGAGCCCAAGGATGTATGCTCTTCTGGTCATGTACTTGAAAGGCCCTTACATTTCTGTGCAAGAGGAAATGATTGCTTTTGAAGGTATATTCAGGGATATTCACAGAAATGCTTTGTGAATATCAGTGGATGAAGACTTACATTTAAAGTAGTCAATGATAGAAAAAAATTGACATAGGAACAACTTTTCAGGTTACATGAGTTACAAAAATGCAGTACAGTGTGAAAACATGCTGCCACTGTCTGATTCACAGGGTAAGCAAGGAGGACACAGCTAGTCACATTGAAAAGGCAAGCATTGGGATTTAAAGTTAGAAAAGGAGATGGTGCCATTTTGCTTGAATACACAACAGACTGGTTTGCACTTGGTCAAGCAAAACATTTTGCTGGTATTGTCATATTGTTTTTAGCTGACACTTGGAAGTATGCATCTCTGATAAACATGTAGGACAAATAACCTGTATTGAGATGACAGGAGATATGATTATATCATGAGCAATCCAGATCCCTCAGCAGAGAAACGATATTCACACCAGACTGAGATGAGACTAGACAGGTTGTGAAGAGATTAGGGTTTGCATGACACAAAGCTGGGAGCTGGTCTCGCAGCATGACACAGGCTTATAAAACAGGCTTTCCTCTGTCCATACAGGAACCTTCAAATCAGTCACTCTGAAAGGAGATGATTGCTGAGAATTTAGGCAGGGTGTCTGGCATGCCTATGAGCTTGTGGCTGACAAGTGGCAAAGCAGAGCACTGATGTTATAGCACTTGTGGTAGAGTGAGACCTGGTGGGCTAGAGGTTTCAAGGGGGTGCCTAAAATGCATAAATACTCAGGATATTCTATTCTGCTGGTAGAAGTTGATTTGGCTTGTAGACTAATTTAGAGAGAGTTTGCCTTGGAGGCATGACAAAATGTTCTCAATTCTGCCTGTTTGGCAGACATAGCATTGATATTCTGCTGAGGTGCTGAACATGTCTTCACCATGACCTGCGACGCAAAGTATCAAAATACTTGTTGCCAGTATTTCTTTGTCATCCTGAATTCAAACACCATCTAATATCTCCCAGCTTTGTTTCTCTCAATTATGTGGCATTGTCTGTTTATAGAAGAGATTTAAAATAATCTGATAGTCTTTCTTTGCAGAAAAAAAATGAAAGGATTATACAGTTTGTAGTTTTGTACACCACTTTTACTTGGCTGGAATTTCAAACTGATGTCAAAAATTTTTGTAGAAGCAGCTTGGTAGAGACGTGGGATTTTCATTTACTTGTTTCTCAAGTGGTAGAGTTGTTTTCAACAGAAAAAGTCCGAGTTTCCATCTTTTTCATCTTTCTTCATGATTTAATTATTTTTACTCAAATCCAAAATGTCTGCAAGAGAAATGATATTGCATTCAATTGAATTAAATATACTTCAGATAGTGAGCAGATCATCAGATGTTTATAACGTATGTTTATAGTCATAGCAATCTTTTCTCTCTGCAACTCTAAGGTCAATTTGCTTTTTAAATTTAGGGTCTTTTGCTATATTTTGGTTGTCATGCCTCCTTACTCCCATCTCCAGATGTCTCAATAATTGGACATAGAGTAGGGATTGCACATTATTCCTACAGGGGACACAGATGAAAGGATCAAGGCTGAAGGGATAACACATGAAAAGAAGCAGAAGGAATTATTATTGCCAAGTCCAACAAGCTTTCAGAGCAGGGTGTCAGAATGGATTGACTTCAATAAAAAAAATTGCTCTAGTAACAACTGCGTTAAATATATGAGTAAGAACCTCAGGAATTGGACTATTGTTTGATATTTCCACATTCACTTTGCATGCCAGTCAGTATTAGTGACTGTCTGGGAAGCTGACATTGTTTGAAATAGCTCGGTTGTTAAGTACTGGCAATGATTAGCTTTGTTTGAAGGATCATTTGGGGTGTAGATTACTGTCTATACCCTTGGCTTGTTGACTGCTATGTTCTACTATATCTCATACTTTTTGCAATCCATTTTTAAGTTTGCTTTGAATATGAATACTTTGTGGTATTGTCACGTTCCCTAACAGCTATTCAGCATATTTTGTCCTCATGCATAACTTATATAATGATGAATGGAAAACATCAGTACTACTGGATGTAGTCTGTGAATATATTTTTGTAGGTCTAACAGCATGTTTGGACTTCTAATGGAACTGATAGAGCCTGAAATTATTGAAAACTCACTCTTCTTTTTTATGTTTCTTAACCCAAGTAAATTCTTATTGAGCTGCGCTCCAGGAGCAGGCAAATCAGTAGGTGGCATGGAAAATTTTGCTTTTTATTAGTGTGAATACATAACCATAGGGTCTCTAGTCTACTGTGATTATGTCCTGATAAGCGACAATGCAAAAATACTTCTTTTACAAACTTGTTCCCACTCTGCAGGAGCTATAGATTTATTTATAATAATGACACTAAAAGGAGATATTTCCTAAAGGGCAAAGATGAAGCTTGAAATAGAACAAGGGATATATATTTCCCTGGCAATGGGGTTTCCCTAAGCTTGAATCAGGTTTGCCAGAATTTCAGCAAATTATTAAGTTGAACCTTGTCTGCCTATAGTTTCAATCCCTTTCTCTCTCCAGCACTGCAGCAACCTTTCCTTACATCAGAGACCGCATGGGAGCTTGGCTGCCCAACCTATTCTGGCTCCAGGGGTGGGCCCAGGGGGCAGAGTGGTAACCACGTTACCACTGTTACCTTCTCTGGCAAAGAGAAGGGATGTAACTGCAGCCCAGGTCTCAAATGGGTGCTACAACCTGTGCTTTAGCCTGGGGGTGGTGAGGAGTGTTAGTTAGAGCAGACCTTGAACTTCATGCTTCCAGATCAAAGAGCTGCAAAAAGAATTTAGCTGCACTTTTGTTGTTATATCACAATTTTTCATGGAGCTCACCATGATGAAGCACTGAAGATGCTGTCACGAAACAGAGTAGTGTGAGTAAACCCCAAATCAGTGCATTAGCTGGGGAAACAAGAGAGCTTTGCTGCCAAAGATCACTGCTGTTGAACTTCAAAGAAGCAAGAGGCAATCTAGAGCCCAGCCACCTAGCAATTTAACTGAATTGTAGTACATCTGTCAGCAGTTGATTCCTAAAACTGTCAGGAATCACGAAAAAAATAAAAACACTGCCCATCATAAAAATATACTGTTCAGTAGACCTTTTCATGAATCTAGCCATAAGCACCATTCCTTCCCTCACTGTAGGCTTAATTACGTGGGACAAAAGACATAGTTGGATAATCAGGCAGACCATAAAAAATGTCTTGTGTGTGCCTTCCTGTTCTTGTTTTCATGCCAGGTGGGTCAGTTCACAGTTGTGAAATGCCTTTTCAGAAGTCACTTATTTTCTGTGTTCTTTTTTTTGTGGACATCATCACATTCATGCTTTAATTGATACTATTTGAACTATAGATGGATGTTAATTAGGCAATGATTCAAATCCCAAATGACTTAAACCCCCGAATACCAATCTGTATTACAGAGGATATGTCTCTTCTAGGTGGACATATCACAAGATGCTCGTGGTTCACCAGTGCATTGAAGAATATTTTCTGGCTAAGTGATAGATGGGGAAAGAAGAGAATGAAAAGCAGGAGTTTTGGAAAATATGTCCAAGGAAATGTTTTTCTGGAGAAAGGTTTAGGGAAAAAAGCATAAATTATACCTGCTATGATTCAGATTATATAGGCACTCAGACATGCAAGCAGCCAGCTTTGATAGATAAGAACAGAAATTGTAATTTGTTTTATATAGGAACTTTATTTCAAACATAAGTCTGATTTATTATTTAAGAATCTAACATCTTGACATGCTGCCTCACATCCTTTCTTTTACAGTAGTGCCATATTTTTTTCTGCTGATATTGCAACAGTTGCACTGCATTTCTTAGCTCTTCAACACAGTTTGAAAAAGAACTTGCAAAAATACTGAGAGAGGTCCATCTGGTTTTCCTCTTTATCTGTCTGCCTCTTCCACTAACACCTTTTAATATTTTTTTCTGGAGCAGGTGATGGGACTTGAATGTTCTAACCAGCCCTGGCTCAATGTAAAGGACTGTAGAGAAGTAGGGATCCCTATTAGAATCCTCATGTCCTAGCCATGTTTCATATATTGCATTCACACAGGTCTGAAAATCTTTTACCTTTTCAAATTGTGCTTTAAAGATTCCTGTACTATTTCAGATATAGTCAGATACCACTTTGGTTTAGCTCATATTGAAGGTAGAATCCCAGTAAGGCTGCAACTTTGGATGTAATTGGAGGAGACAAAATTTCAACAGATTTCAATAGCTTCTTGGTAGTTTGTGTCTTTACCAGTTTTATCTGCTTGTTGAGTACACTGAAAAAAACAGTATGGATTTTGGCATGAGGAAAACATCCTTTATATTTTTTGAAAGCCCAGACAAAATCTGAGATGGGTGTCCTTGAATAAAACAGATACGAGAACTAAGGGGAAGCTTAGTGAACAAATGGTGTGGAATATGATTTTCTAATTTTCTTGGCATTTCAAAATACTTCAGAATGAGTTGGGATGGACCAAGGTTTCTCAGGATCACATTATGGAGATGCTTTAGCACATAAAGGACTCCAAAATACTCAGCTTTCAGTATATTATCTTCTTCCTTTCCCTAATAAATCTTTCACTGTTATGAAAGTCACATACCTATATCTAAGATGTTATTCTAGTGTTACTTGTTTTCTCACAGCAAATGAACTCTACTTTCATCTTGCAATGTGCCAAATGTAGCTTAGAGATTTTAAAATGGAATTAAGAGTGACTGTGTTTTCATGGATACTTATTGTGCACATTTGAGATGCAGCAAAAAGGTAGAAAAAACATAGTAGAAAATAAATATGCCTTCAATAGTTATTATTTTTTATTGTACAGGTTGTGCTTAGTGGATATTATATATGAAGATGTGGCTTTCACTTTTTAAAATCTAAATTTTGGGTTATTTGCTACAGTTGTAGGTAGTGTCTGAGACAAATTCTGTCTGGAGCACACGAAGTGAACTGGCATATTTACAGAGTAGAGCTGTCCTGAGAACATTCTGCAAGGCAAGCTTTACATACCTATCACAGAAAATCATGATTCAGAACCTGTGATTGCTGTTTAAATATGATGGGAAAGTAAAATGAACAACAACAACAAAAAAGTAAAAAAGAAAGAGAAAAGCATCGTTTCTGGCTAATGGCCTGCAGTCTCTGAGGAAAGGGGCGCACAGGAGCTTCCTGCTCCAAGGGAAGGCAGGCTGGAAGGAAAGGCTGGGCAGAGCCTTGTTTTCTCTGTGAGCAAGCAGCTCCGGAGGAAGGATAGGGGTGATGAGGAGTCCCACAGCCCGCGCTGCAGGACAGTGGCCAGCCGGCTTCTTCAGTGCCTCCTCCGGGGTGGCCCACCCTCTGCGAGAAACTGGGCTGAAAGGGCTGGAATGAGGTCAGGCTCTCATTTCTCCACATTCCCGGGCTCTACCTGAGAATTTACTTAGTTATTTTAGCTGAAACTCCAACAGAGAGGGAGGATACTCTCTCATTGCTTGGATGTGGGAGGTCAGAAAGGGGCTGGACTCCTCTTCCCTCCGTAACACTCCGGGCACTTTTCTTAACCCCACGAGGCCTGCTTTATTTCACCAACCCATGTGCCACAGACCTGTTTGTTCGTGGGGAGTGACAGCTCTCTTTCGATCTTCAATGGCATTCACTGCTGCTCTGATAAGCAGATTGGATCTCAAATGAACTTGAAACACAAGATGACAGTTTGGGAAATGTAAAATTGAAATATGAATGGGTTATATGCTACTGCATGTGTGGGGGAGGAAAGCATGATAACTGAGCAGTTTAAATAGCAGGGTTCCCCTCTGTTTCTTTTCTTCCTAGTGCTTGTGGTAAATTACGGGCTTAGTACACAGACTCCAGTGCATATTTTACCACCTTGTTTCATAAGTCTGAATGCAGCATTTAGTGGGAGGACAGCCTGTAATTATGTTGTAAGTTATCAAACAAACTGCAGATGTATAAATGTGAGGGTAGGCTTAACTACTTTGTTTTGAAAGGGAACTTTAATATTAAACAAATGTGTACTTATTGGAAATGGCAGTGTTGAAAGCCTGCATTGTGAATCTGACTTAATAAACCTAATCTTTCCCTAAAGCTCTGTATATTATGGAGAAGTAATAAGATATCTTGACTAACTAAAATATTTTCCTTCATCTTTGAAAAAGAACCCTACTTCTAAAAGTAATTAATTGTTTGATTTAAAGCGTTTCATGTACATGACCAGATTTTTAATATTACCTGTACAGATATGATAGATTGCAATAATGAGGCAAGTACATGAACAGCGTGTAAATAGAACACATAATTTAAATGATTGTGGGCATTTAGAGAGAGGAAAAGTAATATATATTTGCATATATTTTTAGAAATTTTTCCTGTAAGAATCAAGCTTTAACAAACAAAGCTAGGTATGAACCTCCACCAAAAATTGCATCTGAACCTAGGGCAAATATTTAATATTTCTCAAGAGCTGTGCTTTGTATTTCTTTACTTTTTACTGCCTTCTATTTGCTTTCCTTTTTCTTTTTTCTTCATCCAGGACAGAACACGAATATCACAAGAAATACACAGTTTTTAGAATAAGTCTAATTCATCTTAAAGATGTGCCCTGAGCATTATTTTTCAGCCCACTTTTAGAGGTACAGTAGATTTGGATTATTCATTCACACACAGGTGAATGTGGGTATAATGGATATTTCAGTTAGTCAATATGAACTACTCTCAAACCTTTTCAAAGTTTTCCTGCTTTTTACTCCTAAGCAAGAACAAGCTGTTTGTATTGGTACTGTACAGGATATATGTGATGAGGCTAAAGGTTTTGTTGTCCCACAGAGGCGTTAGTTTAAGTGAGCAGTTAAAAAAAAATCTCTTCTGATTATCTGAATAATGACAATAGAAAGTCCAGACACTTAAAATTTATTTGATGTGGACAAATTTGCAGTTATTGTCAGCTGGGACAAACAGGACAAACAACATGAGCTACTCTGAGCTGGTGATCTGGCTTTGAAACCCGTGTCATTACCGTTCCAGTGGATTTGTTATTAATTTGCTGTACGTGTCTAAGGAGCAAGGAAGCAGAAGGTACTTGTGAAGATAAGTAGTGAAGGAGAAGTGTGCTGTTCACAGTACTGAGGAACAGAAGAAAGGAATGAGAGAGGAAAGAAGTGGAGCAGGGAAATGGGAGCCTTGTAATTCACATGACTCTCAGTGGGAAGACTGTCTAGAGGCCAGGGGTGGTGACAGATGGACACAGGGAGTCCATTCACTACTTGTACTTGAGGTATTTGCTTTCTGTTGCAGTTTGACCTTTCATCTGACTATGTCAACTCACCTGCTGTGGAACCAGCATCTAGTGCTTGCATGGTCCATAAAGATATGAATATTTTTTGCTGGATCAGGCATTTTGTAAATCATCTAATACCTAAAGCATAAAAATTGTCATTAGAGCCATCTGCAATTTTTAGCAAAGGTTAATGCCTTTAAAGGAATTTTCTTTTTTTGATTAATCCATCCTACAGCAAATAATGTGACTAAAATTTCTTGATGGAATATTTCCAATGCTATTAAAAGGCCATAATAAACCATGAGAAAGTGCTCTCATATTTTCTTCTTTTTCTATTAGAGAACAGAGATTTACAAAGAACCCAGTTAAGCAGAGCATTAACGAATGACTCTATTAATTGTTTACAAGAGCAAAGAGGTAAGAACTTGCTGCAACAGGAAAAACAACTTACAGGGAGAAAGGTTGCACTGCTTGGCACTTTGAAAAGTATTTCTATAAACTGGCCCTGTCTCAAGAGACCAAACAACTGTTCTCAGGAGATCAAGTAACTACTTTATTCATGCTGAATTCAGCAAAATATGTGTTCTAATAGACATACTTGACTGCCTTCATGGTTAGATCTAGTTTTACCTTCAGTGCTTGCAGCTATGGGAGTACACATTAGGTTTTCCAACAACACCAAAAATTTTTTCAATGAAGGTCTCAAACCATCTTAAAAACATTTGAAAATCTCTTTTTCATGGGTGAGTGTGACAGCTCAGAGAACATACTTGAAGGTATGGTATAACAGAGAAGAAAGAGTACCTGGGCATGTGCTGTGTGAGTGTTAAAGACAGACTGTTAACACAAGAGGATGCAGGAATCTCAGAATGTAAGATCCAACCCCAATGTAATTTGTGAGTTATATGCACACTGTAACTCTTTTGGGTCTTAGGTTGAATTTGAGTGGCTGAAAGGTTCAGAGACAATAACCACTACATTTCTATAAATAAATTCAACTGCTATGGCTTTCAATACAACAAAAGAACAAACCAGAAAAATATTTTCATTTTAAAAGCTAGATCATGTTAATTTTGACCTTAATTATGCTTATTCAGTTAACTGCTACGTAATTTAATAGCAAAGCTTCAGCAATTATTATTCAGCACTCTATTGGGTCCTGGGGACCTGGTCCTGATCCTATATGCTTTACTGATAAAAAGTCATAAAAGTCATCTGATCAACAGGCACAGCAAGACTATATGTCTTTAATCTAGTCCAGTTGCAAGATAATGGGATTTGCATTAAAACTCAAAGGAAAGCCTAAGCTAAGTGTCATTATGTCAGATTTGAGATAGTCTTAGGCTGTGCACATTGAGTGTTAGGACAATTTGGGTGATAGTTGTTAACTTAATAAAGCTTTTGTGGATTTTGGATCAGAACCCTTTGCTTCAATAAGTTTTTGTAATTGACTCAAAAGTAGATATCATGCTTGTCTAGAGTCTTGTGTAAGAATAGATAGATCAGTTTGCTGCTAGTGAAAATGTGTTACTACTAAGAAGATCTGCTCTGCATTCTTATTTGTATTTTGACTGAAAGCAGAGACCTCAGCTCTGGAAACAGAATCACAGAATATGCTGAGTTGGAAGAGACCCACAAGGATTATCGAGTCCATCTCCTGGCCCTGCATAGGACCATTCCCAAGAATCATACCATGTACCTGAGAGCATTGTCCAAATGCTTCTTGTACTCTGGCAGCCTTGGTGCAGTGAGCACTTCCCTGGGGAGCCTGCTTCACTGTACAACCACCCTGTGGGTGAAAAACCTTTTTCTAATATCCAACCTAAACCTCTCCTGGCACAACTTCAGGCCATTCCCTCAGGTTCTGTCACTGTTCACCACAGAGAGGAGATCCTTCCTTTCCCCCTCCTCTTCCTCTCATGAGGAGGTTGTAGATTGCAATGAGGTCTACTTTCAATCTTCTCCAGGCTGAACAGACCGAGTGACCTCAACAACTCCTCACTTCACAGCTTCCCCTCCAGACCCTTCACCATTTTTGCTGCCCCTCCTTTGGATGCTAACAGCTCAATGTCTTTTTTATATTCTGGCACCCCAAACTGCCCCCAGCACTCAAGGTGAGGCCACTGCAGCTCAGAGCAGAGCAGGACAATCCCCTCCCTTGCCTGGCTGGAGATGCTGTGCCTGATGCCCCCAGGACACAGCTGGCCCTTCTGGCTGTCAGGGCACTGCTGACTCAAATTTAACTTTCTGTCAACCAGGACTCCCAGGTCCCTTTCTGTAGCGCTGCTTTCCAGCTTTTCATCCCCTGGTCTGTCCATATATCCATATATATATATATATATCTGCTTCATCCCGGGTGCAGAATCTGACACTGTCCCTTGTTGAACTTCATAACACTTGGTGATCGAGCTGTTCTATAATTAGTCAACACATCTCTTTGTGTTAAATGTTGTTCATGATCGTGACATAACACAAATATTTTTTCAAGTTACCAAAACCCCTGGTTTATTATGAAAACTCTTCAATACTTTTAAGGGATGGAATGAAATCACATATGCTACAAATTTTCCTGACAGAGAACATTTTAATACCTTTTTTCAGCATAGGAAAAATGAAAATGAAGATCCCTTGAAATGGACTCTTGTTTTAGAGGTATCTGCGCCATAATTTGGAAGAAGTTAAAAGTACTGCTGTATCCTTTGTTTCACTAATAGCATTCATACATTATACTTTTATTTATGAAGGTTTGGTGAAATGAGGAGCAGGACTAGAGAAAGTAGGACTAGAGAAAGTAGGAATTATTTTTTTGCCCAGAGTACAAATTAAGCACCAAAATATATTGCAAATATGAATTCATCGATGACAATCTAATTGAATCAGGATGTCTCTGAATGCTTGAGACTGGCAACAGCTGCTTCGTTAACATATATTTCTAGCTGTGTAGATACTGAGACACAAAAGAGGAAATTTACAATCCATGAATCCCTCAATGGAAACAACAGAAGTGCATTGATGCTTTTAACCTCTTTCCCAGTAATTGTGGAGATATTTCCCATATGGCCAACTTTCAGTATGAAACTTCTAGTAGTGAAAGTCATCCACACATGCCCTCAGTCTCTATAGGTAATAGGCCAATAACATGCAGATGCAATCACAGCCACCAACAGAGACAGGCTCCACTACTGGCAGCATAATGAAGAAGCAAACTTAAAGAATATATCAAATGTGTTCCTCAGGAAAACACATATTCCTTCCTATGAGAAAAGGAAAAACGAAGGCTAAATGAATGAGGAGTTTTGGTGAAGTATTTGTGCTACAGAATTAAGAGTATTAATCTATGCCACAATAACTGTAAGCAGCGTGGAAGTGAGCTGTAAGTCTGAAAGTCCAATGGAGTCTGTACTTTGTAACATTTACCACCATTGTTGTTCTTGAAGTGGCAGAGAGAGAGAATATTGCAGAAATTATAGTAGGAGAATCTGCCTCTATGGGCCAGGACAGTCTAATTCCACTCAGAGGTCTGCAGGGCACAGCAACCAGTGTATTGAAAACTGCTACTGGTGCACCAAATATGCATTTTTAAAAGTCAAAAGTGTGTCAGTCACTCTGATGACTCGGCAGCCACTCAACAACGAGTAACTAGAAATGTATGGATCAGCATTTGAGAGAAGTTTGTGAAATTAAGTTTTATTATCTCTTCAGAGAGATTCATCATTCCATAATATTTTTCTTATTTACTTTTCTTGAGAAAATAAGTGTTTTTATAAGTTCCAAGAAGAAATTGAACCTGCTGTCTTCCATAGCTGAATGATAGTGGCTTTGGAAGTCATAATGTTCCTCAGATACAGTACTGCTCCTGTTGTAGCTAGTCACTAGAAACAGCTTTCTAGTGAGAGAAGCACAATATAATTCCACAGAGACAGATTTTGTATTAAACAGACATAATTTTGTATTAATGTAAAATTAATTGAATTGATTGGAAATCTGGTCTTGATTCTACCTCTCTGAAACCATGGAAAGGTTTGCTATCCTTTCAGTTCCTTCAGGTGCCGGAGATTTTAGTGTGAATTATTTACACCATTTGTATGTACAAAACCTGAAAGGAGCTTCTAGCAAATTTATGAAAATCTGTTAGCAGAAACCTAAAATTCCTGTGAGTTTTTGCAGTTTTGCAATACAAATTTATATATTATGAAGTTCTCCTGTTTCAAAGGAATTCTAGTAAAAGTGTGGTCAAGCAGAGGCAGTAAGTGTTGGAAAATTGTCCAACTTATTGACTTCTGTGTAGAGTCTACGATAGGATCATGGAATGGTTTGAACTTTAGAAAGAGCCTTAAAGGTCATCTTGCTACAGCCTCACTGACATGGACTGGGATGCCACCTGCTAGATCAGGTTGCTCAGAGCCATGTCCAACGTGGTCTTATGCTCTTTTTCCTCCAAGACTGCAAGAAGTTTCTGAAGTTTGTAAATTTCACAATTAGTAATTACTTGAACTTAGTGAACATATTTTCTATTTATAAAATGCTCAATAAAATGCTGTCCCATGCTTATCTATCCTTCATATCCTAGAGTAATCAATTAAAAATGTAATATTTACATTCTGGAAAATCCTCTGTAGAAGTTGGATATTGGCTGTGAGATTGTTACATGTGACCTATTAGTCAATTATAATTGATTTGGAAATTGGAATGCTGCACACATTTTTGCCTGTACAACTTCTCTTCATGATGACTTGCAGAGAAAAAGCACAAAAAAAGAGAGGCAAAATTATATAAAAAATGGAAAGGAAATAAATAATTTTTTGTGTGTGTGTGTCTGCATCAATCCAAATGGTTCTGTAAAAAATGGGGCAAAATTTCAAGTTTTCAAAAATCTAAAGGAGGTGTTGTGAGACCAGGGAGAATCATGTACTATGTACTATTACTCAGATTGTGTGTGTCTTGAGGCTTGAATTTTCTGTGGGCATAGAAAGGTCACAGTACTTAATGCTTGATCAAAAACTTGATCAAATACTAATCCCCTATTTGTTTTTAGTTTTGTCCATCAACTTGTACATGATTTGCATGATTTTTACTGACATTTGCTTTTCTGACTCCTTTGGTTTTTTTAAAATTCCACCTTGCACATAATATTTTGCACTTTAACGTGTGCTGTAGATCCATTTCTGTAGAGTACTCTCAAACAAAACAAAGCTCATATGATCCCCAGCACCATTCCTAAAACCATCAGCACCTTGTTGTATTAGTTGCTTGTGGTCTGTCAGGCAAGTTGTGTTTTAAAAGAAAAGCGCATCATAAAAACACACACATTTGATCTTTACAACTATTTTTAGTTTGTGTCAATCTTCTATGGCCCTGGGCAACAGAGGCAAAATGCCAGCCTTGGCAATCTTTTCAGACACTCTAATATGCCAAGTTCTGGCAGCAGCACATTTTTTATCAGAACTGTTTTCCAGCCTCAGTAAACTGCTTCAAATGCTGGTGTGCCTGTTATGAATATGACATCCATGGGAACCACAATGATTGCAATCAAAAAGTAGTGGAGAAAATAGAAAGAGTTAGTGTCAGTTCTGATTCTCACTATCCCTTTCATCATGACAATAAATTAATACAGCTCAGCTTCTGCCCTGGTAAGCCTTTTCCATATGAACAAGGTATTAGAATCCTAGTGCTTAACATTCACAGGGAAATATTCTGGTGTTACAAATGTAGTGGAAGTGTGGTATGAAATGCAAAAAAGTATGTCTGTACAATGTCATGATAAGAGTGTACACGCACAGAGGAGTCAAGAAACTTGAATTGATGATTCTCACTGATGAATTTTAACTTACTCTTCTACCTTGCAGAGAATTTTCTAACACTTTCTTTGGCAGCTATTTATAGGTCTACGTGCAGTGTGGATGTTGTGTTTATCCTGGAAATCATAACTTTGGTTTGTTTGACATTTTGATGAGTGTGAATTTCTTAACCTAATGTCACAAAAATATTATTTTTAAGGATTTTTTTTTCCTTTTTAAGGGTGAGTGCTTTCCATCCTTTAAAAATTTAGACATATAAAAAGAAAAAACAGTAAATTGTGATGTGTAGTATTGTAAAGAAAATTGCATGGTGAAGTTTTGTGACAACTAGACCATGTAATCAGTAGCTTAACAATACCTGTGTTTGCATAACAGTAACATATGATAAAAAGTGCTGAACAGACAAGAAAATTGTTTTGATTGTGTTATATGCATTTCAACACTTCCCAGAATGCCAGGATGCATATTCTATGTGTTTAATATCCAATGCAATACCCAGAGATTCCTTTTTGGCTTTGCTGAACTGGATCAGTACTGAAGCCTTGACCTTATAGTACCTTAAGCATACTTGCAATCCATTTGCATTGGAGCATTGAGTCAGGATTGTTATAAATATCCTGCTCTACAAAGGCCAATAGATGTTCTAGAATGTGTTGGTTTTTTATGTGTTAATGCATTTATTTCTTATCTGCTACTTCCGAACTCAGTCAAGTATGAAATCTTCCCCTTTGACTATATAGATACAGCATTTGAAACTTGCCAAATAACTCTTTTCTGGACTAAGCAGTATGCAAAAAATGACAAGGACATTTTCTTTAAAGTACAAAAAGCAGTTTTTAATGAAAAAAACCCACATTTTACTTTATTCATCATGAAAGGTGGTAAACTGCAGACTGAGCACAAAAATGAAAAATATCAGTTCAGACGATATTTTTGCTTCTGAAAAACAAAAAAGAAGCTCTCAAAATAGGATTTGGCACAAAATTGCCTCTATGCTTATATTTGCTCTTCAGTTTGCTATAAAAATATGACCTTTTCAATATTTTCTCCTTGGGACGAGGCTCTTATCTCAAGTTTAATTTCCAGAGGAGATTAGAGCATTAATACTAATGCATCCTCTCCCTAAAAGAAGCCAAAAGCAAGACAAACATGATTTCTTTCTTGACTAAACAATATGGTACCATGCCATCACCTGGACTCATAGAAGAACAAGGCTATTCTCTGCTCTCCAAGACAATAGTCTCAATGAAGAACACAGAAGTTTACTACAGAGCCTACACCAATACACTGCAAAGGCATAATTGTTTAATTTCTCAAGTGAGGGTTAGCCATCACATTTTTTTGAACTGTTTCTCTGGTGATCATTAGAGAAGACAGTGTTCTTTACTCATAGATCCAAGTATCAGTTGTTGTTGGACACTCTTGTTTCTGAGGGGACTTCAACATGCAAGATGAATAGGCTGCTCAGTGATATTCTGCTTTAATGAGCTGGCTCTCTTACCCTGAAGGAGGACAACCCAGTGCTGTGCAATCATGTACATCTGTAGTGATAAAATACAGGGTAAACCCATGCATATTTCTGCCCCTCTGTCCTCCACCCCTAACCCTTATTACCCTGTATGAAAGCAAAAGGAAACAGTGAAATACTAATGCACTGTGGTATAACTCTTAAGCTGCTGAAGGGCACATGCAGGTGATAAAGGTTGTTGTTTTCATATATTGTGTTGAGGGAGGATAGAAAATCATCTTTGTTAGTCTTTGCTGGTAATCTTCTGTACGGTCTCAGAGGTTGCTGACTAATAGGTGACCTAATTTATGGTAACACAACAATTGTGAAAGCATTGTTGAAACTATTATATCCCTTGTATACTTGCTATCTACCCTGGAAAGCTAATACTTGAGTAAATTAGTGAAAACAGGTGAAATGTTCAGTGGAAAGGTGTTTTCTCTTGGCTTTGCAGTTAGAACTGGAATCATTTGGCATTTCTCAAATCTGCTTTTAAGATGCAGATATGACTCTTGTAGTCATAATCCTTTGTCAGATATATCAACTTCAAAAATTCTGTTTGACCTTAAAGACAGAAGTAGGACTTGATTAATATTCCGTGTATGCTTTTCTTTTCACATTTACAAAACTAGGAATGTAAGAAATCTTGAAATAGACTTTTCATAAGAACATCTTCCAGCAAATAAAAACAGATCATAAAAGGAATAGATGGTTTGACTGTCAGAATCTTCTCATTTATAAAATACCTTTGAAGTCAACTAATGGTGAACAGAAATAAGTGTCAGTTATCCCAATGTAAAATACAAGAAAGAAAGTTTCAGGGAGAAATTCTTTTTAGCACTTAAGACTGAGGACACACGACACCTTCCTCTTTGTCCTGGTTTAACCAAACCCCACACAACCACTTGCTTACACACCTTCCCCCAGTGGGATGGGCAGAGAACCGGAATGGTAAACTGAGACAACTCAGGGATTGAGATAAAGACAATTTAATTGGTAAGGCAAAAGTTTAGCAAAGCAATACAAAGGAATTAATCACCACTTCATCACTTTCTGGACAGGCAGATTTTCAGCTATGTCCAGGAAAGCAGGGCTCCATCATGCATCTTCACTCTCCAACAATTTACAGCTTAAGGACTGCCTGTGGCTGAGGATGCAGAATGACACAGATATGATACATGGACAGAGGTAGGACAAGCCAGGGGGCTTAATATTCCTGATGGATAATAGGAATGCTGACCAATTGAACAATAATATGACTTCAAAGCTATTAATTTCCTATGCAATGAGATTGAATATAATGAAAATTCTGAAATTCACATTGTCACTGCTGTCATATATGCTAAAGATAAATAGACTAACAACAGTTGCAGACACCTTCCTTAGCCAATCAGTTTTTGAACAGAGAAAAAGCACAGTAATTTTATATTTAACCAACAGAACACTCCAAAATTAATTGCTTTTATTTCTTTCCATTGGTTGTCTCTCTTGCATATCAAGCTTACTGTCCTTTTGTATTCTGTGTTGATGATAGTACTACAGTTAGGCTGTCCTCCTGCCAACACAGTACACAGTTAGGAGAAATCTGGAACATGGAAATGTCAACTGCTGGCTTGGCTATTAAAAGTAATTACTCTCTGGTAAAACCCAACTGCTGCAGAATGCTTTCTAGACTAAGATCAACACCTTCAGTGTGTAATACTCCAATTAAATATTAATTAAGGTTCATCTTTATAAAAATGCTCATCTGAGATGATACTGGCAAATGGTATGATGCAAACCTATCAAGTTTCTGGGAAATAAAATTTCTAAAATCTTGGCACTTGAAAGGGTCTTTGCTGATGAGCACCTTTGAAGAATTAACCTACATAGCCACAAAAAAAAGAGCTAAACAAATGAGAAACTAATAAATAATTGGAACAAGTGAGAGCACAAAATATTCTCTAGTTTATTTCATTATTCTACTTTTTAATTAGTAGGATAATTAAGGGAGAGAAACATTTTCATGTTTTTTGGTAAGTAGAAGGCAAGTTTGGTTTGGAAGATGCTAACTTTTTGCATAAATGAGAAAATCCCAACACTGATGCACAGAAAGCTTTCTTGACACTGGCTTGGTGATGTTCAAGTGTGTACAATCATTCATTGATTCTATATACTCTGTTTAATTTCTTCCCTAACTTAGTACCAACAATCTTTTCCATATTCAGGACTTGGGAATTTGCCATCTTCAGTGAAACATGCAAAGATCTAATTGTTTGCCACACCTGTGATACTAATTTTCATTGAAAGCCCTGCAATACTACATGGAAAATCAGTCCATAGCTGTGTGAAAAGGTTGAAAGCTTTATGGTGAGCCAAGGTATATATCTTCCCATTGCAGAGCTGACACATTAGCTGACACATTTTCCCCTGCCAGAAAGTGCAATAGTCTTTATCTTACAGAATGCTTTCGATTGCTCTGAGTGTTGTTAGTGTAGGCTGTCTGAGTTTTCTCTGAGGTAGCACTGACGGCTGAAACATCATCAAACCTTTACATGCAATCCGTTAACATCTTTTACCAGAGCCATCTGCAAGTAGAAAAATTGATAAATATTCAAGAGCCTGCAGGAGAACTCAACTTCTGCATTTTTCTGGGCCCTAATACCTGGAAAGAAGAGCTGTTCTTCTGATGGAAGAATCCATATTTGAACCTCTTTCTGAAGTTGTGAGACCCTTTTGGGCTCCCCAGCACCTGTCTGATCTGGGCATTTGGCAGCAGCTCAGTTCCTGGAGGTTGGGGAATGGCAATCAGTTCTAATTATTGGCTGATGCTGTAAATATGCACTTGGTCCTGGAGGATCTGAGCTTATGCCAGAAATGACAAGCTTTTAGTAGTCCCCTGGCTAGTATAGACACTTGCAACTACTAATTAGCAGTAGCTTTTCACTTCCCTCCTCTGTGGAGAATGGAACTGCTCTTAAATATCAGTCCTCCTAAGGCAGTTGTGCTATGTTCAGATTATGCTAGCCCACGGCCAGCATGAAGAAAATGTTGGTCCTTCCCTTTCCCCCAACCTTGCCTGCTTTTTGTGCTGGCACTTTTTTTGATTGTGTGATGACTTTTACCAAAACTAACTCTCCAGAAATCAGATATCAGTAAACTGATGTGACTCATTTCATGGCTCCATTTAGTGTTAGAGATGATGAAAAGGAGGAAATTGCAATCTGAGGCCATGGAAAAGTGGATCCTTCTTTTTGACAGCAGGAGAATATTGGATTGGCTTAAATCATCATGAAATGAGCCAATGAGCCCTTCAGGCATTTTGATCCCCTATGAATAATTTCTAAGTTCTCAAGGGACAAAAGACACAGTTCTAGAGCACAGTTGGGGAAGAGAAAGGAGCAGAGGAGATACGATGAAAACAAACAGTGCAGGAGTAGTTCAGCACACATGGGTGGTTTAATGTCTCTTTAAGTATCACCTGTAGACTTAGTGTGAACCTGAGACTTCTTTCACTTCTGCAAACTAACTCCCAGCAACCTTTTAAACTAAGCTGGTGGATCAGCTATGTGTGTTCCTCACTCTTGCCAGCCACTTTCCAGTATCTCTTGTGCTCTTTTCCATATCTCTTGTGCTTGAATACATTCCTCTTCAACCAAATGGCGATTTGCATTAAGGAATTACTACAGGATTTGTTGCTGGTACAAAGTAACCTGATTTGCACTCTATTTGTGTCAAGAGTGCATGCTTACAGCAGTTTGGCAGAGCAAAATGGACTATTCCAGCAGCAGGAGATTTTTTTTCTAGTGGAATATTTCTATAAACATGGAATTTTGGCTTGATGTTTTTTCAGTCATTACTGGAAAGAGTTAAAGTCTCTTATCTCTTGCATTTGTCTGCAGCGTCTGACTTTGTATAGAACATCTGTCATTTGGTTAGTCTTTATTACCATTCATGTTGAAGCAATGATGAATTGCTGTTTCAATGTCTTCATCAGATTGCTCAGATATGTTCTTTGAACATCTACTCATTTATCCTCAAAGGACTATCTGGATGGTTTAATTGATCGAATAGAGCACAATGGCATGTGTCAATCTACTAGCCAGCAGTTTCTTAATATCTCACTCCTTTTAATGTGGCTTTAGAGAATGCTACATAACGAAAGAGTAATAACTACCATATCTCCTGACTATATAGATGTATTGATTGAATCACTGTGTCTATTAGGGACTCTGGATCTTTCATAGAGTTAAGAAAGCAACATAATTTTCTTTTAAAAAACATTTAAAATGTTTTTTAGCATTTACTCAAAAATTCCAGATGATTTTTGAAACTGTTGCTGCAGACATGCTGGGTTTTTAATGAATTTCACTCGATTTTTGCTTATATACTTTTCAGGGTTTTTTTTGTGTCACATAGTCCTACTGTATGGCATATTTGTTGGATGCAACTTCTTTTGCAGGCTTTTGCTTAACCTTTAGCACATGGAGATCACAGTAATTCTTTTTGATAGAAGCTTAGTTTCAGTTTCAAGAAGTAATAGTTAAGTCATAATTTAATCTTTTTTCTGTTTTAAAAATTGGCTTTGGTATGAAATAAGAAACTTGTATTTCAGTATCACATCAGAATGAGTGGCTGGATGCCAATCAGGCTCAGCTAACAGCAGCTATTTGTGTTCTTCAGAAAGTCTGTATATGTAAGAAGGGATTAAATTTATGGCTAGTAGCCAGCAGAGAGTTGAAACTAACACTAAGCTGAATTTTGTATATATGTTTATGCAGTACTCCTGAAAACATTAAATATGTGTCTCTCCAGCAGAGCAGTATAAATAGCCTTTTCCCCCTCATGTATTCTCCAGACAAACTTCCCTCTAGTTGGCTTCTGTTATCTTCTTGGTAGCTTTTATCACATTTCCCCTTCACTTAACCCGCTCTCTGTACTCAGAGCTGTGGATGATATAGCTTAGTGTCCTTCCACATGATACAAATGCTTTTGTCTCCAGGTTATTCCCAGATGGTTGGGGATATAATGAACTGTAAATCAGCTTCATAGTCTAATGAAACTATTAGACTTTTTGTCTACTCCAATACTTTGCATTTTGACTCCAGAGATGGCTAAATAGTCTGGACTTATAATTTTCTCTAATTTGGTCCAATTTTGTGTCCTTAAAAATCACAGCAGATTGCCCATTGCATATTTACAAGGCCATTTCTCCAATCTTTCTACTCCCATGCTCTAGTGGAGATCTCAGTGAAGGTTCTCAATACAGCTGTGCTTCTATCACTGAAAACGGCCTGTAGCATTATTTTGCTTGGCAGCATTTTGAATAGTCCATGGTTTTGCATTTGAATATTTAGAATTTATGTGCAGATTTATAGAATTTATTTTTACACTATGGTACAAAAGCAACTACAAAAACCTAACCAAGACGACTTTGACAAACATTACACTAAAATGTTGCTATTTTAACAGAGTGACCTCTAATTCTTCATCCTCAGTTTTGAATCAAGAAGTAACTGTGGCTGGAATTTTTAATCTGCAAATAATTGCAGCTACATTTTACAGCACTTAGCCTGATTACAGTTCCCACAGAGCTATGGTGAAATGTGACTTGCATGTAGCTCTGTTTCTATTACAGGATCTGAGTTTATCCTGCATTTTTTTCTGATCCAGTTGATTCTGAAGCCTTACATTGTTCAGGCACATTTTGATGAAATGGTATGTCTTAAAAATACACCAATTTACAGAAGCCAAAATTTTTCACAGTAATGTAAGCATTTCAGTAAGCCTAATTGTAAAGATTTCTATCCTCTAAGTGTTGAACTTCTGATTAAAAACAGTGAGATAGGTGGAGAGAGAGCCGAAACCCAAGAGAGCTGCTATCTCTTAGTGCATTAATGTGGGGAGAATATGAAAATGAGTCACCATATTGGTGGCTGATCACTTTACTCCTCAATATATCTACTCTCCTGGATGTTCTGTGCTCACTCATTTTCATTTATAACTTCTCCGACAGAGGAATCACCATCCGTATTTTGGAAAATCATGTGTTCCAGAAATGGTGGGGTTGAAATAAGCAAGTTACTCTCTCCCATCTTCTTCACTTTTAATCTATTTCAAAAATGGAAAAGTTAGGTAATGATAATAGGGAAAATGTGAAATGTACAGATGTATTGGAAAGCTGAGATGGAACTGGGAGGAAAATCAAAATTCTGACCATGGTTCCATATGTTTTAATGCATCTTTCCTGTGTTGCTCAGTTTATGCAATTTAAGAATTTAAGATTATGAAGATGACATGAGAGTCATCTACAGTCTTGAATTAAGCAAGCTTAATTAGATTTACTGAAGCTGATTTTTGTTACTCTAAATCTCTTTGCTCTCATGCTGCTAAATCAACAATCTCCACAAACAGGGTCAGCTGTTATGGTTCGTTGTAGCACAGATACTAAGTCTTGGTTTGTGTCTGAAAGAGCAATACTAAGTGTTTGATGGTTAGACTGGTTGCCAAAGTACCATGCTAGTAGGTTCTTGATAAAGCTGTGAGTTCTAAGCTACTACAGTTTTATTTTAGTACCAACAACTCTGATTAGTTAAGTATGGAACTGGAGGTAGTTAGTCATGAGCTGTATTTTCTGTCCTGAAGTCTGTCTGGAGAGTAAACAATTCTGTTTGTTTTTCTTAGTACTTTTTGTCATTGTAGGCTGTACTTTTTTGTTACTCTTGTACATGACTCACATGAATTTTCAGAAGTGAGAATAGCTTTGGCTATTAAAAAGATGGTAAGAACTTCCTTCACACTCAATTGTGTTCATTCTTCAGTCAAATTCACTATTGAGAGACCCTTACTTCCTTGTCTTCCTTGGCTGAAGACAATAGATTGAGATATTTTCCTCTATTCAGTTTGTTTCCGTGGGCTGGAGAAGGAAACCATAGTGTCACAATTTTTCCAAAATCATAACTTCTGAACAAAAATGTAATGGAGATGGTACGTTCCAGGTATAAAAACAGGAAAGACACAATTAATGTGAATGTTCCCTAAGAACTTTCTGTCTTCATATAACGATCTTTATTTCTTAGTTTGCATTCCTACTCAACATAATGAATCCTCACAGGGTTTTGGTGTTACTATATCTACTATAGTTCTTTTGCATTGACTGTATTTCCTGTTGAAATTATTCAGTGCATTGCTCTATGTTGACCTTTTTTTCCCAGCTAATGGTGGCATAATGTCTTTGAAGTAGTAACAATTAAAATCCAGCATTTGCCAGCATGTGAATTTTACAGTCATCTTAGTCATCTGTGATGCAGCAAGTGAGAATGCAACTGTGAGGCTTTTGCTCAGAATGGTGTCTTGCAGGTGAAGTGTGAATGTATGTATCATTGATGATGATGATGCAGTCTTGTGACTGATGAACTCTCTAAACTGGGGGAATTTCTGATATCAGACTACTTATATCCATTTTTATCTTCAAAGAATTTGAGTCTTCAGAAAACAAGACAAAGTTTTATGGTCTAAAGCCTAGGCAGTAATTTCTGCTATTCAACTGCTAGGACATTTCCAAAGCTTTGTTGTACATGACAACAAACTGTGATATTTTATAAGGAGAGCTATATGAGTATATTAATTGTTCTCTAGGGTATTATGTTAGTGCCTTATCTTCCCTTCCCCCTAAGACTCTTTACAGGTGCTGATTGCAAAGCAAAAAATCTATTTGGATCAGGGTTTGACACTACCAGATCTTCACATATGCCTAACACAGTTGTATTAGTTTAAGCATGCATCTCTTGCGATGGGGAATCTCAGCTGCAGTCCCTGCCTCTCCACACCATAGTATTTGGGTGTCAGTGCTTGAACTACCTTTGTTCTATCTGACCTCTTTTATTGGTGATTACTGTCTCTATTAACAGTGCTTTGTGGAATTCTGTGGGATATGTGTAAACAAAAGAGCTATACAAATGTATACAAATGTAGTA
Source organism: Acridotheres tristis (assembly GCA_037013685.1). Taxonomy (NCBI): domain Eukaryota; kingdom Metazoa; phylum Chordata; class Aves; order Passeriformes; family Sturnidae; genus Acridotheres; species Acridotheres tristis. Next base: position 25,014,524 of record CM072886.1, read on the forward strand.
TGGTGACACTACTGATGTGTCGATTTTGGCATAACAGCATGCCAGTTGGGGGAAGCCAGAGGCTAATATTCAACAGATGGCAAAGTCCTAAACCCTATAATAATGGCTGCAGTTATTTTCATTACTGTCATTTGATGACACATACAATAGTGGGGAAAGACTTGAACTGGGTAATCACAGGAATTATACTCTGAAGGACCAGATGCACTTCAAACTCCTAAAATGGTGACGGATGTTCAGGCTGAATGCCACTGTTGTCCGTATTCCAGGTACATTTATTACTGAGGGCTGCAAGCCACACTATTTGCTGTCATATACAAGGCTAGCATTCTCTCTTCTCTAGTAACCAGGAACTAAACATATAAATTGGCATTTTTTATATGAAGGGAAATTATTCTATATTGCTAATATGTCTGTGTATTATTATCACATTTATAGTGATATGTTATTTTTCAAATTTTTCAACATGAAGATCAAAGCATGAAAAAACAGAAAAGGTTTGCTGTGGAAGCCTAAAGAAATAAAAAAAAATCACAAGCTTGTCTGATTAGTCCTGATAAAAATCATACTAATTTGTGTGAATAAAAGCATTAGATGATTCTATCTTGAAGTTTTACAAGGTTAAAGGTATTTTTCTTCCTCCAGCTTAAGAAACCTGTGAATTGTTTGTTATGATCCTGTACATAGGGAACTTCCATAAAATAATTTGAAGGTTTTAAAAATGATTTAAAATTTTATGATTTTTCTTTCTCTTTGAAGGATAAAATGATGATAATCTATGCTCTGGCAGAAAAGGACATTGACTTTTAGAAAATTAATTAGATCATATTTGAATATTCATAGAACTAGTTTGCATTTGGGAAAAAAATAGTTCTTTTTGGTTTCCAGGAGATTTAGGAGTGACCTACCCTGACCCAATTTTTAAAAAGTCCAGTAAAGCAGGTATTTTTCTGAGCTGTTCATTACAGCATCTATAGTCATGATACATTCACAGGCTTTGACTCAATTTGTATTAACAGGGTCATGTGGTGATTCCTTCATGTTTATTTTATTTTTCTAAAAAAAGAAAAAGAAAGCAAAATCATGTTTCTTTATTTAGCAATTCTGTACAAGCTTTCCCACACTACAACAAAGCCAGAATATTTCACACCTACCATCAGTGATCTAATACTTAATATTAAGACAGCACCTACTGTGACATGTTTCTTCCCTCTGCTGGGCTAACAACATAATAGGGATCAGGAAAACAGTTCTGAACATGGCATTGCTAAAATCTGTGAAAAAAATTCTAGGTTAAGCCTTCTTTCTGACCCTACCTTCTGTAATTGCTGCAAAGCAGATTGAGAGAACCTGGAGCAAAAAAATCTTATTAAATCAGTCTGCTGCTTTGTCAGCTGATGTTGAGCTACTTATTTGAGGTCCTTGGTGCAAATCCTGATGTATTCATGGCTTCTATAAAACGGAGTATTGAAAAAACCATAAACAAGGGGGGAAATCCATAAATCAACCTGACTGGGAAATTGAAATTATAACAAGACTTTTACAAATGTCCTAATAAAATGAGAGAGGTTGGTGTTTTGGCTTTTTTTTTTCTCAGATGTTTTTTTTTAAGTTTTAAACTCTGCATCCTTGAAAGGCATATGGAGAACATGGATATGGCAAGGATTTCCTTATTTTTGCAAGCAGGCTGTGTGTGCATAATTGATCTGCAATATCAAGGCCAGTGATATCTTTAGGAAATCATTCCCAGTGTTTGCAGTGTATCTTAGGTCAGATTCCTTTAATTTTAAGCTGCCTGCATAATTAAGCTGGACATCATCTGACACCAGCCTTTCAAACTTATTTACAGCCAATCACAAAAGATGATATCATAGCCAAAGGTACAGGATTGGGACTCAGGGGGCTAGTGTTTGTTTCTGTGATGTTCCTTGTACACTGAGAAGATTAATTTTGTTCTAGATTATAATTTTAAGTACCAGGATGAGATGCTGTGCATTGGAAGCACAGACTGGTTTCTCACAGTCCCTGTCTGCCTCAGGGGTAGACAGAGAAATTTTTGCTAATGGGAAAATTTGTATACCTTTCTGCAGAACAGAGGTACAAGGACCCAAGTAGACCAGGTCTGAAAGGGTTTTCGTGAGTGGGCTAAAGCTGCTCCTTATTTGAAGCAGTTTACTTAAAGTTATGAGGAATGTTCTTTCTTTCCTTAAAATACTGTGGAAATCTACATTCCAAATTTTAATCTTAATAATCTGGATGCAATTCTGCCACCTTTACTCAGTCTGGGTGGTCCCAATGATAATGTTCTGTGATCCTGCACAATAAAAAATTGAAAGTCTGTACCAAAAACAAGTTAGAGTTGAGTTGTGACGCCTTTGTCCTCTAGCTGTGCAATAAATAGCATAAATGACACTCCTGTAATTTTAAAATATTCTGAGGACAAACAAATGATTGCAAACTGCTTGACTACTAAGGGACTGTGGTCTGTGTTAAACAAAGAGCCAGCCTGCCAACCAACCTGACACAGAGCAATCACAAAAGCACCAGCCAGCCATTCAAACAAACACTACTCCCATCTTATTGGAATAGGTCTGAACCACAAAAGTGTTGTGGGCAAAGGTTATGTACGAATTTTATCTGAAATATATTTTTTTCCTGGACTTAATGAGTACCTTTGAGCATTGCAGTCGAGAACACATTCCATCTGGTGACAGCGTTTTTACAAATGAGAGAAAAGGACATTTTAAGCAAACTTCTTGCTCAAGTGGTAGGGGTTATTTTTGTGGGGTTTTTTTGTTTTGTTTTGTTTGTTCATTTTATACTTTGCTAGTCTTGCATGACTTTAGAAACACAGTTTTATACTGTACAGGCCCAAAATAAATTAAAAATGGTCATTAGTTTACTAAGAAACTACCTATTGGTATCAGTTATTGTTGTAAAACTGAATGATTTTGTGCTACTTGGAAAGATACATAAGAATTTTAAATCTATAAAAACTTTAATATTACTATTATTATGCAAAACTTTCTGACCTTTGGTTCTAATTTTGAATAGATTGACATGATTGCAGATTTACTTACTCTAAGAGCAGGCACAAAATTAAAACACAAATAATTGTCATGCTGATACTGGAAGCAAAAGGCTGAAAGTGAAAATCCGTCTCTGTTCTTTTAATTTGTATTTTTGAATAGGATAAAATAAAATTTATTTTAGAATGAGTATGTGGGAACCACGCTAAACTCATAGAGAGAAACAAGCTGAGAATGTCAGAGGTGATTAAAAGGTCCAAGTCCTGGTATGATGCTTGCAGGCTCTCCACAATCAACAGGTGTTCAGGAGATTGGAGCACCGTTGTGGAACTGGTTAATTTGATGCAATTTGATTCTGAGCTTATTTCAGAAACTTATCAGCAGAAAACAAACTAATACATCATCTCCCGAAGGCATTATTAAAGTGCAGAAGTCTGGGCTGTCAGATATCTCACGAAGCTAAAGGAAGTCTTGCATGAGCAGTGTTGTGGCCCTGCTATTCTATGGTGATGTTGCTTGAACTTGTCATCAAGAAAAATCATGTACCATCCTTCCAGTGTCCATAGTTCTGGACAGTGAATGATCTCCACTGCCTCGTCTCTCCAGTCTCTGTGGCATTGTCTTTCTCCAGTTTCTTTTTTCTTCCCTTAATCTTCTTCATGTCTGTATCAGTGGTGAGAAAAAGTTGTGACTGAACCAGATTCTTCTTCCAGTGGTTGGATGATGTTTAAACACATTTTTGGGGGTTTACCTCCATAGGGACTTTGGAAGTGAATGAAGTCTCCAGGGTTGTGTATATGCCTCTGGAACTATCATGAGTTGCTTTGTTGGAGCTTCTGATTCTATTTTTAGTTTTAGAAGTACTCAGGGATTTCGAATGAGGTTGAGGCCATTTCATACTAGGAGCTGTGTACATAAATAGTAGAGACAGTACCTGCCACACAAAGCTTGAAGCTCAAAGAGTATAGGGACAAAAGGGAAAAGTCAGTCACATAGTGAAATGAGGAAGATTATACACCTCAGAGAAGCAAAATTTGAATTAGCCTCCTAATCCTTGAAATTCAGTCCAGTGCTAGGCTGTGCCTTGAACACCAGGAATACTCTTAGATGGGATGAATGGATATAGCTTTAGGGGCCATCAGTTGCTTGATAGACCAGGGACTGAAACAATCAGTGAAACCACATATCTTATCACCTGACCCATGACTCACACTCACCACAGTGTATCTCATGTAATGGGGTTTTTCTTTAGTCCTCTGTCACTAGATTAGTATCCACTTTTGCTTGCTGAGACATGATACCTATGAAATAGGGTAAATGAAGAACTACTTCATTTATCTTATCGTTGTCTTTTTTAGCATCCTCTCTAGATTGATCTGGTTTATCATCTGGGACCATAAGAGAGCTCTCTTTTAAAGGTAGATAAAAGTCTAAAATACCAAGTAGAAATGCCATTAGCCTTTTTTATAGTAAGGGTTTTTCCTTAAACCTTTATCCTGAAAAAATGTAGGGAAATGAGCCAAATTTTTCATTCTAGTTACAGCAGGTAAACCAGCAGCTTAATGTCAGAATAGTATGTAGCACAAATTGTTGCATATAGATAGAATGGGATTTTAAACCTCTATAAAATTATTAGGAATAAAATAATTTATTTACAGCATTTCTTTTTCACTTACATCATGTTACATTTGTTGAGCTGAAACTTAAGATAGGTTTCTGTGATTTTCTATTGATGCATTCCATATTTGACATACGTAGACAAAAGCATTTTTCCTTTTTCTACTAGACAGGAGATTTTCTACTTTTTAGCCATCTCCCTGTGGTGAGTTCTGCTGAAATTCATGGGAATATTTCCAGTAATAACTAGAGCAAGCCCTTTCTAAATAGCTGAAGTAAACAATCTCTATGTAGGCAAACCTCCTGTGCAGGATGTCAACAATTTTAAATTTCTACTTTCTTGAGACTGGACTATGAGGTCTCATAAAATTATTAAGTCTTTGAAAACCTGAATTTAAGCTCTTAAACTGATCCATTTGAAAGAAATGTCTACTCCTGAAAATGTGCCTACCACAGGTGTAGTTAAGCTATATGGTCTACTACTATAAGATAGTTTGGGGAGAAATGGATTACTTAGAATTATTATAGGTAATCACAAATCATAAATAAAAAAATGCTACTTTTAATAGACAATTATCAAATTAGATGCCTATGCAGTCATCTCCCACATAGTTCAGCTCTTCTATTTACTATTTATGAATGGAATGCAAATTTTGTGTGTACACAGTTTCTATTTCTTTGGAAATAGAAACTATCTCTTTGCATTGTACAGAATCTGAACGTGCTCGATACTGGTTTAGTTCACACTATTTAGAGAGTTGAGAGTTGTCCCACAGGGAAGCAAACAATTTGCATAAAGTGATAGGAAAGAAATAAGAACAAATTATTTATCTGAATAGATAGGTTTTAAATCCATTGTTCAAAAAGCTCTTTTATCAACAGCAGAGTGATGGATTATTTCTTTAAGGGAAAGTGGCAGTAATTAGTTCTAATACCTGAGAGAACTCAATAAATATTTGCTAAATTAACATTATTTATTATTTGTATTCTAGGAGCAACTAGATGATTCCTATGAGATCAGACCCCCATTGTTGAAGGAACGATGTAAGAACATCTGCTATCCTAAACAACATACAATTCAAAATAGATGTCATGGAAGACAGGAAGAAAAACAGAATCTCAAAGAAACAAAATTAATTGCCTGAGGGCAGAAAGTTAGCAGCAGAGTTAGGTCTATGATCAGTTAGGTCTCTCCAAAGCCACCCTGGAGCTTTACCTGGAGCAAGTATCTTCCCTTCTTATCTGACCCTTTTGACTTGCAACCCATCTCTCAGTACAACAGCCAACCTCTCATGCCCACTGTCAGGTCTCCTTTCCTTTGAGATGGTCCCTCTGTCCACACACAAAAATCACCTGCTATGTAGGACAGTCAGTTGCTTTAGATTTTTTGATATTTCTCGCTTATTTTGATCACTCTTTGTACCTTCCCTCTTCTACTGAATTTGCCATTGTATCTTGCTGTCACCCTGTTTTTCTGCAGACTGTTATCATTGTCCATCTCCCCAGCTGTTCTTGATCCTGTATAAGTACGTTGGGAATCGTGAGTCAGGTAAATTCGGTATTTGTTGATGTTTTCCAGAAAATACACTGTAGATAATCCATTAGAAAAATACGTGATATTGTCTGGGTTTGGTTTTCTGTTTTGTTTTGTTTTGTTTTTTGTTACTGATGTTCTTTAGTTTCTGGTCAGAAAAGGACATGGAAGTTAATAAACCTTAGAAGGAGACAAACCCATGTATTGGACAATGTACTTAACAATCCGTTTCTTATGTATGTTCCAAACTCAAAAGGAATTTTACAAATTACTGCTACAGGCATCTGAACTGAAGTGGTTTAGGGCAAAAGCAAGTGGGTGTAGAAGGGCTGCATGGGGAGCTCAGCAGAGTCTACCCAGATGAGAACTGTGCTCTGCATGGAGTCCCTTCTTCTTGAGCCACTGTCACTTAGCTGTAAAATGTGGAGAGGGGAGAAAAATTCTGGGAGAGTGGCTCTACCATGATGTGAATCTTCTAAATTTCCTCCATCATTTCCTCGTAGTTTATACATTGATGTGAAATTTTAATCTATCTTTACTTCAATTATTGTAATGACAATAGGCCTTTCCTTTCACATAGGCTGCAGTTTTAAAAGCTGAGACCCTTCTGTTCAGGTACTACCTTTGTTTAGGTCATCTGAGATCCAAGGTAGGCTGTGCCAGTGGGGAATTCTTTCTGGAAGCTGTCATTGACCAAGATCTCTAAATCTAAATAACAATTCAAACACCCTCTCCTTGTTTCAGAAAAGAACATTCTTTCCTTTCATCTAACCTTTAATAATAGGTCTGTGGGGGTTACTTAAAGCTATGCACCAATTGAGTTATGCAGAAGATACCTTCAATCTGTCCTTTACTGTGCTGCATCTTCAGGGTGAGTTAAAAAGCTAAGTGATGATGGCATTAACCCCAAGGTTAGAGTCTTTTGTATATATTACACGTGTATGCTGTCTCTGTGCAAACCCAAACATTCTTAGGGGATGTGATGAAACCCTACAGCTGGCCTCTTGGGAAGAGTGGCTAGCATAAACTTCTGGGGCTTACTTCAGATTCAACACACCACTGTGGTTTACCTTGAGCTGTAATATGTTCCGCACTTGAGTTTGATCTTGATATCATCTACAGAAAACATTTTTTGAGTTCATAACATAGATACATCATTGGTAGATATATATTCAGACCATTGTTAGAAGGTGTGTGTACTTTTTTTAAATTTTTTTTTTAACCTTAAATGGTTTCTACCAGGTAAACTGAATAGTTGCAAGCTGGAAGTTGAAGTGTATGCTGCTGTCTGGTGCCACAAACTGATAGAACTCTATTTACAATTGATTTACAATTGAGGCAGAATCCAGGAGATTATAAAATGACTGGATCAACCAGAGCATGGGGATAATTGGAAATTGTTGTATTTGTAGTCATCCTGAGATAGAGTCCTCTTTCTAAAATTTGATTTTATACAGTTATTTTTATTGGCTTAGGTTATCTGATAACTTGGACAATTTACTGCATCTAAAATTACACTAGATGGCTATGTTTAAATACATAATGTATATTTGATGGTTTTATAGTGTTTCAGATATATTTGACAGCCTTCAGTAAGTTCTGAATTCCTGTTTAGAGAGTTTCTGTGTGAACGTGCCTTTGTATGACAAACTTATCTCAGAGAAAGAAAAACAACCAGTTGTACAAGATATCCCATATTTTATCTTTTGCTTAGTGATAATTTTCTTCCAAGAAGTCTTGAACAAATGACTTAGAACTAAAAGCATGCAGGCATTCATGTGCTTAGCGATATGGTTAAGGATTATCAGATGTGTAGGTGCCTGCTTTCTTTCATTCTGAATAGTCTTTGCTGTAGCTTGGTGAACAGATACTTTAGAAAAGTTCTGAAGAGCTAGAAGCTACCTCTTTAGATGTCTCAATAGCCTCAAAACCTTGTCTCTTCATTCTCAGCTATAAATGTACAGAAGGTTTTGGTTTCTCTACACTGTGCAGAGGGACACCCACATTAGAATTGTAGTTTAGTCCAATCAGTACTAGATAAATCTCCAAATAACTTCATCACACATATGTGATATGTAACAAATTTAACCTTTATATCAGGACTTCCATGCCAGGTCCACAAGTAGAAAAGAGTTGTGCCTTGATAGACCACTGCATAGTTGAGTGCCTTTGGGGCCTTTCCACAGCAGGTGACCCTTTGCCAATTCCTCAGTTTCCCTAAAATGCAGAGCTTGTTACATGTGGTAACCAGACCAGTGATATTATTTCTTCTTGGGTGTATTTGTTTGACATTAGGTGCAATATTTCTTACTAAATTATACTGTTCATTATACTTATTTCATTTGATCTGCATATGCGTGCATACATTGTCATGCAAGTATATTAATGAGAAATCTCTCTCTTTGGGGAAGTCAACTTCAGGTGATCTGATCTTAAAATGTGGAGATATGAGTAAAAAATAGGTGTAAATAAAGAATACAGACAACAACTAAAAGACAGAAGCTTACTGTGAAGTATATTGGAGGATCTTAAAAATCAGACTGTGACAGACAAGTTGTTACTCCTCACAATTCAGGTGGATTTGTTACTAGATACAACTAGAGGTACTACTAATGCACAAATCTTTGTCAATATAGTGAAATTACAAAGTTACATCATCAAACAAAAGAAGGTGCTGTCATAAAAGTACATGTAAAAATTCTCTCTATATATACTATCTATTATAATATCACTATGGTTTGGTTGTTTTTAAATTCAAGTAGTTAGTGCCAGATGCTGTGGAAATTAGGTAATCTTTCCTAAAATTCAGATTAGACCAATAGTCTAGTGATGATGTTATTTATTTAGGTGATCTAACAGTACATCTGCATAATTTATATTGTGTTTGTTTAAGAATTTGGATCACACCTTTGAATATTGAAGATTTCGGTGGAGGGAAAATTTTACTCTCTAAATTAAAACAAACCAAATGTTGGGATGAGCAGAGGAATTTTGTTTCAAGCTTTGAATGCCTTCTGTCTTAGCATCATTACTATACACTGGGTGTTCGAAAAAATACCCCTAAAATCACACTTTTATTCAGAAATGGCTAATTTAAATAGAAAATCCTGGTGCCTCTGAGCTGATTTTTGCAAGAAATACATTTCGTCTTGGCACATAAATGGCACTCTTCATTTGCAGGAGCAGTCTATTTTTGCCTAAGTAATATAATTTATGTTTTTAGACGTGATTTTAAAACAAAATTTCTGAATGTATATGGTTTTAAAAGAAGAGATTTAATGGAATGATTTCTGATTTGAATGCTGAAAGATTAGAAAACCCTTGTTGACAACACAACTGGATTCTGATTTTATTTTTTCATTTTGGCCCAATAAAAACTATTTGTTGAATTTTATGGCATTCTATAAGTTGATCTATACATTCAATATTTGTTTTAGGAAAGAACTAGAAAAAGGTGAGTTTTATCCTGTTATTTCAAAAGACATTTTGATTCTTGCCACAGCTGTAATATTCAGCTGTAATTTTCATAACACAGTAGCCAGACATTAAAGTAGACAGAAATAGCAAATAAATAAAATAACTGTTGGGGAGATCTTTCGGTTTTGACACTGTATTCAGGAGACATTTATAAAGATCATTATATGGCTCTAGCTAAATGAGACTATCTTCAGCTAATTTTTCTTGATTAAAAAGCTATTAATGATCCATGAAAAGAGAGCAGAGGCAAACTTTGCCTCCTGAATAAAATCTCATAATGATGAAATGCTACATGATAGCCCTGGATTCTGCATGTGATTCTTTTCCAAGGTCAATGACCTATTTATCCTTCTTTTGGCTCAGAGATGCCAATATGCAGCTTTATTCTTATTAGAAATGGTATATTAAAAAGGGACTAGAATGAGATGTATTCTGCAGCAAGATATACTAATCTCCAATAAGATACAAGGTGATTCTTCTGCTGATGACTTTGAAAAACAACGTGAATCTTGAAATCAAACCTAATAATGAACTCACTGTAACTGGATCTAGCAATTGCCTAGAGCGATAATTACTAGATAAAGAAGAAGGGCATGAAATGGTCATTGAAAGCAAAAAAGGAGAGCAGACATGATTGAAGTAGGTAACTTTTAGTAAATTAAAACAAAATAGAGACAAAATGCAGTTCTATCTTGCATTTGAATATTAAAATTGGGCATCAGGCAAATTTGAATGTAACATTATCAATTCAAATCTAACAATAATTCAGAAACTTACATTCAATAAGGTATGGTCAAGGACAGGCCATAAATATCCACTATAACAAAGGAAGCTCTTGCTCAATGAATAAACACAACTCACTACTGAGTTCATACTCTTCCTGAGAGGCTATTGAAATTGTACTCATGAAACTATCAACTTCAGTGAAGAAGGCAAATTGTTATTTCATTTTGATGAACTAAGTTCAGATTCTTATTTCTTCTTTTTCATCACCTTGACATTACAGATTCTTAGTAATGCTTACCACATTTTTCTGCCTCCTCCTTGGTCAGCATTTTATGTGTTATCCAATAGTGGTATAAGAACCGTGTATTGAAATTTTTAACTGGAATATTTTCCCAGAATTCTGACTATATGATCTGCTACTGAATTTTCTCGAGACCTAATATGTTTTTCTACCCTAGGTAATAATCTTCCTACAGGTTTATGCCAGTTTTTTCAACAAACAGTTTTGCCTTTCATAATCCTAGATTGTTGACAAATTGCATAGAAATTTCCTGTGCCATAGTCTAAATTTCAGTCCTGTAAAGACAACTGGGCTACACTAATTATTTTATTAGGCATCTCTTTCACTGCAATACAAAGACCATGTTGGAGAATGCTATCATACAGACCTTAAAATCTATTTAAATATGTATGCTGATCATACAACAATTTTTCTTTGCCACTGAAGCATTGAAAACATCTGATACATAGAGATGAGATTTATGAGATGTTATATATGCCTGGAAACACTTGCATTCTCCTATTGTTTGTTGCCTCTAAGGGCAAAATATATATAAAGTGTTAAAGCTAGGATTCTATGAATCATAATAAGTAGAGAAAGCAGACTGTCTTTTTACATTTTGTCTTCCTTTTTGAAATTAGAAATATGCCTGCTTTCTTCTGTTCCCTTAGCTTTTTCAGAGACCTCTAAATAAAAAAAATTAGATAAGGTCGCTAAGATTACAGCTTCCTGTTTTTAACATTTAAACAGCAACACTGTTGACACCTGGTGCTTGTTATTTCTAAGGGTTCTGATTGTCTCTTGAATCTCTCTAAAATTTGGCTGAGCTGCCTGGAAGGTGGCCATTTGTTGTTAGCCTTTTCATTTTCTTTACTGGGCTTGTCTAAGCACTCCTACCATATATCTCTACTTCCATTCCTTGTAATAAGATTGTTTTCATTTTTATATTTTATCAGACTTTGTTATTATTGATGTTCTTTTCTTCATGCACTGATATCCCTGTAAAACTTTTGAACAGTCTCAGACTCCTTAAACTCAGTTATCAGAAGCAAATTCTCTACAAACTATAATTCTCTGAAAAGGTCCACTCTTCCCTGAGGAACAAATGTAAGAGTTCTCAATACTCACCATCACACCATAGTTAGTATCTCCTCCAAAGGAACTACTGAAAGCTCTGAATTTTGTATTTGAATTTCCCAGAATGTATGTCACCTAATAGACCAAAAGCCCTTAGGGAAAGTGGGTATGGAAACTGGTATAATTAAACAACAAATTCACACTCACATGAACCCCTACATAAAAACAATAATGGCTATAAAAGCCATTTTCCAGTGGGGGAATGCTTTTCAGAAAAGATTCCTTCCCTCTCTGGACTTCCAGGCCTAATGCAGTAAAGGTATGAAATAGCTTTAAAAGAAAAGCTTGGAAAGCAAAATTTCTTATGCCACTGGATACTAAAAGGCTAGGCCTTGTAGCTACAGACTTCAGGGAACAGTAATGGTCAGTCTTTTTGCACCTTCTTCCTTATATTTCTCTGTTATTAAAATTTTACTACTTCTCACTGTTGATTAACTCTTCTTTCTCAGATTTTGGAACAGTTTCTAAAATATAGGTAATTGTTTTCAGTCTGTCTTTAACTTAGAATTTTAACTCATTTTGATCTGAGGGAGTGCTTATATAAACCACAGTTTTCTATTTTGTTTGTGCCTTCTGGAAGTCATTCACCTCAATGTTTTCCTTGTAGCAGAGCTAAGTTTCAAGGTAATCAGATTGATCAGTGCTATGTTTAGTCCAGTGTTGTAAATAAATGTGTTGTAGTTTCTCAAGCAACTGTTACCACATTTGATCACACTCATGTTTTCACCATGTTCAACAGGAATTTCTCTTTATTTCTTGTTTTCATACAAAATTTCCTCGGAAAGCCTGTCTCCATCTTCTCTTTAGGCTGTAGAAATCTGACAATAAAGTCCTTCCTTACACCGTTCTCTATACTGAACCCAGTTTCTTTAGCCTCATCTGTCATCTGCTTTTGCACCTCAGACATAATCATGGCATTCCAGGGGATTGCCCCCAGCTGGCTGGACTCTGTACCAAGGATTCAAGAGTGAACATAGTATTCTTTGTGCAGTTAAATGTGTCCTGAAGTCATGAAGGATACTCATGTTTTTAGCAAATTTATTCCCATTAATTCTTTCCTTGAAGTCTTGTATTGTCTTCGTAGACTTGCAGTTTCTTCTTCAGCCTTTTCACATTCTGCAGTTTCTGATTATATTGATTACACTGGCCATGTTGCATATTAGGTCAAAATTGTTCATTTACATTTGAATGCATTTCTGGGAGCTCTGCTTTTTTGCTGCCTTTTTTCCCTAACATCCTTTTTATTGCTATCAACACATCTTCAATTTAATATAGCAGACTCCAGAATTTTTTTCTGAATCAATACTTCCCATTTGTGTGCATAATTTGAATTATCCAAAGACAATGTCTTCTATATATGCTCATATCTTCTGTGTTTTCTTTACTATCTAAATTTTTTTTATGGCTCTCTTATGAGACAGTCATATGAGTTACTGTTACCTCCCTCTAGATTTTTGATGCCAAGAGGCAAAATTTCTGTTTGACTTAGTAAGTGCACGTTCAGTCTAGCTAATAGTAACTCCATCTGTGCTCTTCGCCAATGTTGGTGAGTAGCTGTAGCAGAAAACACAGTACTCTGTAAAAGCACTTTATAAAATCTGTTCAAAGTAATCTAGTTTCAATATCACAAACCACTTATTTCCAGGTTTTTTTTTAACTTCTTCATTTCCTGTACTAAAACAGTAGAAACTGTAAGCTGTCCTACAGCTGCTGAAGATACTCAGTGCATTCATCATCTAATAATCTTTATTTTTCTTCAGTGAAAGAAGATATATTGCTGAAGTCAATACTGAGCTATCTCCTTTTAATCTTAATTGAATGTTTGTCCACCAATGGCTTCAAAGGTATTTCTGTTGATAATGCATTTTAACTGTTCCCATTTCATGTCTTGTAGTCTTTCTTTCATTGTGAATGTAGATCCTTCTCTATTTCTATGCATCTTATCTCTGAGAAGTCTGTGATGTGTGCACAATTCTGCTTTGCTTGTGCTATAAGAGTTTGGGGAACTTTTGGCCTATGTAAGATCAGATGTTCCACATTTCTAATCCCTATTTTTTTCCAAAGCTGATAGCTTTTATTCAAATTGTTAATCATGTGAGTTTCTTTAAAGTTTTGGAGATGATTCCTTAAAATTGTTCTTTACTGTAGATCAGAGAAGCCATTATTAAATTTCTGTTTCCCATTTACATTATTTAAACTGTAGAGGAAGTCATTCTTAATTTTCTGTAAAAGCATTGAGCTCTTGGAGTGTTTGGCTACGAGCAGATCTTCTGATCTGCTAAGCATGCTGAAGGTTCTTCTGTCAGCTGAGTACAGTTTACCAACATTTCTCTTGAAATGTAGACAGCAGATTGGGACAGTATGTTCTTGCAGTCCTTAGGCCATTGTCAAATGTACAAAATAATGTTACTACATTTTTCCATGAAATTTTCCTTTTACTAAAAATTTCTGAAGATGCCAAGTTGATGGGAACTTGCAGCTGATTCACTCTCCTCTTTATCCAGTGGTTTCAGGTGTTGTAGATCATAAGGTGGTGTAAGATTCTGACAATTCCTGGTTCATAAAATTTATGTTTTTGGAAGGCTTTAAAAAATCCCTTCTGATGTTTTTTCCCAACTTACTAAACTGTCCTATTGGATTTGTATTCTCTAATTCTCTATAGATTTGCTAGCTATTACTTCCTTTGAAATCTGAGTGATCAAAAGTCTTTACTGGTGATAATTTATGTTACCTTGCAGATCAGTAAAAGATGTTGGTTAAATATGTGGGGTCACAAAGCCTACAAATTGCATGTCTCAGCTTCAGCATAAATATATTTTCTTGGGAAATTTCTCTAAGTGGTTACATTTTTTCTTATCCTCCTCATCCTTTATTTTTATTGCAGCAAAACTCAGAATAAAACCATCAAAGGTATGAGCATTTATTTCAAGTTAGGGTACATCAGGCAGTTTGACATTTTATACCTATTTTACTTTTCCTCAACTAAATGAGCACTGTGTGGTGGAACAGGTCATGTCCCTTTCTGTCACAGTCCACCTTGTTTTGTGATTGTGCACCCTTGGATGCATAATGGAGGTATGGGTACTTGTGCATAAAGAAACATAGCTTAAATGAACTGTAAAACTTTGTGCTTTATTGGACATCACTTTTTGAACTTTTTTTCTCCTGGCTGAATTATTCAGAAGATCTTTGTAAATGGTGCATAACTTCAAATTGGATCCATAGACTGTAGATCAGGTAATTGATTCTCCTCCTTAATTTCATTTGTTACATGATCACATTATTGCTTTTCCGTTTTTTGATTAAGTTTTTTTTATTCATAGCATTATACAAATAATCTAAACCAAGTTCTAATATCTTAATCTCTTGTTAATTAAAATTTTCTCTGTTCACTTAAATTGCCCATCATGCTGTCCTGCAAGGTAATTTTTTGCTCAATCAGAGCACGATTTCAGGTAAAAATGTCTTCTTGAATTTGGAGACAGACTGAGGCTGATATTGGTTTGAGATGTGTTGGAAGTGATATTAGAAAAGTGACCAAAACCCACTGAAGAAAACCAGAAAAGAGTAGAGAAATTCTGGAAGATTATGTACATAGGGGTTTTTTTTGTTTGTTTTGTGGTTTTGAGTTTTTTGGGTTTTTTAGATTTCTTTTCCTCAAGAGTACTTCAGTTCAGCATTTTAAGATGAAACTGTTTGCTTTGGGTAGCTTTCTCATGGGCTTCTGAAGAGGTCTGCTAGCCACGTACATGTGGAAGAAAAAGTCTACACTGTGAGTTCTGAAAACTGTGCTTCTGCTGTGTTTATAACAAGCAAGCCTCTGTATTTGTTGAATGGAGAGAAAGTCCATTCTTTTGTAATGTGTCCATCAGAGTTGCATAGCTGCTAGTAAGGCACTAGTAAGTGCTAACTATAGAAAATGGAGTTTCCTGTTCAGCTGCATTTTTTATTATTATTTTTCCAACAGGTTTTCTCATGTGAAAGCTGTAGAGAGTTGAATTTCTCTTGAGATAAGAAATTACAATTAAATGGAGACTGGTTGATCAGCCATGACAGAATGCTGTCAACATGAAATCAAAGGGGGGACAATACATTTGCATTTTCTACCTTTGTAGAGTGAGATTATGCTAGCAACATGGAGCTGTCTCACTCCCCTAGGAGCAGAAAGAAGCTCCACAGCTACAATTCTGAAATGCTTCCTGAAGAGGTGAAGATTACACCTGCTCCATGTCTCCAAACTGTTTCTGTGCTAGAATAGCCTCTGGCTCTGCTCAGTACTTGCACTGCAGTTCCATGCTTACCACTCACACATGTGCTATGGGATTAATGAACTCTATGACTGATTAAATTCTCATAATTAAATCATTTTCCCATAATTCAGATTGAATAAAAGGATATGATACCGAGTTGTGTAATTCATCAATATAACTGATATAATTTCATAGCTTGCATTGTTGTTTTTTTTTTTTAACAAAACACAAACACAGGAAAAATTTAATATCAAGTTTCCCAAAGTCCTAAGTCATTTGAGCAATACAAACCCCATGACTTTGTCTGTGTAGAACACACAGATGTCAAAACTGACTGGTTACATCTCAAAATCAGCAGTTGCTGTATGATTTATTGATGTCTGTGGGAAATTTGGTAGGTGTATAAATTTATATATATTTTTCTTGAATGTGTATCTCTTGTTAGAAAGGTGCTAAAGTTCTCCAGCTGATAGACAGGTATCTGCTGAGCACATAATGAATTGTATCTGTCTAAACCAATTTCTACACTTCTGTGTAGTATTTGCAATGATAATGTGTGACACTGGGGAAATAACTATCCTTCTTGTGATCAGAGGTCATTCCTTAGAGTGTTGTATTAATCTGGTAAAAAGCAAAAAAAAGAGACAAGATGCAAAGGGAAAAAAATCAGTGGCTAAGGACATATATACATAGAGGACTTAAAAGCCAAAGTAGAAACACTGGCCCCCACTGTAATCTGAGATCCATGCAGAGGAGGTTCAGTTCTTAGGAAGAGCTCCTTTTAGTGCAGGTGCAGAGCTGCTTTGGGCGCATGTATTAGGGAAGATTACAAATAACTTTAAGACCTGAAAATGGAAATAATTCTAAACTGAGAGACTGTGAAATATGTGATGTGAAAAACATTCACTTTTCATTCTGTTCTCCATTATCTGTGGAAAAATAATTCTTTCCCTTCCTGAAGGAAAATACTTTCCATGAGAAGTGCTGGAGCAGGACTCTGTGCCTTCAAAAGCAGCAGGACTTGGGCTATACACAGCAAACAATGGCAGTCAGGGAAGGAAGAAAGGAAATTGCTAATCCCTAGGAAAGACCTCATCCTTCCCTTGAAGTGAATCCTATTTGTATTGTTCTAAGGGGCAGGAACAAGGTGGAGAGGAGACGGGGTTGAACTTCTCTATCCCCTACGGAAAAAGGGCGCTGAAACACTAGTTTTGCCCTCTTACCCGTAGTTCTCTTTTCAAATATTTTTTTTTTTAATAGAGAATAAGTTAGTCCTTCAGCTGGGTGTTCCCCTCTGAAAAGGGAGAGAGGACTTTGAGAAAACATTAGAGGTGCTTTTTATAATTACTTGTTAGAAACTAACACAAAAGGGAAGTGTGAGCATATTTTCAGGAGCTAGCAAAGTATAATGAGGGGAAAAGCCTTTTCTTCTGATTCTTATTTATATTATCAGCACCAAAGAGCTCTAAGTCATAAACCAGGACCACATGGGGAAGTTTAATTCAAATGTAAGAGACAACACACATATCGAGACAGCTGAAGGAGCACAAGGAAACAATGAGGCAATGCTGGTCAGTATGAGAGAAAGTGTCTCAGTGCATTATTAGCTTAAACATTTTCTCATTTTTTTATAGGCATCACAGCAAGAGAGTTTTAATGAGGGATTCGAAGAAAGATAATGAGGTTGTGTGGCAGATGCTTGGAAAAAATCACAGAGGAGCTTGTTTAAAAATATCTGACAAATGGGTAATGGAAGCCAACATTATGGTGTAACTGGAGATAGAGCTCATTGGAGATGATAGGTAGGATGAAAATGAGGAAGAATTTGAAGATGAAGGCAAACAGCTAACATCTGATTATTTAGAAAATCATAAACAGGCGTTGGTGAAAAAGGCTGGCACTTTTGTTCCATTAGATTCTGTGTGAGGGGATCAGAGTTAAACAGAGGAGCAGATGTTATGATGGTAGAGATTTGGAGTGGGTTATGATGGTGTGGACAAGATCTTTGTGGGCAAACATCAATGGGCATTCTTTAAAGGTGCTACGCAGAAATAACCACAACATTTAGGCTGACGTGTATTGCATTGGACATTGACTTATTTGCAAAGCAGATGATGTGATCTAACTTTCTAGAGGAACATGTGATAAGTTTTATATTTAAAAGGGAAGCACTGTCTGATGTTGAAAGAGTTGTTTAAGTGTGTAGATTGTTCCTCTTTTCTAGTATGGAAAGCTAATAACAGCAATAAAAAAAGTTAAACAAATACATACAAAAATACAGCATGAGCAGTCATAGCAACTGAAACTTCTGTTTGGTTTTCTTGGAGACATAGTTATGCCATCCCCTTACATTTTTTTCAAAAGTTTCAGGTCTAGTTACTTTGATTTTTAAAATAATCCTCACAATTAAAAGCTCAGTTTCAAGAGTGATTATATTAAAATGCAGTAAAAGAGGTTATATTCCATGAAAATCAGGGGTTTAATACAGATGATCAAAGCAGTTAGTACATACCACATTTGAGACCAGGCAGTTAATGGGAGATTTGAAAAAAAAAACAGTTCAGACAATAGATCTATATTTTAGCTTTTTTAAAAGTGGAAGACAAATATGTATTCTTTGTGGGAAGCCTAATCCTATAGAAATGTCAACATGACAAAAGACCTGCTGAGCTGTTTTGTGAAGGAATTTTAAAGTACTTTGCATGGGAAGTCCATAAAGGTAGCTGGAGTAAGAAGTTAACATAATTAATGGACAGAACTTCTAAACATTAAATTAATGTTTTGCCTTAACATTCACAAGTTAGTGGGTGACAGATGCTGGAAATGGCTGTAAATTTCCTATGAGAGGAAGAAGAAATGCTGAGGGAAATCAAGACCATACCTGAACAGATGATCAGGATATTAGAATATCTAAAGATTAGCAAAACCCCAGGGGCAGATGAAGTCTGTCCCAAAGATGAGAAACCCAAGAACCTATGCGAGTGGAGGCAACATCATATTATAATAGAAAATACTGGTAGACTTAGAAGTGGTGAGTAGAAACTGAGTGACAAGAAATTAATGATATTTAGGGATCACTTCAGCTCTTGAGGACAGTGACAGCTAAACATTCATTTTCAGAAAGGTATTCTTTTACAGGCTGAGCTCAGAAAGGGAAGACATGTAATTGTTTTAAGTAGTGGTCTCAGATTAAAAGTTAACTAGGGAGAGGCAGAAAGGCATGTAACTTCTGATGATTTTAAGAAGCTTTGTCTATAACACAATCTAAAAGACAGGCCAGATTTTTAAAAGCTTTTCTAGCCAGCCAGCAGCTCTTTGCTTGTACATGTTCCAGGGACTTCCTCTTCAGAGCTGGTGATTCCTTGCAGTGCTCTGAGTGGTAGCAGGAAGGCTCTGCACACGTCGGATCAGTAGTGTTGGTGCCAGATTGGGTTAAATATTGGTCGATGGCAGCTGCAGCAACCACTGAGACCTTCGTCTTATTTGGATAAGGGAAGGTGATTATCTTCAGGAGATGAAAGAGTTCTGGAGTTATCAGGTAGTAAAAAACACAAATGAAAGTAACTTACTTCAGTCATTTTGTGAGGATCAGCATGATGATATTTTTCACTTACTACAGCAACGCAAACAGGGAGCATAAGTGAGTAAAATAGTGAAAAGTAGAATTTGTGTAGAATTCGGCATTTTGATAAAGCAAAGTAATTCACACTTAGGATAGCTCAGGAAGAAAGTTCAGCAAACTGGTTTGTACATACTGGGTGAAAAAAATGTAAGAATTGTAGAAGGAACAAGAAAAGGAAAATACCGCAAAGTCACATGCAAATTAACATTAATCAGGAAGATGATCTAAATGAAAGAATTATAAGCAAATAATTTTTTTTACATAATTACTTATGTAATAACAGCAAAATCCCAAGGAAACAATAAAGTTCAATAAATACTGCATTGAATATAAATTAATTTGGTCTGCTATAAAAAAAAAATCACAAAATCTATGATACCAAAATTTCTGTTGTTTATATAATTTTAAATCTTCTTGTTCCATCTTGATGTACAGAGAATGGACATGTTAAAATATATGGGCTAATAATTCTGGAAAGGAAAACATAGAGATCTGTGTTTATTCTAGCCACAGCACTTATTTCTAAAATGAAAATAAAAATGTGTATGCCACCAGTTATGGCAACAATCAGTCATAAAACTTAGTGATAAACAAAATGCTATTAGTTCCATATTTAAATTGTCACTGACCTGCTCTATTTAAATATAAAGCTGGTTATAATAATCCAGCAACTGTGTTGTGGCTGTGAGTACAACCCCTGAGTTTTTCTTATCTTTTGTAGAGATTGTAAGATTGTAAAGGTTGTATTTTTTCTCTCTGTTTATCCAGTACAATACCTCTTACAAGATCCACAGTTCTTAACAGTGCTGACTGATGACCTAAGACCAAAGTCTATCAAAGTTAATTGAAAGACTTCATTGTCCTTTTGATCAATCCTTCTGTTCTCTTGTATTTTGGACTCGTGGCTTTTCCTTCAGTAAGAAATGATTTCTGCTGTTTTCTCTTTACAGAATAAGGGAGATCTACTTTTAATCAGACCTCACCAG
This sequence comes from Acridotheres tristis, assembly GCA_037013685.1. Taxonomy (NCBI): domain Eukaryota; kingdom Metazoa; phylum Chordata; class Aves; order Passeriformes; family Sturnidae; genus Acridotheres; species Acridotheres tristis. Next base: position 25,035,182 of record CM072886.1, read on the forward strand.
CAAAGAATTTGTTTCTCAAGAGAGAGAAACCCAGTGTCTACATAGTCCAAGAAGATTTTGAGAAGTCTAGGGGTGGATGAGGAAAGATTTTGCTAGAGGCCTCAGAGAATTTGTAAGAGAGCAAGCTCAGAGATCTTAATATTATGTTTCATAGTTCTGGAGTTTGAAGGTCTAAACTGGGAGGCTAGAGACTTTACCAAAGAGGATGGATCATATATCACAAACCCAAAATCTACAGTTTCACTGGGAACCACTGGGGAGATTACTTTCTATTGTTGGTTAGTACTGAATAACAGGGTGCAAATGCTGAGGTGGGTTGGAGGTGAGAGTGCAGAAAGTCTCCCCTTTCATGAAGAAACATATTCTGCCTAGAGAAAATGATGGCAAAAGTCTGGTACACTATTATCCCGTAGTGTTTGTATTGTAAATAGTTGCAGTAGCTTCCCAGACTAAGCAGATTCTTTTTGCCATCCCGTTGTCATTGAAGGCCTCAACTGATCACAGCTGCCAGATCTGCAGCCTTTAAATCTTCCAAGTCAGACCTGCTTAGTTTGCTGACAAAAAGAAATTTCCCAATTCAGTACTGTGGAGTCAATAAAAATGTAGCTGTGGCAGAGCAAGGTGCATTCTCTTCTCCCTGATGTACCATAATCATCAAATTGTAAGCTAAGATACAATTCCAGAAATAATGTTGCACATAATAGTTGATGTATGAAGCGGAAAGAACATAGTTAATTTGCAGAGGTGAATTTGAGCTTTCATGTCCATCAGACAGGAAAATCTGGTTTTGACTGCAGACTGAGAACATTTTAAATGGAAACCTCTGATGGAAATATATATGGAATGCAAAGAAGTGTTTATACGGTCAATTTTCTATCCAGATGAACCTTCTTATTTCTTCCTGTCAGTTTTACTGGGACTTCGTATTCATTTCCTTGCGGTTTTTCCTTGTATATTCTTCTGACCGTAAATTTTTTCATGGTTTCTTGTTTTTACAGAGATATTCTATGTCTTGCCATGTGAGAAACAGCACCTCTTTAATGACTTAATATGGGGGTTACAATCCAAAAGACAAAAGTATGTAACTTTCATTGCAATATTAAATTTCTAATACTTTAGTCAGTGTTACTGTACAGGTTTTTCCTCATAGAAACAGGGATTTGGGAAACATCTAAAAATTAAATTTAGTCTTTAAGATATTTTCAGCAACTGCACCTTAGCTGCATCCCTCCAGGCCAGGTAATGTCATTTTTTGATGTAGGAAGCTTATTGCAATGGAATTTAAAATGTAAACTTGAGTATTCTTTAATAAAAAAATTCTATGCTCTTGCTTTTTTCCTGTGATAACTTTTTGTTTTTTATTCACAAGTGGCCTTGAATTGCCTTGAATTTACATCATTGTAAGGATAGGTGTGCTGGCTCTAACTGTGAAACAGCTGACATACAGTACCTGAATCTTTTGTGATTACTTGTTCAGGTATCAGTGTCATCACAGTGGATACACAGCTAGCTGGGAGTGCAACTTATGTATGGCCACATTTTTTCTCACTTAGATGTCTGTACCGAGATTTGCTGTAGTATCTTTGGCTGGTACTTCATTGTTAGCAGATGGCAGGATGGAGCCATGCATAATTGGCTTGGATACCTTGATAACAGTGTATATCCGTTCAGAAAAGGCTATTCTTGGAGGTTATAGAGGATTTTTAAAAATGTTGTTCAGCAGCTGCAGATTTCAGAATGGAGTAGGCTGATAATTTCTTGACAAAGCTCTTTTCATGAAGACTGAAGGTATTGACAGGAAATTGGTGAATTTGAGTTTCAAGTATTGTTAGACATATTTGTTTGGTTCAGAAGGAACTTCTTTACTCCAAAGAAATGAAAGAGGGAAAACTTCTGGGTGCAGAGCAGGTGAGGTGGTAGTATGCCCATCTCCATTTACACAGTTGGTTATTTTTTGTTCTTCCAGTACAAATCTACTTAAATGTTGGCCATAAACCTTGGCTGCATTTTAATATTGGCTGTGTACTTGTGATCTTTCTCTACTGATGCTTAAAAAGGGCATTGACTCTTCCTTTTATTTGATTTCTGTCTGGAGCTATAAAATTAATCTCCCACTGTCATGCTGCAATGGGCTGTGTCAGTGGAAGAGAGATAAGTTTCATTTTTTTTGCTTTAAAACTTCTTCCAAAGTTACAAAGACTTGAGCACATTTACTTTCTCTTTTCAATTTTAACAAAGCCCTTGTCTTTTTTTTCTGTATTTCTATTTTATCCATGTCATTTTGGTTCTTTTGTTTTATACTTCACATTTTTTCCAGACTCTTTTTTTCCCCTTCAAGCCTAGTTTATAGTCTCTGACAGGATTCTTTCTATGCTATCTGCCAAAACATCTGTTCCTTTTCTGAATAAAAAGCTTGCTTCTCCAGAAAGTGTCACACGGGTCCACACCAAGTAGAAACCTTCATTCCTCTCTGTGACTTTGCCAGTGATGGACTAGCAATGGGAAGCTTTGCATTCTTGTCTGTCTTGTCTCATTTTTCATTAAATTCAAATTCATTACAATTCAAATTCAGTAGTGTAGTGGGGGAAAAAATTGTATTTAAATGTACACATGCCTTTCAAAATATGTGAGAAAAAAGTGGGTTTTGTATGTATTTATCTGTGTTATAATTTGCTGTTGATTTGTTGCTGAGATCATTGACTTTGGACTATAATATTACTAAGAAGAAGAATACTAAGTTTGTGGTTAAGTTCCTGGAAATTTTTGAGCTTTTGTGGTAAATAACATGAGACTACAATGGATAGAAACTTCCCTCTCGTCTGCATCTGATTCAGTAATTCAGCCCCTTGAAGTTTTAATTAATTTTCACAGAAATTAATGAGTACTATTTTGCTATTTTTTTTGTCTTTGCCAGAAATTTCTTCATTTCTTAGAAGAAAAATGTGTATTTCCATTGTAATATTTGTAGTAGTTACTTAGAGGTTTCCAGTGTCAATCTGGTATGGGGATGGGGAAACACATTCTGTTTCATTGTTCCCTCTCTCTGCCAGACATAAAGGGAGTTTCTCCAGGTGGCAGAGATTTGATAAATGCTGGGAAGCTGTGCAAAGAGAATTGCTAAGGAAATTGAATTCAACCCTTCTCCATGGCTTGATCCCCCCTAGAGCAGGTGGCCTGGCACACTGGCCACAAGTTCCTGTTGACTGCCTCGATCCAACACCTCAGTACCCTCGTGCTGGGGATTTGTTTGTGGAAGCTGGCAAGCTGCCTTCCTGGAGGAGCTGCAGCAACAGAAAGAGCACTGGGAATGGTTCAGAAGTCCTGAGTCTTTTCATAGCTCTTGTGCTCTTCTGGTTCTCTGAAATGCTTAAGAAAGTTGGTGTGTGATTTGTTAAAGGAAAGTTTGTAAATTCTTAGTCAAAGAAATATTTTCAACATAACACACTTTCTCAGTCAGCTTTTTGTAAGAACTTGCATGTGTCTCTTGCCAAGATCTTAGGGCAGAGGGAGTTTTTTAATTTTTGACTTAAACTGCTGAAAACATTTATTTAAAAATAATTTTTGTTATCTGTGTACGCCTGTCTTAGTATGATCAAGACAGCAGACAGTGGGAAGTGTTCTCAATCCTGAGAAATACCAATTACTCATTCAATAAGTTGCTATTGACTGGGCTGTTCAGTAACTGTGTGGAACAGATTATAACTTCTGTTTATGACAGCGTAGTTCAGGAGTAGCTCCAGTAAAGGGCAGTCAATGATTCTATTTTTTTACTAGAAAACCAGCATTCTCTTTTTGTCCCTTGAGGTGCAACCCAAGTGGCTGGTAGCCCGTCAAACTGAGAGGTACCTTTAATGTGTTCCTCTGCCTGAACTCAGTTTACATGGGAAATTACTCCCTCCAGTGAACAACTACAGTGATTCGTATTTAGTTTGGAAGATCTACATTTTCCAATGGATAAAAATGAAGAGAACAGGACTCTGACACTACAAAAAATTCAGTGCAGACGTCTATGCAAGCTGTTTCCTGAACCAGTAAGCACAGAGCTGCACAGTGCCCCAGTTAAGGTCTACTAATAGGTGGATTTAATTAGCTGCTGCACTTCATGTGCACATATTTTGTCTGCTTTGAGGGACCTTGCTAGTATTTCTGTCTGAGATATTGATCAGTAAAATCTCAGGGCAGTAGACATTGCATTCCAGTTTGCAATGGCAATGCAGTCTAAGTATTACAGAAAGGTAAACATAATGCAGTACAGAAATCTTCAACAGTCAGATTTAAAACAGAAATGTAGTTCTAATCTTAGTTACAAATATGACCCTAAATCCTGTAAAAAACCAATATGTATTGACAAACACATGTAAGAAGCATGAAATTGTGTGACAAACTGTAACAATATTAGGCTATTTAAATACCTGGTATTTACAGGAAAATTATTATCTGTTTAATGTGATTTTAATCTGGCAGAAAATGTGCAGGTAGAAGCTTATGCTCTTCTGGTTTTAAGCTTTGTATTAAGAGCTGAGTGCATGATAGACCTTACTGCCTCTATGTTTCTTCTCTCTCAGTTAGCACATGTTAATCTGAAATATAATTGAATATAGATTTAAAAATAATCAAGGAAAAAGTTTAGATTTGGAGGTGCAGAATTTAGAATAACATAATCGTACTCAGAAGAATGATTCAAAGAAAATGTTCTCCATGTTGTAACTTGAAATTTGAGGAGGGGAAAAGCTTTTGTTCCTCTTTTTTTCTGTATGATCCTTTTTTAGAATGAAATTCAACACAAAGTGAATCTCAGCTGGTTTGGAATTATATTACCATCTGGGGGAAGATTTTGAAACAAGCCAAAACTAACAGATTTTCACCAGCCCCTTAAGAATTCTAATTGCCAGGAGTTGGGCATTTCTTAGGAGCAAATTGACAGTGCAGTAGTGTGAGTCTGCAAGATTTGTCTTGGCTGCAATACCTTCTTGGCTGGCGAGAATTTTTTTGATTCATGTAGAATCACCTAGAGCTCAGCAGATATTTTTAATGTTTCTAGTTAGACAGTTTCTTCTACTTCATCTGGAAATTATGGCCAAAGCTGCAATTAACATTGTCAAATCTGAGTGTATTCTTGATGATGTTGTTGGTTAAAGCCAGTGTTGAACTGAGAGGGTCAAGCTGCATGCCTCGGGGGCTCTATAGTGTACTTTGGAGTCCGTCAGTAAGGATTAGCAATTAAATTACTAGTTTGAGTCCAGGAAAGGTCAAGAGTGATTAACAATCTTTGTTCCATTGGTTAGTGGGAAACAGATGTAAAATGAAGTGATGATCAAAATCCAATTCCTAGTAGATATTTTACATCATAGACACCAAACTCCTAATGATCCCTTGTTAGCAATCTGATTGAAATGGACAGTAATTGAACAGGCACAGACAACTGCCATGTAGCTTCTACTGCCATTCCCCATAACCAAAATTACTACCATTTTCTGTCTCAAGGACAAACTGAAAGTTTCAGTCTCTCTGTCTGAGATTTTTGTATTCTGTTTGGAAATCCTTCACTCTGAGTAATATCAAATAATATTTTGAACCTAAAATAACGCTGAAATTTATTTGAAGGGCTCTGAATGCAGAATAAACAGTATTTTAACTCTGGAAGGTTTTATTTGATAATTTTAAATATATGTGGTTGATCCTCAGCTGGATTAATCTGACAGATCTGCTGAAAAGTTAGTTAAGTAGTAGTCAGTGAACCTGGAAAAAGATCTGATTTTGCACTACTCAAAGTACTCAGTCATATTTAAAGTACACAAGTAGTTTTAGAAAATGTATAGCAAAATTATGTATATTATACATACAAGGTCCACCCTCTTTTTCTTGCCATCAACCATTTCAGGAGTAGGTGAGAGGTTGTATGTTAGGGGCTTAGAATGGGTAAGGATTTGGGGCTAAGGCTTAAGCTTCAGGCATTTGTCTAGGGTTACTACATGATATAGCAAAACTTCAAGTTCCAAAGCTTTGCACTCTCATACTCCTGTAACTCATGAGTGATAAAATATCTTTCTTGTAAACATGATATCTTTTAGACCAAGTCTGTGTACATGATATTCTCCGTGGAAAAGCTGTTCTGAAATTACCAGGAAATATATTCTATTAATTAATCTTGCTGGATTACACTAGATGAAAATTCTTCCATATTTTAGCAATAAAGTCCATAGGATGAATGGACAAAAAATGTCAATGGACAAATAAAAAGCTTAAAGTATCTTGTAACAAGTACCAGCTGAAGTTTTCTTGCTGTTCTCTGGTCTCTTGTCTTAGTTATTTATAGAGAAAGCTAAGAAAGGAAACACTCTAAAAAGCTAATAACTTGAATAGGGTAAGATTCTTCTGGTTTTGTCTAAGATGATAAAAATTATATCATTAGATTTTTATATAGCACATTTGAAACAATAGAAAAATAGTCTTGTTATTCACTTGGTAGCTTATGTACTACCCAAAGCTGGTGTTGACTGACAGCTGAAAGATAAAGGAGGACCAGAGAGATTCACATTTTGAAAGACATTTATAATGTCTTCCAAATTGTTAATGCAATTTTATTTCTTCTTTTTTTTGTCATTGTTTACAATGACATTACAATAATAATATTCATACTGGACATGAGTATCATTTTTTGTCAGACGAATAAATCAAACATTTCTCATTAACAAGGACAGTTTTTCCTGCTCCTGTAGAAAAATGGGACCACCTAATGGTCCACAAAACATTTTCATATTTCTTGTTGGTACAACTCACTTCTAAGCTGACTTTGTTTCCTTGAGCTCGTATCCTTTTTAAAATAGCTAGTGGCATTATGTATGAGCAATTATAGGTGTTAGCTTTTTTATTGGTACATACTGGATATGGCATGGGAAAGAGAAGTCCAGGGAGGTATACTAATTCTTAGCTCTGCAATTGAGTTAGGACATCACTAGTATTTCTTCTTTTAGCTTTGCCTTTGTCAAATCTGTTTCAGTAAGAAATCTTTCTAGGTCAGTGACTATATATGTTTAACTTCTAGTACACCTTAACCCTGGCCACAGGGAGGTCTGTGAGTGTTGCAGTAATAGTAATAATATATAACACTAACTATAGGCTGTGAAAGGATGTCTATTCTGAAAATGCATTTAAGAGAAACACAAGCAGGACTGTCATTTACTTCCTGAAAAATGGAACTGCTAAGCATTTATATTTAAATTAAATTCTTTTATGAGTTCATTGAATGTTATTTAGCAAGTATATTATAGCGAAGATGTGTTACCTTCTGCCTTAGAATGAGGATATTATTGCTTTTTCATTTTTATATTTTGTATCAGCATTTGGCAGGTAACAAATGAAATTTGCTTGCTAATGTTAAATTGTTTTGTGCTGCTGCTCAGCCACAAAGATATTGAAGGATGAGACCATGGGAAAAAAACTTTATTTGCTTTTTTGGGCAGACAGATGAATGTAACAGTGATCTTGACCTGTCCTTGATGAAATGTTTATTCTATGAAAGGCAAAGCACTTAATTCCTGTCTGAATCACTCTGAAATCTTGTTCATGCAGAAGGGTGCATGAGTGGAAATGCAGATAGAATTGGCTCAAATATTTAAGTGTGGTCAAGGTGCTGATGTTTAGAACTGTCTGAAGTCAAAGCAGAGTGGACTCCATGTATCAGTCAAAAAAGATGAAGGTTTTTCGAAACTTGGTGTGAAGAGTTTGTTTTTGTCTACCCACTTTTTGTGCCACCTCATTGACTAACTTGAGCAGATTTTGGACAAATAGTCCCTGATTGTCCCTGAAACCTGACTTTTTTATACTCTACGAATATGAAAACAGGATCTTGAGTAAGTAATGAAGCCCAAATTTTGTAAGGACTCCAGCTTAATATTCCAGACTCCAGTCTTTAAATTTCGAAAAAGCCGCCTGGCAACCAAGATTTGCAGGTCTCACTTTAGTCTAAGCCTGTTTTGATAGACCAATTTAATTTTTTTTCATACCTGAGAAGTTCTTGGGATACAAGGTCAGAGTAATAAATGTTATGTTTTTATTCTTTATGTAGGATAAGTTGTATAATTCCATCACTACTTTATTACTCTGCAGTCATTTTGTTACTATGCAATTTAAAATATTTTCGCCATAAATGTTTGGAGAAAGCTCGTAGGTTTGCAGCACTATATTAAAATTTTCCTGTAAGACTACAGTTCTTCTAGTCACTGTCTAGAAATGCAGTGATCGATCAAGACACTGGAACTAGTTTTGAGGTGACCTGGTAAACTGAGAATGCATTGTATTTGCATTAGAATAACCAGTGCTGCAGTATTTCTCTTTATGAGCTGAGTTAATACTTCTTGCTAACTGGAAATGTCTGGACCTTTTATGAAGGCTGAAGGTTGGGAAAGTCGCTGAAGGGTTTATGAAACTGGTACTTAAGTCTTGTTTAAAAAATAGAAGTCTTTCTTCTATCTGAAGGTGTTCAGCAAAAATCGGCAGACATAAAATAAAGATGTCAGTTTACTAGACCTTGAACTATCTTGTATTTAACTTGCTTCAGTACATCTTAATAAGAATTTAAATGGATGTATCAGAACTACTCAGGAGAAGACTCATGGCCCCCATAGACAAGTTCACAGTGCTGCTTATCCTAGAGGCTGGCACGCTGGAGCAATATTCACGTAATTCTCTTCCTAAGTTTTTTGTTACAGTGTGAAAAACTTAGCAATGAATAACCTCCTTCAACTTATGTGTCAATGCCCAAAGGACTCTTAACTCATCTCAATTTAAATTAATGACCTTAGTGATAGTATTAGCAATTGGACCATGGTTCTCATGAGCCAGCTATTTGCATATGGAATTTGATTAATCCTGCTGGCTATCAATTTTCACTTTTAATTAGGTGTGATACTATAATGGGAGAAAATACAAGACTACTATCAGGCAGCAACAATGTTGATTTTCTATTGAGTATTCTATTCTGTTTTGTTTGGTTGTGGTAAATTTCCTGACAATGTCTGTTTGGATCAGCTCAGAAAGGTGCCATAGACCTTAAAACAGTTCTGTGCAAGCTCAGCCATAGTCAGCACAAAGAAGCACCATATAGATTGAATATTAGTAGTTTATAGGATGTAGAGAAATTGGTTGATGGTATCCCCTTCCAGAACTTAGTAGCTCTATTCCTCTTAATGGCCTATAAGTCTCTTGTAATGCATGTCCAGAGTCACATAAAGACCAGCTCTGTAGGCAAGGATGGCTGGGACTTTTACTGAGGATACTTGGTTTCCCTGCATCCTGACTGAGCAAATATACACTGGCGATAGAGTCCTGCTCAGATTTTGATCAAGACTAAATTTTGCCTGGATCTTGTAAATATGTAGCATGTGGTGTCTCTTGATTTCCAGCAGGCCAATCCATATTTCTTTGACATCTTTGCACTTTGGGAACATTGCAACATGTTTATGTATGCCATAGCCAGGAAAACAATGTTCAGCATTTGGCTTGCCTAGCAGAGCTGGTGCCCATATGCTGGTTACTGCTGAGCATACCCCTGTAAGAATTAGCAGACCTTTACTAAACCATCAAGAAAATCTCAATAAAAATTAATTGAATAGACTTTCAATAGAATAGCTGCTTAATGCTTCCCTTCCTTACCAGAACAACTTTAAAGAAATACACCTCTTTCCTCAGAAATTAATTTTAATAAAGGTTGATATCCACTGACCAAAAAAATGAATGATCAATGCCTATTAAACAAACACAGTCAGAAAGGCAATATATTGCTGTATCTGCTTAAAATTCAAAGAGAAGAAAACCTTCTTTGAGATCACAAAAGACCCCTGACAAGTTAGCATGTGTATCCAGCAATGGCATAATGTGAAGATGAAGGCATAAAAGTTAGCAGGGATATGCCAAACTCTGAACATTGGAAGAACTTCCTCTATGTTTTAAAAATTCCTTTCCTGAAATATTCAGCTGTTTGTAATAAATTAAAAACTCATGCTGAAGAACAGGGGATTTTAATGAAAGGAAATTGTGTTTTTGCAATAGAATTTCTTGCACTTGTGGGAACTCCTTTTTTTTTTTTTCCCCAAGCATCTCATATAGATATGAAATTCCTTTGTGTGGCAATGTAAACTCTGCTGAGATCAGTGGGAGTTAAATCTCCTCAAAAGACATCTGTTTTCAAATTCAGATTTCTAGGATGCACCCATGTATATCTATGTGGAAAGTGGCTTAGCTGTATCAACATTCTAATGCTTTTCTCTGGAAAAAATATATCATCAGACACAGGAGCAATAAACTATTTGTGTGGATTTAATTTTATTTAAATTCTGTATTGACAATGGATGATTGGAAACGTCATGCAGAAAATGAGCAATATTAATAGAGTATGTTAATAGTGCACAGTGGCCTTGTCCATTATATAGTACCAGGATATGTCAAATTATAGTCGTTTTCACTTTCCTCAGAAGACATGGCTACTCATATGATAATGAATATTTTCTTCAGTGTGTAACACAAAAAGCAAACTATAGTGCAAATTTTGATTAAAATGTTGCTCTGTGGCCTTTCATATAAAATCTAATTTTAGTTAATATTACTTTCTACATATATGCAGAAAATGGCAAGCTAATATTAATAAAAGAAGGCTTACAGGAATGTGGAAAAAGAATAATAGATCCTTGTCAAAATTTATTTACCTATGTAGAATTTCATTTCAAAGTTAGCAGCACTCTGTGATACTGGCATAATACACAGGTCTTAAAACTCTGTTAGACATTTTTAACCCACTTTAATTTATTCCATGGTAGTTTAATCCCCTGCTGAACGCGGATGGGGTGAATTTTCAAAAGTCATAATCCGCTGAAGTAAAAAATCTGTAATGACAACATAGACAGCAGGCTTCAAGAGTTTAGTTTAAATTATTTCCAAAAATGTAAAACTTAGGGCAAGAGTTAATAGGATATTTCATACAGTTATATTTCAATCCTTTTCCAAATCTCTATACATTCACTTGCATCTCTGCCATCAGAAATACTTGAGCTCGATTTCTGTTCTTTTTAGGCAAAAACCAGAAAGCTGCAAAATTCTAATGCAAAGATTTTAACAGGGTAACTCATCTGGTCCTTCAGTTCACAGACTTTTACATGTGATAGCATAATATTTTATAAACTGAAAGAGAAATGACATTTTACAAACTGAACACCTTCCATTCTGTCATAACTGGACATGAAAATGAAATTAAGATATGTAATACCACACTATCTTCATCCTCCTGCTCCTCTAGGATTTTTGTAATTGACTTTATTGGTAGGTGAAAATTCAGCCCACAAACTGATTGGGAAAAGTTCATGCATTTCCTGTGTACTTGAAATCTACAATTTTACACTTTTCCTTGACTATACCTTTGGAGCAGTCTACTTCTGGAATTAGCTGTAACTCAGACAACACCTTATTTTCTTTCTTATTTTCTTTAACCACCTCTAGCTCCAGCTATAGACTTTTGCAGCTTTGCCTGGCCTCAGCATCCAGGCACCAACTTCTGCCTGAACCCCACAGGAAAAATGTTGCCTCCTTGCTAGGTTTTGTTATGTCATGCTGAGCCAGATTTTGGGTGGCATCAGATAAAGCTGGTAGGTGACTTGTTCAAAACAACAGGATGAGAAAGTTCTGAGAGTGTCAAGTAGAGATGAGGTGTTTCACATGGTAGAAGATTCATATAGAAGCAGAGAAGCACTTGTAATTTATATTTATTGAGAATGAATAAATTCATAGCCACACCCCCAACTTAAGCAGTCTTTGATCTGCAAAGACTTGAAAATGAAAAAGATTTTCTGGTACAAATAGTATATTCTTCCCTCATTTTGCATTCCTTGATAAAATCAACATTTAGCCATTATTGAATGCATGGTTCAGGACCAGCGGGACTTCCATTTTGACTTACTAATTCTTTCAAACTCTTAAATTAAATAGACAATGGCAATAATTACCTTTTTTTTTTTTTTCTCTAAAAGCTACATATCTGGAGAGAAAACAATGAGTTTTCTCCTTTGATAAACAAAAGTGACAGCAGTACCTGTCTTCTCTCCTGCTTTCCAGGAAAAGGGTGGAACAAACTGTAGGACTGGTTTTCACCACTTCCTCTTGTGGTTCCATGATTTTGGTTCTTGGTTCAAAGGTCCCACTCTTCCCTAGGCAGATAGAGGAGCCTGGATGTTTAATTTTGAGTCAGATTTCCACTCTGATAGGTTGTGAAAGAATAAAGAAAATCTTTATATATATCTGACTGTCACAGGGGAGAAGGCAGCACTGGCAGAATGAAGCAGAGAAAAGGAGGAAGAGAAAAATATCCATTAGGGCACTGCTACTAAAAGAAATGTCTCTGTAATTATAAAGTATGATTGATTTAAAGTACCTGTCTATCCTAGATGACTAAAGACTTTTTAAAAGCCTGCTTACTAAACAATTCTTTTAGTCACTAGTGAACCAAACACGATCAAGAAAACTAAGTTTTTGGATTCTAAATACTTGTGAAAATTTTTCATGTTATTAAATCAAACTCAAAAGATAACAAGAGTAGTACAAATCTACACTGTTTCTTACAGGAAACCTCCAGATGGGGAATTTCTATATCTAAAAGGAAGAGCAATACTAGCAAGTGTGCATGCCTATGAGTACCACATCACTTCAGCTTCTGCATGCTTACAGACATATAGGGAGAAGTGCACTTCAGCAGGACTAGAGAATTTCAGAAGGCATTTACACAGAGCATTCATTGCCCTGCTTCCAGTCTACAGCCCTTGGGTTGTCTCCACAGAATTGTCTCCAGGGCAAGTTAAGCACCATAGGTCAGATTATTCTTGGCTGCTAATGGGTGACTAGGTGAAGAGCATTTATTCAATTTGGAAAGTTCATCAATAATTAATGGCGGTAGAAGACACAATCCATTCTGTTTCTCTCTTGATCATGAAATAGGCCTAGAATTCCAGGTGAATGAATAGATCAGTGAATCCCACTCAAGATCATGGACTGGACTGGCAAAGAATATGATACCTAGTAACTGGCAGGCCACCAGCTTTTTTCATCAGTTTATTATCATTCACAGGGCTTGTTGCAGTGTCACAGCTTAGCCCACAGTCCAGGAATGCAAGCGAGAGGAAAGAAAACTCTAATTCTTGAGGATTTTTACTGGGACCAAACACTTAAAGTGCTTTACCATCTTTGCATTTCCTGAAAATTTATTTGAGACTAGCTAGTTTTCAGATTTATTTATAACAGGCAAATTACATTGTGTAGAAAGCATGGTAAAATTGTTAATTTTACTGGCTTTTTTATTTTGCAGAACAGCCATTCCAATATCTTAATATTTTATGATAACAACTGTTAAGAATTACAATGCACCTAAACAAAGCTGTGTTGCTACTGTTTTATTAGTACCCTCATCTTTCTGTGGGTACAAATTTTCTAATTAGTTTTTGATTGTTAGTAAGATCTCAAGGAGATATCAACTGATATAGGCACTGCAGTTTCAATGATGTTACATTTCCCTGAATTTATATCAGCTGTTGTCAGTTAAATTTATATCAACATCTTGTCTCGCATAACTGCTGTTGTGTGAATGATGAAAAAAGCTCAGGTAGCTATATTTTGTTTTAACAAGGGCCATTTGAAGCAAGTATGATAGCTCATAGATTAAAACCAGAAAAATACAGAATTTAAAGCTGAGTTGAGCACATTTAATAGAAGTATTCTGAATTTTGTGACTCCTAAGGATGTTCTATACAAAAATTGCAGTAAGAGTGTATGTTAAGTTCAATTTTTTAACCTAAAGATAGTATAAAATAAAAATTACATTCCCTCTTTTTTCTGTGTGACAACAAAGTATCACTTAAATTAATCACTTAAAATGAATGATCCAAAGTGATTGCTTTAGAAAATATTATTGAAAACTTCAGATGCTCCTTTTCTGTAGTAAATAATCAATTCAGTGCTGTTTTATGACCAAACCCAAATAAAATATTATGAATTAGTAGAGACAAAAGACTGAACAAATAATGGAAGGTCATATTTGCCATCATACAGGACCATGGTTCTGCCACATCCTGAATACTGTGTACCATTCTGGTCTCCTCATTTTAAAGATAGGACTGGGAATGGAGAAGGACAAAAAGGAAATTCAAATGTAAAGGTATAGAGTAACTTCTGTATGAGGATTATTTGCATGATTCAGGAGACTGTTAGGGCTGGAAAAGAGATATTTACTCTTATGAATGGATATGGTTGAGGCATGTACTAGTCAGCTAGAAGGAGGCTTCCTCATGCAGTTAGTAATCATCAAATTTTCCACTCAGTGGTATTTATAGAAAAAATGTTTAAGGCATAGCAGCAAATAAAAGTAAGGAGGGGTGTGGGAAATTTGGATAGAGACAGAATTTTCAGTCTGAAAGGTTCTCCAAAGAAGGTGTCAGGAACCAGGTTCAAAACAAATCATAGCAGGAAACAGAACTGTGGAACTCATTGCTGAAGTATCTTATGAATGTTGAAAGTTTACAAAGGGTTAAAGTGAACAAATGCACAGAAGATCAGTCTGTTTAGAGTTAATGAAACAGAAAACTCATTTGTTCCTTCAGTTCATAGACTTCTATAAATGATAGCATAATATCTTAAAATTGCAAGAGAAATAATGAAACAGAAAACATATACAGAAACAATATCTAGCAGAGGAAACTAGAATTGTTGGATAGCTGGGAAGAAATTAGGGGTCCAGAATATGCTTGCCATGCTCTTGCTCTTCTCCAGACATCTCTTATAGTCACTATTGGAGACAAGATGATTTTTCTAAATGAATCTTTGTTTTGATCCTGCGTAGCCACTTTTCAGTTCTCATTTGACATAGTAAATCATGAGTTACTGTTCTGTTTGTAAGACTCATCTGAGTCTGCAGATTTTTTGAATGCCCAGTATGCATTCTCATTCTTTTCATGTTATGCAGCAAAAAGGCTTGTAAATTAAAATCAGAGAGGCCTGTTTCTCTGAAATATCCATGTATATGTTTTTCTTTGTACGTCCTTCCTTTCCAAAGTGTCCATTTAAGAGGTACAAGTCCTTCAGTGTGTTTTACTCTCTCCCATTATAATATCTCCATTAATTTGCATTCTCTGTTTGTTTGTTTGTTATTAAATACCTGTAGAATATTGACTTTGACTTTTCTGGAAATTATTCACTGAATAAAATATTTCCATGCCACTGGTAACTTTGCACAATGTGTAGAAAGCTGCAGGAAGAAAAAATGGATCTAAATGGAAGAGTAAACTTGGTCTTGTTTTCCCTCCACCCATTGCATGACAAATATAAGGACTCTGGATTCATTGCCAACTTTCTGTTTGCTGCCCTGCCTTGACAACGGTCCAACTTATTGTGATGTCCATCAATACTCTCCTACCTCTCTTGTACCTGAGATATCTTACTGAGGAAAGAAAATTCTGAATTCTTTTATTCAGAGCATTTGCAAATACAGTGCTGCCAAATTCTTATAGTGCTATGCCAATAAAAACAGTCTTGGTTTTTGATTAGTTATTTACCTGAAGAGAGAGATTTTCCACCTTGAGTATTAGATTGTTTGTTTGCATTTTCATTTGCTCTCAAGTAGTCATATATTCAGAGGAATAAATACATAATTTCTAAGCCAATACTGTAATTATAGGTAATGAACTGTAGTAGAGCTAGAATAAAAGGAAAAGAGTGAGAAATCAAGATACATTCTTTGCCTTTTTGAATTACTATTTTTTAAAATCTCAAATCAATAAGTCTTAAATTAATGTTAATATACCTATGGTTGATTTTACATTGAGAAGAGGACCTAAATCACCACTGAGGACTTCACGGTTTCATGAAATTCCTTTTAAACTTCATTTTCTCTGCTCCAAATGTTAAGGTTTGACTTGACAAAGCATTCAGGGCTCAGTGTCTCGAAAGAGAACTCCCAAATTTCTGAGATAAATAAAGTGCCTATCCTTTAGGAAGTCCTAAAAGAATGACATATATTAAAATATGCTTAATGAAGCTAAAAATTGAAAAAAAAATCATCATCCTCAAAACATAGGATACAAAATGAATGGAGTATTCTATTTTAATAGAATTAAAAAATTAATTACAGATCAATTCCTGTGTCTTTTTAATGATTCTTTAGGATATTGTGCCCAATGAAACCACTGTCTTTCCTTCTTCAAAGAAGAAGTAGAAGAAATGGAATAAAATTTTGTCAGTATTTGTTGGAAAAGAGTTGCCAGGCAGTAGTAAAAACTCTTGGTACCTTTTCAATATCAGTAGCCTTTACTAGATAGTGGAAATTAATACTTTCCAGTAAAAGTTCAAGACCAAACCCAAATGTCAGTCTGCCATGCTTAGTAAGTGCTTTTCCAATGCCACTTGTAGTACTAGATATGCGTTTCTAAATTTTTTTTGTTCCTTGCTATTTTTCTATACAAACATTTCTGCCATCATCATCATTTAGAGCCACTTCTGGCTATGCAGTCATGGAGGAAATCCCCCTACTCAGCCCTTTTGCAGCACTGATTTATTGCACTGCAGTGGTGTTTTGGGTTAACACCGGTGAGCAGCTAAGCACCTCACAGTTCTTTGTTTACTTTCCCCCTTTCCCCAGTGGATCGGGGAAGAGGAACAGAAAAATAAAAACAAGAAAACTTGGGAGTCAAGATAAAGAAAATTTAATAACTGAAGGATAAATGGAAGAGGTAGAAAGAAAACAAACCAGAACAAGTGATGCAAAGGCAACACTCAACTCACAACCAACTCCAGTGGGTAGAATGATGACCAACCTGTTCCTAAACAAAGGATGGCTACCTCCTCTAACCCCCCCACTCTTTTAATTGCTAAGACATTGAAATTGAGCCAAATGTTTTAATGTTTCATCTAGGAGTGACACTTGGCTATGGAAAAGAAGGCAATACTGGTTAAAGTGAACTAATTGATTAAACAGAATATGCAAGTTTCTGAATTATATGTAGATATCCTCAAGGAAGATGGCAAAAAAACCACCATGGAATTTAGGCTGCTCCATGTTTTATCATCCACTTTGAATTGACTCTTGTTCCATGCACGCCTAAAATAGGTCTATGCTTCAGTTTCACAATACTAAGTGCAAAACCTCATGCTTTTGTGTGCCTTTTCTTGTATTATTGCAACCTTGTGTTTAGGAAGAAGAGAGATTGAAGAAAACTGAATCAGTTCACATGAAAGAACTGCTGCATTTGCAGAAATTCTACTACACAGCAATGCTCTGTTATTGGGTGTGTGAATCTCTAAGGAGGATACGTTCTGTAGCATATAGTATACTAGCAGTATATGAAAAAGCAGTTGGATGGAAAACGTTAGTGAAGCACAATGAATTCTAGTGCTTTTTTATTAATGCTTTGTGGGCTGTTTTTTAAGTGCTCACACAGACTCTTGACTGGGAAAGGCAGGTTCAGGCCTTTACTCAACCAGTTACCCACAATGAAAATCACAAACACAGGTCTCAGGGCTAACTGCACAGCCAGAAATCTTTCAGGTATTACAAAATAAATGACAGTAACAATCAGTTGTATCTGTTAGATTGGGTATGAAGTGGTATAGAATGCATGTAGCCTAAATCATCCATTTCTATGAAATATGCTGGCTTTCAAATAACCATGTATTGGATCAGTCATCAATCATTTCAGAAAAAAACTCCTCCCATTCCTGAGTCTTCAGTTTCACATATCTGAAAAAAAAAGAGATACTTATTTTAAAGGTTTTTATAGTCTTATCTAATATAACATGGAACGGGTAGTCTAATCCTATGAAATGTAAATCATTTGATGAAGAAAGGAAAACAAAGGAAAAACAAACTGTAAGCAAAGAAAACGAGAGTGATAAGCAATCTGTATCCTACCTACAGATTGCTGGTTTACTAGCTCTGCTATTAAACTGCTTAGATTCGTTGTAGGTTGACAGATTTGTTCTAGACAGGCACATTTTGCCTTTTAGCCACATTTCTTTTCTTATTTTGCCCTCCTTCCCCATATGCCATAGAAAAAATATATTCTGAGTCTCTTTCTCTCTCCCTGTGAAATCTTCATTGCTGCTTCATTAACCAGTGCACCATCAGTGCATTTTATTACAGCTTCTCTCCTGGCCTACTGTGTTATTGCTGAGATGGAGCTATGAACTGGTTATCAAAATGCTAGTCTGTGTTTTAATCCTTCTGTCCATTCAAAAGAGGGGGAAGTTGTCTCTTTGGCAAAATCTTGAATTAAATCCATATTTTATCTACTATCCCGACTTGCCCTACATGAAATGGATTGGGGAGGTATATGTAGGATGTGACAGATTTATTTACCTATTTATTTGCTGTTAAAGGCTGGGGGCATATCTCCTGTCTGATCAGTGTATTAAGACAATTTAGACTGGTTTTATGTATGTGCCTTCACATGACCTTGAAAAACTACTGAAGTTAATGAAAGTGTGTTTCAATTTCATGATTGTTAAGAAATGAAAAGGCCATACTGTGATAGATATCCTCTGTGACATATACGTCCAGTTGTACCAGTAGGGAGGGGACATGATTTAAATACTATCTGGTTTCCAATGGGTTTTCTGGGTATGGAATGCACTTAATTCATTTTTAAATGAAGAGAAAGATATAACTGCAAGTATGATAGAAGCACATAAATCAGTGCCAGAACACAGAGGAATAAAACAGGCATTTTTGGTATCTCATATGAAAAGGGAAATAAGAAACTTGATGGCCTCTTTAGAGCAGTGCAAATGTTAAAAAATTGGGCAGTGTGTGTGGTGTGAATTTTAGGGGGAATGGGACTACATGTGTTGTCAGTCGCTTTCCATCCACCCTGCACGAATTCCTACCCTCCCAGGTATGCTCTGTCAGAGCTCTCTGCCGGTGCTGCATGTTAGACAGCTGTGAGCCTGCATCTGTTCTCTGTTTCCCACTCAATTAAAGCAAAGAGAAAAAATATAAATAAGACAAATTACTCTGACAATAAATTTTGTGAAAACTATGTCATAAGTATATGATTTTGTAGGAACCTGATGCAAGATTTTCTGTTCTTTTAAAATATGATTTTGCAGGATTTTTTATTACTACTTTTAAGTTGGTGCCTCTATTTTTCTTTTTATAAATATACAAAAGGCTTTCTGTCTTACACAAGATCACTATTTAATTTGGGGAGGAAATGGTGAAAAAAGAAGTGAAGCAAGGAAGGATAAATGCTTGTCATAGATAACGACTAGGCAAATCAGTAGTTGGTCTGTAAGGGATTATTAGGAAAGACTGTGACTCCTCCTGCATTAACTGATGTGGAGTACAATGTATGTACAGCTGTCGACTCAAAACTCATTAAAATTTTCATTATTCTGTTATTTATACTGTAGTTGTGACTGAAGATCCCAGTCGAGAACATATACCAATGAGTATTCATAAAAGGAGTAGGGAAATTGTATTATTATTATTAGATTCATAATGACATGGACTCCAAGCATGGTCAGGCTGGCACCACCAAGACAGCACCCTGACAGCAGACTCCAGGGGCAGCAAAAATAAATGAATGTGTCTCTGATGGTGGAAGATGCAGCAACTTTGCAAGTTGCATTTGAGCAAGAACATTTCACTCTGAGATGCCATATACAAACTGAAGGACGACAGGACTGTGTATCTCAGTTTTTGTAGTAATTCATTACACACTCATCACTTACAGACATCATAACAGATGAATAACGTGAATTTCTGTGATTAAACCTGAAGGTCAATTAAAAAAAACTGGCAAAGGAGAATTAAGCAATTACTACTCGGAAAGTAGAGGAGAACAGATATTTCTATTTTGGTTTATTGAGTAGAGAGGTACAATTTAATTTCTCAAAAAATGTTTCTTTATGATTAGGAAATCATAAATTAGGAAATCACCAATTTTGGTCTCTGGTGGAAATAATGGGGTTTGTATCACATGTCTCAATATATTGTTTCTTTCTTCTTCCTTTCTTTTTCAGGTTACCTGTGCAAATTTAACAAATGGAGGAAAAACAGAACTTCTAAAATCAGGAAGCTCCAAATCCACACTAAAGCACATATGGACAGAAAGTAGCAAAGACTTGTCCATCAGCCGACTGCTGTCACAGACTTTTCGTGGAAAGGAAAATGATACAGATTTGGACCTGCGATATGATGCCCCAGAAACTTATTCTGAGCAAGATCTCTGGGACTGGCTGAGGAACTCCACAGATCTGCAAGAGCCTCGGCCCAGAGCAAAGAGACGACCCATCGTCAAGACTGGGAAATTTAAGAAAATGTTTGGCTGGGGAGATTTTCATTCCAACATCAAGACTGTGAAGCTAAATCTGTTAATAACAGGGAAAATCGTTGACCATGGCAATGGGACGTTTAGTGTTTACTTCAGGCATAACTCCACTGGTCAAGGGAATGTATCTGTGAGCCTAGTGCCCCCTACAAAAATAGTGGAATTTGACTTGGCACAACAGACAGTGATTGATGCCAAAGATTCCAAGTCCTTTAACTGTCGAATCGAGTATGAAAAAGTTGACAAGGCTACCAAGAATACACTCTGCAACTATGACCCTTCAAAAACCTGCTATCAGGAGCAGACCCAGAGCCACGTGTCATGGCTCTGCTCCAAGCCCTTTAAAGTAATCTGTATTTACATTTCCTTTTATAGTACAGATTATAAACTAGTACAGAAGGTGTGTCCTGATTACAACTACCACAGTGACACACCCTACTTCCCTTCAGGGTGAGGACCAACTTGTGTCTGAGACTGAAGCCTGGGGAATAAAAGAGGTCGAATGACGGGGCTGTAACCTCAAGGAGGAAGGCCACATCTATTGCCTGGAATGTGTCTACCTGCTGCTGCTGATGTCAAATGGCTGCAAATATGTTAGTGGAAAACAACCTAATGTAATTTTTGCCCAGTCAGCTCCTTGTATCAATCTAGGTGTAAATCACTATGGATTTGAAATAAAACCATACACATACATAGAAACACACACACACTTTTCAGTGCACATTATTGAGATTCCTGTTAAGAAATCTTTCATTGTCTGATATCTAAGGATTCAGCATAACCTATCGTCAAGCAAAATGGATTAACTAGACAGTACAAGGTTTCTAACACAGACTGTTATGGAAATCTCCTTGAATGTCCTTTGAGTACATGCCAATCAATAATCCCCACTCATGCATTCTACTGCTTGGAGTAGCTGTACTGGTAGCTGTACAGTATTATTATACTGTAGGAATATATACTTGTTAAAATGGGAAAAAAGTGTGTTTAGAGTTCAGTATTCCGTATTATATGAACCCAGCAAAGTGTCATGACTTTTGCCAGCACACAGTAGGCACATTCAAGGTAGTGTTGGTGGCTCTTTTTCCAAGGAGCAAGCCTGTTTCTAGTAAAGATGGGCAAACATTTGGAATTTACATGTGAGCAGACATTCTGGTTTAATGTTTCTCTGACTCCTTAAGCTCTGATTCTTTAAACTTGTTTGAGTTTAGGCCAGCTAAACTACTTATAAACTGGAATTGATCTCTAAGAAGGAAAATGCCTGGTGGAGAACATGTAAGTTATAAGTGGCTGTCTTATCTTTATTACAAAATATTGTAACAAATTCAATATCCTAGTCTTCATTTGTATGAATGGTTTGTATTGTACATAATTTAACCAGTGTTATTTGAGCTGCTTATTAATATTAACTTGTAATTGTCTCTCTGCTTGTTATTGGTTAAAACAATCAAGGAAATGAGGAATCCATTTTATCAATGTAGCTGTAAACTCCATTAAAAGACAGAACTATGTACAAAGCATTTATTCAGCTAAAGTATTGTTGAAAGCTATACATATACAACATTACAGTCTGTCTGTATTTAGATATTTTATTTCCAGAGGAAAAAATGAACTGTACATAAAAATAAAACATCTTAAAGTTGAGTTTCAATATGTACTGTGTAGATAGTAGTTTAAATAGTTCTGACAAGCGGGTAATACTCCAAGTCTAATATGATTTTCAATATCGTCTCTTTGCATATGCACATATATAGACATCTATTTATGAATTTGTGTGTGTGCATATTTGTGCATGTATAAGTACATGTGTGTGTGAGTGTGTGCAAATACATATATACATTGAATACATAAAACTTTCTTGAGCCTTTTCCTAGCAAGCAGATCTTATTACTGAAGGTCTTGCTAGTTCAAGCAGAAGCCTCCACTCCAATAAGAAATTACAGGTGCAGGGCTTTGTTTAAAATGAGTCATTATAATTTAGAAGTGGGAAAACATAGAGCCACTCTCTGTGTACAAAGGCTTGTCTTTGCCTTAATTCTAGCCTCCTGTGAGGTACTGATCTCTGTGGAATGAAGAGATCCCTTTTTATGGTACTAGGGAATTTTCTTCCTGTAAGAAAAAGCTCATAGCTTTTATATATAATTTTTTTTTGTTGTTGTTGTTGCTAGTGGCATACTTTACCCCCAACATCCAGAAAACCAGCAACTGTAAGAAGTCCATGCCTAAAAGAAGAGTGCCCAAAGAAGAACTCAGTATTTCATATCATGTCTTTCAGAATTATCATTCCTGGAAATGTTTTTTTTCCCCTTCCACCCTCTCCCCCATGTTCAGTGTTCTTGGGTTATAGCTGCAAATGCAAATATGGGTCAGCTTCCAACTATGTGCAGCATTATGAACAGCTTCTCCAAAATTCCAACAAACACTCCATTAGTGCTTCCAGAACTGAAAAGTTAAAAAAACTACCAGTTGATGACCTCTCTTGCTGAAATGTGCAGAACCTAAATGAGAATGGAACAAAGCAAATGGATAACATTATTGAAAGTAAATGTTTTCCCACTGATGTACCAGTAGGAGAGGAGACTTTCATACTATTATTGTTTTGGCTTCTTTGAATAGATACGCTTGTGGGAATTTCTTCATTATGTATGACATTTCCCAGGACAAAATTGTGACCCCAGACCATGTATAAATTTGGAGAAAGAAATTTTCCAAGCCATGTAGTTCATATTTGATTCAGGAATATGCTGACATACACACTTTTTTTTCCCCTTTGATAGGGCTTATGATTAAACTGGTAGTGTTTATCCCTTATGCTCTATGAAAAGTAATTGTTATGAATATAAACCATAAAGTAATTTGTGTTGCTGCCAATAGTTAGGTCTTGGGTCTATTAAATCAGTGGGAATTTTGATATTGATTTCAATATAAATTTCCATTTAATAGTGTGTAGAACTTGAGTGTTAAATATCATTAACAATCTTAGCAATCTGTATTACAATTGAGCATTATATGGTTCGTTTATATTCCTGGAAAATGGATGTGAAATACTATTGCTGAAACAGTTTCATTATTTTCTATATTTTTTAAAGCTTCCCATAAATATATTAAATATATACATTCTGTTCATATATAAATGTTTATCCACTTTTCAGGTAACATTCATACAAAAAGGAACTATTAATCACCCAATGGTTTTTGATCCTATTAATTGTGGTTGTTGATATTTTATCTGCCTCTTTCACAGCCATTCATACTATTAATTACTCTTAAGCCTTTGCAGAATTTGCTATTCTTCATAAGCATTGTTGAGTTTGAACTTGAAAGAGTTCTTTTGGTGATTCAGTTGTGAAACAGTGATCTAATATCAGAATAGATAATGTATTACTTAGGTGCTAGTTCACTGAATTTCATTCAATCTATTTGGGAAATATTTTGTGTTGACTAACTTTGTTTAAGAATGTTTTTTGTTTCGTCATTTAAAAAAGGATTTTTAATGAACATGAATGTGTGAAGTCAGTTAAACAATGTATGTATGAGTGTCTGGGTCTTGCACATGAACAATGCCTTAATTGAGTGCTAGGCCAGGCAAATGTTGCCACACTATAACTCACTAATTCTAGAAGTAATAAAGATGTATATCTCTAAAGGTATATTTTTAGGATTAAAGAAGATTAAGTTACTTATTTTTAAGAAGTCAAGAGACTGTTTTTGTTCACCTTTTTTTTTTTTTAACTTTTAAATCATGCTTTGACTCTTACTTTCACTTCACAGAAAAATCACAGATAGAGATATTTTAATGGAACCAATTATTTCTGGTGAAAAGATATGGATCATGCACTTGAGCAAGTATCAGTATATTAAAATTACCTGGCATAGATCAGTGATATTATTTACGTGCCAGTTCCCGTGTTTTTGAAAAAAGGAATCCAAGATATAGGAAATGGGCGGTTTGCAAAATAAAATGCAAAAATCACCAACCAAAGTTTGAAACAGTGGTGGAAACCTGTAAGGCTTTCACTTGTTAATTTTATTAAGATATTTCAGCATGGGACAGAAAATATACTATCTTTGCTCCTCATGAAATCACTTGCAAAATGTTATCCCTTTCTCCCTTTTTCCTCTTACACTGATAGTAAGAAAATGAATAAATTCATCTTTACACAGACATTGTTTTTCAAAGTTTGCCCTTACTTAAAAAGTAATGATGACAGAAACAGTTGAAAATTACTGTAGTAATTTACAGTAAACTTAGGAATATTAAAACTGCATTTATAGGAGAGCAGAATGAAAGTCTTGTAGTGTTCTGATACATGTAAAACAGAAATTTAAATAATACTATTCAAGTATTTTGGCCAGAGGGCAGTTTTACCATGATTAAATCATGACATCCTCATGAGTTGTGAACACTGTGTTCTAAATTGCAATGCTAGTAGAACATCATAAACTACTCTGAAAATTATGTGTTAGAGAATCGTGGAAGAAAATGGATTAAAAAATATCTGCTAAGCTTACAGTAAAATCAGCCTGAAGCGTAGACAACTGATCTGAAGAATTATTCTTCAACAAAAGACAAGGAACCTCAGTCTTGGCATCTTGTGGATCCTTCTACACCCTTCCGTGGCAGAGGTAGTAAAATTGTGTCTGACTGCATCTAGGAAAGGAAGAAAGGCTTTTCTCTAGTGGTTTGTACTGAAGTGCATGCCTTGGGACTGCCAGACACCTCAAATGGCTGCATCAAGGATGTGTTGTGCTAGGAGCTGCATAATGTATATAATGTATACAATACCTATTTGGAAACGGTTTTGATGCCAAGAACTCCTAATTTTCAAGACAGTGTACTGCAAAGTTCTTGTGAACCATGTACTTATAAATTTGAAGCATGCTGTTTATGACTTTTTTTTGGTTAAATATACACAGTTCCCAAAAATGAAGTATTTTTAAAATCACATATATGCATCAATTAAATACAAGCACTCTTGGCCCTTCCGATTAGTTACAGTTATCTCTTTAATTTAGAAAAAAGAAATACTATTTCCAAAAATATTTTTATAGTGGAAGAACAGAGTATTTTATAATAAAAATAATATTTTATTTTTTTCTTATTTTTTAATGGTCAGTATCTTAATAAAATTGTGATAAAATTGGCAGATTAAATAATTTTCTGGATCAATTTGACAAAATAAATATCTATGGATATGGTTAACAATTTTTGCTGCTTGCAAGAGGAAAACTCATTAAAAATATACATACTTTCACTTGTAAAGATACAATAAATTGTGGAACTGTGGGAATATTTAATTTCCTTCAGTAGAACACACCTGACAATATGATCTAATACTTGTAGTAAGATTTCTCCAAAAACATTGATGCATCTTATAGCTAATTAAATTTTCTCATTGTTTCCTGTATTCTGTGCTAATTAGTTAATGTACCCAAACTAGCAAGCAGATTATTTTGTACAGGAGTATTTTCTCATACAATTTCTATATAATTTTTAAATTCTGTTTGAGGGGCACAGCTGGTGAATCTCTGCTTGAGCTTGGACTGATGTCCTGTGTATGATATACATAATTTGGAATCCTTTATCTTAGTTTGCCTTTGGGATAAAGAAAGAAATGTAGTGTTTTGTAGGTGCTTTGGATCAGGAGCAAGCCAATGACTCACTTGAATTTTAATTCTAAGGGAGTTATACTCCCATTGTCAAAGAAGGAATTTGAGAAGAAGGAGCACGTTTGGGATTTATTCCTATTTCAAACTGTACCTCACTCATGTATCAAGAAGGGATATTGCTCTGAGGGAAGGCTTAAGTGGTGTGTGAAATGAACTTCTGCCTGTTGTTAAGAATTTAGAGGCACCAAAAGAAAATTTATCTTCAAAACAATTCATACACATCAGTGAAGATGTGGTAATTAGCCATTTCAGAAAGTAAATCACTATTTTATGAAAGGGCTACTGAGTTTCTGGGAAAAGCCCAATGTACTTGCAGACCTGTTCATCACAGAAAATAAATAAAACCAGACTTGGCAAAGGCATAAATAACATGAGCTTTTTAGTTCCTCATCTAGGTCACAGAAAATCTGGAATGAGATGCAAAAGCCTACCTAGAAATAGGAAACCCAAGGAAAAATGAGATCATTTATGGAGTGTAAATAAAAAGTAATATTAATTCTTTCAGTAACCAATAGTTATAATTGTTAAATTTATTATGACTCTAGTTATGAAGCATTTTAAAATTTCTTTTGTGAAAGTAAAATATTTTAATTAGTCATAGAGTGGAAATAAAGATGGAATTTTTTGCAAGGAAGTTTCTACAATTCCAATATTCTCCTTCCAGAGGCAAATACTCTGAACTCCTTTCAACTGGCTGCATGTGGAATCCAGAACTGTGATTGCTGACAGTGAACAAAACAGAAATAATAGAACTTGAATGGCAGGGACCATGATGACCTTGAGTTCATTGTATGCTAATTTTGTTGTGTTTGTCTGTTTCTGGTTTTGTGTTTGTATTTTTGTAAATCTAGAGTCATAAGAAAAGGAGTTATTTAACCATGATTCACTTTGACACTCTAAGTGTGGAGTTCACTCATAAACTGTATGAAACAAACTGATTTATAGGTGTATGACATTAGATGCTCTAGTCTTTATTTTGCTAATGACCTGTAGGTCATGTCCAGTTAATGAGGTGAAAAGACACTAACAAACAGCTTGTGTATCAAATGAATTCCCAAATGAATCTTCTGTGACTTGAGAAAAAATTACTGAAACCTTTAGCTGATGTTCAGTAAATCAGCTGTAGCCTTTCAGAAAACAGGAGTAATGCTCACAAACTTTGAACTGTGTTTTTCTTGAGAGCTCACCAGTATTTTCCAGTACCATCCAATTTTATGGAATTATAATATCTCCTCTGCATATCAGAGATTTCTCATTTCTTTAATCAAAGCTATTACTCTGAGAAATGTTTTGGCAAGTAACCTATCATTTTTCAGTGAGGTATTTTTTTTCTAAAATTTCTTGTACTATTCTTCTACAAATGTTGAGCAAGTTTCTACTTTTTACTCTGCAGACTATGCTGTTACTAAATTTACACTCCCAAAAGAAGGCTTTTCTTCCTACTGAGGTAAAAGCATATTTTTCATTTATTCATGGGAATCACACAAATTTGCCAATTTACTTCCTTTCGCTAATTGCACAAGTATTACCTGTAAAGTTGCTTTTAATTAACCACTCCAAAAGAACTGCGCCTGTCTTTTCAGAACAACTTTCACATCATCAGTCTCCGATAAAGTTAAAAACTACAAAATGAATGCAATATTTTACATGGAATTCCAAAGATGAAGGGTCTCATCACCTTTCTGTCATGAAATTCCTTCACATTCATAGTTACAGTGGTTTCTCTCAGGTCCCAAACTGTAAAAAAATTTACTGCTAATGAGCTCTCCACTATTATTTCTATTAGAAGCAAGTCTTAATTATGCTGCTTTCCAGTGTTCCTTCTCATTTGAGTTTTGAAGTAGCAGTCTTCAGAGGTGTTCATGCCTGCTTTCCTTTGCCGCTACTTTATACAAGTCTACCTCTTTCTACCCATTTTTAATACATTTCTATTCTCACAGATGTAAGAACTGCCTATGAACTTCATTCGCAGATTACTTAGACTTCTAGCCAGCTGCTGTGATGTCACAAGTATAAGAAATATTTTATTCTTTTCTGATTGATTTCTGGTCAGCCTTTTTTGCTGTTTGGTGTGTTTTTCCTTACTCTGATTTGAAGTCCATTTGTCTGCTTCAGATCAGATGTGAGCAGTACTCATTGATGTGTTTACACATAGGAAAGGATGAAATATATGTTTTCTATTAAAAATTGATCCAATGAGGTGATTGTGTAAATTAATTCAGAAATACTAAGTAACAAGGGGTAGTCGTACTTGTAACTGATCCTCAGGTAAAGATTTAGGTATGCTATTAAAAATAAGTAGTTACTTTATTCATAGTGCTGGGAACTAATGTAAAAATTTGTTGCCTTTGTCTAAATATTACTAAAGGCAAATGGATTAGCTTGGTGGTAGAACAAATCAGTAATAAAATTTCATATAATTCCTAGGACATACATACCATTTCCATTTAGTTTCCTGCTATTTCTTGTATCTTTCTAGGTAGAAGGTTAATATACAATTGTAATTGCCAGCCTGTAGGCTTTTTTTATTCCTTTCACTTTGTCTTATTCTCCCTCAGATATTATTAACATTATTTTTAAAAGGCTTTACACTATATTCCTTTTGCTACTCTCATATGACTTAGACCATCTGACGGCTAGTTGCCAAGAGAAGGCAACTAACTCTCTGTAACTGTAATCGCCCCTTTTGAATTTGTAAATTTCCAGAACTTTTAGTTTATCCAGTTGACATACTTTAAATTTACTCTTCACTCTTTTTCTAGCATGTACTGATTTTTGGTTTATCAGTTTAAGATAATTTCTATGTGCTGTCTTTGTGGAAGAGAAATGCAGCCAACTCAAAAGTTTATTTTTTATTTTTTATTTTTATACAGTGGGTTAAATTGGTTATAACATGCAAGCTGTAAGTTCAGCATAGAACATATTCAATAATGAAAATTATATATGGATAACTAGGAGGTGCATAGAGTGATCCTTAAGTAAGCAAATGCAAATGAATAATAAAAGAACGCATAAATATAAGCATAATTTATATATATTGTAATTAACATATTTATTTCTCTTTTCAATGATTAGAAGTATAGCACTAAAAATTCTTTTCACATATAGCAAAGATGAGGAAGATAAGTTAGATGAGAAACTGAAAAATGGGTGATAAATGATCAGATATAAAATTAGAGTCCCATTAACTTGTTGTCAGGCTTCACTCAGTAGGTGCTGCTGCTCAACAGCTAATTGTAAAGAATATATTTGAGGCAAGTACACACCACCAGAAGGTTCACATTTTAGTATGGCTGCTATAGGTTTAAAAAGAAATGAAAGGGAGTTGTAAAGCTGTTTACTTCTGAGCTCCTGTCCAGAGACAAGTTCAAGAATGTTCAGACCACACAGAAAGATGTTTGCCTATGAATAGTTTTTAGGACCCTCCAGTGTGCTTAATTACATGTTCTTTCTAGGTAAATTGTCTCCAAACTCAGTAGTTCTCAAACTGAATGTTCTTGTACCCTTTCCTCAAAGAAAGTTAATCTTGAAGTCTCTCACTTTCTTACTGCTGTTCTTGCACTCACTCCTAGAACATGTCATGACGTTAGAAATGAGATTAATGGATCCATTTACCCTTGTTTCCACTGTTGCCCTGCTCTTGTACCCTTCAGGATGGTAAACATCAACTCTTCCAAACTGCTGGTATGGAATATCACAATTTCAAATTAAACAATTATTTCCTTCCAAGTCTTCTTGGACTGGAAACAAAAAGCAGGAAGTTCTCTTATAGCACTCTTTTATGTCTTTGAAGACTGTTACCATACTCAGCCATTAGTCATGGTTTTTCTGTATTTTGCAGTCTTGGTTCTTATAGCATGGTTGGCTGCATTCTTCTGACTAGTCTAAAACCTCCCTACTCTTTCAAGTGGAACTCCAAAGAAAACAGACTATTCTGGCTTATGTCTTGCCAAGAGTGAGAAAAGCAGAATGTGAATAATTCTCTTTTTCATTCTATGTACTTGTAACAGTGTTCCATGTAATACCAATATCATAGTTATCATCACTTATTATTGACTGTGCTGGTATGCTGACTAAAACCTGCTTATGCAGTAATGTTATCTAACCTGTAATTCCACATTTTCTATTTTTGCATTCGATTTTTTTCCTGCCTATGGTAGAATTTAAATTACCACATTTCAGTAAGATAGGGTATAAATTTACAGCACACTAGCTTCTCTATGCCAGATTCCCCTGTGGATACTTGCAGCCTGCACTAATGCTGTCTCTGTGCAAAATGTGAAGTAGAAGACATCACAGAGAGCTATACTTACTGCTTAGCAAAGTGTCAGCATGAAAAGTTAGTATGCAGCAGCAAGTGTACTGTAAATTCATGCTTTACTTTGCTGTACTAATCTGTTTGTGTAGACAAGCTCCAAGTGTAGTACTCTGCACTTGTCTCTATTGAATTTCTTGTTATTGATTTTGGACCAATCTCCCCATTTATCAAGATAACTTTGGTATTCAATAAAGCACTTCTCTCCACCCTATTTTTTCCTTTCAAAGTTACATCAACTCTTCATAGTCTTTGTAATCTTTAATGATATTGTAAATCATTGCAAGATGGCATAAGTGGAGTCTTAACATTGTGAGAATAACCAAGATGGCATTTTTACAGTTACAGTTTTTAGACTAAAATAACACAAGTTTAAAGCAGTGATTCACTGAGGACTAAACAGGAGACTGGAAGAATTATTCACCAGAAGAGATACCTTTAATGTGTTGAGAGAATGAGCTACTTTTATAATTTATCTGCTTTTAGAAGGAAGAAAGGTCATAAACTTTAAGTAGATTCTTGTGTGTAAAGTCAAGGCAGAAAAGTATTTCTCTGGGAATCACTGACAATTAATAAGGGCCTAATTCCTTCTCATACTAATGAGTGAAATAAGTCCTCGGAGAATGCTATTCATAGCTTCTTTGGGATTTATGCTGACATTTTTTTCATGTATTAGAAGTACCTGTTACCTCTGGCCTATTAGTATATATGTGTTACAAATAAAAACTTCGCCTAGATCAGAGGTTTCAGTTTGGGAAAATCATTTTTATGTAACTCTAAGACAAGCTCACATTTTAATGGACATTACATGTCTAAGAAACGTTAATGGTATCTTCTTGTCAAAACAAGGACTTTAGCTCTCTAAATATTATTACAGTTTTCTCATCATTAATTTTTCATCAT
This sequence comes from Acridotheres tristis, assembly GCA_037013685.1. Taxonomy (NCBI): domain Eukaryota; kingdom Metazoa; phylum Chordata; class Aves; order Passeriformes; family Sturnidae; genus Acridotheres; species Acridotheres tristis. The sequence continues at coordinate 25,066,424 of CM072886.1, forward strand.
TTATTTATAATCTGAATTTGATCCTCCTTTTTAAAAATTTAATTACAAATATTTGCAAACCAAAACTCACCTATGCCTACTCTTTACGCTGTTTTACTATTAGCCATCAGCTCTCTGTTTACCTCTGGTTCTAATGTGGTTATCAGAACATATAGAGTGTAAAAACAAAGATCCAGTTCTCTTTGATTACTTGCAGGCAGAGACTTTGCCAGTACTCTGATCAAAACGGGTGTGAAGAAGAAGCTGTATGAACACACTCTCCTATGCTAGCAGACCTCTGTGATGGGTTTAAAACTGAGAATATCACTGAGGTGATAAATATGCACAGCTTTCAGTCTGAAGGGAGGTAAGTTCATAGAATAAGTGAAGTCAGCTCACACCTGGATGTAAAAAAGTGCACGAACAAATTTGTGTATCCTGGACTAGAACTGAGAAAGTGATTTCATTTAACGCCAGTCTGATTTCTCAGTTTGCTGGTAAAAGGATTTTTCTGCTTCTTCTTCTCCTCGGCTATTCTCTCCAAATACTCAAACTTGTCTTTTTCTTTGAATCAGATCTCATGACACCTGCAGTATGTATTGAAGCAGTCCTCAATCCTATTTTTCCTTCAAAGCAGTGAAAAATGTTTTCCCTTTTAAAATATACAGGTTTCATCCTCACCATTTCTATGAGAACCATCTGGTTACATCACTTGCCTAGAGAGGGGAAGACATGAATTCTAGTTCAAAATTCAGTATTCCCTGCTCTGCCAAATTATCCACTCCACCTGCATTCTCTAAGGCTATGATTTCTCTTCTATTCTATTCTATATACTCTGAAAAAAACTTACCATTCTGAACAACTCCAAGATTTCAAGAAGAGAAAAGTGTAAGGCTTAGGCATATGCTAGGCATTCATTGTTCAGCACTTAAGCAGAATAGAAGCTTTCAAATATTCTGGAGTTTTATTGTTTGAAATTTTAAGAAGTGTAAGCTTTACCTTCTCTCCTGATAGACAGCGACTTAACAAGGGCAATTTTGGCCTGTATTTTTTTGGGAAGGAGATCTAGCTATTCAAGGGGACTGTTTAGCTAGGAAAGAATACCATGAAATTTTGGGTTCAGTATCTTAAGGAAAAGCTTGATGGGCTTCAAGGTGTGTTTATCCTGTGAATCTAACTTCTACAGCTTAATCAAAATACAAATGAAAGACCATTTACATTCTAGTGGAGGAAAGTGTCTCTCTCTCTGTTTGCTTGTTCACTGATTAATCAATATACTCAGAATTTATTTGTCATGTTGTTCACTATTGGAACTAAAACACCAGTTATTCTCATTTGCCTAACAGCTTGATAGGCATAAATTACCTCATTTCCTGTAGAAATTGTCAGAAGAGGGTCTTTCCACTCTTCACTTAGTTATATTTCTGGTGTTATTAGTCTTGCATCAGCCTAAAATAGGAGACAGTGTGGAACCTCTGCTTTTCAAGGACTATGCTTCTCTGAGGAGGCAACAACTGTGGAGTGGAGTTTCCATGTGGAACTGCTTCAGCTCATCCATGTGGTGTCTCCTTAGTAATACTGCTTCCTGCTGTTCAAAGTAAGAAGATAGATCTGCCTCCTTTTCCTACCTAAAAATATTCCTGCATGATCTGTGTGAAGGACCTCACACTTCCCTCTGTCCTCTTCACCACTGCTCTAGACAATTATGTAAGGGCTTTTTATTGCACATATTCCACTTGAAGAAAAGCTATTCTGCTGAGACACGACAATATTTTTTTCACCTGCAATTACAGGTCATTGTTTTGGAGTTTCTGAAAAGAGCTATTGAAGAGCATCATTATTGCCAATTTCTTTGTAAGTTTGAACTATCAAATGCCCTCAGTGTATTGAAAAATCATGTTCGGACGATCTGAGTCATGAAGAATAGTTTTGAAGGTCTGTGGGCCGAAAATAAATTGCTGGTTTCTAAGAGATTTGGCTATAAGCTCTGTCTGCCAATCATCTGAAGTAACCTATCTGGACATCATCTGCAAATAAGTACAGAGTGTTTGATTTAAGAGCAGATATATTCTTTCATGTGTATTTTCAACTACAGAAGGCAATATCATGCTCCAGCATTTCACTGTTCAGGCAAGTTACATTACACTATTTTCAAAGAGCGTTACTTATAGGTCACATATGTACACAAGGTCAGATTTACACTTTGAGGTAATCAAGTCTTCTGCATATTTATATTGGGCCAAGTTTTGGTATGTAATTTCTGGTGTTCTTTGCTTATGTAGAAACACATTATTTCAAATACTCAATTTTGGAACAGTCGCAAATGCATATCAGACTGTTTATGTGATATCCAACTTCAAGCCCACCAAATTCTGTGCTAAGATTCAGTTTGGAGTCTCTGGATTTTCTTCCACAATTTTAATTACTACTACAACCAAAGGCATCATGCCTATATGTAAAGTCATAATTGTCTCATAGACTAATGTAACTGAATTTTCTCAATGAGATAGGATAGCTGAGTAAATCTCTCCCTATTTTTCATAGACAAGATCTTGTCAGTAGATGTTTTAGTGGTGCCTTTTCTTCCTCATCTTTGAAACTGAACACCTCTACATACCATTCCCAGACCAGAGTGTATCTTGATACTGCAAAAGGAACTATCCTACAAAAAGTTGGCTCTCTTCAATGGACTGCAATTCAAAGGAATAGAACTACAGGGTTTTTTTGTGTTTGTCATATGATTATTTATTTATTGCTTGCTATTTATTACTTACTGTTTGCATAATGGGGTATATGATCCCACTGGGCAGTCAGAAACAGATAGTCCTTGTCCCAAAAAAACGTTAAACAGAGATGGGAGTTTAAAGGTGTGCATTATGGAGGATAAAAACGAAGGTTAGGGATAAAGACAAGGAAAAAGAGACACTGCATGGTGCCTCAAAACTATCTCAGTGCTACTGTATCTTATTGATAGCATAAAATATGCATCTCCTAATTATTCTCTTAACTGGTCTCATCAAACACCTCATACCTGGTAGTCCTCTAAAATGAAAGATTCAAAGACAAGTATAGTGGTGTACAATAAAGCAACATCCAAGAGAAGAGCAATAGAATAATTATGAAAAAGAAATCTAGCATGAGAGCAACATAGGAAAAATAGATAACAGAACCTGCCATGCTATTTCAGTAGTTACAAGTGGGATTGCTGTACTGTGCTCCGTCATACAGTATAGATAGACCCTCGGTTTTAAGTACTTTTCTTTTCCACATCTAGCCTCTGTATCTCTTCACCTGAGAGGTACTTCTGACCCAAAAGGAAGACACATATAAGTGCATCATTTTTTTTTTGTTTTGTTGGGGTTTTTTGTTGTTGTTGTTGTTTGTTTGTTTTTTTAAGTTTGTTTTGTTTTGTTGTGTAACTTAATTACTAATGGCCTGATCTCATCTTAGACTGGAAGCTGAACTTCATCTTTTTGCAGTAAGGGACCTGCAGAATATTGCCTGTATTTGAGATTCAGCCAGCTTTTCTCTAATGTAGTATGTGCCAGTGTTTTGAAATTCTTTTCTGGGACGCTTACCCATACCTTTGCACCTGGCTAACCATATGCTGGGCTGCATCCAGAGCCCCGTGGGCAGCAGGGCAAGGGAGAGATTCTGCCTCTCTGCTCTGCACTGGTGAGGCCCCATCTGCAGTGCTGCATCAGCTCTGGGGTTCCTGCACAGGGAGGACAGGGACCTGTTGGAGAGAGTCGAGAGAGGGAACACCAAGATGATTAGAGTGGTAGAGCACCTCTTCTAAGAGGAAAGGCTGAGAGAATTGGGATTGTTCAGCCTGGAAATAGAAGGCTTCAGGGTGACCTGATTGCAGTCTTCTGAAATCTGAAGGGAATCTACAAGAAAGATGGAAAGAGATTATTTACAAGAGCAAGGAGTGACAGGACAAAGAGGAATGGCTTCAAGTCAAAAAAATATGTTTAGATTAGGTATTAGGAAGAAATTCTTCACTGTGAAGGTGGTGACAGCACTGGAACAAGTTGGCCAGAGTTGTATATGTCCCATCCTCAGAAGCATTCTAGGCCAGGTTGGATGGGGCTCTTAGCAAACTGGCCTGGTGAAAGGTGTGCCTGCTCATTTCAAGGGACTTAAAACTAGATGTTCTTTGGGGTCACTTTCAACCCAAACCATTTTATGGCTCTATGATGATTCCATTATTCTATGACTATGATAGCAATCTCCACCACAACAGCACTACAGGGTGTGTCTTGAGATTTTCTACTCTCATAATCAAGCTGAGTCAGAGGAGGTTTAGTTTGAATATCAGGAAAAGATTTTTCACCCAGAGAGTGATTGAACAGGCTCCCCAGGGAAGTGGTCACAGACAGTGGTCTCTCTAAGTTCAAGAAGGATTTGGACAATGCTCTCAGGCCCATGGTGTGATCCTTGCAGTTTTATGCACAGGGCCAGGAGTTGATCCTGACAGATCTCCTCTATCTCGACATATTCTATGATTCCGTGATTCTGATTCTATTCTAGCCCAAGCCATTTTGTGATCTTATAATTCTGATGTGGGGCTTCTTAACACCTAAGATTCCTAAGGGCGACCTGAGGGTTGGATATTTGCTCTGTTGAGCACAACAGAGCCTCAGGAATTGTCTAAATGGTAAGAGTCTGCCACTTATACCTGCCCAGTGCTCTAACCTGGTCAGACTGCCTTATACCAATAAATCCATTTGAGAAGCAAGAATTGTTAGCAGGAGCACAGTCACACACAGACCTGTCTAAATGGCTCTAGAGTCTCAACTAGTTTTGGTAATGATTTATGCACTTGAAGAACAAATTTCACATCATTATCTTCTGGAGCACCTTTTATCAAATTCCAGCAGTGTGTCACTAGCCAGATGACACATAAAATGGGTTCATCATGCTAAATTCCACAGAATTGAATGCAGCCTACAGGTGGTAAAAATGCTCCTTAATATGAAAGGATGTATGGATTTTAATTTTTTAAACTTCAGATCAGATATCTGCTCTCTTTATTAATAGGCAGAAACTGCATGAATTGGTAAGCAACTTCTGAACCTAAGAACTGCTGGATATTGTGGTTCACTGACTACATTAGTTATTCTGGGATAGTTTGAAATGTATTGTGTAGACAACACAGTAAACTGTTCATTTATGAGTTTGCTAGTTTCTTTTTTCCTTTTTTTTTATCATCAGATCCATATAATTTTCTTTTCTGAATTCATCCTACTTACACTAGACTTGCTGTCTATTATCTATTGCAGTCCTTCTGATTATATGAAATTTTAGTACTTTTTGTGGCAGAAACCATTACAAAGCCTGAAAATATTTCCATCATTTATGTATTTCCAGACAACTTGAAGTTATTTTTCTTTAATACAAGTTTTCTCTTTCATAGCCCTAAAGAATGTTTGCTATGCTTTTGACAGCATACTAATTTTATTTATAGTGTAAGAGCTGCTGTGACTGAACACACTGTCAGTTTTGTAAAAATATTCAGTACAATCCACATTTGGGTATATATTGTTGATATATACAGTCTAAATACTCCATTTCCATTGAAAATCTTTTTTAGAAAACATATTTCAGTTCATTTCACACTGTGTTAATTGTGTAACACACTGTAACCATTACCTTTTACCAGCCACAGTTGCTCATCTAATGGGAAATGATGACTTTAACAAGGAATTATTAGATCTGTTTGATCTGAGAATGTACATGTGGACAATGGGAGCTGCTGGCTGGAACATGCACCATTTTCTCCCCCTATGAGTACATAATTGAATTACAAGTCTTGCTCTATGAAGGAAAAAAAGTGCCAGTAAGCCTTATACTTTGTAGCTAGCCCTGTTGACTTGTAATTTGTATTTAATATTGCTAAATATATTTAGAACATTCAATGTTGTCTCAAAGCTAGTTTAAAATACATCCAATGGAACGGGTGAGTAGGTAGGCAGAACTCTTTTTGTTGTGTGTTAGAAAATTTTTGTACTGTTTTTTCATTAAATACTGCTACAACTATAAAATTGTTTTTACTAAAATTAGGAGGAACACAAGCAACTATTAGAAGGTAATGGTCAACACTATGTTATGAGAAAACTGTTTCTTCAACAATGCTGCTTTACATAAGATTTTTTCTGTCTTTGCTTGGCAAACTGAGAGACTTATATTCATGAGACAGATGTTTCATGTGAACATAAACCCTGAATGTACCATATTTAACTGCACTATTGCCTTCTATTCCTCACTAGTGGAATAGTAATTATTTTTGTTCTAGGAATTAAGAAAGAGATGTGAAATGCTAGTATAAAATGACTTGGGAACCTGAAGTCCAGTTTTCATAAGTCAGAGAGGGGCACTGGAGTTTTGGGATATCTACCCTATACTGCTGTGAGCAGAAAAGGTAGATCTTTCCTAATTGAATTTTCTCCCAGTCACCAACTGTACCAGCCTCTGCAGGGTTCTTAGACCAAGCAACCATCCCATTTTGAGAAAGTAAATGCATATATTGGAGTGGACCTGGCCTGATGTGACTACCTCAAGACCTAAGAAAATACCTGTGAAACATCCCATCACTAGTTAGAGCTGTAGCTCTAAGTCTCCTTGACAGTCATTTGCTAGGTCTTTCAAAATAATCCAGGCTCCCAAAACAACAGATTGGTGCTTAGATTCATAGTATTGGCACGGCTGCTGTTTTCACAGCTATAACTACAGCCCAACCTCCCAGGTGTCCAATTCAGCTACGTGTATAGTCTCTTGCAACTGGCAGCTTCACAGCATCCAAAGCACTGCTGCAACTTTCCCTACTGATTAGCTGCTTGGAGCACTAGCTCCAGCCTTGAGGCCTTGAAGATGGACTATTACAGAAGCTGGGATCATCTAGTTTGTGAATGATATATAATTCACATAAACTGCTTAACGCTTTCTATCCTGTAAACCTTGCAGCAGAAGGGCCAGATTAAAGTCCTTAACAGCTGGAACATCTGCATAAACAGTCAAGTGACACCAGCTGTGTCTGAAAGAGGTACCATAAATTGGAAGAGAGACTGAGAAGCCTAATTTCATGTGAGATGCACAGTGGGACAAGTTATTAGTCTGGTGCTATCAAATCCAGCTCCTTAATCCTTCCACTTTCTTCTCTCCCTCTCCACTGTGGTGGATCCTGAATGCCTACACAGCAGCTCAATCAAACCTGCTTAGCACCACCAGGAGTTTGATCAGCTAAAACACCTCTAAACACTTCTAAAAATGGGGTCCAAAGACTTTTAAAAAAATGGTGCTGATGCAGATGCATGTGCCCCTAGCTGTTCCTGTGGACAGCTTTTCAGATATTTATCTTTTAAGATAAATATGGGGCTCCTTGTGGCCTGCAGTACATACTAGACTTTCAGGTTGGCCCAGCTCATAGAAGTGGTACTCAGTGAATGCAGACCTTACATCAAGTTGCACCTGTGTGGTGGGATCTAGCTGAATTTGGGCTTTGATGGTAGTGCTGAACTATGAGCTCAGCTCCTCGCATCTCCTGTTTTTTCATTCCTCACACTCCCCTGATTTCACAAACCCCTATTTGCCAAAACTGACCTTCAAAGCCCTTATATACTTGTGGTGGTTAAATAAAAACAGCTGGGAATTGAACTCCAAATAAACTGCTCCCCTTCCCCCAGCCCCCTCTGGTGGGAGAGACAGAGGGCAGAAATGATGGGTTGAGATAACAATTTATTGAAAAAAAGAAAAGCAGTGGAATAGGAAACACACAGTAACAGCAACGATATTAAAAACAAAAGTATACAAAACAAAAGGTGCTTTACACACAAAAGATGTTCACCATCTCAATTCTGTGTGGCTGCCAAGACAAAGACAAGTTGGCAGGGGCTCTCCACAGCCAGTGTTCCCCATCTCCGTGCCCAACACAGTGAAAAATGCTGATGGACAACCCCCACAAAAGCTGGATAATCTGCATAGCACTGCAGTGCCCACCTCCAGACTGCTCCACTCCACTGATTTAATTCTGTATGGTGCTGCTGCTTCAGACCTGTCTGCTTGGCTCTGCTGGACTCGGCTGGGGCTCAGCTCAGGCTCATCTCTCTGCCACTTCAGAGCGGAGTCTTGGCTGAGTTTGTTGCTTTTTGGAGATGTGCCATGCATCAGATGTGCTCACTGCCTGGAGCTGCATTCTCTGAGGGACAGGAAGGGCAGCAGCAGGAGAGGTAGAGAGTTGTCAGTGCTGGTCCTGGCAGCTTCCCTAAGGAAGAAATGGAACAGAACTGCACTTCTGTCCTGAGGTAGTTTTTTAATTCCCTCAAAGCCATGGTCTGAGCAATGCAGCGAGTGGTATAGAACAGCAATTCAGCCATGTCCATGGCTCTGCTCCTGTGGGAGCGAACCAAAGACCATATTTCTGATACTTTCCAAAAGGAATGTGAGATACAAGAGCCACAGAATCAGATTTACCAAATTATTGAGGTTGAAAAGGACCTCTTCATGTCATCTTGTCCAACCCTGTTCAAGCAGGGTCACCTAGAGCAGGTGTTGGGTTTTCCTGGGATATTTTTTCTCTTATTTTATAATTACATATATCTTTGTACACAAACAACAAGATGAGAATTCTGGAGCAGTTGTCTCAAAGCTTTATTTTATCACAATCATCAGTCTCATTTTGAAGAACCAAGCAAGGGAACAGCTTCAGCTGCTAGCACAGCAGACGAAATTCTCTTTTTTACAAAGTTTTTAAACAACCTTTTAGCCAATAGCATAATATTAAAAGCTGACAAGCATTTGCTCAGGCCAATTAATAAAGCTGCATGTACATCTTCCTTTAAACAATGTTTGCTTGTAATAGCTTAAAACAATAGATAAAGCTTCATTATTAAACTTACATATTTCTACTATCTTAATTAACATCTTTTCCTGAGGCATATCTCTACACAGCTCACAGCCCTATTGTTTCTTGTCCTTGCATTTTCAGCATTCTTGCATTTCTCCATCCTGAGATCTGCTTTCACACAACTTTCTGAGAGTTTTTTACCTTTTCTATTTCCCACAAGCAGGTATTCCAGGCCCAGGCCTGGTTGGCTTTGAAATATCTGCACAGATAGAGTGTGCAAACCTGTGCCTGTGCTCCATTAACTTCAGAGCCTTGTATGGATAAAGCCTCCAGAATACATGAAATTACTCCATCCTCTCTCAGGCCTCTTTACCCAGACCTATGAGCAGATGACTAGCAAAGTATTTTGAATTAAATTATTAATTATTTAATTAATAATTAATTGTTAAATTATTATTTGAACCCTAGTCACACCAATATTTTAGTTTGCAAAAGTATTTGACTAATTTCAGCTAAAAATATGTTCAACAGCAAACACTTTGGACGTTGAGTGCCTCAGGTACCTATGTAAAATGAAAGCTTCATAGAAATATAATCTGTGCAATCTCAACAGTTTGTTTACAGAAGACTCAAGTTAGATATCCAAAATGATACATTTTAATATCAGTTCTGATTTTCAATAGGATGAGATCTCACACCCACCTCATAATCAGTGTTCTGTTATTAACAATTCATGAAGTCCTGTATGAAAAGGTAAGTACCTGACATTTCCATATTCAGTGAAGGCAGCAGTTAGTGTAGTCAAGCTACCTCATTGCTCTCTTTCAAGGATACTATGCTATCTTTTGAATATAAAGATGATCTAAAATCATTCTGAATACAGTAAGAGGTTGTGTTTTTCTCTGAAATTGGTATTAATTTGATACTCCTCTCACACTCTGCACTGGCTTTGAGATTCACCAACTCTTAGAATGTGCCATCAGAAATGTCACTACATTTCTGGGCAGCTTTTTTTTCAGCTTTGATTTCTCTTCATTACACTGTTATTTATTTAACTTATGTGATGGAACACTGTTAAATTGGACTTTGCTTGTATTCCATATCATATTGGTTTGAATTATTATGCTCAAACCTCCCAGTAAGCAAAAGCAAAACTGGAGAGATTACATCCTTGATAAGATTACAATCCCCTCTTGTAAGTAATATTAAAATTGACTCCCTGAATATAATCAAGAATTTGTCTTGTTATCTTTAATTGATCTCCCTAGAAAGACAGTATAGACTGCAAATGAAATTGCAGTACATTACAAATCACAGAAATAATATAAAATCAGAGAGTAAAGCAAAATAGCAATTTGTGCCTGTCTTGGCACTTAAAAGTTATAACTTCTCTCTAACTGACAAAAGAGGTCAGCTCCTGTTTATGGGAACAGTAAGTAAAATAAGACACCCAGGGCAAGACAAGATTGTGCATTAAATATCAAGATCTTGAAGAATATTTTCCTTTTTTTGGGTGCCTTTAGACTTAATAAACCCATTAAGAAAATCTGGAACAAAAGTAACATTTCTTAAAGTATGTTCTTAGGCCTTACCAATCACAGTGGATTCAAGATACTTAAATCTCATTGCTGCCTTTATTTGAGATAAGTAATTTTAGCTTCCTGCTGCATTTTCTGCAAGTCAGTAGGCTGGAATCCCAGATTCCAGCTATTTTAAATGTTTGCAATCTGCTGGACCAATGGTTTGTACTTAGGTGTTTGGAAAGTCTCTCAAGGTCCCTTCTTTTATGAGGTATGTGCAGAGTCCTCTAGTTTTTGCAGTCATCACCTCTCTGGAAGTGGTCCAAGATGCACAGTCTGTTGTTGATCTCCCTGTGTGCTACTGCCCTTGCAGAGATTTCTCCAGCTCTTGGCTTTCTCAGACCTTCTTTTCTTATAGATTCTATAGGATATCTGGTTCCTGGAGCATACCAGTTCCTTGGAGACTGTCACATGCTATGTCACAACATGTCCTTTTAATCTCTTCAGCCTGCTCTTTTCCATTTATTATTTCTGTAACTGTACCCATAGACACCTAGAGAAATTATTCACACACACTCACAGAGAAGAGGTGATCCCTTTTTGTTCAATAAAACAGGGCAACCTGGATAAGTGCATATGAGGAAGATGGTGAAGAGGTTTTCCTCTGTAGCCTGAAAAGAAATGATAACCAGGTTTATGAAATAGCTTTCAACAGTGCTGACACATTCTGTAAATTGCTGTTTATGCTAATTCTCTCCAGTGAAGTCAAGGTTGAAATTTATATTTATAAGCAGTTCTAGCTTCATTTGTATGTTGATATTCCTGTGAATATATTGTGGGTTATATGTAGTTACTTAACTTATTTTATTTTTTTATAATATGCTGTGTGTTACATATGTATTATATATGCTATATATGTGTAGGTATATGAGAACACACAGAAATATGTATAAATACACAGTGGAATACTTTTGATTAGTAGTATATTTAAAATGGGTGAATGCCTTGTCTTATTGCAAGTAAGTCATAATTCTTAAATACTTGGTGCTGTATGCTTAATATCATTATTTGTGATCTGTGCTACCTGAGCACTTAAACTCCCCCAGCCTGGTCCCCTACTGTATTAAGCATTGTGCAAACCACTAAACCAGCTCAATTCTTCTGCCTGTATACCAACAGTAGTGGTTCTCCATGGATAAAAAGAAGAATGCTGTGTTCAGTGTATCTCCATACAATTCTAAGTGCAACGCAACCACACAAATAACTCATTATCATATTCCGCATTTCTGTTAGATATAGGATTAAAGGATCATTGGAAAATTCAGAATGGAAGGAGTCTTCTGGTCATGGTTAACTATGAGTTCAGCACACGATACTCATGGCTTTATCTAGTCTTCAAAATCTCCAAGGACAGAGACTACCTAAACTCTAGGGAAACTGGTTCATTCAAGTGCCTTTCATGGTAAAATTTTCTTTTCCTTAATCTGAACCTCTGTTACTTCAATTTATGTCCATGTCATCCTCCCACCATGCACCTCTGTGAAGAACCACTCTTGATGCCCTCCTTGTAGGTTCTGGCATTCATGCTAAATTTTTGTGAATAGCTATGACAATCTTGTACAAATCCCCACAGACAATATATTTTTTATACTATTTGACTGAAAAATCAGTTTTTGTTGTGTCTGTGTTGTCTGATCACTGTGTGGTTCATACTCGCATTTAATGTAATGTGCTAGAAGGTCAAATACTGCTAAAATAAATATTAATCTTAATTTTATTTTGAATTAAAAGTAGACCTGAGGAAGAAATTTAGAATGGCGAGAATTGAGAACTAATGTTTTATTGTTTCTCGTGGTTATGAAAACCATGAAATTACAGAGTATCATGACTGACAGCAATGATTACCATCCAGAAGCAACAAACAGATCTTTAAAGGAAAGAGGTATAATCCATACCTGCATGGTTGAAAGCTGTTACAGGTCTATAAAATCCTACTTTCTCCATGATGGAGAAAGTCTTAGATACAACAGACAGCATTTACCACAGTTTGTCTATGACACTCCTCCAGGAGAATTTTGATACAAATTTCAGAATACTTAAGCTGGTCAAATTACTTTCGAAATATTTTTAGATTCTTATTTGAAATTATTGCTCAGCAAATATTTTTTTTTTTATTAAATAACAAAAGAACTAAAATTGATTATTCAAACCAATTAATAGTTCTTTCAAATATTATTTGCAACAATTTACTTTATTTAAAAAAAAAAAAATCGCTGTGCAAAATACCCAGAGAAAAAAATATCTCCCTTGAAGAGGTCAGGATCAAATTGAAAATGGGTCAAAAAAATTGAAAGGATAGGGATAAAAAATGTAATATTTTCATGACTTGCCACACTGACATGCACAGAGATTGGTAGTTGCAAATCATGTGGAAGTTTTGCCTTATGTCCCTGACTAGCAGCTTCATTTCAAGTCAGTATGTAAGCAAAGTGGTGCAGGTAAAAGTGATATGTTGATCCAGAGGCTCTGGACTGCAGCTGTGAGAAAGGTGTTTCCTGACATGCACTGTGCAACTACAGCTTTTTCCAATAAAAGTTCTGACTAAGTGAAGCCCTGTAAAAGTTCTGAGTGTTAACATCCAATATAAGTTAGAGAATTTATGTAGTGCTGTGAAAGTATTTGCATTTTTCACTTTCCATCTGCATTATTTTGCTCATCTGTTAAACTGGACAACTTTATTTTTAATATTATCAGTATCCCACTATCAATGCAGTTCTTGGGTTTGTCTCTATTTTTGTATTTAAAATTTGCTAGGATTTATTCTTTATGGTCTATACAATTTATGAGACTTTTACACTCAAGATACATTAAATTAGTTTTGTATCTTTGTTCTGTCAATACATTTAAAAATAATATTCCACTTTTGCTTTTATATCTTAATGAATTTTTGTAGAATGACCAGTTATTGTCAAATAAACTTCCAAAGTGAGTGAAAAGACTTTTGGCTTGCATGTCACTATCACCCTTTATCAGAAAGCTGAAAATTTTTAGAAAAGATGAATATTCCTACCATCAAACTACAAACATGGACAAAGTAAATGTTGGAAGAAAACTCCAAGTAAGCCCTTCCTGGAAGGGTTCATTATAACAGGTAGAGGAACACAAACCAAGCTGTTCAGGTTCTGTAACAGTGCTAGCCTGTTGAGTGTGGATGGATCACAGAAGAAAAAAAAGGACAGGGATGATGTTTCCTTGCTTCTAAAAGGCATTTGAATGGTGTCTATGCAAGAGAAACAGAGGATAAGTGCAAATTTTGTGACTGATTTCTAGTTTGATTTGAATATGTGGCTGTACCTAAGGTTGCAATGGTGCTCCAGATGGAAATTTAACTGTGTCTTCCCTGAAAAGATCTGGCAGGCATTGGGTCATCTTTGTTAGTCTTTGGGGTACATTTGGATGGATAAAAAGGCTCTTCTGTTTAATTGTATTAGTGCACTTGATTTCAGTTAATGGCATTGCAGAGCTTGGCTAACATATCTGAAGTCATGTTAATTGACCATGTTGTCATGTCCCTATCCCTGATGTTTTCTCCTGAGGCTAACTGAGCCTGAAATGCAGTAGCCTATTTTGTCAAGGGCTTTTTAATTGGGTTAAAGTCTCCTTAGCAAGCAGCACTGAGAGTTTCACGTGTAGCCTGAATGGAGTGCATAAATGAGTGCAAAACTTTTGCAAACCTTTTCATAGGATGAATTTCCCTTTAAAAATCCTCCTCTCAGATAAAGAATTAAACATAAAAATGGGTCTTCTGATGATTAGTTGCATTTTAGAATAGCTGGTAAGATGCAAATTGGTTTCAAAAAATAGGCTTCTGAGGGGAAACTTTGATTAAATCCCTAGAAATAATAAATCAACTATAAAAATAAGCAAAGTAAAACTTTTTTTTCCCCTTATGGATGCCTTCTTGTGTGGGAAGTAGCACAGATATAATATTGGCATAAGACAGAGAAATAGCATTTACAAAAGTGCAGCACTACTTTATGAGTACAAATTGAAATAAATTGGTTGTTCATTGCACTCTGAAAATGATAACATAAAGAAAAACTATTTCTTTAATTTCAAGCAGCATTATCTTATCAAGACTGGTTTAATGATTTTGTTCTTATTTTTAAACAGCCAAAGCACGTGGTCAATGATTGATAATCAAGATAATGGAAAGATATCTTAAAATGATCTCTTTATTTTCTGTGATAGAGCAGCTTAGAAGAAATGCGTTTTTGGAAAGCATCTAATAGCAGCCATTTCCTGTTATATCTAAATTAAATCATACATCTTCATTAATTTCCCTGTTAACCATTCAAAATTAAACCTGCATTTTTCTTCAAGAACACCGAAATCTGAAATCACTTGTGAATTAGTGTACTGCCATTCACATAAATTTTATTAAAATTTGAATATCATTCTGCTCTGATGACACAGATGACAACTATGGATAAGGTAACTTATGAAAGGTGTAAGAAATGCAAATTGAATTTTTGGTTCCTTAAATGACCTTTTATTTCCAGTGTTTATTAGAATGTTAAATATGCTTTTCCTGCATTGGAAATATACAGAATTTTGTGTGAAATTAAGAAAACAGTTTATTTCAAGTGTCAAGCTTGGAGGTTTTTTTCTGTGATGTTACAAGGTGAGTACAATCTAGTGTAGGTCATAAAAATAGTCTCAAGTAGTCCCTTAGCACAGATTTTACATAATAACAGTATTTGTGAAATAATTTATATGGTCTGGGAAAAGTAATGGTACACCCATAACAATCTTTTCTAGATGGGGAATGATTTAAGAATATAAAGCACACTAAACTTTATATCAAATGATGTTGTCATGGCTTGAGACTGGCCAAATGCCCTGCAGGCACCCATGAAAGCCTCACTCACTGCCCACTGCAACTAGACAGGGGAGAAAATATAATGGAGGGTTCCTAGTTCTGATTTCTTCTTAAATACATTATCAGAGGCATTACCAACATCTTTAATTAGCCCAGCCTTGGCCAGCAGCACATCCATCTTCAGTGCCATCAGGGAATGGCTCAACCAGACATGGTGGAAGCTTCCAGCAGCTTCTCACAGGAGCCATATCTGTGACCCAACCTGCTACCAAAAACCAGGCCATACAATACCAATATAGATGAAATCAAGATAAATCTAAATAGTCATACTTAAGTAGGTGTATTTTTTCATGCTTCTTAGTATTTCTGCAAACTTTTTTTTTTTTTTTTTAATCATACATATATTTACCTATAGTGCTATTCTAGTTAAATAAATTTGTATATAGATAATGTGGAATTTTCTGGGGGAAAAAAGTCTGTGATTTCTGTGCTAGTTATTGTTATTACTTATTGCCAAGCCTGTCAGACCGGCTGAAAATAGTAAGGGTACCATAAAGAGTCATCTCACCAAAACTAACAGACTCAGTGAAATTCATTTACATAAGTGGAATGGAGGGAAGATTTTTCTCTACTAAGAAATGGGGAACAAAAATCTAGAATGGGCTGGAAACAAGACAGAGTAGAGATGGAAGAATGAGATCATTAGGTCAAGTCCTTCAATCAGCTAGTCTATTTTTCAGATCCAGGCTAACTCACTGACAAACGCACATTATTACTCTTCAATCACACCTCAAGTCTGCAAGCCTCTTGATGCCTAGAAACTTTGAATTGTTTTGCATGATTTATGCAGTCACATTTTAACTTAAGAACTTTAGTCTGCTCAGCAACCATTATTTTACAGAAGAAGTAGATACTAGGGTTAAAGGCAGACCAATATCATCCTGTTTTTCACATAGATTTTTATTTTAATTTCTGAAGTCTAATCTCTTTGTGAAAGAGGTAATATTAAAAATGCTATATGAAAAAATTATGTAGACAGAACCAAATCTGCATAACCAAATTGAATTAATTAGAAAAAGTCTTTATATCCAACACTAGGATTTAATATGACTTTGAGGCTATGTAATCTCTAAGAGATAATGGTTTTGAAAACAGGAGGATTATTTTCTAGTTTGAATGTGTAAAGATGTTATAAATAACTCCTGCAACCCCCCAAAAATGCCAGTCATCTAAATGGCGATATATCTGCACATTCATGGGATAGAATGAGACAAACAGGTCCATCTGCAAATCCATTGTCTACTTCCATTAGTCATCTCATTTGGAATCATTTTTGTCTGGCAGCTCTTATGCAAAAGATCACAGCAATATGAGATGTTGAAATGCTAAAAAGTCATCCTCTCGGGAGGGTTTTGCCAATTAGGAGAGGACTGAGAAACCTTTGATACAAGAGGTAACTCAGTGTGATTCAGGATCAGAAATGGGAAAGAAAGGTGGGAGGAGGAACAACAAAGAAAAGACACTAAAACATATAAGAGAAATTTGAGAATAAAATACAAAAAGTTTCCAACACTGGTCTAGCTGGTTGTATGAATTGAAGTGTGGAAGCTGGTCTTGATCTTGATTGTTGGGTGGCTGCACTTTGTGCAGCTGTGCAGGGGGGGTATTGGGCTGCTGGAAATGAAAAGCCATGAGTGAAGGCGTTGAAGAGGAGCCCATAGTGGGGGTCTGGTGTTGAGTGCCCATTGAATGCCCTTTTGTAGACCAGTACTGCTAGCCTTGTATACAAACACTTCAAAGTTTTGTGTGGATTATCTGCCAAATATTGTGAGATAGGGAGATATTATTAACCCTTGAAGGAAGACCAACACAGAAAAGAAGAAGAAAAAGCTGATTGTTATGTCTAAGGACATGAACAGAATTAGTGACAAAGGAAGAAATTGACTCTTATGCCTTCTGCTTGACATGGATCGTGCCCTTTTTCTGAACTTTGATACTGTCTTGTATCTTGTGACTGATGTACATCTTTCAGAAATCTGCCTTTATCGCTGCTTTGAAATGGAAGATGATAACCTTGTTCAGCCAACAAAATTATTGCTATTGAATTTCAGACAGATTTTTAATAAACACTTTTTATTGTTAGGAGACATTTCAGTAACACAGCAAAGAATTCTCATGGATAAAGCTGAATAAAGATTCAGATTAGGTGTCTGTAGTGTGATGACTGACTATGCAGTCAATATGCTCTAAGATTTAGCCTCTCACTCAAGGCATAGCAATTTGGAATTAATTTGGAATTATGCATTTATAGTTAGAAGAATTTCCCTGACTGTGCTAGAATCTATGACAGGCTATAGCAACACAGACAAGTGAGTGGCATCTTGTTACATAACAGAAGAAAGGCAAGACCAGAGTAAAAGTCAGACCCCTCTGAAGACCTTAGGAACACAGACCATGCTGCTTTCCTATTCAGCTTTAAGAATAAAACATCAGCCCTACACTGGCAGTTGTGGAAAACAATAGCTTCCCAAAGCTTTACTGCTTTCAAAACATGATTAGGATCAATGTCAGAACAGGAACTGAGTCCCCAGCCTAGAATAAACCAGCAGCTCCTGTCAGCTAAGTCAGAAAATATGAGTTTATTGTGCTACTGACATCTATGCAGGTATGGACATTATATGAATTTAACTGCAAAAATTCTTAACTAATTGCAAATTTGATTAACCTCATAAATATTTGCTTTCAAAAACTGGAGAATTAAGGTCACGCCTCCTTCTAACACTCAGTGTTTTGTTCTTATTGTTCCAAATAGGGAAAAATATTTCTTCAAGGCCTCAGTTATGACTTACAGCTGCTGGAAACATCTTGGACTCCGTTTGCTGGAAATACCCTGGATTTCCTTGTTTAATAAGAGATACTATTCTCTGAGTGATAAAATAAAGCTGTGAAATAGAGAATTGCCTTTGTATGAAGAATTGGTTTGAAATATCTTTGTGAATGATTGTTATGTCTGTTTGCCCCTACTATGTTTTTTAGTATTATTTAAAAATTCATTTTTTTCTCCATAAAAGTTTTGCCAAATATAAAAGCTGGGAGAAATTTCAACAGGAATATTCCTTTTTATATTTGAAGAGGGTTAGTCTTTTCTATTTTTCACTTGGGAGTTCCCTGCTTAAACTTCTGTGTTGTCCATTCAACGAGTACGAAGTATACCAGGAATCCTGGATGAAAAATAATCATGTAGCAGAAAAGATGATACAGTTCAGCCCTTACAGTGGGTGACAGAGTTACATGTAAAAGCACTTTTTGAAATGGTTTTGAATAGCAAGAACACTCTGTGAGACCAGGATAGGTTTATATGCAGTTCACAAAACCCTGTGAAGGCTACAGCCATGGCTGTGGATTATGGTACCTAAGCCTATTGCCATTCTTGCTGTAAGCTGCTCTCCTTATCTAGTGGTAAAAGCTGCAGTCCTTCTGTGGTGCTTAGTGTGCTAAGCAGGCTGGGAATTATTTCGGGAAGTTGGATGCCCGCGTTTGGTTCAGTGCAGTAGCACTGAGAGCTTTCATGTGGCCAATACACAAGTGCAGCTCCTTTCCTCCTGCACTCATGAGCAGCACTGCACTGCTGCATGCCCAGCACCAGCTCTCCTGGGTACATGATGTGACACCAAGCTGTGTGCCTGCCAAGTAACGTGACAAAACCATGTTTCCCCTTTGTGTGACAAATCGGGAACACACTTACATCCAGTGGATGTGGAAGGGAAGATTTTAGTCATTGCACTGACTCTGTGTCTCTGTGTTTCTTTTGGACACAGACATTTGAACCCTGTGCCCAGCACTACCTTCCTTAAGGAAATGTGGCAGAGGTTCATACATTATCCAGGTAGTCCAGAGGCTTCTTTGCATAACTCTTCTACAGTCAGGATGCTTGATGGAGACAAAGCAGAGGAAGATCTGAGCTTAGCATGCCCAATCCTTGTTTTCTTAGTTTGAAATAAATCTACCCTATCATTTTAGAAATATTTAAAATAAAAGGAAATTAGTTAGACATTTAAGATTCTATCAAGCTAATGATCTGTGAACTCAGCAGTATTCTGATCAACTCCAGAGTGGCTGAATTGCAGATTCAGGGGCTGGGGTCTCCCAGATCAGCTCTTAAAGCTGTGAACGTACAGTTGTCCAAACATGCCCTGCAACAAGTCACTGCTGTGATCTGCAAAAATATAAACAGTTGTTGTTTCTTGTGTCACAGGTAAAACAGACATGCATTATCAGGCATGATCAATATTACCTTTATTTGCTTTGCACAACTTAATTGATATAATATGATACAAATTTTATATATTTAGTCCGAAGGTTCTGCCCTTTGAAAATAGAGACTCTTGCAATAATGAAGAATTGGATTTTAGGGAAAAGAGCTTTGTCTTTTCAATTTTAAAAGTAGTGAAATAGAATATTTATAGAAAAATAACCAAATAAGCCACATTGGTGGCAAAAAAAGATTTGCACTAATTTTAGGTGTTTAAAAACTGGATATTTAATTCAGAATTAAAATCTTGAGACTCCATTCCTAGCAAATGTAAACAAAAATAGATACAATTAATCTGATGATCATGTTAGGGAGATAAATAATTGTCTCTAGAGGTGTCTTCCTTTTTCTCTGCTGTCTATAGCAGAATCATGGGGTAACTAGCTCAGCCCCATAGATTAAGGTCTGGGCTCCTTAGCAGGAGAAATGAAAACCCCCTCTTTCTTCCAGCTTATTCTGGAAGAGGGAACAGCTTCACAGCACTCTCCAAACTGACTTGCTCCAGCTAAATAGTAGAACTGAAAAGTCATTTGTTTTGAGTTTGAGAGTTTTTTTCATCTTTCTTATCAATACTAAAATATTATTTTGGAAATAAAGTTCTAGCAGGACAAATTGTTCATATAGATCTGATCTAAATAACTTGGCAAAGGCATATGCTTTTGGAGTGGAAAATCTGATATCCAATCCCTCTTTTACCAGAAAATAATGAATACTCTAACTGTGCAGCATGGTGACAGCTATGAAGACCTGCTTTGTTTTTTAAAAATCCAGACTTCAATCTTTCTGAGGAGAAATGTAGAAGGAAAGTAATCTCTGGTCTTTTGCAGGCACATTACTGGAATACTACTGGAAAAATATATTGGGGATGCATCTTTTTCTTATCTATTACTCAAAATTATCAAGAAATACCTCCCAACTTTAAATTGGGAAGAAAAAAAAAGAGAAAAATTATGTACCCATTTTTAATATTCATTATTATGTCATAAATTATCTTGTTTTTCCAATAGAATATGGTTATTTCAAATTAAATGTTTTCCGGCTACTGAATCTATAGCTGCATTTTTCTTGTCAAGCAAGACATAAAATGTAACAATCCCTGTCATATTCAGAGAACTTAGCTGGTCAGATCCTGCCATTTGGTCTTTGCTTTATTGTTCTTTAGGTGCCAGTTATGGTCAATCCATTATGTTTAAATTGTTGGCCATCACTGTCTCCCTCTTTTTCAACTGACAAGACACAGCAGGAGAGGAATTTCAAAATGTCTGGCAAACTCATTACTCCTTATAACTACTGCTGTGCTCAGCTAACTGGAGTTGTGGCAGCATAAGCCTTAAATGGCTGACAGCATACTAAACATCATATTCATTAGCTCTTTCTTTTTTTTTTTCGTTTCACACTTCGTTTTCCATTTTCTATTAAATCTGCTCTCAGAAGAAACTTTCAGTCATTTGAATGAACAGCAAATCAAAGCAAGGTATTTCAAAAGAAAAATTAAGGTAACAGAATTTTCTTACATGAAAGTTTCTCTACATAACACTTTACATACTGCAGAGATATTATGCTGCCGGTTTTTTTTCCTTCCAGGTACTCAACACATAGATTAACAAAGCCACCTATGCATCAGGCTTGGGGATAATAGTAAATAAGAAACACAGCCTCCCCCTCCTGTGATTGCTTTTTGGAGTGATGCACAGCTGATACACATTCTATGGATAAATCTCAAGATCCAGGATGTATCAGGATTCTTATCTCGCCCATACACCAAACTTGTTGCATTTGTAATATGCTCATTTTGTTCGATGTTTTTTTCCACAGAAAGGGGTTACTGTATCGAGAAGATATTAAGAGTGTATTGTACATGTTTTCTAGGGAATGTTTTCTACAGAGTCCAAATATAGAGACTTTTTGATCACCAGAGACTGAACCCTAACTCCCTACATGGGATGTAGACAATGTCCATCATCATCAGAGACTGCCAATGCGATTAAAGAAATTGAAGGGACTGATGAACTTTATGTCACAACCAGATCTTGAAGACTCCTCAGGGAGTTCTATAAAAATGAGTTTTTCAGTAGCCCGAGAGAGATCTGAACAGACTAATGCTGGTGATCACACCTTTACCACACCATCCCTCCCAGATTTCCTATTGTCTACCTCATGCCTTAGACTTTACACATTTGATGGTTTTATGTGCAGCTCCATGTGTCCAAATTTTGTTGTCTTCAAGCTACATTGCTTCTCCCAGTTGAGAAAGAACACTGAGGACACTTGGTATCTCAGGCTTCTCTGCCTCTGGGGAAATAGGATTTGGTACTGCAGGTGATAGCAACAGGTTAGGGTAAAGAGAGGAAGAAACATCCCTTGTTTAAATTCCTTTTATTGGTTTGGCTGGCTTGGTAGATTAGCGTAGCTTGAAAGATGATCTTGGCATGTGTGCTTAAGGAGATGCTTCTGAAGTAGTTTTGGTTTTCCTTTCTCAGCAGACTTGTTCTGAGTTTGTGCAGTGATGCCTAGGTAATTCTTTGGCATTTCCGAAATGGTTGTGAAAATTTTAAAATTTTCATGTTTAAAAATGCTGACGGAGAAATGCTATGAAGTTTATTACATATGCAGATATATGTAGATATAGATAAAATTTAGGGTGTTGGAGACTGATATGATGAAAAAGATATTAACAAATTCATTAAAACCTCCACAAGTTATTAGTTATCATCCCTGCATGTACATGACTACTAGTTTTTAATAATTGTTTCATATATGAGTATCCTTCTAACGTATTTGGCATTATATTCTGCCTATTTGTAGTCTCTTGTGCTTATTTTGTTATTTAATTTGTTTTTACCTGGATCCCTTCTACAGTAAACCACACACATCTTTGCCCCTTCAGTGTCACAATGCCCACATACTGATGTAAAATGCAGTGATTATCTGCCTATGGTATTGTAGTTTTACAGTCACTATCTTGGCTGAAAATTGAATGAAGGGGCCTTATTTAATTACCAGCAAGTTGAAAATTAATCAGATTTCTTCTAATAGTTCTGTTTATGGTTAATTTGACCCTTTTTTTCCTCATCCATATGGTATAGTTGGCTCTATTTTAATTTACAGCAAGAAACTGCTACTTGTTTTGCATGTTTTTGCAAAACCATTATAGGAAGTAAATCTCAATAGACACAAAAATGTTTTTCAGTAAAATAATTTAAATTTATTTCTGGGGAATTTGTGTTATTAAACTCTTGTTTGTGCTCTTTCTGACTTAAAGAGACATGGTTCTACAGACAATGCTTAAAGAATGTGAATATCATAATATATAGTCTGATTGGGCAGTCTTTGCCAGTTAATTGACATATGCAGCCTAAATGGAAGAGGAGGAGGAACAGAGCAGAGAATCCTCTTCAGCCTGTGGAAGTGGCCGTGATTGAGCAGGTATTGTCCTGCAACCCATGGGAGGACCATGCTGAAGAAGACATCCACTCTGCATGGAGGACTCTACACTGGAGCATGTGGATATTTCCTAAATGATTTGTGGTCCATGGAAAGCCCATGTTGGAGCAGGTTTTCACTGAAGGACTGCAGTCCATGGAGATGCCCACACTGGAGGAGAGAAAAAGGATGGAGCAGCAGAAAGGAGCTGCTATGGACTGGCCGTGACCCCAGCATTCCTCATCCTCCTGCACTATTTGGAATAGGGAGAAAGTAGAGAAGTTGTGAACGAAGGAGTGAAGGTGAGCCTAGGAAGGAGGGATAGAAGGAAGGTGTTCTAACCTGCAAACTCTTTTCATTTTTGCCTCTCCTAGCAGAGGCTTGTGAGACGAGTGAAAAGGAGGGAGTGGCTGGGTGGGAATCTGTCATCTGGCCAAGTTCAAGCCACCATAGTAGGAAATGACAGGTTATACATCTATTTACCACTTTGGTCAAAAGACAAGCAAATCATAAGTTCATGACAAGGAAAATAATTCACCTTTAAAGATATCAGTCAGCCTTGCAGATAAATTTAATCTTGCCCACCCAACAAAACGACAGTTACTCAACAGACACAACAGGGAAAATTCCATTACTTATAGTGATTCAAGGAGGCTGTTCAGAATAAGCATTATTGCTGGGCAGTAAATCCAAGTCAGTTATCACACTTTTTGCTTCTTTTGTCTTTCTTTGATGATAAACCGTCATTTTACAACATAATATAATTCTTAGTTTAAGCAATTTTTATAAGAATGCCAAAGGATTTAATTTTTAGACAACACTGATTGTTGGGATATGTTTTATAGAAACTCATTACTTTTAACTTATTCATGTTCTTTCTCTGATGGAAACTTTAATTGTTTCTCAACTATTTAAGATAAGGCTCTTTTAAAATTTGTAGTTAAAATACCATGTGTCTAAATGTAAACCATTGCATAATCCGTTCCTGATTCCATTGCTATGTGAATATTGAAAAAATTACCTACGATATAACAAGCCTGTCTGATGCTATAACCAGATAAAAAAATAAAAAGCAATTTAAATGTAAAAAATCAAAACCCCTAAAATGAGTCACAAAAAATGCTATCATCTGGGAAATTAATTAGAAATCTGACAGTGCTCAAGCAACTTCCTTACCAAACTAAAAGACAAAATACGTCTTTGGTTTTGGTCTGGCTGAGATGGAGTTCACTTTCCTTTAGCAGCCCTCATGGTGCTGTGCTGTGTATTGGTAGCTTGAAAGATGCTGATACCACACCAGAATTTTGGTTACTGCTGGGCTGTGCTGGCACAGCATCAGCTCTGTCTCTCAACATCTTTCCCCTTCCCCCAGCAAAGGGTCTGGAAGAGGACAGGATCTTGGGAAGGGACTTAAGTAGGCCAGCTGGCCCCCAAATTTACCAAAGGGATATTCCATACCATATGAAGTCAGCTCAGATATAAAACCTAATGGAAGGAGGAGAAATGGGGTGTATTTATTATTTGTAATGTTTGCCTTCTGGAGCAACCCTACATATGCTGAAGCTCTGCTTCCCAGGAAGTGATTGAACATCACCTGCTTGTGGGATGTAGAAAATAAAACTTTTTTGCTTATGCCCATGCTAACTTTTGCTTTCACTTTAGTAAAGTGCCTTATATCAACCTATAAATTGTTTTCCATCTTATTTTCTCTGCCCTGTCTAGCTGGGAAGAGGAGTGGTAGAGAGGCTTGGTGGGCACCTGGCATCCAGCCAAGGTCAACACACCACAGTCTTTCTAAGATGAAAGGCAAACAAGAGAAAGGAATGCCTTCTCAATTGTCTCAATTAAAATGTAAAAATGTTCCTTAGGAATAACTAGATTTTAAAAAAAACAACCCAAAACAAAATAACTATTTAGTGAACAGAGAAATAAGGATGTTTGAATTTGTTCAAAACTAAAATTTAACTCCTAATGGACCTGGTGGAAAATAAAGGGAAGTATCAGAAAATAGACTAAATAAAAGGGTAAGACTGCTGACTTTCAAAAGATTGTTGCAAGATCCTGATATATAACCAAAGGCCAAATAGCTGATATTGAAAGAAAGCTATAACCCTATCACATAGATCACTTGTTTGTGAGGTTAAGTTGTTAACAATGCAACCCAAAAGAGTGTTATAGGAGTGAAAGTCTGACAACAATTCTGAATCTCAAAAAGACTGAAAGAGCCTTTCATTTCTTCTTCCTTGCAGTTATGAAGAGAATGGGGTCTAAGTCTCCTTGAACTTCATGCAGAATACTCTCTGGTTCCATCTTTAGTTTGACAATATGCACCACAACTACTTATTGCTGCAAAGTCTTATTCAAAAACAACCAAAAATGAGTTTAGAATGAAGCACTGTTAAATGCCAGCTAAATCTGGGATAGTAATATGACCGTACTTATATGGTTTTGATGACATGTACTTTGGCTGGAAGTGCGGCCAAGTCCAAAGCAAGAATCAATAAAATTAATTCTGAAGACAAGTTCAGGGACTTAGATTGAACTGCACTTGAAATATTTTTCATTTGAAGTTGTTCATGCCAAATACTGTAAGTGATCTTTGTTTATTGTACTTTTAACTATACTTTATTTTCCACCCTCTCTTAAGCATATAATTGTCAGACTGAAAATGTAGAACTACTCTTCATCCTCCACCCAGTGTAAATGAAGCAGTTTGTATAGCTATTTTGATCCTGTGAGAAATGCTACTGTGACACACTTTGCCAACAAGTATATTTTGATCATTGATCACAGCCAAGATTTGAATGTGATCACTGGTTGTTGCCTTTAACATGATGTCCTCAACAATCAATAAGTGACCTCCTTGTGATTGAGAAAAAGTAAATTAAAGTTTCTTTAGACTTCAATTTCTTTTTACAAAGAGAACTGGGTATATGGTGAGCTGGAAACCTGCTGATCACATGAAGTGTCCATATCTGATTCTACTTTATCTGTTCACCCAGAAACCAAACCTATGGGTTTTCAAAAGGATGGCTACTTTTCTTTTGAAGAGTCTTTAAAGGTTACTAGATTAGATTATTGATGATTGAGAGACAAAGCATTTTATTCTGTTAACTTGAAGGCTAAAATTCCTCATCCTGTATCATAAGCATAGGTTATATGGGAAGATGGTCAGACATCTACGGGTGAGAGCTAGGGCAGTTGGTTTCCATAGATGTAAGGAATATAGATTTCAGGGTGCCTCTGTAATTCTTCAGGGAAGCTATGGATCTGTGCTGCTAAAAAACTAGAACTATTTTAAAGCAGGTGCCTGATACTGCTTCTACATCATACTTTTTCCTCAGGGAAATTTAATTCCTTTTACTTGCTTCACATTCTCTAGATTAATGCATTGGTGACTGAAACCTCAAAAGGTAAAGTGAAGCTATACAGATTATTATATTTTGAAGGACTAGAAGGTACCTTTAGTACTGAAAACATGTTCTTTGGATTTCTATCACAGATTAAGAACATAACGCATCTTTTGAAGATCAAATGCAATGTCACGTCTTTAACTGATATAGATCTTTGTATGTTCAAGATACTTTAGTCAGAGTATTTTGCCTCACCCCAGCTGAGAATCCAGCTGCTGTTTCCTCATGATCACATGAGTTTTTCTTATCTAGCCAAAACACTTGTCCAATTCTTATTCAAAAACAATTGCACTGCACGTTATAAATGAGCTGAGCCTGGATTGTTCATCTGACAACTGGTGTTGCATTTTCTTGCTATTAAATAGTCTCTTCTCTCAGTGACATTACAAACTGTGTGTATCTCATGTACTTTTACCTTACTGCCACAAAGTTTTCATTGTAAAAGGTGATATTGCAACAGCACTTGTCACAGAGTATGCTAACAGTAAACAGATGTCTTGTGATTTCCACAAATCTGTTTTATTGGACAACACTTAGGAATGACAGAGTTTAATATGCTATTGGTTCTATGATTGATTTAGTATTTAAACAACAATTTCATTTCCTAAAAATTTTGATGTACTCAGTCAAAGTACTGCAACTTGTGCAAACCAATATCCCAGTGCTCCTCACATTAATGTTTTGTTACTTCTTTTAAGGGGAACAGGGTTAGACTTTTTATTGAGTCATTCCTTTTCAAAGGAAAATTCTCTCCTGTGTTTGACAGAGACACACAGAGCCTTGGAACTCGGTAGCCAAGGAAAGTAAGATCCATGGCATTCTCACTTGATAATTTTGAGCCTTAGGTTAGAGGTTTTGTACAACAGAGTAGAAGCAGAAATATTTGGCAGTGGAGACTTTGACTTCTGTGCTGTACACACCAACTATATCAGAACTTTTTGTTTACATCAGTATTACTCTGAAAAAATATTAGTTTCTGTTCCTCTAAGGCTCATTTGTGAGTGTGTGCTATAAGGTATACCTCATATTAGCAATTATTTCCTTGACTAATCCTCAGAAAGGGTAGAAAATTACTTAAAAATTAACAAACTTAAATTTGCCCCTCCAACTGCATTCTTTATGACATTTTAGTCTAGTACTATATTTATATCCTCTTTTTGATTTTAAGTTTTTTTTGCTATATAGTATTTTAAGTTTAATCAAAAGTCAACTTAGAAAGGCCATTCTGCCTAAGGGATATTTTTCCATTAAGTATTTGACATATTGGTGGCCTTGAGGGATTATTGGTTTTTGAAGAAATATTAGCAGCTGGAAATTTGCATTTTAATACAGTTCTCCTCAACTACTCAAGCAATTTTATTTTTAAGACCTGTGACAGGCTTCAAAGCCTTAGTTCTAAAGCAATCTTGCCAAGTAGTAGCTAACATAATTTTACTAAATGATTAAGTTTCCTAATAGGTTTTCCTTTTCAAAATCTTGTTTGAGGTGTCTGTGAAATCAATACCAAAACTTTGAGATTTGTACTAGAACTAGCATTGCTGATTTGTCTGAACTAGATAGAACTGGAAAAGAACTCCACTCTAAATTCTCCAACCCAAAGAAAGAGACAAGTGAAAACTAAACCCAAACATGACGTAAGTTCTCTAAATCTAAAGAGGATAACAGTCTCTGTAAAATTGATATTCTTTATCAGTATTTTTTAAAATCATGGCTCTATAAATAGCTATTATATACTATTTGACGATATCTGAGGCTTTTAGGTGAATCAGATGCAAGAAAAATAATTTACAGTAAAATCAGAACAGACTGCACACTGTAGAAGTACTGATACCAACACCATGCATGGGCTGTCTGTCCCAGCTGCCATGCAAGAGGAAAATGCCCACTGACTTCATGTGTTTTGTGTCAACATAACAAAGAATTTATGAGCCAGTGACAGTTTTGAAAATGGGCTAGATTGAGATAATCTTTCCTGACATGTTCGCATTGCTGATTGAAATGAAGCAGACACAGCACACACAAATGATCATAGTAATCATACATTAGAGTATGACAGATTTTTTTTTTTTTTTTTGAGAATTAAATTGCAGGGCAAAGTTTGAGAGAGATAGGAGTTTATCTAAATCTTTACATTGTAGAATATAGGCAAACCAGAAGTGGTTGTAGTTGTAGGAGGGGGGAAAAAAGGCAATGGCTGGGAAAAATTGTCCAACTTCTCCATATATCGTCAAGTCAAGTGTAGCAATTATCTTCAATTAACTCCTTTCAGAGGAAAATATAATGTGATTTCCTTTTCTGAAAAGAACCCCAAAACCATAAACCTGATCAAAAGCCCTGATAACTGTTGGTAGCTTTTATATTGACCTTAAGATATCTCAGATTAGATCTGAAATTTATTATTAGAACCCAAAGTATTTTAAACAAAGACAATAAGATTTCTGCTTACTTTACTGGTTTCTGTAGAAAGAAATACTTTTTTTTGATATCAGTGAGGCTGACACACCATCTCATTACAACTGAAAGTCTCATTGCAACTGGTAGTCTATCAATTGATTGCTCTGTTGTATTCAGCAGTTTCACATATGAACATGGAAGAGATTTACTGAATATCACCATAGAAATTCTACTGGATATTATAGAAAAAACCAAGACCCCAACCAGAATAAGTTTTCAAATCAGAGACTCATGAGTTTGACTTTAGTTCAAAAATAGACCATTGTTCTGTAATGAATACATTTTGAGCGTGTTTGTCTCTTGGTTTCTGAATTTTGTCAGTCGTGGTATGAAATATTTAATGTTGTTGAATTTCCAGAACTTATTTTAACAATGTCCCTTTCACCAACAATTCCTTTTCTACATTCCTTCCCTAAACTTCAAAATTAGTTCTGGACCCAAAGGGTTCACAGAAAGTCTGAATTCAACCCCCATATCTGACCATGCCCTGAAGCAGCATCTAGTCACATATTCTGACCCAGACCTTCACTTAGTTTTTTAAATTGCTTCTTCATAGAATCATAGAATAGTTTGAGTTGAAAAACCTATTAGAGATCATCTATTCCAACCTCACTGCAATGAGCAAGGACAATTTAGAGTAGGTCAGGTTGATCAGAACCCTGTCCAACTTGAATGTTTCCAGGAAGGAGCATCTACCACCCCTCTGGGAAACCTGTTTCACTGTCTCACAACCCTCATTGTAAAAAACTACTTTCTGATATCTAAGTTGACTCTCCCTTCGTTTGAAGCCATTTCTCCTTGTCCTGTCACTACAGACCCTGCTAAAAGGTTTGTCCCCATATTTCTTATAGGCTTCCTTCAAGTATTGAAAGGCTGCAATAAGATCTCCTCTTAATAAGCCTTCTGCTGGCTGAACAATCCCTATTTTCTCAGCCTTCCTCTTAGGACAGGTGCTCCAATCCTCTGATCATCTTGCTGGCTTCCTCTGGAATTGCTCTGACAGGCCCATATCCTTCCTGTGCTGAGATCCCAGAGCTGGATGCAGCACTGCAGGTGGAGTCTTTCTCACCAGAACAGGGCAGAGATGCAAAACCTCCCTTGCCCTGCTGGCTGCACTGCTTTGGATGCAGCCCAGGACATATGAAGCTTTCTGGGCTACAAGTGCACATTTCTGAGTCATGTCCAGCCTTTCATCCACCAGTAGCCCAAGGTTCCTCTGGGCAGGGCTGCTCTCAGCCCCACCATACCCCACCTGTACTGATAATGGAGATTGCCCTGACCTGGGTGCAGGACCTTGCACTTGGCTTTGTCCTCTTGAGCTCCAATGGGCCACTTCTCAAGCCTGCCCAGGTCCATTTGGATGGCATCCTATCCTTCAGGGCTGTCAACCCCATCAATACACTCATGTTCCATGGTAAAAAGCCTGAAGAGTCTTCCAGAACGATGTGCAAGCCTACAGATTAATCTTGTGTTGAGTGCATCTTGTCACAACTCCTGGTAGTGACATCTCCTGCTGGTTTCTTCTCTTTTGCATTCATAGTGAACAGCTATAGTGAGGTGAAGAAACAAACCAGGAAGTAATCCTTAAATGTGCAAAATTCTTTTAATCCAGTTGGTCTGCTATAATGATACTCCTCAGTAGAACCAAAGGAATATCTACTCTACAGGTTTTCTCAGCAGCTGAAACTGGATTCCTCAGAGGGGTGGATGTGATTTATGGTAGAAATAATCGGACTTAGCCTGTTCATCAAGTCTTTTCATTCAGATGTCTTCAATTTTTTTTATGTCTAAACAAAAATAGTTTCTGTTTTTTTCATACAGATGTTTCTATTTCATTATCATTTTTTTTCAAACTATAGCAAGTCAAACTGTGATGAAGCTGATTTATCCTTAGGTTTGCATCATGTCTTTTGGATTCCATAAGCTAAATTACAACTGCTAAATGATAGGAATGATAAAGGTTTATTTGACTCAGTTTTAAGTGAATTTTCTCCTCTCACTTTTAGTTTAATTTCAAATCCAATTACACTATCATTATTAAGAGCAAGATCAGAAAACAGCTGTCTTAATTATAAATTCAAAAATTGCTCTGAAAACTCTGTGGAAATGAGAAATTTTAGGATATTTGGAAAAATCTCATCCAATCAGATAAAAGAATTTAAATAGGTAGAGGTTAATCAATTTGACATAATGACCTATAAAATAGTGTTAAAAAAGACATATGATTGTCTACACTACCCTGGACTCATTAAAAATCCTCATTGATGTAACTTGAGCTTGTACATGTGGGATGCAGTTGTACTTTGAAAGTTATGTATATATCCCCTTGGTATATTTCCTAAAAATGGAAAAATTGCAATGTACCAGTAACTGAATACATCCCAAACCTCCAACATTTCTTTTTAAACTGGTAATCATGTAACAAAATATGGATTTTTGTCAGGCTTGATAAGACCTGTGTGTTGATTTAAACACCTCAGGCAAATAAGATTCACACATAAGAATATATTACTGCTAGAGGCTGTAACTTTATTAACTTAATTAACATAATGATAACTGGGGAGATGCAAAACAGCTATTTTACCCAATATCACTACCTAACAGGAGTGCTCCAGAGTGCTTTTACCTAGAATATATCAATCAAGTTAATAATAAAACAGCAATCTTCATTTACATTCCCTGGCAGCTGACAGTCAAATCCTTTCCCCTTTTTCTTCTTGAGTCAGGGATCAAGGTGAAGTGTCTCAGTTTGTGCTTAAAATTTTCCTATGTCCAGGGGCAGGTCAACCACTAACTTGGAAAGCTTGAAAATATCTGAAATTTTTCCCTTGAATCACCTTGGACATTGTAGTATGAGGTCATAGGTTTCAAATCAGCAGAAATTCCAAACTCTCATATATTCTAAAACACTTGTCACTATAAACTCCTCTGAACCTCCTGATTTCCTTGGGTGTGAGAAATATGAAAAAATTATCACTGCAGAAAATTATCTTTGAGATACAATAGAGGACAAACTATACACAAAATATCAGTCTCTCAAATTCAGGAACTAAAGACTGGCTTAGAAAACTTAGAAATGCAGAAAGAATTAGAGATCAGGGAGATTTGCTTAGTAGAAAGTAAGATTTAATGGTAATATTGAGCTCTTATAATGGTTTAGTTTGCACAGCTACAGTTGGAGTATCTTTTATCACTAACTCTAGGCTATTTTTTTCGTTTGTTAAGGAAGACCTTTGTAATGTACTATGACAAGTTTTAGTAGTCTGAAAAAGCCAGGAATTAAGTAACAGATCTTAGAAAAATGATACTAGAAATTGAGAAGTTTTCATTAGAAAATACTGAGGTACTGGAAGAGAACTACCCACATGAATGTACAGAATTTTTATTTTTCCGTAAATCAGGAAAGATTTTTCTTATTCAGTACTAAATTTCTGTCATAACTAAAAAACCCAAACCAAATCCTGTCATTGCAAACAGATAGCCATGCACTGATAGTATGAAAAAACAGACTTTACATATTTTCCCTGACTCATTTGAAATAAATATCTTGAATTTGCAGTTCTCATCTCTCATGTGAGCTACTGCGTCTTCTTAACAGATGCTATTTTTTCCCATAAAACCCTTTAGAATTTTCAGTTTTTGCTTGATGCAGACTTAGCATAGGCTAAGAAAATAATTTCCTACACAGTTCTTCAGTGCCCATACCTATGAGTAATATTTGTCAGTATATTTCCTTAAAAGCTAAATAATATTTGCAAAGTTCTTGCATAGCAAATCAAGACTTCCAGAGTAATTTGGAATACTGTTGAATTTAAAACCAAATGTCACAGGTCTAAGAGAACAAACATATCCTGAAAATATACATGAGGATTTGTTTTTCCATACACAGCAGATAAAGTGGTTTTCTCTTAGGAGAGTTTAAGGCATTCTCTTGCAATTGCCCATATTTTTGTCATCTTTGCCCATGTCCACTGTAGCCACGTTCTCATCTGTTTGTGCTGGGTCTGATGCTCACATGATCCTGATGAAAAGCCTAAACAAAGTCAGTTAAGAAAATCAAACCAGCAGTGGAAAAAGAAAATACAAAAAAAAAGAA
Source organism: Acridotheres tristis (assembly GCA_037013685.1). NCBI lineage: Eukaryota > Metazoa > Chordata > Aves > Passeriformes > Sturnidae > Acridotheres > Acridotheres tristis. The sequence goes on from CM072886.1 coordinate 25,099,348, forward strand.
AAAAGAAAAAAGAACTATTTAGAGGTAACTGTTTGTCTCCTTTTTTAAAATTAAAAGGTTTAAGAGGAGGTCCCTGTACTTGGTATGTGTGGCGAGGTTTTGGTAGCAGAGGGAGCTACAGGGCTGGCTTCTGTGAGAAGCTGCCAGAAGCTTCTCTAATCTCCAGTGGAGACAAAGGCATCCAGCTCTAAGATGAGCCCACTGCTGGCCGAGGCTGAGCCCATCAGTGACGGTGGTGGCACCTCTGGGATAATGGAATCGAGAAAGGGAAAAAAGGTGCTGCTCAACAGCAGCTGCAGACAGGTAAGAGAGGACTGAAAATGCAAGACAGAAATAGCTCTACAGGCAACAAGATCGGTGGGCAGAGCTGCTTCAGGTGCCAGATCAGATTCTCCTGAAGCCCTTGGAAAAGATGATGAGAAGGCAGGCTGTCCCCCTGCAGCCCAGGAAGATCCACAGAAGAGCAGAAATCAACTTGCAGCTGGTGCAGGACCCCATGCCAGAGCAGGGAGGTGCATCCCAAGAAGCCTGTGACCGCATGGGAAACATGGACTGTGCAAGCTCCTGGAAGGACAAGTGGAGCCATGGAGTCAGAGGAGATGATGCTGGAGCAGATTTGCTGGCAGGAATTGTGACCCTGTGGGGTCTCCCACTGCAGCAGTGAATGAAGAACTGCAGCCTGTGGGAAGAACTCATGTGGGAGGAGCTCATGTAGAACTGTCTCCCATGGGAGAAAACTCACACTGGAGCAGAGGTGTGTGAGTGGTCCTACCCTGAGGAGGCAGGAGCAGGAGCAACAGTGTGTGATGAACTGACTGCCGGCCCCATTCCTTAATTTCTGTGCCACTGGGAGGAAGGAGGCAGAGGAAATTTGGAGTACAGTTGAACCCAGGAAGAAGGGAGGAGTAGAGGGAAGGTGTTTTAAGATTTAGATTTTGTTTTCTCATTAATTTTTTACGATTTTGATGTAAAAAATAAATATCTAATTTCCTGAAGTCGAGTCTGTTTTGCCCATGATGGTAACTGCTGAATTACTCATCCTGTCCTTATTTTGATCCATGAGGCTTTCCTTATATTTTGTCTCTGCTGCCCAGCTGAGAAAGGGAGTGGTAGAACAGCTTTATGGGCACCAATATCAAGCCAGAGTCAAACTGCTACGATCATACATTGGAATAATAGAGATAACCTACACAGTATGGTTATGAATTTTCCTCAAGATTTGCCGTGCAAGTTTAAGATCATTTTGCCTTCTTAAATAAGAGTCAGTTTCCTGAGCTATTTGCTTTGTCTTCTGCTGTCTTGTTCTGCATTTAGTATAATTTACTGCACTTGCTCTGTGACTGAAAGGAATCATTTAATTCATATAAGCTCTTGGATTTGTTCAGCCTTTTATTCCTTGCCATGAGTTGAGGACAATATAGGCTTAGAAGTATAAGGTCATAAGTGCATTTTCCCATAAATAATGAATTCTTTGGTCATTTAAAGAAGAATTTTTCTTACTATAAGTTTTTATAATGGTTTTTAATGTCATTTTTGGCACTTATCACCTTAGACGTATTTTACATTCATCAAAAATAGCACTGCCTTCAGACTCCACATTGTCTCAGTGCACAAAATGCAGTTACATTTTCACTGAGTGCAACTACCTGCATCTTTAAAATTAATACTATGAAAGCAAATTATAATTAACAATATTGAAATTAATCTAGCTGAAGAATATGACTATTCTTAGCTTTTGGACACTGCACAAATTATATTCTAGAGAGCTCAAACTTTCATTTCTTTATTTGTGTGTTTACTTTCTCAATGTTCTTTTGTTTTGAAAACACTTGTTGGAAGCTGTAACTGTGATTCATGTGAGACTCAATTTAAATTCAGGTAGTTTGCAGTTCCTTTGGAACAAATTTATTCTGTAGGTGGATTATAACATGTAGCCGTGGAATGGGGTTTTAACCCTTTAAGTGTGGCGGAAATAAGATGCACAGCTACATGGTCATCTTTCATGACAGGAAGAAAGAGACAAGTTTATTCAGAAATACACTTGGTTTTATAGCATAACTCGCAACTCCAAGAGTAGAGAAAAGGTGATTGGTTCAGAGAGAAGGCACCCAATTCCCAGGGCCTGGTCACGCACCACAACAGGTGTTCTATCTTGTTATTAATTCCTTTTTATTTTGACCAAATTATCACCCTGGGAGAAATTCTCCCTAGCCTTGAGCTGGACCAGCTTATCGGCTGGGAACAGAGCTGAAAAGCTCCAGCCTGGAATATTTTTCAGACTGTAATTTTCTTACTTTCTCAATATGTGTCCCACAATAACGCTATTGTGTAAATAATTTTGGAATATGTAAACTGAAGGATGGGAAGCTTCCTGGAAATTTTAGTAGAGGTATGTGATGTCAGTAAGTCAGTTCTGACAACCAAAATAAGCAAGTGTCAGTCACTGATGCTGCACTCTATGACCAAGACGAACATAAAATTAGAGCTCTCTTTCTAGGAAGTCTAGAAGACTTCTCTGTAAAAGGAAACAGATTAAAAAAAAAAATTACTCTGGCTTCATCTTCAACATCTCAAAGGACATGTTTTAAAATTACCCAAAGAAGTTAGAAGTATTTCTGAAAACTTAGCACTCATTTTCTAGGATGGCCCTGCTTGAGCAGGGAGGTTGGACCAGATGACCCCCTTTCAATGTCACCCATTCTGTGATTCTCCTAAATACTTCAGTTGCTTACAAAATGTCCTAATGCCCTTGGTGTGAAGGAAGAAGGAGTGGACATTCTACCAATTCTATGTTCCATAATGATTCGAAATTAACAATTGCTATATGTCATTAGAAGCTAGCTACTTTTGAGAGTGTATTTATTAAGAAATCATACTTATTGTGGATGTTAGCTTTAAAAAAACCCACCCAAATGTTATTCATTCTTATGAACATATTGCTCTGTATTAAAAATATGAAGCATTGCAGGAAAAAAAAACACAGGTAGAAAAAAGAGGTATATTCAGTAGACATTTGTAAGACATTCTGTGAGCAAAAGAAGATGCATAATTTACTGCAGCCTTAGGGAAGCTATAAATTATATTCAGACAAATCACTATTTGTTCTGTTATTGTAGTGAAAAATTCTCCTAGCAACTACTGTGCCTTAGTGTATCTGTTAGTTGATATACCAAACATGCTTTCTTAAAGGAATGTATACAAATAGATTACAAAGATCTTTATCTTTCCTGGCAAAGCCCATAGGGTAAAATGCTTAATTTTCAGTTGAAAGAAAAAAGAAATCCTTTAGTTGCTCTAGGCTATTTGGATTAAACAGATGCAACATGTGTAAGGAGAAAGTAAGGGCAAGAAAACTGCTAAGACATCAAAAGAGGAGAAAACATAAACCAACACATTCCTAGGGGAGAATTAAAATACAAAATACAAAATAATAATAATAAAAAAGAGAATCCAGCTATATAATATAAACTATTTGAATAATTGAATAGAAAAGTAAGAGAAAGTGTACTCAGTACCAGCTAGACAGACTGTGTATTTTGGAAAAAATAAATGGATATGATGAAGATATGAATGTGTGTGCTTATTATAGGTCACCTGACTTGGAATGGAAAATTCCTACATCAACCCTTGAAGTGTTAAAATGCAGAAGCTACTATATTCATGAGGGACTTAACAATAACCATTTTGAAACCCATTAGATAATGAAGACAGTAAAACATGAAAGTAGTTCCAAGAATACTGAGAAGACAGCTTTATGATCCAGAAAGTAGAAAATGCAACCAGAGGAGAAACTGTCCTGGTTCTACTTCTTCAATAGGGAGGAACTAATTGAGAACGTGAGTATAATACAGAGCTACTTGCATTACTCACCATATGTATCTGATTGTAAGGAAGTAAATACTTTTGAATGAAGAAACTGAAGAAATATGACACAGTAGAGAAAGAATATGAGACAGACTAGAAAATGTCTTTGCAAAACTGTTAACCCTGCCTTGCAGTCCTGCAGAAAACAAAGTGTACAGTCCTCTAGGAACACGCAAAGAGTTGTGCTGCACAGCAGTGATGCTTGACACATCACTGATGAACCGATACTAGAGGTCACCAATTATCTACTCAGTAGTTTCTCTCCTGAGCTGTTTTTCTCTTGCCGTTTGCAGCATTGTGTCACTATGGGAAAGTAAGTTGTCAGTGAGTTACATGGAAGAAAACTAGTCTCAGCAGAGTGGAGCCTAATGCAAGCTAATTTATCTAATTTTGTAATTTAAGATAATTAGTTTTAAAATTATGTCAGATATAAATCTACGCTACATAGACTGCAACATAGAAATGTCTTGTGCTGTTGCTTGGCCCTCAGGAAGATGTAGATGGGAACAGAATCACAGAAGATTCTGGAGCATTCAAGATCCTTTGGGCAGTGTCTTATCTAAGGTGTCTCGCACTGTTTCCAGTCTTCGATGGCTATTTAACTAAGTAGTCTTTATTCTGCCTGGCTTGTTTTCATCTACACAAAGCTCATTAGAGCGATACTGAAGAAAAAGTACTAGGGCCTGTTTATAACCTTTCAGTACCAATAACTACCATTGAGTTCATGCTCACCTAACTCACTTTCTGCAAACTGCTCCAGGACCTTTAAGCAGACCTTCTTCCCAGCCAATATCGTTACAAGCTGATGTCCTTTCCCACGTGTGGGCCTCAGCATTTGTCCTTGCCGAATTTCATCAGGCTCCTGTGGCCCATTCCTCCAGACTCTACAGGTCCCTCTGGGTGGCCTCTGTGCTCTCAAGCCTGGTGACTCTCTTCTCCAATTTGGCATCATCAGCAAACTTGACACAACTTTTCATTTTCCTCCAATATTCTTTCTTTTGAGTAAATTCTGTCTCTTTACACAGATTTGTGTGAGGTGCCTATCTGAGGTCTCTTTAGCAGGTCAACTTTTTAGAAACCTCAGGGCTGCCTCCTAAAACACAGTTGTGCTGTCTTTCAGTTCTTACCCCAAGTCGTGTCAGACTCTCCCAGACTGGACTGAAGAAAGAATGCATATTCATAGGAAATAAATACAGTGAAGTATTAAGAACACTTATTGTTTACTACAGCTTTGCAATGGAAACCCCATGTAAATTCTATCGTAGTTTCTTGCTTTAAATAATCTTGATTAATTTACTGAACATTAAAGCTGTACTGCACATTATTTACAAGATATAAACCCATGATATTTTAACCCCGTCAAGAATTTGACCTCATTATTCAGCTGGTTTGGCCAGCTAATTTGGAAAAGCAAATCTGGCCAGAAAAAAAAGTGAGAAAAATCAGTCATTTTTCACTTTTTGCCTCAAGCATATAACTATGAATGATTCATGGCACTTCTTGTTCTGTGACAGATTCATTATTAAAAGTTTATTTAATTATCAATACTGTGCTGTGCTCTATTAAGAAAATCATATTTTATATTGACTATTACTTGTGAATGAAGCTATCAGTGTCATTCAATCCACTTGGAATCCTGAACATCTGTTTCATTAAGATGATAGTGTTTGCTATTGACATGTTTAATGCAATATATTTTACAAGGTCATATTGGCAGTTTCTCTGTGTGTTAAGAGAACTCTGTGGTGTAAGCTATGATATATAATACTATGTGTCCTGTTATGTTTGGGGTATATTTGAGGCTTAAATATACTGTACAGCAGTGCCCACTTTAGTAGTGCCAATTCTATTTATTTCATTGTTATTTTCATTGCAAATGTGTGTCAAGAAACATAATGATCTTAGCATGTAAATTATATGAGAACGTACAAAATAAAGGGATTTGTAATCCACTGTTAATGTCAGTTGCTTTCAGTTTGCCTAAGTACATTAAAAACATGATATTATGGATATTCTGCAAACACTAACATTAGCATATATTAATGCATGCTTTTTTATTTTTCTTCATTCCATTTCAGATTAATATCCATTACCATTATCAGTGTTTTATCTCTTTCGTGCTGGAAATTGAATTCTGCATTAGAGAAGGTGGATAATGTTTAATAGAAAGATGAGAAATATTCTGAAATAGAAAAGGTTTTGGGTTTTTTTTCTATTTAAGATTGTTTTCATGCTCAAATGATATTTTCTGCTAATTTTCACTATTTGCAATGGTGTTTGTCTTGGAAAATACCAGGGTGAATACTTGTATTTTTCTAAACAAAAGTTCTATAGTTAATTCAGAAGCTTTCTTTAAATGCATATGGTACAATTACAAAATAATGTGTTTATATATTTATTTAAAATATATAAAACATAAGAAAATCAATGATCTTTTTGCTTACTTCAGTGGACTAGGTCTTACTCCGCTTTCAGTTATCAAAGTACTCTATATTATAAGAAATCAATATTCTGTTTCCATGTCAAACCAAATTCTGTATTTCGCCATTAAGCATTTTTCTATCTCAAAGTTTACACATATAAGTGTGATTTAGCAGGTGCTGTCACAAAACTGATGCCCTTTAACAGTAATAAATTGCAGGAGATATATTGCAATATTGCAATTTTAAAATGTTTCGATGTTTCAAGTATTTTGGAGTTTTGAGGGTTTCATTTTGTTTTTTTTTTTCTGTGTATATGCACGTTTTCTTTCTAAACTTATTGTTATTGTACCGACTTTGAAAAAAACCTAAACCACTCTTGGAATATGGACCAAATGGACTAGTCCATAAAACATTTGTCAAGGAACTGGCAGAAACATAAGGTTTAATTTTTCATGCATGAGTAAAACTTACAATTGATCAGGTGACTATTTTTGAAGTATAAAGCAGTGTTTACAAATAAGGATCAATTAATATGCAGTTAGAAACACGTACAACTTTCTGTCTTGATCAGGAAAACCTTACTCAGTAAAAATCAAGCAAGTCTTTATAAGACTCTTTCTTCCCTGAACTTTCATCTTCCTCTCACAGGGTCTATTGAAGAAGGTGAATATCACTAGAAGATACATTTTTTCAAGACATATTTTTTGGAATCTTCAAAAATCTCAATTTTAAAACACTTGTCTACACTCAGTGGATGAAATAACTTTTCCCCCAATGACTATTTACTACACCCATGACTAGACATGATGAGAAAAAATTCCCTTAGAAAAGAACTACTTTGTGGAACTGTTGCTGTATGGGAGATAAGTTCAAAAATGTGCATAAAAATTCTTTGGATCTAAATATGGTAGTAAATAAGAATTAGAGATTTAATCCACAATAGCAAAGAGAATTAAAAAAAAAAAAAAGGAAGAATAAGATTTGGGAACTTTATTCCAGCTCTTCTATAAAATAATTAATACTATGGTTCATGTAATGACATTGAGACAGTGATTTTTTACAGACCAGTCTAGCATCTGCCAACAAAAACATTCAATAAATTCTCATGATAGCTGGTATTAAAAAGTTTTCAGTTTGTTATCTCCCTCCAGCCAAACTTCGGTGATACAAATGTTTGTGTGCACGTAGTGAAAAGAGATTCTGAATTACTACATATTTTCACAGAAATTTGAGATCAAGCAATTAAGAACTTTATCATAAAGCACAAAGCATCACACTGGACAGAAAGTCTAATGTATGTATTTTCCAATTTCTCAATGCTTTAATATCATGTACAAATTTAAAGCAGAAAGCAGAGGCCAAACACAAGTACCACAAACTCTGTAGTTCTAGTTTACACATGGTATAACTTAAACTAATCTATATGAAAATCATTGAATGATAGCAATTGGTACTGGAACATGGTATTTTAAGATATCTTCCTTCATTTCTCCCTCTAATAAAGAAAATTCTGTTAATTTGAACATTCTGAGGTAGCCAAATTGCCACAAGAGCCAAACATCCACCAAGCTGATATCATATACAACCAGACCTTATCAGAGCAGCAACTGATAAACCTGTCATTGGAACCAGCACTATCACCACCCTCTCTTCCTCCACTGTCCCAAAGGGAACATCAAAATTCATAGGTATCCTTCCAGCGGAACTTGTGTGCCCACTGCTACGCTGAAACTATGCAGGTGAAGCAAAGCAATCACTTTGTGTCAAAATGGATTCGCTTGGTCAGCTAAAACTGGGAGAAAATGTTCAAGAAAATGGCTATTTCCCGATCTGTTAGCTCTGGTGCTCATCAGAGAAGTACAAAAAAGTTTTCAATTAAAATTAGAACGCTGACTTAGGTTTACGTACTTAATTGTGATACTGCTTTTCAGACATATTACAGTTTTTTTTTCTTTCCTAGTTCACGGTGGATTATTTTTAACTAGTTAACTAGCGTGTCCTTGCAGATGACTAAATATAATTGTTTTGCTTAAATTTGTTTTTTCAAATTTTTTTTATTTTTAAAAGTTTGCTGCTATTTTGTTAAGGATCAGGAACTAGCTTATTTTAACTTATTTTTATAAGTCTTTTGTTTCCAGCTACTTCATCTGATACACTTCTAAAATTCGTACCTGACATATATGTACTGTATGTATTATATGCATTATATGTATTATGTAGAGTTTTTACAGTACTGGAAGAAACTGTGTATCTCTAACAATTCAAAACTAGAGAGAGATAACAAGAAACATCTGTTGTACCCTAGCCAGTAGACAATTTGTCAGAGTACTCTTGTAATATGATAAAGGTACGCAAATCCCTGTTCTGAATTCAGAAATAGTTTCAATTTAAGTCTCCCAAGATTTAAATATTTGATCCAAAAAGTAAATTTCTAACTGTATTTGCATCATTTGTCTTCACAATACATTGAAGAATTTAATAGAAGCCTAGTGTGGAAGATGAAGAGATAACAGAAAGAAACAAATTCTTTGTTTGTTATATTACTATCTGAGTCAAAAGTCTTTTCCCCCACACCATTACTGGCACTGGGAGCTGTTCAAAACTCATGGGTAGAAATGTAATGTGACAATTCCCTGTGACAGAAGTTTTAACTCATAACAGCAGTATCGTCCACAAGACCCTTAAATTGTTGGGATGGATTGGAAGTGGGAGGAGACTCATCTGAGGATTGCCTATTTTCACTTTACTGCAGTGCATTGTTTTGGGATAGTGCATGCTTAAAAGTTCTTCTGGTTGCTAGTTCAGAAGCTTAGAAAATGGAAAAAATGTCACTTTTCTCCACAGCACATACTCTTTGCACAGCTCCTTTGTTTTTCAACGTTTCCTGGACTGAATAGTAACTGTTCAAACACAGTGTCCATCCTCAGCAGATTGTTTTATTTATTATCCATATTTTCATGTCCTTCCAGATAACCTCATAATCTTAACTCTTATATTTATTCAGCCATAGTTCTCTTAAGAATAATATCACAGACTTCAGGGCCTGGATTGGCTGTATGTCCTTTGCCTGGGTCATAGTGCATTACAGGCTGAACTGTACACAGACTTTATCAAGGATATCTTAATGTATTGAAGGAATTCTTCTTGAGGTTGAATTTATGTTATCTATTTCTGTTATGCCAAGATGATTTTTTGCCTTTTCTTTTATATATATTGTATATAACTTTTATGAATCCTCAATATTCTTAGCATGCATACTTTTAATTCCTTAAGTCTGATAATTTAGCATAGTCCTAGTATTTGGTTAGGCCAGGAGACCAAACATCTCAAAGACCTCATAGTAGGAGGCCACAACACCCTACACTATCTTGGGAAACCAAGGTCCCCTCTAGAACATATCCTGCAAACTAGAGGTTTGGCCCATCCAAGGAGGAATTCCTTGAATGGGGGAATATCACACCATTCATCCAAGTCCTCCCATTGGGGCATCCTTGTTAGATATATTAATTTGTAAGGTCTATAAATTGTATACACAATCTATCATGTGTGCTCATTGTGGCACATCCCACCTTGGCGAAGTGGTGCACCATAAGGACCCTTATTAAAATATTGGGGTATTTTAAATACCCTTATCCCTTAACCATGTCTGGCTCTCAATTTCTTAAGACCAGGAAAAGGCATCACTATCACGTGGGAAAAGTTTTTTTTTCCACTGTACCATATTTTTTCTTGATGAGATATATGGAGCTTAAATGTAACCAAAAGGAGGGGAAAACCCTTGATTCACTTCATAAAGAATGTCTTGAAGTAAAGTACATTCCAAACTGGCTCACTTTAAAGTTTTTGATTTTTTTTCCCCTGTGTGAATTTTTACTCATGGATAGATTTTGCACAGTGTAACTCATTATAGTCCACTGAGAGCACCAGCTTTATTTCAGAATAACTAGACTGTTAAGAAATATTCTCTAGCATTAGCCTGGGGAAAAAAACTAACCAAACAAAAAACACTGATAAGTCTGCATCAGTATAAAACAAGGACGCAAAAATACACCCCCCAAAAATAGTTAAATGTTTTTCAACCTTTATGGCAACATTTACGTAGAACCTGCATTTGCATTTTTTGGTCAGATTTTAAGGAAAAAATATTACATTTTCCTGAAAATATTTAAATTTATTCTCAGGTAATATATTTCCCACTGGTTTAGCATAAACAAAATATTTATTTTTATCTGCAGCAAATGAACAGTCTCCCTCTTTCTCTTCTTCCACACTAAAATTTTCTTCACAAATAAATAGACTGGTGGTGCCACAGGAACTGATCCTTGCAATTACTCTATGATACAAATATGCTTTACTAGAACAATCTATGGTGTAGTCTGCTGATTCAGCAGACCATGTAGGGTTAACTACATGTTTTGCTTCAGTACATTTATACTTATTAAACCTTCACTTATTGCAGTGAGCCATTTTTGATTAATGTTGCTATTTCTGTTTGATGGCTTGGCCACAAGGTTCTCACAATTTTATGAAATATACTGCTGCTTAAGTTTGTTTGATCAATCAACTCCCAAATCAGATAGTTATGACAATTTACAGTTAACTTTGATTTTGGACTTTTATATATAGTTAAGCTGTTCTTTGTAATGGGTGCTTAATCTGTAAATTTGCTGTCACATTTTCTGAATATTGAGTTCTTCATGATATTTTGGTAAAAATTAGGAACACAGTACACTACCAGGAAAAGGATACAGTGGCCAGTCAGTTTCATTTTTGGGAAACTTAATTAATATTTGTGCTGTACTTTGTACAGAGATGCATCACATATTGCACTTGCAATTCTTATGATGAATTAAATCCTTGTGATGTACCGGTGATATGTGAATTCTAATATATATTTCTGGAGAAAGCAAATAACAGATATAATCCAGCAAACAACAGATAAACGATTTACTAATCTTATATATAAGAAACTTCTTTCAAAATTTCAAAGTGACTTCAAGGTAGGAGGTCAGGAGCTAATGGCTGTGCTGAGCTGTACCAGCCCACTCCCAAAATGAAGTTAGCCAATACAGGATGTCAAACACACCTGTGAATCTTATAATTTTAAGAGAGCTCATCAATATATTAGCAGAAGTATCTCAATTGCTTTCACTCTCTCAGATTCTCTAACTGTATTATCAACAACAGAAACTTTATGAAACCTTCTTGCAAGGGTGTTCGAAGTTTAGTTCAGCAGCATTCCAGCTACAAATTCACAACATGCAAAGTTAAAAATTCATTCATTTCCAGAAAGAAAAGATCATCTAATCTTTAAAAAAATGAAGAAACTATTACTTCTCCTTATGTAAGTAAATGAAGATTTTTTAATGGAAAATAAAATGGGTTAAAATTGACTGGAAAAAAACAAAGAAATCAAAGGCAAACAAAAACCTAGTACCTTAAGACTCAAATTAATTTATGCCAATTTACTTCAACAGGTCATAGAGAATATACCAGATAAGTGATAAACACATACAGCTGCTAAGTATAAACTATCAGAGATATCTTAGAAATAGTGTGGAAAGAAACTGATACTGTCTATCACTGTCATTCAGTCAAAATCTAAGATAACATACATAATTTCTTCCCTCTTCTCCTTCCCTCCAGAACGAAAATCTTAGCCACCTTTTTTTTTTAGTTTCTTTCAAAGATAAGATATTAAAAAAATGAGGTGGTAACAAATTGAAATTGGAATAAAAGAGAACATGAAGGATTTGGGCAGGATCTCAGGAATCCAAAATAGGGAAAAAAATCAATTTATATATATATATATATATATATATATATATATATTTTCCCAGATGGTTTTAATTTTTGCATGCAATCCATGGTCTTGTGGGCTTTTCATATCCTTTCTCTCAGTGTACATGACTGATAACATTGTCCTAACTTGTTTCTTACTGTCTGCTTTAATGGTTGCTTGTATCAGTTAGCCAAGCAACTTCTAACTGAGATATCACCAGAGCAGTGTTGATTTTTTTTTTTTGGTTGGTTGGTTAGTTGATTTTGAGATGGTTTATTTTTTGTTGTTTTGTTTTGGTAGTTTTTTCCAGTTTGGTGAGTGTTTTCTAGTGTTGGTCAAAGGAAATACAGCCAAGATTGGCATGGGTCTCTTCTTTTAAGAGAGTCAGAGACTCTTATATTCTATGGTGTTCATGCTCCTAAAGGGAAGAATGCTTTTGGCTGGTAAATCTATTAGCAGACTAATGAACACATTTATGTTAATCACATATACTGCCAAGGGTTGAATAATGTATTGATTTCCCTTAGCTGAACTACTTATTTTTTCACTTATCTCTCTTACCTACTCTCTTACCCAGCTTGTTACATTGTTGTCCATGCTGAATCTCACCTAATTCAGAGGTTCCTTGGAATTACAATGAGGTTACTGGTAAGGAGGGAGAATACTCGGTGTGGGTATCAGGTTTGCACTGTAACTTCGGGTGAAATTTTGGTCTCCAGTTCTGGTTTATCAAGTTTCTTTGAGCACTGTATGTCTCATTTCTAGGTGATTCCTGCAGTGTGGGTATTATCTCAGGGGGGTTGCAGTTATGTTGCACAGTGCAGGGGAACAATGTAAAATAGCATGAGAAAGTACTTTAGAGTTGCTCCTGACCTCTTATTGTGGGAAATACTGTCTGGGTCTATGCTGTAAGACACAAATCCTCTGAAGTAAGTCCCAGATTTCTGATGCCATGAAAAGACAGAATGAATTCCTTCATGACTCTCATTTTCTTTGTCAGGAACTTCAGATACATGTACAGATAGGAAATAAGGATGCTCTAGAGAAAGACTCATGAAGGGATTAGGCAGAGTTACCTGGGAAAGCAACTGACTTGTAAGAAAAGCCAAACTGGAAGTGAGCACTACTGCTTGCCAGAAGAGATTATTCTTTCAAGAGATTTTTGTGTCAAGAAAACTCATATATGTTGAGTAATGTGCAACTGCTGCTGTTTTATTTACAGTTATGGCACCCAAATCCACCAATGTAGTGCATTTTAAAATATTATCCTGAGTTAGACATGTGTCTATGAGTATTTGCATGTCTTATAAGCACTTGTAGCCATTATATTGGATAATTAAGTAGCATACTAATTAAACAACCTTAATGAAGTATTTCAGAGACAATATGCATTCATCCTCATTTTCTCTGGTGTTTAGGAAGCACAAGCAAAAGTCAGTTGCACAACATTGTGTAGTATAAGCTGGCAATCATAAGTATATTTTGTTTTGAATCTGTATTTGTGTATAAATAGATAAACTTTATCAAGGCTAAGAAAGTAATCTACTGTTACATTACTTGTCTAAGGATATGCTTTATGGGATAGATTTAATATTTTGAAACAGACCTAAGAGAAAAAGCTCAGGTAGCTGAAGGTTACTATTCTGTTGAGGCTTTGATATTTCTGTTTTATCAGTGAGGGGCTTATGTATTCTGCTGATCACTCAACATCTGAGACATTACAACATGCTTACTTTTCTATAATTATTAAGGGTTAATAATAAAATGTTAATTTCCAATACAATACAAATAAAGGCTACTGTCAGTTTGGGTAAGATGATAACATACCAGAGATACAGTTTAGAAAACACACTTTGTGTTCTTGATATTTTTATTTCTTGGGATGGTTGACAGGGAAACATGTGACAATTGGTTTGAGTGATTTTTTGAGTGAGCAGGCTATTATTTTTCTTATGGCATCATGAAGGGTAAGTGATTTCTCTTGTAACTGCAGGGCAGGTTTTGTGGAGATACATGACCCAAACCATAATAAGACTCAGTGAAGGGCATCAGTGAAGGGAATAGGGACCTTTATTTTCAAAGTTGCACTGGATTACAGATAGCTGGATTAGAAACTTTTTTTCTCTGATGCTGTACTTATAGATGATGTACTTAGTTGCTGTGCAATGTATGAAGTGGAAAGACAGATTTGTTCTTTAGAATGGGACGCTGAAAGTGATTACATCAGCCACAACAGCTGTGAATTGCTTCAAACTCCTAAAGGAGAAGGCAATACAAACCATACTGTTACTGTATTTTTTATGAGGAAGAAAGTCAAAGAGTCAAGGTTGAAGAACTATGGCAGATGATAGTATAGTGTCACTGCTATTAACATATTTCATTGTTTTTTTCTCTACAGATTTAAAATATTTTAAATCTGTTTTCATAAAAGAGTATTTTAAGGTCTAGCAATTTGTTATTGTTTTTTGAGTAGTTTTAAATCCCCTAGTTAAATTCTAATTATACAAGCTACTATTACTATTTATGACTCCTGTTTTTCAGAACATCTTTCTTTACCTTGCTAATTTTATTTTCAGTCTGGTCAAGCAATGTAACTTATTAGGATACTAAAAACATAGCAATGAAGCTGTAAATAAGTCATTGCCTCCAAAAAAAAAAAAAAGGAACATAGATGAAAACAATATGATAAAGCTCAGTGTTGAAATAAATTATGCCTTGGGAAAAAAGTAATTTACACAATTAGGTGATACAATACAATGTTCCATAATTAGGTGCTATACAAGTGTAACCATCCTTAATATCAGTAGTATGCAAGCCTTTCAGACTTCATTAAAGAGTTCCATTGGAACATGTGAATAATAGGATTAATATAGCCATGGGCACTGCTGGGTCAGCTGGCAATAGATCAATCCACAACGTAGAGCATATTAAAAGGATTATAGATTAGCAATTAGATGGCTTTTTCATGAGCAAGAAATAGTTCCTCAAGCTTTGCCAAAGGTTAACAGAGATAGGATGTCGATTTTTCCAGTTTATAATCCAGTAGGAGCTGTAAGGTAAGGGAAGTTATGGCATTTTCAGGATGGCATAAATGGTATGGGCAAAACATAACAAACCTTTTAGGACTTGGTTTAACAAAAGAACTGTTCTTACCTGAAATGTAGAATATGAATATATAGTGTTAATAACTACATCTTTAAGAAAAAAGATTTCAAGTGAACTCTCTGAGCCGTAAGAGGCACTTTCAAAACCCTTTCTATAACATTCTGTTTGAAAACTTTTGTTGCATTTCAGAGAATACATAAATAAGTTCTCTAATTCAAACTGTACAAATCAATGTTGAGCATTACTAAGATTATACACCACTGGAATTATAGTTTGACACTTACTTTTAGTTTGTCAATAATACAGATATCTAAGAAATTTTTATAGCTTCCTGATGAAATACTGGATGGCAATATTGGTATGTTTTCAACTGCATAAAGAGAATGTAGTATGTAGAATCAATATATATTGATCACACTGGGAGCTGAGTCTCAACATTTCCAAAAATCAGGTCACTTACTTGGATAATTCAGTGTGCTTTTATTTCATATGTCTAACTCTGAAAATATGGGCTTTTGTATTAAGAGAGACCTAAATATATTTAAAAATATGAAATGGACATTCAAATGGGAAATAAAGATACCCATAAATAAAAAAAATTATTGGCAGCCATTAATTTATTCAACAAACTCAAACATTTATGTTTGCTCAAGAAGAAGCTTTACTCTCCCATTATTCAGCTGCCTTGTTATCTTTCTGCAGAAATTTTGGGACAGAGGCTTGACTGTTAATATTTTGCTGAGTCTATTTATTATTCTGTAAGAAATGCTGGTGAATTTGTTTAGATTAAAGGCAAAAAATAGCAATAAAAATTGTCTGAATAATGACTCTGCTGAACAACAAAGGGTAAATTTTTAAAATATTTTTTAAGAAGCAGAAATATTTGCAAATTATTGCAAAAAAGAGTAAAGGAATTTACTGAAAACCATTTTATTTTAAAAAATTAATGGCTGTACAGTTTAAATGACATTTAGACTAATTAAAATACTTCTTAATAAATTAATAAATCCAGTCACAGCTGGAAAATTTTTCATAAATATATGACACCACACTGCCCTCACTATAACAACAGTCCTGTAGAGATCTGAGTTGGATGAAAGTTTGAAACCAACTCTCCCTTCTTATTCTGCCCAAACCAGCAACTATATTGGGGCTATAGCTACATCAGATACTCTTCTGCATCATTTACTGGTTTTAAATAACAAGAACTTTCTGGTGGAATCTGTCTCTGGGTATATGAAAAATATGATGCAAACTCAGTCTCTAATTCTAAATGCCTCTTTATTGTGCCCATTACACGTTATTAGTTCTAGGGTGGAAGGTTAGAAGATTATATACAATCTATGCAATTTAATATTTTTTCACAGTATTACTTTATCATATTGAGGATATGTAATATTTTAATCTCAGTTAACCTCCATTTTTTCTAATTGCTCTTAGCATTTGAAAAGCAAAAAAGGCAATATTTTCTATTTTAAAAGTTTGGAGATTGCATTTTCGACTGAAATCTGTATAATTACTACTTTGACTTCATCTAAGCTATGGGAGAAATTCTATAACTTAGAGATTTCTAATTAGGATGCTTTTCAAGTTAGTTAAATTGTGACAGCCACTCTGATTTTGACAGACAAGAAACAAAGTATTTGCATTGTGATGACAGCGATGTCCATGACACTAATTGCAACTTTTGTTGGAAAATGTCATGAATAGCACTTCAAATAGGATCCAAACATAAAGCTGGCTCTTCACTCATTTTACTTTGCGACAGAATTCTGGGGTAGTAACATTATTTTTGTCTTAATTAGACTAATAATTTTTGCAGCAACTACAGACAGTGAAATAGGTAGCAGCCATCAACGATCACTGAAACAGTCCAGTCAATTCACTGACTTTATAAAATGTTTGGCAGCCACTGGTCCTGAGTGACCAGAAGAATAGTGTTATATGCCTAATTATTTTTGTGTTTAATACAGAAAACATAAGATGATGCTGCATTTATTTCTAGAACTGAAGATATTTATATTTTTTTGTCAAAATCAAAAAGTGACAGCTGTTAAAGGTGGAATTTTCATAAGCTCATGGATAACTTAGGAATAGAAGGCCCATTGATTTTTTTCATGTGCTGCATGCTTTTAAATTCTATTTAGTTGAGAATTTTCAGAGTGTTTAAATACTGTGAAAGTATTTTTTTTTCTGCTTTTCAGCCTAGGTTTGAAATGTTAATCCACTGTTAAATTGGATGCTTTTATAAACCTCACTGTGATTCTTACTATTCTTTAGGTGCCTACATAGCCCATATAAATATAGCCTTCACAGAAAATCCTACCTGAAATATGCTTAAATCTTCCCCAGGGGAAGGGAATGGCAAGGAAACATGCCTCCCCATTCCCAATATTACTGCTCTGGGGATAACTGACAAATCCACTTAGAGTCTGTGGAAATTATATTGCCCTATCTTTATAGCATTTTTCAACATGTATATACTATATGCTTGCAAGAGAACGATTTTGGGGAAAAACATTCAGGAACTATTGAATTGGAGTAGTTGGAATGCAATTTACAGAGCATTTTCCATTTAGGAAAGTTAAAAGTGGGGTAGGGGAGACAAGATTAAGTCTCTTAAATTGTTACAGAGATAATTTTTGTGTAGAATCAATAACGAGTGCAGTGTCCTTAGGGGTGCTTTGGCAGGACTTCCTTTGGTATTCATCAGTATACCTGACTGCACGTGTCATGAAGTACTCTTCAAAGTCAGCCCCATGTTTTCTGCCTTAAAATAATTTTGACATTATGACAGGTCACGGCATTAGCCTTTTGCCTGTACTACATGGTATGTCCATATGTCCTGACTGAATCAGGTTTTTTTGATTTATGTCTTCTGTAATGAACTCAGATTGCCATGCTGCTTATTGCTTATCTATCAATGCATTATATCTCCAGCCCTCTGTCTGGTTTCATAATTTTCTTTCTTGTCAGCCCACACAAATGTCTTTTTAATGTCACCTTCTCACTTTGTTTAAAGAGTTCAGACCTGTGGAGATGAGCATGGAAAACTCCCTCTCAGCCCTTTCTGTATCAAAGCAGCTGGCATGAAACTACCTCTCCCCACTCCCTTTCCAACATACAGCTTCTTCCCTGTTGAAACATAGTGGACTAATACTGAATAAAGTCTAAACCCTTAAACTCCAGCACTTTAATCCATATCAGAGCAGCTGGGTTAGCTCAATTTACAATGATGCAGATATGTATAATTATATGAAAGAAATCCTCCTCCAGTAACTAGCACTTTTCCTTCTCACTGAGGCTGACTATATTTCCCATTCACTTGAGAACTTTACCTTATGGGAGTTAAATTGACCAGACAATATGTCCTTCTAGAAGTCCTTTTCCAGTAAGATTTCCTTTAGGAAAGGGTCCCCTTTGTGGCAGTGTCCTACAAATCCCTGGCCTCTGTCTAGATCTCTTCACCTCCACATGGCATTGTAATGTCACTGCTGCAGCACCATATTACTCAAGAAGTTAATTCTACTCAGGCTGCAGAAATTCATAGTTATGCTATTAAATAAAGAGCAGTGATCTCTGAAAACTTGCTCTGTAAATGTGAATAATCCAATTCAATTTCCTTTGGGTTTGGATTTAGCAGTTGCATTATGTGATGTTTACTAGGGTGAAAATGTTTACTGTAGCCTTTCTACAATTGCGAATCTTCTAACAGCTCTCAGATGAACCAAATCCCAGTGACCAGCAATAGTTGAACATCAAAACAGTCCTAAGTCCTCTAACACTATTCATTGATGCTGTCTTTCTCTTCTATCAGATCTTAGAGGCTTTTACCTTCTGTCCAGTGTGGATGAGATTAACAAATAAATTTGAAAATCATTACTGAGGGGTCCCAAACCTCTGTAGATGTAGGTGCATCTGTATAGAATTGTGCTAAGCAGCTCCTTAAGATGTGTGAATTTCGTTGTCATTTGTTAAGGTTTTTTTTCCCCTTAACCTAACACAATGTACATCCATTGTTACTGAGTGCTGTTTCCCCTTCATTTATGAACAAGCTTATACTCTCACTGTTTATGTTACAGAAAATATAAAATTCAATGGGAAGCTTGTGGTAATCTGAACATTACCACTAATGTTTATTCTTCTAAGTTATACACTCTTTTTTTTCTTCATTTGCAGGTGAAAGAGGATATACTAATGTTGATCTATCTCAATGTTGAAGTCTGTTTTTTATGGTAGTTATGGAGATGTATGCAGACTCCCTATGTCTATTGATAAATCTATTATGTGGAATAACTGTTTTAGTTGATAATGATATCTGAGAGTAGCTGTATGAAACAGCACAGAAAAACAGCTCATTTTTTCTTTCTTTATACTAAAAACTTTTTGAGAGTAAAATATATTGTATATGCTTTCATGGAGATTCCTCCAGGAAAATGCCAATTCCATAAAAGGTGCTAGAGAATATGATGGCATGTAGACCTAATGAATTTTTTTTTCAAGTTATGGAGTTTAAGAAAAGAATGCATTTTGGGGGTCTGTATATACATGGTTTCATATTCATTTCTTAATCAAAAATAATTTGTTGTTTTATCATCAAAAAATAAACTTGAAAAGCATTTTCCTAGTGTTTCTACCTAAATCATATTTTCAAGCATAACATACCTGTGAAAAATATGTGATTCTGTATTGTGCCCTTTACTATTAATATTAGTTTACTATAATTTGCTATTAATATTATTATTTATTATTATTTAACTGTTAAAGGAGTGTAAAGGGAGTGATATGTAATCTATAACATTTAACTCTATAGTACCATGGTGTAAAATTATCTCAGGCCAGAGACAGCAAGTTTTCCATGACTCATTCCTAGAAATACATATAGTATTTTTCTATGCTAAATGTGCTCCACTTCAAATTACTACGGGAAAACTAAGTTAGATTTGCTAAGAACTCAGGGCCTTTTATTGGTTTTGAATGTTTTTTACCTAAGATGTGTAATGTGCTGTAGAATTTCAGCATCTTGGCAGAAAATGGTACTGTAAGCTCATAAGAGCTATGTCCATCAC
The DNA here is from genome assembly GCA_037013685.1 of Acridotheres tristis. Taxonomy (NCBI): domain Eukaryota; kingdom Metazoa; phylum Chordata; class Aves; order Passeriformes; family Sturnidae; genus Acridotheres; species Acridotheres tristis. Next base: position 25,119,591 of record CM072886.1, read on the forward strand.
GGTCTAACTATATTCCTCTCAGAGTGGAGAATTTCATGACCTCTTCATCTGTTAAAAGAGTAATATTCAGATTCCTGATTATGCTGAGAAATTGCCTCTGAACAGCTGTCCTGGGCAGTCTTGTTAAACAAACAAGGTATATGACTTATGGGTCACAAATTTCTTGATAGATCCTGTTGCAGAATACTGATATAATTGATTGACCCTATTCACTTTTGCTTATAATATATCTCCTTTAGGAATCATTTCAGTTTATTCATAAGCTGAAGAAACCCCAAATCTACCCCATATGTAAAAAACCCCAAACAAACAGAAACCATAAGAGAAAAATATCACAGTATCACTGGAGGAAGTCTAGTAGTGTCTATCCTTCTTGTCTCTAAAGGCTCTAACTAAATGTTTCTACTCTTCTCTGTTTTTAGACTGACTGCAATGTGCTGTCTGTATGTGTCCTCTGTCCCACTGGCAAATTGTATTTATTTCATCACATGTTACAATAAAAATAAGCTCCATGAGTGGAAGTAACAAAGGAAAGTAAAGATCTCGGCAGGTAAAAGGCCAAAGAAATAGCTAAGTGTTGAATATTGAAAGGAACGGAAAGAGCAGAGTGCACATTATTGCAAGGAATGTAAAATGTATATGGTGATAGCAGGTAATCATAGTTCCTACTGACTACTCTAATATAGGACTAAAATGGGGAGTATTGTATGAATGCTGAGGATATGCCTGGAACAAGACAGAATTTGCACTAGGGAATTCTCTTTAGCAGTTAGAGACAAAAAAGACGGGATATTGTAGGAAATTTCCAGCCTGCCTAAGCCATTCTGCAGCTCCTCTGGTGTGTGTGAGGCTGGAAGTGTTCTGAGCAGAGCAGGACTTCAGATGTGAGAGAGAGAGAGTGTGTGTGTTTGGGTGTGTGTGTGTGTGTTAGGCATTTTCTGTTGTCATTACAAAGAACTCTGCTATTCATCCTTCAGTCTTAGCTGCCTTTGCGTCTCACCTGCTTGCTGGCCTTGTTATAATCAACCACATTTTAGTCACTTAACCTTTGTTTGCCTGCTCCCTGCCTCTTTAGCTCTTTTGCATGTTGCAGTAGATGGCACGACTCCAGCTGTTTGTTGATTAACAAATGCACACTGTATGTGCTGCAGCCATTTTCACTTCTTCCCAGAGCCTTTTGCTGCAGCCACTTTAGCTGCTTCTTTGCATATTGATTGAACAGCGCTCGCATTGAGTATTGACTGTCACAGACAATGTTCCTCACTTACCATTACTGCCCTTGTTTCTTTCTCCCTCATCACCATTCCTGTAAATACTGGTGTTCATCCAGTTTCTCCTGCCCTTATATTTCTTCACCATCTGCCTCTTTGTTTCATTCTCATACTTGTAAATCAACCATATACAATCATTTCTTTTCTTTTTTGCTATTGCCTTTGAGGAACATTTCTCCTAATCACCAGTATGGCCAATCTTAGGAGTTCAGCATTCAGAAATCATGACTCAGCCTCTCTTTTCTCTGAGATCAGGTTACTGATCTAATACTGAAAAAAACCTTTTTTTATTTTCCATTTTTTTTGTCAGAAAATAAATACAAGCATCTTTAAAGGTATTTAGGAAACCTAGGTAGTAATATAAAGGTATTGTTTACTATTCTCAGGAAAATTATATTGTCATAATAGTAATAATAATAATAATATAATAATAATAATAATAATAAAAAGCAGCTGCTATCACCAGTTAACAAGAGCCTGGTATCTGAAGACAAAGAACAGCTAAGATAAAGACAGAATGAGGGAGAGAAGAATGCACACACTGCCTGGAGTGGCAGGAGCTGATAATGAACATACCAACTCTATAAACCACTGGTCATTTAACGGAATGTAATCTTGTGAGCAAGGAAAAAAACTGTTTTAAAGAAAAAAGAAAGCAAAAAAAATATCCATCATATCTCTGGCACTCTGGTTATCATATGTTTGCATGTAACCTCGAGCTGAATATCAATGGAGAGAGTGCAACATGAAAGCATGTTGGAAAATGTTAAGACACAGAGGAAGAATAAATCTTCCATCTTCCCCATGTGGGGGAGGAAAGAGTCAGCACCATTCTCCTCCTTGCAAAGAGAAAGAAATTCTGTAACCAGTGTCACTTGCTTTGTTTTGAGTTTAAATTTGAGGCTGGACTAAATGATCTCCACTGTTCTCTCTCAATCTCATGCCTCTGATAAGAGAAAAAATATATTTTTAGTAAACTTGTGAAATTATGCATTTAAACCAGTTTTATGTTGATATTATTCTTCTTTTTGTTTTGTTGTAGTTGTTTCTTATTCCTATCCTCAAAGGAAGGTTTCATTGGCAATTTTCTGTCAAAGTACATTCTGCCATAGGGTTGCTACATGGAAATTGTCAGTGTGAAGATAGGATACTGCTTGAACATTTTTGTTTCCAGTTTAGGAATATCACAAGTAAAACTATCCTTAACTGGAATATCTTCATTTTTAAATCCAATGAAGAAATTTTATTTGGGACAACAATAACTGCACTCCAATTACAGTCTTGAAACTTCCTATTTCTTTTCTCTCTAATGGTTTAAATTCTTTGTACAGACTGCATTTCTCTTAACATACCCCAGCCTCGTCCTTGCCTCATTTCCAGGAATATGCTGGAAACCCTATAAACTTGGTCTATTATGAGAAATGTAATCTGGCAAAAAAGCCGAAGTTTTAGAAGAAAATATAATCTGGCATCCAAATCAAAATGCCTAGTAACTTTTTGCAAGCAGGTCTCGAGATGTAACACAAAATAAGGTTGGGAAAGTGCTAAAGATAGGGCAGGATAAAGGGCAGGAAAGAACAAATCCAGTGGAAATTCCCGCTCACATATGCCATGGTCAGGGCACAAATTTGCTTGCTAAGTGAAGCACAGGCAGTGAAGTGATGGGGTGGCAGAAACTAAAAGCAGAGTTTGCTGAAGAAAAAGTAAGGTAGAGCAAATGTACCAGATTGAATCCTGTGCTACACAGCCCCACCCTGGTCAGTGGCCATGCCAGGGGGCAGACAGGTACTGCTCAGTGCTGTATTTAGCAAACCTTCTCCACCAAACATGGACTCTCTTTTTGTTGTATGGAATTTTTATTCATCACTCATTTTCATATGGATTTCTTCTTCATGCTTTTTTAGGTCATTGCAGAATGCAAAGTCACTTTTTAAAACAATTTTTAAAAAATTGAATAAGCTGGCATGTTCCATTGAATTCTTGTAAAAATATGTACATTTCAACTTTCATTTCTGAAAAGCTTCTCCTGTGCGTCGTGGCTGTGAAGTGAAGATGAAATAGTTGACTCAAACATACCCAATATATAATAATATAAAGTAGGGGAAAATGTATATTTGTTCCTTTTAGTCAAAACTTGAACTTAAATTCCTAAATGAGCATGTTTGAACACTTGAAGTATTACTTCTATATTAAATGTTGCATTTTCTATTTCTAGTTCATGTTATGTGATTAATCTCACCTTGAACTCTTTGATAGTCCATGAGAGACTTCTTGTACTTAGACATTTTAAGTCTCTTCCCATTTCAGGTCCTTTCTTGACTGAGTGTCTTTGAGGTCACTTTGATGATTCTTGGACTTCTCTTTTCTTTCAACAAAAGATAAAATTACCTCTTTCCTCCCCATGCCCCCAGTTTGTTCACTATCTTTTGTTCTTATATTCTTTCAAGTCATTCCATTTGCCTTGTTCCTTACTCAATGATTCAGTTTGAATATTGCTATTTTGATAATACCTGTATATTCCCCTGCTTGAGTAGTGTCCTATGCTTGAGAGTACTCTTATCCTCTTATTTGAAACTGAAATTCTTTACAATAAGTTTAGCTCATGTACAATGCGTTCTTAAATGGTCATATTCTATGAAGTGGAATGATATAGAAGACAGAAGCAAACCCAGGGATTATCTGGTGCTTAGATTCACTCTCTTGTGGATGCCTATATTCCCAAGGGTGATAAACCTTGGTGAAGGAGACTCACATATACGAGTGAAGGTTTCTTGATTCTTGGTCTTTGGTAATAATAATGTGGGAGTACAATTAAAAAACTTTAATTATAATTATGTAATGACTTGTTCTGTGTGGTATGTGCTAAACTACTCTAATAGATACCAGCACTTTCATATTACCATGCACTGCTTCTGGGATGGTTTCACAGTGGCACTGAATTTTCATATTTAATTTCATTTTCCTCAAACCTAACTGCTTTTCAGAGACTAACTGCAGCTTTGATAAATGTTCTTTCTAGACTAGTTAATATCTTAGGCTTATAAAAGGTATTTTAATAAAAAAATGTAGCTTCCAGCTAGAGCCCAGATTTCAAAAGATAAGAACATCTAGTTTTCCATTTCTTTTTTTCTGAATTAGTCACTTTAGTTTAAAGACTTTTTTTCCAGACTGATTAAGAAGAAAGACTGACAAATTGAACTTCAGATTTACTCTTTCACCAGACTGATACAAGAAGCAGGTAATGAGATCAACTCATTGTTAGTCACAAAGCGGTTTCTTTGAAATGAAACATGTCAGACATACTTATTGCTTTAACAGTCACAGAGATTGATACAAACAAAAGCAAGACACTTAGGCCTAGAGTTTCTTCCATAGCTGCTAAAGTAACTAATGTGGGTCCTCACAGCTTCTCAGAACTGCCACCAGTCTGATACCAATTTGAATTCTTAAAACTGCATTTCTTAACAGTAATTTGCCAACAGTGTACTGTATTTTTTGTAAAACTACTGTCTTGGTGTAGAAATTTCATCTCTCTCCTCAAATAAATAAAATAAATTAAACCTCAGCTATAATTTTATCAGAAGACTTATTGTTTTCTTTGCATTAAAATGTAGGAAAAGCAAAGGGAAAAAAAAGAGAAGGGTTTGGTGCCACTCTCCCCTCTCTGCCCACCCCCCTAAAAACTGACGATCCAATTGAGTTTTCCTGTTAGCAGACAGGTTTTAACCATGTTAATAGAATGTGCTCGTTTACAGAAGAATCACAGAATAAATTAGGCTGGAAAAGATCTTTGAGATCATCCAGTCCAACCTATGACATAACACCACCTTGTCAACTAGACCACGACATTAAGGGCCACACCCAGTATTTTTATAAACACCTCCAGGGACAGTGACTCCACCACCTTCCTGGGCATCCCATTCCACTGCCCAATCACTTTCTGTGAAGAATTTGTTCCTAATGTCCAGCCTAAACTTCCCATGGTGCAGCTTAAGACGATGTCCTTTTGTCCTGCAGTGGTTGCCTAGGAGAAGAGATGAATCCTTACCTGGCTACCCCCTCCCTTCAGGCAATGGGGATAAGGTCTCCCCTGAGCCTCCTCCTCTCCAGGCTAAACAACCCCAGCTTTCTCAGCCCTTCCTTGTAGGGATTGTGTTCTAGACCCTTGTTTGTCTAGACACCAGCCTTGTTGCCCTTCTCTGGACACCTTTGAGTATATCAACATCCTTCCTAAACTGGGAGGACCAGAACTGGATACAAATTTGCCCTTTCAGCACCGGCCTGACAGATAAGGCTATATTTCAAGATGAGGAGTTAAGTCATGTTGTATGACTTTGCCAGGTTCAATCAGACCCACCAGCCTTGGTAGGGGAGGAAAACTAGTGAGTTATACATAAAACAAATCAGAAGATAAGTGGATGGAGTGAGAAGACCTTGTCGACTGGTGATATAGATGGTTAAGAAATTTCAAGAGCTCCTCCACTGAGCTTTCTTCTGCTACATATCCTGTAATGCTATAGGAAGAGACAGAAGAATACCAGTAACTAATGGAGAGAAAGAGAAGATGGTTGTACTAATTTTTTACTATGAATCATCCTGAGAAGAATCACTTCTATCTCTTCCCCTTCCCTCTCCTCATCCACACACGAAAGACAGTGTTCATAATTTGAAGGAAAATTTCAATGGAACTGCAAAAATCTTCTATACCCATGAAGGATAAAAATATTAAATTTTGCACGCAAAATATCTATTTTTACTAGCTTTTCTTGGATTTACTCTACCAAAGAATTTATTATCTTCATCCACCAAGAATTCCTTTCTCACCTAAAAGTTCCTTTTTTTTTTCCCTTTCCTCTCTCACCTTGCCCCAATTTCTGCCTCTCTCTTGCTGGGAATCCTCACATATCTACCTGCCCTTCAGTACTCACAGTACTCACAGTTCTGTTTTTCAGTAGAGGAAACCATATCTCTCTTTTTGATTATATCAAACTTCCACGAAAAGACAGTTAAGTTGCTTCTTTTTTTCAAGAATGCACAAAAATGAGAGACTTAACTACAGCATGTCTGAGGAGACCTCAGACAAGCAGGACGTATTTACTATGTGCAGATTATAAATACCCTTCTAAAAATAAATTTTGTTTTTGTAGTTGGCAAAAACAGGCTGAGCATAAAGAGTTTGGAGAGTAAAATTCTGATAATGTAATCAGTTGTTTTTTGGGGTATCCTTTTGGGGGCGAAAGGTTGTTGTTTAGTAATTCATATTTACAATCACGGATGAATGAGGCAATCCCATTTCAGTCCTCCTGCTGCTCTATTGATACACAATGTATCAGTCCTGCTACTTGAATGAGTGACAACGCCCATTACGACAAAATCCACATCTGCTTTTCTCCTACTGGGACACACATACAAACATAATTCCCAATGGCAGATATACAGTTTCTTATTGTCCTCCATAAAAAGTCAGAGTGCAAAAGAAAATTGGAGTCAGCATAATTATAAAAATACTGGTTTTTTTACATTTTTCTTCATTAAAAATCAAGTCCAGTGTGATTTTATTTCCATTTTGACGTGAAATAGTCTCTGTTTGGTCCTTTGGATCGGCTGATCTCTTTCTTGCAGTGTTTGTAACTTATCACAAAACAAAACAAAATAAGCCACACCAATTCGGAGTGAAAATCCACCAGCTGCTCCTAGGAAGACAGTCAGCCTGAGCATTTCCAGTCCTTCCTGCAAAGTTTGTGTTCTAGATTTGCTGGCAGTTGGCTCAGCGTGCTGTTCCCCTGGGAAAGTACACCTAAAATGATTCAGCACCCAAGACACTTGTGTGATATTTAAAATTGTTATGAGCAGCATAATCTAATAAAATAACACTGAAAAAAGTACCATTTAACCATGTTCTATTATATGCCTATCAAGACATTAACTTTCAGGAAAGTGAGTATTTTTCTTTTCCCTTTCCCTCCACTCTCCATTTCTTGAGAAAGCGTTCAGGTAGTGTGCTATGTTTTAGTGCTCTGTTGGAGTCAGGGAATGTGAGAAGCTTTCCCTCCGTTTCAAAAGAGACAGAGATTTCATCAGTCTTTTGACTGGCAGCAAACTCAGATTCCCTCTGGAATGCCACAGGGTGTGTGGCATTTGCAGGCAGTGGTGCAGCTTCCCTCACAGTAAATAACTGCTGGGGAAGGAAGGAACAGCCCTAGCTGACACCTGGGAACTGACAAACAGTAGATGTTGCATGTCTTTCCTATTTCCTTTATTGGTGTTTAGGCCCTGGAAAAGCATATTCTGCAGTACCACCAATCCCACCAGTAAGGGGTTTGGGTATGTGGGGAAAGGGAGCAAATCTGTCCAGTTTCAATTCTCACCTTGCCTGTTCCTTAGCACTGCTGCAGGGAAAGCCCAGCCTGGCCCTTCAGGTGTATTCCCTACACTCTACACGGATTCACACACTCTCTCCCTCCTCAGAAGTCTGCTATGGCCTCAGCTGCTGGAGCAAGGGTCACTATGCTCCCTGTAGATCCCTTGGTCTTGCACGAACAAAACTGAGTTTGCCCACATTGTTAAGAGACTTTAGGGAACTCTGCCCTAATACATAGTAATTCTTTACAGAATGAAAACATTTTTGCCTCCTTTTCAGAAATATTTGCATGATACCAGTATAAAAACGAAGTTTCAGTGAATTGGAACAGTTTTTTACATTTATTTAGATATATTTTCCCTTCACGTTTTTAAGTAGGAAAAGCAGCTAAAATCATAAAAAAGGAGCTCTTTCATAAAAAAAAAAAAAAACGCACAAAAAGAAGAATGTTCTGTTACACAGATTTTGGAACAAAAGGCAGCAGAAACTAAACCTTTCTAAATTTATTTTCTGATGAGTCAGTATTCTCACACAAAATAACATTTCCCAGAGAATCTCCTAAAAGGCTGTAGAGTCTTGGCTAGAGTGTGGATGCAACCTGTTCCTCAGTATTGCATTACCCTCAGTGTTATCCAAGTTTATCTGTAGAACTAGTTGCTTAGAAAATATTTGAGGTTCTCTTCGAAAATATATACTGTATTTTGAAGTTTTGTTTCTGTATTGTAATGCATCTGCAGATGTTAATCTGTACACTTTTCTGTTCAAATTGGCAACCATAACTATGACTATATATTTAAAAGAGAACAATTTAAATAATAACAAAACCCCCTGCTTGTTCATTTTTAGCCCTGGAATGTTAGTAATGACACAAAACTGGCTTGCTGTGTTGCCCCTTTGTGCTGGAGGCCTGATAGGATGCCATGATGAGCTTACTCTTTTAAGCCTAAAGCCTTAACATTAGCAGCATTTGACAGTTTTCTTATCAGAGTCTGCTTTGCAAAGCACTCAGCGAGGAGGGAGTGGACTGTCATGTGTGGAATGGTGTGGTAATTAAGCAACACTGTTCAAGCATGCAATGTGAAAAAACCCAAGGGTTTCACTGTTAGGCTTCTTACATGATTGCAAAACATGCCAGTGCAAAGCTTTTTTGCCTTGCAATAAGGGACTTTTTATTTTTGAGAAAAAAAAAAGAAGCAGTTATTAAACTCAGCATGGAGACAATCTGAAACAGGATCTTCATCAATCAGATTAACTACTTTCCAAGATGAAAGTAGACGAGGCACAGTGTGAGCCTGAGAAGATATTTATCAAAACCCATATTAATAACCACTTTCAGCCTTCTCCTGACAGTTTCATCTTAGCTTCCATGTTTAACATTTGAGTATCATATGTTTTTGTCAGGATGAGGCTGCTAAGAGCATCAATTAATTAATTCCTCTGAAGTATGGTTTGGAAAGGTAATAAAGTAACATTCCCTAAGGCCAGAACCAGTAATGGTAAGCAGCACTCTGGTGCTGTGCAATTCGTTACTTCAGAAAGAAATTAAAAGCATGGAATCATTTCCACTTTTAAAAGCAGAAGATATTCAACTTTATTTTAATAAAATTGCTGAGAGGGATCCATTTTTTAAAGTAATATTTTCAAAGCTGATAAAAAATGTTGCTGCTTTTTATTTGTTTTATTTTAATAGAAAAAAAGTAGAATGCCTCTGGCAAAATAAAAAGCAGAAGAGATGACTGGAATATGTCTTAACACTGTTATTTATTTGTTATCATTATTGTGATTTGCCTTGTTATTTGGGTCTTACTGTTCTGCTCTGGAATTTTCACTGTGGGATGAAGGAAGCCTGCTGGCAATACAGAGAAATTAACCCTCTCCTTGTTTCTGCTAAAATTCTCACTGGGAATTTCAAGTATACAATAAAACTCGTCCATCCTCTCCCCTGATTAAAACCAGTGAGATTTTTGTTTCTTTAACTCTATTAGAAAAGAGATGTTTTGTCTTGCAAGTAGGGGAAGAAAAGCAAGGATAAAGAGATGTTTGGTGACATAGGAAAACATCAAGATAGTATTTTTTTAAAATCAGAAGCAGATAGTTGTTGAACTTAGATACATTGCTTTTATCTTCTGAAATATATGCACTCTTTTACTTCCACATCCTTTTAGTCCCACCACAAACAAAGTAATGCATCTATGCAAAAAGACATATGTGTGTAAGCTGTTGACAAGGGTAGCTCTTTTCTTGCTGCCTGTGGGAATGTCAGCCTGTGTAGTTAGTGTGTCCTAAGACTGCATGAGGCAGATCAAAATATTCTACTTGCTAGTTGCTAAATAAATGTCTCCACACATTTTATATTAATGTATTTCAGTCTGATCTTGTCAGACAATAAGATTCAGGTGTTCATACTTTACATCTTGTGTGTGAATTGTGTAAATGACCCCTTTGTGTCTATGATCCCTTTGCCTATCAATTCTCTTTTATAGCTTTTGAGTCCTTTGACTACTCAGTTTGGGGTAGTTCTGAAGACATTTATATTCACGGGAAGTAGGCAGTCACAGCAGAATAGGCTGAGAGTAAGAAATTTGGTGAGCTTCCATAAAGATCAACAGGACAGTGATGTTCTCTCTTTCCCCTATTGGAACAGCTCAGAAAACCACCCCCCAAAAATAAATGCTCTTGACATCCTATAAGAATTATGTTGATTTATGTTGCTATTTTACGTGGTGGGGCTTCATCTGGATACCATCATTCAAGGTCAACAGACCAACAGAGCCCTGAGTAGCATCATCTCCCTTCCCCAGGAGTGGAGGTCAGTAACCTGCAAGCTAGGCCTCCCAATAGTGTAATTTCCAAAATCAACTTGTTCATAAAGAACATGTACAATTTTGTTATAAATTTTTAGGTAGTCAAATATCCATAAACTCCCTCTTGTATTATACATGGTGAAGGCATAAATTTGACCTCCTCTAACCTTCAAGAAAATGACACTTTTCCTCCTCCTGGGGAGGAATATCTATCTGCTTCATTGTTCACATTGGGCTGAAAATGGCTCAACTATCCCTTTCCTCAATGAGGAAAATGTCTTAGATCTTATAGAAGATGGAGGAAAAAACCACAAACCAACCAACAAGCCAATCAATCAACCATGATATCTATATTCAGCTGTAGTTTTTGCACTTTCATTCTGACAGTGCCTGGGACCAGTCATCAATAATATCTAGAGATCCATTCTGTAGAGATCCTATGGCACCATCCAGATAAGCTCAAAATATTTTGCAGGATCTGCAAAGAACTTGGTAACTTCTGACTGTAATAAACAGCTGAGCAAAGCATTTAGCATTTGCAGCAGAAAACAGACTGGAAAAATCACCTCTGGCGAGTAGGGATCTGTGCAAATTCTCCTGGCCATGGCCAATTTTAGGATCTGCGTCTTCCTAGTCTTCTGAGAGTTATTCCAAAATGGCCTGCGTGGACTGAGATTGCTGATGTTCATCAGCTTTTTTGTTGCCCTGGGGATAGGACTCAAGTAAATGCAGGAAAGAGGAGAGAAAAATTTGAAACAAAGCTAACAGAATGCAGAATATTCTTATAGTAAAGGTTTGACTTACACAGTAGATAAATTTCATTAGCGGTCCTCTGAGCTGTTGAATGTTTCTACTTGATTCTCTTCCTTTATTTACTGGCATTATGGAGGATTTATGCTTGATTGGTGAAAATGAACCAAATCTAAAATTTTTCAAACAAAATAAAAAATAGCTTTCAAATTTACAGCTGGACTATGCTCATATGCGAGGTCAGGGGTGAGGGGCAGACACCAAGGTGTTCTCTGGCCTATCAGATGAACTTGTATGAATGAACCAGGTCCAAAGTCCTGTGGAATTCCTCTTTGCTCTTCTCCACGTATAAAATTGCTACTTATGTATTCAAACCTAAATATCTCTGCAGAAATAGACAAGTCTGAAGTGGTTTGGTGGAAATTCTTTGCACCATGATATTTTCTAAAGTGTAAGATAGCTACAAGTGAATTAGGGAGCATTTTCTACGTAACACATTGTGACTTTAACAGGAGCATGAGAAGACTATTTAGCAGCCAGCCAGAATCACCAGCTGAGGTCCCTTGATTTGCATTCAGAGGTTACAGAGCATACAGCTAGAGGGAGGATTATGGAATTGAAAGGTCTTAGGCACAGGAAGACTGAGTCTATAAGTGCTGTAAAGAAAACTAAGAAAAATTCAGGAAGCTGAGAGTTGAAACAAAACTAGTTTGTCTTATGTTCTAATTTGGCTTCAGAGATTTAAGGGTTGATCTCTGCTAAACCTCATAGATTGTGGCTGAACCCTCTGAGTGTCAGAAGATCTGCTATTACTGTCTTCCCTGCTAGGGTGATTGTTGTTGCTGGATAAAGAAGGTGTACATCAATGCAGAAGGATTAACGTGATTTAATACCACTATTCAATCTGCAATTCTGCGCATGGAATTGATTCTTTTGGTGTTTACAACTGTGGAAACTTAACATTTGGAAATGCACAGCACTTTTTGGTAATGTAGCTAATGTTAAAGAAACATCATCAAACTAAGAGTACGTCCCCATGCTAAGCTGACTGAATGCTGCGTGACCATGCTGAAAATTAAATTTTTGTAGATAAGATCTGTGAGGCACTAAAATGAGTATGATGCTTAAGATCAGTATAAAACACTGATGCTAAGATTAGACTCTAGATCTTGACTACAGTTAACACCATGAAGAGACTTGTAAAAAAATATCACCCTACAATTTCTACTATAACATCCTGGGATTCAGAGACATTTTAAAACAAATATTTCTTTTCATGAAGTTTTGTGCTGTGCTCCACGGGGTCACTGGGATAGGTCAAAAACATGATCAAAATATCTTTGTTTCTCCTGCTTTGAAAACATTTCCCTGCTGTTTGCTGACTATCAGTTCTGGTTACTTTGTGTTACTCCCAAAGCATGAAGAGTGAAACTTGAGACCAACACAATCCTGTCAAAAACACACAGAGAGACAACTACAAAAAAGAAAAAGGAGAAAATAAAGCACTTCTGCAAATCTCTTACTATTATTGAGATGTTGAAGCTGTATGTGTATTACATGATCATACATGTGGGTAGCAGCACAGTTTTACCTAGTGTAGCCACAATACAAAAGATACTGATGTGGCTTTATAGCCAATGACTATGGTCTGACAGCTCCTAATTCCTGGCCATGATAATGTAGGCTATAATTCTTTAGAAGACCTGAATGGATTTATTGTGTTTAGTTTTTGTTCCTGTAGAGGTCCACTGATATTCTATACAGGGTTTCTCTGTTATTTAAAGCAAATCTGTGAAACTCCTTTCTGAGAATTATCATTCTGTCCGAGAACCTGCTGACTGACAAAGAAAATAATTTTGCTGAGTTAAAATGAATGCTTCCTGGTAAACAGCTCTTCCACAATGCTGTTTAAAAGCCCAGGTTTTGACTCGCTCAGGATGGTCAATAAATATTGTACTTCAATAATTATTGTACTGCCCTATTGCCATATTAAAACACATACTTTCTATAAGCAAGGCCTTACACTTCAAGTTATAGTCTTGCACAACTGGCCCATGGTTCTGTGTCTGAGTTGACATCCAGAAAAAGGTCTTCAGTCTTTCCTGGCATTTGCATGGAACTGTTTTCAGTGGTCATGTCCTTGGGCTGACTCTTAAGTGGAAGAGAGTTTGTCTGGGATAACAGGACTGTCATTGTTGTTCATGCAGGACTTTTGGGCAGCTTTTCTTTCCACACGGACTTTTAAAATTGCATTTCTGACTTTATATTTATTTAATTTTTATTTTTAATTTACTTCTTCCCATAATTTCACTACTCAGGACAGTCTATATAATCCACCTGGCACCGCTGTGGTTCCTGCTCTGGGTTTAGCCAGGACGGGGTTAATTTTTTTCACAGTAGATGTGAGTGGGCTGTACCTTGGAGCAGTGTGGAAAAATCAGGGTTTTTTATTCCACGGCAAATGCATCACTCATGGAGCAGAAGGAAGGGAGTCTGCTTCTGGGAAGATGGACATAGCTTTTCAGCGGTACAAAGTGTGGCAGGGTGGGGAACACTTTAGCCAAGTTCTTTGTCTTGGGTCAATCTACCTTGGGTCAGGCTGAGTGAGCATTTTTCATGTAAATCGCCCTCTCTTTTGTACACTTTCTGTTATTAGTATTATTGCTGCTACTGTTCATTTTCTTATCTCATTTCTTTTTTCAGTAAGTCATTCTTATCTCAACTTGTGATCTCTGCCTTTTGTCTCCCACCGGAGCAGGAGAGGGTTTGGGGTTTTCTTTGTAGTTAGAGTTCTAAGTTAGGAAATACAGTTCTTAAACCATTCCTAAACCAATGACAATTCCATATCATGACTCAAATAAAGATGAAACTGATGAGGTCTGTAAATCTGTATCATGTCATTAAAAATAGCTTGATGTGCTTTTTTTACTTCCATATGGTTTTGACAGCTCAAATGAAGTTTCTTTATCTTTTTGCTTCTAGTTTGCATATATACAGCAGTTGTGCTTATTCATAACTACATGTTCAGAATGGCATGAATCCCTTTCAAAATGACATATCTTATGGTCTTTTATCCTATGGTCTGCACCTGCAAGTTTCATATATTCAAATGTAAAACTACAAAGAATCTCCTTACTGCCATCTCACACAGGAACTGAAGGTTGTCCTATGTTTTTGGAGAAAAGATGTCCTTTTGCTTACTTTTAGTAAGTACAGTAAATAATGTATGCCCAGAGAGGAACTGAATTTTTGAAAATGAGGAATTTATGGAAATATTGTCAATATTGAAACCAAAATTTTACTGTGATATGCAATCAAAAAGATCCATGTTCCCTATAATTCTGTAGAAAGCAACTATTTTGTATTACTGAACTTTCGAGAAAACCTCACGGATTATTCTTCCCACCAGAATCAAGAACAAGAAATAAAATGGAATGTCCCAGTTGGTCATTTGAAATTGTGTTCCTATCAGTTAAAGTATTAGAATTAGACTGAACTGTATGAATGTATTTTTAGACAAGCTATCGGTCCCTGTTAAACAAATTTTAAAGGTAGCAGGAGACCACTTCTGTTATGTCCTGGCTGAAAACATTTCACCTGAAGGAATTAGCCCATGCTCCTTGGACCCAGAATTATAATGCCATCTGGCAGATATTATTTCAGCACCAAGTTCTTAATGAGATAAGGTCGAGTCAAACATGGATTCAGGGTACAAAAGAATTTAATAATCTTTTATTCATTATAGTGAACATTTGCATATACTTTATGAGAACAGTTATTACAAGAAACTTTTCACCTTCTAGCGTTCTTTAAAATATTTTGGCATGTAGATCTTTCTAAAAGATCCATAGGTTTTTACTTCTTTTTTTTTTTTTTTTTTTTGTTTTGTTTTGTTGGGGTTTTTTTTGTTTGTTTTTGTTTTTTGTTGGTTTCTTTCTTTCTTTCTATATTTAGATTATTATACTCATCTGTTTGGATTCAAATTTATTTTGAAATAATTGCATTATGTCACATATAACTAAACATGTTTTAAAATCTAAAGCAAGAGTAGAATACTGAAGATCCAAGATTCTCATTTCTAATCAGTGTAGGTTAGTCAAATATTTGAAAATTCCAATTCTGAAGTCCAGTTATCCCTTGTGTTACTGAATTGTCATATTGCTACCAGCAGACAAGGATGCAGTTTAATTTCTAGGGATGCATACCTATTCATATTCACACACACATCAAAGGCAGTAATCTGCTCTAGTATAGCATTGCTAAGATATAGCAGTTCTTTTACACCATGTCACACAGGGAGCAGTACTATTAGCAATATGTCTGCTTGCTCTCAACTTCTTAGCCATGATAAAGGCTGAGGGCAGTCTTCAGTTCAATTTCAGATGAAACAAAGAGATTTAAACCAAAAACGTCTTGTGCAGAGATATCATGTACACTGTCTAATGCAGCTGTGAGTATTTTCATTACCCACATAATGGAAAGGGTCTAGTTAAGATTCATCTTGCCTTGGTTACATGTAATGCATCTGGCCATATTTGAATTAATGATATAAATCCCATTAGTGTCAATGAAGATATAGCCAATACAGTCAATGGCATCTAGAGAGCAGTTCATCTTGTCCTAAATTTGATCAGATGAATTGTTCTTTAAACTCCATTAACTATATTGATTATCTCCCCAAGAATATAATGGTGTTCAGACAGTAAGTCTGCTTAGGACAGGCTAGATGGTAGATATCTAGAATAAGGATTTCATGCTCTCTGCTGTTCTCTGCTATGAAATCTGGTTGAAATACTGGTGACTCGACAGTATTGAGTCAATTTCAATTTAAGAATTTCAATTTGAGTATTGCAATTTAAGGATAATATTCAGGTTACAAAAAATTTCATAGAGGAGTAGAACTTTATATTGCAGCTCTGGCTGCCTAAATAGCAAACAGCCTTGGAAGAAAAGAACTGATTTCTGTTTGCTCTTTTGGATTTGTGGAGAAGCACACAAGATCTTTTTCTGTCCAAAATCTCATATAGTTGTTCAGGATAGATGTTTATGTTGAAATTTGGAGGGACTGTGGCCACTGTCTGAATGTTTGGTATGTCTCTTGTTCAGAACTAATGGCCTAACCATGCAATCAGCTCAGTAGGTCACTCCAAGCTACTTCACTGTCCTTTGCTGCTGACTTGCCTTCTTGTATTGTGTCATCCTCATAAATTCCAAACTTACACAGCCCAGAGAAATTACTGTAACCACCTAATAAGCCCTCCTGACAGACTTGGCCATGAGAATTCCTTGAATAATAACTGCTTGAACTTAGACCACATCCTGATTTAAAAATTGGTGAAAAAAAATATCTATCATTGTCATCAATTAATAGTTCTGGCTAAAACCTTCTCCATTATTTCCCATATGAACTTTTTTAGCCTTTATAGTGAACAAAGAAGTATACTAGAACAAAAAGGTGTCCATTACCCTGCTTTTCTTTCTTTAGTGTTTAACTATAGATGGAACAAGATAAGCAAGGTCTTTCCTGCTGACTAGATATGTATGGTAGCTGGCAGAGTATAGTGTCCTTTTCCAAGCTATCTTAGTGGAATTGTTTCACATCAGATAGAAAACTAAATATTTGTCATAGAGGAGTCTTGGTCTCTGTTTCTTGCTTCTTCAGGAAATGCAGCTACCATTGGGTCAGTCTTTAAGTAGCTGGCCCATTAGATTATTTATATAGAATATCACTGTGCTGAAGAAAGGGTATTATTGATCCTATTTCCATAGCCAGGATACTCAGCTGGAACGTAAAAATGTCCTTTTCTGAGTTGGGAATAAAAAGGAGCTTAAACTAAGGACCCGTTTATGCAGGTAACTGCACAACTACTGAGCTATGACTGCTCTGGGTGAGGCCTCTTTTCTTTTGTTGTGGATAAAAAAAGCTAATATACCCAAAGACTCTTTCCAATGCCAAATTCCTGCTGTGTTAGTTTTACAAATTTTAGTTTAGGGGAAATAGAATTTTCTCCCAGAAGAATGGCTGCTGAAAAATTTTCAACCTGTTGCTTTCAATCTATAGCTGTTGATAACAATCCCTTCTTTACATAGAGAAAATTCCCACTGTTCAGTTATTTTCGTGGTCGTTTCTCCCCACAGCAGGTGTAAGGAAACATGAAGGCAGAATGTCTTGTTTTCTATTTTATAGTCACTTCTCTCAGAAATAGAAAACATTTCCTCTAAATTCTTATTTCCTTGTTTCTGAAAATTTTCTATTTCTAATTGCAAAACAGTTCTACTCTTCCTTTAAACTAAATTCAAGTTAATTGCTTCTCAGCTGAATATCAGAAGAGAAATTTGTGATCAAAGGCATAATGCCAACTTATTTTCAAATGATTTCCTGTCCCAAGTTTTTCAAGGCATATTGATATTTTCAATTTTGGGGAAAAGCTTACAATTCAAAACTCCTATTGCAAACATTCATGCAGTTAAATGCTGATGCTGGTACAGGCACTATATAAAGATATGGTGCCACCCTTTGCCTCAGAACACTTCCAATGTGGGCAGATAGCAGATTCACAAACCTACAGGGACAGCAGTATGCTAAAGCATTTGTAATTATATTCAAATATATATCAGAGTTTTGCCATATTTTATTTTGTATAAATACAGGTAGCTTCTGCAATGTCCAGATATCACTTTGCACTGCCTTAAAAAAAGTCTTAATATTCCCAGTACCATAGAATTACATATCATGGAGATATAAGGGAATATAAGGGTGGTAGCTTTTCAGATTTTTTTAATAAGGTGGCTACATTTTGTCTCCCTGCCAGCTTTTTCCATATGTTGCCTTTCTAAAACCTGCCTGTCAGTAGGATACCCTTGAGAGAAGGGACACTGTAGACTTCCATTCATTGTAAAGAAAAGAAGCACAAAAAAACCAAACAAAAAACCCCAAAAGAACAAAAAAACCAAAAAAACACACTTACAAAAAGTACCTACTTTTGTAGTCACATTCCTGGCTATGAGGAGATAGGGTCAGCAAGTCAGCACTGATCTCCTGTGACCTGACCTAGGACCTTTCATGGTCATCATGTTCAGGGAAGTGCTACTGAGTAGATTAGGCCAAATGCAGCATTATGTCTGCTGCACTGAAACTGGAAAGTTATCTGTCCGTTCTAATACCTTATCACATAACGTGCTAGGACCTTTTGGAGTTTTGTCCCCCCACAGAAATGAGTATTTTCTAACTTTGCAGATTATGTTGATTTGGAAAGAACAGTATTTAACATTTTAATTTTGAGCTGGAGATACTTTTAGTGAGGTTTCAAGGAGGATGGTTAATATGCTATTGCTGGTAACCTGCATTATTTTTCATTAATCTGCTGGTTACATCACAGTATCCTTGCATGGTGTCATTCCCTTTTCTCTCCATTCCTCCAAGATATTTCTAGCACTTAGGTTCTCTGCTGTAACACAGTCCCAGGTAGAGATTTCTATTATTCCAATAATGGAATTATTCTAATAATGGTTAGTTTAATGAGAAAATCTTAAAGCAATTCTTAAACTCTTTGTAAAGAAGGATAGATATTATATCCCTCAGAATGACTGGTGGAGAAGTGAATCACAAAATAGTTTCCAGACAAATTTCAAGATAAATTTCAGTTGCTAGTCAATTTAATATTTTCCACGATTACAGGTAATCTTAGCATATTTCAAGTTAGTCTGTTTTGGTACATGGCACTGAAAAAGCAGTATTTCTACTGTTTATTTTAGCCTTAAATTTGCTTTGGTTTGCCCTCTCTTTACCCCTAGTTTCCTGTTTTCATTCTATATGAGCATGCTGATGAACCCCTCTGGAGCAGAAAAAATCACACCTGAGTCTTTAAGGTTTATTGGTTTGTGCTGGTAATGAAGTGGGGCTGGTTGTGACAGCCTGAAGGAGCTGGGGCAGGCATGTTCAGGTATCTGCTTTTGGTGAGAAGATGTGAGAAGGGAGTATTGGTAATGAGGAGCTCAGCTTTCAATAGTGGTGAGCTGTGCAGAGAAGGCGTGCAGAGATTGAGTCTCACAGCAGAAAAACAGTATGGGATGCAAGACATCGAGACCCTTGCAACCCATATTTATCAAGAGAAGAGTTTTTGCGCTGTGTGACTTGTGACTTTCAACTATTTTATCTGTATTAATAAATTGTGGAGGAAGAACATGAAGAGATCCATTTACATGGTGTTCCTCCTGTGTTAGGGGGCAAAACAGTGGCTGTAATAACCCCTCTTATGACTGGGGATGAGTTCCAGAATAAATCAGAGAATAAAGGAACAACAAAGAAACGGCAGAAGCTTTTTGGAATTAAAATGAAAATACTTGGTGGAAGAGAAAGCAAACAGTGAGATTTTATTAATATGTGGTGAAACATCCTGTCACAGTACATTGTATAGTTAACCTTTCTGAACCACTGGAGATTTATTCTGGTTGGCTAAATGTGAACTGTTTAGCAAAGCTTAGAGATCAAATAACTAGCATTACCATTGAACACCACTTATAAACATCAAACTCAAAAACTTTAAAGTATTTTCAATTTTTTTATACTTTTCCCTTTTGTCGCTATTCTCAAAATGCATGAATATACCTGTGAGTATTAACTGAATCTTATCTAGTGGTTGTTTTTTTTTTTTTAATGGGTGGTGTGCTTTAAAAATTCTTCTGTTGATTTGCCTTCATTAGTATTTTTGTGGTCTCTGCTGTCATAACCTGAGCAGAATTTGGACATTCTCTGTGTAGATATATACCTCAAAATTAAATACCAGAGGTTCACATGAAAATATTTTGGCAATAACTAATGAGTCCCATGAAACCATAGGTACATTTTATTTACATAAAATTAATTATTTTTTGCTTTTCTCTGTTATCCATGACCTGCTAGAACCTCAGAACAAATGTGTAGGCCTTTGCCTTTAGCTCATAAAGGTAGTGTTTTAAGGTGTAATAAGTAGTTGTTTCAAAACTAAGTACTGTGTTTAGTATATGAACAAATATAATTTTTATATGTGCACTAAATTTCAAAGCCATTATTTAACATCTTGGTAGAAGAAGAATCTACAACTTTACATCTCTGCAGATTCTGACCTGTCTTTACTGTGGTTGTACAGGGCAGCAACAGCAGTGTGGTCATGGGCTCTCTTAAAGTGTTATAATGATGTCTTCTTGTAGTTAGCTGGCTTTCCATGCTCCAGCCAATGAAACAGATATTACACATTCAAGCAGGATTATACATCTGGAGGTCTAGGCAATATTTACAAGGGATGAGGCTTATTTTCTTATAGCAACTGTAACTGAGAGGATTACTAAAGCACTGAGTTGGTGTCAGAGACTAGGATTTATTCCTTACTACCTGTATCACTTTGGACAATTCACTTAATCTCCCAGTGCTTCAATTCTCTGTTCAGAAATAGGGACAAAAATGCTTCTTACCTTGCAGATATTTCAGATGTATACACTGCAAAAAGAAACATTGAGGGGGCAATTCTCTGTTAAAGGACACTCTCAGGAGCACATATGCCAGTCTGACAGGGAATCATGAGGGGTGTGCTGCCTTCTGGGAGCTAAGGTCCAAGATGCTGTCAAGAGGGTGCTACAGCTTGTCAAGAGCACAGGCTTCTGTCCATTGCTACCCTTTCATGCGGGAATAAATCACACTGCAAGCCGGAACCTGGACAAAATCAAAGAAAATTACAAAGCTCTGGATGTACAACCAAAGTATTGGTACCCAATTTATATTTTCTTGCACTTTACCAGTTAGAGAGAAGGGTGCAGCCAGAAACAGACATATTATGCAAACAAACTTCTGGCTTAGTGGCTGGTGCTGTCTTGAGGATTTTAGCTTTTACAACAGGATATTCTTTGGTTATTATAGTCTATCAGGGAGGAATGGGATACTTCTGTCTAGAAGGGGCAACAGAATCTTTGGCAGTGGGATATCCAACTTGGTGATATGGTCTTTAAATGGAAGGACTTAGGGGGCAGGGTTCAAAGATTTGTTGTTTCCTCTAAGGTGATATCAATGTAGAAAACCATAATGGGTTATGGTGCCTCACTTTCTTGGTTAATCCACAGGCTAGGACAGAAGAAGGAAAGGAGTAGTAAAGGAGAAGGACAGGAGGTGAGACCAGGTAAAAAAAGATTGTTCTCTGAGATCTGAGAAATCAGAAGTTCTGATAGTGAATGACCCAGGAACGGAGGGCTAGACATGTCAGTGGGGTTGTTTGATGGAAAGATAGGACAGCATAATCTCCCACAGTCCCTCCAGAGCTGAATGTCCAGAGCAACCCTCAGCTACCATTCTAACAGTGGGAAAAGTAACAGAGACTACTCAGTCTCTTGGCTTTCTGCTGTTCAGTCATAGGGAGACCAAGGTTGGACAATCAACTTTGTCACCTGCGGAGAACTATAACTTAGTGACCCTGAACCAAACAAGAATGACTTGTACAGTCAGGTTTCCAGAATCTCCAAAGACAGAGATTTCACAGCTTCTCTGGGCATCCTATCTACAGCTTTATTATTGCTGTTATTAAGAAAAAAAAGAGAAAATGTCCTTACCTCAAAACACTTTGGAAGCCACACTGGTGGGCATTAGTAGACTTGCTCCATTCAGTCTGGATTTGGGACTTTCCAATCGCACTTTCAGAGATTTCAGATTTACGAAGTGAACATCTTGACTGTCTTGGTGTCAAAGTAGAATGAAGCTCGTAAATCAAGTGTAAAAGGAAATCTGCCTCACTCAAAATTGTGTGAAATCCTCTTGTGTCTGATGTTACAATCATTTTTTATCAGGAACAACCTGCCAAACTACAGAGAAAATGTAGGTGCAAGACTTTCTGGTGGAAACAATAAATTTATGGAATGAAACTCTGTGCCTTTGCCTCACTGTAGTGTGAGACTACACTTTCTCTCACATAGAAAATGTTCCTATAAATTGTGCAAGTAAACATGGGAGTTTACAACAGAAAATGACTGGAAGTGGAAAACTGCTTACAGTTATCATGAAAAGTTGATTGAACAAATAGGCTCTATAGCAAAATGCTCTTTTTCCATATTTTTTAAACAAACTTTTCATTTAGTTACACTAACCTCATATTTCTTCTTTAGTTTTGTGGTGACCTCATTTGAGATAGGTATTAAAATATTTAAGTTATATCACACCAAGCATTGATACCTCTTCAAATTTATTAGATCCTGACATTTACGGCATACAGTGGAGGACAAGAATTGTGAATGTGTGGCTTTGAAATTACCATCTTCTGAGTTGCCCTGATCAGTGAAAAGTCAGACTAGAAAAAGCACCACTGAAGTAATGCATTCCCTCCTTACCATGTTCTCATTTTAGTTTTCCAATCTCAAAAGTCAGCATCAGAGTAAGTTTCAATATTAATATAGTTTGCTATTTGGTTAAGTAGTTTGATTCCATCATTAACAGAGGTGTTTTCTTTTAAATTTATTGGAGCTTTATCTGATCTAGAAGAAAGGATGGCAACTCAGCACTGTATGTTGGAGTGGATGATGGCTGTTTTCCCCAGAATAATGGGTTTGGGGAAGAGGGCTGTGGGCAGAGATTTGTGTTTATTCTCACAGCTGTTTGTGCATCTCATGTATCAACAAAAAAAGCAAAAAGCTCTTTCTTAGTTAGTTCAGCCAAAATTTGGGTGACTGACTAATAGTCTTGCAAAGGGTCATGTGGAATTTTTGCTAGATTTTTTTGACTTATTAATGAACAGTATAAGAAAAGCATGCCCAAACTTTATTTCAAATGCTTCTTGTTTTTGTTGCTCACAACTCCCATTTATTAGATATACAAAAAACAGAGCAGCTGGAATATTTTGAAGGAAATAGGTGGTGTATAAAACTTACTTCCCTGCATGATTTCTACTTTATTTATGAAATGAAACCTGCAGTAAGAGAAATCTTATTGGCAGAACACATACACATTAAAGGCTTATCAACAAGAACTCTAAAGAATATTTCTATTACTTTAATTTCTTTAATTTCTTTGTATTAGTACATTTCCACTGCATTTATGAAGCAATATTTTATATCACAGTCTGTGGTATATGTAGTCTTGTATCAGTGCTTAAAGAGCTCAAATCCCATTAAATTGTAATGGGCATGGTTATTGCATGTGATTGATAAAAGTTAGAAATAAAAATTTGCACTTAAGTCATTTTTTGGTCATCAGGGGCAGGTAAATGAGTATTTTGGGATAAGACAAAGCTCAGACTATTAATATATTATATACTTGACATTCAGGATAATATATCATGTATACACATACCACATACACTAATATAATTTTTCTAAATTATGGAGTATGGAGTGTTCAACATGATATTCAGGTAACTGAATAAATACATTCAGACAATAGTAAACACCTGCAGAACAGTTAGAGCTAGAATGGTTTTGGAAGAGCACTACATTTTTGTCTGTCATCTATCCTTTTTCTATGGAAGCTGTAAGGCACCTGGCCACCACTGTAAGGATCTGAAGAGAACGAAGGAACTGATCTTCAAGCATGCTAGAAGAAAATGGGAAATTACTTTGTTCCCTTGCATCTTTACACACTTTATGTGGAGTTGGCTGGAAGAGTGGGGAATGTATGCTGTAGTACCAGAACAAGTAGCAAGGATTAGTAGTAATAGGATGATATTTTCTGGAAGTCCTTTGATTTCAGTGATATCCCTGAGATAATGTACCTGTTTAGGCCACTTTCCAATGCAGAACACTTCTGTACCTTCAGCTTTAGATATCCTCTCCAGGCGCACCTCCAAACATTTCTCTGGAAAGGTGACTGAAAACCAAAGACACTGACAACTCAAATTCCACTTACCATCAAGAAGCACACCATCAGGTTCTAGGACTACTAAAAAACAAGTTCAGATTTAAATCAATTGAACAATTGCCTCTTTTGAAGAGAAGGGCAAAGGCAGTTTTCTTTATTATAGGAATACATTGCAAGCTACACCTGCAGTTAATCCATGTTTAACTTCTCTACTATTAAACATGTTTTGTTTGGTACTATAACTGTACTTGATATTTGATACCATAACTGTATTGAATCTAGTTCTTTGGTAAAGTAGTGGTCCCCTTCCTATTCATTGCAAGGCAAAATTCGCAAAATGAAACATTTCTTGACAAGTTTTGTTCCACTTGTGGTGAATCCTCAACTTCTCCAAGCTCTTTTTACATGTTAGCTTAATATTTTGATGTCTTTATTTAAAACAAAATTCTTAAGATGATAAAGAAAGAATATTCTTGGTCATATCCAATTAATCAGATTGAAACAGAAAAAAATAAATTGACAAAAGACAATTGGCTTCTTCCACTGAATTTTAAGTAATCATTGTCATTTTTATCAAGAGATAATTTGGAAGAATTCCTACTTTGTTCCTTGATAAAGAGGCTCAGAATATGGGGAAGTATCAAAAGAAACAAAACTCCCCCCATCCACTAAAGCACCCAAAACACTTTAACACTTTATTTCAAAAGTGAAAGAAGAAAGATTAGCTTCTGAATATATCAAAATACTCTGATCCATTCAGAGCTATATTTTCCTCATATAAACTTAAGAGGCTGAGCATAAAGATTCATTCAAAATCTTCTAACCCATAGTTTGAATATTCAAATACACAATGTACACAATGCAAGTATGGTAAACGTGCTCTTTTGAGCAAGACAGAGGGAACTCCATGCAACATGAGCAAATGTGAGTGTCACTAGCCACTGAGGGTGCATAGCTAGTCAAACTAGAGGATTCAAGAACTGCGGATGTTTTGTAATTAGCTTTGTTATCTGGAAGAGTGGACCATAACATGTACAAGGGAAGGCAACTGTGCACTAATATCCACATATCATTACTGTCCACATAAATTATTTAGCAATAAAATATGTTCCCAGCAGTTTCTCAGGTCATTGAAAGTAAATTAATGAAGTAGATGTAAAAAAGAAAATCATAAACCCGGTTAAGCTGACACATTGGCAACAAGAAGACTCATTCATTTGATACACAGAGGTTTAGGACTAAAGGAGCACTAAGACAGATTAATAAATATGTGCATTATTATAATAGTACAAAAACTTTCTCACTTCTGCCCTCAGCCTTTTTCCTTTTATTTTGATTTTCTTCTGCAGTTCATATACTTTATCGTTCAGAACAATTGGGCTCCAGTTCTCGGTTACAATATGACTTGCTCCCAGACACTGAGCTGATAGGTGACCCAGAATTTCTTGAGTGAAACGGCAAATTTATCTCTGCCACATTCAGAGACTGTATGTGTTGCTAAGCTGGGGGCAAAGGAGAGCTTGTAGAATAAATTTCATAGCTGAAATGATTAAAAATATTATGAACAGATCTATGCATGTTTAAGTTGTTTGCAGCTCTCTCAAAATTTTGGCTGGCAGGCAGTTGTAAACTGCAGAAGGTGATAAGTACTTTCATCGACTCTAAGTTGACTGCCCTTTGAGGCCACCAGCAAGCCGTGTGTGAGGACAGGACATTATTCAGGCTCAGGAAATGATGATCTGCATTTCTGGTCGCCATCTGCTGGTTTCCTGTACAACGACAAGTAATTGGGAAAGGAATCTCTTAATGGCAGATCTGATGTCAGGAGCATTGCTGTGAGCATTTCACTGGCATCCCAATATGGGATGTGTGTGTCCTAGACATGAAAGAATAACATCTACTTACCAATCCTAAAATGCATTTTTGAATGTATACATAGCAAAGATCTTCTTCTCACTAACTGAGAATTTGTCTCCTGTTAAGTCCTTGGTAGCAATAGAGGAATCACTACTGTCTGAGAGAGTCTTACAAGCCCAACTTTGGCTATCACATTGAAACATTTTTCAACATATTGCTTTTTTTCCCCCTTCATTTTATGGGGATATTTTTCTGGTTTTTTTTTTTTTTTCAGTGTTGACATGTTTGCTTAAGATCAATTCCCTTATATTCACTTTTTGGATAACAGTGCACAGAGTTTTACAGCCTTTCCTCTTTTGTCAGGAAATGTCTTGGAAGCAGAAAGGACTTTTTTTGGTGGAGATTACCTTCTCTGTTGGTATTGAGAAGGAAAGTCAAATTTCTAGTCTTCAAGAACATGATGAAGCCAAAGATCCATTGAAAATCCTCTTTTCATATGGGCAGGTTTTCAAGCCTAGATATGCAATTAAAAAACCAAAGTATAATCTCCAGTTGAATATTTTACTGGACCTTAAATCCTTGATGAAAGATTGAGGTCTTGAAAAACTAGAGGACGAAACTGATAAGCCATAGCTAGATTATTGATTTACAATCAATATAAGAAGAATAGGCCTTTATCTAGTAGAGACATTGTGAAACCTAGAGGGGAGGCAAGGGACCAACTATTGAGGTTAGAGATTTGGAATAACAGTAGAACAGATGTGATGGGACTGTGTGTGGGAGCACTCTCCATGTTGGGAGAGCTCAGGTAAAGTCTGGATTCAAGGCAGAAGCTAAGCAGTGGGAAAATAATGATGAGATGATGCTAAACAACATTTAACCACTCTCAGATAGGGAGTACTAAACACACAGAAAGAAAAACCACACAACTGCAACCTACCAAAGAGCATAGTTTCTTCAGCTATTGTCAGTTATGATTTTAGGCTGAATAAACCCTTTTTGGACACATTGTTCTGCTTCCAATTTGTGTACAAGCATGCAGGTATTGGTACTCTTATGGAGTAAAGAAAACTGTGAATGAACACAGTATCTGAATGTGGGAGTGAAGGGAGTTTAATGGCATTTTGAGAGAGAACTTGGTTGTTTGTAATTACACAGTACTGGCTCTGTTTATTGTCCAAATATTTTTGCATAAATTACTACCAGATTTTATCAGTGTAAGAAGTAGAGTAAATAGGAAAAACCTACATACGCATAATAGAATTGTGTATCTATTTCCTGACATTCATTATCATAAATAACAATAGGCTTTTGAAAACAAAAGTATTTACAATATAACAGAGAAAATCAGTCTGTACATAGGTAGATATCTTGTATCGTGGTATAGTGTCAATATATATCAGGTTTAATTTCAGTAGAATAAAGGCTTATTTAGTTATTTTTCTGCTTGCTCCTTTTGCATCCTAGCATAGTTTGAGTTTTAAATAATTTTCAGTCATAATTTATTGAGAGTCCTAATAATATTTTGCTCTTTCACACTGATTCCAACAAGGTTCTGACCTGAATCCTCATGTGTTCCACATCATTTCCTTCTGGAGATTACCAGGCCAAGCCAAAGAGTAAATGAGTTGTAAGGTCAAGAGTTTCTCACTGTGAGACAACTGCTGAATTCCTGGTAGCTGTGATTGCATCTTTCTATTACACCTTAATCACTATTTGACAAATTTCAAACAGAGATTGATAAATTAATGTGACTTATTTTAATTAAGGCAATATGTTGCTTCACTACATGAATATTAAAAATACACAGATCTCAGGAACAGTAAATATGTCTCAAAAGGATGGTAAAATGATGGAGCTTTAATCATGGGTGACTTGTGTAGATATATCTTCTTTGATTTAAGAGTGGGTATAAATCATTACCTCATAGTAACAGGAGAGGAAAAGTAGCTTTGAAATTAATATTAATTTTTTTCATCTCAAAATAAGCCTTTTAAGCCTTTAGAAATAAAAATCTTAAAATCTCAGAGGAGAATTTAATGACTTCACAAATTTTACTATAAAATATACTTTAAAAGCAATAACTCCTTTTTACTCATGCTATTACATTGCTAACTGTTGAATGTAGTTGATGTAAATGGCTATGTTCTCTTCAAGAATAATATAATTTTTGCAGGTGTCTGGGAACAAAGGAGTCAGATTCAGAAATCCCTATTGTCCATCTTATTTCTGATATTTCTACCGGAATTATTCTTTTTATGTAAGGAAACACCCAGACCAACACATTTTAAGCAGCAGAGCTTTGGTGAGGTTATGTTAAAACACACTAAGTTCCACAGCAGTGAAAAAGAGAGGGATAAGTCTAATACTTGCAGGCCACTCTAAAAGATTAGGTATTCATTTAAAATTCAGATTTGGCAGTAAAAACAGAATAAGGCTCTGACGGTGCTTCTGTATGATCAAGAGGAAAGTATAATCACTCTTTCACTACACTCACTATAGGAATACCTGCGTGTTCAATTACTCATCAAAACTATGGTTTGTATTAAGATCTCAGGCAACTAAGGCTAAAGTCTTTTTTGGTTCATTTTTGCCAAATCTCAGGAAAATGTTTGTTGTTTCCATCTTGTAGATGCAGAAGGTTAAATACAACCTCTACCCAAATTTGCATGGCCCTGTGTACAAGGGATACAAGGGATATGTTGTCTGGTGACTCTTTGTTTTCCTAGCTATATAAACTCTACATTTTCTAGAGATTAATGGAAAGCAACCACCTTAATGAAAACTAATTT
The DNA here is from genome assembly GCA_037013685.1 of Acridotheres tristis. NCBI lineage: Eukaryota > Metazoa > Chordata > Aves > Passeriformes > Sturnidae > Acridotheres > Acridotheres tristis. Next base: position 25,148,234 of record CM072886.1, read on the forward strand.
TTGCATAATAAATGAAGTTGATTCAAAGCACAAGACAGTAAAAAGATCTAAGTTTATGATATTACTTAGGCAAATGGCTATAAATATTAACTTCTAAAGTAAATTTTTGTTTACATTACATCAAGATAAACAAGGGATGTCTTTAATGCCATCAGACTTCTTGAAAATCCAGTGAGCTGTTGAAATAGTTCCTCTGACAATATACGCTATAATATCAATTTTCATTTAAGTCTGCTGTAATCCTTGTTTGCTTTAGAGATTATAGACATAGTTGATGTGGGAATGAAACGCCAAGTATAGGTCAGATGATGATTTAAGTTACTAAACCTTTGTAGCTCTCTTTCTACCAAATCTTTCAGTAATATATGAACTCAAACATCTATAGATTCTAGTACAGCAGTTCAAAATTAATCCTTAAAACAGGTGGGCCTAAGATTGACTTTGGTATAAATGTAGAAGCAGAGTTTGAATATAATGTCAGTGATTAGAATTCACAGGGCATTCCACTCAAGATTAATCTGGAAATTGAGCATGTAGGGCGTAGTTGGAGGAAGTCAGTTATTGAAATAAAATACATTTTTAAAGTAACTAAAATGTGCTGATGACACAAATGATAAGGGAGGGATATAGAAGAAGAGAAACGTGCTACCTAATTTGTAAGCAGAAGAGTGATAGCAATGTCCTCCATTCTAACAGTAAAAATACTATTGTAATAAAAAAATATCACTTTAGGATTTGCAAATAGGAACAACAAATAGATATGTCCTGTGGTCCTTGTTATCTAAGATAAATCCTCCATCCATGTTCTCAACTTGGGCTCAAACCAAATTCAAAATACTTTCATATCTCAAGAAAGCCCAGTTGACTCTATTAAATGATGAAAAGCACAGCATTTCTCCTAACTGCAGGTTGATACCAGATATATTTTTTTCTTAGATTCTAGGAAATGCTAGCATATTCTATCCCTGTCATAAAAATATCCAGCCAAATTGCAATTTTCATGTCTATTTCATAAAAGATTTCATGTCTAGCAGAATATAAAATGAAATCTTACCGAGGGGGTTTCAGCACTGCAGTGGTTGGGGCAACTTGGTATCTCAGTTTGCTGCTCTGGGGTATGTTTAAACTGCATATTGTAACTTGGATCAGAGCTCTAGGAATTTCCCTGCTGAAATGGACTTGTGGGCACAGGTCTCCTTGAAAGAAAGAAAGAAGGGAGGAATCCAGTAGCAGGTATTTACAGAGTGATTTACAAGTACCTGATAAATGGTATTAGTGCTTTGCTACAAAGTCACTGTGTTTGCTGTATTTGCTGTCTTAGGTGGCTCAGCTAACAAACTACTGAGAGATTCTGCAGTAAACAAAAGATTGATAGTCATTCAGAGGAAGCTGGAGAAAAAAATGAGAGGCTGAGAGGAGGATTTTGAGGTTACACAACATTACGTTTTTTACTTAGGGAATACTAATGATTATGTGCTCAGCGCTGTCATCTCCTTTAGTAATCAGTAAAGTGTTAAACCTCATTGCTTTGTACATACCATGAAGACTAGCTTTCTACTTCATGATAATAAAAAATGCTTTAAAATGCTACAGAAACTATGCTTGCATTTTAAAACATGATCGGTCAAGGCAACAACTTGAGGTGAGCAGGGATGAGCAGTGGTGAGACACTGGACAAATTCTATTTTTCAAACATCAGTGCAGGTGGTAACATTGAAATACTAGAACACAGAAAGGAGGACTGACCCAAACATACTGAAATTAGGCTGACTTTTGTATGACAGGAATGGAATCATCTAATAATAAAGTATTAACACTCTCTGTAGAAGCAGTTAACGCCTATCTGGGCTGAATTAGGAGACCAGGGTGAGAAATGCTAATGACTTGTTTTAGTTTATTAACAATGAAAACATAATGTTTATGAAGGACTGAATCTAGGCACTACACTTCTCCTCAGCTTTCCCATTTGTGAGTACTGCAGCCAGCAATATTGCAGCCAGTATGGAATCCACATTGTACATCTAAAAATAATATTTCAACAAAGTCAGCATTTGGACAACTGAATGCAGTCTGAGCCCTGATGTTGTTTGGAAGGAGATTCTATGGTGGTTGTAGTATAAGATACAATCACTTTTCCTCCTATAAGGTATGCAATAGAAACATCCTTAAGTTCTTGAGTTACTTTTCCTTTTCCCAGATGATGGAGTGCTGCACTATGTTGTGTTATCAATGCATAGAGAGACTGAAATTGCATTGGCTTGCTTTTGCTGCTGTATTTCATACTGCTGTCTAAATTGCTTTCTACTATCTCTCCTGTCTAGACTGTCTAGGTTTCTTTCTGCCTGGAAAATTTATGGTTTATGTTATTTTGTCCCCATCTAATTGTATTAGCCTGATTTTTTTTCCCTTTGTGTCCTGACCACATTTCTAAATCTTATGTTTTTTTCCCTACCATCTTGTCCTCTTGTCCTTTCCAGTTCATTCTTACTGTCATAGGCTCATGTCTTTCATGGAGACAGGTAGCAAAATTACTGAGGATCAAAATTTTAATTTATTTATTAATTAGGTTTTTAGAATGAATGGGGGCATGCATCTTACTGGGAACAGATCATGGAAAAAAATCTGAGAGTGAAAAAATTCTAGAACTCCTTCAGTACTTCTGAAAATGTTACTTACAAGAAAGTAGATCTAGGGGGAAGATCAAAGCATAAAAAATAGAAGAAACTTGTTAATGTGAGTTACTGAAAAGACAGGAAGAATTTGGACATGGAGGATGCCCAGAATTTATTTACTTTACACTAAGCAAATACAAATATTTTACAGAGTTTATATTTCAGATGGAAAATAATAGTGACAAAGGATAAATAAAAATAAAGAATAAACAACTCAGACGGGCATCCAGAAAAAAGGTATATCCAAATAAAAGGAAAGAGAATGATGAACAAAAGGGTTAATTCTTAAAACTAAGAGAAATAAAGAGTACAGTGAAAATAGCTAAAAGATGAGGAATCTTTCACTTTGTAAATAAAAATAGAAATACAGCTTTCAGTCACATTAATAATGAGATAAAATGTGGAGGCTTATGCAACACATCAAAAATATCAGGAATGTGTATGAGGCTAAAACAAGTCTGTGAACCAGAGCGGAAATGAATATTTTAATTACAGTTTTAATTCAGAGAGTAACACATATATGTAATGCATATATGTATGTACTCATGAAACAACATATTGAATAATGAAAACTGCCAAATTTGGGATGAAAACACACATCTAGAGAGTCTGGAGTGGCTGAGGGAGCTGAGGGTGTTTCACTTGGAGAAAAGGAGGCTCAGGGGAAGCCTCATCATTCTCTACAGCTGCCTGCAAGGAGGTTGTAGGCAGGTCAGACTCTAATCCCAGCCAGCCACCAAAAAGACAAGAGGACAAAGCCTCAAGCTGTGCCAGGGGAGGTTCAGGTTTGATATGAGGAGGAATTTCTTCATGGAATAGGTTATTAAGCATTGGAAGAGATTGCCCATGGAGACTGGGGAGTCACCGTTGCTGGAAGTGTCCAAGAGACAATTGGATGTGGCACTTAGTGCCATGGTCTAGTTAACAAGGTGGTTGATCAGTCTAAAGTTGGGCTTGATGACCTTGGAGGTCTTTTCAAATCAAAGATTCTGTGATTCTGTGAAAACAATATTTGGGGTCCTAATTGCTTAGAATTGAACCAACTTTTAACAATGCTAAAACAATTGGAAAATAATTTGCAAATCAAACAGTGATTATTTCAGTTAGATCTATCCTAGGGAATTGAATTTAGGACATAGAATGCTACAAATAAAATACTAAAGATGGTATCGACTTTTGAAAAAGGAAGTAGTGGGGAAGTGGTCAGGAAATATCTGCTCACTGTTGAGAATGCTATATGTAGGAAGCAGGTGTAAATGGAAAGTAAACTTAAAATTACAATGTTTTATGAAGGGTAATTTCTAATAAATTAATATAATTACTGCTAAGATAACTGATTTTTTTTAAATGATATATTTATTAACTTTCTTTGGTCATGTTTAAGGAAGTGCTTCTGATTTAATGCCACAAGTAATTGTTGAAGTGAAGACAATGGGGTGCATGGAGCTTGTTGTATGGTGAATAAAAAGCTGGCTAAGACAAAGATGATAATTCCTTGATATTAATTACAAAGGAAATGGATCAATCACTTTTTGTTTTCTTTGGATGCTGGGTGTTTTTAAAACCTCTGTTCAATATTTTCTTTAATGGGCTTGATGTTTTAGAAAAGTAGAGTTTATACCAATCCAAAACTTTCTACTAGTGTGAGGAACCACATGGTTGTCATGTGGTCTATCTTCACGGGATGGATAGCAGTGAGACAGAGCAGTACAAGATCATGTATTTTGGAATGGATAGCATAATACTTCTTATAAACAAAAGTAGTTAATCAACTTAATGTGATGGAAGGACAAACGTAAACGAAAAAAATTATGGTCAAATTTCAGCCATGGAAAAAGGTGGTAGTCTTGCAATATATTGTGTGGAATATTTTCAGGAGAAATATTCCAGGCACTGCATAGTTGCTTTACAAAGTTATTAGTAGGAGCACGTTTAAAATACGGTATTACTCTGTTAAGCAATCTGTGTTTAGAACAAACTAACAAAATCCTCCAAGACTGGAACAGGAGCAAAGGAGGACTACTTGTATAACTAGGGGAAATGGAAGACTTATCATATATAAAGAGATTAAAGGGAATTGATTTGCTCAGCCTAGCAAAATAAAAGTTGAGAAGGGTATGATTATTTTTCATAAATACATTCAGGAAATAGATGCAAAAGCATAAATACTGAAGGATCGTACTTGCAGAAAATTAAACGGATACAAATGTATAAATTTAAACTAGAAATTAGAAATAGTTTCCTAATCAACAAAGAAGGATTTGGATAGGCTTAGCAATGGAGGAATCTAAATTGCTTCTAAACTTGATGAAGCAGATGAGTTCATGGAAGGTATTTGCAATATGACAGGAAGGATTCTGATGTAAAATGCAAAGAATTTTTTTGTCTGGCTTTTTTTTCTTTAGTCTTGCTTCACTCAAAATGCTTTTATTCCCTCCATTCCATTATAGTAGTTTCAATGAAAAAGACGCAACAAAACTCAGGTTAAGTTTTGTGCAGTAATTTCTTCTTCCACTTTCAAAGTGGTCCTAAAAAGTTATTCCATCTTGTCATCTCTGAATAGTAGATATAAGAAAGAATACAATTCTAATTAACTATTCCATTAAAAAGTGGATATGTCTGAATGTCAACACGCATTGTGTTTTTCGTGTGTTATTTTAAAATGCCTTTATTTCCTTATTTACTTTTCAGTATTTCTGCCCACCCTCAATCCTCATGTCTTACACACACAATATTAACCGTTCTCCAGTGGTTGTCAGATATACAGGTTAATAAATCTTAAAATTAGAAAACATTGCTTAGAGTCATAAAAAAGATGAAAAAAAAAGAATAGCATGGTGTGGTACTTACTTGGAAGGGGGAATTGAAGGATTTGGGAAACTATTTCAGTGATACCAGGTCATCCTTTTGCATGGCTTCTTTTGATAGGAGAAGACAGGGAAAGTCAAACAACCCAAATGAACATGGTGAGATGTGACTATGAAAAAGTGTCCAATACAGTCCTGACTTGTATTTATGACTGTCCAGAGTAACAGCTCTGTGCTGTAAGTGCAGAGATTCAAACTAATATTTTTAGATTCACAAACTGTGCAGGGACAGTAAGAACATTGTGCGTAAGCTAAATAGGAAAAAGTTGAGATGATCATACAATGAACATACTTAGGTACACAAATATTTTAGACGAGATAGGTTGTGAATGCCTAGGTTGTGGGAACCATTTTGAGGATTCCCATTGAGGAATCCTTTTGAGACCTACACATTGAAAGTTCCAAAGCATTTAGACATATAAACATCAGAAGAAACACTAGTAATATGGGAATATAATTCGGAAGCAAATGGATGTTTTATCCAAATTTTGGATATAAGCATCAAAGATCATCTAAGTTCCACTGCTGAAAATCAGATATTGGATTATTTGTATCTTGTTTGGTAATTTTTTCATTTTTTAACATGGCTGATATTCTTTTAGTATGATAGATAAAATAATATACGAATAAATGACCGCATAAATACAAAGTCAATATTTTTAGATATTGAGCTATTACAAATGTTCTCTGGAGAAAAAACCAAAGGGGGAAAGGGCTAAAAGTGGTAATTCACCTGAGAATAAAATTGTCCCCAGCATAAAGAGGAAGAAAGCATAGTGGTCTCTTAAAGTACTCAATGAGCATTGAATTCTGACCAGGGGATTCATGAGGACATAACTGAAATCACATTGGTTCTCCTTTCCTGCACTCCTTCCGGGTTGGGGACTTCAATTTGTATCATGGGGTCTTGCTGTGCATGCACTTGGAATGTTCAAACAACATAAGCTGAACATTTATTTTTAAAAATACAAGTTTGACTACAATTTCTTAATAGGGTTGGTAATAATAAATATAATATAATATAATATAATATAATATAATATAATATAATATAATATAATATAATATAATATAATATAATATAATAAATATAATATAATATAATATAATATAATATAATATAATATAATATAATATAATATAATATAATATAATATAATATAATATAATATAATATAGTATAGTATAACATAACATAACATAAATATTATATTATTTATAATTCAGTGCATAAGTGAAAGGATTATCACAAAGTTTGAACCTGACACTTTGGTACAATGCAATTTTGAAGAGAAGACTTCTGCCAGATGTGCTGATCAATTCTGTCCCCTATTAGAGCTGACAGTGCTAAATAAAAAGCTTTTAAACAAATCTTAATAATGGCAAAACCACTTGCAATACTATGCCAGGCTATATCCTGTCAATAAAGAAAACAGCTTCTGAGTGGTAAGTGGTAAATACCCACAATATTGCCCATCATATTTGCATTGAGAATCAGTTCAGTGTTTGCTAACAGAAGTCTTGTCTTATTTTCATATACAATGGAATTTTTGCTAATGGTACCACAGTGACATTGAGATCTAGAATATCACTGATAAAATATATATGGAAACACAAACAGGCTCACTTAGGCTTCTTTGTTGGGCTTTTGTTCTTCTGAATACACTTTCATTCATCTGAAAGAAACAGTATAATTTTGCCATTATTTAGAGGAAAATATGTTGTCGTGTCCTTTGAAATTGTAAAACTATTAGGATAAGATGAATATATCTTTGAACATATGGTAATATGGGTCTTGGAAATATGAAAGTATTAACTGTGTTTTCATTACAGCAAACTCTATTGCCTTGAAATAATGTTCAGATTGACAGTTTTGCTTTGTAGGGGTCCATATAAACATTTATTTGGTTTTGGTACCCTTAGAATAACATCTGCTGATTTAAATATTTTTCTGTTGTCTTAGCAAAATTCTTTTAGAACTGCTGTCTGAAACTCCCTCAGTATCATATGATGTCCAGAAAACCTAAAAATTAGATATATTACAAAGGCATCACACGATTTTTCCAGACTTGAGATTCATGAGCACTGAAGAATGTTTTTTTAAAAGAAGAATTTAACACTTCTGAAATTGACTAAAAGTTGAAAGACTTTCTAGTTTAATTTGCAAATATCATGCAGGTTTTTGTTGTGATAAGGAGGGGCCAAGGTTGTAGAAAACATGGACATGAAATTATTTTGAGCTAAGATTAGAGTTAGCATGGATTTTCAAGAGTCTAGATAAGGTTGGGGACAAAAAGTTTTAGAAGGATAAAGTAAATAGCTGCATATGAACTATCACAAAGCAAAAAAAAAGCTACTTATATGCTTTAGACACCTCTAATTAAGGAATCCTGGGTAACTTACCCAGCCTACAGCATCATTGTCCTCATTAGTGTACTGTCACCATCATCATCATCTCCATCCTACCTAACAACAAAGCCTGAGAGATTTGCCATCACAGTATTGGGCATCCCATTTCTTTCATTCTCAGACTGCTTTGAGACAATGTAAATCTCAGCTGCTATTCCCCAAGGAGCCTATTTAAAAAGCAGAGCACAGGAGGGGTACTCTGTTGTTGGCAGCTCTCATGGCTTACACAGATGGTCTACTGCATTACAGAGCCCACTGTGTCTTTTAAAAGTTGGTTTCATTCCTACATGCAGAAGATTAAAGTAAGAAAGTGTCAATCACAGATGTGCAGATTGCCAAGTCTGAATGGCTTTTGAGTTCCTGGGTAGCAGCCACTCAGGTATCAGAAATCAAAGAAAAATTAATTAGCAGAGAATGTATCTACACCATGACCATGCAGATCTCAGAAAAAATCCTGTGAAGATGAGTGAAGAGCAGAGATACTCTTGTGCTGGAACTGACATGTCAGCCAGCCTGGGTCCACAAGCAGTGATTGGAACGAATAATTGTCTCAGAGGGTCTTTTCCACTGAGATGTGACAGTGTGGAAACACGGCTTGTATGCGGAAACTTATTGATTCTTCTGAATACTGCCTTACAATTCAGCACTCAGTGTATGTGCTGCATATGCAGTGTTGACCTGTTGCAAAGTTCTTTTATGTTCTCCAGCTATCCAGTACTCCCAGTGTTCAGAGACTTATCTGTGTTTAATGTAATCAATACAGAAAAGCCAATGAAAATATATATAAAGGACAGAGCTACTGGGTTAAATATTTTAAATTTTTCCATTTTAAGGATTATTCCCATTTTAAACTGCAAAAGGTTAAGACCATATCACAAGGTTTTGAAGCACATGCCTTGCCCTGAATTAGTACTTGCTACAGTACTGTGTTTCCAGAGAACTGTTTTTTAATAGTTTTTAGAAAGTCCTCTAGTGGAACAATTTGACAGTGGGAAAACAGTCATATGTTCAATAAAATTGACACATCTACATCAATTCCACTTGCCCTTTTTTTCCAGAAAATATTCAAAATCTTTAGTTCTGATGTGATTAGAGTGATCATATTGGTTTATTATATGACACTTCAACAGTTAATTTTTTCTGAAGTGGGCCACAATATAATAGAAAGTGATTAAGCTGAACTTGAAAAGAATGCTTGAGCTTTACTGAAGCAGCATTTGTTTGAAGTGAACATATTTATAAGACAAGGGATTTACCACTTTTTAAAATTTTATCACAGTTTGAGGAGCCAGCTAGACCAAACTGTTTATAAAAAATTCTGCTTGACCTGCTCTGCTACTCAAGGAATAAATGAATGCTCTAAGGGAACAGTGACTGTGGAGCCAGTTCTTTCCCTCCTGTCTTTGTAATTTGTACTTAGCCATGTGTAACCCTGCACATTATGGGCAACATGTGATGTCAGCAGAAGCAGCTGCCTGATTAAGTGCTACCCACTGCAGAGAGTGGGCCCTGGGCTATGATTTGTGGGGCAATACTCATAATAGTGAGATAACTACTGTGTTTACTGTAACTTGGAGGGTGTATGTAACATTTTTAAAGGCAAGGAGAGAAACAATATAAGCCTCATTAGTACCTTCTTGGCAAATTCTGAGAATATATCCATAGACATCTTTGATATATCTCATCCTGTTATCTTCAAGATGCTCCTAGTTTGAATATAGTTCCACCTTCACTGTGAGTTAATAGGGTAAAGCTATATGTCAAATCTATAGTGTCATCAGAAAGATGTTTTTTCACTTGAACTGATATAAAACCTTTCCAGTGTCCTTTCCTCTCCATCTGAGATATAAGAAACAGCTGGAGCGCCAGGTTTTAAGAAAACAAAAACCACAGAAACGTTATTTGACTTATGAACTGGCATTTTGAGATGCTGTTGCTTTAAATATGTGATAAATTTCTGGTTTTGCTTAGTAGCAATGCTGATTTTCTGAGAATTAAGGCGCAAGATGATGACACTCAGAGTTAGCATGTGGGAATTGAACAGCTTTCTTAACTGTTTCAGCCTAACTCCTTAGAGCAGACAATTAGACCCACTGGGCCAAGCAGTACTCTTGCCTCTCAGCCTCCCTAGGTGTGCTTCAGTAAATCTCCTGGGGCATAATATGGAGTTAAACCAGGCTCTGATTGTTCTTTGTAGTCCTTCAATTTTCTGCTTTGTAAGAGGCCAGTGAGGAGGCAGTATAAGAAGGCACGTAGAGCCTCCTGATAATGTGCTGCTTTACAGCAGGCTCAGGGAGACTGCAGCCAGCTGGAGGTGATTTCCAGCTACCTAGGGAGTTGTGCTTTCAGGGAATGTGGTTCTATTGCAGGTGAAAAATGCTGACTGGGTCGAGGCTCAGACCTTGGTCTACAGCCATGGCAGGAGCAGGTGGACACCTGAGCTGCACATGTCCTGGGAAAAACTCTCTGGTGCTGCTAATGTGGGGAGGTGGGCAGAACAAGATGGCCTGGTGATGAGCTGTACTTGCAAAAATTATGCAAAACTGGGCATCACATTCATAGTTATGGTGTCATCAAAAAGTCCTATGTCCCAGTGAATTCCAGTGGCCTATACCTTGAGTGGGTACAGTAGCATAACAGGGTGTTGGTACTACAGGATGAAAGGAATATATTTCTCTTTCATATGCTACCTCATTATTACTCACCACTCATGGGCATTGTGTGTTGCTGATTTTTTGTTCATTCTGCTCAGTCTTGGAGACTTTAAACACCTGTCTGAATCTACATAAAAGTAATTTTTCAGAAGTCTGATTTCTGGGTCCATAAGATCACAAAAAGATCTTTTATCAAAAGAAAACCCCACAAGCCTTGAAATAATGCCAGCTGTGGCAGTTAGAATCACTGCTGTTAGATATCATTGTTAGATATGCTGCCATGATGCATCAGGATGAGTCCCTGCATCTTGTGGTTCTGCTTGTGTCCCTGCTGAGTGCACGTTATGCCAGCCAGAATATCTGACGTGAGGGTTCAGAGAAAAAGTCCCAGTTATAGCATGCATGAGGAGTAAATTTTATGTAAATTGTACCTGGGGACTTTTACCAATAATCCTTGCTTACACAGAAAGGGGAGGAGAAAAATGTAAAAAAAAAAGAGACAAACATCACAGCTTCTTGTTGCTCTCATGAGGTCTGCAAGAAAATTGATTTCAGTGAGTAATTTTTTGTTTGCTTATGGCTTGTGCTAGCCATAAAAGAAATTATGAAGTCCAAGACCCTTCTCTCAGGCAGTTTGATGATTGTCCCTGAGGAAAACTGGCCTTCAGCCTCATGATATTTTCCCAGTAAATTCTGGAGATTTTACATTTGCTGTTTTTAGAAACATACTTGCTAAAATAACCCTGAGAATTCATCTGCTGTTTGTATATTCATTCAGCCTCCGGTCTGTGAAAGTCTGCTTGCCTTGAGAAAAGATGTGTAATGGTTTTATGTGGGATATGAAATTTCTCTCATAAATGTGATATGATCTAATAATTAATGAATGTCAGAAGACAAGCTGGAAAGCTTAAAGTCTAACAACTTCTGTTTAAGTTATTCTATCTTCTCACTTTCCATCATCTCAGACTTTCAAACAGGTCCAGGGTTTATAACAAGATAGGTATTAAAAGTCCAAATCTCTTTATATTGAAGTCCTATTTCTCCCTTTACATGTCTCTGCCCATATAACGTAGCATCAAAATGAGGTAAATGTAACGTAATTTATTTCCAGTTTAATGTTCCTTAAAAATGTAAGAATGTTGTATAGTCATATAGATATTACTCCAGAATCTTGTGTCTATAAATTAAAGTTAAGGTAATAATAACAGTAATATTTACATACTCTTTTAAATATGTCTTCATTATATGTATATTTCTGTGGTGGCATATCTGGAGAAAGTGAATTGTGAGTATTATAAAGAATGCAGAAAATTTTCTTAATAAAATGTAAAGGGGAATTTTAAGTTTCATCAATTTTTTTTGTTTGAAAGAAGAAGGATATTTTCTTTTGATTAAGTTATTTTAATTTATATTTTTAATTAGGTTGAAAAAATTATTTATGTTAAAATTCAGATTTAAAATATACTGAGTTGATGGGGATCAATCAGCAGAATTTTATAGAAAATTAGGCTGACATATGATCTAAATAATATTGCAATTTTCCGTGAATATATAAATTTCAGAAGTGTATTATTAAACAGGATTTTCAAAGTCTCTGTGTTCATAAAAGGGAGACAGATGCCTGACAAGATTTTAATGTGCATAATGGGGCTCCTTCACTTCCTAGAAACTGCACAGAGGGTTGTGAAAATTGACCTAATGTAGGCTATTGTTTTTGCTTCAGAGATACAGCTTTTGCATTTTTCTAGACTTTTTGCCTCACTTGTATCAGTTTCTTCTCTGCTACTGCATATTTCCTCTCCTCTCCTCTCCTCTCCTCTCCTCTCCTCTCCTCTCCTCTCCTCTCCTCTCCTCTCCTCTCCTCTCCTCTCCTCTCCTCTCCTCTCCTCTCCTCTCCTCTCCTCTCCTCTCCTCTCCTCTCCTCTCCTCTCCTCTCCTCTCCTCTCCCTCAGAACATTTATGTATTTTGTTTGTTTTCCCTTTTCTTTCCCAACCCTCTTTTTATGTCTCCTTTTCTATGTGAAGAGAAAACATTTGTTGAGGAGACAATGTAAATTATTGACTTAGGTGAAGGTCAGCAAAATTGCCAATAATAATGTCCCTAGTCAAAAAAATAAGCCAGCAATATTCAGGCAGATTTGCAATTGGCCAGATATCTTTGTCTTTTCAAGACCATATATAATGCAGCAGTGAATTGCTAACTCATTTCTTGTAGGGCAATGGAAGGCACAAAGTCATTGGAAGAGTACATAAAGAGACTGAAGAAATAACTTCTGAATCCAGTAAATAAGTGCAAGTCATTATCAATAAAGCAGAGAAAAAATATGAAACAAATTTTGTAGACCGATTTCAGTAATGTGATGTCGTTAATAAAATTCTGTTTACTGAGTTTAATTATTTTTCTCCTGAAAAACTTGGCCTTCCAAATACTTCAGTTGTTATTCTCATTGGAAAATGCAGTCCAAATAGACCCTTCTGTTTAAATTCAAAGCCAAAAAATATTTTTATGTTTTTTTAGAAGGAATATTCCTTGCCATTTTTAAAATGAAGATAACTAAATACATAGTTATAGTCTTAGTAACAGTGGATTATCAACTATATTGACAGTCAGCAAATCCTTGGTTTAACAGACAGATTTCTTTCTTAGTGCTCTTTCAGGAGTCAAAGAGAAGCAACATGGAACATGGTTTGGTTGTCCTCCTTTTGAACCATAAATCAGCACTGCAAATGGAAAGAACACTGTAGTTCTTGCATTGAAAGCTGGTATTCTGACAAATTGTGACTCATGTGATTTATTTTTAAAATACTGTCTGAAGTTTGGTATAGACATATTTATTCCAAATAAAGTAAACATAAACCCAAGATCAAAAAATGCAAAATGATGCATACAAGATATATTTAGAATAATCCTAACGTAATTTTCAGCTGCTGGATTGATTTGATCTCCTTATCGTGGGGAGAAATTGGACTCTGAGATATTATCAACAGTTTCTAACTCCAATCTGATTATTGCTATAATCCTGACAGTGATTGATTCTGAGTAATTATCTCAGAAACAGAATTAGATTAAAAAACAATATTCCAGATTATAGAAGACTCCAGTCCAGCCTTATAATTAGTTTCGTCTTAGAATGTATGATGCTATCACATTTAAATAATTTAGAGTGAATTATTTGCAAGCAGCCTGTGTGACTACACTTTAATAGAAAGCAGATAAACATGAAAACATAATATTTTAAGAAACATAGCTTTGTAAATTAACAGCCACATTGTAGTAAAGTTTACTGTGCCAATGTTTTCAGTTTGCCATGTAGCTCCTAAAATATCATGGGGTACTAAGCAAAAACCCAGTGCTACGATAATCAGTGATCATGGAGTCATAATGATGATTTATGATTACTGATGGTGTCATTATCATTATAATTATAGGCTATGAATTAATTTTTCACGATTGGCAACTGAATAATTTTCAACCATAGGCCTTTCCTTTGTGAGAATTACTTGCAGATAACGGCCATAAAGAATGGACTCATGAGAATGAACCCAAACAAAAAAGCCATATTTGAAGTTCTTGAGCAATAGTCACTTATTGTTTTCAGTAATTTTGTTTACAGTGGTAATGGCCTGAACTAAATGAAGCTTCATTATTCTAAAAACTTTGAAGAGTACATAGAATGAATGGTGTCTTTCAAAAACACGGTAGTAACAGGATGTTATCAGAAAATAAATAGCTATGTGTCTTACATGTGTCTTCTTTCAGTACTTTATCCTATCTGATTAATTAAAGGAGTGGACTCAAAATATTTCATAGTCCAAATGAATTTTTAATATCGTAATTCTTGTAACTTCTTTGAAGCCAAATATGATGTGTTTTGGGCAATCTCTTTCTAACAGCTGCCTCGAGATTTGAGAATTAGCATTTTCTTGTCCAGGTCCATCCTATTGGGCTGAGGTGACAGAGTTTTGACAAAGACACAAGAAAACTTGTTTCAGACCTTTTTCCAGACAGATTGAGACAGGTACTGAGTCAGAAGGGAAGGAAGGGATTAAATTCAGTGTTAAAAGAATGAGAAAATAAGTAATCTCATCATATATGGAAAACTCCTATGATTCATAATATACCAGGCTTTGAATCTGGGCTGACTTCAGTCTCCCCTCTTTTTGACCTCATATAAAGTTCAAGTACATGCTGAAAAGGAAGAAATGTAGTAGAAGTGGAATACGTGTTGAAAAAATTGTTGATCAACTTTGAGGCAAGAGAAGTTAGAAGAATTGGAAAAGAAGGAAATAGAATTTTAAAAAGTCATAATTCACGTTAAATTGACTAAGTTTCTGTTATTTTAATTTTTTTTGCTGAAGTTTTTAAGAAGGTATCTCTTAAAATGCCAAAAGCTTATAATATATGTTATTTTAAAGTACTAAATGTACATGCAGTAAACTAATCTTGAATATATGATAGTCTCAGAAATTAATTGCAAATACAGGGGCCTAAAAAGAAGCTCATGCACTAAAAGCAGTGGTAATGGAAATGAATATTACGAATAATTATTAACTTCAGTCTGTTAAAAATCAACATAGCTCTGATGCCTAAGCATGGCACAAAATTGAAAAGTACAAAAGATATGGACTCTCTGAACGGCACAAGATTAATGACCAGTCTACTTGGATGGATACTGTCTGACAGTTGCCCAGTCATATTTTGTACCATGTTCACAGTGCTTTGTAACACTGGGAAATGAACAACGTAATGCCAACACACAACAGATGATGAAAACAGCAATCTGTTATAAAGCAAGGGTGGAAATAAGCATTTCTCTTGTATGTCTGGTTTTCCCAGAGGGATTATGTATACTTTGGCCTTTTGTAGAGATGCTGATCTGTTCTTGTTTCGTAAAAATTCTTTGAAATAAAAATGTACTGATGTATTTAGGATGGGCTCATGGAAGCAGTAGATAAGGTTACTAGAACAGCTTTATCATGAAAATTCAGATTTAAATCTCCAGAACATGAGTAGTTGTGCATTTGAACCTTCCCTTC
This sequence comes from Acridotheres tristis, assembly GCA_037013685.1. Classification (NCBI taxonomy): domain Eukaryota; kingdom Metazoa; phylum Chordata; class Aves; order Passeriformes; family Sturnidae; genus Acridotheres; species Acridotheres tristis. Next base: position 25,163,873 of record CM072886.1, read on the forward strand.
TATTTTTGTTATGCACCATCCCCCCACCTTTTTTTCCATAAATATAATATGGTATTTCAATACCCTACAGCACTTCAAAATGAACAGGTAGTATTCTTAATAACGAATACATTGAATTATCACTAAAAGTATTCTGAATGAAAAAAATATTGCTGTGGGTGATAGACTGAACCAGTGTTAACTTGTCTTAACTTCTTTGGCAGTTTTGATGGACAAAATCCAGGAGCTGACAGTTTGCATTTTATTAATTACTTCCATCCTGACAATGTCTGAAGTTTATAAAGTTGTATTACTCACTTTACTGCCATGTCAATTTTGTCACTTTCTTTTAATCAACAGTATTAACCGTATTGTTAATCTTGATTATAAATATATCAAAACCAATTTTTATATTAACCATATTTTTCAGACACAAGAATAGAAGGGTAGAGAATAATAGCCCGTATAACAGCTGAAATGTGGGGCTTTGGCCTAAAAGGATATTTCTAGTTGAAAATTTGTACCTAATTCATTTGTGTGATTCTTAAAGCTGTTTTTGGCAGTTGATATGTCAGGCTCCACTTAAACACTGTCTGTGACTAAAAAGATTTTGCTGTAGATGATATTTTTATATAAAACGAACTTTGCTATTGAAGACTAGCAATGAAAATAACTGCAAAAACTAACAAGGAGTAACCAAGGACACAGGTGACTGTTGGCACGTAGGTAATGTATTTAAAGTTACAGCAGACTCTAAAACTCCTATTTCCTATATTTCCTTCTTTTTTTTTTTGTATTACGTCAGCAATATAACAGGGAGAGCCTTGAGGGGAAATCTTATGAGGAGTGGCTGAGGTCACTTTGTTTGTTCAGCCTGGAGGAGATTGAGAGGGATCTCATGGCAGTTACAACTTCTTCAAGAGGAGAACAGGAGGGGCAGGCACTGATCTCTTGTGACAGTGACAGGACCCAAGAAAACATCAGGAAGCAGAGTCGAGTAAGGTTTAGGTTGTACAACAGGAAAAAGTTCTTCACCCAGAGGGTGTTTGGGCACTGGATCAGGCTCCCCAGGGAAGTGGTCACAGCACCAAGCCTGACAGAGCTCCAGAAGGGTTTAGGCAATGCTCTGAGACACATGGTATGACTTTTGTGCTCTGCTAAGACTTTCTCCCAATGATCCTTATGTGTCCCTTCCAACTCAGAATAGTCTATGTTTCTATATTAAGAAAGTTTCTTTACATCATTAAAATAAATAAATAAATCCTGTAACTGATAAGAATCCTTCTACTGTCCTGAAACACCTCGGGGTTGATTAGCATCCCAGTCCTTTCCAGTATTGCTGCTCCCAGATAAAAATGCTAGCCTCGTCAGAATGTTTAATTTTTTAGTGAATATCCAGCTAAATGCCTGCAACAATTGGCAAATTGTCTATTCTTTTATGTTGTTGATCGTATAAAAACAACACTGAGAAAATTATTTCAATATTAAAACAACATATTTTGATTTTCCAAAGGACAAAGAGACATGATTTTCTTATGTGGATTAGTTTTTTCCATCTCTTACTTAGAACAACATATATACTTTGACCATCAGTGTGACTAATACCATCACCTAAATTTTAAGTAAATCTGTATCCCTTTATAAAATAGTTTTTTTATCTTACCTCATCTTCATTCACTAAGCCTAGTTCACCCTTTTCTTGAGGATTTATTTTCTGCCCGCATTGAGGGAATATTGAAATATTTGAAATATTTCCTTTGGAAAACAAAGGAGCTATGAAATATAAGTATTTAAATCTGGTTAACATTTCTTTCTGTAATGTCATTTCAGCAAATGTAGAATAAATTTCCTCTGTTTCCAAAGCCAGTCATATAAGAGGGAGCTGAACAAAAAAGAGCTCTCCACATGCATCACAATTCTCTTCTTGCTGCAGCCATTTCTGATATGCTTAGGTGATACATCCATCCTCATTAGCTACTGTTCTTCTTTATGGCCAGGCTATCTTGAACAATCAACTATACTAGACCTTACACAAGATAAAAAAATAACCTAGCTTTGTTCCTTTAGACCCTTAATACATTGATTCCTGTCCCTTCTTCCAATTAATAGCATCTTTTCCAAATCACTAGAGACTTCATATTTAATTTCCTGTGTGTTCATATAGGCCAGAATATGTTGAATTAATTTCTTTTGGCATAAAATAGTTCAGTTACAACACATATACAGATAGTAAGATATGTTCTTGTCTCCTTAATCTTCTTGCCCAAACAAATATATTTTACACAATGAGTACCCTAAAATGTAAATCTCTGATATTAAAAAATTACTATAATATTAATAATACCACTTTGAGAAAATAAATATTTTTCCTATAATGGCTATCAATTATTTGTAAATAAAAGTTTCTTAAATTATTTTTTATATTAGTATATATATATGAAATTCAGCAGCAAAATACAGCAACAAAAGTCAAGAAGCTGCAAACTTAAATGAACACCTGATAATCCCTTATGGTGAATCACAAAGACAAAACTGAATTATAGTACCTAAGTCTACTGAAAAAAACAGTTCTCAAGAAATCACTTAAGTACACGTGTAGATATAAAACATTAGTAGTACATATGCTCAGGTATTTTGCTTTAATTAAGGATTAATTTTAATGCACTTAAGAAAATTTAGTTGCTGTCTCATCACCATTATTATAATTCATTACATTTTCATGCCTAGATATTTGACATGGCTAAACATAGCAGTCAGTAAACAAGCAAACAAATCAACATCTGAATAAGAAAAAAAATTTAAAAAAAGTTTCAACTCTTTGGCACATGTATTGGAATTCTTATTTATTTCCAAACACAGAGCTGCTTCCAATGCCTTTCAGTTATTTTACTGCCATAATTTTTCTAAGACTTGGCCTAATTCTTCTACACCTGTTTTCTTCTTTGTATGAGAGCTTTTATTAGTTCTGATATTTTATGGAAGTATATTTCTTCTGCTTTTTGTATTTTGGGCATTGGAGTAGAAAATGGCTTTCAGTTTTGATCTCTACTCTGTCTCATCAATTGTAGAGTCAGTCTTCCATAGGTTTCTAGTACATTTTGTGTCATTCCTGGTTCCTATTTCTAATCTGTGGTAACAGAGTCTGTATTTTGCTAGAGCAAAATAAGTACATATAAAAGTAATATTGCCAAAGGAAATTTGTGTGAAAATTTCTCTACAGTCTCACAATCCAGGCTTTTATTGAACACCAAAAAAAATTACATAGGAAAAAGACTGTGTTTCTGTTTATGCATAGTTGCATATCTTATATCAAGTTAATCTTTTAGCATACACATGAATTTTAAACATAACAAGGTTTTACCTACAGTCTTTTCTCCAACTTGCTTTAATGTGTAGTTAGAATTCACATCAGGAAAGAAGATTTTGAGGATGCTCCTTTAGCATAAGTGCAAGACTGTCTCAAGTCACTGTGTATGTCCATTTTAATTTGGCAAAGTGGTTTTGCATATTGTTACTAGTATGCTGCTCCTCAAGAAAGCAGTGCAGACACACCTCTGGTGAGACATTTTAAAGTTAATTAGCATGGCACTGGCAGCTGTCTAGGCATGGTAGCAGGGAACACCACAGAGGCTAAATTACCCTTCTTCTCAGGCAGTTTTTCAGTAGATCAGACTTCACAGCAAATGAACTCTGTACTGTTGCAGCTACTCTGCTTCTGCATGTCTGAGTAAGCCTGTGAAAACCTACTTCAGATTTCTGTAGTTTGCAATGTAGAGAGGCTGAAAATGCTATATATTAACCACTGATTATCGATAGGGTTATTTGTAGTCTTACACACGTTTTTTTCTGAAAATCTAGATAAAGAATTGAACAAAAGCAAATGCCACCACTTAGTTAGCACTAACATAATTTACATCTACCCTTGTGAAAACTCTGATGCTTCACCTCAAACTTCTGTGGACCAGTTAGTTTGAAAGGAACAGATTCTAATAGTAAATGAGGAGTCATGCTAGCTCAACTAGTCAATTTGCAGTAATACCAGAACCGGTCTGATTTCAACAGGAATCAGCAGCTCTCATTTTCTCCTTGAACGCTTTTCCCATATCCTTTCTTGAAGAATGCATGGAAGCCAGTGAAAAACAGACTGGCTTGCCAGTAGTAATGATTTGATGCACATCAACAAAGACTGACACCTTGAGGAAGGTGCATCCTCCTGTTTATGGCCATACTGAATACTTAGGTTTCCATAGGAAATTAAATAACATAAAATTAAGTTATTTTTTATTATCTGTTAAAACAAATGTGTCTAGGGCTTGTGAAAATTCTTATTGTAATGCACTTCTGTAAGTAATGATGTTGGCCATGTTCCAGCCTTTCATGTTTTCTCTTGGGTTTAATAAACTCATAAAAATATCTCCTAAATTCTAACTCTTTTTAGTTATCTTGGACTTGAATGTATACACTCTGTTCCTAGAGTGATAGAATTGTGCAATTTTCAAACCTTTTAATAATAATTAATTCTGTTATCCAGATACTTTCTATTTTCTTCTCTTTTTGTCCGATTAAACCTAATTTCTGATGTAGGTAAACGTTCATTGATTTCATTTATACAGGCTGGGCTTAAGTAATTGCTTAACATCCTTTCTATTTTCTTATCCTGTGTCTGTCTAATTCCATGATAATCATTCTTCTGAAGGTGACTTTTTCCTCTGTTACCAGTTCACAGAAGTGGACAGGATATTCTTAGTCATTTATGTGCAAAAGTCTTGACAGAACCATCATTTTTAATATATTTTTTAATGGAAGATCTCTTTATTTTTATGGGTAACATTTTGTTCCCATGCAATTGCCTGAAATTTGCCCCACTGAAAAATTCAGATATAATGTGTTTCAAATCAAGAGAAACTTTAATTCAAATCATGGTCAGAAATATTTCAGAAAATATCCTGGGAATAGAGTATGAAGAAAGTCTTACAGCCACGTACATAATTCCTTGATTCTGTGTTAAACTTTGCCAACACCTTAACTTTTGTTTATAATTTCTTTTAATTTCATATTTGATGGCTCTGCAGAAATAAATATAAAATATATATAATAGAGAAGCCTTGCTACATTTATTTTATAGCAATCAATTACTTTGGCTCTGTGACTGTGCTTTCAGTTTTCCATATTTCAGAGATTTTGTACTAGGGCTAAGCTTAGTTTCAACACTATGAAGGCCAGAGCTGACTCCAGTCTCCAACAAGCAGTTCCTGTTTTGGAGTAAGAGCTGGGGTACTTGACCTCAATGGGAAGTGCTAGAGAGTACACATTTATGAAATAATAGCATTACCAGTGAGATTAGTGTGAAGCAGTGCAATTAAAATGGAACAATTAACACCACTGGTATTTGCATCATCACCTCCGGGTTACAGTGTTAACTCCTTATGGAAGTTATTGGAATTATTATATGGAAGTGGAAGAATGGGACATTTCATATATTCTCAGTCTGGTTTTGCTATTCTACTTGGTAAGGTTTTTACATTCTATCCTTGTTTGGAAGGACACCTTTCCAGTCCTATAGAACTTTAATTTTAAACAGAAGAAATAAACCCAAACCCATTATTAGTTTTGGCTTATGATACTATAATTCTAGATTAGCTTTATTATTAACTTTATGGTGCTCACATGATGCAAAATCGATGTTCCTTTTACACTTTCACTTTTTATCATTCGTCTAACAGAAATGATATTAATTTTTCCTTTATAAGTAGTTTGACCTGTTTTATTAGTGGATGTTTGCTTTTATCACAGAAATTGCTATTGTAATGTACTCTAACACATCTTTGTTACATTCTAACCAGAACATCGAATAAATTACTGAGTTTTTTGATAGACATGTCTTTGTGAAATGAGATAAAACAGCAGGGAGCAGGGTTTGTGTTGTCCGTTCACAGATCTGTGTTTTACATCTCAGTAAACTCAATACCCAGAAAACTGTTTTCTGAGATATCAGTTTTCCATTCTGCCCTGTTACGGATTCTGCCTGACACAATTATGTGCGTTTCTTAAGGATTCTTTTGATGCGTGCGCTCTTCAGTAGGTGATGATTTCACATCATAATGTACAAGCAGAAGTAGGATCACAGGCTGAAACTGGTGGGAGGTGGATCAAAAATACAGCACTGAAGATAGCTGAAAAATATAAACCAAAGGTATTTAGGAGCTCAGACTTCCTGTGCTCTAATTGCAGAGGCTCTGGAAATACTATTTTCTTATTATTCCTTTAAGAATGATACCATTATTGTGTATAAAGGGTGGAATAAACATAGAGCTCATATTTTACACTGAGGTGTTTCTTAGATGAGGAGACTGTCTGCACAAGGTATTGGCACCTAAGGATCCAGTACCATAAGAGTAAAGAACACTACTAGACAAATTCTGTTAAAAAATGGTCCTTTTTTGGGATTTCTTGTCTGCAAATTGGATCAAATAGACTTCTCATAAATGCTATCCTTTGCCATTAGTGATATGCTGTGATTACTGTAATTTTCTCGAATAGAACATTTAAAAAGTTTATTCTAGAATAAGGAGGTTTATTTTTGATGAAGTCCTTATGGAAAACTTTTGGTGAAGTATCAGTGAGCCATAGGCCTGCCTTGAAGTAGCCTGCATAGTGTTTTTTTAACAGGATTTTCCTGGTCCCTGGGGGATCCAAAATGCAGTGGTGGCCTTATTCCATGCCGTTGGTGCCTGAGTGCCTACAGAACAAGAACAGGAAATTTGCTAAAGGAAGGATTGTGAAGTCTGGGCTATTTGAAGCAGGAGTGTTTGGGGTTTCTTGGCTCTGCCTTCTGCTTTGTAGTCACTGAGTATCAGACAACAATGGTTTGAATTGCTGCCAGCACCTTGTCCCTAATCCTGGGGTCTGGGCATGTCTGTGAGAGTACTGTGAGCTGTGGCTGTGTCCCGTGACTCCCCAGTGAAAAGTTTGTACCACACAGGGAGACTATTTTAACTCCTGGGGAGCCAGATACCATGGACCATTCATTGGCCCAAGCTTTATTGTTCTTGGAGAAATAAGGCAGAATCTGAAGTTTATCTGAATTAAAAAACAAACAAAAAAGTAAACAAACTTCTTACTTTGACTAGAAAGCCATCAAGCTAAGTTTTCATTCTCAGATGAAGGAAAAGGTTAGAAAAGTGGGAGCCTTGGCTAAAATACCAATGTAGTATTCTGATCAACAATCTGCATGACTGTAGCTATTTTATTTTCAATTTGGTACTGTCTCAAATCATATACTGCTTTACTGAAGCCACTATCTTTGGTGAAGCCATTCATCCTGGGAATAACCTTGTAAAGGACTATGGTATACATATGTGTGAACTACAATATATTTTCTATTGCCTTTTGTAGGTGCCCTTTGATTTTTTTGGTTCAATGTAGGGGAAGAATGGCTGAATATTTACCATAGGTGCCCTGCTACCAGCACATTACTGCTAGTTTGAACTACATGAGGTAAACCTGCTATGTCTTGATACTTTGGTGAATTGCAAATTTTCATCTCTCCTACCAAGACATCCACTGATAAAAGCTGAATAAGCAATGACATAAAAGCTGTCCATGGAAGTGTTAAAAACACAAAACAGGCAGATTTCAGAAGGTGTTAGTACTAGACTTTTACCTTCAGGATACCCAGCATAGTCTAATTTCTAAGAAATTAGAAATGTTCTAGTTTGCTTTGTTCTCTGGTAGTGAAATGTTTGATCCATGCTATTATGTTGTGGGTGTGGTGGGTACTGAAGCCATTTTTCCAGCAGGAATTGCTCCCAGTTTGTTGTTACCATTTCAATTAAACTTAAGCTGAGTTGAGTTGTCAGTAAAATTGGCTGTGTTTTTTGCAGTTTTGTTTTTTTTAATTCACCCCTGGACTGTTAAAAGTTATTGCTTCAAACAATATACTCTGACTTCTGTTGGGTGCTTATAGCTAAGATATGTAAACAGAAAAGACCAAGGTCATCCCTGGCATAATTTACTGAAATTCAGCATTGTCACACCAGGAGTGAATTTGGCTCAATATTTTGGCATTAGCAGTAAAGGTCATTCCTGCAGTTTGCCCTCTCTATAGAAAGTGCGATCAAAAAGTTTTCCATTTTATTTCCCTTTTGATGGTCACATTAAATCTTATTACACTGTTGGTACTTACCTCACTAGACTGTCTGTGGGTTTTCTTTACAGGCAAAGCTTTCATCCCTGGACATCCATAAATAACTCTATTCACTACACTTTCTCCCACAGCATTTGAATTATGCTTCCACGTTGAGACAAGTGTTAGCTTGCTTGTTCTGCAGATGGATTTTTGCTTCATTTTTTGTCCACTTCAGAGGTTTCCTATTTAGAAAAGTTTTCTACCCCTGGATCTTCCATTCCAATCAGCTCCATCTGCATGTTCTCTCCTGCACCATGTCTTTGAGAGGGCACTTTTCCAACTTTTCTGATTAAAGTGGATACACTACTGTAGATACAGAGCTCTTGAAAGCAGAGGCTACTGCTGCAAATTCACTTTTAAAATTTGTTTTTCTGAAACAGATGCCAGAATAAAAAGAGGAAAAGTGCTAACTTCATATTTTTTCAATAAAAGGGTTAGTATTTATGTACTTGGGAAGGTTATGACTCAGTTGTATATTATTCAGGACTTCATTTGTGTAAGTTACTTTCTGATTAGTTATTGATTATAATCAGAACCCTTGGAGCTAAATGTGCAATATAGCTAATAAGCAGGTCTTCTGCAGATGAAGAGGATCCTTAAATATAATTTTGATGCACTTTACACTTTCTATTTATTGAACTTTGTCACAAATGGCAAATTGCAGCAGGCCATTGAAACTATAGCAGTTGCAGATTATTTGCAGTATTTCTGTAAGAAGGGAAATGACAGAATATTGAAATGTTTTTCAGTCTCCAAAGTTAAATTAAAGCAATAAAAAGGCTTTTCAAAATATCCCTTTCTATCTAACCCAGTTAGATACAGGCTGGTTAAGTCTCATGCACTGACTAAGGTGCTTGTAATGGGTAAGTGCCTCATCAGCTTCCACCAGCCAGCATTGGTTGTGGGGTCAGAATAGGAGAGAAAGCTCATGAGGCTGCCCCAGCTGCTGTGTCAGCCAGGAGGGTCCCTGGTCAAGGCATATTTCCCAGCTTCATGAGGATGTTATTCCTACCCTGCCAAGCTACCTGGGCTTCAGGTAACAGCTTATCAGAAGACTAATAGCACCAGGTACTTGCCCAGCATGTGTGCCCACAAGAGAGGTGCTTGGGTATGCCCATGTATACCTGAATACATAATAACTCACTGAATTCTGTGTTTTGTGGAATCCCCACTATTGAGAAGAAAGAGAATGAGCAGGATGCAGCTTGGATTCCTGAGTGGTGATTATATTTCTACTTAATGTGTCTTTCACTCTCTTTCTCTTTCCCCCTTTCCTCTATTTTTTCTGTTTCTTTCTCTCTCTCCCTCTCTACCTCACATCTACTGCTGAATAAAATCTGTACAATTGACTTTGGCATATGGCCTTGTTTGCACCTTAATTCGAGCAGAGGCATCTCTCTCTAATAATTGGACCTCAACAGTAAGTACAAGGCACAAAGGATTGATGCAGCCTAGTCCAGCAGTCCGTGGGGAAACAGAAGGGTGCTGTGGAAGTGGATGCAGAGTGAAACATGCTCCAGGCAGTATATCTGGCTGCCTTTTAGATGCCTTTGTCATGCTTAGAACGTATTTGCTGGCAGCAGACATGGAGGTCAAAAATATGCACTGAATCTGCTGAAGGGCTCCCCTGAAGTCAATGGGAGTCTTACAGTGGGTTTTGGCTTAACATATTCTGTATCATTGAGGTAGAAATCTGTTTTCTACCATGAGTTTTGGCCAAGAAAATTATACTAGGCTATAAAAAACCCATAAATATTTATAATATAATTTCTCTCATGAGATAACATTGCATTAATATTCACTATAAATAAGTATCCTACTGACAAGATTAGATAAAAGTTTGGCAAAAGCAAATTTATTGTCTAGAGAAGCCAGTGGAAATCAAATCCAAGGTAAAATTTTTCCAGAATGTTTCAGTTCAACCAAAAGTTATCAAAGTCACCTTTTTTTTGGAGGTTTATAATCTTTTTGCTGCTTTTAATTTGCATTTGAATCAATCAAAGCATGGAAAGTGAAACAGTCAAAATTGCAGCATAGAACATAACACAGACAGTTAAGTCTATAAATAAACATGAATTCATTTCAGGGACAAACTGAGTCTATTAAAAATTGCACATTCTTTGATGAACTTGGTTCAAACTTTTTATCTTGTAATAAAAAAACCCTCAAACCCCAAAAATGGTTAAATATAGCTCAGATTTTGATATAAAATGTATTATTTGCCTTGTTAATAAAAAAGGGCATAAGACCATGACAGGAACATACACAACTAATACAAACTCCATGAGTTTGGAGTACTCCACAGTACTCCTTTGCTGAAAGACTTTCAGCTAAAGATTTTTACCACTTGTTTCATCTCTGTTAGTTAATTAAAAATTCATGGTATGTTTTCCCTGCATCTTAGTTGTTAAATTGTTTGATGACAATCATAAATTTCTGACTACTCAATACAGTATCTGCAAAATCTTGTGAAATTACCTCCTGATAACACAAAAAGTAATTTATAAGACAGGAGGAGAATTATTTACTAAAAACCCATCAGAAACATATTGTCTTCAGCTATCCTGGTCAGCAGAAAGGAAGTCATGGTTTAAACAGGATAAAATAATGTAAGAACTTATTAAAAATATCTGCTATTATATCTACTAGATTCATAGGTGGCAGTGCCAATCTATGGAAGAACTGGAGTCTCTCTAGCTTGAGTATGGCTTTGTGTTCATCCTCCTATCTAGAATTCATAAGACACTGACAAGTTACCCCAGATGATGAGTCCAAGATTAGATGACCATTTCATCTTCTCATTCTGGAAAATGACTGTCTCAGACTGCCCATGCAATTAAAAGAAATGAGAGTCTTGGGATTTTAACTCTTCCTACACTACATGGTCTTTTCTATTTTGTATGAGGAGGAGATATCATGAATGCAAAGAAAATATTTTTCTCAATGCCTCAATTTAATTTCAATCTGTATTTTATATGAGCCAATTTGTTGAGTCTAGAAGGGGTCTCATTAACTGATTTGAAGCTGAGTTAGAGCTTTTTAGTATCTTTTCACTTTCTGAAAGTTTAAAGACTCATTTAATTATGACAGAATTTTTAATTCTGACAGGGGTAAACCTTGATAATATTCACAAGTATACAATAACTGGGGGAATGTATGAAGTGAAAATAATATCTTTCACATCCACAGATTTACTGGTTACAATTCTTACCCATATATTTTATAACAAAGCAGAAAGACTTTCCCATGAATACAGTCATTTAAACTGCCAAACACTCTTGAGTTGACTCCACTTATACCTTTGCACCTTAATGACCTTTCCCTATTACTCCTAGGCTGGTTCTTAGTTTCAGGACGAACAATTTGTAAGCTGACTCTCTGTATCATAACCAGAGTGTGTTATCTATTTTTTGTACTTTCTTTTTAATTGAAGAAATTTCAGTCATACTGACAAAGTGTGTTAAGTGGTGTCTGGGACTGATATCAGACCAACAGATCCTTCTCAAAGTACAAGGTTATTATTCACTCTATGTGTGTGTGTATTTTACATTTCAGTGGATGGAGATTTGCCTGTATATGGTTAAAATTTTAAAATACTTTGGACCTATACAGCCCTAGTCCTAGAAAATAATATTTACAGTATATTTATCTTTTTGAATTAACTTCTTTAACTTCTGCTTAAAAAGGATCAAAATAGACAGAATTCTGGACATCTGGAGAGATAACACCACACGTACTGATACATGAGGTGAGAGTCCTACTCAGACTTCTCCCTAAATATTACTAGCCTGTTAATCTGTTCTAACAGTCAAATGTAAAAAAAAAATATTAAACCCCAAACCCCAACCAAGAAACGAATAAAGCAAACAAACAAACAAACCCCAAATAAAAACAAGCAGAAAATCCCAGAACAAACAGAAAACCAAACAAAACCAAAAAAAACCCAAGAAATCCAAAAGCAAATTTCCTTAGGAATCTTTTTGATTAAGAACAAATAAATCCTTGTCATGGAAAACATATCATATAGTGTACATATATCTTTCTTGCATGCATATATATGTTAACAGTAGAGCACTGCCAGGCTAATTGCAAAGTGACTCTGTACGTTATGTTTTAAAAATTCACTAATTTTGAAGAATTAGAATGATCTCCAGCAGACTAGTAAAAGCTGCATCTGTATAACAAATTTGACCCATCTTTCTATCCTATAGTAGGGAAAGTATGTATTTTTCCTCATCCCTTCTAAAAGTGACAGCTGATTGCCTGAAAGACAGTGATCATAACTAGTTTTTGCTTGGAAAGCAAAGCCATTGTTATAAAGAGCTAAAGATAATCTCTTATAAATAGAAGCATAATTTCACAAAAATATAAGTCAAGTATGATGCTCTCCAACAAAATTTTGGTGCTGTACTCGAATGCTCTGATTTATAGTTGCTTAATATAGTGAGAAATACTTTTGCAAAATATTTACAGTGGTACATAAAATCTCAGTGTTTCAAAACTGAGACAATACGACAAACCTATGAAGTGATTTTTATACATTTCTGTTCCTTAATCTTGGCATTCAGATGACATTGTGACAGCATGTAACACAATTTAGAAAAAAAACCCAAAACGCTAAATATATAAATAAATAAACAGAGAGAGAGTGAATCTTAATTATGTGTGTGTGTGTATAAATATATATATAAAACAGGTCCAAAACCATGAAAGATTACAGAAAAGTGCAGATTATAAAATCCAAAACCAGAACTTGTTATTAGAAAAACAATTAAATAGAAGAGATAGATGTAAACAATAACAAGGAAAAAAAAAAAAAGAGATTTTGAAAACCAAGTTCCGTAAGTTTTTTTCAAATACAGAAAAGAAATCCTGGCAGCTTGCCAGAGAATCTGTAGTACTTATATACAGATCAAGATCTAAAATGAGTTCTCAAGGAGGATGAGGACACCACAGAAAAAGAGAATGAATTCTTTCACTCAATGTTCTGTTTAGAGTGGCTTATGGCAATCTAGATCCTATCCTTTGGGTGGGATAGGACAGATGAATTATTCTGGCTTGTGGTGCCACCATTTAAACTTTAAGATAGGACAGATGGAATAAGTATCAATATCTCCACAACCAGATATTTTTTTGTGAAGAAAGCTGCCAGAATATGAGATGTGGTTTGTAATTTATCTACTGAATATCTGCTTTGCACTAGAAAGGAAGCAAGGCTGCAAAACCAGCAACAGATTAAAAGGTTTCATGGGAAAATTTAGGGAACCGCAGGCTAGTAAGTCTGAAGCTTTTAATGAGTATATTAGTTGAAACTACAGTAAATAATAGGTCCAGTAGACATTTCACATAGTGATAAAGAATTAGATGGCTTTTCTAGAGGGAAAACAAATTTATTAATCTACAAGAGTTCATTGAAAAATCAAAAAACACATGATAGAATATTTGGTTTTACTCATATTCAGGAATCTTAACATGTTTCTTAGCAACGAATTTTAACCAGCCAGGAGCAAAAGTAATGCTCCAAGGGATTAACAAAATATAGGAGAGGGGATTTTCATTTGCTTTGGAGAAAGAAGTATATTAGAGGAATTCCAAAGAGAGGTGTTCTGGATCAAGTTGTATTAACTACAATCATAAGTGATCTGAAAAAAAAAATAGGTGAATGACAAATTTGCTAATGCAGTTTCTTCAGGTATATAACACCAGTTTCAAATATTAAAATCTTGTGCATGTCTGAGTGCCAATATGGAAAAAAATTTATTTATTGAATGCAGAACGATCACCCTGAAGCAAAACAGAATACTGAACATGCATGAATTATGGTGGACTTCATTTTCTTTGTTGCTAAATACATCTTAGAGCGCATCTGAATTGTTCTTCCAAACAGAGAAATATATATTACAGTTCATAAAGGAAATTACAGAGCCTGGAACAGAAATCCTTAAATCTAAGAAACTAGTGACGAACTACTAGCATGAATAAAATGCTATGTCAGTCAATCCCTTCTTAAAAACAGTATAATTGAATTTGATACCTTAAAAAGAAGTATAATCTGTATATTTAGAGTTATTGAATGACCTCTGCATGGGAAGTGATGAAGCCAATTAGAAATCAGCTTGAAAAGGGGACAGGACAAGGTGAGGAATTTGATAGAATACTTGCTATTAAATACTTCATTAAGTTTCAAATATTATATCAAAGGATTTTGGATGCTAAAAATATAATTGTATTAAAGGGAAACTAGAACCAATCATGAACTATTATAGGTAATCATCAAGATGCTCTTACTTATGAACTTTGGAAAGTAGGTGGGTTTATCAAAGGATTATGTTTTTTAAATATAATTTCTCTATAGGAAGTATTACTATCCTCTCTTCAAGTGTCACTTTGGACTAAAAAAAGAGTAAAAAAAGAGTATTTTGACTTTAAATAGCTGTATTCCTTTTTTGAAAAGGTATAAATATTTTTACAGTCATTGAATAATTTAGCTTTTTTTATGAAAATTGTCTTTTTGAGACACAGTACAGTTATAAATATATGATGGAAGAAGCTAGCTGAGGTTTTGTGCTTGTGTGGTATTATACCTCACGTATTTCTGATTTAGAAACAGTTGAGCACGTATTGCCGTGATGGATGTCCTGGTTTAGGGCAAATTTTGGGGGAAAACCTCCAGAAGGAGCCCACGGACAGCAAACCCCCACGACTCCTCCCCCCACCACTGGGTTTGGGAAGAATTTCCTCAGAGAGGAGTGGAAAAAAAAACCTGTTTATTTAACAAGTGAAACTCTCCCCAGCACAAAAAACCCATCAGCTGACAAAAAACCCCAAAACTTTCACCGTTCTGAATGGATGACAAACTCAGAAAGTCTCTCCGGCGAGTGGTCGCCCAGTTATCAGTCTCTGGCCCTGGGGAATGACTGCTGCAGGTCACAGAATGCAGACTCCCGGTGTTTCTTGGGGTTTCCCAGGTCCCCGTCTGGAACAGGTTCAGATGGTATTCAGTTTCAAACAAAGCAAAGCAAAGCAAGCTAAACAAGCAAAGCTAAACGAGCAGCAAGCAAAGCTAAGTGAGCAAAGCAAAGCCCAGCCAGCAGCGAGCAAGCCTCTCCTAAACACAGACCATGGGGGAGGTGAGCCGGCTGATAACAAGACAAAACAAACCTTCACTTTCAGATTCAGTCCTGAAAGCACAGGACATAATACCCAGCATAAACAGAAAACACGATTGGAGATACAAACACCATAACGTCACCCTAGGACATTCCACCCCTTATCTCCATATCGTGAACATACTAAACACCATGTAAAAACTTCAGCAAGTAAAACCTTCCATCTTTCACTTACTCAAACACATTTCCTTCTACCTCACTTGCTCAGACCTTCGACACTTACACATTTCCTTCTGTCTCATGTCTGTGTGATCTAATGTACAGACAATGGTAGTAACATCCAGCAAACAATGATATTTGCATATGAGCCTCACCCTACAACCAGATCTCCCTGAGGTACACATTGTGTTGTTCCATCTCTCTGCATTATCCACCATGTACAACCTGGTCCTTGAGCAAAGACAATCCCATGAATGGGTTTGTCTGTACTTGAGGCAGAACTGATCCAAACTGCCTTCCCTAACAAACCTCTCATGTGTGCCACTGGGACTTTGTCTCCATCTGCTATATTCAGGGACTCAGACTGGGCAGGGCCTGCTCGGTTGGTGGAACCTCGGGTGTTAACTAACCAAGTGGCCTTTGCTAAATGCTGCTCCCAGTTTTTGAAAGATCCCCCACCCAATGCTCTCAAGGTGGTTTTTAACAGTCCATTGCACCTTTCCACTTTCCCTGCAGGTCGTGCATGGTAGAGGATATGGTACACCCACTCAATGCCCTGTTCCCTAGCCCAGGTGTTGATAAGGTTGTTCTTGAAATGAGTCCCATTGTCTGACTCAATCCTCTCAGGGGTACCATGCCTCCAAAGGACCTGCTTTTCAAGGCCCAGGATGGTGTTACGGGCTGTAGCATGAGACACAGGGTAGGTTTCCAACCATCCCGTGGTGGCTTCTACCATGGTGAGCACGTAGTGCTCACTAGGACAATGGATCAGATGCCAAATACACTCACATGAACAACAATAGATCACAGGTGATGAGCATTGAACGCAGGGTATAATACTGTCAATCATTCATGATGCAGAATAAAATAAAAGTCATTCAAACTGCTAGCTAAGTCTATATTGAATTTCATTCCTAGAAATGACACTGTTTGAAACAATTTAGACACTGGGTCAGGTGTCTGGAAATCCTCTCAGTTTTCTTGCCCTGTTGAGAACGAGATCAAGAGAGTTGTCATAGCCTTCTTATCCAGGTATTACCAAAATTTTAATAAAGTCATGCTAAAATGTCTTCTGGTGCCAGTGAATAACAGTATTCATAAATAATTAGACTCCCTGGGATATTTCAGTTAGACTGCATAAAATGCTTTGCAAACACTGGCAGAATTTATTTAAAAGAGGTGAAGTTACTGTAACTTTAACAGAATATGGTATAGTCTGCTTCCTAATCTTGTCGAATGGCAATGCATTCAGAGGGTTAATAGCGAGTTATGTAATATAGCCATATAAAATATGAACATCGGTTCCACTGATGACACCAATACAAGCTTTCTTAGCTTTTTCATACTGAAAATGCAAAATGACTATTAAAGTGTAATGGCACAGAACATCTTGTTTAAAAAAAGAAAAGGCCCTTTACAGTATTCTTGTTTATGGATGATATTTATTGCCTTTGTATTCTTATGGTGTGCTTCTAAGTCAATTGAAATGCAAGTGCTAATGAAACCTCTACCATAACATATTCATTCTTCTTTACACCAAATGAGTCTACTACAAGATGTAAATGACTTACATATATCTGCTTCTCAGGTTTTTATTGTTTTAGGTTAATTTATTCACTGTAATATTCTTAATGAAAGTAATGACTCTTCCAGTAGTTTGTATACTCATACATTGCAATTTTATTAAATCATGCTGTGAAAGTGGCTGCTTTAGACATTCCTGAAGTTTCATGCTATACTTAATATATAAATGTAATCTTCTAGAAGATTATCAGCATAGTATATTTTGTTATCCTCTGCTCTTCCTAATTTGTTCACACCAGGGTATATCTAATGTACAGCGGTGTTCTTACAGACAGGGCTGTAACATTCATATGCATTTTATTAGCACATCTCATTTCAAACACAGATAAAAATCTTCAAAGCAAAGCCAGTTTAACATATATAATTATTTTAAAATTTAATTTATTGTTATGGAGCTTTGGTGTAAATTTTCTGCTCCAGATTTTGAAAGGAATCCTTATACCAGCTTCAGTATTGGTTTTAACTTTAAATGCTCAAAATTAATATTTTCAGGGGAAATTAATAAATAAAAAATCTGGTGACTAGCATCCTTTCACCTGCCTTACATAGTTATAAAATTCTGACTAAAACCTCCTTTCACCTGCCTTACATAGCTATAAAATTCTGACTAAAACCTACATGTAATCTAAACTATTGGATAATACAGCTCTATTTGACTAAAATCTCCTAGAACTCTCTTATTACATATACAGCTTGCATTTGTTTTATTATTAAGCTTGTCACTTCATCAGTAATGGCAGCTCTCACTTCTTAAAACATTGTTCAAACACAGGTTACAAAACATCTGGCTTCTAAGAAGGAAGAATAATTGGGAACAGTGTGCAGAGTAAAACCTGAGCATCAAAAACTTAAGTGAGCTGCCCAAGGATATAGCAGGCAGTAACAACTTCTGGTAACAATAAACCCTTTTCAAGACACTGGACTCCATTTAAGCCCAAGACAACCTATTTAAACAGAAAATGGAGTGTTGAGATAGTAGCTTACTATCTGTACTACAGTTCTAAGACAGTATTACCAAATTATCTGAATATCTTCCATGTGATGTCATGTATCATATATAACTCAACACAAAATAATGCTCTCCTCCTTAAAACAGCATAAACCACAGAATCATTCTCTGCTCTTTCCCAATACATAAGTTTCCAGGTTTTGTTAATATAAAAATAGGGGAAAATTTGTTAAAAAAAGATTAAAAATGCAAAAAATGAGTCCTTAATAAAGTCACCGAATGTTAACCTTCTTTTAGTAAGTAGCTGTTAGTTTTCACTGTGAATTCTTCTCTTATTTACTCTACATGTAAAACAGGAACTATTCCATGGAAGTAGTAAAAACCAGCATTACTCACAGGTATAAGTCCCCTGTGTTACTGTGTAAGCACTGCAAACAGCCCTCACCTTCCACCCCATCCTATGCCAGTATGAAATTGAAGAGTGTTGACAATGACTTGGATAGTGCAAATTATATTTTTTTAAGTAATAAACAGATAAATAAAACATATATTTCTGACTGTAGCGACCAAAATGTGCCCTGCCATGAATGTTAATTTTGTTATATTGCTTTTTTTGTGAGATACTTCACATAGGACAAATCAGCCTCATATAATTATTAATAAAGGTGCTACAATAAGTGTCCATAGAGTTGGAAAAAAATTTTCACAGAGCTTAGCATTTGGATGAAAAACTATTTTGTATTTTTGTTCTTGACTCTTTCTCTGTTTTTTCCACCGATGTTCTGAGACTCCCTTACAGGTTTTAGATTAATGGTCAAATCCATAATGTAAGGTCATAAAAGTTTCGTGCTACCTAACTTCTTGGTACCAGTCTCCAAAGTAAAATCTATGTGCATCTCTCTACAGGGATTGAAGAAGTTATCATATATTATAGTTATATACACTTAAAGTATTTTTAAAATGACAAAATAAACATTAATTATCCTTTGCTGTGTAGATGAATGGTTGTAACATTGCAAATTTGAAATGACACATTTCTAAATTATTTCCTTCTCTTTAAAGTCCAAATCTAGAGACCTTGCTTTCCCATTTTAGCATAGTGGCCTGATACTTATATTGTTATGTATCAATGAATCTCAACATATTTCCTGGCATGGAAGTATAATCTGGCTGGATTATCCTTGAAAAATAACAAAAAATATGTGCACAAAATTGCAAATCCCACTGAAATCCATGGGTCTGTCTCTCATATCTTCAGGGGACTTTGGATTCAGCTGTCACAGGTAGGTGAAGAATATGGCTATACTTTGGAATAGTCATAAATATAATTTGATCACAATCCTGTTAGAGATCCTGGATTATCTGGTGAGTGTGCTTTCTTCTGAGATATAACTTCAAAACATTTTGAAACATGGAGCTGTTCACACCTGCACTATAATTTGGAGCTGTCTCTATTGAAAACCAGATTCCTGAATAGCCTAAGTTTCAGGTTTTCAGTGTAACTGCTAAAAACTGTTTGCCTATTTTTGTTCTGTCCCTTCAACAAAAGAACAATCAATACAGAACACCATTTTATCTAAATGTTGAAATCATCTGAAAAACATTTGTGTGGGAAGTTCTCTCAGAAGAATTATTTAGCATATCACAACTTTGCTCAGAATGTATTCTTCTATTTTCCACATTAATTTATTTCATAATATTAGTAGTAGTTTGATGGAAATTGTTGTCTACAACTGTGTTTGAGTAATATGTTATGGGCACATCTTTTAAACTTAGGGTTTCTCTCTAAAGTTCTTCACCAGAAAGTGTGATTTGATTCTGGAGGTTGGAGCTTTGCTGCCTTACAGTCAGTGATTACACCTCCGTGTCTGAGACAGTTGGATGCCTGTCAGTGCCTGCAAACTAGGCTTGAGTTACTAAAGAAATTTAGGAATCTGAAATCCTGTCACAAAAGTACCATCAGGAATCTCTGCTTTAACTATCAAAGATATATGGAGAACAGCCCTAGTGGAAAAAAACCCAAACTAGCCATGCTTTCCAATGTGCTGGAATACATATAAAACCAGAGTATTTCTGAGATAGAAGGAGAAATGTTTTGATCAGAGTAATATTCTATTCAGAACAGATAGGTATACTTTCTAAATACTTTTACAGCATTTTTCATCTTCATAAGTGCTTTGCTGATATTACTTAATCCTCACAATGAGGTGACTGATAAATTAAGGTGGATGAAGAATTCACAACAATTAATTTATCTAGGAAATATAGTTTTTTTTTTTTCCTTGGTGTGAAGTGTTCAAGAACAGACAGGGAGTTTTACTCACTCATTTGTACTTCATAAAAATTGAGTTAAAATTTTATGCAAATGTAATTCAATCAATGGAATTATTTAATGTGGCTGGGTTTGATGCAGAAGCTTCAAGAAATTAACTGTCTTATTTGCACTGCTCTTGAACCAGCAAAACTCCCAAGCTCCTCGCATACATCTTGTACATGCCTGGTCCCCAGTAATGAACAAAGACCTAGCTATGTACTAGGTTGGTTTGGGGGAAGAAACCTGTGATTTTCAACTGCATTGGAGCAGTGACAAACTTCCAGTTGGTCTTGGATGTGAAGTGTTGGGAAACTTTCACCCGGAACACATCATGGTGCCCAGCTCACTCTCAGTCGATATAAAATGAACAGCACCCAATTTAACAGCTCTCAGATTTAATGCTCGTGGAAATTCTCTGGCACCGGCTGGTATTCAATATTTGTAGCCTCATCAATAAGATGAGCTGCCCATGTTACATTAACCTGCAGCTCCTGCTACTGCTGCTGGTTATATGTTGTGAACTGCAGCTACAGACTGTTACACGCTGCACGGGAGCCCCAGCTGACAGCAACCTACGTAATTTACAGCTGCTTGCTCTGCTTTGAGTCAACCTATTCCTGCTTGTTTGGCACTACCATTTTAAAAGTTAATGTCAGAAAAGGAAACAAGAAGGCAGTACACTGCTGACAGAACATAAAAAAATATTTTTTCTAGCACTTTAAACAGCAGGCAAGTTGTATATGGAGCAAAGTAGGAAGGGTACATGCCAGCTCATAAATTTGTCATGAGAACTGTGCTCCTTGCCACAAAATGACATCGTGGGCAATGGGAATATTGCAGTGGAACTTGTAGAAATATTGTTATATTATGAGATTTTGCTAAAGAAAGCATTTTATCATGTAAGGAAGAGTTCTCCATTCTGCAGTGGAGAAAAGGATACCTTGCTGTAAAAGTCCACCTTCTGAAATAGCCAAATATAAAAATTGCATTATGAGAAACAGGCATGCTTGAGAGCAGAAAATGAATGCAGACAGGAAAATTGTGTGGTTTCTCCACAGCACACGAGTAACTTAATTGCAAAAGTAAAGTGGAAATACAAGAATACAAGCAAATCTTGGCTGTCTTTCTGAGGTATCCAAGCTAAAGGTCCACTTAATAGAAAGAAAAAGGCATCTTTAAGAAAAATTTTGCATACTGCCAGCAGAGATTAACGTCATTTATTTCTTTTTGCTTACCCTACAGAGATGTCAGGTTGACCAGGCTCCTCGGTTAGGTGCTTCTCCTGGGTAAGAGGTGAGAGTGTAGAAAGCCTGCCTCTGAGACAGCTTTGATTTGCCCAGAGCTGCCAGGGAGATTTCCTGATGCTGGAGAATTTGTCCTGCTGCACCACAACAGAGTGCTGCTGGAGAAGGGAGCTTCTGTGTGCCCTCTTCTCTGCATAGTGCTCACAGTAATAACAATAATAAAAAACCCATATAAGAACAAGCATTATATGCTTCTTTCTATTGTTTTCTACTTTTTTTCAAAAATACTTTAAAAATTGCACTTAAATCTTTGAAATTCAAAATAGGTCCTTTGAAATATTTTCCTTAAATGGAATTCAAAGCTGCTAACTAGCTTTTGATTTCTCTCTTATATTCTTTAAAGTGATCATAAACATGACATATACTTGCTTATCTTCAAATGTACCTCTCCAGTGTTAGAACAAAAGCAAGTTGTAGGCTAAAGCCAGATTGACCCTGGCTTTACCCTATGGTTGAAAGAAGGGTTTAAACCTAGTCCACTTCCAGCCATGGAAAATGCAAAACAATTAAATGTTTCCTAATTGCATTATCTCCCATTTTTGAAGTTAATAAAAGCATAATCTATTTGTACCTGCCATCTGCCTTAGGAGACAGAAGAAGATAATGAAAATATTTTACTATCTATTTTCAAATTATAAGCTGTTGTTTCCAAAGAAAGTCAAACCCCATGTATATTATCACTTTATTGTTCTCCAGGGACTGCAGTCACTATAGTGATTGTAATTACATGGCTTCATTAACTTTCTACATTCTACCTGTTATGGGGGTTTCACATTAAGAAAATTTGCATATACAGGAAATGAATACCGTTTGCAAGAAGCTAATGTCATTAAACATTTAAGCAGTCTCTCTCAAGTAAACAAGGAATTTTTGCTAGGATATCCTTTTAGTGTGCATTTAAAACCAATGCAGTCACAATTGTCACTTTAAAGAAAAACATACAACAAGCATTTAGAGTAAGCAACAGCCATCTTCAGAAAACTGCTTTAAAATTGGAAATAATTCAATTACTATCACAATCATTACAATGCATTATCAGGTGTAATATCCTCCTGTCAGATTAATAGTAACTCATGGTTAAGAGAGTGTATGTGTGCTTATGATATACTGCAACCAGTGACCTATATTTTAATAGCAGAACCCAATGATGACTTCCATTTTCCATCCAGTAATTGCCTAAATTTGCCATTAAAGTATTATACATAAAAAAGAACTTCTGATTTTTATTGAAATATTTTATTTTTATAAAAAGCAAGGAAAGACTAAATAAGAACAGAAATTTAAAACTGTGCTGTAGTAGTGTCATGTTGCAGTAGTGTCATGGGTTGACCCTGACCAGATACCAGACACCCACCAAAGCTGCTCACTGACTCCCCTTCACAGGTGAAGATGGAAGAGAAAATATAAGGAAGGGTTGGTGGGTTGAAATAAGTATCAGGAGAGAGATCCCTCATTAATACCATCAAGGGCAAAACAGGCTCAACTTAGAGATATGAAGTGAATTTATTACTAACAAAATCAGAGCAGGATCCATGGGGATGCAGAGATCCACTCATAGCCCATGGAGATCCCAATGGATCCCCACGGGCTGTGGGTGGATCTTTGCATCCCCGTGGATCTCCATGGGCTGCAGGGGCACAGCTGCTTCTCCATGGGCTGCACCAGGGCTTGCAGGGGAATCTCAGCTCCGGCACCTGGAGCACCTCCTGTGCTCCTTCTGCACTGACCTTGGTGTTTGCATGTTCTTCTCACATGTTCTCACCTCTTTGCTGGCTGGAATTAAATCTGCACTACAATATTGGTTTTGATTTCTTCTTAAATGTGTTACCACAGAGGTGTTACCACCATTTCTAATTGGCCCAGCTTTGGCCAGTGGCAAAAGCTCATCTTCAGAGCCATCAGGGACTGGCTTTGCTGGATGTTGTGGAAGCTTTCCACAGAAGCCTCTCTTGCCTCCCTGCTACCAAAAACCAGGCCATGAAAACCCAAAACAAGTAGGAACACACATGTTTTTTAGCCTGTCATTTCCATTTCATGAGCTTGGTGGAAGCCCACCAATGCCAAAGGATGGGGGGGTTATTTTTCTATTTGCTCAAGCCAGCTTTTACTTAGAATACCTAGCTGCTGACTTCAATAGATACAAAATTTCAGAAACTTTTTTTGATTTGAAGCCTTTTGCCTTGTCCAAAACTCTTATTGTAGCATTGTGCTTTAATACAATGCCCTATGCATATTACCTCTTTTAAAGAATCTGACCTGATTCTTATTTAATCCCATTCTGTGTTGTGTTTCTAACACTCCTACCATAGTTGTCCCCTTTGTCTTAACTGGGATGTTCACACTTATGAGATTTTTTAAATACTAGCTCAGCAAATACCAGTGGTGCACAGGCATTACTGTTTCCTTTAGGAAGCTTACAGCTCTATGCCATTTTTGGGGACAATTCTTTTGATGTAAGTAATTTTCTTATACAGTGTAATGGAGAATAAAATGTATAACTGCCTTTTGTAGATTCTACTTTAAGGAATTCAGAGGTTCCAAACTGAAGAATGGACATTCTAGTACCTAATTTATAGGAGATTAAGGTCTTTATTGGTTCTCATTCTTCACGCTTTCTCCTTAGTATCTGTCTGAATTAGACTTTATCTTTAAACTTCTTTCCTTTTCTAATTTTCAGTAAAGCAAAAGTACCACAAAACCATTTTTTTCCCCTGGGCTATTATCAGGTTTATATTTGTTCAGCACTTTGAGCTCATCTGTTGAAAAATGCTGTAAAAGCATAAAGCACAATGAACTGGACTTCATCCTGCTGATATGAGGATGTAAAAGAAGCATGAGAATGTCCACCAAGTTCCCTATTGTACCAGTTCTGAGTGCAATATCTATCTTCTGCTCACTCTGGATACAAGGATTATATTAAAGTGGTAGCCATCCAGCCATTTGGACAGGGAGAACAAAGAAAGAAGTAGACCAAAATTTTAAGAAGGAAGGCTGAGGTTTGTCTGTGAATCAGCATAGGTGATTAAAGAAGCTACTGTTGTTGCATGAAGTACTACTAACACAGCTAACCAAGGCCATGGATTTTTTGAAAATTTCCTAATCAGCTTTAGTAGGAAATTCAGTGCATAAATTCTCCTGTGGTTATTCCAGTGTCTTATTTTGCAGGGAAATAAATGAGAAGCACTCACATAAGCTCTGCATAGCTGAGAGTGGTAAAAGTTTTTGGACAGTATGGTTGGTTTGTGCTGTAAATCCCTCCAGTCTGGATGCGCTGGTCTCCTTTTCTCAGGTTGCAGGCAGAAATGGGCTTGGGTGAGGGAAGAGATTTTGTTCTCTCACTTCCAATGAGCTCAGTGGGAAGAGAGTGAGAGGGAAATGTACTAAGTGAGATGCTGATGACTCAGGAACTACAGTGTAAAAGGGGTTATGGCTGAGGGAAGTCCCCAGTATTCAAGAGTATTCAAGAGCCCTTCTTCCAGAGTACAGCAGATAACCCATATCTAACTTCTGTGAGTTTAGGTTTTCTTGCCTTTTCACCTCAGGATTGTCACTTATTTCTCATCTATGAGCTCGTTTTCTTATTTTCTTGGTATGACCCAAATGCTTCTTTTTTTTCCCCATTTAATGCCACCAAATTTTTATTCACTAATTGATTCGACTTTCTTCCAAGACAGAGATAGATTTATTGTTTGCAAGTTCATATTAATGGCTTCTCTCACACTTATAAAATGTCCTTGCCTTTTGGAATATTTTCTTCAAAGTACATGATGTACAGAAGTGACGTTCCAGTTCCATACTACAAGTACGCAGACACTCTTTGAAATTGTTTGGTTTCCTGGATTGGAACTATTGATCTAACTTTGTTACTGGAATCTTATGGTGAAAAACCTTTCTTCTCTCAGTTACCTATTTTTTTTTCATCTTGCTTTGTTTTACTTACTTCCTGACTTACAAACTCTTTTTTTTTCCCCCTCCATTCTCAGCAGTTATACTTCCTTTCTTTTAACAGCTGTTCTTAAGGAATTTCACTGTTGTATAGTTATTTGTGAGCTAGACTGTTTTACTCTCTTGGTACCTGCTGTCTTTACTTGAAGCCTCTAAACCAGTAATTGGTAACAAGTTTCTCTCTGTGGGTTTTACACACAGCTGCAAGGCAGAAAATAAACAGTTCTTTCAAGTTTGCACTCTTAGGGTTACAACTGTATACTAATGACTTCCCCAGCTTGCTAATGCAATTTTTAAAGAGATATCATCCTTTTGCATTAACAGATTTCTAATAGCTTTACCACAGTTTAGGCATTACCTTGTAATGAAAGCGGTGAGAACATGACATCAGAATGATTTCCTTCCTAATTAAAGTATCTTTCCTAATTAAACTAGTCACTGGTGTTTAAGTCCGTAGCTTTTAATCAAAAAACAATTAACATCCAAAAAGTTTTTTAACTTACTATGATTTCTTTAAAAATTGTGGTAGGAATGCCCAATACATTTTCACTGGTAATTATTTTGACACTTAAATTAAAAAATAAATTGTAGAAAACAAATTATAGTGTGAATAAGGATTGTTCAGAATTTTCTCTTCGTGTTATTTTAGCAGAAATATTCAAGTACATATAACAGGTGGAATACTTTTTTTAAAAAATATATGAACATATAGTTAATAAAAACATAGACCAAAAAATCAAAATGCACTCTTTAGTTGAAGTGTCCTGCTCTTTTCCTCTCAAGTCTTTAAGTTTTTTTCTCTTAAATCTAAAAAATCCCCAAAGAAACAACGTTTCTTAGAAAGAAGGGTAAAAGAAATGTTTATTCAGGTATTCCAATCTTAAGAAGCTAGACAATGACTTAATACACAAAAGGATGTATGTTTTGCTGAAAATAAAACATATGCATAAACTCTGTGTATATGTGTGTGTGTGTGTAAATAGAGGAGAAAAATTTAAATAGAATTAATGGACCTTTTGTAACTAAACTCGTTCTATTTTCACCTTCTAAAGAAACCTTTACAAAGATTTCAGAGATTTTTCTCTCAAGCTATTCCATTATTGGCATCTAGTTTGGTTTGGTTTGGTTTTTTTTACAGAAGGAAACAGTAATGCTAGCTTGCTCTTGTTGTTTAAGCTTTACATGTGACTTTCATCTCCAATAATACTTCAAAAGCTTATTTAACAAGCTCAAAAAGTGTCTACAATGTTTTGCATAGGTATTCAAATCAGACTACTGAAGGCTTGGGATGCTGGGGAAATGTGGCTATTCCCATCATAAATAGAGTAGCAAGAAGAAAAGATTCATCCCTACTGATTTTGAATGGTAGACATTGTGATTGTACAACGGAAGAGAGATAACCTCCTGACTTCAGAGGGAGTAGCACAATTGCTGATATTCCTGTATTTGTCTACCCCTACCACTGCAGCAAAATGACAAAGTGCTCAAGGTCACATGGAATTGAGTTTGGGCTCTAATTTTGCTCATTCATATCCATAAACCAGCTCTGTGCCTCTTCTTAGGGCGATGATCTGGGCAGGGCATCTTGTAAGTACTTTGAAAAGAAGTATAAATCCTTTGTCTTCCTGTGTCAAGAGCAGTGAGGGGTAACACCTGACAGCAACGAGAAGAATCTGGTACCAACTGCAATGCCTGAATTCCTTGACTGCAGCTGTCCATGGCATGATGATGGATGGGAAGGTGAGGCCAAGGTGTAAGAAACGAAATGCTCAAGTGCAACTTCACACAACGGCAGTGTGTTAGGATAAATCTGAATTTCCTTTCTAAGAAGGGTATACAAAGTTGGAGGAAATACTATTTTTTTTTTTTAGTTAAGATTCCTGTGAATAGGCAGCTGACTATATTAAAATACATCCTACCAGATATTTTCCCTTTGACTTCTGTTTGCCAAAGACAGGGAAGTGAAGCTAAAAGTATAAATCCATAATAACTACAGATGTAAGAGACGAGAATGTGTTTTTACAATTTTTCTGTCATTTAGGTAACTACCACCTTCTCTAGTTCTATGTCCAGAATGCCAGAGACAATGTGGAACTGGCAGATTTCCCAGAGAGTGGAAAGAAATGCATGTTTTTAGAGCTCTCATTCAGTAAAGTATTCTGGAGGGCATTTTTAAAAATTTTTTGTACTTTTGTACTTTTTTTATTAGTACATTGTACTTTTTTATTAGTTTCAAGCTAGGAGATACAGGTTTATATTATTCTAAATAAAACAATATTTTTGTAAGTAGTATCCTGTTGAAATGACTGACAACAAATAAATGTGTGACAACCCTACTTTCTAAATGCAAATTCTAACATCAGTGTTAGTGGAATCATGTAGTCCATGAAGTTTTCTTAAATTAGAAACATCATAATAGTGTCAGATAGAAAAGTGGACAGAACTTCTATAGGTGTCATGGTATCTTTAGCTCCTGAACAGAGTATTCTCTCTTTTTATATTAATTAAGGCAAGAAGCATTTGACAGTTTGCAAAATCAGAATACAATCAACTTGACCACATTATACACCGTTGCACATAAGAATTTTTAAGGCTGTTTAACAAATTATTTTTCCCCCCACTTTTCATTAGAGGCCTTTTTTGCCATCCAATTTTGATTTTAGAAATTAAAGCTAACAACCAGATTGAAAGAAAACAGAGACTGACAGCATGGGGCACAGTCTCAAAACCACAACTAACAGCATGAGGCAAAGTGAACCTCAAGCTATTCCAGCTCTTAGAGAGGGAAGGGGGGGTGGGAAAAGCATTTGCAGGAAAACTCAGTTATAACAACCCACAGCTATGCTAAAGTACTTGTGAATGTTTACACTAACGCTTTTTTCTGCTTAATGTTTTAATTAAATACCTATAAGCCAACTCTTCTCCTCAGTCAGTGTCAGAGCAGTACATCTCTATGGATAAATGTTTACAGCAAAAACTCTGCTTAGGGTTTCAGCAAACAAGTCTCAGAGAACTGAGAAGGCTTTCAGCTGAGGCACTTGAGATCAAGAAAGCGCCAGTGATTAGAAACTAGCAGTACAATAACAGGACGATTTAATCCACCCAAATGTCAGTCGCTGGTTTACAAGTTGGCAATCCAATCTTCATCTGCAGACAAAAGGGCACTGGTTAGTCATCTGTTTAATTCTCTTGCTGCGGCATGTCACTTGGATGTTGAAGGAAAATCCCTTGATTCAGTCTGCCATTTCTGACAGTCTCCCTCTAGACCATATTAATAAGCTTTTTAGAGAAGTGAATGCAGAATAATCAGCAGGCAGCCTGCACTCAAAATGGAGACAGAACAGACAGCAGAAATGCCTTCTTTCCTTTCTAGTTGTGGTGCATAGGTGACCCTTCTCTCACAGAGCAGCAAATAATTTAGACTAAGATTGCCTTTGAAAGCCACAACATAATTAACCACTTCATGCATGTGATGTCTGCCTAGCTTCAAAACCTGATTCTTTGCATTGGAAAAGATTCAGTTGCATTTGAATTAGATTTATGAAACATGTTAACAGTAGCACAAACAGATAGAAAGGCTGCCTGGCATCCCAGAATACCTGGGGAATTTCAGTCAGAAAACTAACATGTTACTCTTTAATGTAGGCTCACATCTCATTATAAAATCACAAGTGGAATGAGACACACTTCTCCTTTTTAACTGTGTTTCCAGGAGGCAGGTAAGTGTTGTGCTGCAGCCAGTCCTGCTAAGATCTGCATGATTTTAATATATTTTGAAAGCAAATAATTTGCTAGATAATGGGGGTCTTGCTGCGGACATTTCCTGTTTTTCTCTATTAGTAATTTCTCTATTGCCAGCTGTAAATTGAAATTGTCAATAGCTTTGTTTAACCTATTGTGCTCTGGCTGTTTTAAGGTGCAGCTAAAAACCAAACTGTTTCAGAGTATCCTTATTTTCTTTTGGAAAGAATTTGCTGGTTTTATTTCACTTGAAGATGAAGGAAGTAAGTTCAAGATGTGCACTTACAGACAAGAAAAGTGAAAGGAGGTTAAAAGCAGAAGGAAAGAAATGTAATCCTGTATGATGTGGTAAGATGTAGGTAAGGCTTGGGGAGGAATTTGTCAAGCAGAAAATTGACAAAACCTGCTATTAATTATTGTGCTGATGCTATCAGTGGCATTACCATAATCAAAAAGTGAGGCGTGAACACAATTCATGAGGCACTAGGTCGCTTGGGGGTTAAATCATTTATTCTCAAAGGAGGATTTAAGAAAAAAAACATAATTAGCAGTAAGAGAGAGCACAAGAATTATTTTATATAGCCCATGTAGTCAGTACTATCTCAGTGACAAACTCAGAACTCTCCTGTTTGTGTGGAAAGGAATAGAGGAAGATGGAAAAAGACTATTTTTGCCAGCTGCAGCTACCAGGAAAGAAGACTGTATCACACTTAAGCAACTTTTTGTTGTAGGAAAGTTAGGTTCTCTTTAAAAATTAAGCCCCATATTCCAAAATACCATGGATATAGGAAAAAAAAAAGCTCAGTTGATTACTTCTATGAAATATCTTTTTATTAGTCTTCTTTCCTCTGAGGCAGCTTCCTTTCCTTTAGAGTATAAAACACAGCGGCAAAGACTGAGACAAGTAGGCACCACTGTTTTGGAACATCTTGTCCAGGGAGATGTTGGAGCCACCATCCCTGAAAATGTTGAAGAAGCAGCAGTACATGGGACTTTGTGCTATGATTTAGTTGGCAGAGAGGTGTTTGGTCAATGGTTGAACTTGATAATCTTGGAGGTATTTCCAACCTTAATGATTCTACGATTCCATGATCTGGAATTGTTTGCATTCTCCACCAAGAAGTGTCTTGGTTTAATCTGAATTTCCCGGCCAATGCACCAATAATGTTATAGTTTTGATTTGCCAAATTAAATATATACATTTTCTGTTGTGTGATAGGTTGACTTGGGAGGAAGAAACTCAGAAGGAGTTCTTCCTGGGGGAGTTTCCTTTGTGGGGGGTTTTTGGGATACCTGCCACAGCCAATCGGAGAAAGTCAGTTCGCTCCGTGCACACACATTTTGAAGGAGGTAATCCGGAACTCGGCTCTTTGTCTTTCCGGCGGCTGAGCAGGTAACACCAACCCGAGTCTCCCTCTCCCCCATGCGGGGGCGGGGGGGGGAGGCTCGGAGGCCGCTTGGGCCCCGTTTGCGAACGAGGGGGACCCGATGGCTGAGGGGAGGAAGAGTTGTGTGATAAAACCTTCACGGATTCTTCCTCCACCGGCCGCTGCTCTGGCGTGGGGGAAGGCTGCCTCTTTATGCTGCCGGCCGGGACCGGGCCTGCCCGGGTGGCCATGAGCCATGCGGGGCTGCAGCCCAGTCTCACAAGGGCTGATTAACACCTCAGCCGCCCCCCCCAGCACGGCCTAGGCCTGGCCCAACTTTTGTAGTTGTGTTAAACTTTAACTTTTTAGTGTTCAGGTAAGATTTGCAAAGCCTCCAGCCTTTCCTTTGAATATGAAAGGGAATAAGAAGATTTCTGAAGTCAGTGATGTAAGAGCTAAGTATTTTAAGATGGAAGGAGAATGAGAAGATGCTGAAATGGCTGAAAATCTTTTTGGGAAATTGTAGGAATGAACTGATGTACTGAATATTCCTATAAACCATGGAAAGAGACATGGGGGGATGGAAATGTTCCTTTTTAGGAGATGATTTGACTAAAGAACACCTGTGTTGGGAATTTGAATTTCTGCCCTGAGAAAAGAAGGGGATTGCAGTTTTCTGAAGATGAAGCCTGAGCAGAGAGAAAGGAGACAGATAGAATCGTTGCTGTCGAACATTTCAATTCTTAAAAGTAATACCCCATGGAATAGACATGACCCACATCTGCAACTTTGGGATGGCTGTAGAATTGGGAGGAGCGTCACGGTTGCAAATTCCCGGGCGGATGCAAATCGTGAGAGGTAAAACTACAAGAGAACTTTTTTTTTCCTTCTTGTGGGACACATCCCTACAACTTCAACAAGAAGAAGCTTCCCTCTCCAGAAGTGAACAGAGAAAGACTAAATTGGGCACTGACCGAAGTATTTGTTATATGTTTGTTTTGTTGTTATGAAGATTGGGAGAGGGAGGGAAAGAGCGATCTGGAAAATCTTATTCTGATTTGTTTTTTTTTTTTCCCTTTCCCCCCCCCGCTTTTGTTTGTGTGGTTAATAAATTTTCTTCTATACCCTTTCAAAGTTTTAAGCCTGCCTTGCTCTTTTGCTCCTGGTTCTGTCTCACAACAGAAAGAAATAAGTTTATTTAAATTGGCAACTCAAACCTAAGACATGTTGTGAGACAGAACCAGGAGCAAAAGCAAGGCAGGCCTAAAACTTAAACAAGGGTATAAAAAACTTTATTAACTACACAAAGAAAGAGGAAAAAAAATTCAGAATAAGATCTTCAGACCACTCCCTCCTCCCCTCTCCTAACCTTCATAACAAAACAAACATACAAAAAATTACTTTAGTCAGTTCCCAACTTAAATAGTCCCTTTCAGTTCACTTCAGAGAGAGCTTTCTCTTGTCAGGTGACAGGGACTTCTCTACAAGGAGGGAAAAAACCAGTTCTCTCGTGGCTTCACTTTTACGATTTGCATCCACCTGTGAAAAACTTGCAAGTCGTGAAGCTCCTCCCATCTTCACAGCTTTCCCAAAGCTGTGCTTATGAGCCATGTTAAATTCATAGGGTATTACTTTTAAGAATGAACTGTTCCAAAACAAAAATTCTCTTAATCTCGCTTTCTCTCTGTTCCTGCTTCATTTCCAGAAGTAGAGATCCCTTTTTCTCCTCGAGGAAAAGGATTTTTAACTCAGGTTCTTTTGGTCAACAATTTATCAAATGGAACAGTTTAACCCCACCCCCATGTCTTTCTCCATGGTTTACAGGAATATTCAGTGCAATATCAGGTCATCCCTGTAATTTACAAAAGGATTTTCAGCCAACCTTCATAGCATCTTCTCATTCTCCTTCCATCTAAAGAAACTTAGTTTTTCTATTCTTTTTTTCCTCTAACTCAGGGAAGAATTGAAAGTCTGCAAGTCTTATCTGAGCATTAAAAGAGTTAAAATCTTACACAGAAAAATACAAAGACTGTAGCCAAGCCATGCTGGAGCTGTGCCAGTATTTTGGAACACTGGCCACACTGGAAGGGCTGGCCCAAGCTTGAAATGGCAGCGGCTGCACTGGAAACGGGGAGGAAGGGGAACGGCTGGGACCTCACTCAGCCTCCCTGGGCTCAGCTACAGCACCCACTGTTGATGGCCACCCCTCCTCCCTGCCAGCCATGCCAGCTCCCCACACAGGGGGCCCAGCCCTGTCCCCGTGCCAGGCCCGCAGGCCTGCAGTGGAGCCAGGCCCAGGCCCAGTTACCTGCACTGCTGCCGGAAGAGGAAAGAGAGCTTTTTTTCCAGGTTACCTCCTTCAAAATGTGCTTTCACAGAGCAAACTAACTTTCTCCAATTGGTTTCTCAGGCTGTCAACAACCAAAGCAGCGTCCAATTGGTCCCATCAATTCACAGAGGAAGTTCTCATAGAGAAAAACCTCTCTGACTCTGCTGTCCCCCAGATGTAACCAGCACAATAATCTTGGAGGTATTTCCAACCTTAATGATTCTATGATCTGCATTCTCAACAAAAGCATCTTCAAGAGAAAATGTAAAAAGAAATTAAAAACAAGACCAGATCCTCAGGTTAACCATGTAACTTAACTCACTGCCTTGTAAATTTAAACTATTAAATAAGGTGAGACAAATTCAATATTTGCAGTAGTTGTATATTAGAAGTCAACATTTACCAAATGTTATAGGCAAAGATGAATAAATAATGCTGAAAGTGTTTGCAAATGTTACTTTGAAGTAAAACAACACATCCACTTTGATTCACAACATATATTATTCACACACTGCAAACATTCATGCAATCAAGACTGTGTTCATGATGGTATTGTAATATCAGCCTAATAAAAATCTGCATTATTATTGACTGTAGAGAAAGTCATATGGAAGTGTTAAAATATCCTAGCTATTCTGAGACAGGAATGGGCACAAATAATTATGTGACTAGTGACGTAAGAAAAGTGGCAAATTGGGTAAGATATCTAAGAGGAGTGTCACAATTAGAAAATCTAAAGATTTTATTGTTTGTTTGTTTAGCGTCTATGTTTCTGTAGCTAGAATGACAAGCTAACTAATAAACTGTCTGTATTTTTGGTCCCGTTAGCACTTTAGGAAAGCCCATGAAAATCCTTCTCCCAGGAGGTGTCCAGGAGTAATGGCTGATAAAGGCAGTGGGTGTAACCGTGCTGGTAAGCAAAAATCACTTGCTGATGCACAATTACAAGACTTTGGTTCTGAGTAACCTTGTCAGATTAAGCTATAAATAAACTTCTCTATTTGCAAGGAAATCTCAGAGATAAGATATAACTTTCCTAATGAAAAACAGTATTGGAAGAGTAGAAGATGAAGACTTTTGTGATTTTATGTGGGACTGCCTGTAAATTTTTCAGCATCTATGATACATTAAAATGGGTGAATGAATGAATACAGAATTGTTATAAATCCCATAATATTCATGCAATAACATTACTTGATAAATGTTGATAATGAGGAAGCAAATAAAGGGATGCCACTAAATAGTATTAGGAGAAGTCTACGCAACAAAGATGAACATGTAAATTTGAATAGTGAAGAAAGTGAATCTATATATGCTTCTAATTTGCTGAAAGGAGTTGCAGGAATGATTGTTTTTGAATCAAATAAAGTTTGTCAGGAGCTGTGGCATATCTTTCAAACTAAAAGTATTTCCCTATTAGTTTTGAAACTAATGCCAGTAAAGTGTCTCTTATTAGTCAATATCCAAATTCCCTTGGAAACTTTCCCTTCAGTAGTAGCAAGATATTCATCCTTGTTGCACAAAAGAACTATTTCTAGGGGCATTTTTGAGACTGGGAATAACTAGTCGAATTTTCCTGGTTTGAATCCAATATTGCCAGAAGTAGCTGTGATGTGTTCTGTGATGTGGGATCTGGGATGGAGTATATATCTCAGAGGTCCATACTGGGACCAGTGCTGCTTAGTGTCAGCTGAGTGATGCAGTTGGCAGGCAAGGAAACCTTATAGCAGCCTTGCTTTTTTACCTAAAGGAAGCCTATAAGAAAACTGGAGAGGGACCTTTCACAGGGTCACATAGTTATAGGAAAAGGGAGAATGGCTATAAATCGAAAGAGAGTAGGTTTAGCCTGGACAAGGTATAAGCCTCACTGGTGTTGGGGAAGCACTGGAACAGGTTACCAAAAGAAGTGATGGATGCCCATCCCTGGAAGTGTTCAAGGCCAGGTTTTATGGGATTTTATGAGCAACCTGGTCCAGTGGAAGGTGTCCATGGCAGGGGGGTTGGAATGGGATAATCTTTAAGTTCCTTTCCATCCCAAACCATTTTACGATGCTACAATCTTAGCATGTAAGGAAGCAGGCACCAAACTGGTTATGCAACATAATTAATCACATTGGTGTGAAAATTCAAATGAGATACATTTGATTTGTATAGGGAAGGTGAAAGCTAGCAGATATTAAAAACGAGTCTACTAGATAGAAAGCCTTCCAAAAAGTCTTAGGCATGCAGACACACCCTGTACAACACATCCTGCACTTGTTGCAGTGAAATTCTCCTTTTAGGGCATCAGCTGGGGACAGTGAGGTGTGCTGCAGGACATCACTGAGGGAAAAGTGTCTAGAAATTCGAGGTCAAACCCACAGTATTCTTCATGGGCAGCTACTGAATTATATTGAAAGGAACATTACACTTCAAGCTTAAGATTCCCCGGGCTGTTACAAAATTACAGAGGAGCAGGCCCCTCTCCATAATTATGATATGGTTGTATTTTCATGTCTCCTTAGTCAGTTGATTACAGCAGTTCAGAATGATAGAAACCACTGAAAGAGACAACTGCAAAATTAAATTTGTGTTAGAGGCATATAGCTCTAGTTAAATTAATTTCTTCCCACTTACCAATAATGTAAAAGACAGCACTGAAGGCTTGGAATATTATATGACTCAAGAGCAGTTCTTTACTTCAGGAGACTAAAGCAGCAAAGCATAAAAATTTAGTCTCTTTGCTTCATTTCTGCTTTCTTGGTTGCCTCCAAGTTTAAATAAGAAACCATAAATACTGTTCCTGAAATAAAATCTTCACACACAAAAAAAGCCTCTAATTCTTTGTTAAGTCTAATATCTGCATGCAGTCACATGACTGTTCAGAATTACTCACTGGAGCAGCTGTGAATGCATATGAAATGAAAAACCTCTGTCTTATGTATGAGGAATATAAAACATGCTGCTACTTGCTGAATACTTAGTGTTAATTCTCCACTTTTTCTCATTATTATAATTAAAATGTTTGAATTACAGTTGACAGAGAGCATTTGCTAAACCATGTAGTTATTGGTGTTTCTTGCATAGGATAAACCTCACATGGAGAAGTGAATCTTTTCAACAGGATGGTTAGGTACTGTCCTGATGGTGACAATCAGTGTCATCAGTGTGTCAGTGACACTAGCTGGATTCACTGAGACTCCATGGAGCACTTTTTGCTGAATTCTTAGGCCCAGCTGGCCCATGGTCCTATTTGATCACTTCAACACTTGCACCATCTGTTGCTATTGATCATCCAAAAGTATGTACAAACTATCTCCTGACTATCTTAGTTATGTGTGAAGGATTTTCTGACACGATCAATTTTTCATCAGTTGGAGCAGTTCTTACTAATTACAGATGCATTATCCATGTACAATTTAGTCAGTTCTATGGCCAGAACTGTCTGGGAGGAGTTTCTGGAATGAGCAGGTTCTCCACCCAGGTTATTAATAATTTAATAGAAGTTGGACTATGTACTGCTGAATCTGCCTGTGGGAAGCTCTGGATCTGTCTGAAATTCTCAGCTGAACTATTGTAAGCGTTGGCCAAATGCTTTGTGTTGTATCCTGTAAACTCTTTGTACTAGAAGAGGAATAACACTGGTATAACAATAGAATCGTAATATTCCGCTTTAGATACAGTAAAACAAGACAAAAATACTTCAAAAGTATTCTTGGTATATATTTTTTTTACCCCTGATACTGCTTAAATCAATCTGATGTTTATTTTCAAACAACTCTCTTCTGTGTAATGATTTGCATACTTCATCAAATAAATGTACAGACTAACAGAGATACCATAATGTCAGCCATTGGAATTTCATTAGCAAGTCACTTATTATCCTGAATCATTTACTCTCCTTACTATCCTATTACATCCATTTTCGATGCAATTCCTTTGAATTGCAAGGCTTCTTGTCCTAGACTGACCCAGCACTTAAGTGAGAGACTACACACCTGAACAAAACAAATTAAATTTGGACTGTGGTTCCTGAAGCATCAAAGAGCGATGAGTTCTCTTGTGTTAGCTTTTAATTATTTATTTAATGAGTCTTGTTCTAAACTTTTATATCTGAAACTGAATGCAATCGATGCTACTTGCTCAGGTTGAGTGTTGCTTAAGACACCTTACTAGCATGATGAACATGCAGATGTTGTATTATTGATGTTTATAACTTAATTTTTTGTGTTAATCAATGGCAGGAAAGTTTTTTCTGAGGGCATATAATAAGGGAATTTAGTCGGTTTTGTTAATTATATTACTGTTTTGCTTTTTTTTCCCCCCTGAGTATTTCAGATAAAACTAATACAAAACAATCAATTAGTATCATTTAGTTTTATTCTAAACCAAACAATACAACCAAAGTATACAATTATCAAGAAACAAAACAAAACAAAAATCACATGAATTTAAATGGAGACCAACAAAAAAAGACATCAATCTTATTGAAAACTATATACATATTCTTAGGAAGACCAAAGATTACTCTCTTATGTTATGTCTTGAGATGTCCACTGCATTTTCTCAAAAGCTAATTTCTTGCTTGGTATAAAAAGCACACTTTAAAAATAAAGAGTGGTAAAAAATGTTGTAGTAATTTTCTCTTGCCCTTGGCTGTCCCTAATTGACTAACTGCTTTAACCTCACCTCATAAAGGCAGGAAGGATGCTGAAGAACAGGCAATGGTTTTTGCAAAATCCAAATCAAGAGAAAGATGACTGTGATTAATGTTATCTACTCCCCCTTTCCCATTACATCCCTGAAACCTGTATTTTCAAGTGATTTATATATTGTGGTGGCTCAGTGATGCTTAGATTTTAATTGAGGTCCTGTAGTTGTGAGAAGAAGGTACTAAGGTACTCAGATTTATGTGGGAAAGACACAACTGCAAAAAGGTGTCTCTCTTGCCCACAGACAGATCCTAACATAGAGACACATTGGTTACTAATGGAATTCCGAACTTTACATGGTTATTATGCTACCAAGATTTTCTCTTCAGAGGGTCACACAGCTGTCCTTGAATTCCCATTCACTTTTAGAATGACACATGAAGAACTAGGTTGAAAGGGGTGTAAGTTGCACACTTTTCACACGTAGAATTGTCAAATAAATAAACAATTCAATAAATATAAGTTAAAAACATATACCAAATTATAACTGGACTTTTTTTTCCTGGACAGCTGAATATTAAGAAATCTCCACATTGTCTTCTAACTGCACGCACTTTTGATGAGGGGAATAAAAACCAAGATAACTTTTGTAGAAAGAAGTGAATGCTTCCATTTAACTGACACGGCCCGCCTTCTCCACCCTGCTCCGACTAGCCCAGCTAGCTCCTGAAGGCGAGACCAGTGCCGAGAGTGGCCCACTTCCAGGATTCAGGGGAACCCGGAATGTGGGTAGGGCTCTGAACCCTCACGGCCGTACACGCGTCCGGGGAGGAGCAAAGGATCGAGACAGAGTCCTTCTGAGGTTCCGGGGAAGCGGGATTTATTGAGGGACAGAGGACAATCCGGATCGGGGGAAGGGAACCGCAGAAGGCAGGGAACACAGGTGTACAGCAACTTAAATAGGGGCCCTCCCCCAAGGGAGGGTACAATACAGCACCAATGGCTACAGTTTGGGGGTGTAACATAAGGCAGGGCTGATTATACATACAACGAATAGGGGGAAACATAGGCGGGGAAATACATGTAACATCAAATCATATGCTAAGAAGGGGATGACTGATACAGAAGATACTAGAAGGATGGGGGGGGCTGGGAGGGATTGACAGTCTTCGGGGCAGGGACTAGAGTGAGGGACAGGGAAGGTACTGGAAGGTGGGTTGGGGCTTGGGTTGATTGATCAAGGGAAAGCGGGAATTAGGGCAACTGAATTATAACGGGGGGGGTACAAACAATAGAACAAACCATCTAATAACAATAAAATAACGCAATACAACATTGAACAAATGTTTTACCTGGAAAGACATACAAAATTTTCAAGCACAATAACTAAGCTGAGGTGGGAAAATATAGATTCAATATAGTAACAAAAATAATATATAGGATTTCTTTCACTTTAAGATTGATATACAGCGGTTTACACTTTTCAAAAGGACGATAAGAATCTTTGTTCTTTCATATCTTATAGAAATAATCACAATAAATGGCAGTGTGAGAATCATGGAATGATAGGATCATTTAGGTTGGAAAAAAATCTCTAGGATCATCAAGTCAAACTGCTAAAATAATACCATCATGTTCATTGCTAAACCATGTCCCTAACAGGTGCCTGCTCTATATTGTGTCAAGCCCGACTTTGATTCAGCAAAAATGATTGTATATGAACACCTATGAGCTACTTCCTCTTTGGACCAGGAGAACTAACTTATGAACTGTTCTGACACGGAGATATTTAGGTGTTTACACGTATTTTTGAAAGTAATATTCAGAAACAATAATGAAACCAGTAAAAAGGGGAAGGAGTGAAGGCTGATAAATTGTTAATATGGTGCTACAGCTTGGAAAATGCTTAAGATGACTATTAATGTTACAGATTGCTATTACCAATTTTTTCTCCAAAGAGGGTTTTTATAGCATTGACTGTAGAAATGAAATACCTCAAGTGGGACTCAAGCATCTTTGGTGTTGTGACTCTTCCATGTCAATAATAAAACAAAAAAGAAGGTAAAACTCTTCCTCTGAAGTCTAGTAGGATGGAAATTCTGTTTATCGTTGTAACTAAAGATTATGCTTTCATACTGTGTATTAAAAGGTCATAAAAAATATCGATGAGGCTCCTGCTTTCTTTCCTTACTTGAAAGTAGTTATGAAAGCAGGATGCACATGGTTTTTAATATAAAATAAGTTTTCCACTTTATAGGTAACCCAGTATGGAATGAATATCCATTTACTTGATGGCTGAAGATAAGAATGAATAACAGATTTTTATTTAGCTTATCTATAGAATAGATAGAGAGGTGTTTAAGCAGATTTCTGTTAATATAAGGGTATATATGCCTAATTCTCTTAACTACATTGTGCTAGATCAGGCTTTATTCTGTGATCCTTCCAATGTGCATAATAGCATTATAATAAATGTACCTGCAGGTAGAAATAACTAAGTAATCTACTTCAAGCAGATGCACAGAACTGCACAGGGACTTTTTATTATCTGAAATGAAAAGATACAGACATTAGAACCTAGCAAATGATAGTATCAGAAGGTGTTATAAATAGCAGATCTTTATAATTGCTCAGATCTTGGCCAAAGACCCAAATTGAGCTTGACTGATCTATCCTCTTCTTCTTTAGGCATATTTATGAGAATACAGACAATTAAATGATCAAAGGAGAAAAACACTGATGAAGAGATCTTCTCTAGTCAGATATTAAATTTCTAGGATGACCTTTACTTTCAAAACGTTGAAGTTTTATGACATTAGAAAGATGTTATGCCAGCCAAAGAGGATGTGCCATTTTCAAGCAGAAGAGAAGATAAATTTTTCAAACAGTCTTGGGGAAAAAAAAATCTATGTATTTTCTAAAGCAAAAAATAAAAATGCAGCATAGGTTATATCTTATACCAAACTATCAAAGTATGTATCTATAAATATATACTAGTACTGTTAATGGTGATTAGATACAGAGTTTTATGTTGAAGATCTGGATCAACATTTCTTTTTTCTAAGTATGATGTTTGCATTCATGTTTTTTTAGGGTTATACTGCATCTCACCAAGAATTACTATCACTGGTAGCAGGAGTGATTTAGCTACTGTTGGAAAGTTTTCCCATTCAAAGGGCAAAGAACCTTGCATTCTTTCATGAGCTCTTTAATACCTCAGGGTACCACCAGGATATCATTGTAGTGTTGCATCTATTCAGTACTTTTTCATTGTCTGTGGAATTCTTTTGTACTGAGAGGAATTTTTATTGAATCCAGTGTTCTGGGTGAAGAAGATGAGTATTTCAGTAAAGAACACCAACGAAATTTAAACCTCATTAAATCAAAAATGAAATATTTTTTTATTTATTTTTTTTTTTGTTCAGTAACTGAAGAATCCTGGTTACCCATACAAGCTTACTCATATCAGCTTTAATCCACTGAAACATAGTATGTGAATGAACAATGTGCAACACAAGAAAAACATTTTACTTAAATCA
Organism: Acridotheres tristis; assembly: GCA_037013685.1. NCBI lineage: Eukaryota > Metazoa > Chordata > Aves > Passeriformes > Sturnidae > Acridotheres > Acridotheres tristis. Next base: position 25,205,071 of record CM072886.1, read on the forward strand.
TTCTTTTCAGAAATCACAGAAGAAAAAAAGAGAGCAAAACCCCTCCTTTAAACTTCAGCTGCTGTAGAACACCAAGTTGCTAACACACCAAACTAGCATGTTTCCATTTCTCATTAACTTAAAGGAGACAGTTTTCTCATCTATGGGACCATTTCATCATTTAAATGTCTCATAATCACAATGTGAAAAGGTAGAATTAGAAGAAAGGTTAAGTTGTAATGTAACCTTAGAGTACCTGGAAATACTAGGGAAATGTATTTCAGAGAAAAGTCTGTAGTAGAAAAGGAGGCTTCCTGATTAAATGCATTTTGAGAGATTAACTAATAAATAACTCATATAATTTTTCTTTTTCTTTATTTCTTTTACTCTGGAGATCAAAATGTGCAAACAAAGTCCAATAAGAATTTATAATACAATATTAAACTGCAGAATGTGTGCACTTAATATTAAACATTATTACTGGAGAAATAAAGTACCAGAAAACTTTAAGAAGGTAAGATCTGGCCAATGTAAACATGAGAAATGTGGCAGCCACTTTGTTTCAAGAAGTATTTATCTTGAAAGAATACCAAAAGGAATAATATAAAAATAATATCAGATTAATGGAAACAAACATACTGTCTCGTCTCATGGGCCATTATCAACGTCTTTGCAAAACTTTACTGACCAAATCAGAGAAAACCCACACAGTGTTGTTGAATTCTCTCCTCAACACAACTAGAGCAATTTCAAAAATAATTTCCCTGATATCTTTCTGAATTTTTGTCTGTGTTAAAGAGCCTAGATAATCAGAAAGTATGGGTTATGCAGATTAAGGGTGATGAATATCTTAGTCCAATAACTGGAAAGCTGGAGGGGGGAGAGAAGGTATTTTTAAAGCCTTCTGCTATACTATGCAGTGTGCTAATTCAAAGAACTGGTTCAGAAGTATGTTTGGTATTTCAATTTTATGCTTATAAGTTTCAAGTATAGACTGTCAGGTACAAAATGAAATCCATTTCCAAGAAACATCCAGTGCTCTAGTGTTATAAAAGGTTCTACATCACACACGCTCTGGTATATAAAAGCATTTGAGTGAAAACACTAGAAATTGTGATAAACAAAGACACATCAAATTATGTGGAGCCCATACAAAGCATGGTGAATGTAAAGAAGGACAGAAAGAATAAGAGGAAAACTTTTCAGTAAGGTTGTGTGGACTGTATAAGGTAGTAAGACCCTTAGGAACTGGCTGGACTGTAACAGGTAGGGAATAGTTTAGATCTGCCCTTCCATGGTTAATACTAAAACAGAAGACAACTATTAGTGATTATTTTGCTACATGTTCTGTCCCTGACTTTTTTTGGGTCCACATTATATCCTGGTAGAGATCTTCCCCGTAGGAACTTCCCCATGACTTGCCTGGAGAACCTGACAAGGAAGCTGGTGTGGCTTGGGGGTGCAAAGGATGTGAGGACCTGAGTGATCCATTACTGAGTGATCCATTACTTCACCTGTGGCTGCATGCTGAGATGGAAAGGCAAATACAAGAATATGGGCTCCTGAAAGTTGCTTCACTTTGGACAAACAACAAGCAGTCAGGAAGCAATTGTGCTTTGGAATCCGTGTCAGGACTATATTCAGGATTGTTTCTAAAGCAGATCCAATCATTTTGCAGGAAGCAAGGGAATGAGGGCAAGGGTACTTTTCAAAGTACTCAGGTTGTGTAGTAAACAGCTCTGGTTACCTCTGAATCTGCTACTTCAGAAAACATTTGCATGCTTTCTTAATTTTACTTTTAATATAGAAGCTACCTGCAATGGACTCAGTAACAGACACAAACTAATTCTGCATTTCAGGAGCAGAGAACAGGATCTTCCTTTTTACTCAAAAGAATTCTGTGTTACTAGAGTATAGATATATTACTCCAAGAGCTATCATCAGTGGGAGGAACACATATAAGGAAATTAAACTGGCCAGGAAGGTCCTATACTATAAGAAATCAGTATTTTATTTTATTTTCACCCAGGAGCAACTGAAAGTCAAAACCATACAGAAAAATACTCTAAATCTTTACATTCCATATTTGTCCAGTGCTTATTATCCAGTTACTGATTCCTCCTACTTATTCTTTAAATAGAGTTGTCCTGGGGAACCTGCCATCTGCCTGATGTAAACTGCCCCGTTAATTCTCACCTGGCTACAGCTGCAAAACAGATGAGAGCATTGAGAGGGAGTTAATGAATGAGTCCTGGTAAAGATCTCAGCAGGGTGCCTCCTTTAATTCAGACCACGATGGTAGTTAGTATGACAACAAGCTGTTACCACCTAATGATTTTGGTTCCTTAAGTATAATGCGTCATGTGCTCCTGGTATCTTTAGCCTGGACAACTTAAATCTACTGTTGCTCTTCAGAACCCAGTTGCATATTGCAAAATTCCATATAAGATTTTCACCAGAAAAGGCTTCAACATGGAAATGGAAACAGTTAATAGTCATGAAAAATTCAATTAGTGAGCTGTCAGTAGGTTAATAAGTAGAAAAAACCCCAAACACGTAAAAAACCCAAATAAAACCCAACCAATAAAAAAAAGAAATCCACAAAAAATACAAACGCCTTTGGATTTAAATATCCAGTAGGTTCTTGAAAATAATATGGTTTAAAGATAGCTCACAAAAATTTATTTTTATCAACTGAATATATGGTAGAAGTTCAAATATTATATTTATTATTTTTTTTTCTGTTAGAAATATAAGATCTGAGATAATGACTTTATATGTGGTAAATGACAGTTTTTACACAAGGAAAATATCAAAAGTATTTGTTTAAAAAATGAACATTATTAACAAGAATTAGAATAGATAATAAAGAGTCACAGTAAAGAAAGTCCTTGAAGTATTGAGTGTGAAATATGAAGCAGAATAACATCCTGAACTTAAAACAATAGAATATCAGCTTGTTCAAATTGAGTTACATGTGGCAATACACAGTCTTAAACAGGTTCTGAAAATGATCCTTCTGAAAAGTTTAAGCATCCAATTTAAAACTATAAAAGTTATTCAGTGGATTTTGGACTGGTGCCTATTCTAGAAATGACTGAAGGCTTAGATACGCAAGATTTTGAAGAGAGAAAATTGGCATTCACATGCCAGGTGGATAATCTGTACCCTTTTGCATATTCATACTATCCTTCATTGCCAGTGAACCTTGTATTGGTCCTTTGAAAGGCTGTGCATAAACATTTTGCTCAAATTAGTTAAGCTGTGGGGACCTGTTAGGCATTAGGGAGAGGAATCACTCCCAGGGTTGAGTGGTCCTAGTTAGTTTGGGTACAGTAGTGACTTCCTTTTGTATCACTCAACTCAGACGGATTTAGCTGGGGTGAAGAGAAGGAAGGTCATTCTTTGAATGATTTCTAGCTGGCACAGGCTGGGACCATCATTCTGGATTCAACTCTTCAAGACCAGATGACCAGAAGTGGTAAGAGCTGGTGGCTGAAAGGGACCTATACCCTTGAAAACCCTAGATGATCTTATAAGTCACTGGTCAAAAGTGTTAAAGTTACTAAGGGTTAAACTATTGAAGAGGGGAAAAGAGTTTAAGTGAAATTTTCCATGGAAGTTAATAGTTAAATAAGGCTACAGATTTCCCATTTAAGGACAGGAAAAGAGGGCATGGTCATACATGCACCCATTTATGCCTTAGTGTCTATCTATATGTCTAATGATGCAGAAGTACTCTATGACAACTCACTGTTATTGTCTAGTCTCATTTATTTTGAAAAGAAATATTTTTATGAAGGTGCACTGCTTGTTTCTGGCTGGCAAACTCCTCTCCACATAATAGAGAGCATTTCTTAATATCAGTGTTCTTTTCCCTGCTGATTAAACTGAACAATAAACTCCTAATTAGGAGGTCTTGAAAGTCCTGGTTTTGATGTTAGCTTTGCAAGTTATTCACTGCAGGAGGTGATAGGGTAGGGAGGGTGCTTCTGAGTCATCCCCAATGCCCAAGCTGCTATGCAGGATATAAAAGACATGTGCAGGAGAAGAGAACTAGTCAGATTTGGAACCTACTTTTACATCACTGTTACCCCCAAGATGACCTCAATTCATTAAAAAAGTTATTTCTTGGGAAGTGTCTTAAAAGGTTGTTTGAACTTAAAGCTCAGGCTCAGTTGGTATTCAGACCATACCTATTCTCTACATTATTTGGGGCCATGCTTTGAAGTTTTCTCTTTCTCCTGGGTTTTCAGCTAATATGGTTCACTGCAAAATGAGAGCACAGAAAAATACAGTATCATCATATTACTTGTTTCAGGCTTGAAATGCAACAAGAAACTTAAGAAGAAAATAGCTCTTACTATAAACTAATGCAGAGCTGTAAATAAAATCTTGAAGACAATGATTTGAAAATTGTTTTAACTTAGTAATTTATTTTGTCTTTTCTTATGATATATGCATTACAGATTGCACTATGAAACATTTGTCTTCTGTGTTTTCACTATGAGTCCACTACTTAGAAGCAGCAGATTTTGCCACTGGAGTATGTCAAAAGAGTATTTAATCAGATTCACCATTTCTCTTTTCTCTGAAGTTTCATACATGTACACACACAGAGTTATGCATTTGCTTTGTCACTCTGCTGCAAGGAATGGCAGGAAATTCACTGTTGGATGGTGTCATATACAATGCCCTGACCAATCCCAACAGCTTTGGAAACTCTGTTTGAATGATACCTGAGAGAAAACTCAGCTTGCTCCTTCATAATGTTCTGAATTCTTTACTTTTCATCCTCACAAATATTTAATATCCTAGCAAGTCCTTATCTCATTTCATAATTTGACATGACAATTTAAGTTAATTGCAGGTGGTTAAAGTATTGAGGCAATTTTAAAAAATGATTTCACAGAAAAGAAATTTGAAAACAAACTCGATTTGAAAGTCATTTTACGATAAAGTGATTTTGATATGGATCAGTTTTTGGGTAGAGGTAGTGATTTGGTTGTCTGGTTTCTCCAGACTGCAAGAGAGAGTTCTATGACATCAAAAGACCACATGGACAACAGCTTCTGTTGCTTTCTCTTTTGTCCAATAAGATAATCCAGAGGATCACTGTTTGCTCCTTCTCTTTACTTCCCTAACTTAGGGGAAAATATAGCAAAAACTCTTTTACACATGGTGCACAGTTCCCTTTTGTTAATTTTTGGTGCTCAAGATCCAGTTCTTCAGGTTAGTGGGCTTACAGCAAAAATTTCGAGTCTTTGTGCTTCTTGTTTGCCCTAGAGACAGTCCCAGCTAGAAAAGGAGTAACAAAATTCCTCTGATGTCACATGTGCTGAGATACTCATGAAATTCATGCTGTCACTTCTCATATTCATTCGATCACATGGGAAAAGTCCTTCTAAAAGCACTGCTGGAGATAAGGCATGAAATAAAAAGGCCTGTAAGGCAAAGAAAGTGAGTTCAGATCAAGAGGATCTCTGTGAGAGAATTGTTCAGTGCCCAGCGGAACACTGTGTCAGACAGGCAGGTGTCAGCAGAGGCAGGAGGAGAATTGTCTGTCAGTGCCACAGCACTGTATTTAAAAGACAAGCAGAGCTTTAAAGCAATGATCTCATCCCACAGTGCAAAACTAGATTTGGATATGAAGCATTTAAAAAATATTTTACTATGTTGAAAATCTGCCAATCTTTTCTGAAAAATGTTTACAAGTGAGAAACATTTCCTATGTCAAAGCATCTCAACCAAGACACTGCTAACCAGCCATATTCTTTTTTAAATGGATATAGTAATATTTTTAAAAAATCCATTTAGACTTCTCGTATTTACTTCTAAGCAGCAGTATTTTAGAATTGATCTGATTTTTTTAGTTTCCAGTTTTGAAATATTTTTGTAAAGCTCTATTGTATTTTCAGATTCAGGAAAAAAGTGAGTGAGGATTCTATTTTAATATCTATTCAAATCCTTATTTCTCATCTTTGTATGCATTCAGTGTGTTTTGAGGGGATAATTTTTATTGCATCTGAAATATTTGTTATTACATTTTTAAGGCAATTTATATGTTGTTGTTATGCACCATAATGGCATCTATTGCAGCAAAGTGAGACAATATCAGACAGTAATCATTAATATTTCCTAGATTCCAATCTGAAACTCAGAATTATCAACAATGCTTCATTGATTTGAGTGTTTCTGTCTTACAACATTTTAGAACATTCATACTACAAAAAAAAGGCATTTAAAGTCACCTACAAAGAAAAATTTGAAACTAAACTAAACTCTGTGTATGTGTGCATATGTAAAATGGTGCTATGTTAAAGCAGAATTAGGGAAAATAGAATAATATTTCATGTAATGACTGCAGTTAGTAGCCTGCATGTGATGAAAAGATGTGAAGACAAACTGAATGTGTGGGTGTTTCTGTGTGTACAAAAGAGGAAAGGAGATTACAAACTGGATTAAAAAACCCCAACATCTACTGCCATCAGTACTGAGTAGAACTGCCAAAGATGCCAGCTTCATCATTTACTGCAGCTGTGCACCTGCAAATGCCACCTGGATTCTCTGTCACTGCAGCAGTTTCAGAAAGGTCTGAATATTCAGCCACTGAGTATTCTCATGTTTTATCTACAAAATATTCTAATTACTTTTGCTGCTAATAAATGGCAGAGGGAAAAAAAATGCCTCTAGGATTTGGCTCTGTGAGCAATAGGGGTTGCTGTGGTTAAGAGTAACTTAATCTACTGTGCCAACAGCTGCATCAGTAGACTGCATCAAGCAATCAAATAAGGATTAAAGAAAAAGTCACACTGGCTTTAATTGTCTTAGTTTGTCTGCTTGGCATACATTGCAGAAAACGATTAATTCAGGCTGTTGCTAACAGAGAATAACCTCAGAAAGTTTAGTGTTTATGAGCAATCCAGCTGAAATGCAACTTCCTTAAACTTTCTTTGCATTTTCTATCATCAGAAAGGAAAATAATAATATATCACTGTTTTTCTCAGGGAATAGCTATTATATTAATACTATTAATATTCAAAAGAAAAATTACATGTGCTGTAGACTTAGATTTATTTTAAATTAAGTCATAACACTGAAGTCTGCTAAACAGTGGAAAATGGGACAAAGTAAGGTCTGACTCTCAAATTAAACAAATTATGGCAGCCAGCTACTGGCTTGGTGATTTGAGACTACATGGATTGACAATAAATGAAGGAAAATTCAAAAGGGAAGACATGAAAGGTTGCAAGACTATGCCTACATACAGCAAATTTTCTCAGTGCTCTGTAAATCTCCATAGTTCAATCCTGTGGCCATCCTTTCATCCTGTTCTTTTTTCACACTGGAACACTGGAGTCTTTCTTATCCAGTCTGGTCCTTTTTTTAATTTTTTTTTTTTTTTGCAACCAGTCAGACACAATAAGAAATAAACAGTCCCCAGCCAGTTTCCTAAGAGAGCCACAGAAATGAACCTAAGACTCAGTCTATGATTATGGAATTACAATGAGACATGTAAGAAGGTTCACTTTAGTGAAGGACCTTGCAAATATCAGGAAGAAACCAGTGAGCTACACAGGGAAATGCAGAACAGAGTGACAGAATGGAGGAATTCAGTGAAGAATAACGTATGATAGACTCCTCACATCAATTAAATGTTTTCTGCTCTCCAATCTGTCACTGGGGATCATAGGGAAACCACAGGATATGCAGTATCAGAAATCATGATGGAACAAGATTAGGGCCCAGATAAAAGTTTGATCTGTGTTGAGAGAACCCAAAGCTGATTTTACCTGTAAGTAACTGCCAAGCACCAAGGCAACAAGAAAATTATGAACAGGAATATGTTTTATAAAATAAGGTGTCAATATTTAGGTCATCTTTAGGTTATGCTAGAGGCTTGATGAAATTTGCTAGAAACATCTGAATTTTAAAATGTTCTAGAAGAAAATGTAGCACGATTTATAGATCAAAAAGACCCAACAAGTGAAAAAATAAACGAAGGCATATGGTCTCAATGTTACAAGGCCAGAAACAAATGAAACATCTATTGGTAAGCATATCAGAGAGTATAAAAAGAGGTTTGTGAACTCGTTCACTCAAATTCAGCAAAAGATTTTGAGTAAGAATAAGAAGGACAGTCTTCCATGTGGATATTTCCCTAGAGTTGTGCTTGTCATTAAACAATCAAAATAATTGCACACATTTGAATGATAGTTTTTATTGAATATGGAATGTAGCAATGTTACTACTTCCCATGGAAGCCCCTATTGTGTTTAAAAAAAAGATTTTGCAACAGTATTCTGCACTGTGTGTACCTTGATAGCTTCTATGCATTGTCACAGAGCCATTTGTACAATGGGATGATTTCTTTTCATTTTGTCCTATATAAAACAAATTGCACTTGGAGTAATTTCTTGTAATTTTGCTTTCCAATGTGCTTAGCAGAAGACAATAAAACAGGAGAAAATAGTAAAACTCAGTTTTAACGTGTGACTTTGAGGACTTGGTACCCAATGCACTGTCAGAAGGGGCAGCATAAAGTGATGTTTCCTTCATGATTACCCATGTGATGAAGAAATTGCTCTTAAAATATAAGCCACCTCTTCCACGGGTACTTATCCAGGTCCCTATCCTCCTTTGTTTTCACAAGGGCTATCTCCACAAAAGCCTCTGCATTTCTCCAAGAAGTCAAGTTGCTGTCAGTGAAGCTGATATGGGATGAAAGACAGGGTTTTTTTTTTACTCCTTGCAGACATAAAGAGATATGACCCAGTCTAATAAACAGCCTTACCTGAGAACTTCTTGGGAATTCACAAATAGAGATCTTTTTCAGGTAAAAATCATGTCCTTTACAAAATGTGGGTGTTATTCTCCCAGTTTATTGATTAAAGAAAATAAAAATTACTGCCTGAGTCTTTGGTGCTTTGAAGAAATTATGCTTCCTTTTTAGTCTGTAACTAAAATGATAATTTTTCTTCCTTAAGAAAAAAACAGTGGACTTATGTTTGTAATTCACAATATATGCAGTGGTACCATAAAGATAAATAAAAAGATCTTTCTTGTCTCTTTTCACACATACATGCACAAAGATGTCTTTTCCTTATCCACTTCATAAACATAGTAATGACAGTAATTTTTTTATGCCTTTAAATACATTTCTTAATGCTGATTAAATACATTTCTGATGTGAATGCTGATTCACATTTGTCCTTTACTTACCACAGTTAGTCCACTTTGCTTTCTCCTATTCCAAGGCAAACCCAAACAGTTCTGAGACAGCTTAGTCTGATGGCAAGTATTGGAGAAATAAAGTTTTCTGCGTATTGTTTTTACAGAATGCAGATGTTGCAATTACCTCCTAGTAAAGCACTATTAACTAAAACTTCCACTGTTAAAAGGTGAAATAAACCAAATGTGTGGGATATAGAAAGAATTTTGTTATAATTTATTATATTATTGTCAAAGTTTAGGTAAATAATTCTTTAAAATTATATCGTACAATGAGCATACAATTAAAGAGTTTGTTTTCTTGTTTTTAATCCCAGTGAAGATAAAAATAAAATTTTAAATCATGCTTATTGTTCCTTTTTCAAATGATCCTTACCTGCTTTGCCAAGAAGCAAAATTCAGAGAAGAAATCAAAGTTCACTCTTAATAGTATTACAGAATCACCCAAGGAACTGGCAAAGACTCGCAGAGAGGGGTCAGCCCTTGAGAACATTTTCTAAAGTACAGTGCCTACAACTCACATATATCCACCAAAAAGATTGAAGAATATGTAAAATATATGAGATATAATACATGCACCAGCTCCTGCTTGCGGATGTAATCACTCATTTTGAAGCCTCTCTGCTAGTCACCTATTTACACTTGTGTCTATATTTATTACGATAAAATGTAGATGTCTTTATGGTTCTGTTCGGAAAGTGTTGACTTGGCTCTCAGTAAGTGTTCCTCTTCTAGAATAGTTATTCAAATTATATGTATGAAGTCAGTGCTGCTTTTCTACCACTAAGATATGGGAGCCAGATAGTCTCCAAATCTGGGCAACACAATTTCTATTTGTCAAATGCACCCTGAGGCTCTGAGAGTGTGCATCTGTCACAGCTATAGTGCAACTGGGTGGGTCTGACTGATAGTGATTGAGTAAAGTGCCAACATAACTGAGTGAGATTGAAGATGACTACACCGATATGCTTGGATTGGCATTAGTATTAATGAACAGGACAGCACATATCTTGACATGAGTAAGTGGTCACAGCCTGGGAGTGTGGAAGTGAATATTAGCTCACATGACTTGGTGTAACTCTGCATGGGTGTACGTGTGACACATGAATGATTACTGGAAGTCAGTATCGGTGGGTGGGAGTAGCTGTGTCACTTTATAAAAATGAGTATCCATGACAAGGGGCAATTTAGTTTCTGCCTAAAGATTTCCTGTTGGTAGAGAATAACCTACCATCTCCCAGTGACAGAATATCCACTCCCTTCAGGCAGTTACTCTCTACTTTCCATTAAGCTGTGGTATTTCTTAATATTTCTGAAACTACAGATATGTATCACTCTGATTAAGGTCGGAAAGTGATATTGTCTTTAATCTTGGTTTGAATCTGAGCCTTCATTATTGTATAATTTGCTCAGTTTCTCTAATAGATGATATCAGTTTCCTGATTGATGGGATATTATCTCTCTTTCATGCTCCCTGTCAAAAGAGACTTCTGAAATTATTAGTGCATAACACTATCTATATATATGCATGCACATTTATGTATGTATGTATGTATGTATGTATGTATGTATGTTTGTAGTCCTTAAAAATAATGAATATGACTTCAGAAGAAAGTAAATCTAGGTATTAAATAAACTTGATTTTAGCGTACTAGAAACCTCTTCATGCAGCACTAAATTTACAACTGGAAACCGGATTTTTTGTGAGGGTGCTTTTGAAACTGCACTAAAGAGCTCCTTTGTAAGGGAGAGCTCCCAGCTTTCACCCAGACAATCCCTGGCTCACGGCCATCCTGTCTGCAGCAGCAGGGTGGAGCTGAAGCTGCAAGAGTTAAATAGGAGGGTTTGCCCAGCTGTTCCTAAGAGTGAGATGGACACCAGCTGCTAGCACTAACCAGCAGTCAATCTCAAATGCTTCTGAATCAATTGGACACTCTTCTGTGCCAACTTTGGAATCAAAATGCCTGATATGGATATGGGATGAGCATGCACGGTCATGCAATTCTCCTTCCAGGTAAGGTGATGCTATCTCCTTCTGTGGACAATTCCAACTACCTAGAAAGAGTTAGGAAGAACTGATCACTCCTGATGATCCTGCTCAGGGTTTGGCTCTCTGAGATCTCCTTTTATCCCCCAGCAGAAGAGAGGTACCTACCACCTCCTTAACACAGCCCAGGATTCTCCTGATGATCCTGCTCAGGGTTTGGCTTTCTGAGATCTCCTTTTATCCCCCAGCAGAATAGAGGTACCTACCACCTCCTTAACACAGCCCAGGATTAACAGCAATCAGCTAATTCTGTTAATATGTTAATTCTGTGTCTGCACTGCTCCAGGCAGAGAGTTAAGACCCTCTTTTTGTTAAGAAACATGTGCATAAAAAGACTTCAAAATAATTATGCAAGATTTTCAATAAATGTGGGTTTTGCAAAATATAGCAAACGAAAGAAGTAAAGCTAGCAGGTCCAAACCTGATACCAGACCTCAATCTCTCTCACGACCAAAATGTCAGGACAGGTATAATTCTCCTCCCTTTATTCACATGACAAAATAAAACTCATACACACTTTTTTTGTTATTCCTAATACTCCCAGAAACGTCTGTCTTTAACCAAACATCGTTACTGTGAATTCCTTTAAATTGAATATTCCAAATTCTTTGTAACATAGCACCTACTTGATGAAAATTAGAGTGTTAAATTAACAAAGACTGATTGAAGATAGGATTCTTTTCTCATGGTAGAAATCCTACTGTGCCAACTACTTTTAGTGAATCCTTTGACAAAATATTTGTGCTTGAGTGTTCATATTCGTATATTTTATTTTCCCAAATAAGACTGAATTTATTAATACTGTGGTGTCTGTATTTCTTATTGAGAATATGGACCTACATTATATGCTTGCAGCCCTCAACCATAAAGATCTCAAATGTGTAGGGACAATTTAAATATGATTTCTCAAATTAGTTTCACTAATGTGGACTTTGTATTTTGATGATTCCTCCCCTGTTGCTTCTTACCAAGGGTGTGAATTTGTATCATGATGAGGCATCTGCAGACCACCCACAGTAAGACATTCTGCATCTCCCTTTTCCTGCCTGGTATTTACCTAGAGACAGTACACTCAGCAGAAAGGACGTAATGGACTCTTCTTTTAACCCTTGGTATTTAAAAACATGACAATAGGAATAATACAGAGTACACAAGTGTTGAAAAAACATTCCTTTTACAAAACGGAAAGAGTGATAAATTAGTCCATGTGACTTTCCATTTACAGGATGTATCCACTTTCTTAACAGTAATTTTCATGAGCCATTTAAATAAGTGACCTTATAAATAAGACTCTGTGTAAATCATGAACACCATCATGCAGGAAGATGACAGATTTTATGGATTGGTCATGGCAAAAATGGCAAATTTCACAGTTTGTCATGCACTAATGGAGATGGTTACAAAAGCATAAAGTCATTTATAGTGATAAAAAATGATACTGAAAGAACACAAGTTGTATTTTTAACAAATATAAATCATAACGATATGTGACATTCTGTCAGTGGATTTGGGAAAGATTATTTTAAACTGGTGAAAGACACAAAACCAAATAAAACAATAAAAGAGTGATTGTGGTGGGTTCTGTCAGAAAGAAAACAAAAAATAACACATAAGAATGCAACCACTTAGAATCTAATTCAGTGTGCTTGGAGTTGTTAAATTTGCACAGAAATGTTCAATCTGTGTGTTGTCATGAGCTCTGATGCCATAAACACAAAGGAAGAGTGAAGACTTTTCTAAAGCCAGTACAAATGCAAGGTATTATTGTGGAAAATAATCAAAACTATTCTTATGGTAACAAAGTTGTCTAATTAAAGCTGCCTTCTGAAGTGCAAAATCTGATCCAGCCACCTGTAACTGTGTCACTTCAGTGATATTTTCTGTGATATTTTCTGGTTAATCTGAAAAGAGCTGAACCTTAGTGTCCTACTTAGATGGGAAACCAATAGGTCTGGCATTTTAAAAAGTGTTGGCTGGGTTCTGGATTCCCCGGCTTTTGAATGGTCTTTCTGAAAGACTGCTTAAATGTTCTTACCGTTAAAACAATATTCCTTACTCTAGGCAACTCTCTTGATTTTGACTCCCCAAACCTAGAAGTTCTTTTGAAAACGTGACGAGGTTCAAATCTGTCTGGTTGAACAAGAGACCTTCTGAAGCTTATTCTAGCCTAAACTGTTCCATGGTTCTCCCTGCAACCTGCATGAAGCCCTGTGTATGAGTTGAGCTGAAGTATATCTGTATGCAGCATACACCTGGTATGCCAAAGTTATAGAGCTCACCAGTGTTTTGTGACCTCCCAGCAGAATTTACCTAATTAAAGAGGTTCAGAAGTATAACATATCTGAAGTTAAAAGCAGGCTTAGGTCAGCCAGCAGTGAGACAGCAAGATAATACCATAATTTCAACAGCAGCTGAAGAACTAGTTATGAAGCAAAGTGAGGCCCAGATGAATGTGTATCCTTTGACTGGATCTAAAGATAGAATGATGAAGTATTTGGAAGTTCAGTATGCTGACTAGACAAAAAAGATTGCTGTCTTGTAATTTTCTTTCAAAAATATGTCTTTGAAGCTTATAAATCTGCAACTTGCAAATTTTGCATCTGTATCAATTCCCCAAAGGATTTTATCTTAGTTAATGACCTCTAAAAGGGCTGCAGAAAAAGACTAATGTAACACCTTCTTCAGCAAACTTTTTCAGTGGGTTACATAAAGGTATTTAGTTAGAGAACTTTTTCAAGAGGCAGTCACAATAATTTGAGAATGCAATAGGCAATCCGCTAAAACACACTTGCAGGAATATGTTTAAGACAATGAATAGTTAGTCTGTAACTAAAAATACAATATTTATTAACATTACATGCTTCATAAATATGATAAAATGCTTCTGCTAATGCTCTCAAGATATAGGACCTAGACAGTGTTCTATAACCAACTGGATACATTTTATAGTGAAGTTCCTTGATTCAGTGGTAGTACAGCATCTTAAAAATTATGTTACAATTTCATTTGAAGTAGAAAATAAGCCATGAAATCAGAATATGTACTTTTTTTTTACCATACTGTTATTTTAATTTGCTTTCTTTACCTTTTTAGATTTATAAAGTTGAAAATTGTTAAATTAAAGTTGCCATTTTTGAGCTTGTGTTTGGTGGCTTTTTAGCCATATTCTTACAAGGAAGTCGGAATAATCAGACATGTTAAGATCTGCCTGCAAAGATCTCTTTGCAGGAATTTAGGCAAGCAAATTAAGTTCATATTTTACAAAATTAATCAGCATTATCACAGCTGCACTGGTGCAAATTCTCACCATTAATTTTCTAGATAGTCTCAAAGACAGCAACAGCACTACATTCACAAGATCTCAAGCAATTAAATCAACATAATTTTATGAACTAGCACTTTTTCTGAGCCATGGTAATAGTTGCTTATAAAAGAGCCAGGATGCAGACTTTACTCTTTCGTAACCAACACATGGAGAATGAGGATGCAGCCACAACAAATGTGCCATGCACACACTGGGTGCCTGGTAGCTGTGAGTTGGGTGTGTGCTGAGCACAAGCTGAATGTCTGATTGCCAAGTGCATGACAGATGTGTGACTGTCGTGTCAGGCACATGATAAACACTTGATTGTCTCAGGACATCAGGCAGAATTTCTTAATGGAATGGATTATCAAGCATTGGAACACACTGCCCAGGTGTGGGCAATTCACCATTCTTGGAGGTATTCAAGAAATTACTGGAAGTGGCACTTCATGCCATGTTCTAATTGACAAGGAGAAAATCAATCAAAGGTTGGACTCAGTGATCTTGGACATCTTTGCCAACATAAACAGTTCTGTGATTCTGTGATTAGCATGTGACTGACATGTGAAACCCTTGTGATTGCTGTGATGAGCACATGATTAGCATGTACTGGCCACACAATTGCCATGTGTCCTGTGTGCCCCAGGTATGCACCAGCAGTGCGCCATCCATGAGCCATCTGCTTCCATCCATGAGCCATCTGCACATCATCCATGAGCCATCTGCAAGCCATCCATGTTCCATCTGCATGCCATCCATGTTCCAGCTGTGTGCCATCCATGTTCCATCTGTGTGCCATCCATGAGCCATCTGCACTCCATCCATGAGCCATCTGCACACCATCCATGAGCCATCTCTATGCCATCCAAGTGCCATCTGTGTGCCATCCAAGTGCCATCTGTGTGCCATCCATGAACCATCTGTGTGCGGAGGGGATGGCTGTCTGCGCTGGCACTGCCCCAGACAGGTGTCAACCTCTTGTTGTACCAAGGATGTTCCTCATGGTGACCCCGAGGCAGAACAAGAGAACTATCAAACCAGTTTCAATCTATTGGTTCTCTTCTAGCTTGCTGCAAGTACAATATGAAATTTAATTGTTTGAAATATGGAGGCATATGGTAATGCATGTTGTTGATTGAATATTAATTGTTCATGTACTGCATAATGAGAACAAAGTCAAAGGAAACTAAGTAAGAACCTATAAGTAACAAACCTATAAGTAACAAACCTAGGGGGAGAAGAATCAAAGAGTGGTATGTACAGCCAGCAAAACTGGTTCAACTCACCTGCAATATCTTGTTACAATTCCGTAAAGAGCTACTTCTCATTGGGCAAAAAATAGACATTCTGCAGAGCTGTGATCTGTACACAAATTCCAAAAGACATTATTTCAGCAGTTAATCATCAAGCTTTTTGTACGTTTTCATAATGCTCAGAAGATCTGGAAGATCTGTGTGAGGGTATGTATACAAATATCCATATATATATATGTAGAGAGTAATAATCTTTACATATGTAAAGTGAGAGTGAGACTGTAATCTTTGCATGTATAAAGATATAAAAAATATGAGCTTAGATGTAGCCTCTTAACTCCCACGGCAAGAAATAGATTCCAAAGTATTTCCCAGAGTGACACTGTTGTATAGGTAGCTATAATATTTAAATTGACTTGTGAGGAAAAGGAAGAATAGGTTCCAGACCCAAGGGTACCTTTGAAGAGTGAAATCATAAAGGTAATGAACCCAGTTTTAGTGACGAATACAGACTGCTATCTTTCATTCAAAATGAAATTACTGTCACCAAAATCTATTCTTTGTGCCATTTTCAATTCTCACTATGATTATTCTCAATAGAATTAGGTACTAAAATTACAATTCTTCATATGTTTTATAAATCATAGTAGTAGACTTGAGTATTTTGACCTTTTTAATATTCCTTGGCTTGATTGGCCATTGTGCCTATATGTTCCATGTATCCCATTATTTTACTGCTTCTCTAACCTATGGGGAAGAGGATGAAGCTGCTGGCCAATGAAGATGTAGGATATTGTAAAGGTCAAAGTACTAACATTATTCCTAAATATTTCAGAGCATTCTTTAAGTATTAAAGTTCTGACTGTAATTTCTTATACCTAATATTGAGCAAAGAGCAGAAAATAGTATGAATCTTTTTCAGTATATTAAGATGGCCAAAATCAAAGTAACTATAGGGAAACTGTAACACACTTATTACAACTACATTACTGAGTACTGGCTCAAATGATCTCAGAATTATGCATTTAAATCAATACTTAGAGTAGGATAAAAACATTATGCTCCTTCCTTGGGTCCCTTTCTCTGAGCACAGGTAGCTCATATTTGAAAATTTTCTTCAGATATGTAGGAATGTGGAAGAATTACTAATCACTTAGGAGATTAATGATTATGCTGTGTCTGTGTGGAATACTGCCCAACGGACAGTGTTGAACATTAATGTGCAAATGTAAAGTGTTAATGGCTTGCTTACTTCCATGTTTCTGGGATTTGAAAGAATCTGGACGAGACAGGATAAAATTTGAGTGCTTAATTTCATAGTTCTTCTCCTTAAACTGGAAGCAGTGAGTACCACTGCTTCTGTATTGAATTTGCTTCTACAAATTATTTACTCCTTTTTCATGTAACTTATTCATGTTATTTAAACAGAGCAGCTGAAGCTTCTGTATGTTAATTTCTAATGATGTAGGATCCAGAACTTCCCTAACACAGCCAGGTGAACTGCTAGCATGTCATGACTTGCAAGTAAGTAGGCACTGTCACACAAAAATCTGTTAGTGAAGAAAAACACTACAGTAGTGTTAAAATTATGGCAAAGAGATTTACTTCCCAACATAACTGGAGTCACTCCAGAAAGAATATTAATACTGCAGGATGTGCATTGTGCCCTAACAGCTCTTTTTAAAATGTTGACCTTTGTTACCGCAAGGCTGATTAAAATCCACATGCACACACATAATCTCAATTGTAATAGGATCTGCTGTGTGAATGTAATAAACAGGATCATGTGTGTTTTAAGGCATATTACTACCATCTTATTATACACAGTGTGGCATATATCTTTTAAAAGAGAAACAATTATTCCAACTGTTCTGCTAAAAGCTGTTACAATAATTTTCTACATTTTCAGTAAGCAGGAGTACTTGTAAAATTAAAGACCAGATTGTCATCAGTTTGAATTTCAAATGTCCAAATTTAACCTGAATCCTAAAGTTAGGCCTATTGATCTGTACTTGAAATATATATGCCAATCTACAAGTTCACAAAACCAGTTTAGGTTGCATGACCTTTCAGTTGAAGTTTATCATTCCAAATGATGAGCCAAGAATTTCAGTTTTACAGGATACAGTGAAAAATATCAGTGCTCTAGACTGACTTTTCATCCACCATTACAATCTTGCTAACTTCAACAGTTGAAATATTTGTGAATTGCAGTACGTGACTAGAACTTCCACTGGTCTTTCTGAAAAGTGATGCTTTGTACTCCATCAGCTCAGAGGAATAGTTAAACTGACTGTGGTAGATTATATGCTGTAAGAGATGAAGACAGTACATTATCATGGATATAATTAATGTGTTTAGAAATCCCTATTCTGTTTCTGTTTTCTTCTGTTTCTCTCGTCCTAGAAAATTCAACAGGGATTCTGTGACAGCTTGAAAAATCATAAAGTGGTGTTCAGTCTGGGTTTTCCTTGCCATCACTTATCCCTCTGCGTCTGCCTTTAGTTTTAGGCAACATAAAGATTGACTTAAAAGGTGTTTACCTTTAAGTTAGCATACCTAATGTGTTTATGATGATCCTTGCACATTGTCTTAATAGAATTTATCAAAGTTTCATGATTTTAGAATCCAGATAAACATCCTATAAAGTAGATGATGAGGGAACAGTGATATTTTCTTAACAGCAAAGTGTGCTGAATTCCTATTAAAGGAGAAGGAAGATGTATGAATTAACTCGCAGTTGGTTTAGTGTTTTAATGGGTAGGGGTGACAGTTCGGGTCTCTCCACCAGCCACTGAACAAATATCAATATAGATTATTCGAGGTACAGCTATGAAGGTAAAAATGAATTAAATGGAAAATAAAGTGTAGTTAAATTAATAAGTGGAACAAATTACCTTCTAGTAAGAATCCTGTGCAAAAGAGATTTCTCAATACAGGAATAGAAGTGAGCCTTGTATCTGCTGGTGCTATTGAAGCTACTGAATACTGCCTGAAAGGAGATCATTGAAAGAAACGTTTTTGATGGAGACAAACATCTCTTGTATTATGTGGTGTCAGTGCCAGATACCCACAGGACTCTAGGACAGTCAGGGCCACATGCTGCCATTCTTCTTCCCTTATATGCAGTGAGATTTCCAGCAGTGAGGACAGAGGTGTGTGCAGACTCACCAAGCAGCACTCAGCTGATGTGCTTGGTCTCAGCGTGGGGCCAGAGTAAGTGACAGGACAGTAGCAGCACTGGCATCAGGGCCAAGGCACCTACACCTCTACACCTGTAGATCGTGGTGCTATATGAACTAAACTAAAAGTAGGAGTGCTCCCCTGTATGTCTGGATGTGTGACTGAAATTTGTGAGAACCCACTATCCACCTGCCTCTTCCCACACAGTTAGGAGACAGATTTGAATTGTTACTCAGGATTCATTAAGTTCAAGAGGCAACAGCTGAGAGCATGTGTTTGTGTATTTTTCTGCAGCATTAAAGTGTGTGTCTAGGTAGCAGGAAAAAAACCATATTCATTGTTGGTCTGGGGAACACTTGTCAGAATGTTACACCTTTGCCATCTCCCTTTCATACTTTTATTAGGTGCCTATATATACAAGCATAACTTTATAATTAAGTAGATTGTGATAATAGCACTCAATTTCCAGGTTGTAGTGCCCTTTTAATTCCCTGCATGATGTCTTAGTCTAAAAGACATTAATAGAGATGTTCTGATATTGAAAAGAAAAGTGAGGGAAATCAGCATTAAAACTTAGTAAAGTCCTAGGTAGTAAAAAGCCTTTGTGCTGAAGATTGTTCTCCCACAGAGTAACAGAATTTTCTTTTAACCTTTACAGTCAGATCTCACACAGTTGAAATATCATAATCAAAGCTCTTTGCCGCCTTGTGTTGAATCTACTGTACTTGAAATCTTTTTATTTAGTGAGAAACAGTGTTTCTATCCTAAATAATGTGATGAAAGCATTCAAAATGTCAAATGAACCTTCACCAGCTAAAAATATCTCCACCTTTTACTATTACAATAGTAGAGGGAATTGCCTGTAGGTGACTGGAATGATTAAAAAGGAATAGAGAAAATAAAATGGTTGCTCCAAAGGGACTGTGAGAGTTCATCACACTGTCAGGTGTCACTGTTACTTTTATCCCCAATTTCCTAACCAGGATGGTGCAGTACTTTGTTCAGGACAGGTTTGCACTGTCAGGAAACCTACAGTTTTGTTCAGACTCCTTTGTCAATTGCTTTTAGCTTCCACTTGTTATCCTCTCCATTCCTTTCTATGTGAAGGTAGTGTTAGCCTACAAATAGCTATTCCACAAAGGAAAGGAGCCTACCAATCTGTGTACATGTCAGCCCATTGTTCAATTTTTTAAGAAAATGACACATTTGAAAATTAATAAACTGTAACTTAAGTAAATAATTTGTCCAGATCCCTAGTTTTCTTGGCATCATGAGGAATAGAATCGGTTACTGGCAATATCTAAAGAAAAATAATAAGTAAATACTTTTACAGTGACTACCACTATAAATTGATAGCTTTCTCAAACAAGATCTGTTTAATAAGAATATTTCATAATGTCTCATCAATGTGCTTATCTCTTGACATAAACAGACTTATAAAGATCAGAAAAGTTCCTGCTCATGGCAGCTGTTAAGAAGAACTTTGTGATATGGCCTGTTTTCCTATTAAAATGCCACTGGATTCTAAATAACTCTAAATCACCTCATACATCTGAGATCAACAAAGCCATCAGAAAAACATATACTGGTAGGTGGTACATATATCCATGATCAAATGCACTTAAAATATGCAAGACATGGCATAAAGAATCATCACCAAGAAGCAAATAAATAAAAAGTATGTCTAATTTCATTAAAAACACTGTTTTCCCTCTGTATTCCTCATGTTCTCTGCCGAAACATAATGGAATAGAGGTCTGGAATGGATTTAATTTTGCACATGAGCGAGGAGAGAGCCCAGAAGTGGGAAAGAAAGCAGGGAAAGGAAGGAGTTTGGGGAAGAAAATAGGAGCAAGGAATATTTGTCATGCAAGTATTTAAACTGTACTTTGGCTCTTAGTCAGCTTAACATAGGGAAAAGTTCAAGAAAACCTTGGCTAGAGATGTCTATGCCAAGTCCCTGCTCAACTGTGACTTGGCATTACTAGCTGGACACACGGCCATCCAACTGTAGGCTGTCTGCTAGTGACTGCTGACAGCGAGTGACAGAGATCTCTTTGTGATGCTCTGTAAGGACCCACTGCTTACACAGGTCTTCACACCATCAGGAGTTTCTGGAAGTAGAGCCAAAATCATCCATTTATGCTTTTGGAAACTCCTCTGGTCTGGGAAGGAAAGTGCTGAATCTTTATGGCTGGGCAGAACCTAGTCTGCCTCAGAAGATGAAGCACCAGTGTGGGGTTTGTTTGGAAAGGTTTTGGTAATGGAGGGCTACAGGGGTGACTTCTGTGGGAAGACGCCAGAAGCTGTGCACAATATAAGTGGCTTCAAGACAGACCTACTGTTGGACAAGGCTGAACCCATCAGTGACAGTGGAATTCCCTCTGGGATAAGACATTTAAGAAGAGAAAAAACTGCTGTGCTGGGAGAGAGGAGTGAGAAGATGTTAGATGAAAAACCATGAAGACCTCAAGGTCAATTAAGGAGGGAGTGGGGAGAGGTGTTGCTGGCTCCAGAACCATGATTCCCCTCTAGCCTGTGTTGAAGACCCCTTCAGCCCATGTAGTTCCATGGTGGAGCAGATCTATATATAGCAGAGTTTGGAGGACCTCACCCTAATGCAGATGGATGTGTTCTGAAGGAGACTGTGACCTTGTGACTGGACCGGGACCAGTGGACCTGTGGAGAGAGGAGCCCAGCTGGAACAGTTTTGCTGGTAATGTCCCATGATGGAGACCTCTGCTCTGGAGGGACTGCACTACATTCTGATGTTGACCCATGAGCCTTTCATTATGTTTTCTTCCATTGCCTAATGAAGGTGAGAAGGGACAGAGAGACTTCGTGTGCACCTGGTGTCCATCCAAGAGCAACCAGTCCCTTCTCTCCTAATGTGACAAGTGACAGTATTGTGGGAGATATCCTTCATCAAGCCACTGATGGAGTGCCAAAATCCTTGGTAGCACAGCCACCCCAGAAAAGCTTTTCAGAGGGCAGTCCATATTTTTAGTAAGAAATGTAAATATTTCTAGTTCATGGCAGGAGACCTGCACATCCTAAACTCCAGGATCGTTCTGTTAAGTATCCTTTCTTAATGCTCATAGTGCTCTTTCTCAACTAAACAACATTACAGGAACTACTTTGTTGCCAATATTTCAGAAAAGCTGAATCTAGTCATTGTACCAGCAGGCAAACTTTTGTAAATCATTAAGTCAGGCCAGGCAGTAGCACAGGATATTCAACTGAAGTCAATCACAGAACAGTCAGAGTAGGAAGGGACTTCTGGAGATCATCTGGTCCAACCCCCCTGCCAAGGTAATTAAAGGTGTTGGAGGTTGGTCTTTAAGAATGCTGCATTTTAGGCAACATGAAAAGTTTTCAAATTTCATTCAATGCCTACAATAGTCTACTAAAAGGAAGATTCATGGCGCAGAACACCAATCACTCACTTCAGGTAAAGAATAATGATACAATTTTATGAGTTTGAAAATTCCCCTGATAGCCACAAAGTATACATTAGTATGTGTTCTTTGATGAATAGTATTAAAACTTGTCAAAATAATGAGGATGATGAACAGAAACTACTGAAAATGGTCACCATATCCTTAAACACAGGGGATCATACTACTGAGTGATGCTAGTTTCTCTCAGTTGTCATTGTCCTGAAATTTCAAAGTGATGAAGTGCAACTATTTTAAGCAAGTTCTTTAATGTTGCAGAAATGGGTGAAATACATCAAACAGGATTAGATTTGAAGTACTAGCAGCTTTTTCTTAACTGCAGCATATAATTACCCCATAATTTAAAGCCCACAAAGTTATTGGATATTGAAACACAAAGCAAATAGAATTTCCTCTGAACAAATATAATTATATAATTACACGTAATATGTAAAAAAAAACTTTTAAAAGTTTTTACATTTTGTCTTTTTGATTGTTTACATTTGAAAAGTTTACAAAGACTATGAATATGACTATCTGTGCATCATAAATACAAATTTAACAGGAAAGTTCCTCACCATTATGGGACAGAATTCAGACTTGGAAGCAGCTTTTTCTCTAGAATTATTTAATAATAATTTGTTTCTTTCCCTCTTTATCTTATGTGTACAAGTTGTCACTTTCAGTAATATATTTACTTTGATCAAGATTCTGTCAACCTTCTTCCATAAAGTAGTGTAATATTTTGGGAAGACTGTCTCAAAGGTATTTCTTATGGAGAAAATGGTTCAGCAGAGGAAGATCAGCAGAATTTAAGCATCTGCGTCTCAGCTTTGTTTCCTCCAATAAAGGTGAATATGTCAGAGTTCTCTTCTAATACTTCGGAATGATGAATGTATTAAATATTAAATTGGGATTTCACAGATAGCTTACAAAAGTGGCATGTTTTTTGGTTTGTTTATTTTTATCATAGCTATATCCTATGGTTTTCCAGTTAAAAGTTAGTCCTGCAAGAACTGTGGCGTTTGCATTACCCCAGGATTCGCTGAAACTAAAAAGAAATCCCAGTCTAAGTCCAATAATTATAACTATGACAATTCTTCCGCAGTTGTGTACCAATCCAAGATTACTTGTTTATTTAATTTAAATTACATAATAATTAAAATTTATATATAAATAATTGTTTTCTTTCTTAATTATCTTGAAATGAATAAGAAAAAAATGAGACATGAAAGCTATAACCAACTAGTCTATACAAATCCTGAAGATTCAAGCTACACAACTTTCTTAAAAGGACCTCGAGTATGTGCAAAGACCATGTGTGACTTGACCTGTTTCTTGATAAGGAAACATTTTCTAGAAATATTAAACCATCATCTGTGTAGGTCCTTATTTCTTTTACTAAAAAATATTATAAGGTTTCCTTCCTGATGCTGATCCACAGGGAAAAAGAATCCACATTCTTTAATTGTGCACCATGTTTAAAAGGACCAGTGCAATCTAAAGATCTTGCTTTCATTCTGCTTCAGGTCATAAACTGTGTCTTTGGGTTGTGTGCATCCACAGTACCAAACAGCTGGAAAATTTGTTTTAAATACACAAATTACATCTGCAATACAACATTGTTAAGGTTGATAAACTTTTAGAAAACTTTGAGATCTAGTATATTATGGAAAATATTTTTACTCCTTATCCTTGAGGAGAACGAAGTTAGGACATTTTCAAAGACTTCTCAGGGCAAAGATATCTCCTAAACAAGCCTGGATGCACACCTTCAGATTGGGAAGGAACTGATAGATATCTTTATTAAGAATTAGCATTGCCTTTTGATAATATGAAATAATAATTTTAAAAATCAATTCACTTATTGGTTTACTACTTAGTTTGATGGGGTTTACATTTAATGGTTCCGTGTCTTAGCCAGAATTTGGAAGTGTTTGTACCATGACAATGTGGTGATATCTCACAGTCAAGTGATGCTAGCAGAAGGGAGAAAACTGCAATGAAAGCAACTTTGCACCATTTCTGCTATCTGAGAGGTCCAGGTCCCTGCTTACTTTGGTGATCTGCTTATTACCTAGTAGACATACAACTTTTTCACGGCAAAAGAGAACAGCTTTGCATTTAATTTTTCAATCATTCCATTTTCATCCTAATACAAGAACATTTTCCCAACTATGTGGGCAGATGTTGTGACTGATTAAAGCTTCAGTCCCCCAAATAGATTTATTTAAATACTATTAGAATTATAATAATTGTTGTTGTTACTTCCTCATTATTCCATTATCTCTTGCTGTATTTTATGTCAGCAAATGATCAGTCATATGTTTTGCCTGTCTTGTTAAATGTCCATGTCTCTCTCTTGCCTGTGCCCTTTTGCTTTCATCTCTTCTTGCTGCAGTGCAGAGCACTGGGTTTAAGGTGCCAGGTAGGATTAAAGGCATCCCAGGGAGAATTCACTTTTGAAGTGGCAGAAAGTAAATGCTTCTTATCAGCTCTAAGTGCTCCCTGTGTCATTGGCTTTCATGGCCGTGGCATGTCATTTGTAAAGATCTCTTATTTCTGCACGCTGTAGTGGAAAGTAATCTGTCAGTTTTTTACCAGTGTAACAATTCACTGGCAGAGCCTGCTCTTGGTGGATAATAGTGTCTGATTAGTGGTAAATTAGTATCATCTACTATTCCCATAACAGCAGAATACATGCTTAAATATAATTTAAAAGTATATTATACAGTTGTCTG
The DNA here is from genome assembly GCA_037013685.1 of Acridotheres tristis. Lineage (NCBI taxonomy): Eukaryota > Metazoa > Chordata > Aves > Passeriformes > Sturnidae > Acridotheres > Acridotheres tristis. The sequence goes on from CM072886.1 coordinate 25,230,246, forward strand.
GCTGATTATATTCTGTTTTTACAAACGTGCTGTCCCATGACTGTGCCTTCTTTTCTAACCTATGTTTCACCTGCTTAGGAAGGGCAGTGATCTCAAGGGTGAATGGATTATTGAATAGCAAGTCCCAACTACTAGCACTGTACTCTGATTCAGAAATAGGTTGTCCTGGACACACTCGATGAGGAAATTTATAAGCAACACAAAGATATGGTGAATAAGTATTTGATGTACAAAACCCTTTGAATTTATCAACCTTCTTTGACAGGCCTATGTTACCCATGAATATTTATAAGTAAAGCATGAGTGAATTCTGAAAGATTTAAATCTAGATTGCATTGTTAGTTGCCCAGGTTTAATGATATTTTGTTTCATTATTAGATGACAGAACATTCTGTTGTTATACAACATATTCCAGCAGATATCCAATTTTGTTAATGGTCATTTACACAATTGAAAATCTTGTTCAGAGACCATGTTCAAGCATTGCATATAAAAATATTATTTTCCATAAAAAAAGCTGATATTTTTCAGCATTACTCCTTTCTGAAAATAAAAAAATGGCATACACACAAATAAACTTAGTCCAGTAACTTCATTTAAATTTGAGCTATTAAAGAAAAATAACTGTTTATGCTTCACTTATAATGGTAAAAGAGAGAAAAGCCTCTTTAAACAAACTCCATCATTTTTTGAATGTCAAAATGAAATTAATTGAGATTATGATTTATAAGATCAGAATGTGCCAAGTAAAAAATCTTTAGGAAAGCAGCTGTTATTAAACTGTGCTAAGGAAGACAATCAAGGTTTTCTTGGGAAAAAAAAAAATCATAGAATTAAATGATGTAAGTTTAAGGCTCTAGAAAAAGCCAAACCTATTTTTTTCATTATTCTGATTTTCAAAGAATTATAGAACAATCTGGGTTGAAAGGGTCCCTAAAGATCATGTAGTTCCAGCCTCCTTGCCATGGGCAGGGACACCTTCCACTAGACCAGGTTGCTCAAAGCCCCATCCTTGAACACTTCCAGGGATGGCCAATCCCCAGCTTGTCTGGGCAGCCTGTTCCAGCGCCTCACCACCTCTGCAATAAAGGGTTTCTTCCTAATATCTGAATTTTCTCTCTTTCAGTTTAAAACTCTTATCCCTTCTCCTGTCACTCCATGCCCTTGTAAATGGTCTCTCTCCATCTTTCTTGTAGGCTCCCTTCAGGTACTGGAAGGCTGAAATTCGGTCATTCCAAAGCCTTCTCTTCTGCAGGCTGAACAAACCCAATTCAGACAGGATTTAATTAATTAATAATTAATTGACTAATTTATTGTTTCTCAATTTAATTTAATGCTATTAATCCATACTTTTTTTTTTCTTTCACTGCCTGTTTAAGTTTTCTTGTTCTGCTAAACTTTATGTACAAAGAACCAAAATGACAGCACTAGGAAATTTTACAGTATTCAGGTATAACTCTGTTTTTCTCCTTTTAAAAGGAAAGGATCTGACATTCTGTTTTATTTTAATTTATTTTCTTCTATGTATTTAAAACAATCTGTAAATGTAATGCCTGTGCTACCCACCTTTTACCCTCATCCGTCTAAAACTTCAACCTTCATATAACTTTGAATTTCTTTAATATCTCTCTATATTTTTTTCCATTAGTGGCAGTTCTGGATGACTTAAGTTTTACAGGCTCTTAACTTTTCTAACTTGGCTGACGTAGTTTCTCAACAGTGACAAACTTGCCATGCATCAGAAGATATATATATGTTTGGAAAATTTAGTACCAGCAAACCAATAAAGTCTCTCCAGAGAAAAGCTTGCTGAACATCGTGCAGGAGCAACACATCAATCAACTTCTTAATGTAGTCACTTTACTGCTTCCTTCTTTCCCTTTAATTATTTATTTATTTATTTAAAGAACTAGGCCGGGGAAACAATTATTTATGTAAAGATTTTTATTTTAATTATTATTATGCTTTCATCTCTTTATATTTTATTTATTGTTTATTTTTCAAAATAGGGTTATTTTCCCTAAAAAGGAAATAGATTTCTTCAAGAAGTTGTTTCTTTTCTTTTGTGGAAAAAATTATAAAGAACATCTGATAATATTAGAATTTATTTTAAAATTTAGAATTAATACCAAAAAGCATTAATTGCGACATTTTATGCCTGTGCAAATTAAAGATATTTCTTTAAAGATATATTTCTTTTCCCTCCTTTTGTGTTGATTTTGTCTATAAGACTCAGCCCAAGAAGAGAAAATAAACCTTTTCTGTGAATAATTAAATACCCCAAACAAACAACATATTAACTGATTCAGTGAGATGAAATTTATTTCCAACACAATCTTGCCAGCTACCAGATGTTATATGTGTACTGTTGCAGTAGTAATTATTGGTAAGAACAGCCAAAGAAATGTTAAAAATGGACAAGAAAAATTAAAACTAGTGTTTAAAGAATTTGGACATGCTTGTCGGAGTAACAAGATACATGATCACGTCACTGTCACCCACTGCCCTGCTATTTGCTCTTTCCACATCCATAAGATCACTGGGAATTGTTTAGTTGACTTTACTGGTTATTTTGTCACAAGACATGATGTTTGCTACTGTCCTAAAGACGTGTAGCACATACTGAGGTATTTTCTCCCTCACCTGCATGCAATTACACATACATAGCATTAAGTGTTCATCATGTGAGACACAGAAGCAGTCCATAGAAACAGTTCAGAGCACAGATCTCCTCTGCAGGTGTCCTGATTTGTTGAGTGGGAAGAAATTATATTTCCTATTGTTCCTTTTTTTTTCTGGACCAAACAAAGTACTGAGTCATTAAAAAAAATAAAATTCAAAGCTACAGATGGAGAATGAATATGTGTGACTGCTTGAAAAAGTGTGGTGCCTGTGGAAAAGAGATGCAAGCTTGAGTCCTCTCATGCTGGGGACACTTTACAAAGATCCTTTAGTCTCTGAACTCTAGAAAAGATGTAGATGCACAGGCACGTCTTATTTCACTGGGATCTTTAATAAAAGCATTCCTTCCCTCTGTGTTGTCTACAGAGATTACTCCTGATGTGGGATTGGTTCTAACAGGTTCTGAGGATCCTGGTTAGACATATTCACGACCTTGCTACTGAACTGCTTAGGTGTGTTAAGGCAACAGAAGTCCTTAGTATTTATATGGGCAAGAAACTTTATAGGGAATTTAGGAAATTCTATTGATGGAAACTGAGATAGGTATAGAATTTAGGCACCCAACAGCTTACTGTTTTTCAAGAGACAATGGACACTTTAACGCTTTTCATAACAAATCTCATCTAAAAATATTCCAGATAACCTGTTCACCCCATTGCAATTGATTGATACTTTTCTACTGGTTTAGTTCTACTTCTCTTGTCAGCTAACACTCAAACCATATCACTTTGTTGTCTATAGCATGAGAGGTCAGATGTAAGGTCTAAGGAAGTCAATAGCCCTCTTTCAAATGACTTAAAAGGGGTATAGATAGAAATCTGATCTTACAGTTCATATGAAAGCTGACATATAAAAAGTAAGTTTATTCTCCCTTTTCACAGGAAAGGAGCGTCGCAGGAATAGGTCTCAGATGTCAATGCCATGGTATGCATGAAATTCTGAATGCAAATGGGATTTCTTTGTACATAGAATTACAGTACTCAGAAGAGGCACCCTCAGCTGCTGAAAAATGGAAATCAACTTTGGAAAATTAGGTAACAGAATATGCTGCTCTTGCATAATTGGGTTTCTCATCACTTTCTACAAGCATAGCCGGTGTTTACCAGTGTGATGCTGAAGGATGCAAATATTTGCTCCAGAAACAATAGGTGGGCTTTTAAAGACACTAGTTGAAGCTCTTGAAGTTGTCTGATTAGGACTTGTGTGCCCATAAAAGTGCAGATATTAGAAAAAATGCTTGGAAATGTATTCATAATGAGAAAGGGGAAAGGGGTTGTGTTTGGAACATGATTAGCTGGTAATCAGTAAAGAACAAACTGATTATTAGCTGTTCAATTCCTGTCAGTCTTAGGGGATTCCACTCAGTGGCCTAATTAAACTGAGTTTGAAGTCCTCACATCTCCATTCAGTGGCAATTTCATTATAATATTCAGTTCTTCGCATGAGCTTTGCCTTCCCTCTCTTTAATCATATGTTTTGCATTTGTGTAACACCTTCCCTGATTAGTTTCTCAACAGAATTAGCTTCTGATAACTGCATGGCTCATGAAAGCAAATGTCACATATAAGACAATCCAGATACTAGAGTCTTTTATCAACGCCAGAATTTAAAAAAATAAATTAACTAGCATAAGCATTTTTAATTAAGATTTTCATTAGATGGAAAATTATTAGCTCTTAAAAAGCTAATAATTTCTAAATTATGAAGTTGGTTGTATTTTTTTTGAATTGCTGGTTTAGTCCATGTGCATGACTACTAATGTGTTTGGCTGACTCCAAGAAGACAGCCACAAAGTTGAACTGAGAATCTCACCATTACAGCCCAGCTGAAGGTGCAGGATGCAAACCTTAAGATAACTGGTCTGTCCCTTTTTCATCAGAGGGTCTATGACACGTATGTTCCAAGTCCTTAAAGAAAGATGGAAAAGCTAGTTTGGATATGGACTATCCTGAATAGTTCCCCAATGCTAGAACTTTATTGATACTTAAAAGACAACGTGGTGTTTTTTCCTTCAATTATTTGGTGTTTCTGTCTCATCTGTACTTTCTACTTGTTGATGGAATCTGGAAAAAAAAAAGAAGACAAACTCATAAGAGTGAAATGATGCAGTTGTATACATTATCATGTCATCATGATATACTGGAAACTTGAGAAGACAATTTACCCTCTATTTCTTATTTGAATGTTATGACCCCCTTTCTGCAAATTCAAGTTTTACTCTTGGCTTTTGGTTCTGGTGGGGGTTTTTTGTTTGTTTGTTTTTGTTTTTTAATTGGTAAAAAATTAGACTCAGAAAGGAAGAGAAATAAATGTTAGGTTCAAATGGTGCATTTTTTAAAACTAGGTGATTGCTGCTATTGAATTTGTTGGGTTTTCCTATGCCAGAAGTTGGGATGGAGAGTGTAAGCTGTCTCAGTGGTTATTGTCTATAAAAGATCTAATGTAAGTTTCACAATTTGAAGCAGATGAAGAGAGATTATTGTGACGATGTTTGCATATAAATATACAGTATTCTATGAAGTTATGCTGTCCAGTAAAAACATGTATCAGTCTAAAAGAGTACATTATGGGGATGGGAATATTGTAGAAATTGTTGCAAAAATATCGTATCCCAGAACTGTGAAAAAACATTGTAAAGGCATTCATGGGGTGGATTGTTTGTTTGTTTTTGTTGGATGTTTGCTTGCTGTATCCTATGTTGGCATATTTTCCTTCATTACTGTTCCACAATGTGTAATTCATTCACATCAGAGAGTTGTTAATGAAGGTTTTGAAATGCAGTAACAGTTAATTAAATCTCAAAACATTTCTGTAGTCAATTGTTGTTGTAGCTGTCAGAGTTTTAGCAGGGAAATCAAGGCATGTTCTAAAGGTTGAATAGTGGAAAAGCAGATATAAAAAGCCAGGAATCCTGCCTCCCTTGACTCCATTTCATCCACTCTTTTTGTGCTCCATGTGTGCATTCCAGCAGGAAAATAACATTTACTTCAAAAAAAGATGCATATGAGAATTAAAGCATTTCATCAGGTGTGGAAGAAAACTCATATTTGACAGCATACTTTCCAAAGAATTAAGGGACTATTTTCACTGATATGGTGATAATTTATATTTTCCCTTTCTCTTTTATAATGATGTACACAAATGATGTAGAAAACCACCACCTATTTGATTGCTACAAGGCCTGCACTGTCAGTCCATGTGAGTAATGTCAGAAACTGGCTCTAGTTTAGCTGGTAGAGTGTTGGGGGAGGACTGAGGTTTATTTCAGTGCAAACAAATATATTTTAAATTTTTACCTACTACATCATGTATCTTTAGCTGAATGAATAGATCCTCTATATGGGCATGATACAGGTGTTCTCAGATTTATTGCCTTCTCTGAGGTTGTACTTAAATTATAAATTTTTTTGCCATATCCCTTAAAAAGCAGCTTTGGATGCTAAATTCTTATGTATTCTCTAAATTATTATTTATCATTTAAAAGAGTAAAAAACATTTATAAAAATAAAACCTTATGCTATTCCAAACACTGAAAATCAAACACAAAAAAATTATTTGCAGTTCTTCTTGTACAGTGCATCATTCTATGGGTAAATTGATTGAATGTCATCTAACCCAAAGAAATGTTGGAGTAGGTCCTCAGATGGTGTAAATCAGTGTTGGTCTTGCCCTTTTCTGCAGATCTAGCTGGAAATAAGGATGATTTGGAATGTTAATGTTGCTGCTTCTGGGAGGTTTATTGATTTGTTCTACTTAGTTAAAAAAAAAGGTAAATAAAAACTATTTGTCAGTAGAAGAAGACAGTAAAAAGAGAAGATGCTCAGCTTTCATTTGAACTCTTACACTGAATTACTTTAGTTACTGGTCATGCACTGAAAAAAAAAGGAAGGAGCTATTGGTCTTGTAAGAAGAGTAATATTCAATCATCACAAAGGCCCCTGTGAAACCATTTAAACAACTTTATTGATTTTTCCCTGGTTGGTAGTGTTTAATTCAAACAACTCTCAAGGAGTACAAGCATCACTGCGGGCAAATTATCAAGTGTTCTGGCCTCTATCACTCTTTGGCCACCACTGATACTACTGCAAGTGACAAAAAAATGAGCATTTCTCCCCCTTTAGTCTTTGCATTGTTCTGTGTTAAGCCAACAAAGACAGTGTAAAGTGAAGCCCGAACCTCTGACCTTTGCTTACACTATTGAGAAGAAAATAAATTCCTTGTGTGCATACTTTTTTCACCAGTTACTGCCAGGATGACAAATAATTTTTTTAAGGGACTGAGGCTGCCTTTATGAAATACATCCATGGCAATTCCTCATTAACACTTGGAAAGGACACATCTGGTCCCCTGCACATATACAAGCATCATTCAAAATAAGTACTGAGTAAGCAGTAGATCCGCTACAGAAAGTGTTAGTCTGCCTAACAATTTATAGGAGCGAGTATAGTAAATAGAAAGTCCTGGGAACAAGCAAGGTTGCTCTGTGTCTCTGTGGATACATTATGTATCTATTATATCAAGCTGATTGCAACTAGGAACTTTCTATTTCCCTTCACTCTGTAAAGACCAGTGCAGTGAGAATCTGCTTATTCTCACAGAAACGTGTCCCCCTTATTTTCTCCCAGCAGGCAGAAGCTGATGTTCTATAGACACATCTTATTTGGATGTAAGATGCCATTCTTGTACCCTTTTGATATACCAAGTGAGATTCCTGAATCCCTTTTAGAAATAACAATTACATTTTCGAGGAGTCTTTCCTTCTTGTATAGAGCCCAGCAGAAAGATTTTATAACTTAGAGTCAACTAATTCCAATTTGACATTAACTTTTCAAAAGTCTATTTTTCAAAAAAAACCAAACAAAACAAAACAAACCAGGCCAAACCAAACCCCCAAACAATCAGCATTGTATAAAAATATACATATCTGAATAAGAAAAATTTGAATTGGAAGGACAAAAAAATGACATTAGAATAGAAAATGGACTTGAAAGAAATATATATGACTTTGTAAAAACCCTCCAGCAGTACACTTCCCACAACATAGGATATCTAATGAGTGGAAAGTCACAGAAAATTCTTGAGCATTAAATCTTGTGATGATGATGGATGAATGAGGCAATGATTATGATGACAGAATGGTTCCCCATAAAAATAATTTTATTTTTTCTGGTCTAAGAAAGACAAAAAGAAAGAGTGGGTGGTATGGTTTAAAGAGGAAATGCTGAAATAAAATTATAAAAACTGCTTTTCTAAAAATAAAAAGGCAAAAAAGGTAACAACAGATTGGTTAGGAATTATTAAACAAAAGAAAAAATAAGCCAGCAAATAGAGTAAATAAGGATCATGTCAGAAGGAACAAGAGAAGCACACATGATGTATCTTGAAGCTGTTTTAGTAAAACATTAAAGCAAGACACTTAACAGATATCTGAAAGTGGTTGAGGAGATGGCTTCCATTCCAAACTGTGTCTTAAAGGAAAGGATTTTTTTGTTTTTTTGTGAAAAGATGTTTCAGCTCACAGTTAGTACATGAGGCAGCATAAAAAGCAGATATTGATGAGAAAAGGTTGTGGCAGTTGGAAAGTATGAACACAATTAAGTTTCTTCTGTGGATTTTTTACTGCATGTTCATCCAGCTTCTAAGACAGCTTTGCAATTCAACGGCTACTGTTGTGGAAAAGCTGTGGAAGGAAAATCATGGAGAATGGAACAAAAAACAAAGTCAGTCTACTTAAAAAATGATGATAATTATACTGATATTATTTGTCATAATAAGCAAAATTCTTGTAATACTTACAAAATTTGCTGAAAACACTGAGACCACAAACTAAAGCAGAAACTAAAGAATAGGCCATAAATGTGCAATTTTTCATCATTTGTAAATTTACTTGTACAAATGTAAAAATTTGACATCCATTGAGATTTCCATTTGTTTGGTTAGTAGATCTTCTCTGAACGACAGAATTGAACTTGCTCTAGAAATGTGACTTACAACTTGAAAATAAGTGAAATTCTACAATGTAATAAGAGAAAAGCCTGAAATGCTTTCAAGAATGATATTAAAGATACTTCAAAGAACTCAGAAACCTGAGTTTTTCTTTCAGGTTCTCTTCAAAAGGCTTTCTTTCTTAACTTATTTTGAGAACTTCCATAGAACCAAGCCCAACTGGAAGCCTAGACTTGGCCTTCTGAACTATGTAGCTGATGAATGATAGCTAAGGTACATTTTGTACTTATTTTAAGTGCAATGTCAATTCTTAACCCCCATGAAATTCTCTAATTCCTCTGTGATTCTGTGTATAAACGTTATAAAAGTTTCAAATTTTTTTCAATACATCTAGCATAGCAACAGAAAACTAATATAAAAACAACAGAAATCTGAGAAAGTATCACATAAAGTTAACAAACTCACCAACATCTGTATGACAAAAAATAAAATGGACATGCATATGAAAATTACTTGTTCTCTAAAGAAAATTTAGATATAAAATGGTTTTTATACCTCTTTGTGGATTATTTTAAGTGGATTTATTAAAAAAAAAAAAAAAGTATTTAAAGTATTTTGTGGTTCAGTATTCCACAGAATCAAGTATGCTTGAACTTCTCTTCCCAGATGGACACTCCAAGGACTAGAGGCTGATGGGCAATTTTGCTTAAGCAATAGGCAATTATGCTTCCTAAATTAAGGATTTTTTGCTCAAGAAATATGAAAGTTCAATACCAGAATCTGGAGGCTCTGAGCTCAGGATAAATGGCAGAAATAAGCTGAAAACACCTGTTCTGTTTTCTGCTGTTGTCACTGCTGCACTACTTTCTGTTACTTCATTATGGGAAGTATTTAAGCAGACAGCTCAAGAATCATCAGGCCATTTGTAAAGGAAGTGTATTTATATCCTCCCAGCTCTCAGCTTTGATCTTTGCCTCCAGGCTGTATTACCTTAACGTGCTTTATTTGGAGTTACCCTTGAAAACCGCTTACAGATTGCAGCTCATGTTGAATGCAGCAGCATGACTGATCAAGGACCTTTTTCCTGCAGGACTCATGCAAACTCAACTCTCTGCCTATTATTCAAGATGTGTGCTCAAGGTCTCCTGTAAGTGTTAGAGTCTTACACTATCCCCTTCATTCTGACCTCCACTTTAAAACAAGTGAGGGTTGGAATTTCTAACTGCCAAGCACCAGTATATTTTCAGATAAGACCAAGTTTTCATCAGAAATGAAAAAAACCAGAAGATTTAATTGCCTGAATTCTTCAGTGGACTATAAAACACTTGCCTGGAGTTATGATATATTAGAAGCCTTTAGTGGAGTTAGGGAATGAATTTCCCCGTTTGAAGAAAGATATGGATTTCTTAAAAATCCTCAAAGTATATTTCTAGCAATATAGGGACAAGACATTAGGAATTAGGAAAAAACCTCTAGGGAGGTGTGAAAAACTAAGATTACCTTGCATGTCAGAAAGTGGGGTTTGGCAGAGAAGAGGACAGAAGCCACTGCAGTTTCTTTGAACCTTATAGCATTCTAGCCATATTCTTAATAATCTGATAGGTAATTTTTCCCCTCTTAAAGCACTGATGTGCATCTTTAGATTTTTTTCCATTTTAAATTCCAAGCCTAAGTTCAGATTACCTCTTCACTGTATACTTAACTATCTATACCATAAACCTAACCATTCATACCCATCTCTGCCACCACACACAGCAAACCAAACCAAACAAGCAAAAAGAACAAAGCAATCCAGCAGCCTGACAACTCACATACATTACTTTTAATGGTATGCACAGTATTTTGGTCTGAAGTTGCAGACCAGTATGTCCTGTGAGCAATGGCTAAGGATTTTGGTTTGCCTAATTTGCCTAGAAAAATAGACTGAGTGGCCGAGTCATTGCTGTCTACAGCTTTCTTAGGACAAGTGGAGAGGAGAGGTGCTGCCCTCTCTCCCTGGTATCCAGTGATTGGATGCATGAGAATGATTCAATGTGCTGGGAGAGGTTCAGACTTGACATTAGGAGCCTTCTTTTCTGAGAGGATAATCAAACACTGGAACAGGTTTACTAGATGGCCCAAGCCTGTCAATGTTTAAAAGGCATTTGGACACTGCCCTTAGCAATATACTTTAACTTTTAGTCGGCGCAGAGGTAGTCAAGCAGTGGAACCAGATAATCCCTTTCAAGAAGGACCTATTCTATTCTTTTCTACTATATTGATAGTCTGGCATGAGGGAAAAATAAAGAAAAAGCAAAAGGAAAAGCAAAAAGAAAAGAAAAAAAAAGAAAAAGAAAAAAAAGAAAAAGAAAAAGAAAAAGAAAAAGAAAAAGAAAAAGAAAAAGAAAAAGAAAAAGAAAAAGAAAAAGAAAAAGAAAAAGAAAAAGAAAAAAGAGGGTTTGTACCAAAACGGGCAGGACAACACAAGTAAAATTTAGAAAGAATAGGAAGTTGCATTGATAATGAGTCCTTAAAAGTTGTAAAGGAAAAGATCAAAAGATCCAAACTGAACATCTACTTAGGGCAGATTCAAATTTTACAATAACTAAACAGAGAAAGAGGAATTCCCTTAAAACATCAGTTACATGAAAAATTAATGACAGTTTGACATGGAACACGGGAAGGGTTTTTTAGAGAGTGTGTAGCACTTCTCAATCCATTAGAAAAATGAAAGCTTGTTTGAGTTTCCCTTTTGAAGTTAAGCACCCATGCCTCTGTAATGATGATGATTTGCTAGCTAGTTAAGAAGCCTGTGCTTGTTAGTGTTCTGAAAATTTCTTGTTCAGATAGTGTCAGTCATTTCTAAAATTTATTTAAGAAGCTTCATGAGCTGTGACAGAGGTACTGAGCATGAGCAGGTGACCTCTGTGAGAGATGCCTTGCCCTAAGTCTTGAAAACTCATTAGATTTCACGAAAGGGGAACATCAAAGACGTTTATACACACAAGTTAAAACTTTCATGAATCTGCATGTAAACTCCCTGAGATGATGAGACAGTCATCTCAACAACATCACTGTGATGTCATTGTCATCAGCATTGAGTCATCATCTACACCATTGTCTCACCATCTACGACTCATCACAGGGAGAGCCTGAAGTTCGTATTTGTATTTTTATCTCCTGCTTCTATGACTCTGTCATAGCAGGATATTGGGCACTGAGAGCTATTGCAAGGTTATATTGTTGTCACCACCTTCATGATTCTTATAAAATGAGAAGAGCAAACATTTAACTTTCAAAAAGAAAGATGTCTCAGATCTCTCACTGAATTAATTACAAATTAAGTACATGAATATATCCTGTATATATAATTCATATACTTATTTTTTAAGCAGATTGATGATTATGCAAATATAAATAAATAATATCAGGTACACATTACAACATTTCTAGGTAAATTATAGGTTAGCAAAACATAAATACCTCCCTCTTGAAAATGTAGCTGTGGTAACTCTCCATTCTGTCTTGTTTTGATCTCTTTCCTCTCCATGTAATTTGTCATGGACAGCTGGTGAAACTAGTAACGTTGATTATAGGTGACCACTACATTAAGTTTAAAGATGTTACTTGTTTTCATGAATGTAAGTTAAAACTTGATTTCCTAAACTAATATATTATTGGCTAACATGAAAATATCTCTACAGTGTGTGATAATTTGGGACCACAGGAGGAAGCTGGTACTGTTTTCCTTGCTAAGAGTGAAATCCTGCTGTCGGTGTTGTTGTCTGGAAGTAGAAGAAATCTTCCCAAGTAAAGTCATGGTGAAAATATAAAAGCAAACCTTTACTTGAAATCCTTCAGGTACAAAATATGTCAAAATCTGCACATGGTACAGTAATTTTATAATTTTTCTAAGGTTAGTGGATAAGTATTAATATATTGTCCAATTAGAAGGTTAGTTAGTTAGATAATAATTTCCTGGGTCCTGCCCCACTGGAAGGGGCCCAGGGACTTCTTTGGCCCACTACTGTTATGTCTTCCCAGATTCTGGTTGGAAAACAGAACATCCTTGTAGTTGGTTCTCTTATTGGAATAAGACTAAACAATATTTTAGGAATGTGTTTAGAAGGTTAGCTTATTGTTCCTAAATATAGGGGAAAATGGCAGGAAAAGTTCTAGAAGCTACAGTATTAGCAATCTAAAAAGCCAGAAATATATGAAAAATATAAAAGCTACAAATCTTAGGCATCAATGCCAGGCTTTGGATTCTCAGACTAACTGCTTGAACCATCAAAGTCTTTTCACATCCAAACTGAAGCACTGTGCATGATAAAAATACACCTATTTGTTTTCATCAAGACCTGTATTTGTTTTCATCAAGAGAAATACATACTGAGAAGGAGTGAAGCTACAGAAAGCTGGAGAGGGTTGAAGCAATGGCTTGGTGTGCATATTTAAATGTTATTGCTATGTCTGATTTGCTTGCCCTGAGTTTGTAACTACAAAGCTGTTTGTGCTTCCTACTAGTTTTTCCTAACAGTTAGGAGCATGAGATCTGTTGTCTTAACTAGTCATTGGCAGGCTGTTAGCAAAAAAAGCACCTCTGGACAGCACTGCTTGCAAGTCATCCTGAAATTCTCCAAGTTTAGGGTGAGCAAACTCTATCTAGATGACACAGTGCATCTCTGCTGATATTATATACACTGTTTACTGTCTGAGAGGCTTTTAGCTCCACAGCTTGTCTCATTTCAACTAATTAACCCTGCCTCGTAGCAAGGCTTAGCTGCTGCACTCTGATGCTACACCCTTTCTCAAGCATGCCTAGTCCATATTAGCTTTGAACTTCACAGCTGTGTATCCTGCTGCCACATCCTTTAAGTGCAGTTGATATTGAACTGCTCAGACAGCAGTTCTGTCTCCTCACCCTGAAGTCCCCCCTTTTCCTACTCCTAGGTGCTTTGTTCAGCACTCCACTTGACACTTCTCAAGATTAATACACTCAGGGCCATAGCTGGGGAAAACTGGCTTTAGTTTTATGCTCTTTAGCAGCATCTACTACTCCCCTTTTTGCTTTGGAGAGAGTAACACTGGGGTTCAGATGTTGGGAGCAGTGCACTTCACAACCATAACATTTCACAATCCAGAAGAAGCAGGGGTCTCCTAAGTGGAGAGTGACATCATCAGGGTCATACAATAAAAACTCAAGAGAGTAATAGCTCTCTAATAATTCTTACTGCTTCACCTTCCACAGTAGCAGGCCTTCCCCATATCATCCTGTTATTATTCATTGCCCCATTATAGCCTCTGACAATTCATTCCTCCAGTGAGTCTTTCAAAAGGTGTAAGGTGCCATGATGTATCCAGAAGAGGGTTATAAAATTCACTGCTTTCTACAAAGTTTTCACATTTTTTTAGCTTCTTTCATTCATTTGACGGTTTGTCACAATGCAATTCATCCCGGTTAGAAACCTGTTAGGTCTGTGGGTGTTGTACATGAGCAATGATCATGCAAGCAAGCCATATGGGTCCCATCTGCTTCCAAGCAAGTAATGATGGTTTGACCATTGACATCAAAGGTAACGAGGCCATGTCCTTCATAAACAGAAGCCACAAAAAATTCCTGAATAGGCAGCAGGTGTGCAGGAAACCAGAGAGGTAAAGCAACACTCTCCAGGGTTACCTGCAGTACCAGTGGTAGTGTGCCAGTTCAGTGTTTTATTGGTATACTCTCCAGCCCACTATCTGCTGGCTGGTATTTCTTCTCTAAAACACTATTAATTACATCAATTTTTTCTTCTAATAAGTCATACTCCATTTTTGTTGTTGAGGTTTTTTAGATTGTTTTTCTCTTTTTTTTTTTTTTTAATATCTATTTTACTCATAGCATGCTACTGAAAAGCATCATTAATTTATGGTTGCTGACTGACTTTCATAACTTGCTTGAAGTGAAAGAATTATACTGAAGTCCTGGACAAATGACTGAACAATGCTCTGGAAATATTTTTTTCTCCTGTTAATTTGTTTCTTAAAAAGAAAAAAATTATTATTATACTTTTATTACATTATCTGAAGAGAGGATCCCCTGTAGTAATTTTATACTTATTAATTCATTCATATAGTGTCCAATATTGAGAAAATATTACAGAAGTACATTGCAATGATAGAGAATGGTAAAACTTAAGATGTGTTTAGAAAGAGAAATGAGAATAGCATTTGGACCTGTTGTGTTAATGGACTAAGTCATAAAATAACCCAGACCTTTTTTATAATTTAGATGCATATCATTAGTTTTGTGGTCTTCCAGGTTAAGATCTATCAGCTAAACCAGTGCTAAAAGCTCTCCAAAACCCTAACCTTTAGGCTGGTGAGATATCATACTCATCTAACACTGTGTCTAAGCACTGACCCTCAGAGCAGGATCTAATGTTAATGAAAAATATTTATCCGACCAGTGAAAGCTACTTTCCCCAGGACACTTTTTCCTAACTGGCTGCCATTCTTTATAGAACATACTGGAGGTGTTCTGCTTCTTTTTAATGCGCTTCTTTCATATTTTAGAAAACCTGGGTGGTTTTAAACCTTAAGTGCTGTTCTCCACTATATAGATAGAAATTTTTTTATTTTTCCCTGGAGAAGGTCCACACCTATAATTTATCATATTGAAGAATGTCTTGTTATATCAGCAATCCTAAACTATTAATAGGTGTTAACTGACTCTCTGTCATTCCTTGGATGGATTTAAAAGTATATATATTTCAAAGAGATAGGGAAAAAAATAGGTATGAGATGATTTTTTAAAAGAAAATTACCTTTTCCTGAATATGTATTTTCAGTAATCCAGAACTAATTCTGGATATGGGTCTAAATTAGTACTAAATTTCCACAGAATTAAACAAATTTTTAAATAATACATAAAGCATTTGGAAATATCTAGTTGGATTACCATTGTGCTTACAAGGCAAAACTTACACCAGGATTTAGATATCCATTATACTGTCACAGAGAGGGCATGACAAGATATAACTCATCTCTGCCACAATATCTGAGGAACTTCAGCAAGACTGTGGAACTAAAGGAAGTGCTGATGTCAGCATTTTTTTAAAATGTCAACATTTGTGTAAAATATTTAGCTATTCACTAGTCTGTGTGACTGAGTGCTTCTTTTTCAGAAAAAAAGTGTAGTCAAGACAATGTTGCATTAAATTTTTTTCAAGGTGTGCAAGTTCGGTGGTACTTATACCTGCTTATTCCAGTTCTTTCTACAGATGGGGAGAGTTACAATGGAAAAGTCCCATCTGAATGCCTGTGAAACCAAATGGAATAATGAGAGATGCTTGAGGTATATCTACAGGTCCCTATGGTTACATAAGGGAATAGGAGCCAAAATGACTTCTTAAAATAATTTAAAATATACCTGGTATTATTTTTCCATATGGTTAGTTTATTTAGCTGTCCATTGCATAATCAGAAACAAAAGACTGCACAGTGATGCTCAGACATCACGTACACATGAAGAGACAGTTTATTGTCCTCAAGACTCTATGTTACAATATTGTCTATCTTTTACAGATATTTAAAGATGTCTGTTATACTTTATCCAAAGGAAAAGGTCTGATTGAGACCTTAATATTAGTTCTTGTTTATATCAATGCTGCATGCAAACAACGTCCTCTCTTCTTGAATTCTTTCTTTTAATTCTCAAGGTCATTTAAAATTATCTTTAGAATCAAGGCACTTCTTTGTCTCTCCAAAGTCCATTTTTTTTCATTGCTGGATTTGTCTTTAGTTCTAGTGGACTTCTTCTTTCCAGAGATTCTCATGAACAAATCCTTGCGTTTGAGTTATATCTTCTTCAGACCTGTGTCTAGAGCCAAATTTCTGAGCCAAAGCTCAGGACACAAAATGAGGATCAATCACTCTGGGGACTTATAATCTCCTTCATTTTCATTCCCCTGGGGTGATACTAGTTTGCTTTGTGTATATTCTTGCTAATTTGTCCTTATGCAAAAATCCATTTGTTATGCCTTGATTCAGAGATGTCTTGTGCTCATTTTTAGAAGCTTACTATTAAATCAGTGCCTCATGTGCACAGCGGGTTAAAAAAGTTATAAACTACAGGAAACCTGAGAGGACACACACAATGAGAATTCTTCTTCATGGCCATTAATTGAACCTGCATTGCATCCAGCAGCAGATTTCTGTTTTCTAAATAGTCAATGCTATAATGCATGTTGGGTTGGGCAGAATAATGAGGGGTTAAGGAGACTGTAACATCCTGACATGTTCTTATAAATTCAAGCTGTAGTTGGTACAATGTCAGATTCAATCTTATTAGTAGAAATATGGAAGTATCAGAAAAGACATTCTAGCTTTTGAGTTGCTGCCAAAACATATAGCAGGATGGAAAAGGGGCTTATTTTATATCTTTTAGCTGACTATTTTATCACTGCAGTGGATCTGCCAGGCAGCAACACCAATCTTATTAGCTACTCAGCATCAAACCTATGCAGTCATATTACAAACAGTAGATTTTTGGCCATATTTTCTTTCTTAATGGTGAAGGATTTCACTTTGAACTAGAGTTGGGACTAAATTTAAAGAGTTACATGAGCAGTTCCTACTTATTAGAGGAAGCTTCTTGACAAGACAAAAGCCTTTTTCAGAGACTTGTGTTATTGATCTCAAATCTGAGAAGGTATAGGCTGCCTGACCTTGACCCAAGGTGTGGATGAAGTAGGGTTTTTAACTTTATATTGCAGAAGAAAAAAGTACATTTTAGGATGCTGCCAATACATATTTCATAGATCATCAGCCTTATCAGCGAGTTATTCCATGCTTTTAGTATGTGGTCGTTTTCTGCATATTGTCTGAAAGGACACATGTGCTGTAGGTTCTCATTAAAAGAGTTATTCTTTTGCTTTTCCTTTACCAGAAAAAGGTCATGGTGGGTATTAGTCCTCTGTCGCAGCAAATGATAAAAATATATCCCAGTAATTTTCTTTGTCTGTATTGTGTATTTCAGGTTGGTTTTCTCATTTGTTTGCTTGGGATTTTTATTTAATCTACTCATATATATTCAGCACATTTTTTCCTTTCTTTATAAAGAACCCTATAGGTCTTTTGTTTGCAAGGACTAATGACAGAAATAGAATGAAGAATCAAAAGGTGCAAACTAATTCATTAAAACAATAGAGAGATAAAAGATAGAGGTTTTGGCAATATAGTATTTAACATTATTTCTGGACACCAGCAAAATAAAAAATTCCATAGAAATTAAAAGTGTTTTACCAAACTCTGGAAAAAAAATCAACTAAAAGCTTTAGTTAGCAATATGCAGTAACAGAATCTGCATTAAAGGCCTTTGCTGCTAATTGGAATGAATTCATGCCTTCCCCATTGTAAGTCAAAACTGCACAAGCTTTCTCTCTCTGATAATGTTGCAAAGGTAGTCTCACTTCCATCTATTAATGTCATCTCTAGTGTGCCTGCGAAATTTGCCAGAGCTGATTAGAGCAGATATTAAATGATAATTGGACATTTAGTGCTCATCAAACAGAAAGTGACAGATGGGCCGCTAATTAAATTATAGTTCTGACATTATTCACAATGGTTTATGAATCTTCAGTAGTGACCTTCATGCATCTCTTTTCTCTTTTAGGGGATAAGAGAGTGATAAGAACAAAAAAAAAGACACTATTAAAATTTTAACATATATGTGCAAAGAGAAAACCTGTTTTCTTTCCTCATTGATCACTCCTTAAAATTAGATAATTAATCATAAAATAGTGCAACAAATAATCAGATTCATGTAAATCAGGTTGAGTGGCTGAAGCCGGGAGGAGAAATTAATCATACTCTGAAAAAGCAAGGCATATTTTAACCAGGCTTTCATTGTGGAGAAAGAAAACGTGCCTAAATATAGTCTGATTCTAGAAAAGGAAATGCACGGCCTCTTGTAGTGTGCTCTGTTGCTTGTCAACTCAAGACAGCATTGCCTACTGTCTCTGCCAGCCAAATGAAAAGGATTTACTTCATGAAAAAGAGTAAAACCTGAAGTAAAGAGACACAGCTGCTGAGCCAGAACTACATTCTCACTTTCAATTAAAAAAGAAAACACAGTTAATTACTTTGTTACTTTGCTTTCAGCAGTCTTGCTTAATTTTAGAATCTAGCTTTAAAAATTAATAACTGTAATATTCCTGGTAATCACCAAACTCAATTTTTGTGTAATCTTTCTTCCAATAATTGGTTGACTAATATTTGTATAAATTCAAATAAATAAATAAATAAATAAGTGCTAGCTTTAGCATTTCAATATAGTTCTACTTCTTCATAACATTGTACAGGCATTACTGTATTAAAGATATTAGAACATTATATATATGTATATAATCATCAATACTGCATGTGCATATGTAGCTACATACACATATTTACATATTTAAGTATTCAGAAAGTGTTGCTATGATAAAAAAATGTGTAACTCTTCTTTAAGCAATTAGTCTTACTATTTTCAAGAGGGACTGGTGGCCAGGGCAAAATTCCCATCTATATGTTACCAGAAATTGTCTTGTTAATGTGAGGACATATAGGCAAACTGTAAAGATTTAGAAATAGTTAAATGCCTTTTTTTTCCTTTGCTGTTTTGTTTAATAGCTGTAGGTATAGGAATTATTCATTAAATCATTGTGTATGTGCATCTTTGTAAATTTCATTTTTCTCCGGGTATTTCCTAATGGGTAGATAGATAATATATATCCAAACTGGAGCTCACAAAAGAAAAAAAACCCAAAAACACACAAACAAACAAGCACCCAATTCCCTCTCCTCTCCAAAAGAAACCTTCAGAAAGAACAAACCTTTGTAGTAGTTGGAAATAAATACAAACTTTAACAGGTTTTTCTTAATATACTTCATTTCTATACTATGCAAAATCAATTGTGATTTTGACTTTTTAAACTTTGCTTTTAGTCACACGTTTAATTTTTCAGTAAAACAACAGAATATTTTAAACCTTTGGATTTCTGAAATCACACATGAACAAAAGAAAGTATGTAAAACATACAATACTCAAGTCCATATAAATTGTACAATAACAAAAGTAATTAAAAAAAACAAGCAACCAAAAAAAAAAAATCCAAATAAAAACAAAATAAAAAACCCAAAAAAACCCCTAAGACATAAAATTCAGAAAATATAAGTAAATATCTATAAAAATATTTGGAATTCAAGTGTTTGACATCAAATATAACTAATGTAAAAACCAGCACATCCTGAACATATTTTAAAACACTGTGTCCAAACTGTAAAGACTTAAATGCAGAAAAAAATTGAGACGTTATTGTTCTGAAATGGCTGCTCTCCTCTGAGCTTTCAGGAGCTTCCTGCTGTGAAAGTCATTTGGACTTAATGGAAAACTCCTTGATTCAATTATACTCAACGGACCTTTTCCTTTTCTCACTTAAACTGGTATAAATGTGGAGTAACTTAATTGTCTTCAGTAGTTACTCTGGATTTATTCTGCTGTCCTGGTCCACCTAATCTTCTGCAAATACCCAGTAATGGGTATTTGCAGGAGTAGAGTAGTTTTGCTGGATAGTCTTCTCTATATTTATTTTCATTCTTTTTCAAGCTACCAAATGAGAAAACCCATTAATCTCTGCTCATGAGATCTGTGTTATACTTCCTATTTTGTGCTCTAGGAAAGCCCTTAAATTCATCATAATTTCTGTTCAAATTCTTTCTCAGTACGTAGTTCCTGAAAAGAAAAAATGTTGTTCACTCCTAAGACATTTTATATCTGAGAATATTAGCCTATTTTGGACATAATAGCAAGATGCCTGGGAAATGAGTAGTTTAATTTAACTTACACTCTCAAAAAAGTATCAACCAAATTCCTATGTTCCTGTGTATTTCACAGCCTGTCTGAAGATCTGGAGCAAACTTCAGCCTTTCCTGGAGTTTATGTGGCTGAGTTAAGGCGCTCAGCTGGCTGAGCCCAAGGTCACTACTTCACTGATAGAAGCTGTTGCGAAGAAAGCTGAATGTGAGGGACAGCCTCTCCTTTCCATTGGGAGCTGCTTTTAAGAAGAGGCTTTACTGCCAGGCCCAGCCTGTGTATCTTCCCGGATGGACAGCAGTGAAGTGTGTGCTCAGTCTCACATGTGACCCCATCCATCCTGTGGACTGGGCTTCCTGGCCTTCCCTGTCACTGTGGCCTTGCCAGGAGACCATTGTCCTGTGTCTGACTGATCACAGCTCCCTGATGCATTCCTGATGCTAATTTGTCACTCAGCATCCTTGCTGATAATCAGAGACCCACTTTCCCCCACATTCTGAAGAAGATAGGGAGGAGAAAGAGGACAGTGACATTAGGAAGTGATCAACATTAGGTGCCTCTTATAGTGGTTGAAGGTTTGTTAGCATCAAAAAGATGGAAGGTTAAGAAGCCAGAACAGGAGTATGAAATCTTCAGTGCACCATCCAAGCAAAGGAGAGAGCTCAACTAGCTGAACTCCTCAACTCAACCATCCAACTCAGGCAAATAAATGGAATGCTCTCTAGGCTCTACATCTACAGTCTAGCAGTCTGAACATTTTTACATGCTGAACACATTAGGAATACAAAGAAAAAAAACAACAAACAAACAAAAAAAGCCCCAGTTATTCAGGTAAGAACGTTTTGAGCACAAAAGCTTTTTATCCTGACTGAATGCAAAGCAAGTTATGGGGAATCTTCAACCTTGTAATATTTTCCTGGCTGTTGGTAGCAAATAAATCATAAGTTATTTATTTTCTTCTTTCCACTTCTCACTGGAGACAAGGGAAGGCAAGGTAATAGCATATTCCAGGAAGAGAGCAACACCTATCAGTTCCAGACAAAGCTTAGAACTATCAGACTCATCACACCCTGTGAACAAGCTTCATACATATGTATCACACACATAACATCTTTTATAATTTTAATATGCCTTTTTCTTCAAGGCTTTTGCTTTTTGTAAATATTTTGTAAATACTACATTTTTCAATAAAACTCTTTGGATACCATGGTTAATGCTCACAGAGAAAACAGCACCTGAGGTACAGGAGAGAAATCAGTCTGATGGAATTATCATCAGATGGCAAAAAGTAAAACAAAACTAGGGTCTGAGCAGAAAGAGGGAAAAGCAAGTGATTCTATACTTGTGTCAAGAGATGGTTTTGGGTTACCATGATGGTGCTCCAGAGGGACAGAAAACATCTGCAATATTTGGTTTTGAGAAGATGAGAACTTATTGTGTTCATGGTTTTTTTTCTGACAGGGTGTGGTCAAATGAAAGTTGGGATAGCAGGATTTTGCCAGCTAAGATCAGAATGCTGAGGGTTTGTTTTGTTCATAGCATATTATTTTTATATATATAACATATATTATATATAAGAGACCCAGAGGATTCTGACAAGTCTTTTTGGACCAGTAAGGTGATAAAAGTAACAACTTACACAGCTGAATGATCTTGTGGTATATCCATGTTTTATCACTGCTCTTCTGCACTCCTTACAGTCTCTCTGAGGGCAATTCTACTTTCTTTGTCAAAACTAAAACAGATATGGTGAGCTCATGGGCTGCTTTGGCTGAGAAACTGGCTGACAAAACCATAAATAGTGCCAACATTAGCCGATGGAGCAGGAGAACACTTGGCTGCCTGACTCCACTCGGATGGCAGAGCCTGAGGAAGTGCTGCCACAAAATGAATCCAAACTGCTAGGCAGGCCCTAACCTCAAGGCAACTGGTCCAAGTGACCTCTGTCCCTGGGCCTATGATGTACTCGGCCAAATTGGATTTAGAGGATTAAGCTTTGGTTCATGTTTGGTTTTATGGAGTGAGGATTGCTGTACTATTCCCAACACTTATCCAGTTGAGTTAATAATTTTGTGAGCATGTGTAATTGAGCTGTGCATTTCTCTTCTAGTGGTACTCCAACCCTCTTTCTCATAATTCATTCACTACAGGTTGTATCACTATATCATGATAAAGACCCCAAGTGTCAGAAAGTGCTTTTTTTTCCACTGGAAGATTTATCAAGAATTGCACAGGTTGCCCAAGGTGGTGGCAGAGTCACCATCCCTGGAAATATTCAAGAAATTACTCAATGTAGCATTTAGTGCTATGATTTAGTATGGTTGTGTTCAGTCAAAGGCTGGACACAATGATCTTGGAAGCATTTTCTAACATTAATGATTCTCTGATTTTATGATAAGGAAGAAGGAACATGAAAATCTTCCCAGCCTTGTTTAAGTGCACAATTTTATCCCAATTCTAACTCAGAAAAAAGTCAGAAAGCTTCAAAGTTCCTCAATCATTTTCTGTTATTACTGAACTCAAAATATCTTACTATTTCTAGGTGCAAATCTCCTTTACAGCTGTTCTAATGATAGAGACATTTCTGATTTTTCAATCTTAAATAATTTCTGATGTCTAGATCAGACCACTTGTTAAATCATGTGCGTGGTTTTTCAGGAGTGCCTTCAATCACAAGAATGCTGCTGATTATGCACAATAATGACTCAAAATTAAGGAAGATGCATTTTTAATCTTTTTTTTTCTATATTCTCTGCACTTAATTAGTTTTCTCTAGTCATGACTGATAATATTTTTAATTGGTTCAGCAAGTGGGATTCATTTGATCAGATTCTTAGAAAATTAGAAAGAATTCAGGAGTGAAGTGCTACTGCAAGTCTGAATGAACAATGGCAATTTGTTATTTTCCAAAGTATCATTGACATACCATATTTAGACAATTGATCAACAAGGCAAGTTTCAAGAAAAAAAGTACTTTAAATGTTTTTTCTTTTATTTAGTGGGACTTGTAATTGAAGGAGAAAATAAAAGAATAAATGCCATTTTTATCATTTAGATATTTAGACCTATAAATGTCTCTATATTGATTAGCTGCTTTGCTCTGGGAGATATACTCACAAACCAGCTCATGTTAGACCATAATGAACATGGCTTTCTCCTTGACTCCTCAATTACCTTGCATGGCAAAAGATATTAAATCACAGCAGAGGGGCCTCCTTATCCTTCCCTTTAACCTCCTCCTCCCTCTACCACCTTCTCCAGTGATTCCGTTGATTAATCCACCACTTTATAGCATCATTTCTACCAAAAGAACTGAATTTTTTAGTTGTGTGTTCACTTCTATTTTATTAGGTATGTTGTCCTGTTTGGGCTGTATTGAAAACGCCCAATTAGAGTAACAGGAATTTGATTTCAGCAAGATTTGACTTCAGTAAACTTGTAAAATAAAATATGTTTTTCTCTTTTCGCCTCTTTAAAACTAGGAACGGGGCCTAGAGAGCATTCCTGTTGAATGACAGGACAGCACTCCGGGGTATCAGTCACTCCTCCAGTTTTCTATTATCACCAAACTTGCTGAGGGAGCACTCTGTCCCTTCATCAAGGTCACTGATGGATAAGAACAAGACTGGGTCCAGTACTGACCCCTGGGGACACTGCTGGCTACAGATCTACAACTACACCCTGTGCCATGGACCACAACCCTTCGAGCTCAGCCCCTGAGCCAGTTCTCAGTCTATGGCACTGTCCACTCATCCAACTCATCCTTCCTGAGCTTATGTATAAGGATGTTATATAAGAGAGCATCAAAAGCCTTACTGAAGCCAAGAGAGACATCCCTCATCTCCCCTCATCTACATGGCCAGTTATGCCATCATAGAAGGCTGTCAGTCTGGTCAAGCATGATTTCTCCCTCATGAATCTGTATTGACTACTCCTGATAACCTTTCCTCACGTGCTTAGAAATAACAATCAGGATGAACTGTTCCACCACCTTTCAAGGGTTAGAGTTGAGGATGACTGGCCAGTAGTTTCCTGAGTCCTCCATGTTACCTTCTGGAAACTTGAGTGACACTGGATTTCTTCCAGTCTTCAGACACTTCTCTATCTCTTTATGACCTTTCAAAGATGATAGAGATTGGCTTAGCAATTACATTTGCCAGCTCCCTCAGCATTCATGGTGCCCATGGATTTCTGGATGTAAAGTTTGCCAAAATTATGCCTAACGTGATCCTCCTCTGCAAAGGGAAAATCTTCCTTTCTCCAAATATTCTATTGCCCCCATGGCATGCAATTGGTGAAGGTTATTTTTAGCAGTAAAGACTGAAAGAAAGTAGGCATTCAGTAACTGAGTCTTCTCTGTATCCTCCATCACAAAGACACCGACCTCATTTGGCTGTGTGCCCACATTTTTCCTGATCTTCCTTTTGCTTCTGATTAAAGTGCTGCTACTTGAAGAAGTTCTTCATGTTGTCCTGACATATATTATCACATTTAGTTCCAAGTGGGCCTTAGCCTTACTGGTTGCATCCCTACATACTCTGAAAACATTCCCATATTCCTCCCATGTGGCCTTTTTTCCACATTTCTCTAAATCCAGTAAAGGAACATGGACCGCTTAGTTCAGTGGTTAAGTTACCTAACAAACTTTTATGACTGAATCACCAGATTAGAGGATTGTCTCTCTTGTCAACAACAGTGTAGTCATACTAATGCTTTGGTAAAGGTGAAAATCTTTCTTAGATGCACTACCACTTATATGGTAGTAGCTTGGTAGTAGTTCTTCCATCTGACTGTTCACTGTAGCCTTCCTTCCACCAGCTGACCCCATGTATCTCATTTTGAACTGTCTTATATATAAATGAGGGAATTAACATGAGTTAGAAGTGGCAACTCCTTAAGCTGATATTGCCATAAAGAAAGGTAAGCGTAGAGCTTACCTTTGAATTGGTAGAACAGGTTTCAGGTAACTCATAAAAAAATTGCAGAACATAAAGAAGTTAAAATATAGTAAACAAGAAAGGTTTAAATTAATAAGAATGAAAAGCCACATTAATTAGGGCAGGCATACCACGGAAAAATTGCAGATGAGGATATTGGTAGTGATGTGTGCTGATAGTTCATGCTGTTCTAATGGATAGTTCATTTCTATGCCTCAATGTTAAGGAAATTAGTGGTTTGCTTTCAATAAATAAAAGTATAAATAAAATATTTTAATGGATGCTTTCTTCCCCCCATTTAATGGGAAAGAAATAATTTTATGAAGCTATTACATGCAGTACTGAATTGGTGCTTATTTCATCACTGTCTATTAATCATGAAACCTATCTCATTAGCTTTAAACATATGTGGCTTGTATCACTGCATATGAACTCCTTTTGTATACAGTCTGAAGCTGTAGCATGTGATTTTTTCAACCTGATCTACATGATTGAAACCATTTTGTTGACATCTGATTTTTGTCCTCTCATCTTCTGGCTTCAAATTGAAAAGTGGGTCTCTATTTAATAAAAAAATGAAAGCATCTGTTACATTTTTCCATCTATTTTTGAGAATTCTTAGGCAAACCATTGTTCCATTCAGACTCTGGCAGAATGAGTAAAGTTCTTTTACTTCCCTATCTGGCTTAAATATGTCTTCTTAAAATCCAGTGTGTTGAAAAATTGTAGTCCATCTGCTGAATGTCATGTAGCTTCTGCAGTGGGTTAACATCAAAGACACTGCAGCTTTTCATCTGTTGACCAGAAATGTGGACATTTATTTCTCAGAAGTCAGGAAGCTTTTTCAGGGAAATGATTGCTATAGGACCCTTGTTCTTCACATGGATTAATAGATTAAGCTTCACAGTGACCTGGGTTTGATCTTAAAGATAAATTTATTCTCCAAATTTAGATGTGAAAAGTGCTCAGACTTCTGAGTGACTTGTAGTTTATTAAATTATGATACTCACCTCCATACTCAAGGAAATTGAATTCTCCCCATATTTCTGCTTGGTAGGATAAAAAGGCATGTACAAGTGAAGAATGTGAATAATCAGACTCTGTGGGGTAGACAGAAAGCGTGTGGAATAAACTGAGGCACTAGAAAACGTGGGCAACAGAAACAGATGAACCTGGGTCTGGACTTGTAAGGACTTGGAACAGTGACAATTTGAAGAATTGAATCATTCCCCTGAAACATGTAGACTGGAATCTGAAGAAGCAGTCCCAATACATGCATTCCTGCTCACCTCAAGTAAGGAGAAGACTGGGATTTGTAACAGAAGCTTGACATGGATAAGAAATAGTCTACATGGAAAATGACAATAAATTGTGTTCAAGGTAGAATTTAGGAGCAAGAAATGATTACAAGGGTCCTTCAACAAATATATATGACCTTACACAACGTTTTCATTTGTGATCTTATCATAAAGTCTATTGACCTAAGGAACTATGCTTATTCATGACACAAACCTGGAAGATATCATCTATATAGATGCTGCTGCATGGTATCTCACAAAAAGAATAAGCAGACCATCAAAACTGAAGCAGTAAAATAGGATTTTATAGGGGCTGGTAACTTGGTACTTTAGTATTATCTGAAAATTGATTAGTTAGAAATTAAGAAGAATGGCTTTGTGTTTTAGTCACTAAAAAAGTAATTATAAACACTTAAAGTACTTTGAGTGGGAAATTGGAAACTGTGCCTACGAAACAGACTGACTTTAGGTCTACAGAGTCTTCTATTGTCAATAGTCAGAATACTACATTACCCAATGATGTGTTATACTCAAGGCATAAGACTCGGATTTAAAGAAATACTGAAGCCATTGAACAGTCTGATGAGATACAGGGATTCAGGAAAGGTGAAGCAGCAAAGTAGATGCAAAAAAAGTCTGTTTGAAAGCAAGTGGGAGTAGACTCAGAAATTTTGTAATACGGTGGGAAAAATGTGATGGATGATCAACACAAGGGATTAAACTGCGTTTTAGGATGAAGAACCACAAAGAAATGTGAATTAGTACACATTTTTTGTCGACTGAAAATCTAGATTTTCTTTTATGTAGACTGAATGGTAATGACAGTAAGATAAATTTTTAGATTCTTGGATAAACTTCCACTATTTCCAGCAAAAGTGATTGGGACTAAAATCCTTAATCTATCTGAAGAATGTATTTGATCCAATGAATTTCCAAAAGCTCCATATACTGCCACAGAGGCATAGAAATTTTTTATGGCAGATTCAGGAACACAAAAAATACGGATGGTAATATGGTGATGTAAAATACGAATTTATTGAGTTCCTGTTCAGAATTTTAGCCTCACATCAACGTTCAATCTTTTCTTTCCCTCAAGTAAGGTTATATTCAGCCTATAGCATTTTAATGTCCCAACCTCCTTATTGCATTCTATGAGTTCTAATTCTAATGAGTTGTTTTTGTAGGAAGATCTTGAGAGAAAGACTCCTAGTCTGATTCTTGAATTCATCATGTTCATTACAGGAGATCATTATTAAAGATTTTTCTTGGGAAAGAATATGTGTTATAAATTGCAGTTTCATAATAATATATGAATCTGTTTCCAGGGATAACCCTTGGCATATACACATGAATTAACAGAAACAGTTGTCTTGGACATAATGACTTACTGTCATTATAATAAATGAAAAAAATAATCCTATAAAATTCTTAGAGTTTGTTACCCCATATCTGGGCAAATTTGCAATGTTTGTTATTTTAAATTATACTTTTGAAAATCTAAAAAGTTTGGATTAAGCTACTCTCTGCAGTAGCAAATGAACAAATGCATTAAAAAGAAAGAGAGGTAGATGGGAAATTAAAGTAAATGAAGCATTTTTAATGAAAACTATTAAAAGAACAAATTAGGCTAAAATGTCACTGTCATTAAACTATATTTAGCAAATGTCAGAGTTTTACAGAACTTCAGAGCCTTCATGAAAGTCTTGTCTCATCAGCTAATGCAGGTAGAGGAAAATGTTATTTATTTTCTTTTACACCCATTGCCTCTTCCAACTTTAATGTATTTATGCTGTTCAAGTCTGTGAAGGGAACTATTACAGATCTTTCTTCTTTTCAGCAACACAACTTCAATATACACAGCTGCCATGCAGTCTCATCCTTTTATGACAAACCCAAGTAACACCTACAATGCAATGGGGTTATAAATAAATCCTTTACTCAGCTATGATGTATTTTGGGCTGTTATTCATCATGAGAGGACTTGTCCACTAACTCTTTCTGTTCTTTTAAAACTAGCTTATTTTTCATTCCAAATACTTTGAGTTGTGGAAAAGACAGAAATATATGGCTTCCAGATGTACACAAACTAGAATTGTTTCAAGAACAGCAGGCTTAGAAAAAAATCTCACCTTTGTAACACTTCAGAGTATTCAAGATACAGAAAGTATTACAAGATGAACAATGTCTTGTTATACCTCTCTGTTAAAGCTTCAAGCAAATCCACAATAATTACCAGAAATCAGTGAAAAGACATGCAGTTACCTTTAAGACAATATAATTCCCAGCTGCTAAATTCAGAAACTGTTAATTGCCTTAAAGTACTGTCATCCCGTAAAAAGCCAAAGTCCTTACCAGACTTAAACTTCTTTAAAATCTTGTGGTCCTCATACATGTGATTCAGTGATATGCAAGGAGTAAAACATTGAGACATTAACTCCCCACTACTCTGCTTTTCAAATGTCCGGTCATCAAGATCCAAAACAGAGGTAGAAGGTATTAAATCACAGAATGCCAGGTTGGAAGGGACCCCAAGGATCACTTTGGTCAAACTTTCTCGGCATAAAGCACTATTTAGACAAGAGGGACCAGCATCTGAACCAGGTGGATCTCCACCTGTCTGATGTCGGGGAAGTACCACATCCCTCTGGAGATTATTTCAATGGCTGATTGTTCTCATTGTGAAAAATTTTCCTCTTGTGTCTGATCAGAATATCCCCAGGTGTACCTTTTACCCCTCATCTTTTCCATGAGACTCCTTGTAAAAAGGGAATCTCCATTTTCTTTGTAGCCACCTCTTAAATGCTGTAATGGTGAAAAGGTCTTACCTAAGCATGCTCTTCCCAAAGTTACCCAGCTTTCTCAGTCATTTTCACACACCAGGCTTCCTGGTCCTTTGGTCATTTTTGTGGACTTCTCTCTATCCTCTCCAGCCTGCTCACATCTGTTATGTGTTGCAGGAACCCAAAGTAACACTCTATTCCAGCTGTGGCCTGGAAAGTGCTGAGTATACTAGGATAAAGATTTCTTAATTTCTTCTGGTGAACCCTCGTTGATGCAACCCAGCTTCTCAATGGCTTTCTTTGCTGCAGGGGGACGCTGTACATTCCTATTGATCTTGTCCAGCAGGACCCCCAGGCCCCTTTCCACAGAGCTACTCCCCAGCTGGGTAGAGTTCAGCCTGTGCTGCACTCCCAGATTATGCTTTTCCAGGCACAAGACCTTACACTTAGTGCAGTTTGTACTGGCTTCAA
This sequence comes from Acridotheres tristis, assembly GCA_037013685.1. Taxonomy (NCBI): domain Eukaryota; kingdom Metazoa; phylum Chordata; class Aves; order Passeriformes; family Sturnidae; genus Acridotheres; species Acridotheres tristis. The sequence goes on from CM072886.1 coordinate 25,260,178, forward strand.
CCAATATAATCCATCACTCAGACATGCATATTTTATTGGTAAATTTCAAGCAGTGAACTCCTCTTTTTATTTCCCAGTAGTGGTTAAAAGTTGAGGAATGCTACCAGGAAATGCTTATGCAAATATGCTTCTTTAGGCCTTTTTGGCCTATAGCACCAGTCTATGTTATAGAAAAAAGAAATCTGAGTTTACATTTCCTTGATTTTAGTTATGAATTGTGGCAATAGTTATAATTTTTCTAGTCTTTCTATGATGATGGAATGTAAATATTGTCTGAGAAGTCTATAAGATGATTATATTTTAAAATTGCTTCTTTACTTCTAAACATTTTCTGTCTTCTTGGAATAGTGTTTTTTGGTTATCATCAGTCCCACTTTATGTTAAACAGGTGTCACTTAACCTTGTCTGAAACAAAGTTGTCATGATGTTATACATCTACATGAAGGCATTCTTTAGAGAGGCATACCTCTTTCTATGGTTATTATAGGAATCTTGACGATGAGCTTTAAAAGAGGCTCTAATTTTTATGATAGGTAAAGTTATATAAGATTTGTCTTAAAAACACAATATGAAATTTGATTGTAGTACTGCAAAGTACCTAATATACTCTTTTCCGTCTGAGTTACTACCATGTTCTGGCCAACTTCTAGGCTCCAACCATATAAATTACATGCCTTTGTAATTTACTCCTGTAGTCCTGTTTACAGACTTGAAATTATCCTGATGTTCTCATAAACTGATGTTTACGTAATCAGGCATTCACCTGTGAAAAGGGTTGTTGAACAAGGGTAATTTTCTCCATGTAGAGTCAGTAACTTCTAAATACAGCAAAATGAATTTTTCTGTTATTAGGTGTTGCATCTTGCTGAAAATGCCTTCCTAACACTTGAATGTCATTAGGCTATGCTGAAAAATATTTGATGAAAACCAGTGATGATTATTGTTTTTAAGGTATGGTAGTAAGAAGATTGAAAATGAATTGTAATTCAGAGGGATTCTGCAAGATTATAAAAGGTCATACTTTAAATTTAGCACTGCACTATTTCTTTATTTGATTGCATGCAAATTGTTTACAGTATTAAGCGTTTTCTATTTTTTTAGAATTAATTTTATAGCTTTTTCTAAAAGTGAATAACATAAAAGCAGGTTATGAGGTTTTACAGATAAAATAAATCTCTGAAATAATTTAAAATTCATTTGCCTTTGAGCTTTGTGCTTAATGAAAATTCTGTCATTAAGCTTCTTAATTTAAACAACTGTACTTGATTCAATTGAATCTATTGTTTAAAAATAATTGTCACACTGCAGTATTAACTTCACACTGGACTAGAGTCTTTCTCCCTTAAAATGAACATAAATTTCTTGAGCATTGATTAAAGTGTACAAAATGGTACCTACATATAGGTTTTGTCTTTCTTTCCCTTTAAATCTGATTATTGTTTTTTACTACAACTATATCTTCTTCTTTTCCTTAATTTGAAAATGCTTATATTGTTTGTCCAGCTCTCACCTGTATTTGTAGAAGGGTATCTCAGGAGAGCAGGCATTTTGAAAGTCTAGAAGCTGTGTCTCTGCCATTAAGAAATGCTGGTCAGTAATGACTTCTGGAAACTGGATTACCTATAAGCAGTTCAGAGGATGTGTTTAAAAGGCAGTTCAGTTTGAAAACAATTGACCAACTTTCACAGCACTTAATCCTCTAAAGTCCCTTTTCATTTATACCAGATAAAATTAGCTATTGCGGTCTGACAGTTATTGCCATTTTGGTTTGGGGTTATGCACTGCAGGGGTTTGCCACTATCTGAGGGTAAGCAATCCACACAAATATGCAGGCTATGTGAATTGCTTTGAAAGGATTGCCACAAATTATTTAGAAAACATAAGCTACTATGTTCAGTCATATCTCAATTGCTTCTTGAGTATTATTACTATAAAATATAAACCCTTCAGTGCCTGATCTCAAAAGCACAAGGCTCAATTTCAGTTTGGGAAATAAGAGAAAATTAGAAGGTTAAAACTGTAAGAAATGAGTGAATTACCAGTTTTAAAAGTGCCTGCTTTGGGATTCAGTGCCATTTGCAAGTCCTTCTTTTCTTTCTCTTGGGTCTTCTGTTTCTAGCCCCATAGCATCCTGTTTATTTATTTTTTTTTTCTGAAGCAATAAAAAATTGAGACTCTATTTCCCAAGGGATATTTCTTAAAACTTATATGAATAAATTTCAAGTAAGATGCAGCTTTCTTAAAAGACATTGCAATTTGACATTTGTGTTTGAATTTTAAGCAAGCTTAGGAAGAGCCATTACCACCTTAGGCAGATATTGTGGTCTATTTCAGTGATAATGAAGTTACTTGTGTTTTCCGTATTGAGTGCAATCTTGCTGAGATTTGTGTTCCCTTCTATTGCCTCTTCCAAAGTTCATGGGATAAATAACATTTGCAAATCTTATTTTTTTTTATCATTTGTGCACATGGAAACAGCACAACAGAAAATGATGGGGTTTTAATTCCTGTCAGAATATAGAACGTGTTACTGAACCAGCAACAGCCCACAGGACTTCAGTGTTCTTGATCTACTAGAAATCCTGGGTAAGATGAAATGTGCCAGTGCTAGGTCAAGGGAACAGAAAAGCTTGTGCGCTTTGAATTTACAAGGAAAGACAAAATGCTTTAGTGGTCTTTAAAAACGGTGTTTCTTAGAACTTCTTAAAGGCTTTTGGCAGCACAAATCATAGCCGTGTCATCACTGACTTCAGTTTTTTTATTTCCAGTTGTCCTTTAGAGTTTGAATTGTCTTTGTGGAAAGAAAAAATTCACTCTCATAACCCTTGTTTGAGCTATGAGAGAGATCATAACAATAAAGACTTTTCAGACTTTTCCACAGTAGCAAGATTAAATATGATAACTTGCACAGACAGGGTGTGTTAGATGTGTGAACTGGATTAGAATAACATGAAAGGGCCATAGGGAAAAAAATTTTAGGGATTTGGGAAAAGAAAGAATTACCACTGCCATTTCTGAAAAAAAAAACCAAAACCCCAAAACCAAACCTAAAAACAAAATACAAAAGATACAGTTTCCATTTTGATTCCTAGCTTCCTACACATAATAACATTATTCTATAAAACTAATGTATTTGGAACAGAATAGTTGCAATATACAGACGATCAGGCACGGATTCACAGAGGGTAAAAATATAAAATGATAGAGAAGTTCTGTTAAAAGAAAAAAAAAGGTTTTATACAGACAAAGTGCACTTATTTAGTTGTTCTATCACATGTGAAATTGAGCTCATGGAACTTTTTCTCAAAAGACAACATATTCCTCTTGCACTGATTTAACCACTCCCAGGTTAGGTCTGAACTGGTTAGGTTCAGATCATCAGATACAGTAATAGTGCCTAATTCAGATGGTCAACCATCCAAAAACAGTTGGACATGGTGAAACTGCTCTCTGAATCAATTGATGTTATAGGTAATTAGAATATTGATGGATCTAACAAAAAGATTAAAGAATTAAATTGTAAATCTAGCCACTCCAGATAAAAATAATGTCATGAAAATTAAATATCTAGAATTTAAGTAGTTACTCTGAATTAATCATCCAGGCCTTAAGTGTAGTAGGTGGAAGACAAAGCGACCTCAAGAGAGATTCTTCTCCATGTATCTCAGCTACATATTTGTACATCTCTAATTTGAGACTAGACATATCTTCCAGAACAACTGTAGTTTGATGCTTATTAAATTTTGGAGATTTAGGAAATAAACACGCACACTAACACATTTGCAGGAATATTTTTAATTTGGCTATTTGGCTATGCACTGTCAGCAAATTCAAACACAAACAGCGCTCTTTGCCATTCACCTTCTCTACTTACCCTTTGTGCATGAAAAGATAAAGCATTGAAGTTGGACTAACGTTTTAAGGAGAAAACGTTTAAGGTCCAAAATAGTTTCATGACTGACATCCTTCCATGATGTCAAAACCGAAAGGTTACATGCTTTTTTTTCCAAATCACTTCAAAGCTGTCATTTCAAGATAGTTGCTTTTCTTGATAATACAAAGAGAGAGTAGCAAAAAGCCTTAAAACAATCAATACTTTGCAATGAGTTGCATGCTTCATAATTCCTTGGTAAATAGGACAATGTTCTCTTCCCTGAATCCTGCATTCAGTCAGTGATTGTCTGTTCCTCTCACAGTGCTGATTTAGACAGCCAGATCTTATGTGTTTGTGATAAAGCAACCGAACACAACAGATTCCTTTTAATCATCCACAGTACATTTCAAATGCCACTATACATTTTTTTCCATCTTTTGCCAAAATATGTCACCCGTACATATAAAATATAAAGGTCTGACTGGACTCTTACTGCCCTTCTTATCAAGAAACATAACTGGAGTGTTCAGGGAGAAAAATAAGTGGCTGAAGAGCGGTTGAAGAATAGTCTTCAACTGTTCTGTCTATCTAAAACTGTAAGACTTCAGACACTCGGGTTTAAACAGGAGCAGGTGAGACCCAGCTTCACAGGAAGACTTCTTATGGATCCATTCTGAAGTCACAGGGAGTCCTAACTAAACATAAAAGTGCGCTGGGAAATGTAAATGGTAAATGTTGCTTTAAGTTTGTTTTGGTAAATCTGCCCCTCTATCTCCAAAGAAGAGTTAAACTCTTACAAAAGAATGAATTTGGGTTTGTTTTTAAAGTTTTCTTTTTACTTTTCTGTCAATCAATACATATGTACAAAATTAAATTAACAGTCTAATAATGTCTTTGAAATAGGTATAGCAAGTGGACACAGATTTATACACCAAAAGATGAAAACTAGATTTTCCTGATTTTATTTTTCATTTCCAAAGTAAGACAGGGTGTTTTTACAGTGACAGTGTTTAATTTTTGGATCAAGAATCAAAGGAAATGGTGGGTTTTCCCTCTCCTGACATCTTTGAATAAGCTTTTTTTGGAGGGTGTTCTCTCACCAAGGGTGTGTTAATGGACTCAGTATAGTTGAAATTAAAGAAATATTACAATATTGGAAGTTAGACTATATTATGCAATGGTGAGGGTCTATTTACCCTAAATTCCCAGGAGGAAAAATCATGATTCTTGCTATCTCAGAAGTATTACTGAGGTTGTTTAAAAATGATCTGAGTTCTCGGTCTGGGGGTTGAGTCACTAACCATAAGCCATCTTGTTTGCAAGGCATATTCAATTACTTAATCTGATTTGGGTTTGGAGATAATATATACTTTTAGGCACAACATTATGCACAAACAAAGCTACTTACCTTCCAGGCAGGTCTGTGTCTGGGTGACAAAAGCTGGAGTAAAAGCAAAAGAAGTGAGATGCCTCATTTTTTTTTACTGTGGTAGTGAAATGGATCAAAATTACAAACCAAATTTTTCCTAGGCTACCCCAACACCTGGAATTTTCAGATCTTTAGAGGTAATCCTCTGGGCCAAGTTAGACCTTTTTCCTGTAGAGATTATTTCAGAGGAAGTGTGTGATGCATTTTTGACAACATAATCGAACATTATGATCCTAGCTCCTATTATCTCCCAGCAGAGTAAGAGTAAGTTCCATTCACGGAATGACACTGAGTTGAAACCCACAACTTTGCATTTCTTTTCTGAATGGACCATGTCTGGAGCTGAATGAACAAAGGAGCCAGAAAAGAAAGAAAGATCATTTTTTATATTTCAGTGCAGTCTGTCAGTATGAAAATTCAATGGCTGATTTGGATTAATAAGGAGAAGGGTATTACCTACAGAGTACATTTTCTGTCTATATCTGTCTACATAAGCAGGCATGGTCTGTATATTATAAAACAGTGCTAGAGGCAGGTAGGAAAATGGAAGGAAGTCTGATGCACTTCTATATGGTTGAGCTTCAATAAACCTAAAGCACACCTCCATAGTTATCAAAGAAACAAATGACTGCACTATAGAAAAACCTATAGTATTCAGTGTCTACTAAACTGATAATAGCCCTGAAAATGGAAATCAATCTCTGCATTTTATTTTTTTTAGGTTGTGATTTCTATTGTTGTTTATTTATTTGTTTGCTTTCCTGAATTTAGCTCTAAATATAAATAAGGAAAGTAAAATTAACTTTCTTTAAAAGTCTACCTTTGTAAAACTTGTAAGCAAAAAGGAACCATCTTATTAAGACATACAGATTCACATTCACTTTTTAAAGGGTAATATCGGCCTCCGGGTCTGTATTTTCACCAAAATAGCATTAATGTATTTTAGTTATCAAAGTAGTAAATATTTTTGAGGAGAAATTTGTTTCAGGCTAACCAAAAAAAGGAGTAAACAATAAAAAGTCTAAAATTATCTCCCAGTTAAAGTGATTTTGCCAGACAGGTGATATCTACAAATGTTTCATACCAATGAGGAAGAAAAAGACGAGATTCTCAAAAGCATCAAACATAATCAACTTTTCTTAAAAACAGGTGGAAATATGCTGCTTCAATCATTGAACATTTAGCCATAGTCTTCCATGGGATCAGGATTTTACCCAGTATTTCAAACTCAGTTAATAAAAACATCTACTTCTGAATTTTCTCTTATCTGAAAGCTGTCAGAACTGCATTTTTTCTAGAAATAACTTTGTTGTTCTAGAAACAACAATTTTTTTGAGATAAATTAGTGTGACAAAAATTTCTTCCCAATGAATATTAGTGTGAGTGAATTAATACATAATTTATTTTTATTGTATTCATTAAGTGTGATATTAAAATAAGATGAGGAAATATTTTCATTTCGTGTCAGGTTATTTGCAACAGGCATGACAATAATGTAAATCTTGATCTCCGCAATGTGAGTTTTATAAATCTTAGGTTACTAATTGAAGACCAAAATCTCTTGAAGAAGAGATTTGAGGATTAATTTTTAAATCAGTTTTTTAATCTGCTTATTCAGTTTTCATTACTATGGGGAAGAAATTTATAATGAAAAATACAGTACTTAACCTTTAATAATTTTCCTGCCTTCAATATACTTAATCCCAAAGAGCCAAAAGACATTACACATCTGAAATATATTCTAGAGGAAATAATATAGAGTTCACATCACATTGCTTATATTTTGTTTTACAGTAGATCTCTTAAACAAACTTTAAAAATGTTTTCTATACCTTCACTTAATGCAACATATATACATTGATTTTTTTAAAATATGAGATCTAAGTTGTCAGCATGACATTGGACAGAAAATCCTTCCCTTGGAAGTATTTTGTCACTTATGTGTGCCAAATACCACAAAATACAAGTAAAAAAGAAGTCTTACAGCTAATAAAATGTTGAATTTTTAAAGACGTCACCTGCACAGATTCATTGATAGGAATCAGATTATGCCCAGCTGAATTGGTCAAGGACTTTATCACACACAGATGAGCAAGGGCAAATGGAAATTAATCTTTGGTTGATTTTTTTACTTGACTCATGGAAGGCAACAGGAGGTTTATTCTCTTTAAAAGGATCAAGTTTTTGTACTAAGAATGGAATGACACAAAGGGTAAGATTTTATGAAATGTCTTCCTTTTGTGATTGTGCAGAATGAGATTGACTGTGGTTACAACTCCTAGCTGCACAGAGGAATATTTTGTGTAAAGTCTTCAAAAATTAATATGAAGACTATGATATTAAGCTATTTGCTTTTTCTTCATTTTATGCTTCATTCATGTCTGACTTTGGTTTTAAATTTAGGATTTGACTTCAGGGTGGGTGTGAATCCCATTCATGATACACAGATAAATGGGCATTAGCCAAATTTTGTTTTGGCTAAACAAGGAGAATTTTGTTCTTTTTTGAGGAAATTTTGTTGCCTTGTTTTACAAAAAGAAAGTGAAAGAAAGAAATACACCATTTTCTTTTGTTTTGTAGAACTAATCTTTCATTTAGTCAAAGATGCCTTTGAACTAGGATATTCCAACCAAGTAAGGTGAACAAAATCAATAGTCTCACAAATAAAATACTGTTAACAATTCCAGTAGTATTGTCACTAATTTATAAAACTCTAATGCAAAAAACAACTCTATACATAACTATTCCTTGTGCATATAGTTTTTATTTTCCTTTACAGACCAAGTGAAGCATTGTTATTGGTCATTTTAGGTCGATGCAACACCTGCTGCTGATAGCCAGTGTCTAAAAAAGAAAGTCACAAACTTAGCATTGGAAACACACAACAAAAAACAGTGAACCCAGAGTATTTACATATGACTTTCTTTGTGATGCTTAGCTTATTTGCATGGGCATATAACTATGTTTATTAGATGATCAGACTGATATGATCAGTACCTGTTATTGTTTTAAACTCAACCCAGCAGTGGGACTTAGACAGCCTTAATGGAGGCTGGAGGAAGGCAAAGGGTCAGCACATGCAAATCTGCCAGAGAGATGTGTGAGGTTTCTGGCACAGATTGAACTACAGTGCTGGCCAAGGATCCATTTTCAATCTCCTGCCTAGAGAGAGACTGAAGTTTATGCCTTGCTTTACTATTTCTCAGATGCTCCTGTTCTGCTGCAAAAAGAATTTTCATGACCCGTGTTGCCCTAGGAAGAAAAAGAGATGCCATTCTGTGTACCTTCATTGGTTTATTCTCTCGAGACTTAATGTAGTGATCAATGATCAAGGAACTGACTGCACATCAAATCATGTACAAGACCACCAACAAGCCTGGCTGGGCATCTATAGCATAGCAATGTTGGCATTTTTTTTGTTGCTAATTTTTGTTTCATGTTTTGTAGCACATACAAGTAGGAATTCCAAGGGGTTTCACATTTTTTGAAAAATGTTCAATTCTAAAATCCAGCAAGGTTTTCTGCAAAATTAACCTTAAACTCGTATGGACCAGCTGAATGTGGAAGAGACTACAAAGTATTTAGTCTCATTGATTTTCCCAGTTGTTTCCCCCCTCCCTCAGTAGTACTGCTTCTGATTAGGAAACTGGCCCTCTCAAGGGCTGTTGCCCTGTTCACAGATCTTTTTCAGAAAAGGAAGAACTTTCTTTTCTTAACCTTAGATTTTTCTTGCTCTTCTGATGTACAGTTAAATTGAAAGTAGCTAGGATGTATGAACAAGGGTGACTTTTTTTGGAGGGGAAGCATTTTTTCAGAAACTGCCAAAAGCTAAAATTCATTGAAGTCACAAAAAGTCTTTTCCATATAGTCCTTTCCTTACATATTTTCTTCTTCTTTGAACTAAAAAGAATAGCAATATTAATCTTATTTCAAAGTTTAGCAGTTCATTGATACCCAGTAAAATCATTCAAATTACATGCAGGAGGTGTGCAATTATCTTGGTAAAACAGGCTCTAGATCTATTTTTCACTGTGCCTATGCACATAATTGCATTTAACTACTTCATTGCTAAAACCTACTCAAAGCATCGCATTTTAAAGGAACCTAATAACTTTTAAACCAAAATATAAAAAAAAAAAATTAAGTACTGCTATGGTACTATTCTCTGCTTGATTTAATGCTCCGAACAAAGAGCTCTCACTCTGTAATGGCTTAATCAAATGTTCTGCATTGTGGACATGAAGAGATACATCACTCCATCTTTCACAAGACAGCCTTTCTTGTAGAAAATAGTTTAATGCATTAAGACTGGGCAAGAGACAAAATCTCAGAACAATCCTTTGTTTGAGTGGTTGGGTAGTTAGGGATGAGGCTCCTCAATTTCAGTATTTGTCACAATGAATATTCATTTAACCCTGCAAAATTACAAGAGGCAGTTTGACAGCTTATGAGCAGAATGACAGTGCCATAACTGTGCTTTAGGAAATCTGAGCTAGCACTTCTAGGCCAAAGGAACATACAATTTATTCTACGTTTGCACAGGGTTCTTTTAACCCGTTCCACAGTCAAGACAGATAGTTCTCTTTTCTCTCTTCCATTTCTAGCTATAAATTTATAAAATTCCATACTAAAATCTGATAGGCCATTAGCGCCTGTCACTTCTCTTGGAATGCAGTGGCAGAGACACTAATAATCAGGACCATTTTATAACTTCCAGCCCTAATTTATCTGTGCTGGTTTATGCAATTATGCCCATGCACCAATGTTAACCTCTAATTAAACAGAGAATTTTCCTCCTTAATGCATTCATGTTCTTTTCCTACCATTATATTTTCTAGTGTGGATACTCTATCTCAGAGTCTTCTTATCTCAGTTTGCAGGTGCTTTGTTCCATCAATTACTTTGGTGGACCATTTCTGTGATTCTTGCAGCTTAAATGAAAAATTTTTTGAAGCAAAGTGATTGGACCTGCGCTTTTGTCCTGTCAAAGTTGTCTTGTATGATGAAGTTAATACATCAATGTGCTAATCATCTCTTTGAAAATGGCAGTTGCTTTCTATTTATATATCTTCACTTCTGGATCCCATGCATGCATATGCCATTCCTAAACACTTTTTCTTCCTTAATCAGACTTGTTAAGAAAAAGTCTGCTTTACATTGCATAGCACTGTTCCTTGCTTTCATCTTCCACTAGTCCAGATTGCTCAAAGCCCTAGCCAACTCAGCCATGAACATTCCCAGAGATGGGACAAGCACAACTTCTCTGGGCAACCTGTTCCAGTGCCTCATCATCAGATAAAGAATTTCTTCCTAATTACTGGTCTAACCCTACCATCTTTCAGTTTGAAGCCATTCCCCATTGTTCTGGCACTATGTTTCCCTGTAAAACATTCCTCTCCCTCTTTCTTGTAGGCTCCTTTCAGGTACTGGGATGCTGCAATTAGGTTGCCCTTGAAGACTTTTCCAGGTTGAATAATCCCAATTCTCAGCCATTCCACATAGTAGAGGTGCTCCATCCCTCTAATAATCTTGCTAGCCTCTTCTGGACTTGCTGCAACAGGTCCATGCCTTTCCTGTGCTGGGACTGCAGAGCTGGATGCAGGGTTCCAGGTGGGGTTTCAGCAGAGCAGAGCAGAGCAGAGGGGCAGAATCCCCTCCCTGGCCCTGCTGCCCACAGGGCTTTGGATACAGCCCAGGACACGTTTGGCTCTCTGGGCTGTGAGTGCCATGGCTGGGTCATGTTCAGCCTCTCCTCCACCAGCACCTCCAATTCTCTCTCATCAGGGCTGTTCTCCAACTGTTCACCCCCAGCCTGTGTTGATACTGGGGGTTGCCCTGATACAGGTGCAGTATCTTGCACTTGGTCTTGTTAAACTGCATGGGATTTCTAAGTAAGAGACAAAGAGATTTAAGTGGGAAGAATGGTAGAAGCAATGTGTTACATGGGTAGTGGTAGAGATGCAGACATATTCTTAATATAACTTCCACAGTGCCCCACAGATATTTCTTGGCTTTAAATTGTAGAAATCTTCTACCTAATAAATGGAGAACTTACCATCCAAGAAGAAAGTGTGTTTCTCCACTGGAACAAGAGAGTTTCTCTTGAAGAATTTCTCATGAGGTAAGTTTCCTTTACAGAAATATTAATCTGGCCTTTTTTAGGTATATTTTCTAAAATCAGATTAATACTACTCAAGATGCCTTCACCTGTCTTAAAGGGATTCAAGAATGACTGCATGTCTGGTTTGAATTGAATCCCCTTTTCTGTGTCTGATTCTCCAAGACCTGTCTGCTTTCCTTTGACTCAGCTAATTTATATGTTTGTCAGGCAAGATATATTATTACTCTAAAAGGAAAAGTTAAAACCTGAGCCTCTTGAAATACACTTGCCTCTATCTTTCTCCAGACCCTATTTGTCTGTCTCCAAGTGTTTGTGTGTGTGAGATCACAGGAAGACTGCTTTAAAGAAAAAACTTATTTTCGGTTGAGCCTAAGGAACATCCAATAATTAAAGCAATCTATTCTTAGTCTTATTTTAATCTTTCAGGGGAAGGTAGGATGACACACAAACAAAAGTTTCCTTCTTGCATGGGAAACATTTTATAGGCCTTAAAAATGGAAAATTTGGCACCATGTTTCTTCTCAAAGCCAGGTAAATTTTCATTGTCATCATATAAATGGTTTGGAGCAGAATTCAACAACTTTTTTCTGACTGTATTGTACCCAAGGAGCTGTTTATCTTCATTCATAGCTGACTATGTTCATTTCACAGCAATCAGCAAAAATATTTATGTGGAGTGACTCCTTGTTTTTACATTCAGGATCTTCACAGACACCTTATTCACAGTTTGGTAATTTTTAATATTTTTTTTGCATGATGGAAAAAGGTAGAAAATGTATTAAAATAACACTTGGATATTATCAATTGGAACTCATTCTCTATGATATTTCTGTTAATCAATTTAATTAAAAATATAAAACACCCTTATTTTAAAATTTGCATCCTAAAATTCTTGTGGACATTAATTTCTTAGAGATTATTTCTCAAAAGAAAAGTAGCAGATAAATGGTATTTTGGGTAGTTGAAATAAGAGATTGGATACTAATTAACTCTTAGTTCTGCAGCTAGAACTATTCATCTTTTTGTAAAAAGTGTGGCAATGGAGACACTTTTCAAAATATATCATACCTCCTGTTGCCAGTATTGCAAATCCTAGACCAATGCTAATATTATATCATTATTTTTCAGGAACATGTTTAAAAAACTCTTGCAAGGTCTGCGAAAGCAATCTCCACAGGAAGATACTGGGATTACTTTATTTAAGTATGGGGAAATGGGGAGTGATATCTTTCTTTCATGAACGGCATGAAGCTGTTTTTTGCAGAGCCTTTTAAGCCTCTATTGTTGCTGTCCCCTCAGGCTTCTCGCTGCAGGTCTTCATACTGCAGGAAAGATTTTCATTTTTGGTTCTGATTCATTCCTAAGACCACCCTAATCCAGTTGTAAATGGGTCATTTAGACGAAATACTGAAAAGTAGCTCAATTTTAATGTATTCATATCAATTCTGCAGTGTTGACTACAGTGAATTAATATTTGTCTACAAAATCTTCCAAGCTTATCTTAACTAGACCAGCATGGGGACAAGGTGGGTCTCAACTAACCTGGAACTTTAGGAGCTCTCAGGTCTCAGTCAATGTTGTCCATCTGTGTTGTAAATTTAGGTCTCGAGGTATTTACTGTGATGTCAGCTGAGATAGGAAAGTCCCAATTTTGCAACTAGAAAACTGAAACATGAAGTCCCAGATCCCTTAAAACACCAGCAAATCCTTCTATTCACAGGCAATGTACAATTAAATAGGAAATATGTGCAAGAACAATTTCTCCCACCCTGTGATCGTTGAGGCACTCTTCCTATTTAGGGTATCCTAAAAAAGAAACAAAGCAAAGGACTCAGCAGGGTTTTTCTTTTTTTAATACTCTAAATTATTTTGTGTGAGTCCTGAAGTTCTTCAAGCTGGTATAACAAGTGGTAGTCTTGCTCCAAAGCTGAATGTGTGCTTGAGACATACGGCCAAGAGTCTTAAAACACTAATCACACACTACCAGATTCAGGCAATCATAAGGGTTTCCCCAGCTCTCTGAAAATGATAACCATAGTGAGGTCAGATGTGTGTGTCTATTTCTGTCTGCAGAGATACATGAAAGTGGGTTAAGAGCATGCTGTACATTTTTCACAAGTATATGTTTTTGTTATTCAGTGAAGTCTTCATGTAAGCTTACAGATAAACTATTATAAAATATCCCTCTAGAAAAGACCTAGACATCGATATTCATATTTTTGTCTACAGTCTAAGAGAACTTTTGTGATAAGTATGTACAATTTTTTCTTTTGATATTACCTTTTCCATTCAGAAAGAAAACAACAGATAGAATCCTTTGACAGGGTTACTTCTTCACATTCATTAAAGGGTCAATGACTGAACCTGACACTGTACAATGAGAAATCCACACTGCTATTGGATACATGCCTATAAACCACTGCACTGAAATGACAGTGTGTGTTTGGATGTGCAACCATCAACATTTCCATTTTTCAGAGAAAGGAGAAAAGAAAGGAGGAGAGACAAGAAGCAGGCTAGAGGCAAGAGCAGGAGACTGATCAGTCATAAGAGAAAGTAGTCATTATGAAAAAATACCACTTCTGAGTCGAGCGAATGTGTTAATGATCATACTTGTCAAAATCACTGTTAACAGGAAAGTAGTTTTTTTACCTTTATTTTCAATATGGCATTTTTGCATGGGTATGCCCTACAAGACCCTCAACAGCACGTTTGCCCAGAAGTGCTCTAATTAACTGTACCAAATGGCATACTCCACTGTCATGTTAATGCCTTCTATCTGGCTGTTTGCTGGCCATCATGTATCATTGTTCAGCAAATGACAGCAGTCAGGTTATTAAAGGTGTAGATATTAAATTAACAGCAGTGGTAAACATTGTAGCTGTACTTCACATCTCAGCAGAGCCAATGAAGTGGATGACACTGCATCCATGCTGATATGCTGCAATGACAGATGGGCGTCATTTAACACAATACATCAGTGGGCAACCCACGTACCACAGCTGTCCTCCACTAAATGAATTAGATCAGGGTAATTAATCTAAGGCAGAAAGTATTACTAAAGTGGGTCCTAAGCGGAATTAGAAATGAATGAAATATCCTGTTAAAAAAGGGAAGGAAAAGAAATAGAAAGAAAAAAATGGCTCATTGCAGCATGAGTGTGGAAATGATTATTAAGTATTTTAATTTGACACACAAAAGACAGTGTCAACCTCTTAGTGTGAAGGAGTATATAATAAGCACCCTTTTGTTCTGCAGTATTTTATCATAATGTTTTTTGTCACCATGTGCGTCAAGGAAAGCAACACCAGCAGCAAGGGACCAAATATGTTAGATTTGATACTCTAATGTAAGAAAATCCTATCATCTTTATTATTTACCTGTACTGCTGATGGACTTATTCCTTGTTACAATATCCTCCACTTATATTGATTGACCTGTTTAATTTCTATGACGTTTTATCAGAAGGATGTCATATTTCTGTTTTTGGCCTGAGCATAGCTGTAAAAAACCCCAATACAATTCCCTTTCCTTAACACAAAATTTGTAGTGTTTCTCCATTGCTCTTCTCTCCAATCTCCCCTATCTGTATTGGGTCAAAAAAAAAAAATCACAGAAGGAGTAAAACAAGTTTGTCTTGCTGCCATTCTGGTTGATTGCAAAAATATTTTAACATTTTTTAATATACATTGGTATCAATGTTCCATATGAATACATGACAAGTTTGTTTAATTAAACAAATTTTCAATTTTGGTTTTTTTCAATTAAAACCAAATGAATGTTGTAATGTGTGTTTGAGATCGGAAGATCATAAGCAGGTTAAATAATCTGCTTACAGCTAGAATATATCAATTCTTTCCCAAATCTAGACAATTTAAAGAGCAGTTATAGAAGAAAAGCAACAAAAAAATGTAAGCCTGAAAATTTCATTGTTAGTCTTGCAGGTTCTGTATTAATTCTGTTCCACTTCATTTAGTATATGACATCTGCAATGGAAAATTTCCCTAAAGGATGTCTCTGACAAAGGCAAGCATTGATCAAGCATCATGTACTCACTTGATGCTGTCAGCTCACTTGCAGCTTCCTCTTTATTCTTTTCCCTTTGCCTAAGAGAGCTATCATCCTTCAAAACACATCCTTCTTCAGGTAGAGACTGGGATTTGCTACTTGTTTTAATCTTTGTGGGAAAAGGGTGTTGTGGAAAGAGAATTATTTTGGGAATAGGTATTTTAGCAGTGATTATGTTAGATAGGTGCAATGCTACTAGACTACAGGCAATTTCTGAAATGTATTGACTTTTATGAAAGTGATGTTTAAAAACAAGTCACAATGTCTGTTTCAAAGTGCATCCAAATTATTAAATACCTATTTACTGTTGTTTTGGTATAGTCCCCATTGTGAAACAAACCTTACTCTGTGAGCATTGCAAATTCTGTTATCCTCTTCACCCTGCTAAACCAGAGAAATCTTATGAAAAGATGATATGGCATATGCTTGGAAATTCCAGCAGAGCATATTTTGTATATAAGTTGTTTCCTCATGTGTAAATACTTTAAGAGTGACAGAATGACAGGGTCTCAGTTATTTTTGGTTAATACCCATATTTTTTCTACTTCTGTATTACTTTTGCTTCTATGGCATCATGAAAATGTCCTTCCAACCCAAGAGCACTATCTGTTACTAATCTGTTCCTGCTTTCATTGAAATGTATTTTTCTTCCATATATAAAACCTAACTGTTCAGATCAACTTTTGCCTATAGCCTTGAGCGTGTAGCAGATTTCCTTCATTTTTAGTTCCGAGATGCAGCATAACACTTGTCTCTCTAGTTTTCTACTGATGGAATTTTCCTTTGCATAAATTTTCCTTGGCATGCCTTCCTTGAATAAAGGGACATTTGTGAAGGTTTTATTTCTTTTCTGATTCTCATAGAAAATCAGCCAAATATCATTGGCTGAATCAAGAAGAATGTGGGGTTTTATGATGCCTTAAAACTTATTCCTTTCCAATACATCAATGTTTTGAACCCACCCACTCATTACTTTTACATGAGTATGATATCAGTTTTATCCTTGTAGACCTTCCATCATTGATGTCTTGGTTTTAATTGCTTCACTCTTATAATCATCACTCATATAAAATTCCTGAAGTCTGGACCATCTCTCTCCATGAGGAGAGACTTTGGGAGCTGGACCTACTTAGTCTGGAGAAGAGTGAAAGAGGATCTCATTAATGCATATAAATATCTCAAAGGTGTGTTCCTAGAGGATGGGCCACACTCTTTCAGTGATGTCCAGTGACAGAACAAGGAGTAATTACCATGAATTAGAACACAAGAAGATCCACTTCAACACAAAGAACTTCCTTACTCGGAGAGTGGCAAAGCATTGGAACAGGCTGCCCAGGCTCTCTCTCTGGAGACCCACCTGGATGCATTCCTGTGTCACCTGCTCTTGGTGACCCTGCCTTGGCAGAGGGGCTGGACTGGAGGATCTCCAGAGGTCCTTTCCAATACCAACTAATTCTATGATCCTGTGATTACTGCTCTTTGATAGCAGGGGTCATGCACATCTGGAGTTTTAGATACAGTCATTGCTATGATTATTAATATGCCCCCAAATAAAACATGGACTGCAATATAAACTAAATGTATAGAAGATGTTGTCTGTAAATTTAAGGGGAAATAAAATGCTTTCAGTTTTTCTTTATTATACTTGTTCTGACTTCCAGATATAACTTTGCCTATGAAGGTATATCTTTTCACTGAAATCATGTCAGCAGTTGGGTGGGAAAGGTGCTTGTGGTTTGGGTTTTTTTGGCATGGACACTGGGAACTGAATGGAGACAATAAATTCACTTTGTGGAGATGATCAAAATTTTGTGTAGTTATAACATCAGTTTCGTCTGATTTGATCCCAAGTTGAATTGCTAGTTTTGAGGTGAAGTGCTACAAGTGTCCCATTACTACTGTCTTCTTTGACTTGAACTCTAGACAAGGGTCTACTTTTTTGCAAACCTTTGAAAACTGGGATCCATAACAAGTATAAACAGCTACATTGCAGAAAAATCGTGCATAAACTAAGTTAGAAATAAATGATGATTTATCGAGGTGTCAGATGTTGTGTGATGATAGATGAACCACAAATATGTAATAGTACAGTTTGCATACTCATTGAATTGCTGCACCTTCATCAGCAATATATTCTTATAGTTTTTGAAAATTAACTGAAAACCTTAGAAGAAACAACTGCCACTTTGCATACTCCACAGTGTCATAAGGCTGAATGCAGCTTCTGTCTTGCAAGTTTTCTGAAATGTCATGTAATGGTGGTTTTATCTCCACTGCTGACTGCAGTGAAATCTGGAAGAAGTTTTCTGGACTTTGTTGGGTGTTCATGCATATATAGCATAAGAAACTCATCACCACTGTAGCCTTTATGTACTTTTACAGCTTAAGCTTTAATAATGACTATAATAGTGATTTTTATGAATGTGAATGTGAATCTTTCTCACAATATCTTGATATGGCTTCTTTTACAACATAACTTCACAGTGGTCAGATTACAAGTGCTACATGAGACATGGACACACCATCTCAGTACAGTGAAAGACTATTCTGAGATGAAATAACATAAAATTGCACTTTAAAAAAATAGTATCACTGTCTTCAACACTGATAGAAGCTGCTGTATAAACACTCTGTGGATTGAATTTCCTTTGTTTAACTATAAAACTACTTCACCTAAAACAAAAGAGATTGTTTTCATAAGATTGGTCAGTCTCACAAGTGAGTATCCTGAAAGATAGAGAATACAAATTATTCTGCATTACAATTTAATTCTCTGTATAATTTACTGAATCAATCCAGAAAAGTTTACAGTGTTATGCAAGCAATGATCCATGGGAAGTGGAAGAACTAATCAGAATATGATCACATAAGATTTCACAATCAGCACATGATAACATCTCAAGACTGCTGACTTCAAAGGAGGAAATAATTATTTCAAATAACATTGCTAAACTTCTCTGCAATCTGCCTAGTTTTTGAGGTTGCACTTAAACTTTTTTCCTTTCCTTCTCTTTTGTCATTGTTAATCTTACTTTTTAAATGTAACTTATATATGGAATTAATGATAGTTTCTGAGCTTGTGGTTCCATGAGAAAAATATTTTTTACATAATTTATAACAAATGTCCTCCTACTATCTAATCTCCAACTTATTTTTGGGGAGAGAAATTTGGTGGCCAGCATTTAAAAAAACCCGAAGAATCATAAATGTATTTTACTAATTAAATGTAACTGTAAATAAATTAAGTTCATTTAGGTTTGGTGAATGTTGAGAATTAGTTTTGTAAGAGTAGGATACCACAGTAACCAACAGAAATCCATATTTTATGATCCATTTTCAATGTGTTATTTGATACACTTTTTCACGTTTACCAAATAGCTCCCTATATATACACAGCTCCATAGAAAGCCAAGTGTAGAGAAAACTAAACTGAACCAAACCATTGATACTATTTCAGAAACTTGAAGACACTTACTAAATTTCCAGGGCTTTCTCTTATTGAATCTGTGCAGCATGTCTAGACAAGCAGTACTATCATAGCACATCATGTCTCGTTCATGTTAAATCCTTAGTAAGAACTAAACAATATTTTCAACTGATTTCCAGGCAACTGCAAAGACTACAAATGGCTTGAATCTCTTACCAGATGTCAGGTTATGTGGTCATAACCCTCTTCTTTTCCTGACCTGGTTTGATTAGGCTAATTAATGCCAGGATTTGCTTCCAGCAGTCTTTGCAATTTTAACAACTGCTCAGTATGGGAATGCTGCTGCAAGGCAAGTGCAAAGAGGCATGACTTTTTGTGTCCTTTTCCTTTCCTTACTCACAAGCACAGAGCTATTCTCAATAAATCTGTGTGACATATTTTATCATCCTTGACACAAGAACTGGGGGAACAAGAGTTTCTCTGGAAGACACTACTTAGTTCCTAGTGGAAATGCTTGTGTTTTCATTCTGGGAGGTCTGGTCTGCACATTTTAGTCCTTGTGGCTGGTAATATGTTTTATTTCAGGGGGTATGAGTAAAGCTTACTTAATTTTCTGCTGGAGTGCATCATCTTGTTTCCATGTCTGTTGAAACTTAAAGGCTGACTGCTAGGCTTGTTCAGCTCTGGTGTATTGAAGCTTGAGCAGACAAGTGTGCTGGACAAGAAGGCATAAGGATATAAAAGGTCAAGAAAGATGTATAAACCAATCAGAACCAAATACTCTAGTCATCAAAGGAAGCAACCTTCTATTTGTTCTAGTCAGGAAGGAGATCAGTAGTTCGTTTTTTGTTTGTCAATAATTATCAGGTCTTTTTATCATCTTATAATCTATAATACTGTAGATCTTAGATAAGTCTTCCAGACCAAGTAAAAAAATAAATATTTTGTCTGAAACCAGAAAAAGAGAGATATTTACTGTGCTTCAACTTTTGTATCTTTGAGACAAAACCAAATACTTATATTAAGCCAGTTTATATGGTATTACAGGCCTTTCCATTGGTTTTTAGAGGTTTTGAATCGGGCCTCCAATGAATGATGTCTTTGCTAAGGAATTATTTTCTCAGTCTTTTTCCTCTATTCTTCTCTATTTCTGTACTTATTTTCTTTAAAATAAGCACATTATATTTCATTGTCATGCTTTCTGGTTCACTGAAATCCAACACTGGAATTACAATACAGAGTCTGAATACCGAGTTAACAGAAATGCTTCATTGATTGTAGTGGAACCTACCCATGGATCTGTTTTAATAATCACAACATTTTTTATTGAATTTGTTCTATATAGTTCATTAGAAACAATTCAGCAAGAAAAATCTATTCGGGTGAAACTAGAGTACAGATCTGTTGAAGTTTACTCACACCAAAAATGAGGAAATTTGTAGCAAAGTATTAAAACATCATATCTTATGTCAACAAGTAAAATATACTGATGAAATGATCATCAGCAGTAATCAGAAATGAAAGAACATTATCCTCATGGATACAAACTGACCCAAAGTATTTTCAGGTCACTAAATTTCCTGTAGTTCATCTTGTTGTTATTCAAAGTAGTCTAATAAAATTTTGTAAATATGATGTTATTTTGCACCCAGTTTTGAATGGCACCAGAAGTGTCAAGATGAGTTAAAAAGTAGAGTTCCCAAGGTGCAAAAGTGTTTCAGACATTTTTAAAATTGCTCTTTGTTTATATTGTTGGAAAAGAAGAAAAATATTCTCAGCGTAATTCCATAAATGGAAATCTTCAGACAATATATAAAAATTTAATGAAAGACTGTCAGATGGAGTTAATTTTAAATTTAGAAAGCATGTATACAAAACCAAAAAAATTGAATTCCATATCCACGGAGAGGTCTCATATTTCAATGCATTACACCCTAGATATCCTTGTTTCAGGCATCAGCTTACACAGTTTTCAAGTACATCAGTGAGTATTTAGGTCTTCCTGCTGAAGAACAGTTTGAAATAACAAGAATTTTATTCACTAAATATTTCACAGAATAGAGGAGAAAAAGATAATCTTCTCTGACAAGACAGAGGGATAATAAAGGAATGCTTGAAACACACAAAAAAAGAATGTGCACTAAAACTAGGATGTATCATCTGATATAGGCCAAATATCATGAAAATTCGTGTAGGGTCTAATCAGAATTTGAGGGTATGAATATTAAGCAAAAAAATGTGAAAGTTCCCTATCTGATTTAAATGACCTACAGTCTATCATTAGTGAAAAAAAAGAACACATCCTCCTTCCAGTGAAGCCCCTCAAGCCCCAACACACATACACGTGCCTCAGAAGCTGTCTAGGAATGAAGTGATATAAATTGTCTCAGCTAAATAAACAGATCATGTTCATACACTACAAGTTATTTGACTTATCCTGATAATCAAATGCCCTTCCTTTAACTCTATGTGACCCTTTCTCATTTTCCTACAGGGATTTCCATTTTTAGTTTAAATTGGTGAAATTTGCCCCTTCCGACCCCACCATTTCTATCACTGAGAGTTTTGCAATTAGCAGTAGGTGTAAAAACAAGATTTCAGTTGGTGTCTGTATGTCCCCCAATTCATGCCCACTGATCCACGAGCAATTCCCTTATGAGATAATTAAATGAGGTCAATGAGAGCCTATTCTATTCTAATCACTGGCTGAAATCATCAGAGTGTGAGACACAGACAGCTATCACTCCTGGCTGCAGGTATTTTCATAGACAGTGACATGAAGGCTCTTACTGTTTGCCTGGAGGGCTCGACAGTGAATTTACAAAGTGTGAGCTACAGGGCACACTGGGTCTCCAGGTGCAGAAGGAAGTGACTGGAGTAGATGGGAAGGCTGATCACCCCAGTTTAGCTCTGCTGCAGCCATCCCTCTCTGCAGGTTTGTAAGCTGGCTGGGGAGCTGTTGCTGTATATCCACTCACACACAATCCCCAGAGCTCTTCATCCTCTCAACTGTGTGCAGTGCCTTGTACTCTTTCAGCCATTTGAAGGCTCTGAGTGCCATACAAGGAAAGTAATGCATCCTTTTGCATTAAATGACACTGCTAGCATCTCCTTCAAATACCTTGCATTTATTCTTGGGGGAGAATTGTGTGTAGTAAAGCATTCAGCTGTGCTAGGCATTTGGCATTTTTTTTCCAATACACACGCTGCTATTTTTTTTATGTTAGATTTTATAAGGTTGAAGAAGTGTGTGTTGACCTGGTCATTTCCTTGCAGACAACAGAAGAAAAGCGTTTTTTTTTTTTTTTCAGGAAACAATTACAAAAGGAAAGGGCAATGGCTTTCCTGACCCATTCTGGTAGGGCACTTCATTCATATAGATAATGGGAAGAAAGGCATGCAGCATTTGTATGTTGGTATTGAATTATTGGTGAAGATGTGGTGTGATGTGATAAGAGAGTGGATGAAATTGATTCAAAAGAAAAATTATCAAAACATACTTTCTAGCAGAGCTCTTAACAGAGTGCTATTCCTGTATTCCCTTTTATAATTAACATCCAGTTTTTATCAAGCTTCTTTCTGAAGTCTAAATAAATGCCCTATTGTGTGGCTTCTGGCTTATATCTTGCAGAAGACACAGGTTCTAGTTCATCATTAAAAACAAATCCTAGTTTTATGAGCCATATAAAGAATAAGGCTGCCCATGGCTATAATTGAGTTGCTGGGTTTTATCTCACTACAGTCTGTTGGGTGTCTCTCTAGCTATAAAACAAGTAATTTTACAAAGACCCTGCGGTGCACAGAGCAAGACTTTTGGCTTTCTAGTTATTTAGTTCCCTGTTTTCTCTGCTTTTTTTTCCAGAGGTATCAGATGCAAATTAGGTTTCTAGTTTCTCTTATCTCTTTGTTCCTTCCAAAGCTGAGATTGATAGCTTTAAGGAGATCAAAGTCAAATTTCAAATGTATCCCAAATTGATAATCTCCAGACTATCATACACCTTGTACTCAGAACAAAAACCTAAAATCCATAATGACATGAGCATGGTAAATATGGTTATTCTGTTAGACTAAGTAAAAGTAGATTATACATGTTTTTTAAACTTCAAAGGCCTGTCCTGTTAGTCAGGTTTCTTTAAGTCTCAAAGGCACTGTGCACTCCCTTTTGTGTAAGAAAAATAAAAGACACTGCAGCAAGAACTTGAGAGGATCTTTTTCCTGCTAACATTGCAGTTTCAAAGATAAATGGACAAAACATTGTAAGAAAAGAAAAGTAGGGGCATTTCTAGTTTTTTTAAAGCAAATATAGAAATCTAATGCTTCACACCTGATTGTAAGAGATATTAGTCTATTGTTTTAGATATTCTGGCTGAACATGTCACTAAATAAAAAAGACAAAAACGATGGGCCTTATATTCTCTTCCTATGCCAAGAAAAATAAAGGAGAGAAATACTCATTTCCAACAGACTGCAAAATCTGCAGGTCTGATCCAAAGCCAGCTCCCAGTGACGCTAATGAACAATGACAACGTTTCCAAATGTCGATATTTGGGACTGAGCAGTGGGGCCCACAGAAAGCTGCATGTCCAGGGCCGTGTCCAAAGCTTGGGTGCGGGTCGGCTGTGCCTGCACACTGTCCCCACCGAGCCGCCCCCGGACAGTGGCCAGGCGGCTGGCAGGTGGCCACCGTGCTTCCTGGCCGGCAGCCAGCAGCTCTTAGCTGTGCCCTGGTGAGCAGGCTGCTATAACTAATCCCAAGTTAAAGGAGAGGTTTTAGTACGAACTCGATGGGAAAAAGTGTCAGGAATAGCTACATCCTCCCTGCCAGGAGTGCCTATGACTTTTCTTTCACACAACACTTTTATTTTTTGGAGTGCTCAAAGGTAGATGTTTGGAGAAAAGTAATTTGTGATCCTTCAAACAATCCTCTTCCAAATTGTTCCAAAATAAAAGGATGTTTATGTGTATGTGGAAGTGAATGGTAGAAAATAATCCTATTGTTCAGTACAGATAAATACTTCTGTGATTTGTACATAAAAGCATTTGCTTGGGATAGTGCATGGTAATCTGTTTGTGGGCTAAGAAATACATTCTTTCCAACAACGTGTCTTCTGGTATAACATTGAGTGACAATTTGATCCTGTATGTGCTTATAAAATATATGTTTTGTTATTCTCTGTGCAGTGCTGGAAGCACCTGTGTATTTCCCCTATGGGAAGTCTATTGTGATGCAACAGATCTTCTCAGACAGCACTTCTGGGAAATATCAAAAAACTCTACACAGCACTAGAGATAGAAGAAATAGAGGGGTTTGAGTGGTTTTATACTCCAAAAACTCTTAGAGAAATATATTCTGAAAACACTAGACTGTCAAAAAAATTCCCTTCATTGACTGGTAAAAAGAAACAGCTATCCTCACGTTGCTAACTGCAGTGTCCCAATTCCCACATCTAAGGATAAGGAAATGCATTGGTCTCTCTGGTGTAGT
Organism: Acridotheres tristis; assembly: GCA_037013685.1. NCBI lineage: Eukaryota > Metazoa > Chordata > Aves > Passeriformes > Sturnidae > Acridotheres > Acridotheres tristis. The sequence continues at coordinate 25,284,582 of CM072886.1, forward strand.
CACTCAGCTGAGGCTGACAGTAAAGGTGCCAATTGTTGTCAGTTGCCATTACTTGGTTATGTGTTATAACATACCATGGAAAAATAAACTCTTAATGGAAATGTTCCTGAGAATTAGTGACTTCTCCATATGCACTGAAACTGATTCATTATCATAACCACATTTGAAAAAAAGCTGTATCAGTGCCAGTATAAAGTGAAGAATATAATACAAATAAATTAGTAAATCTGATGACCTCTGGAACACAACTAGGCTCTAAATAAAAGTTGAAAAATGAAGAGCCAATATTTTTGCTTTCAGTTCACAAGTGCATTTAATTAATAGACGATAGAAAAGGAATAAAACTTAGAGGAAAATACAGAGTAAGGAGTAATTTTCTCACAAGCCACCTCTTTGACAGGAATTAGACTGCTTCACATGAAGTCCTGTAGTATAATCCCCTCCTGTCACACCTGGGAGCTCTGCAGAACTGGAAAGAATGAATAAGGTGGGAAGAAGGGGGAAACTGAGCTCTCATTTTCTTACCCCAGGTCTGCTGACATCTGTCTTCAGTTACACAGGTGGGAAGAAGGGATTATACTTGGACGTTGCCAAAATGGCTCTGAAACATCATTGGTGGGTTTGCTCTGCTGGTTCCATCTGTCTGTGCCTCAGTGCACATGCAAGGTGTTTTTAAGCCACCTGCTGTTGATACAGTGGTTTCTTTTTCTTTTTTTTTTCTTTATTTTTCCTTTATTTTTTTTTTTCAGAGTGGCATTCAGACTTGCAAGATCAAAGTATTGATCAAAATTCAGTGAAAGGCTTAGTATTATCCCTAAACCTTAACTTGCCTATCTAGATTCCCATTACACTAACCCCTGATGGGCTGGGACATTTTCTGAAGTATTCATTTCTCACCATGGTGACACTGCTATTATAACTATGGATGCTGCCTTTGATCATAGCAAAATTATACTGACAATATGGACTTGTTTTTTTCTATTCTCACTCTCACTCAAGGCTTGGACTCAGGTGGGCTAAAGAAGGTTGAACTGAATAACATTTTGTTCCTTCTTTCTTTTTTGGTAGTAAAAGAAAAAAAAAAAAGTAACAGGATGTAAAATCGACCACAACAGGAACTGGTTTGTGTCATCAAACACTAGAATGTGCCCAGTAAAAAGGGCAGAGGAACACAACTGTAAAAGCTCTAACTGTTCTAATGTCTTCCAACTACTGCAGTGCCTGTTGAGCAAACTGAGAATTTACTCAAATAGGGTTTTTTTCACTGATAATTTCTTTTTCTTATTTTTTAGAAGGACAGATGAGAAAGAACTCAGTGTCCGAAGAGCTTCAAACAGTAATTGTAAAGTTCTGATGATTTCTATATTTTTCTATTTCTTTGAGGAATCGCTAATCACTTAAGTCAATATATTGGCAGTGATTTCTACCAGAACAGGATTTAGATCTTACTGTACAGGGATTCTCTGTTCGGTCAAGTATTTTCAACATTGAAGAATTAAATATGAAATGTCACCTTGTATGGTAAGTTTGCAATAATGGATGTGAAACAGAGAGTTTTTTCACTTCTAGTGTTCCTTCTTTCAAATATCCTATTCAAAATTAGGAAAAATATAGGAAATTTCAGGAAATATTTTGAATAATCCCAAGGGAAAGAAGATGCCAGGATGGTTCATTCTCACCCTCAAAATCCTTTTACATTAAACGAAAACAAAGTAAAACTTTGTGAATTTTCTGCTTGTGCAATATATACAAAAGTCTAGGAGGACATAGATGTTTGTGTATGCATACATATATATGTCCACATAAACTAAGAAAGAAAATGTAAAGAATCAATTCTTATCATTTCAATATTAAAAAAAAAAATTCAATGAAATTTAAATGAAATAATAACAATAAATTAATTATCATAAAATCAGCATAATAAATTGCATTTGTTTCAAAATATTGTTAATTATTTTTATATCAAGAAGTGAGAAAAAAGAAACTTTGGAAGATTGATAATACAATCATGTATGTATGCATGAAAATACAATTATAAATATGAAAAGCTACTTTGAAATGAGCCATACATTCTCCTGGGAGAAAAAAATAAAGCTTTCTAAGCATACAAATCTAAACCTGCACTTGGGGACACCTTCTATGAAAGGTTACCATTGCTTGTCCCAGAACTCTCCATGACATGGCAAGACATTGTCTGCAATTTAATAGTCTTTCAGCAAAGCAAGTTGCTGTCAGTGATGTTACCAAGTGTATTTTGAATTTATGATATATATTAGCTTACTGGTCCACCTGTGATTGTGGAAATGCTTAGATTTTCCTGCTTGGAAATCAGGAGCCAGGGAAAACTGTTTCTTAGAAAGAATTTCCAGTCAGGTACAACTGTGCTTCATCACTCCAGCTGTAGACCCTGTGGTACATAATCTAGCTCTGATACCTATGAGAACACCAACATGAAACAAATAACTAAATGATTAGTAAGTACTGTGTCTCAGTCCTGGCCCACTGGATTTATGGCAGATAATTCACCAAACATTTAATCTAAATAGGTCACAGAACATCAGACATAGTCAAACTAGGGGTCAGCTAGTCTTCTTGGTCATAATAGATTATTTATGTCTTTGGATTTCTCACAGTACTCTGTCAGCACATGATATTGTTAGGTAGGTTACAGTGGTGAGATTCCAGAGCAAATAAACTGGTCCTGTGGCAAGCATTACAGTACAGGCATTGCTAATTATTTATTTCCTGCTGTTAAGCAGAAAACAGGCTTGGCTGCCCTGACAACAGCTGCAGCATTACAATGTGTGAAACACTGTGAACTTTATGTGCTAGCTGTCCTGGAGAGCTCTGGGGGCATTACAAGCAGGTAGACTAGTTGTCAGAGGAGCCTTCTGAAGAGTCCTAGTGCATCAACAGCAATTAATGCAGGTGGTATTTTAGACAAGGGAGCTAATGAGCTTTAATATGCATGCAGGTGAGGGAGTGCTGAATCAGTAGAGCCATTAATGAACCTATGACAGCCTAATTAGCTACAATTTAAAATCTATGGAATCTAATCAGAAGAGCTGAACACTGCTGCAAATCTGTGTATGAATGAGTCTTTCTAAATACTCCAATCTGTTGCTTAGTCACTGATTGATAGTAATTGCTTTTTTTCCTCCATTGTGTATAGGAAAATGCCCAATTTTGTTCTGATAGAGGAGGACACAACATTGAAGTTAAATGCCTGAGATATTTGACTGCTTAAGTTTTAATCAGGAGATGTTTAAAAAAAATCAAAGTAAAATTAATTTCCAGCCCTGAATATAGATGATTAAAAATACACCACCAACTTTTCATGTATTTGGCAGGCAGAGATTATATAGTAGTTAATCAACTCCAAATAGCTTATATGAAATTAAAGATAGAACTACAGCTGAAGTGGCATAAAATACACATATTAATATAAGAACTTCTTTATATAGGAATGTTATTAAACTCCTTAGATGAATGATTTTTACTCCAACCAAAAAAGAATTTTCCTATAAAAGGAGAACAATAATATCTCCTGAATGTTGTTATTAAAAAAAATTAAAAATAATAAGAACCTATTATAACCCTATTACAAAACATTATATTTTCATTTTCCAAAACCATTATGGGAAAAAGAGTAGTGCACAGCCAACGTACACAACAAAACTAAAGGGTATGTCCAATATGAAGACATGAACTCTTCTAAATGAAAGATTTTATACCTGAAACACTATTACATTTTCCTTATGTTGATGGCTCAAATCTTACAACTTTATGAAGGTGAAATCCCATGACAATTTTCCTTTACTAGCCAGATAGAAATCTTCTTGCAATAGTAAAATAGCAGATAAATGTTAGACCGGTGAATAGAAAGCTGCTGAAGAAATGAGAACACCTTTTTTTTGCATCAATTTACCAATCCCTGGCATCCTTAGTAAACATTACTGTACTGAGTGAACATTTTAATTGGTCATTAAAATGAACCTACAAGGATTTGCTCATTTGAAGTCTTTGCAATTTTGCTATTAATTGAACTCATAATGTTCTGTGTCACTACTGACATTTTCATGTAGATACAAAGTATTTGAAAACAGGAAAAGTGTAAGATAGAGTTTTAAGTCACCTCTAATGGCTGTGAACTTGAAATTGCTATTTCCTGAATATTACTATTGAATATTTGTTGAATATTACTATTTGTACACAGCAGGTTCATCAAGAAGGAAAAGGAGAGAGAAGGAAGGACTTGGGACGCAATTTACACCTTAAAGATTTCTCCCTTTTTTCCATGGTATTTGATACCACCTCACGATCTCAACATCCCAGCTTTCCTTTCTTGCCACCATACAGATTAATTAGGAAGTACCAGGGGAAGGACGTAAGGATGTAAGGATGTTCTAGGAGAAGCTATTACCTGTGTTACTTGCTTTCTCCACAGCCTCCAAGTGACTGGATTACAAGTAGAAGTTGGTCAAGAAAACAGCGTTGTTCAATATTTTAAACTTTCTCCTTATAACTTATGTTAAGTCTCTCTTTTCCAGAGCTGGAAATGTATTTTCACTCTGGCTTCTTTTTTTTTTTTTTTTTTTTTTTATTAAATGAGGTCACATTTTTTGTCCAAGATGTTCTACAAAACTTAGTGGGAAGTCAGTGAGAAAAGGCTCAGTTGAGAGCCTGCTACCTGAGAAACTCCTGGAGAGATCACAGGCTTCAGGCCAGTTTGTAACCTTTATAGCTGTTGGTGAATGTCTCTCAGATCACAATGCACTCAGTGATGACATCTCAAACAACTCTGAATTAAGAATAACACTGAGAGAATTGCTGTCTGATCTCAGACAAATTATGAACAGATGAAATGGTGAAATTCACAGAATAAATAATTTGCCAGGAATTATTTGCTTGGCTATAATCATCTCTGTCACCCACAAATAATTTCCTGAGCAGCAACACCAGCTTTACTGCAAATGTAACTTCATTTCTGGTGCTGCTTTTTAAGATTATAAAGAGATTCCAGTTTGATTTAACATACTCCAGCAGCACAATCCTCTTCTCTTGATAAAGTGATCAGCCACATCTCAATAGATTAAATTTTATACATATTTTTACCTTGCAGTTTTAGTTATTTGATTATACAATAGACTAAGAAATAAATGAGGACTATGCCTTATCCTGAAGCCTTTATTCATGCAAATAGCAACTTTGCTTGACTTGTATGCAGAGTCAATTCTTAAGAGGTTCCCTGCATTTATTTTAGCTTTCCCTAAAAGTAGTGAAATGTTTTAATGTCATGGACTTACATTCACACATTTCACACAGTAGGCTTTGGTCAACGTTCATCTTTTTCTTATCCCCTTTGCTCTCTATGTTTATGCACACACATCTGTTTACATTTATGGGGGTATTCACTCTGTATATAATGTGAGTTTATCTTCCCTGGTTTTATAGTAATGCTACTTAGAAGGCTCAATTCTCAACTCATCATTATTGCTAAGATCATACATATTTTTCATGTAATTTTTTCCTTTTTTTTCTTTATACAAACATATCAGAGCTTCTTATCAGTGTGATTGTTTTGCCTACGTCAAGAAAGAGAGTGCAGGGCCTGACTTCTCCTGGCCTCAGTGGGGAAGGGCAAGGATACATAGAATAAATATTGCAGTAATATGTCTGAGAGTAGGGGTTTCCTTTTCTTCTGCCACAGAAAGTCTGGCATGCCGGAATAGAGGTGACTGCTCCTGGGAGGAGTCATGTAATCTGATTTTTCTCTTTGCATAGCATCAATAGGTGGCTTCTCAAGGTTTGGAAAATGCATGGATAAAGCATGCAGCCAATCTAGGTCTGCTGAAATGCAGCAGAATCACTGCGTCCTTTGTTGCCTCAGGCCTGTTCCTAAACAGGGGGAGTTTTGGGCTATCTAGATATTAAAGAAGTTCTCTGGGTTGACAAACCTAGCTTACACTTGTGCATCGAAAATCCTAGTGAGAGATGTAGAGCATGAGTATTCATGAGGTTCAGTTTACTTGCAAGTGAGGCAGTGGCCTGGAATAAAGATCCTGAATGCTCCACCTTAGTGCAGCAGTGCTGGTTGATCATCGTTGCTTTGTAAAAATGAATAACCATGATCTATGGAGCTAACAAGTATATCTGAACTTACAGAATAGATGGCAAAATCAAGTTGATAACTTGGAATGACTGTCTTATCACTTCTACCGTGGTGTATCAGAACCAGCCCCACTGGGGTCACTGGAATGAGATAACACTGTAGTAGGATGAGACATTGTCATGCTCCTACTTGGTAATTACAGTCCTTGGCTTCTTTAAAGACACTTTGCTTCCATGCAACTTTAGGTACTACCCTCACACAAATACAACTGGGACATGCCATGAAGGATGACAGATTCACAGTGAAAATGGTGACTTGGCTGGAAAAGAAATTTTAGAACAGCTGTATCACCCTCTCCAATTTAATATGAAGGGATCAGTAATTAAATATGGTGAGCTAATCAACATTTAAACTTGAGGTAGCAGGGGCCTCTGACTTGCTTCTGTTTAAATGTATATTAGACATACTTGTTGAATGGGGCCAGGGAATGTGACATGAAGAATGAAGCCACTGGTGAACAGAGCTGTCTTTATGCTCAACTAATGCAAAGCAAGCTATGTAAAACTATCTTGAAAGGACTTTTTCTTCCCCCTTGTTTGAAAATAATTTTATTTATTTATTTCACACAGTGGAAATTTTAGTTTTTATAGTATATCCTGCTGGTGCATAGTTGAATAAATTTATTTTAAGCTGTTTGGTAAACTGTTTTCTTTCTGTATTTCTCTGGTGATGCATTTTTTATTAAATTATTTTTCAGGTGACTGTTCCAGTATTTTTCTTATTTCCTGCTGTGGAGATGAGTGCTCTAATAAACAATTTTTTGAAGTGGCTAGTTTTGCATTTTTTTCTCCTGTATCCCGCTGTTAAAGTGCTGTAAGCTTGTTACATGTTCATTTGTTTTAAACAGCTCCTATTCTTTGCTTTTTAGAAATTATTCTTTTACATTATCCTTCATTTTGGGAATTTCCTTATCCCTTCTAAGTAAAACTAAATAGGAAAGGCAGTGGAACAGACTTTTAGACAGGTGTTGGTATGGCAATTCAGAGGAATAACTAACCTGAGGATTCAGTTATAATAGCATGTAACTCTTCCATACCAAGTTACAGCACTTCAGGCTTGTCACATTTTCCCAGTTTAAATGCATTCTAATTACCTTGATGGAATTCACCACAGATGGGGAGCTCAGGTGGAACTAGGACTGTTCATCTGATCCATGGTAATGTTTCAGGACTTGCCATGGGTTTGAATGTTGACCTTTTTGTAGCAAATAATAAATGCTGGCCATGTTGAAACTATTCCTAAATTTGAGTTCCATTGATGATTCTCTTTTAGTATGACATGATTTCTAGAAATGTTGCTACATTTTGTATTGATTTTTACAACTTTTTGAAAACCTGATCGGTTTAATATTTCATTTTTTAGTGAAAGCTCTAATTGTCATATCCCCAAAAAAGGACTTAAAATGGTTGAATAATTTAGAATAGAATTCAGAATTTAATGTGAGGTTGGGAGTTGATACATATTTTGGCTTGCATTAACAGTGAAAAAAAAAAGAAGACAAGTTCTTCCAAATGAAAAGAAAATTTTCATGATTTATCAGAAAAAGCAGTTAAATGAGAATTCCAGTATTTATTCAGTCCCTCTAGTGGACTACCAGGATTTTCTTAGCAGACCAGTACTGTCAAACCTAGAATCAATAGCAGAATCAAGGGAATAGCACTGTGAGATCAAAATGCTGATGTGAGTAAAAAGAGAGGATTAAAGATATGCAATTATGAAAATAAGGAAAATTCTGATAGATTTTGAAAGGCTTCATATCAGTCAACACAATTATCTAGAGGGTCAATACACAGTTGAGGCTAAACGTTTTGGTTCTTAATAGTCTCTGGGCCTTAAAAAACCAAAACAAACTACCAAATAATCTCAGAGGTATGAAGTAGCCTAACTATTTTAGGTACCTACCGGCTCTCCAGAGGCATCTCTTGCTAAAGATAACACCTGGATACTTAAATTTTTTGAGCAAGTGAATAAATGTGAGACAAATCCTACCTTTTCATGGCATTATGTGAACCTGGGTGCATTACATGAGAAAGAAAAGCAATTGGAGTGACTACTGTCTACAGCCACTTAGATTAGGTCCATCTTCTGCGTTGTGATTACACTGGTTCACTGAATTTGAATGAAGTTCTAGCAGCACTAAACTGAAGAGAAGATTCAGTATAGTGAAGTGTTAATAGTTGTTTAGATAGTCTCAGAGCTGGTTTCAAAGGGACAGCTTAATTTAACTGACTTCTGCTTCTCGGGTGAGCAGTGGCTTATGATGGACCACAGTTTGCCTATTGAGGATGCACAGTCTGGTTTTATCTCCCCCATAAATAGTTACTGTGTAATATATAAACCAGTCCTTGGACAGAAGTAGCCATAAACAGCACAGTGATCTGTTCTAACAAGTTTTCAAGCTGTTAGTCTGCCCAGAGAAGATTAAGACAGAAAGGAAACTCCCTCATGCCAGATACTAGACAAAGATGTTGAATCAGAACATAAAAATTGATACTTTGTCTCAGGGGTGCACTTTTGCAGGACAAGAACCTGAACAACTGGAGCTCAATTTATTGAACCCCTGCCCTAGTTTTGCATTGTGTTTTATCTCTCTAAAGTGCATTTACCGACAGGTTAAACCATACAGTGCACTGGAGGGAAGAGCTGTTCAAACACTCCTGCATTGAACCATTCACCCCACTGTGGTGGGGATTCAAATTCTTTATGCAGGGCAGAGAGTTGAAAAGTCAGTTTTCTCTTAAGAAAGGGCATACTGTATAAAAACAATCTGATTGCAAAACTTGCTTGGAGAAGACAGGTAAAGTTTTGTCTTTTATATTAAAAGCAGTCTTCATAATTGCTACTTTGTAGAGAATTTGAAGAGTCTTTGAAAATAAAGTACTTTTGAAGGCATTTATTTGCCTTAATTTCCATTTTAATTCCTGTCCTCTTAAAATTAACTCCTGAAACTCAATTTAATGCTGCATGATATGCAGGTAAACAAAAGATATTTGTCCATCTGGACTTTTTCATAAGAACGAAAAAACCCCATTATTAATTCAGATTATGTGTACATTCTGACATCAAATTAAAGCAGATTGAAAAGTGCTTTCACTTGTGGAACAGGTCCTGAGGTGATTTAAGTAAAATTCCAATTGTAGTTTGAAACAGTTTTTTTTCATCACACAGAATGTAAAATTTTTTTCCCAGGCAAAGTAAGTTGAACATTTCTACTGACATCTGAAGAGCAGAAGAGATGGAAGTGGGAGTTAGAAAGAGGTAGTGATGAAGTTTTCCACCAGAAGTCCCTCATCTTTAAAAAAATAAGTAGAGAGAGATGTTTTGAAAGTCAAGTCATCTATCAAGAAATTAATTTAAGTGAAAGTTAAAAATCAAAAAAGTTTAAATTATTCTTCAAGGCTAAACATACTGTTCAGGATGAACTCTTGTTGATGATCTCTTCTAGCTTGAGTGGAAATGATGTAATTTCTTATCTAGGCCTCAGTACCACTCTAATTCTCATCTTTTGGTCTACCAAATTTCTTGCTACTTCATAAAATTGCGTTTTCAGATATTTCCTGATGAATGTGTTGGCAGAACCACAATTTGTTTTGTGTCAGCCTATCTGCTTATACTTCTTGTGAAAAGAAGTTTTAGCATACTAACTATAATTAGAGGGCTCCACAAATTATTTTATTTGGCTCTGCTATCAACAGCTAGATGCATGCAGGACATGTATGCCTATGCTTTGATTCTATAGGAAACCAAGGGGAAAAAAATGCCTTTTTGGGGAAAATGGAAAAAAAATCCAGTTGCTTGAATATCATGGTGATAAGCTGTGGTACAAATGGACGATTACTGGAGATCAGACTATATGCCAAATTAATTTACCCTGACACTTGAAAAATTGGCTATATTTTTATGAAGTGTGAGCATCTTACATCTTCAGGACAAGATATTGTGATATCATTTTTTACTAGAAGGAAACTTTTAGTCTAGAGTATGTAGGAAAATTTATCAATGTATGCATGAAAAATTTTATAGACTTACTGAAATATTAAAGCTGTGACTATTGCCAGAGATATGATTAAAAATATAACAATTTTTCAAAGGCTGTAGTTATCATTGCAAAGCAAATGAATTTGAGCCACTAATAATACTATGCATTATCTTGTACTGCCTCTGTCTTTCTTTTTTATTTTTTTCCTCACTTGAATATGAAGATATCCTGTGTGATTGAACTATCAAGTACTGAAGAGTCAGCATTGCTGCTGCATTTGAAAGAGCTACGATGAGATCTTTATTGTGCACATCTGAAAAGCAAAATCAGTAATTACAAACAACTTACAGGACAGCTGAATGTAGTTAAATCATTTACTTGCAATATACCCACAATCTTAAAATGCTTTAATATATAAAAGCATACTCAGCAGCTGCAATGCTTTTATCTGACACGTATTCTCTCCTAAGCTTACAGAAACTCTGCTTTTTAGGAAGGTGTGTGTGTTCCTTTGTAAGCAAAGGAGTAACCACAGGGGAAAGGACATCTGTATGCTGGACAGCTTCTTGATGCTACTCTGGTCCTGGTCAATGGAGCAGAGAACTGTGGAACACAATACAGACAGTGTTCCTTTCAGCACCTTACAGATCACCTATGTGATCTTAAGTGTAGGGAACAATAAGGTTGTTATATCAAAATGAACTGCCAAAATAGGATTGAAACATACTACTATTAATGGATAAGACAAGTGTGAAGATGCAGAGATAATCAGAGATGCACAGACATCTCAACATATCTCTCATCATGTCTGCTAATGGCTCGTTATGACTGTATTTCCAACCTTCTCTCTATTTATATATCTGGATTTGGAATTTTATTAAGAGTTATAAAAAGCAGAAGACACATACCTTTCACATGGGAAATGTTTGGTTAGACAAAAGTTTGGAATATTTTTTTATGAGCAGATGTTGATTCTTATAATTTTAATGTTGAAATTTCTTGAATAACATGTATTGGTGCCTTCTCTGAGGGATACTTATTTCTGTTTTAAAATCAAGCCTCTGAGCTCTTTGAAATGTGTGGTTATGAGGAAGTAATCTGCTGGAGACTTTGAGACTTAAAACCTGTAACCTTGGGAGATCTCATGTCCGCCTTTCAGCCAACAGTATACTCTGAAGTAGAGCTGCATAAGCAGCTGTAAATTCAATCTCACTGTAGTTTAGCTACTCTATTCTTCTTCAGTGGTAATTACACCATGGAAAATAACTATTTAAATGGCGTCTTGTGCTACGATACATTTTTCAAAAACTGATTACAACATACAAGACAATTTTCAATTTGAACTTCCAAGTTTTAATTTAAAACAACTTTATAGTAACAATTTAGACCTGAGATTTACAGACATTAAAGTGACGGAACTTTCATTCCAGTTATTTGTGCTGCATCTACATAAAAATATTTCTAGTATTTCTGAAGATTAAATTCTGCCAACCAATGACTAATCATCATAGTTGGGTAAATATTTCATAATTAGAGAAAATGTGTCCTTTTTAGTGAACTACACACATACACATTTGAAATTTCTTCATCTAGATCCCTATCAGATCCCTATATTCAATTTTGCTTACTTTACCAGTAAATCTACCTGGCCATACCAAAACTCTGGTAAGGTGTACTGGGAGGTAATCCCTTATAAATATCTGCTGAGGTGACTTAGGTTCCACACCTACATGACACATGATCAAGAGCAAAATTATTACCCTTAGCCAAGAGACAAAAAATCCTTACTGCATACCCCAGGCACTTGCCAACACTCTGGGAGCGATTCACAGAAGTATTTACCAAAATTTCCCCTTGATTCTAGCATTCTCCTCTAGATGAGATTAGCCTAGGCCTGTGGCTGGGATCACATGGTGATATGTGCCACAATTACTGCTGCTCGATCTCTGACTTCTGCAGCCAGGCATCCAGACTGCCAGAGTCCTAAGATGGAATGGGATGCTTTTTTACAATCCAGCTCTTGTGGCTTAGCTGTCCCAACTCATTCAGTTAAAATGTTTGACCTGGGTTCATTTCCGTAAATTCTGGTTGTTAAAAGAGGGATGTAACATAAAATATCATGACAAGGAATGGTAATATTCTGTAATGTTGAGATTCACGAAATCATTTTAAAAGGCTTACTTTCACTATGAATTATGCCTTATAGAGTCACATTTGTTTTCTTACCTCACGGTAAAAAAAAGTATTTCTCTAGATACCATAGACAGGAATGTATTTGAGTTTGCTTACATTGATTATAAAGATAACTTTTGAAAGATGACTCAAATAAAAGGAGACAATTAGAAGCATGGAACATGTATAATAAGATCAATAAAAACTACTTTCTGATAACTTTTGGAACTTATTGACTTTAGTCATTCACCACATTACTACATAGATAAGGTCTCTGGTAGTATCGAAACTTTATTCTTTTTCATTTGTATCAGATTAATGACTTTGGTGAAATATTTCTAAATTTATATTATTAAAGGAGAAATGACTTGGTGTCCAGTTTTTACCATCTCATTACATGGCAATTTTATGAATTGCTGCTCTATAACATTTTGTTGCATTTTGGTAGGAATAATAAGTATTTTACATCCAATCACCATAAGATGACTTTTAAGAATTGGCTATAATAGTCTTCATACTGACTAGTCAATTGTTAATAAAAAGTGGCATTTGTCCAAAAAAACAAAAGGGAAAAAATGTGGTTTGTTTTTATATTTGTCATAGAATAATAATGTATCATCTTTGGCTTCCATAGACTGATCTACGATTATATGGAGTGTCAGGTAAAAAAACCCAAAGAAGTAAAAATTAAATAGAAGTACAATGTAAACTCAGTGAACAGCTGTTCTGTGAAAAATATGACATACAATACCACTATCAGTAAAAAAGGTCATGGGTTTGATTCTTACCCTTAAATGGACTAATCTGACCAGACCCATCTGTGTCAAGTCCTCCAGGCAAGAATATTTTTTTGTTGAATGACATTTGTCCAGTGAGCAGTGAAATGGGCACCAGCAAGAGCCAAATAAAGCAACAGGACATCACTCATCAGATATCCTGGAGACCTTCTGGCTTAGGTGCATTCCTCAGTAGGAGATTTTCACCACTTGCCTGTCACAACACAGCATGCATGGACCCATTTGTAAAAAAAACACATTCATTGCAAAACCTACTCTGAGTGTGGCTGCCATGTTGTAGAGAGTCATCATCATCATCTGCCCTCTTCAAGTAATTTCAGAGGAAAAGGGCATTACAGATCACAGGTAAAAATTATAGATATTACCTTCTGGAGACTTCCTTGACATTAAAAGGAGCAGCTAACAAGGCAGGAGTTCTCCAGTAAACTACAGAGAGGCTATGGTCATCATAGTATATTTTAATATTCAAAATATTTTGTGTTTGCTGCTGGGAAAAACGTGAATATCTGTGATCGTTTTAGAAAGGAACATGGCATGCTATTACAGTCCAATGCTTTCCTTATTTATATAAGAAAAAGGCAAGGAACAAACAAATTTGCCAAAAGCAAGGCAAGAAAAACATTTTCTTCCTCAAACTCCTGTTATTTTAACCGCACAACATAAGGAAGATGTGTGAAACTGAAAAACAAAGTGAACGCACTGATGTAAACAGAACAATTCAAAGGCATATACACTACAGGTTTTTGCTGTGAAATGTGTTGGTCTTCTATCAGCAAGAAAGGTATGTGTTAATTGTGCTATGGGGTAACCAAGATGTTAACTAAAACTTTGTTTCTACTACAGTTGATTGCATAGCATCTAGTATCCTAAGAATAGTCCACTCTGAAAGAAATCTAAAAAAATCTTAAATTACCTAAATTATCCTCAGAGCAATTTGTCTCTTTGAAGAGTAGAAGTAGAAGTAGTTATTAAAATGAAGAAAAGGAAATCAGATAAAGCTGCCAATTTTAATGAATCTCAGTAGTACACTATAAACCATGCCCAAATTTCCATCTTCCCACCACTGATTCTTGTTATGACTAATTTGTTTGGTTTTCTTCCACAGAGGAGCTAGATATCTCAATATGACTGCAAGAAGGTAATTTAAAAGACAAATGGCCCAACTACAGATTTCTTCTGCCCCTCCTACCAAGTATAGAGACAATATCACCCTTATTGTAGTAAAGGTAGTCTCTGCTTCACAAATATTTAGTTGTGTCTATATGGGGACAGTAGTCATTCTTTAGGATGACTGTAAAGGCACAAAGTACTATTAAAGTTTGTACTTTTTGCTAGGATTCATGTAATTCTTTCCACAGACATAGAAAACACATTTGGGTTGATGGGCTTCATGTATTTTTTAACTTGCCTTGTGGTCCACTGGTAGATATTAAAATCAATTTTCTTGCTTATCCCTTTGCCAATTCAGGACGAGTCTTAGTCATTCTGGACTACAGTTCCTAAAGAATTGTCATCTAGTTTCCGTACAGTAACAGGTAAAAGACATCAGAAAGAGATCCAGGAAACTGCAGATAGTGCATCAGCTTCAATAACAGTATGCAGGGAAGTTTTGGCATCTTCAAAGGCACAGGCCCTCAGTGGAAAGGGCCAGTTCACATCAGTTTAGCTTGCAGTTGCCTAAAACTAGCAAACAAGGAGAGTGGCACTGTATTTTCACCACAATCACTCTTAAGACTGCCTGTAAGTAAATGTGATCTTCTCCTTATCAACCTTTTTGAACTTTTCTGAAAGTTGGATGTCAAAAACCCCTAACATTTAAAGACTCATAAACTCATGCTTCTGAAAGAAAGCAAAATATATTTTTAGGCAGCCTGTATCAACTATTTATACAAAATAATCTGGTGTGGAATGCATTCATTCAAAACCTGAATTCTCCTAAGCCTTATGATGCTCCTCCAGATGACAGTAGAATATATAGGAATAGCCACTTTCTACTCGTAATTGTAATTACCTAACAAGGAGGCAGAAGGGCAAAATGTGGACTGGATCAGAGAGTGAGTACAAGGCAGTTTAATAAAGAAAATTTTAATTTTTTTTAACTTTGTGGGTGGTTAAACTCTGAAGCATGTTACCTGAAGACTTAATGAAAGCTTGATCTTTGGAAGTATTCAATACTCAATTGGACATGACTCTGTGCAATGTGCTCTAATTGGACCCAATCCAATGCTGTCAGGATTAGGGATGGGACTTGGACCTCCAGAAGTCCCTTCCAAGCCCATTTTTTTTGTAATTCTAAGACTAAATATGACTCTATATTCCATTATTAATTTAGCTAGGAAAAAACAATCTTGAGTTCTAATTACTGCTCCCCAATTCTTATTTAAATTAAATATTTGAATAAAAAATATACATTCAATAAAAAAACCAGAGAAGTAAACAGGACAGAAATTTTTTCTTCAACATATTCATTAATTACTTGGATGCAGGACTCAAGATTTGCTGTGCAAATGTGCTGATAATACTAAACTGGGAGAAGCCATTGCCTTCCTTAAAGGCAGAGATGCCCTGCAGAGGAGGCCTTGACAAATGAGAGGACTGAGCAATCACCACCTGTACTGAGTTTAACAAGGGCAAGGGCCATATTCTGCACCTGGAACAGGGCAAGCCTGGATGTACAGACAGACTGGGGAATGAGAGGCTGGAGCAGAGTGCTGCAGAAAGAGACCTGGGAGTCCTGGTCCATGGCAAGTTAAATATGAGTCAGCCAGAAGGGCCAACCCTGTCCTGGGGACATCAGGCACAGCATCACAGCCAGGCAAGGGAGGGGATTGTCCTGCTCTGCTCTGCTCTGGGGCAGCCTCACCTTGAATAATGTGTGCAGTTTTAGGTGCCACATTATAAAAAGGCCATTAAACTATTAGTATCCACAGGAGGGCCATGAGGATGCAGAAGGGTCTGGAGGGGAAGCTGCATGAGGAATGGCTGAGGGCACTTGGTGTGTTCAGCCTGGAGGAGACTGAGAGCAGACCTCACTGCAGTCACAACTTCCTGGTGAGGGCAAGAGGAGGGGCAGGCACTGATCTCTTCACTCTTTTAGCCAGTGATGGGACCTGTGTCAGGGGAGGTTTAGGTTGGATGTCAGAGAAAGGTTCTTCACCCTGCAGGTGGTTGGACCCTGGAACAGGCTCTCCAGGTAAGTGGTCACAGCACCGAGCCTGAGAGAGTTCAAGAAATGTCTGGACAATGCTCTCAGGCAAACGGTGAGATTTTTGGAGTTGTCTTGTGCATGAATAAGGATTAAACTTCAGTGATACTTGCGAGTCTATGAAAATCATGATATTCTATGATTCTGTGATATGGGTGGATTCAATTAAAGTCTTTGTCTTAATCTCCATATAGTCATTTAAGAAAGATCAAAAGTGATATCCTGAAATAATCTAAAATGGGAGAAAGGAATTCTTGCATAGGAGATGAAGAATTCAAGTTCAAATCTCCTTCAAGAGACCTGGCTATTAATAGATTTGTTAATTGTGGTAGTCATTGGGTTTGCAGTGAAAGGGGAAAAATAAACTCTCCATCATTGAACAGGGCCTCATCTATACATAATTAGAAAAATAAAAGTTGTAGTTGGAAATGAAAGAAAACCACTTAGGGCAATATATATTCTCAGAAACCTGATGAAATCTAGACATGACTTATGGTACTTACTTACTTGATGCTTTAATATTTGAGGATTAGGCCACCTGAATTCTAGTGAAGGAAAACTCAAACCTTGTTCCTTTGACTTTGTTCACCAAGGCTACTCAGGTTTTCCTGTATTTCACTTTTATGTACTGAAAATACTCCAGATTCTTTACCATTAAAAGTTTAAAAGTTTAATTAATTTTTTTTTAGCCTCACAGCTCTTCATTTAACTGGTTGCTTGTTCAGCTTATTATTTTTGTATTAACCAGCATTTCTGGCTTCCTAATTGTTTCCCACATGGCCACCAGTATTAAATGATAGACTTAAGTTATCTGCAGCCAACATAAATTTTCTCTCTTTAGAAAGCTAGTAATTTGCTCAGAGAAATCTACCCAGTTATTCTGTCATGAACTCACGCTTGTAAATCAGCATTTTATTCTTCTATTTTTCATTCTATACAAACCTTTACTGTGTGACACATATTAATGTCTTGTGTGTTATAGGTATCATATCACTCATATTGGTTTCTTAAATGCAGGTACTATTTTGTCATTCCATTGTTGTATAACAGTGTTGCTCACCTGACATAACTTTAAACTCTTACCAAACCTTCAATTTCATGTTGCAGTTATTTCATAAACCTAGTATGGTCAACACTTTATGTCCATGCTTGAGTATATTAAGCATTTTGAATTTTCTTTCACCGGATTATAAAAATTTATGTTTCTTAAACTTATTTCTATTAGCCATCTCATGATGTCTTGATAAAAACACCCCAAAAACCTCCAAATAACCACCAAACTAAAATATATTTAATATCAATGCAATATTATTCTATTTTTATGCCTCACTTCCTCTGCTCATTCCTCATCATTCATAAGCCTAATTTTCTTTTTGGATTCATATACTTTATAAGCTGTATCTCAGATTCCCTTTTTTTAGCAATTCTACACCCCATGGACTTAATGAAACAACTTTCTTTGCTAATGGTATGTTTCTTATTCATAAGGGACAAGAAAATTCTCAAGGAATTTAAGTATATACAAGTTCTTTGGGGTTTAAGGTAAGTATCAAGTTATAATAACAATAAGTGATTAGAATAAATTTGTGAACCATAATCTGATTAGTATATAACCTTTCAAAACAGGGAAAAAAGGTTATATATTTGCTACTAACATTAAGAGCCAGTGTTCAAGATTTATATACATGGAGTTTTATCCTATTTGTACATATTGCTAGGGGATGTCCTAATGTAACATAGTTTTCTTCTTAGTTCAAAACACATTGTAATGAGTATTGAAATGAATATGACAATTCTATTCCAAAGCAAAACTGAAGGCACCAAAAAGTGTTTTATTTTTCCTGAGAACAAAGACAGATATTTGAAGGTGTGAGAATACAGAATTATCTTAAAGCAAGATCACTCTGAAAATGTGCTCAGCCTCTCTCCCATTACAATTTTTCATGCCAGGTTTCTCCAAAAAAGACTGAGGAGGAGCTTGAATCTAAGTTTTGTTTAGTCCAGGCAAATTTATGCGCACAACAGGTTTAGCAGACTTGTAATGTGATATGAGAATGCTCATTGTTCTTTTAACCGGGTATACCCCAGTTTACCCTGGGACATATAAATCTTCAAGGCAAGGAGTCTACACATAGCAGAGCCTATTAATTTTAAAGAAATGTGGTTGGGACTCTTTAGGTCTTTCAGCATTGCAAAGTATGAAAATTATATATTGAATATATTGAAAATTCAATGCTTAATTTAATTTTCAGACGTAAATTATCTTTTTCCTCAAAACAAAGTTTTATAGAAAATTTAAATTTTGAGAAAAATATATTTTGTCTCAGAAAATCATTCATGTAGTGTTTTCCTCATCAGCCTCAACATAAATTAGCTACTAAAGTAGTTTTCTTCATTAAATTTTTCATTACAATCAATAAGAAAATTATTGACAATGGAACTGTTATTTCTCAAGTTTTTTTTTCCATTACTACATCTGTAGAACTTTGAACACATCTGTGGTTTTTGTAACCTAATATTATATACTAGTTTCTTATATTGTATTAGTTTCTAATATAGTGGTATCTACATGTTTCAAGTGAAACTGGGTTTCCACCTTATTGGACATTTTACTGCTGTACAAAATAAATATTGGGTTTGGAAAGTTACTATTTATATGGTAGTGGCAAAAGATGGCCAGGAAAGTAGACAGAGAAGACTTGCTAACCACCTGCAGGATGTCTGGCACCAAAGGGTAGAGAAACCAGGTCGGGAAATCAGTAGTATTCCACAGACTACACTTACTTCTAATGCTATTTCTTGGTCCATAGAATGCATCCTACCACTGTTCCTAGCTGCTAATTCTTTATTTTTCTAGTGCTGAATTGCCTAATTTTTGTTGAATTCATTCTCTCCAACCTTGTGTCCCTCACAGAAACCTTTTGCCCTTTTTTTTTGAAAGAACTTCAATTAGAAGGAAAGGGAAACAATAAATATAAAAAAAATCCATTCAATCAGAGTCAGAGGTAAGGCTCATATTGGCATGAATAGACACAGTAGGGTCAACACCCAGTGCTTTTAAAAAATTTCACTTTTCAGATGGTGTGTGAGCAAAGGAGAGTTTTGTTTCTAAACTGTCAAGTAATGAATCACATCAAAAATGAAAGAAAATAAGACAACTCTAATGAAAATAAAAGGCATTTCATAAACAAATTGAGTAGATCTGTTTTGAAAAACAGTTTATAATTTTACCAATTGTGCTCTGGAACATGTTTTTATTTCTATTGATGCATGCCTTCAGCTATGTACAGCTGAGTGTCACTGTGCTGGCTTATGCTGAGAGGATGGTAAAGAAGAACTTGGTACAAAACACTTTAGGTTTTTGTTCCCCATCCTTCCTATTAAACTCCAACAGGAAAACCTCGGAAGTTTTCAAATGCAGTAACTAAATTGGAAACAGAGCCCTGTAAAAATATGTTCTTGTGGCCTGTCTGTTCTTAGTAGTCTGTAAAAAATTTAATATAAAGTTTGCCAAGACACCTGAGCAGGAAAAGTCTCCAGAACTTGCACCCTGCACACTTTAGCTTCTTTGTCTCTCTTTGCACTTGCTAGAGTAGTTCTTCTTGGTAGGTATTATTAATTCCCACATATTTACTTTTTTACATCCTCTTCTCATCACTCTGAAAGCAAAGTATATATAATCCTAGATTCATTGAATGGATTGCGTTGGAAAGGACCTTAAAAATCATTTAGTTCCAGCCCCCCTGCCACGGCCAGGGACACTTTTGACTAGACCAGGTTGCTCAAAGGTTGCATCCAGCCTGGTGTTGAACACTTACAAGGATGGATTCACAGCTTCTCTCTTCCAGTGCCTCATCCCCCTCAGAGCAAAGAATTTCTTCCTAGCATTTAATCTAAATGCACCATCTTTCAGTTTAAAGCTATCAGCTACATGTCCTTGCAAAAGTCCCTCTCCTGCTTTTTACAATCCCCTTTTAGGCACTGGAAACTGCCATTAGGTCTCCCCAGATACTTTTCTTTTTCAGGCTGAACCACCCTAGCCCTCTCAGCCTTTTTGTTTTAGGAGAGGTGCTCCAGCCCAGGATTAATTTTGGAAAGAGATATTTTTAAGTCAAAACTTGTCATTTGAAAATGTCAAAACAAAAACTTGTAGCTACACAATTGAGAAATATTATCCAAACATAAAGGAAAAAAAAGTTGAATTGCTCAAAGCAGAATACACAATATCTCTCATAGTTCTCAGAAAGATCTCTGCACCATGACTCAGAGATAATGAAAACCTATTTTGTCACCAAGACAGTGAGTTTTCAGTCGTTCCTCAAATATCAGGTTGTGTCGTGGTTTATACCTTAACTCTAAAAATGAGTGTTTGAGTTAAAGAAATCAAAGGGTTTCTTCTGTTGTTTTGGTTTTCTTTGTTGTTGTCTTTTAAATTTTTTTTAATTTTAATGAAACAATATATATTTATGTGTGTAATAAATATGGGAAGTAAGTTGAATGCTGAACACTATCATAATTTGACTGTGTTATGAGACCATATACATTAGAACTTATATCAATTTAATATGTTCCTCACTTCTGTTTGTCAAGGATTCTCTCTTTAGGAGAAATTGCAGTCTTTGTATATTTTACATGGTGATTGAAGTGTAAAAAGTACTTGCCCAATCAGCTTCAGATTGTTCCTAGGACACTTTATAAATAAATTTGTTTGTTATTTTATGAGCTGATAAACAATTTTGGTAAATTCTGTTCCCTTCACAGAATAACTATTTTGCATTTTTCACACAGTACTTTTACTGACTTAAGGGAGGTAGCCTAGATAACGTTAATGGTTGCTGCCAGATCATAAATCTTAAAAAAATACCAAAGTTTCTTTGTTAGAGTTTACTAACTGGAATACAGGGAAATGTATAGAGGCTTGACCACAGGGGGGTTCAAAGATGCTAAATTCATTCTTTGTTTGCATTCAGAAAAACAATGAATTTGGAATAAATTTTGAATCCTGGGAACATTTTCAGATTTTTCAGGTGAAATTACTTGTGTTCTATATTTCACTTTCTGCTACTTCTGGATTGCAGAAAGTAATGGCACCTTGTGAGCTGTGAGTCACTGAGGGAGAATAACATATATGGAGTAAAAGAAAAAGTTACCCTTCAAAGCTACTGGAAAGGGTAATGCTGAGACACTTCAAAAGGAGGCCCAAAGGGTTAAGCTTTTCACTTCATTAATTTTAAGCTGTTCCCTGCCTGAAACCTTGCAAATTTCTGATAAGAGTTGTAAAAACCAGGTGTTTGTTCTAAAACTACCCTACCATAGCAGTGAATATTTCCCAGATAAAAATTAATGAAGGGAAAACTCATAAATGTGTCAGAAGAAGATAATTATTATTTCAGATACTAGCCAGATGCTCTCCACTGCAAATCAAGTAGGAGTAGGAGTCTTAGTTTACAAAAGGCTTCTCCAATCATGAAAAGGAAGACCATTTACTGGAGGACTCTAGGTAGCACAAGTCTGACTAAGAAAGTTTACACTCAGTTCTAGGATGTTACACTGTGAAATGAAAGAACCTATTGGTAGTGCATTGATGACATTGGTATCAATGTTGTCATCTTGGCATATGGATTCTTGAGTGGCTCTGTACAAAGAGATATATTAACATGTTTAGACCACTCCAACAGCTCATAAATCTAGTCATTCTGGATAAATTTTATTGCCACCCAGAAAAAATCTGCAGAGTTAAGTTTTGTGCAGTTTTGATCTGATTGCAATGTGCATTTGATTACTTACACACATTTGTATTTGGATAGCCAGAAAGTTTGGAAACAAAAGATTAAGCAGTGAACTGTAGATACCAAGTGCACAATTTACTTAGTGTTATGGCACAGGAGATGGTCTTAATGTTAAATCTCTTCACTGTCTCAGCAGTCCGCCTACATGATACTTTTAAGCCTGAAGAACGTGTCAGGGCAAACCCCAGAAGAAAGCAAAAGAAAGCAGTCTTTTGGCAGAATCACTTCGTGCCTTTTTCTTATTGTCCATAAATAAAGGTTTTTCTGAAGTTATCGTTTGTTGTGGTTTTCCATTTTCAGACAGCTTTGGCCGTGCCTTGCAGCACCATGCAAAGGCCCAAGTCTGCCCTGCTAAAACTTCATTTTCATCCTGTTGGGCTGCAGCAGGATGCAGGGATCTCTAACTCCAGCTCACTGGATTGGGCTCATCTTACCAAGCTTGCAACAGAGGCATCTTGTTAGCCTCATAAAAGAGATCAGCAGTCCCTGGACATATTCCATCTTGTCTGTGCCCTGTCCCCTGTCCCCTGTCCCATTCACCACTCAACCACTCTCTTGGAGTTCCCACACTTAGGATATGCCATTGCTTGCACTGCAACTTGGTAAAGTGGCAGCACTGAACTTTTCTTCTACTTTTGTTTAATGAGTTGTTATTTGTATTTAAACTTTAATTACATTCCATTAGCTCTTATTAAACCTCTTTTAGTCATTTTGTAAGTATGATTTTATGGCTATATCTATTTAATTGCTACAGTTCCAAAAAAAAAAAAAAATATATAGCACATATATTCATATACAGATGTTTATATAATGTAAATAGTGTATTTATGTATAATTAAATACAATATGATTTATATATATATACACTACACAGAAGTACATTAATATATTTGTATTTGAACATTTCCTGGTCAGCAGGAAGTGGAAAGTCAATCTCAGAGAACATATGGGTATGATAATACCAAGAAATGATAATCAGGAAGTCATAGAGCAGGGTGATATTCAATGAAGTAACATCTACCTATCATAAAATGGAGACTTTGACCTAAAGTGGTGCCTGAAACATGAGCTGGTATTCTTCCTGTTGAACTGGTAGAGGATGTCTGGTGCTGGGCATGACTTCCAGGGAAAATGGCCTGTGAGGCTGTGGGCTTCTGTGAAAAGGTAGAGATGAGGTGCCTGACACTTCTTGTCTCATGTATTTGTTGCACCTACACCAATCACAGTCCTCAAACTATGTGCCCAACAGGCAGAGCAGGCATGGGTCCTCATCAAATTCATTGGCAGTGAGTGATATCTTTTTTGACTGTAAATGAAATTATAGTTCTCATCTGCTTCCTAGTGCTGTTCACATTGTCAGTGTTATCTTCTCCCTCTAAGGAGCTGTGGTCTACCTAAATTTCACATCAAACTGGCAAAGAAACTAGAACTGGCATTGGTGTTGATGTCCTTTCTTCCTTGGATATGTGAATTTCAACATAGGGGAGTTTCTGCTACTTTCCCTATGAACATTAGATTCAATTAAGCATAATAAAAAGGTATGTCAGGCAATGGAAACAGAGCAGGAGTGGAATAACTACAGTTTCTTGGACTTTCGATGGGCTGTCAGGAAGAATTTCCAGGGTATATTAAGTCAAAATAATATTTTAAAATGATGGTAGGATTTATTCTCTATTCATTATACTTCACTCTATTATACTTTATTCACTGTATGCCCATTGACACTAAAGGGAATTTGTATAGGTATAAGAGAACAAAAGAAGGTCTTGTATTCTGCTCTCCTTTTCTCTTCAGTACAAAATTTCCACTCTAAGGAAGTGGATTTCAATTTTAAGAAGAAATATTTATTTTCAAGACAAAGCAATGTATTTCATTTAACATTTCCATTATTTATATTGTTTAGCAGTGTACTGTATGTATTGGTGTGACAGAATTACTTCTAGAAAATTTTTGACCTTAAAATAATTATTCTTTAAGTATAAACTTGCTGATGCTATGGTGCTGTGAATGAAGTTTATGCCTGACCACACCTGACAAAAAAATCACCACATTTAGTTCCCAGTAGAAAACATTATTCTACAACTTTTGAAGGATGATACAGCTTGTATAGAACAAAAGTACTCAGGCCATTGTTTAAAATGCCACAAAAATAAAGCTTGGACATAAATTTATCTTATTAGATAATAAATATTGTTTTTAGAGAGAATTTTTAGATACCTGTCTCTGACTTAGAGGTAATTAATACATTATGTTTCTATCTGACCTTCCCTCTTTCTCTTGACAACAACTACTTTATCAACACGTTGTGCTTTGTCATTGTGTGCAACATTAAGTACTTCCAGAGCGTTGTCAATGTCCATTATAGGTCTCGTTGCCACAGCCATTAATCAATACCTTTTTCTATGCACTTCCATCCATTACACAATCCCACAAACACTCACATTAAATTAAAGATTTATGGCATATTGTCTAGATGAAGGTAGCCCAAGTTCTGAATCAGATTTTATCCAAACTCAGTAAGCAAGCAAGGACAGAAGGACTACACTTACTTACCAAGTTAATCAATGCTTTCCTTGATGCTTGATTGGTTTATTCTTATTAAACTTGATTTAAAACTTGGCCACAAGCTGGCAGAGCACAGTAGACCAAACATTCAAGGATATGGGACGTCCTACTCATGTACTATCTTGCTGATCTGAAATGAGCAATAAGTCTAACATACTGGGTCTAGGTAAGTCCTCAGTACAAGTTCATCAAGAATTCCTCCTTGACAGCAAAATAATTATCACTTTCCAAACTTTTAAAAATCAGCCAAACCTAAATTCATGTAAGCAACAACATATTTGAGATTTTTCATTGAGGAATGGATGTGCCTTGGGGGACCAAGATTAATTTTACTTTCCTCTGACTGATTGTCTTTATCACCTCTCTGTTGTAAGGGTTGTCTTAATCTGTATTTAAACTCCCCTTTTACATTATTTTAAATATCCCAAAGGAGAGTAATCTTTTGTTGAGTCCAGATATCACAGAAAGAATAATAACAAATTTTCTTCACACACTTGTATAGGTGTATAGGTATAGGTTGCAAGGGGTTTGTGGCAGAGGTGTCTGGCTGGAGGGGTGGCCTTGTGGTAAGACGTCAGGGGCTGTCCTGTGTGAGACACAGCTGGTTCCAGCTGATTCCAACAGGGCTCCCAACTCACAGTCCAACAGCCAATCTTATGGCAACTCTGGGAAAACATGTGCCATTATTTTAAAGAAGTATTGAAAAAAGTGGGTAAAAGAGGACACCAAATATTCTGGATCTATTCAATCAGCAATAATATGCAGAAAATATAGCAGCCTAAAAATATGATTAGCCTGGAATTTAGATTCACAGCTAGAGGAAAAATCTACACCAAAATTTACCATACTGATATTGAGAGCTTAGGAGAGATTTTGCTGATTCATCTTCTAAGGCAGAAAGGAAAATGGGTACATTAAAACTCCTAGAAGTTATGTAAAAGCTACATTAACTAATATTTTGTATAAGGTTGTGGCTGGCATAATGTATTAGCTGGGCAATATTACCAGCTTGGTTTTACTGTCTTTTTATTCATCTGCTCTCAAATAGACTGACAGAAGTTATTGCTGCTTTCTATTTCTCTCAAGGTCTGTCACTAATTTTTTTCCCTTTTTCTTGGATGAGTGTAGCAATAAAAAATGCCTTTCCTTGAAACGGTCAATTGATAGGTGTAGAAAATGAGAACAGAAAAGGACCATTTTGAAAAATGGCACAAGTTATTCACAAGGACAATATTTTAAGCAGCTCACAGAATTTCCTGTCAAATGACTATATAAGACATCGGTACTCTTGCTTTGTTTTATGACCTCTTTGTACATGTTTAAGAACAAATAAAGGATTTGAGCTTTCTCCATTCTGTTAATATTTTACTTATTATGGCTTGATTAACTGCTCATAACAAACTTTGTACAGAAAAGAATGATATTGCAATGTATACTATTTGTTTGATAGTGGGTTTTGGTGACATGATGGAGCTGTAATTTAAACTATGTTAATGAAATCCTTTTCTCTTCTGTCAGCTGAAAGAAGCAATCATAAATACATACCAGGAGAATAACCAGAAGGGATTAATGTGAATACTTATGGTTGCTTTGCCACAGAGAGTTGTACCACATAGAGAAGTATTACAGAGAATTAGTATGTGAAAAAAGAGACCTGGATTTCTTGGACGGTGGCAGATATGCTCAGAATGTCACCAATGAACAGAGAAATTGATGGATGTATAAACACTGTCCTATAAGACACTGTCAGATTGTTTATTGTCCCATAAGGTCTTTCATACTAAGGCTAAACTACTCAGTGATAGAAAACTAGGAGGTGGTCTGATACAGGAAGGCAAGAATTTTAAAGGAACTATTTTTTTTTTTTCTGGACTGAATATTTGGCTCAGTGAATTCAGATTTATGTCAGGATTAGAGCTTAATGGTAGTCTGTGCCATGCTACTATCTCAGCATCTACCATACAGGACTGTCAGACCTGTGAGACAGTTGTCCATTTCAGATGAAGTATCTACAGGCTATTCCTTTCCAAAACAAAGCCCCAACACTCTTTACACAAAGAAGTTCAGACTGTCGTTTGCGTTAATTGTTGCAGTCAAAAAACTCACTTTTACTGACTATATCAAAAGTCTCTGCTTTCCCCTTTTGCTATTAAAAGTAAATTTATGAGTTAAACAGGACTAAGTAAAATGGTTAAAGACTTGTGCACAGGGTTTTTATTTTGGTGATTTGATTACTCTACTGTATTAGATCATATTAGCAGCTAATTTGTATGCTAAAAATGAGTCTGCATGACACTGGTACGTAACTGCATTGCTCAAGGATTAAGCATGACTGAAATTTTCCACCCTGTGATATTTTGCATGTTTAGTTCTTATGGAAATTGAATTACCTATTATCAGTTTTCAAATTTTACTCCACAATTTATGAAGTTTTAGTTAACTCTTAGTTGACAGAGTTGTCACAGTAAAACTGGCTAACTACACTAACGAGATCTTTGTGATGTGCTCCTCTGTCTATATGAAGGCAGGTTAATTTTTTTATAAATTTCTTAAAAGGATAAATCTGAAACTCATTACTGACTTTTCTGCATAACTTTCATTAAATACTTATCTCACAGATATTGCAATTATGTCAAGACTGCACAAATATTGCGGTTATTATTTGAACATTTACTGATAGTATAAAAAATAAAATGCGATTTCATACAGAACTAGATTAACACTGTGTAGAACAACAACATTTTATCAGAAATGCATTACTTTAAATGTTAAGTGCTTTTAATTGTTTTTACCTGAAGAATGATGAGATATCTGTTGTATGAAAATTTAGCTCCTAGTAGAGTCACCAGATGAGTTCAGACTGTCACTGCTCTTACAGAGAACATGGATACAAAGGTTTCTGCTCATGACAGCTTTGTCGGTCAAAGGACTGAAAGGTTCATTTCCAGTTTCGTATCTGCTATCTTTTATTTAAGTTCTTATTGTATTTTTCAGCCAGAAGAACTTCCTCTTGTACATTTCTTGCTCATTAAAAGATTTGAAGGATCAGAGAATGAAGGTGTTTTGGAAAGTTGTCAATCTTTTCTCTGAAAGTGCATCAATGACCTTTTATTTTGGTATAAATGAGCAGCCATGGTTTTGATTAAGAACCGCACATTGCCGGAGATGTAAGTTCCTTATCGATCCACAGGTCAAAGCTTCATAGCTTTGTTCTTTTTAACCCTTAGAAATAATTCAATTTGTATGATGTATGAGTCCTGGGTGTTAACAGAGACTGTTTTTATCACTGGGTAACGATCCACTATGTGCATGGATGCTTCGACATCAGTTATTTCTAATGGAGAGATGATAGCGAATCCCTCAACCTTATTAGGGCTAGAGTTAAGAAATGAATGATTTTCAAAGGAGAGACCTCTGTGGTGCAATTATAATGATGTGGCTTGGGGATGTTGCACCCCAGAGAGACATCTGTGGTAGCTGTAGGTCTGCTTAACTTTTCTGTGAAGAAATCACTGATTGTGATAAGGGTTAGGTTGAAAAGTTAAGAGGCCATTACTAAAATAGTGGCTTGAGCTGTTATCCTGTGCTGGTTTTTACTGAGAGAGAGTTAATTTTCTTCAGAGTAGCTAATATGGAGCTATGTTTTATATTTGTGTTGGAAACAGTGGTGATAATTCAGGGATATTTTAGCTATTGCTGGGCAGAGCAAAAGGTCTTTTCTGCTTCTCATACTGCCCTACCAGTGAGCAGAATGGGAGGGTGGGAGAGACACAAGAAGCTGGGAGGGGGACAGGTGACATCTGGACAGGTGACTGCAGATGACCAAATGACCACAGGGATATCCTACACCATACGACATCATGCTTAGTATATAAAGTTAGGGAAGAAGGAAGTTGGAACATTGAGAGTCATAGCATTTGTCTTCCCATGTCATGGTTACATGTGATGGAGTCCTACTCTCCTGGGGATGACTGAACATCTGCCTGCCCATGGTAATTGGTGAATGAATTTAAATGAGGAAGAGAAAAAAAACAGTGCAGAATGACAGACTGTTTCCCTTTTACGTTATCTTTCCAGTGTTGCTATTAAGTGCATCACATGGTTCGCATGGCTAGTTCTTTCTCCACTACTCACAGTTCAGGACTGTCAGATCTTCCTGTGCTGTAACTTCCTTCCTCTGCAACAGCTTCTCCTTCTGACTGCTCCTTGCTCAGTGAGGGGCCATCTTTGACTTCTCTCTATGGATCCTTATTCTTCAAGATACTCCTTGTTATGCCTCATTTCATCAGGTGCTTCTGCTGGTCACTACCATCAGATGTCCTTTCCTCTGCCTGAGCCACAGCCTGTCTCAGGAGGCACTCTGGCCAACCACTGCATTAACTGGCATTTTCCCTTCTTTTGGCTCCAAGGCCTGGATATCACTGTGGACCAGCAAAGTGTGGCAGTGCTCCACATGCTTGCACAGGTGACTTACTGGATTCACTTTACAGCTAACAGGAGACTTTTAAACTCTATTTTCTGCTCTTATTTTTCCTTTCCAGGCTGGACATTTTTCATGTCAATTCTATGATAT
This sequence comes from Acridotheres tristis, assembly GCA_037013685.1. Taxonomy (NCBI): domain Eukaryota; kingdom Metazoa; phylum Chordata; class Aves; order Passeriformes; family Sturnidae; genus Acridotheres; species Acridotheres tristis. The sequence continues at coordinate 25,313,834 of CM072886.1, forward strand.
TATGTGCTATACCTTTAAGCATAATTACCTCTCTATGTACTAATAAAATCAGAAACCTTTCTCCATTTGATGGTATGCCTTATCTTTATTTGAATCAGAAATGGCTCACTGACAGTAAAACATCTATGAATATATGTAAAATAATCGAAATAGTTATCATCTAGGCTTGCACACCTGTCCTTTTCATTTCTCTCCCCTTCTCTACCTTATGTAAACAAACTATTTCTCTATCTTTTTTTCCCTCACTGTCCCGAAATCTTTTCATCTGTGAGGGCAGACATCTTTTGCTTTAGACTTCAGCCTGCAATATAGTGGCTACAATGTACTCCTCTACCGTGTCTGCACCAGAAGATGGGGTTTTGGCAAGCTACTGAATAAAACTGAACTATGTATTCTAAGTCTTGTGATTTCATTAGTGTTTCTTTCAAAGTCACAGTGACTTGTTTTTGGCTGTAGGTCTAAAGAAGAATCCCTGACCACCTCTGGATAGCTAGAAAAGACTTCATCCACAGAATTCTGTGGAAGCACAAGTTGAAAAGAGTCTGAAAGTATTTATGAGCGAAAAATCCATCAGAGACTGCTAAATACCAGATCCGGTCTTTGATTCAGGAAGACCCTAATTCACAAAACTATGAGATCTTAGAACCAAGATACCTCTTTGGTATTCACATAATCTTGCCTCACCTATTGCTGGAAACAAGGTAAGAATGGACCTTAACTTGATGCCAAAATTCAGTTCTTTATTTCTCATGTTTTCTCACGTATAATGAAGAAAAGCTGAGCAAGAATAGGCTTATATAAATTTGAATTAATTTATAGTTTTTATTACAGTTACCTTTTCTACTTGGAATGCAAAACCTCATGAGCTGATACCTACGAGCTGACTATATAAGAAACAGGTGCAGTGCACAGAAGGAGGGACCAAGATTTGATTTGCTATGATTATTTACAGTTCAGAAACATATTGGCGATGTTTTTACCAGCAATGAATTTACCTGGCTGAAGCTGCCTGTCCTAGACACACACACACACACCAGGCATGTGTGCACAGAGCTCTGAGGTTGTCTGAGGATCTTGTGTCCTCACTGCACGAAGGGTGCTCACAGGGTGCCCTGGTTTATACCATACCTATTCCATCATGAAAGAAAAACTTCAGGCATAATCAAGCATTACACTCAAATCTGTAGTGTATCACTTCAAGTATAGAGACTCTGTTAACACTAGAAGTACCTCTGCAGCATAGAGTTGCCCCTTTAGACATATTCTATATGCCACTTGTGACAGGTTCATGGCAAGGAAAAAGGAAAGCCAAATAGGAGAGGAAATTCGAATTGGTATTAATCACCATTAATCAAATGGTATTATAAGGAATAGGGAAGCAATGTGTGAAGTGATGAAAACACTTTGACAACAAAGTGCCTTCCGAGATCCACGCAGTGGAAATGGTTATTCACAGCAGCAAATAGTGTAAAACAGCAGCTGGGAAGAAGATCTGGGAAGCCTCTCAATGTGTGAATCAGTACAAAGAAAAGGAAAGGTAAATTTATGTAGGGAGAGATTTATGTGTCTAAGAAAGAAAAAATAAATAAGTAAATACTGTGCAACAACTACATAGAGGAGCTGTTAGGTTTGATCAGATGAACTATATGAGTAGAACCTTTACAGGCAGTTTACAGAATGAATTGCAGTGAGAAGCAATGTGAGACTATGTACACTTGTGATTTAAATGTGTCTGGGGCTGAGCTTTTGCAATGAGACCAACAAACCATGTCCATACCAATAAGTGTTCTTACTTCCTACAGCAGGGTAGTCCTATCCAAATTAACCACTGGATTTAATATGTTCATGGCTCATCTTAACTTGAGAGCAGTGCTCTGAAATTTGCTAATACAGTCCTATTTGGCCTGGATGGAATCTGGGCAAGAATTATTATAAAAATATATCTATAAGCAAAAGAGAGTTTCAGTGCTCAAGAATGCCCTCATGCCTAGGCCTGTACCCCAGTAGGCTTTAATTTACTAACAAAGATAAAGCTGGAGGGTAGGAAGATAGACTAATGACTAATGGTAGTGACCAACAAAGAGGCTACAATTTTAGTGAAAGAAATTACTACAAGTGGAAATCCAAAACACATATTTAGAGCATAAAAAACTGAGGAAAAAGAAATAGGAAAGCTAAATATTAGCACAAGATAAAATGTATATGATTCTGAAAGATTTTATTCCTATTTTTTATAACTCTGATGATGCAAAAGCAAAAAGGATGGATCTTAAACATTTGAGACTTAGGTATATAGACAGCCATCTAGAAGAATATGGAAGAAGATGATAGAAAGATGGATGAAAACACTTAAATTAAAAACTCTTTAAGACATAGATATGTGATGCAAGTGAATTATATATTAAAGAAAGTCAGAAAAAGCAGGGAAGTAGAACTCTGATTTTTCCAAAACATGGCGAGATTATCTGTCAAACTAGAGTTGGAATAAAAGAGCGACTTGCCTGGCATGTGTGAGGTCATGAATTATATAGGAGAAAACAGACATGTGAGAAGTAAAAAAGGAGGAGACTTGAGATGACTGGATCTTGCTTGAAATGTAGCCTTTATACAGAGGGCATCAGGATCACTGAATTTTTCAATTCTCAGCCTCTCACATTTGAAAGGGTATTTCTTCAAAAAGGCAACTATATGTACTTGAAATCAAGGGTTACTTGTCCAGCTGGGGATACAGTCAAACGCTGAATGTGCTTTCTCGTTTAATAAGGATGGAGGTGAAATTATCACTTGAAAGTTCATATATTTGTACTGTCCTTCCTATAACTCCTCACTTCTTTCACAGTTGAGAAAGTAAAATAGGAAACAATATCCTTACCATATTTAGATACAGTGCAGATGCAGAAAAATGCAAAGATAGTAACAGGTGAATGCTCACTCAAAAGCTGGTACAGCTGGAATTCATGTCTGCAACAGTGTCATATCAAACTCTTCAATCTTCCTTTGACGTATTATTTAAAATAATTGCAAAAAGCACTGAAAGATTATGCTCTTAGAATGCTTTTGGAAAACAGATGTAATGTCCTACTAAATTACTCCTTTTGTCTCAATTAGAAACTTTTTTCTATATTTTGTAATGTTGATGAATTCATAATATTTACAGTTATCTGATCAAACTCAGGAGGAGGTTGTATTGCTCCAAGTGTTCTGGTGATTTGAGGAGACTGGCTTTGAATATTGGCTCTGAACTCTTCTCAGCCAGGCTATAGCTCTCATCCAAGACATTTATAAAAGTACAAATCTGCACAGTCATTCATTTCAATAGCGTTCTTTTACAGTTTTATTGTACTGCTGCTATGCCTATAACAATAAATATTTCTAAATGACTTGATAATTTGCAGCTTTTTAAAGAGGTTAGTCAAAAACAGCTGAATTCCAAGTTCAATTAACATGCTATGAACCTGGCAAAGAGTACACAAAAGAATAAGGGCAAGAATTTAAAAATTATTTGCTTTACAGTTATCCCCTCTTGATAGTCTGAATTAAGCACAGCAGCCACCAGGCAAAGTACCCCAGGATTTTCTCTAACCACTTGATTCACCTGCTGTTTCACCAAAAGTTGCAGCTTTCCCAACCACCCTGTAGAGGCAGCTCATCACTGTGTGGGCAACCTTGGGATCCACATGCTTAGCTATCATTTGATTCTAAAGCAAAAAGGAAAAAAAATTAAAAAAGGAGATGGTTAGAAATTAAATATTGGAATTAAAATTCAGCCTTTTTTGTTTGATGGCCAAAGAACAATTTGCAGGATTAGAGAAAAAGGAGCTTTTATCTTCCTTGGGGTTGCTTTATATATTTCACACAGAGTTTATACTGAGAAACAAACAGCTGCATACCGGTGAAATAATACATTAAATAATACCACCCAGGGAGGCCCCAGAGAGTTGAAAAGGAGTTATAGGAGGGTATATAGATTCTCATTTATAAAAGAGTCTATCCCTGAGTTTCTGGATTGCTTATAAAGCCAGTTTTTAAGAGTCTTTTTCTCACATTCCCTGACTAGATAATTGTAGTGATAGACTGCTGACAACATAGAATTACTATGCCCTATTTCCATTCAAACACTGACATTTTAAATGCTAACAGAAAAGATGCATGAAATAAAAGAATTACTTTCTATGTTTCTTCCTAAAGCTCATACTTACGAGTCTGTAAATATAATCACTAATACTTTTAAATTATTTTATAGAATTGATTCCTGAGAGCTTCTCACTTTCAGAGCATATAGAAACAGGATATTCAAGATGTTTGCAAGAGCAACTGAAAGATGAAGTCAGGGATGTAAACCTGCAACAAGCATCTGAATCAAACCATTGTAGTTTAAAGGAACTTCCAGACTAGAGGTTGATATCACTACCTAGAAATCATTTTAAGAAGTAGTTGCTGGCATCAACAAGAAGTATGTGAAATATGACTACTGATTAATCCAAAAAATGAACAGTATTAAAGCTTGTGACAAATTTCAAAATACCATGTCACACATATTTACTGACATAAACTGATGATTGATAGAACAAATTATGTCCTTCTTGCAATTTCAAATGCCCTTTGGCACTTTGTTCACATTAATCTTCATTAGGGTGTGGTATAGCACCAGATCTTTAAGCTACTGCCAAAATCTTACTATATTTTCCTATAAAAAATCACCTTGCTACCTTGAATACTAAAAATGAAAAAACAAAGATGCAAAAATTTCAGGGCAAAAACAAGTATCTCCTTCTACAGAATTATTAGGATTTTCCACTGTTTTATGGGAAGGTTTCTGATTTTCTTTTATTAATTCTCATAATCTCTTGAACACAGTCATGAGATTCTCTTTTCCTTTAACTCTGTGTACCCCTATTTCTTCTGAATTTCAATGGAAAGGTATGAACCTACACTCAAATACCTCAAAATTCCCCAAAAGAATGTGTGAGATGAAAACAAAAGATGGGAAGTTGTTGCACATTTATTTACAGCAGATATGGGAGAACAATTATCACTGTCTGCCCTCCTAGTATTTTTCATCTCTCCTAAGCGTTGCATAGATTAAGAGTCTGCAATAATTTTACTCGCACATCCTTCCTCATATTTTACATACAAATAATAAAAGCAAAGATGAGGGAAATATACAAATAAAACCCCCAAATCATTAAAAAGCCAGGCACCAAACTAAAAAATGAATTATTAATTTCATTGCTTTGGAAATAGATAATGGACAACTGGATAAGGGTGACAATAAACATCAGTCAGAAAAGTGAGGACTAGACTTAGGGTTAGGGTCAAGGGAGCCACAGAACCTACAGCTCAAGGGACACTGGGGATGCAAAAGGTGTGCCAAGGGGAGCACAACACTGCTCTCCCTCCAACATCTGTCCCATCTGGGCTATCCCTGATGCTGTGCCAGTCAGCATCACCCCTGCATTTATGACTGTTATTTTGAGGCTATTAAGAAAATTGTTGAGTAGATATATGTTATATACTTGCTGTATTTATATAATCAAGTAAAGTATATTATTCTTTTTTACATTGCTGATTTTTTGCTTATTCTAAGCAAAAATCCTCATATCTTTCATACACGGGAAGTCCTCTCTTTTTTCCCCCAGTAGTTGTTATTATTCAGTGTGGGCTGGCACATACAACTAAGCCTTGTCCTACTTTTACACTCTCTATTTATTTCCTGTGTTTTTACAGCCATCTTTTTGAATTTTTTGCAGTATCTACCTTTGTTAGCAGAAGTAATTTTTAGTATTACTGTGATTTTTGTTCAGTCAAGGAATGTTTGTATAGGCTACATTATATTCTATTTACTGGGGTTCTGAGACAAGGTTGTTGGTTTACCAGTCAAACAACACAGCTATATCACATTTAAGCCGCCCTGTACTCTTTGGTCTTTTTTATAACACCAACAAATTTTAACTTATTCATCTAGTTTTACTTTCTCAACATGGATGTACATACCAGCCCCTTTTGTTCTTCCCTGTGTTAGGTTTTCCTTATGTTAGTCATTGGCTTTTGCTTACTACAGGTGAGTATATAAGAATAATAGCACGTGTTGGCACTGATCTTACCCCAAATATTTACATACCCTCAACTCTGTATTCAGCAATACACTTACAGAGACATATAAGACATATTGTACAATATTTTTGTGGACAAAACCACAATGCAGTGGTAATGCCTATTAAGTTGCTAGGAAATAAATCAAGGAATAAACTGAGGAAAATATTTTCACTAAGGATGCAGTAAATTTCATCTGTAAAATCTATAATTGTTACTGCATTCCAAGTTTGGTTTTTATTTGACTCTATCTCTGCACTGCTGTTTATTTATACTACTTGCTCCTCCCTAATATTCCAGTTCTCTCTTGACCAATTTTTTCATTCTTAGCTCTAGAATTTATTTATTAATTACAACAATTTTAAAGACAGTGAAACCAGATGATAATTTTAATGGCTCTGGGGCTTAACAAATAAAAGTTCACGCACAATCATGCCTTTTTTTACATCAAATCCTTAATGACAATTACAGTTTGATGCACTGTGAAATCACTGGTTTACTTACAAGTGCTAAACTCTGTGCCCAGAGGAGGAAAGCTTAAAATAACGGAAAAAAGTAAGGTTAGGAAAATGTACTTGGACAGCACCAAACATATAGAAAATGTCTCTGAATCCCAAGTTACTTTAGAAATCAAATGCTGCTATTTGCCAAATGATTACTGCTGTCCAGATAATAAAATTTCAGTTTGTTCTCCAGACTCCGTTTTGACCAGGGAATACTCTGACTTTGGTGAGATACCTGTCATTTGAGAAAGCTCTTAGCTTTTAGCTACTGTTCATATTTTCAGATTCATATACAGGGCTAGAGGTTATCTTGTGGTATTTGGTATTTTCCAGAGAAGTATTTTGCATATGTTTGCATTTATTTTATCATTCCTTCTAATCCATTTTGTAGATATAAAATCGGCAATAGATGTGAAGAAGCTAAAGCAGAAAGGCGAAGGTAAAAAGAAAACCACCTGAAATACATTTAAAAAGTAACTTAGTGTCTGAACGTAGCAAGATGTATTTATTTTTACACCATACATTATACACCCATAATGGTGTTTTACAGACTAAAGATTAGATATTTTGTCTTTGAATCCATCTCTTTCTGTATAGTCTAAGAAGAAATAAGTTAAATTTGGTAATTTTAAATGTAACTTTTAGAAATGTGTATCTTTAAAGTCAATTACAGATGAACAAAATTAATCTCATAATTGAGGGACAGTGAGAGTTAAGAGTCATAGGAATATTCAGACTGCAGCATTACTTACTGTTTCCTTCTGAGTCAAATAAAAATTCTTTACAATATGGCTGGCAATGACAAAACATAAGAAGAGTAACAAGGGCAAGTGCTGGATTCTGAACCAGGGACAGGGAAACTCTGATTGTGTCAATAGACTGGGGATTGAGAGGCTGGAGTGCAGTGCCACAGAAAGGGACCCTGGGGGTCCTGGTCGATGGCAAGTTGAACAGGAGCCAGCAGTGCCCTGGCAGCCAGGAGGGCCAGCTGTGTCCAGGGGACATCAGGGACAGCATCACCAGCCAGGCAAGGGAGGGGATTGTCCTGCTCTGCTCTGAGCTGGCACAGCCTCACCTCCAGTGCTGGGGGCAGTTGGGGTGCCACAATATTAAAAAAATCAAACTGTTAGAGAGCGTCCAAAGGAGGGCAACAAGGGTCTGGAGGGGAAGCTGTGTGAGGAGTGGCTGAGGTCACTTGGTCTCTTCAGCCTGGAGCAGACTGAGGGGAGACCTCACGTCAGGTACAACTTCCTGGTGAGGGGAAGCAGAGGGACAGGTACTGAATTCTTCACTCTCATAACTGGTGACAGGATTTGAGGAAATGGCATGAAGCTGAGTTGGGAGACGTTTAGGCTGGATATCAGGAAAAGCTTCTTCACCCAGAGGGTGGTCAGGTATTGGAAGAGGCTCCCCAGGGAAGTAGTCACAGCATGAAGCTTGAGAGAGTTCAAGAAGTGTTTGGACAATGCTCTTGGACACACGGTGTGACTCTGGAGGTGTTCTGCACAGGTCCAGGACTTGGACTTAATGATCCTATTGGATCCCTTCCAACTCAGCATATTCTATGATTTTATGAATACTGTTGTAAAGAATTTTAAAGCTAGGGGTAAAAAATAGAAAGTAAGTTATATTATCTTTTAAAAATAAGAACAATAACTGACAGTTCACTGTCAAAGGCTGAGCTATCTTATCTTTTTGGCTGTGGTGCTACTTGTGCACAGATCTATGGAATCCCTAGGTACTAGTTTTCCTTCCTTGTTATTTTTTCCCTATATCTTTCTGTTTTATTTTATTAAACTTAGCACCTTCTACATCAGCATACACACAAGGCTTGGGTTATGCCATTACTGTCAGTAAATGGTTCCACAGATTTTGGCATACACTTTGGCACACACTTCCTGCTGTTTTGACTCCCTTATTACTAAAAGACTATTGGTAGATGGATATTCAGTATGGATAAGAATGTGGTAACCAGTGTTACTGATAGTCATTCTTGAAAAATAAATTGAATATGTCAAATTTAAATGGGCAATACAGTTAGAAATCTGTCTGAAAATTATTTTCATTGTTGAAACAACCTAAAAAACTAGGCTAGATTATTGATTTATATTTCTTAATATTTATTTATAGTGAAAAGTTAATTCCACCCTTCATATCACATACAAAACTCCCAGTGACTTTCTAAAATTACTCCAACTACATCCACGAACAGAAGATTTTCCTGTTTCATAAGCAGATTTTCAAATATTATAGGAAGTAGCAAGTATGCAGCAGAAGCATAGTAGGTTACCTCCAACTGCTTTTCCAGCTGTGCTAACAGTGTTCTCTTCCTGGCTTGGGACACACTGGTATGAGGCATTTCAGTGTTTGGCAAGATCTTGATCCATATAAGACACAGCAGATATTCTTATCCAGTTAAGTAACAGTTATATTACTGCTGGGATCAAGAGCAGGTTAAAAGAGAGATGTGGTGTCCTTTGGTTTCCTTAACAAAACTAACAATTATATTTATATTTCAGATCTTGTCATAACACTCTCTCTGGACAAATATTTCAAAACCATCACACTCTGAATGCAAATCTAATTAATAGCCAGACAGTCAAATTAATAATAGCCACATTACAAATATACTCAATTATTTATTTGTAGGAGCCACTGTAAAGTGGTAGGAAAAATATACATGGATGAAGACAGATTGTGAACTTTTGGAAAGAGCTTCAATTACTGTGTTCTTAGTGTTCACAACTGTTGAAAATGTATAAATTTATGAACTAAATTATGAATTTCAGCTTGGAAAAAATCTTAATTTTCCATGTATTGTTCCCAGCAAAACTCTTTACATTTATTAGGCAAGTGACATAAATATGATGAAAAACAATAAAAGTGTCCAAATTTCTTTTCCTCTGGTCACAAGAGTTGCATTCTTAGCTGCATATCAATCCACTTATCAAAAGAGGAAAGAATTTTCTCTTGCCCCTTTTTACCAGCAGTTTTTCAGAGAAATTGGAGAAGTGGTTTTAATTCTTACTGCCAGAGGAAACCACTGGAGAAAGAGAAGTGCTTCAGCTGCAGTGCTATGTTGTGGACCTGTAATAAGTACCACTGGTAATTGTATTTCTGAGTTGCATTTCTTATTAGGTTCAGATGCCACCCAAATGCTGTGGCATGCATCTGCTAGAATACAGAAGTCAGGCAGTACTTTGCATACATGGTGATTTTTTTGACATTGTATTTCCAACACTTCACATCATATGTCTTTTACCAGAACTTGTATATGGTGTTATTCCTCATGTTAAAATATTCATTATTTTAGACCTAATTTCCAAGAGTAAGAAGGTTGAATTCCTGCTATCACTGAACATCAGCAAAAGCACCCTAAAAATCTTTCTCTAAAAATTTTTCTAACTCTAAGAATAAGCAAATATAAATAACTTGGTACTTTATGGTATTTCACAGCAGGAACACATTGTTACTGTCAAGTAACTAGAGAAAGTTAGAATATGAAATATGAACCCTAACAATAATGGACATGCTTGCTAGTATTGCAAGTTCTATGCGGAAGTTTTCCAGAGGCTTCTATATTCACTATAAATCTTACTGGTGACTGGTGACAAATTTTCTGTTCTGCTGACATTTCCTTCATTTTGGGTGTTTCCATGAGTGTTTACTGAACCATTCAAATGGGGATCTAAGTGATTACCAGGCATTATGATCAAGGACATTTCAAATTTTAATACTGAATTTTCTTGAAGATGTAGAGGTTGACACTGAGGCTGAAACACTCCTCCATAAGACAGACTCTCTCATTAACTTCAGTGATTATTAGTCTATATTAACAACTTCAGTTGCTAAAAGCTGCAGGAATATTGTACAGGAAAAGTTAACTATCCAATGTAACACGTTTTTGGCTTGTATGAAATTTAGAACAATAGAATTCCAATCTCTGTCTAGACCTTCTATAAGACAGCAACAGTAGATACAATAACTGGAAATTATATACAACTATGGATTTTAGAAATAAAATTATAACACACTATATCAGACAGTAGATCCAGAGCTCATTCAAATGTTATATGAAATGTGGATCCAAATCTTACATCCTGTGTACATTTAAAGTCAGAAGTTATAAATACAGGAAATTCTGAGTGTTCTTCATCCATTGTGGTTCATTAATGTAAGCTCTCACCTCATTCTCACCTACAACCTGCCACTTAGTAGCTTTTCGATGCTACTGACACATGAAGGAAATTCTAAATCAGAACTTTCGACTAAATGTTATTCAAATTTTAAAAAGCCGTGCAAGGCTTTGTGAGCACTAAATGGTAACAGTTCAAGCAAGATGCAATGCTGTTTCCTTCCCTTAAGGATTCCACTTCAGAATGTTTCCCCCCAGAAAAAGAAAAAAGAAGACATTCTTACTTCAGCCTAGTCTTTCCTCCCAATAGTCTTCCTGGAAAAGCATCTATGGACATACCAGGACTTCACTTTCTCAGACTCAGTTTGAAAAATATTCTCATAAACCAAGGAAAGACAAAACTACCAGGCAGGAGTGTCTGTTGCCAACATGCCATCCAAGAAGAAATATATTTACAGTTTTGAAGGTCTACAGAGTAAGTTAAAAAACAAAAACAAATGTAAGCAATGATTGAACAAAGTTAGCAACAAATCAAAAAGGTTAAGAAAAATTTGAAAATGGACAACTAGGAGGCCTGGCATTTCCTGCTTAGATTCACAAGGATTTAAAAAAAAAAAAAAAAAGAAAAACAGTGTTTCTTGAGATTATTATCAATTCTGATTTACTTTGCAGTTAGCTATTGTAGCAGTCATAAAAGTTAGTATAATAAAATATTTCTTACAGGATGCAATGAGCAATCAGGATCTGCCAGGAAACAAGCAACTCTATCCAAAATTAAAATGAAAAAAAAATTTAAATACTGAGAATATAATGTAAAATAGATATTCCAGCTTAATTTATTTGGATCACAAAGAAAATGAAAACTTTTCTAACACTGAAGCTAATAGATGACAAAATTAATATCCATTCTAGAGAGGTGTCCACCACAAAAGTATGCATACATATATATTTGTACTATCAGAATCTCATCTTACAAACTCTTCCAACTTTGAATAAAAAAAAAAGGAAATTAATCTCTTGGCTTGATAGTACTGGAAGGTAAAATTTTGACTTTGCCAGTTTATCTTGCAACTGACTAACATAAAATGCAAATTTCTTGAACAAATATTCTGAAAAGTCACAGTGTTTCATCAAAGAAAATCAATTAAAACGTTTTGACTTTATTGAAATTATTTCAGCTTTCTTTAAAGAAGTGTTATTGAAACCTAGCTGCTTTAATTTTAATGAGGTGACGTTCTTCAATGAAAACAATATTATCTCAGAACATTTAATAAGAGTTCAATTTTTCTTTTCATATCTGATGAAGTGCATTTGAAATTTAACAGCTTACAACAGGAGACAGAAAAGTGTTTCATATTGGCATAAAGCTTTGCTTCCATGGAAGGTGTCCTGTTTTAAGCCCAGCTGGAAACTGAGCACCACACAGCCTCTCACTCAGCCTCCTTCTCCCTTCCCTCCAACCCAGTGGAACAGAGAGGAGAATCAAACTTTTTGTCTGAGATTAGAACAGTTTAATAGGGAAAACAAAAGTCACACACATAAGCAAAGAAACACAAGGAATTAATTCAATTCTTCCCGTGGGCAGGCAGGTGTTCAGCCATCACCAGGGGAGCAGGGTCCCATCACATGTGATGGTTACTTGGGAAGACAAATGCCATCAATTAAATGTCCCAACAGTAGCTCTTTCTTCCCCATTGCTTTATATACTGTGCATGATGTCACAAGGTCTGGAATGTCCCTTTGGTCAGTTGGGGTCACCTGTTCCAGCTCTGTCTCAACTCCCCAGGAAACCCTAATTTCCCTGCCAGTGTGGCAATATGAAAAGAAGAAAAGGCTTTGGCTCTGTGTAAGACCTGCTCAGCAATAACAAAACATCTTTATATTATTCAGCACAAATCCAAAACACAGCCTATACTAGCCACTGAGAAGAAAATTAACTCTACCTCAGCTGAAACCAGCACAGAAGGAAAGGAAAGTTAGGGAGACTAACCTACCAGACATTTCACAAGCTATGTACATGACTACTGCTTCAAGAAATTTGTTTCAAGCTGAGTCACATAAGAGTGATGGTGATTTTAACCCTACTTCAGGGTTGTCTTATTATAGATAATTGTATATTATTTTTCCCAACTCCAAAATGTAAAACAAATGTAAAATGAGAATAAAGGTATCTACTATGAGACCCTGCTTATCATTCTATTTTCTGTATAAATTGTATTCCGAGGAGCATTTCAAATTTCTCTTGCCTTTTAAGAACATCCCACCACAAAAATATTTTGCAACTAGCACTGAATTAAATCCATTGTGTTTTCCTGCGACACTGATGAAGGAATTGTGTGCTATGTTTTCATGACAAACACATCATTAGTGTACATACATTTAAGCTGATTATTTCATTCAGCAAGAAGGGACATTAGGGTTAGAATGATACAAAAGCACAAATCACTCTTGATGTTTCCCAAATACCAAGCTTTGTGTGATCCAATCAAGATTTCATCAAATGTTTTATTAAACTCAGTCACGCGAGCCTTGCTGAAGCCAGATGATCTCTTATTATCAACTAGGAGTAAATTACATTCATTTTTGAACTGAATTTCAATGAAACTCTTCCTAAAATACTTGGAAGATAGAAGAAGGTTAACTTATAAAACCACAAAATTACTACTGTGTTTCTCCCTAGAAATGAAACTGTAAGCAGAGAAATCAGTATTGTAAATATTACTGATCACAAAAAAATTGAAGAGTATGATACTAGGAATATATGGTATGATCACTAATCACTAAAAGGAATTCACTTTGATTTACTCCTCATTTGTATTACAAAAAGCATCATTTTAATTTGAAACAAACAATAAGAAAGTGATTCCTGACTAGGGAGATAAATTGCATGTTAGTAAACAGCATAAAAATGCTGCATGTTTCCTCCATATAAAAGTTACATTTTCCATCTTTTATATGTAAGATGAACAGGGGAAAGACCTAAATATACATACTCAAAAGCATGAATGAGCCTCCCATTCAGAGGGCGAGAAAGAAAATGCTGAAAAGAGGCGTTTCTGCAGCAGGCCTTCTTGAAATGAACTCGATGTTAACAGTAACATGTGCTAGATGAGGCGTATCAAAGGCAGAAAGAGACCTGCCTTTCCACTGAACCCCTAATTCTACACCTGAGGTATGCTGAGTGGAGGAATGGTTCTAATAACATGAAGATAAAATAATTTCTAGTCAAGGAGAAAAGGTATTTCTAACCTTTCTAACGTGCACTTCAGAACTGGCATTAATTTAGCTGAAGGTACAATTGTTAGAATCCTGCTTCAGAAGCTACCTCAGAACTTACAGAACAATGCACGATGGGGTAGGGATCCAGCTCTCTCAGGTGTGTGAGGACAAACCTGGCTCTTTCCAGTCCTTGTCGCTCGTGTCTGTGAGTAGACAGCCTGGTTTTCATCCCTTGGTTCACACCAATTAAACCCCTCAGGAGGCACGTGTAAGGCACAACTGCACACTCAAGCCACATGTCAGACAGGTAAAATAACATGTTTACAATTGTTTCCAAACCCAGCTGATTATATTTAGCTTGGCATACTATGCTGGGCACACCTGGCAGGATGGGGAGAGCAGGGGGCTGCAGGGTCGCCTCTTGGGAGGAGGGCACAGACCACACTGTACTGGTACCAGGAGGAAAAGGAGGGCCAGGGATGTGAGGAGACTCCAAGGAGCCACTCTTGGGGAAAACCTGTGGGGAGAAGCATTTGGGGGCCCATAGCAGGAGACATGCTCCTGGGAGGAGGCACTTCATGCAGAAGAGGAACACCCAATGGACAGCACATGACCCATGGGGAAACAGGGAAACCCCAGGAGACTGCAGCCCATGAAGGGCATGTGCCAGAGGCTGTACAGGGAGAAACACAGAGGAAGGGGCATGCCTGGGACAGAGCAAGCAGTCAGAAACTCTTGCACACAACTCCAGCTTCCTGCATGGGGCATTCGAAGGAAGATGGATGGTCTGAGTTTAACACACAGTGAAAACAAAGAAGTTGATACAGGAAAGGGGTCAGGAAAGGTGCTCAGCTTAAACTGAGCCTAGCAAGTAGGGGAATAAAGGTGTTTAACTGTTTATGTTTTTTTTTTAAATCTCAATTACAGATCAGTGATTAGAAAGTTATATTAACTAGGAATGAATTAAACTAAATGTAAGCTCCCTGAGGGAAGTCTTGTTTTTCTGCAACACATCCGTAAGTTCTTATATTTTTTATGGGAGTTTCACTGTCATTCAATTGATGAGATTCCTCAGATAGAGGATATAAAACTGCATTATCAGCTTAATTATTACCATTAGTCTTCCACTAGAACAGGTCTGATGTATGACTAATTTTAAATATATACTCAAGTGAAACTTATGGCCCTGATAATCACAGCAGATGTTCAGGACTGTTTGCTCTTCATTCTTTTTATTTACATTATATTGCAAGGGTTCTAGATTTTTACAGCAGATACAAACCTGGAAGTATGTCTTGCTTCTCAAGTACCAGAATGTACACAGCATCACATACTTCCAGCACTGTGTTCAAACCCTTAACTGCAAATTGGAAATTTAAACTGGGCACTTATTTGGAAATTGAGTGTAAAGAATGAAAAAAAAAGAGATGTCTGGCTTGAAATAGTGTTATTAATGAGTAGCTGATAGGCCACAAAGCATTTTCTGTCCAAGTACACTGCATTATTCAAATAGTGAAAAATAAAGCAGTCATTCTGACTCTTGCTGCAGTATAACCCCTCTCAGATATGACTTTCTAAAGCACAGATCAATCCAAGACAGACAACTCAGTAGGATGATACCACACCTTCTCTAATAATCTAATACAGTAGTTACAGCAAGTTGACAGGAAAATGGCAAGGAAATAATAACTGATTAAAAGGGAGGTGAGGACAGTGCAGTTTCTTTCAATGCTGATTAAAACAAACAAACTGAATATTACTTGGCATTTAGGAACCAAAATTCTTTCCTTTTCAAAATGCAAAGAGTCTAATTAGACAACCATTTGAAGAAACAGATGCATAATTTACTGTTGGATAGACATTACATAACAGTAGAATCACATTGTGAATTTCTACTGTCAAAATTTAGCCAGCATATCTTATTATTTATTACTTCCTCAGGGAAGATTTAGGACTTCTAAAATGCCACCGATCAAATTGTCTAAATATCTCCTTTTATGACCAGGTGATCCTCCTGGTGGCTGAGGGAAAGGCTGTGGATGACTGGAGTGGATACCTGGACTTCAGCAAAGCCTTTGACATTATCTCCCACAGCATACTCCTGGAAAAGCCCATGGCTTGGACATTTTCATTCTTCACTGGGTTAAGAACTGGCTGGACAGCCAAGCCAAGAGTCTGGTGATGAACAGTGTTGCATCCAGCTGGGGGCCACTCACTGATGGTATCCCCCAGGGATCAGTGTTGGGCTCCATCCTGTGTAATGTCTTTATTGATGATCTGGATGAGGGGATTAAGTAAATTTGCAGATGACACCAAGTCCTGGAGTGCAGGAGGGCTCTGCAGAGGGGCCTGGACCAGCTGTATAGATGGGTCAAATCAAACAATATGAGGTTTAGCGAGACCATGTGCCAGCTCTTGCACTTTGGTCACAACAACCCTGTGCAGCACAACAGGCTGGGCATAGAGTGGCTGGACAGTGGCCAGGAAGAAAGGGACCTAGGGGTACTGATTGACAACAGGCTGAACATGAGCCAGCAGTGTGCCTTAGTGGCCAAGAAGGCCAATGGCATCCTGGCCTGTATCAGGAATAGTGTGGCCAGCAGGATCAGGGAGGTCATTCTTCCCCTGTACTCTGAACTGGTGAGGCCACACCTTGAGTGCTGTGTCCAGCTCTGGGTCCCCCAAGGGAAGGATGCTGAGATGCCTGAACACATCCAGAGAAGGGCAAAAAGGCTGGTGAAGGGTCTGGGATAGCAGGCCTATAAGGAGTGGCTGGGAGCTGGGCTTCTTTAGCCTGGAGAAAAGGAGGCTCAGGGGTGACCTTATCGCTCTCTACAACTGCCTGACAGGAGCATGTAGCCAGGTGGAGGTCAATCTTTTCTCCCAAGCAACCAGTGACAGGATAAGAGGACACAGTCTTAAGCTGCATCAGGGGAGGTTTAGGCAGGGCATTAAGAAAACATTCTTCTCAGAGTGATTGGATGGTGGAATGGGCTGCCCGGGAAGGTGGTGGTGTCATTGTCCCTGGAGGTATTTATAAAGACTGGATGTGGCATATGTTCTAGTTGACAGCATGGTGTTGGTCATAGGTTGGACTCAAATGATCCCGAATTTCTTTTCCAACCTAATTAATTCAGTGATTCTGTGAAATAAATGGGAGGACCTGGAAGTCCTGATCAGGCATGTCATTTTTTGCTGTCTGGAAATTCTTGAAACCTTAGATGAGAATCTCTTCATAGACAGCCAGTATCAGTCTATTACTTTTCTTAACATGGGATACGCGTAGGGGATGTTCTCATTTGTCTTTTTAAGGTTTTCTCACTATTTTTTACTAAAATATTAGAAGACTAAACATAGCATAACCTCAAATTGGGATACTGTTATAAAAATAGTCTGTTTTATAATGACAAAAGCATTCCAATTCTATATACTCCTAATGATAAGAATTATTTGAGTTGGAAGGAACTTTCTAAAGATCATAATGTCCAACCCCCTGTTGGGGGGTCAGAGACATCTCTCACTGCACCAAGTTGATCAAAGCCCCATCCAAACCTACTGTGAATATTTCCAGGGATGACACATGGGCTATAGGCCATGGGGCATCTACAACTGCTCTGGACAGCTTCTTCCGAGGTTTGTCACCTTTATTGCACACAATTTCTTCCTTATGCCCAATCTAAATCTATCTTCTTTCAGTTTAAAACCATTACCCCTTGTTCTGTCACTACAGACCCTGGTATAAACATTTTTCCCATCATTCTTATAAGCCCTTTTTAAATATTGAAAGACCAAAGTAATTTTTAAGTATTGAAAGACTGCAATAAAGTCTTCCCAACCCTTCTCTTTTCCAGGCTGGACCTAGAAAGAACCTAAAACAGTCTGGCCTGTGCAATAGATTGGTTTGAATGATAGGGGTTTTTATTTTTGTTTTGTTTTCTGGGGTTTTGTTTTGTTTTGTTTAAATGTTGGTAACAGTTTGACAAAATACTGTGAACATCCCCATTCTTTATTCCTTCAGGGATTAAATATAGTAGTCAATAAGTAACAGCTTAAAGCAATAAATCTCCTGAAAGTAGGTGAAGTAATATACCCACTCTCTAGAAGGAATTGGAAATTCTTAGATTTCCTATGCTCAGTGGTAGTCAAGTTCAGATTTTTTTATCATCACAGGCAAAGATTTACAGTAAGTCTCACCTCATGGTGAGACTCATGCTACTAAATGCAAATTCCATACTATGGCACTTCCTTTCATTTGTTTTTAGCAGCAAATCTGAGCAAAAAGTAAAGGTAACATCACTTCTGGCAAAGAAAGGTGGCTGCACGTCTCAGATGTAACCTGCTATTTGTTACTAAGCACATGAAACTGAATTGGTTCTGTTTGCCTGACAATGTGAGACGGTCCAAGTGTTATGTATTTCTGAATTCCACACTTTGAATTTGTCAAGCATACAAAATACAAGTAAATATTTTTTTACAAGACACAGCTATATAGGTGTATATATATAATGTTGAAATTCTCTAATCTAAGAAGCTGTTTCAGTTCAGTCTAAAACAAATGTGATAATAAAATAAGGTTGAAAGTTACGTGGAGAAATGATTACTGTTTTGAAGAATTAAACACTTGAAAGGAATTGCTGTTCCCTTCTTTCAACTGCATGCATAAGAATTCAAAAGGCACAAACCTTATATTTAATAGTTTAAATATTTTTTTCACTTCTTATTAACCTTAACAGAAAGAAAATAAGAAAATAAGGACAGAATTTAACAAAATAATGTTTCTGCAAAATTTTCCTAAAACTAAGACACTATTGAAAACATTGGTTCTAGAGCTGTCATTTCTGAGGAGAAGCTTCATTTATGTGATGTTTGGAATCTATTTGAAGTGATTCTGGTATGATCTGAAGTGCTGCAGATGCAGTACGTGCTTCAGTAAATAAGATGCAAAACACTGATTAAGATTGTTTCAGTCATTTAAATTCTTTTTCTATATTGATTTTCAATGTGTTATAATCCCTTTTGTAATTTATGATGAGACATTTTTCAATCATCTCCTTTTCTGAGGTCACAGAAAATTTGGCAAGGAAATGTCTCGATATTTAGTTTCTGTTAACAGAAATCTACTTTGAAGAGGTCACATAAATCCATGAGGTGTAGGAGATCACTGATTTATTTTATTTCATGTAATGAAAACACATCTGTGGAAACAGCAAATTAAGTCATGATGAGGCCAAGCACCCTGAGGAGTCAGAGAGAAGGATGGTTATTAAGCAAGGAGCAGTTAGGAAGCAATCATGCTGCCCTCTCTTTCTGTCCGCATGAGGCATTTCAGCCTGGCTCTGGAGCAGCCACCTCATCCCAGTGGCTGAAGTAACCACCAGCACACTGATGCCACTTCTGTTTAAAAACCAAGATCAGGTTCACAGGTGAATCTTTTCAGTGCAGACTGGCACACTTATATAGAATCTTAAATTTACATCTTTTCTTCATGTGCTGCTCTTAGATATCCACTGACAAAATAGCTTTTAGCTTCTGAACCATACTACTTAAGAATGACAGAGCTACTGATTGTGCCATATGTAGGTCTGATCTGATCCTGATAACATTGAAATCAACAACAGTTTGGCAATTTAATTTCAGTGGGAAGATCAGATTGATTAAGCAATGGATATTAATAAAAACAGACTGTTCTTAGTAGAGTTTAAAATAAGGCAAGTATTCTGTGTCAGTGACAAATTCTGAGGAAACCTAAGTACTTGAGTGAGCACTCTATACTTTAAAGTCCTGTATTTGTTAAGGTACAAGGAGAAGTTTTTTGTTTGTTCATTGGAACAAAAGAGTACAGAAATAATTCTGCAGTTGAAAAAGAGTCAACTAGATAGAGACATGCTTTATTCCCACATTAAATTCATAGGAACTTGGTCTGGGAGTAGGGGAACACGTAGAGAGGGTAAAAGATGAAGTGAATATGCAGTATTTTATTAGGAGGAAAGATCTAGAAAGCAATCCTTTCATTTATAAATTAATATATTGCTTTCTAATGCATGAAGAAAGTTATGACTGAAAAGACTATCCCTTTTATAGACAGGCATCCTTTGAATTACCTTAATTATACTCAGGCTCTTGATCCCAATATATGATCCTTTCCACCTCAGGCAGCCAAGCTTACAATTTTATTTCCAAATATTATCCAAGATAAAAGATCATAAATTAATTCAGGGATATGTTGAGGTTCCCTGGCATACACTGTCTGTCTAATCATCTTCCAACAGAGGCAAACAGTTCATAACTCTGGTTTTCCTGGATACTTAAGTACAGAAAGAGCTGTCTTGCCAAAGCTTTGCAGTGTAGATAGGTTATACCAGGAAATATGGTTAAGGCATACTTAGAAAAAGACCAGTTAGCTCACAGCAGACAGGTAAATGTTGCCTTTGCAGGACAAATTTATATCTTCAAAATAAGTAGAAAGTATATTACTTAGTTTGTCAGGTGTTTCAATTATATTTCGTGGAAAGCAGCATTAGCCTTGATATTTTGGAGCATTTATTTGCTAAATTTAGCTTTGTGAAAGTTAATCTTACAATATGTATTTTGTTGCATCTCCCTTTTTAAATTTAAAATGCAACAGAAAGCTCCACAGTGGACCTTACTTTTTTCTCTCAATCCCAGACATCAAATTCCTAAAGCATATAAACACTGGCTTATTTTTAATGCAGAACTTGAATCTTTTACTCATCTCACACATACATGCTGATACATAGGACTTTGAAGCCAAAAGATTATATTTATCTGAGCTGGATCCTCATGAGTTTCAAAGAAACTTGCTTTAGGCCAGTGAATTTGTATTGACTTCACCAGCTGATCATCTGGTCTGTAACTGGAGACTGTTACACTTATAAATAATAAAAACCATTCAAAAGAGACCCTACAGACCTGATTTTTCTATAACATTTTAAAGTAGGACAAGTATGGCTGAAGTTAATGGGGTGAACACTGCTGTACAAATGATGGCAGGAGATTACAGGAACATGAACTGTTATTTCCCTTCATTTGACCCATCTTCTTCCATTTCATCAGGCACTACAGGAAAGAGACACAGGAGCTGGTAACGCTGATGTGTCATGCCAGCAATCTGGAGGGCTGCCTAAGCTGGCTAAGGTTTAATGTCATCTGCAGCTCTTAAGGATGCACTTCCACAGCAGGAAGACAGGGCATTGCTATTTGAGAGTGAAGAAATTAGCAACAAAATTGCTAAGATTGGAGTTATTATGTCTGGAAATGTGTGTGTAGGCACTAAAACCAAAATATAAAACAAAGGTTAAAAGGGTGACAAGGTTAAAACCCCTATATTGAAAACATAAGACATTGTTTCTAAAACACTATTCCTAGCAGTAAAAATAACAAATGTATTATGTCAAGACTAAAAGTATTGAAGTTGGAAAAATCAAAGCCCAGCTGACTGTCAGCAAAGATCCTTTGTTGTAATACAATGAAGATGGCTGAAAGATTGCATTTTATCACATATACCAGCTCTTTTCCTGTTAATTGCTCAGGAGAACAAACTGCAAATATATATTTCGAGGACATATGCAATAACAAAAAAGAAACAACAAAAAAACCTAACAAGCCCGCCCCTCCACCAAAAAAAAAAAAAAAAAAAAAAGTGGCCTAAGATCTATGGAGTCTGAAGAAAGCACGATTTTGAGCTAAATTGCAATCCTAACATCTGATAACTACTAAAGGTTGTAGAGTTTGTCATTGCCAGTCAAGAGGACCCAGAGCTGTTGTGAGGACTCCACTGCCAAATCTCTTCTCCTGTGCAGCACAGAAGTGATCCAGGCCAGGTCAGCTGGATACACATCTTGTTGGCAAAAATCTTAACAAATTCAATGCTATTTAAGATGTTTTTACCATGGTCCTAATGGTAGAACATTGAAGTCAATAGGAAGTTAATATTTATTTTCTTTAGTTAAAAAAAAAAAAAAAGACATTGATTTTATACTTCAATTTTGGCCTAGAAAGGGAACATCCACATTAATGTTTCAGGGCAGATCAGGAACATGCTTTTGAAGTAAATCCTCTAAAGTATTCATATATTTCTTTCATATTGCAAAGTACTGTCAGAGTGCAAAAACCTGATAGAGAAGTTGAACGAGAAGATGCTCTCAGAGCTCACTGTTACTCACTGACTGTTCTCCACCTGCTAATGGGCACTTCTCAAAGGAACAAACTACAGCTGGTTCCAAGTAAAAATCATTTCTACTACAGTCACTGAGTTACAGGACGAGCTGTAACTATCCCTATAGTTAACATTGCTGCCTGGACAGCCCTTCCTTTCTCTGATGGGGCAGAGAACATCAAGATGTGTTCTGGTTTCTCCTGTGACTGCTTTGCCCTCAGCTTCCTGCTTGTGCACGAGTAAGAATTTTGCACCTCTTGTTTTCTCCATGCTGAATCCTGTAATGATCCTTGTCAGTCAGTTATTTTTGGCTTTTGTTTTTTTAATTTTTTAAAATATTTTTTGTGCCCTTCTCAGTCTTTCCTACAGTAAAAACCCTGCAGCATTAACGGCCTGGTTCTATAAATCCTTACTCTGCCAAAATCTCCCCAGCTTTCCGATGGGGGTGGGAGGTGAGCAAGGACCACCCTAATGAGGGAGCCCCTGCAAAACCCACTTGCAGGGCTAAGCCAAGCTCCCCCTGCTCAAAGCTTGGGCCAAGGCTCAAGATCAACAGGCTTTTAAACTTATGCCACAACACACAGGCTTTAAACCACATGATGTTTTCCTGCATTAACAGCAGGTTCCATGATTGCAAACTGTAGGGAATGCTGGGACAGGCAACTCAGAGCATCTTGCCTCCTCTTCTATGTTTACCTGGAAGTGTGTAAAGACTTTTGTCAATTTTTCTGTCTTCCTGTAGGTAAAAATATAAATTCACAAGTCTTCCAGAAAGGTAGGTAGTACTCATCACTATAATTTTTTCCAATAAAAAACGAGGTCTTTTCAACACTTCTGAAAATTTACTTTACTTATTGAAAATATGACTCTCTATCAGGAAATAGATAATTATATATATATACTATAATAGAATAATATTATTAATAATTTACATATTAATAAAAATATATTAGTAATTTAATAATATATATAATATATATTATAATGTTATTATATTATTAATTATATATAATTATATATAGATAATAATAGACAATTTTATTATTAATTTTTAAACTGATTTTGCTCACATTTTTTCACTGGTATTTTGGCAGCTTTTTAAAAATTTTCATTTACTGAAAACAAATCTAGAGTGTGATGAAGACTTTCTTGTATTTAGCAAAGTTCTGTTTTCCCTGTTGTATTCAGGTGAACCAGTGGAAGAGTTACCAACGTTTGAATACAAAATACTTACTGGTCTACCTTAGGAAAAGCATATAATCACCTGCTAATCGTAACTCTTGAGGAGGAAACCTTTCCTTTGAATGTAGTCAGAAAAATCAACTTTATATACTTGTATTAATATCCCAAAGAGGCCTGCTCTTGTGTGTCTTTTGAGCATCCTGTCTAGCTTAGTGACAGAAACACATTTATCTTGTCAGTACTGCCGATCAATGTAGTTGCAGATGGACGAGCTGTGCTCTGCTTTATCTTGTCTATCATCAGCAGAATTTTCAGATTAATTCCCACACAAGAGTCTTTTCTCTCAGAGTTGATGTCTCAAACAGAAGTAGGGATGAAAAAAAAAAACAACACAACTTTATTTTGAGATCTTGGCTCTTGATCTGGAAACTTTGTTTGAAAAAATCATTCCTGGGCTAGGAAAAGGACTGAATGAGCTGTGTTTGTAGCTAAAGAATCAAAAGGGGCTGCACAAGGAAGAACAGGGGCTGTATCTCATTCAGTTCTGTCTACAATGAGAGAACATGAAGATGTACAGTTAAGATAATTTTTCAGTGTCTTGATTCAACTGGGAAAAATGGCAGGGATTATATGTTGAGAAGTTTGTTTTTCATAGGAATAAATGAATGTTTTCCAAATATTTTTTAGGGCATAGTTAATTAACTAACTTAAATACCTTTGGTACCCAGTGACCTTGGCCATATCCTTCTGTCTGAATTTTGTTAGATTTCTGCTAAGTCCAGCTTCCCAGTTGTCACCAGAAAAACATGGATTGGCAGTGCATGTGATCCACTGTATGTGCACCTCTGTGAGCTATCAGTGGTGTAATGCAGTTTGCTTCTTTACAGGAAAAAGTTTAGACTTGTTGTTTTTTGGTAGGTTGGGTTGGGTTTTTTTTTGCTCTATTACAATGCAATGACATAGCAATAGAAGAAGCATGAAGAACAGTGCTTTATGTCCTTAAAAAAAAGGAATCTTAATATATTAGGAATCTAGGAATATATGGTTTTATGGCTAGCCAGAAACTTCTGTATTAAATAAGCTGCAGTCATTAGCTCATTAAAAATAGAAATGATGCATCAGGTTCCAGTATTTCTAACAGAATTCAAGGGTGGAATTTTCCAAATGATTATTCCTCAGGTTTACTCAATGTACCTTAATCTGCAAGTAGCTGCTGATTTTTCATGATAAAATGTCCTTTACATTTACGATTGACAACATGGTCTATTGTCAAGTACAAATTATTCTTTGACTCATTGATATTGTAATTGTGAAAGACAATTGGAGTAATGTTGTTGCTATCTTGACTTTGGAGGGTCATAAGTGGGTAATATGAGTGTGCCAAGTGAATGAGTAGTGAAACAGCTGCACTCCTGAAGAGACAATAATCCTTTCTGCTTTGTATACATTCCACATAACACACTACTGAAAATTTAACTGTGACTTTATAAAAAAAATTAAAGTTACTTGAGCAAATGGATTAACTTCTGCAAAAAAAAAAAAAAAAAAAAAAAAAAGAATGACTTGGGTATCTAAATTAAAATATTTGCTCAAAGATTGCTTATAAGTGAATGAAGCCAAAAAGATGCAGAAGAAAGGGTTGATAAAGGGAGGTCTTTGTGTAGTAAGTCAGGTGTTAATTTGCAGAGCAGAAGAATTTGTGTCTTCCTGCTCTAATTTGTTACTGTGGTGAAGTGAAGGGTAACATCTTATAGTCTATTGCTTGCCAGGTTCTGTATGGACTCTGCTGCCATGCTGTGCTTTTGGAAAAGGAGATGTACTCAAGATGGAGCCTGTTTGTGTAACAATAAGAGAGGTAGCAGCAAAGTAGTTGCCTTTGTAATAATACAACTTTTAGCTCTCCCTAGCCAGACATTGCTTAGGGATTGACTTCCCATGTGTGTTCTCGAAAACACTTTTATTTTTTTTTTTTTTGCAGGTTATGGGTGAAAGTGTTTTCTGTTTTGTAATAAGACTGAAAAGGGGGTGATTAACTGTACTGGTTCAGTTGTCTTCTTTATCATGAGATGGTGAAAAGGGCACTATGGAGGAGAAAAAAAGATCTTTAATTCTGTTTCTCAGTAAAATATTATTATTGATGTAGAAGTCATAGGCTGCTTTTAAAAATCCAAATGAACAAATGAGAGACAGAAAATGAAGAGAATAAGTTAAAGCCTGAAGAAAAAGAAATCCCTATGAAAATTAGTAGATTAAATAGTAGATGAGAATGCAACAATGTTTAAGACTTCCTAAACTCTCACCTGAGTCAAATATCTTGTCTCAACAGAGCTGAGGGTTTGGATGAACAGAGCCAGTATAATACGAGTTAACATTTTCAGCTGAACAAATCAAGTGAGTCTTAAATGAAGTAAGCTTAAATGCTTTCACCTCAGATGGCAATATGCAAATCCCACGAAGTATTTTCTGTTCAGGATCTGGATAGTGTCTCTGGAGTTCCAAGAATTGCATTGTGTCTGCAGACACAGAATTGTATCCCCGCTTACCTGCATGACTGGCACTCTATAACAGAAGAACATGAAAAAGTAGTATTTTGCATTTTTGAAAAAGCAATAGTAGATTTCAATGTAAATTAACAAATAAACCAACTCAAATACACCTAATCATTCCTTACTCAGAAGAAAAGCAGGACAGTTTACTTTGCAAAATACTGCATGTTTCTCTTTGAAAGAGAAATTAATTCCAGTTTCAATTCTGAGATGTTATTTATATAATACCCTCCTGCCTCCAAATATATTTCTAACCAGAACAAAACCACAATTCAACTAAGTTTGTCAGAATATAATTGAGGCTGTCAATATGTACTATATTATTTTCTGCATCTTGGGTTCTGTTTTTTATGCTGAGTAGGCCAGAGCTGCATAGATATTTGAGAGTTTTTTCTTTAAATCAATGTGTTTAATATAACAAACTAAACTATATGATATCCATTTTAATTCTTGTAAAATAGAATTTTATGTATTCAATAACGGGAATTTTCATATATTTAAAAATCTTAATTCTACAGTTCTGCCTGTCTGTAAATTCAAGAATTTGAGTGCTCATTTCAGGGTCCAAGGTGTTCAGTGTACCTCTGCCATCTCTGGAGTTTAACTTAAGAGCTTCCAGCAAACAAACCATGATGTGTAAAACATGAGTGCAAATTCATGCTTGCCCTAAGGATGCACTTGAGCATTCTATTTAATCAAAATCTATTTCATAATATACTTCATATTTTGTAAAATATTATTTTGAAAGGAAGAAATGAAAATGTTGAAAACTTTAAATTTTTTCATACCCAATGTTTAGGTTTTTATTTTAAATTTATTTTTCAATTTGTAATACATATTTTTATATAAAAATCCGTACAGCAGAATTCATGTACGAAGAAAGTAAGAGTGCAACAGTAGAAGTTCACGAAGACTTTAGGTCAAACTGAACTACAGTGAAATTTTTTTTTCTGTTCCTTTCCCTGCAATGCAAGTTCAGTATAAAATTTGATATTCTTAAAAAATTGTTCTAGTGAGAAATTTATTTTAAAAGATCATTTTTTTTTAAAGGAAAATGATTTAATTTAAACAGGATCCATTTTACCTGACAGTTTCCAGCCAGAGGTGTGATACCTAGTGTTAGGTAGTCATTGGTATTGCCTCCAGAGTCCATGAAAAAAGATGACATTCCTCAGATGATTAATCTCTATCCTTGGGTCTCCTTTTTGTACAATTTATCAAAAATTCATGTATTTTAATGTATGAGAAAAATCATAAGAACTGTTAAAAAGTAATCTGCAAATTTTAAATGCATAAACTGTAAATGCAAATTTATTGTCCACATCAATATCCTTATCCTAAAGTATATTAAAAAAATCAAGTAACAGAGCTAAGTAGCAATTATTATCAAGGTGTAGGATTAGCTTGCAATTTATTCCTGCATGTTCTGTACCTATCTATTGTAGTGACTTGGTTTTGAACATCAATATGGAAAATTGAAATTTTTCCATTATATTATAGTGCAAGGAGAATTGGTTCTGAATTCTACTCAAAATTAGCGTTGGTTTTCTAATTGCTGTACACATAAGGACTCAATTACTGTGCTTCAGTCCACATGTGTAAAATATCTATAACCAGTATTTCAGGGTGAAACTCTAACAAGCCTATAGGGATATCAGTATTGTGCTGGTTCCTCATCAGTTTGGGGATCTGTTTTCTCTAATCAGTTTTAAACATAGAAACAGATACTGCTGAGTTATTTCTGCAAATAACCATAAGTGCCTCAGTCTGAAAATAGCATTTCTTAACAAATCTATATTTCTAAATTGATATTTATCAATCTTCTCTCTCCTATTTGTTCATTTCAACAGTCATTAAAAAAAAAGACAAAATATCTTGGTGAATTTTAAGAAAGGAGATTATAAGCCCAAATATTTTTTTATTCTCTCACTTGTCTCATAATCCCATTGAACCAAAATGAATTCTAGAACTTCAAGTCCATCTAAAATGTACTATTCATTTCTTCAGGTCACTATTCACACATAGGATTCTGAAACACTGCCAGTGACTATGTAGCCAAGCATTTAAATTTTTCCTCAAGTTGTTTTGGAAGTCCCTATGATATGGTGATATATACTCGGATATTACAACGTTGGATACGAATCATTGGAAGAGTGTATTATTCCATTCTCTGGCAATTTTGTACCCAAAGCAATTCTACAAGGAAATTGAACATAGTTTCTCAGCTAATTCTATCAAATTGGGAATTTTTTATTATACCCAACAGTGATCACTGGTTGCAATGCTTTCTATTAAACAAATAATATTCTAAGTTAAAAATGCTAATAAGTCTGGTTAACAGCAAAAACAGAGCTAAATTGTGAGCATTAGAATTACAGATGCTCTCATTTGCACATAATCTTTGCAATACTAACCACACTAAGTTCCACACTAAACAAATCTTTCAAGAAATGACTTTACAGACTGACACCAAGACAGTGTTTACCCCAGTGCAGATGAAGGCAAAAGGACACTGGTCTGAAAAACAGGAGCCAAAGTGTTCTTTTTCATCATTGTAGGGGGAATATAATCTACCAAATAAAACAGCTTGTGGACATATGGAACATTACAAATAATTTGCAATAAGTATATCATAAAGTAAATTCTTCATTCAAAAATATACTTTTTTTTTTTTGTTTGAATACTGGATGGTATTTCAATAATGTGATGGATCATAATGGAGTAAAATGAAAATCAACAGCCTATATAGTTGAAATGAATTCTGCTTGAACAATAGATAAAATTTGGATAATATTATTTTTGATCTTGATTTGGAATAAAGTAAAATGAATTCTTAGGCAGTAGGAAAGTATTTTCTCCCCACTTGTACTGAAAAATTAATGGTCTGTTAGAAAAAGTGCTGCTTGAAACCTACAGCTTTAGCAAGGACAGTGCTGGTTTGATGTAAAATTGGGCAACTCTACCCTGGCATTACAGCTACTGATAATGCTCAGAATGGAAGCCTTGGTCAGTAATTGGTGCAACAAAGATGTGAGAAGGGAAGAGAGTGGGAAAACGATTTCTTGACTGCTACCTCCTATGACACATACTTTCCTGCTGCATGAGGAGGTTGTTTTCCACCTATGAACATCCAGTATTGTTTTGGTCTCTTTTGTCCAAAGGTAATTTTGAATTACCCATTAATGATGAGAGGGAAGTGAGCTCTAATCTGTATTTCCAAATTCTGCTGATCCTACAGCTAAAGTATCTGAACCAAGTTTCTGCAGCTTGGAGTAACACTGATAAAGTTAATGGTCACTTAGGCAAAATAGAGCACTGATTGCAGAAATGTGTTTCAAAGAAATATGTGTCTCCATGAAATCAAGCCACATGTTAAGAAACTTGAAGTTCACTTTGTAAACAAGTGTAATAACAATGAAGAGACCCAGACATTCTGGTTTATATTCAGTTATTGACAAGGAGTGATTGCTAATGTGTGAGGTATTGCTGAGTCTTCCAGCTGTTATTTGAATTTCTGGCCCTTTGAGATAAAAAAAAACACTGGAGAAATAAAATACTCCTACGTTTCCTGATTAATGCATGTTGATCTTTCTTTAGAATGTGCTAAAAATTCAGAGATGGTACATTCAAGCCAGGAATTCATTGACACTAATTTTTCCATGACATGTATCCAGTTTGATTTGAAATCAACCAAATTGAAATCCACTAGGTTAATGAAAAGGAGAAAAAGCATTATTTCAACAGAGTTCTCCAATTATAAGATATAGTGGCATTAAGTATTGGGGAAAAAATCTTGTATTTCAGGAAAAATAAAATTAATGGCGGTTTCCTTTTTTTTACCTTCTGGGAACTTTTATTATGGTTTCCTTCTGCTTTCTCTCTCAAAATCCTTTTTTTTCCTTTCAGCAAAATATCTAGCTATCATGTTGTATATGTGATAAATAAATTTGAACTTTTCTCAGAGCAAGGATTAGAGATGAAAAATACATTTATCAATTGGTTCTCAATAATTTTGCTCCAGTTTCAAATGGACAGTTTAGTATACCATCTTTTCAAAAGTTTTCCTTCATGCAGTGCAGGCTCAGATGATGCAGCAGCATTGCAGCTACATTCTGTCTGCCCAGTTCTCTTTGCCTTTTCATTATTTGTTGACTCTGTCTTGAAATTATCTTTTGCTATCTCTGTTTAATATGATTTTTAAATTATATTCTACTTGGTCTGTTTCTCATCCTCCTTTCACCTTTGTTGATATTTATCTGTCTTCCTTATATTAATATTTTTTTTTAATTTATTAATATTTCTGTCATAAGTTTTTTAAAGATAATTTGAAACTTTAGGTATTTGCTTCCACTTTTCCCTATTTTTTAATTCCAAGAAGTCTTAGGGAAATTTGCTATCTGGTCTTACTGTTATTTATTTTGGTTTTTTTCTGCTCTCTTCTTGATGTTTACCAAAGTACACATTGGTTCCTGCGTTACTAGTCCTTGCTATAAATTTATAAAACAAAATGACTGCATAAGATTTAAATACATGCATTTGTCAAAGACCACAGAACAGAACTTTGCTCTTTATAAGCTTTGTTTAAAGCAAAAAAAGAGGTTGTTTTTTTAGTAGTGACATAATGAAAAGAAATAGTGCATAAACAAGGGAAACTTCTTCATTATTCTTCTTTATTACTATGTTGCATATTGTGTTTTATATTGCCCTTAATATTACCCTTCTGATAAAGAAGAAAAAGGAATACTGGCACATAAAGTACTGTTATTTTCCTTTTGCCAAATCATAATGTGCTTCAAAGCACATTTCCTTTTTTTTTTTTTTTTTTTTTAAAATCCCTCTGGTATAGTTGTATAGTTCGAGTTGTCTGTTATGTGGACTTCTGTCTCTTTTCTGGACATAAACAAATACATCTTCTGTTCAAAAGTCAAATTTTGAAGTTCGTCTTGCTGACCCATGTATAAAGCCTTTTATCCTGGTAGTCTCTGGTCTTGTCTGATGGTTATTTCCTTCCATGATTTAAAAGCTTTTCTTTTATATACCAGAATTTTGGCTCTTTAATAAGACGAGAATTGCTGCAGTAGCAGCATGACTTTTGATGCTGCTTTCTGAATTCCTTTCAACTTATCTACACACTCCTAAGAAGCCTGCTTACAGTACTTTAGGTGCAAATTGTTATTCAGACCTCAAAGAGCGACCTTTTTATGTCCTTGTCATGCTATAGAATCATAGGACCATAGAGCCATAAAATTATTAAGGTTGGAAAAGACCTCCAATATCATCAAGTCCTACCCTTGACATCACTACCTTGTCAACTAAACTACACACGGTGTCATGATCAGTCATTTCTTGAACAGGGATGGTGACCCCACCGCTCCCCTGCTCAGTCCCTGTCAATGTTTGGGAGCTCTTTTCATGAAGAAATTCTTCCTGTTGCCCAAAGCGAGCCTCCCCTGGCCCAGCTTGAGGCCATTTCCTGTTGTCCTGTTGCTGCTTTCCTGGGAGAAGAGACTGACCCTCACATGGCCACAGCCTTCTTTCAGGGAGTTGTAGGGAGTGATAAGGTCTCCCCTGAGCCTCCATTCCTCCAGGCTGAACACCTGCAGCTCCCTCAGCCCGTTCCTCATAGGACTTTACTCTCCAGACCCTTCACAAGCTCCTTTGTCTGTGGATACATGGCCTGGGAAAGTATGGACACAGAACTTTCCCATGGACTGCCTGACAAGTACAGGCTTTCTCATAAGCCTGGAGAAAAACAGAAGGGAAAGAATCTCAAACAAAGATGCACCTGCTATTATTTACAGAACGTGTACCATGAGAAATTGTATTGTTTATGGTAAGAACATCTTACAGGAGGTGTTGCTGGCCCTGACTAACTCAAGAACAAAACACACCCCATTGGCTGTGTTTTGTTCTTGAATTAGTGTCCTGAGTGTATTTAAGGAGTGTAGTGTTACAATAAATTGTCTCTTTCCTATCTTGAAAGATGACCATGTTGCTATGTGCTTTATTACTGCCGTTCCAAGGGTTAATCCCCTAACTAACAGCAACATTTGTCCTTCTCTGGGCTCTCTCCAACACCTCAGTGTCTTTCTTGTCATGAGGGGCTCAGAACTGGATGCAGGATTTGAGGTGTGGCCTCACCAGTGCTGAGTGACAATCACTTCTCTAGTCTTGATGGCCAGACTGTTGATACAAGCCAGGATGTCATTGGCCTTCTTGGCCATCTGTGCACATGCTGACTCATTGTCAGCCAGCTGGCTACCAACCAGCACCCCCACATCCTTTCCTACTGTGCAGTTCTCCCACCTGTAGTGCTGCATGGGTTTTTTTTGACCCAAGTGCAAGATCCAGCACCTGGACTTGTTGATCTTCATATCATTTGTTTCAGCCCATTGATCCAGTCTATCCCTCTGCACAGCCCTCCTACCCCACAGCAGATTTACACTCCTGCCCAACTTAATAAGGGTGATCTTCATCCTCTCATCCAGATCATGGATAAAGATAAAACAGGACTGGATCCAATAGTGGGCTCTGGGGAATACCATCAGTGATTGGACACCAACTGGATGTAATACCATTCACTACCACTCTCTGGGTCCAGCCATCCAGCCATTTTTAACCCATCTGTCCCTTCAAACAGTTCCCAAATCATATAGACTTTTCCTTGTTGCAAATTTGCTTTATAAACATACATCTAATTTACTGTTCATCATCATTCGAAGTCCTTTCATCAGTGTTTGTTTCTAGGTTGTTCTCCCATAGAATGTTATTTCATATTCTTTTTTTATTTGATGCTACCTAAAACCAACATGCAATGTGCTGCACTTCTTTCATCCACAAGTGCCGTGACTGAAATCTTCTAAATGTTTGCTTAGGGGTAAATTGTTGTAGATGTGTTAGCTCCACAGAGGAACAAGAATATGAGAGGCTTGCAAGATGATATTTATCTTATTACTCCACTCAGCCCAGGGAAAGGTGGGATATTTGCTGGTGCTCCATTTTGACTGCACACTTTGAGGTGGAAAGTTTTGGGAAGACACATCCAGCCTTTGTTATTCTATAGGCAGAGAACATAGGTGGATGAACAGAGGGCAATGTGCGGATCTGCAGGAAAAGAGGAGGGATATTGAATGCTCATCGCAGGAGACAAACTGTGACTGTCCCTTGTAATTTGTTACTAGATCTACTGCCTGAGTGAGGAGGCTGAAGAGGGTGTGTAACTATCTGTCTCTCTTCAAACTATAAAATTCTAGGCTTCTTCTAATGATTTTCTTACACTTCTTACACTATATATGTTTCTCTAAGCAATGGAATTAAATACATGGCTCCTAAAGATTAATCTTCTCTCTATTCTTTTTTTTATTATTACTGTTAGATTTGCTTTTTGTAATACTTTCTAATTCTCTATGCCTAAAACAATTGTTAGTGGTTCAGTAGGTTTGTTAGTAGAGTCCCTGAATCCCGGGAATCTGTGTTCAAAGTCATTTTTACCTACTAAATGTCCAAAGCTGTTTCATTCATTTCATGTAAAAGTAACACTTCTCTCTCCTAAATTAAGCCTTAGGAGGACATGTTCGTATTATTTATTTAATCCCACTCCTCATTTATTGATGAACTAAATTTCACTAATTTTTCTTTGTCCAGTTATCAGATCTTCAGATATCTTCCTTACTCTCTTGACCTTTACATTATAATATTTTTAAGTGCCTTGCATCTTACATACCTTATTTCCAAATATATTTATTTCAGCAAATATTTTTGGGATTAAAGCTTAAATAGTGTATTGGTGAATTTACTACTGCTATGGCCTTTGAACATTGGAAAGAGTTACTACTAACCATCTCAATTATGCCACTTTGTGCTTAGAAAATAGAGCATTTTATATTGGTATATTGGTTTCTTCAGGGAGAACACTGCTTAGTTTGTTAAATCGAAGCAGCTTGTGGTCAAAAAGTATTGAATGTCACTATTTCTCACAATTTCTACTAGCTCCTTCTTGAGCAAGCTGGTTAAATCCTCTCCTTTCTGGATCATAAAATTACCCTCTGTGAAGATGCATGCTTGATTAGTTTTGTTTTTAACCAACAGCTGTATTGGTACTTAATGTCCCCCATGACAGGCATGGTTTTGGGAATCATTTTGGTATCATTTTGAGAAATGATCCAGGAATCTTTTTCTCTTTCAGTCTGTCTTAATTCTGCCTTGCAGTGTAGTTCCCCTTCATACCCCTTTTCAGGTAGTCTTGATCAAAGTACTTTGCTAACTTTTTAATGTATTTAAATTTTTTTTTGTTCATCAATTAAACTGCATAGATGTTCGTGTTGCAGTTAATTTTAATTAGCTTAAGACAGCTTGCCAGTGGAGGTGCGGTAATCTGCCTAATTTTCTATGTAGGAAAAGCACCAGGATATTGGATACTTTCCTATCTAAAAGAATGCAGGACCTCACATGTCCATATTCTCAATACAATTTGGTATTTTCATATAAATTATTTCAAGTAATGAGATTGTTAGCTGAGAGCTTCAGCAAAATATTTTGCCACTCTTTTATTCACCACTTCCCCCTTCCCCCAACATTTCTTTTAGTTCCAAAGTAGACATTATATACAGTGATTTTATCATGAAATCTTTTCAGTATTACATTGTCGAGTTTCAGATATGAACAAAAAAGCACTCAGTAATTTTTTTAATTGCTTGTATTAAAAGAACCTCTTTCACCTCAGCTGGGATAAAAATGTAGATATAGAAGGACGAGAAAATATACTCAAATGAAATCAATGGCTGTTCCGAAGATCCAACACTTCAGGGAACCAAGTCAGACAAAGAATGGGAGAACAGAAGGATTTCTGTCTTATTTTAAAGATAAGGAACTGAATAATAGAGAGATTAAGGTCAGAACAGAGGCTGTAGCAGGTCTGGGAACTAGTCCCAGCATACTTTCTTCATTACAAAACAATTCTTCATTCTGAAACATTTTGTTTATTCTTCAGTCACCTTCTATGGAGCTGAAAGAGGAGCAGAGCTTGGATCAAGCTTGAGATTCAGAATCACCATAACTTTGCTGTTAGACTTAGAGACTAACTCCAGAAGAGGATCTCTGATGAAGTCTCTGGCTTCTCAGAAGTGCATTTCTTATCAGCTAGTGATCTGGAGATATAGGGATTTTGGTTCTATGTAGTTTAATTCACGTCACAGCACTTTTTGCTCATCTAATTCCAATTAATTTTAGTAGGTGTTAAATAAAGAAAAGCTACTTTTGATTTACATTTTGTTTACATTAATTTGCATTATTTGATAATTCAGTTTTCTCCATCTTGTCTAATTTGTGGAAGCAAACATATCTTTAGGGTGTTAATGTGCTATTCTTTTGGTATTAGTGGGAAGATGATGATCTAAAAAGGTCCTTCTTGTCACTGCTTATTTTTTAGCAACCTGTGGATTCCAAGATCTGCTCATTTACACCAAATAATTTTCAGATTTGTCCTGGTCTCCTGTCACAGGGGACATTCACTGTACCAGAAGCTATGTTTTGCAGTTTCCTAATGGCTCTAAAAAGGAACAGTAAATGTCAACAGGCAAAAAGGCCAAAAATCAGGGACAACTGATGTGCCCTATGATATCTTTTGGGGATTAGTCATAGCAGTTCTTGGTTCTTTCTTTCCACAGGCATTTTTACAATAACTGATATAAGAGCCAAAAGC
The DNA here is from genome assembly GCA_037013685.1 of Acridotheres tristis. Lineage (NCBI taxonomy): Eukaryota > Metazoa > Chordata > Aves > Passeriformes > Sturnidae > Acridotheres > Acridotheres tristis. The sequence continues at coordinate 25,349,388 of CM072886.1, forward strand.
AAGTTAAATGTTAAAGGTTCTTCTGCCTAGTCAACAAATGAGTGAAAATTGAAAAAAATAGCCATTGAATTAAAATCTTCAATACTTTTAAGAAGAAAGTCTTACTATTTACAGTTTTAATTATATCAAATTCTATGTCTCCCACAGCTTATACAAAGAAGCATGAACAACATTTAAAACGAGTCCCGGAAATGCATTTTGTTATCAAAATTAGTTTTGTTCTAAATTATGTATACTTTTTATAGAAATAGATAATGCTAGTTCAGTCATTTACACTTTCCCCCCCATATTAAAAGAAAACAGAACAAAGAGAATGTTCTGCAACATAATCACAATTGAATTATTTCATTAATAATAGCCTCATAGTTCATATATTGCTTATTTATCTTATCACTTAGTTTAGTACTTACATAGCTGCCCGCCTTCCATAGCATAATATTTATAACTTATTTAGGAAAATTGAAATATTTATTTGACCTTGTGTTGTTTTTTCAGTTCTGCCTACAGATGTTATTTGTGCAATAATTCCAGTTTATAGAGTTTAGCACTAGAAGAATTTTGAGTGTTTCAGATTCTTAGATGGGCATTATATCTGCTTAATGTGAAATCATTTTATAAACTGTACCACTGTGTCATCAGGTAGCAATTTTTCCTGTCATTGTCCTTTGCATTCTTAAGAAAAAAGCTTTTCTTTACCTGTGCTCATAACTATGGGAAGCTTCTCCATGAGATGATTTTTGCAGTAGTCTGCTTTGGTTGTTTTTAAATAACACTGAAAATTAGAGACCCTACTCTTCTAAGTGTTCCTTTGAGATGTACTTTCCCTTTTCTTATTATAAACTGGCATATACATAAACCAGAGATTGTCCTCTGAATTTGGTCACATTGAGCATGCCAATGCACCCTCTCCTCTGAGAACACCCTCTAAATCTGACTAAAAGAAGACCCTGAGTAATTTGTGAAGGAATCCATCCACTGAGTCATTGAATCACAGAATATTTTAAGTTAGAGAAGACATCTGGAATTTGTTTATGCTGGTCTCCTCAAAGCAGAACTGACCCTATAAAGAGCCCTTCAGTTCCTTATGTGGTAAATCCATTGGTCCAAGTGTTCAATCTTTCCGTCTTTCCCTGTGTTCCTTCCCCATCAAGAAACTGGGTTTCTCACCACTGCTTATATGAAATGTCACAGAATCAAAGAATTACAGAAAGGTTTTGCCTTACAGAATTAAAGACAGTAGCTGAACATGTTAAGAATAATTGGTGGCCGTGTATCTGATTTTTTTCTGGAGATATGAACCATGAAAGACAGACTCTGTCTTTGCATGTTTTATAGTGGGTACCAAGCACCTTTTGGGAGCAGGAGATTTCAAACTAATTGCTGCTTTATTGATAGCACAAATACTGTCATGGCAACTAATAGCACTTGCACAGACAAGCAAGCCTTTGTAGACACTCATGCAACAGAACAAGAAAAACTGAAAACAGTATTACCCAAGTTTCTGGCAGTGATCTATACTTACTAACAGTGAAGACTGACAAAAGCACTGTCAGTTTGATGTTCAAAATATTTACAACATTGGTGGATAAGGGCAGCTGACGTCATCTGCCTGGATTTGTACAAAGCATTTGACACTGTTCTGCATGATATCCTTGTCTCTAAAGTGGAGACACATGGATTTGATGGATGGGCCACTTGGTGGAAAAGGAATTGGATGGCTGCACTCAAGGAGTTCTGGTCAGTGGCTTGATGTCTGAGTGGAGACCAGTGAAGAGTGGTGCTCCTTTGGAGTTGGTATTGGGGATGTTGCTATTTAACATCTTCATGGGTGACACAGAGGGTGGGATTGAGTGCCCCTTCAGCAGCTTTGCTGAAGACACTGAGCTGTGTGGTGCCACTGACATGCTGGAAGTAAGGGATACTATCCAGAAGGACCTTCATAGGCTTGAGAGGTGGGTTAGTTCAAACCTCACAGAATTCGGCAAAACCAAGAACAAGTGCACCTTGGTCAAGGAAATCCTGAGTAAAAATAAAGACTGGGCAGAGAGTCGATTGAGAGCAGACCTGAGGAGAAGGACTTGTGACTGTTGGTTAACAAGAGGCTCAACATGACCCACCAGTGAACACCTGCAGCCCAGAAAGCCAAATGCGTCCTGGGCTGCATCAAAAGAAACGTCAAAAGGATGTCAAGAGAGAATATTCCACCCCTGCTATGTCAGTCACCTGAGACCCCACCTGGAGTACTGCATCCAGCTCTGGACCCCAGCAAAAACTACATGGACCTGGTGGAGTGAGTCCATAGGAGGGCCGCGAAGATGGTCAGAGGGCTGGAACACACCTCCTGTAAAGGCAGGCTGAGAGAGTTTGGTTTGTTCAGCCTGGAGAGAAGGCTCTAAGGAGACCACAGAGCACCCTTCCAGTACCTAAAAGCAGCTTACAAGAAAGCCCGGAAAAGGATTTTTTTTTACAATTGCACATAATGTAAAGATGAGGAGTAAAGGTCTCAAATACAATGAGGGTGTTTTTAGATTAGATATCAAGAAGAAATGTTTTATTATGAGTATGGTGATACACTGGAACATGCTGCCCAGAGAAGTTGTGAACGCCCCATTACTAGAAGTGTTCAAGACCAGGCTGGATGTTCCTTTAAGCAACCTGGTCTAATGAAAGTTGCTTTGTCTGTCTATCTGTTTTTCTATCTATCTATTATCTACCTGTCTATTTACCTACCTACCTATTTGGTGTGCTGATGTACTACCTGCATTACTGGCAAAATACCAAAAACTAATTCTGCTCAATAGATATAATTGCTATGTTTTTATTTTGCCCTAAAATTGAGTGTATAGCCTTTAAATAGGAAGTACGTTGCATAGTATGAGCATGCATTTAATTATATTCTGAGAAAGAGAGTATTTTCTTAGTATTGGATGTAAGTTATCTTTTAAAAACTCTTTTGGTTTGTATATTCTATAGATTACAGGAGATTGTGCACATGGTTCCTCCCACTTACATGCTTCCTATTTGTATTCTGGAGCTCAAAAACAACAGGATTGCTCATGGGGAGATAAGGATGAGATGTGATCAGTGATCAGCACAGGGTTTAGAGTATATGGCCTTCTACACAGCTTCACTTCAAGTTACAACTCTGTATCTTAAGGGCCTGCCATGGTGCGTGCCAGAGATGAAGGAGTGGTTTTGAGTAGGACAGTGCCTCTAATTTGCATGTATGCCCATCAACACATTTGTTTAGCACAGATTACAGTCTGTGAGCAGAATCCTTGCTCAGAAAACATAGGAAGAAGTAAAATGCATGTTTGAGGAGGGGTGGTTCAGATATGCCAAACAGTACATTAGTTTTGCTTCACCTAAATTCAATTAGAGACTCTGTATGAAGCTTTTAAACCTCATTGATTTTTTTACACTGAGTTAAGTATAGCTAAGTGCAATAGTCTCATTCTTCTGTCCTAAAGATGTGATCACACAATGCTTTGGTCATCCTCTTCCTGCTAGCATTCTGGATTTCTTGTAGCATGATTATTTCTTTAATATCATTCCTTTCCTATAGATGCACAATGGAAATAAATTTCTAGATTTCTAGGAACTAACATTCTTCTGTCTGACATAAGCCTTTTGAGAAGGAATGATGGAAGACTGAATATTGTCTTTTTTTCTATTTTTTTTTTTAAGAACAGATGATGAAATGAAACAACTGAGAATTTTACAGTTTGTAAATTGTAGCCCTCATATAAAACTGGAATGTTGCTGGCTGAAAGCAGATTTTCTGCTTTGACAATTCTGTTTTCACTCATACCAAATTTTTCCTTATCTTCCGCTCTGTGTATAAAAAACTTTCAGTGAGGTAATTTACCTTTTCTTCCCAGAGAGGACAGGATTTCTTCATATGTGTTCAAGTGTTAAAATCTCACCAGGGAAGAGAACATATCAACGTAAAATCTCCCAATTTTAAAATCAAATTTATGATTTTGAGGGAAAAGTTATGATTTGTGATTCTTTAAGATTGGCAGCATCAGAGAACTGGTTTTTAGCACATTCAAAGTGATAACTAGCAGAAAAGAAGATAATTTAATCTGTAGTATCTGCTATCCCTACCTGTAATATCCAGCGGTTGATACCTGCAGTTTCCATTAAAATATACAATTACAATTATTTTCCTTTTTATGTTCTTTACAATGCCCAACTATAAACTTGAACGAGTCATAAACCTCTCAGATTTACTGACAGTAAGATATGCTCTCTTCTTCCAGTGTCTTGTGATTATATGTTCAGTCACTCTTGTAAATTCCTTTTTCAGTGTGCTCTATAGTTTTGAATTTCCTCTTCATAACTTCCTGTTATTTACATTGGTTTGAGAGATTTAAATTTGAATATTGTGATAAAGTACTGGATTGCATTTTCAGTGAATGAATCATAGATCAGTAAGAAAGGACAGTGTGGCTCTGTGTGACTTTGTTAGTTTTCACATTCCGGAATCAGCCAAGGACCTGGCTTTTTCTCAAAACAGAGAATAGTTGCGTAATTCTTGTACACCCATATCTTCAAAAGGAAACCATGCTGAAAGCATCATACTACAGGTTCCAAGCATCAAACTAGTCTATGATGATCCCAGAATGATGCTTGATTTGTTGTTACAATACAGAATAAATGGTACAGAATAAACCCTGTTTTCCGTGGTCTTAAGCAATATAGAAAAGTAAAACACACCTTGAAGCAGGACATCATTTTCCCTCTTATGGTTTAATAGCAACGTTGTATTCAGTCTCCAGTGTCACACTTTCTAAAATCAAATAAGGCTGTGCACCAGTTCCTCGCTTCCTTAGACTAAATCAGAGAACTTGAAACTAGACTGTTTGAATTGTGTAATTTTATTTGGAATAACATATTTTCATTTTAAGGTAATCTTATTAACTAATAATTTCATGTTTGCCTCTTACTTGTACTCATTACTTAGCTTTTTCTGTGACATGTGGCCTTTACACATAGATTCTTCTTGATATTTTAAACAGAAATTTACTGTCTTGCTTCCAAAAATTACTATTCTTCTCTATTCAGTTAAACTGTTGTGAATTAGAAACAGCCAACAAACAAACCTACTGACTTAATCAAAATCAGTAGAATTAATCTTATAAAAGTGAGCTCAGAGGCATGCCCACTACTCTTTGTCAATTTAGACCTTTTTCTCATTATAAATCTTTTCATGAATAAAGATTTCTAGTTCAATTTTAATACAATTATTAATTGCTATTTGTGAGTTCTTGCAATGTCAGCCAACAGTTTGAAATTAATCTATTATTAGTAAATCATTCATTTTGAATATTTGTAGCTGATTATTCATTGTTTGCAGAGAGGAGTGGTAACCTGCCTCTCAAAGAGCCAACTGGCCCTTGTTTTGCTAAATTACTTCTATTTTTGGAACAGGGAGATGACAAAGCAACTACTTTAGCTCATGCATAAATACCTTTGCAAGTGTTTGAATTTACATGTTCAGTATTAAAAGCAAACCTCTCTACTAATCATACAGAATCACAGAATCATAGAGAATAGAATATATTAAATATATGCATGGCAAAATCACCATATACAGGTCCATAGATGCAGATAGATCATAAAAGAATAGTTATCCTTTTTTTTTTTGCATTAAACTGTGTAATTCAATAATAATTTTATTTCATATTTTGTCTCTACTACACTTTGATGTATTCATAATCCATTAAGAAGGGAATTGTTCATTACTTTTATTTGTGGAAGTAACACAACTAGCCTAGATCGAGTAGTGATTAGCACTGGAAGTTTTCCATATTTGTTAATGCAGGATGGGTATTTGGTACTGGTTTTCCAAAACACAGTAACACTTCATTTGTGGCAGCATGAAATTCTAACAGTCTTGAATGCTTGACTATGTAGCCCTGATAATGTTTTTTAATGTACATTGTTGCTGTGTAGCATTTTAGTCAATTTTCCCTTGAGCTAAGAAAATAATTGTACAGATACCATTCTATCAACATCCATTTTTTTCCATGTTGGCTGGAATATTTTTAACCATCCTATAGACGTGGTTGCTACTATTTTTTTTTTTTATTTCTTATTGGCTGCTTCTTACAAATAGCAGTTTGTTTAAACTGTGCTTTACAATATATGTAAAATGCCTAAAAAGTCAGATAAGTACGAAAAGAGTTTTTGAACTTCAATTTGTCCCTAGATATAAGAAGCATTTATCAATAAAGCATTAGTTTCCCTTTGAGAAGTTTTTTTACTTTGCAATGTCCATACTGCAACTCCAAAATTTTGTGTTGTAATTTTGATGTTTCACTTTAGAAAACTGTAATGAGGTAGTTTAAAAAAGAGATGAAATTATTAATAGATTTAAATGCAAAATTTTTCATCGCAATGTGAATTACTCTTATTAATAATATAGAGCATTTCTAAAATACAACTCTAACCCATTAACTGGAACAGCATTCAAATAAAGTAGATTCAGAAGTCTAAAGACTGTCATGATAGATATTTCAGATTTTTGGGGTCATTAATATGCTACCTTATTTTTGCTTCCATGTATATAAATATTAGAATGCAAAAATATGAAATAAATAGAAATGTTCCCTCAAGTAGGATAACAAAGAGAATTTTTGGGAGGTAAAGTTTATTTACAGGCTTCTGGTGCAAAGATAATGCCCTTTAGTTGTAAAGTCTGTTGATATTCTCAATGCAATTGCACTGTTATGCAGTGACAATTAAAGAAACGGAATTATATTTTATACTGCAACAGAAGTGAAATTTCATCAAATGATTAGGAAAAAAAAAATTTAAAAAGTTGAATCAAAATGCAATATATTTCATTTTAAAAATAAAATAAGTGTGATTGTTCTTTTTCAATGTTCAAATTGTGCTTTTACTTTCAAAGACCCCTGTGGTTTAAATAACCCAGTATGTGTATCCTAATAAAAATCCCATTAAATTAAATGGCCACTAGGCATATAGAGTGTCCTGTTGCAATTTCAAGAGACAGTTTGTTACACGACACCCTGCTATGTACCTTTTATTTTATCAAAATAAAAGAGAAAAAGGAAAGGTTGCAAAATGTGTTTATTTCTATGAAAAATATGTTTCCAGTGTACTAGAAAAAATTGATGTGTTGTGTGCTGCTTTTGTCGAGGGTTTGGGGTTTTTTTTGTAGAATGAAAGACTTGGCTTATTCCATGTCTGGTACATTTATAGCACAACCTACAATAAATATATATAATCAGCAGAATCGATCAGTAATTTTCATCCTCTGAACTATTACCTGTTTCTTTTGGAAGGTGGCAATTCAAGAAGTAATTCAGTTTATATTGTATTAGATTAAACTGCTTTAGAGCACATACTGTACTTGTTTGCCAGCAAACATTATTTCTGAAATAGGGTACTGTTTTTCTTGCAAATGTTCCTCTTTCTTTTCTTTCTTCTCTTTAAAAAACCCCAAACCAAACCAAAACAAAAACCATACCAAACAAAACCCCTAAACCTGTGGATGTATTGAATACTTGTGAAAACAAATTACAAATATCACACTGAGATGAATTTAGTACCTATGGTTCCCAGCAGATATTCCCCTCCATCCTGCCTTCTCAAGCAAGGCCTGTGATATTTTGTTGAAGTACAAAGCAAGAAATAGAATAGACTATCAAACTAATTTTTCTTTGTGAGATTTTATCAGAAGTTAATATTTCCAGAAGTGACTGAATCTCCTAGCTTGCTTTCCCATATCTCCTTCATACTCATGGAGATCACAGTGAAGGAATTTAAATTCCTTGAATTTCTCTCAAATGTTCTGGTCCAGACCTGTTTCATTGCTTTTTTACTGATCCATCACTTTACACCTGGCCAATTCCATTTAATAGTTGTTTCTGAAAAATATATAGGCTTTCCAGGACTCTGCTTACCCAATGTCTAGTCAGTCAATTCCTTCTTATGGCTTCTCTTAAAATGAATTGCCAGCATCCTCATTAGTACCTCTGTCATAGCAAAGCCTATGTTCAAATGATGTTTAATGACAATATAAGGATGTATATAAAAGACATGTTTATGAAATGTAAAATGTAAAATAGAATTGATTTTTTTTTCATATAAAGACATAGAACCTCAGTTCTTATTTTAGTCTGGTCTCTTTTATTGATATAAAATATGGAGGGAGTAAAATGTCTACAATAACAAAATATAACCTAGCTTTGACACAGTAAGGTGTAACTCTTCTCAGACCAATATATTTGTGTTATATATAAATGTCTGGAAAGAATTTTGCACTTGTCTTCTAAAGTTGGAAAAACTCTAAAGAACTGACAAATGTGAGAAATGTCTAGCTGTATCTTTCTGAAGAATATAGTCATTGTTGCAGATAGCTTTTCCTTTGCACCTTCTAGTTGAACATCTGTTAAGCTCTGCCATGCCTACCTGTGGTTGTGAAACCCCTCTGTTGACTATTTAACTTGGCTATGATGACTTTTTTTCTGAAAACATAATTGTCTTGACACTGTCCTCGTTCCTTTAACCATTTCCTTGGCGAGCTCAAACGACACTCTGTCCTCAAAAGTTTATAGCCCTAATGTTTAAAGTATTCTCATGAAATTGTTTGTCTGTACTACTATCCCAGTTTCCCTTGGTTTTTAACAGCCAAATGCTAAACCAACCCAATGTATTCATGCAGAAGGTTTCCTCTAAAAGACTTTAACAAAACAGCAGTGACAATAGCTAATTGCTGCAAGTATTTATTGTAGAACCGTTGCTTCTGCTTATATCATTTGCCCTCTTAGATTAAAACACCATCCTTGCATTGCCAATCTGTATCAATTGCTAAATGTACATGAAATGGTCTTCATATATTAAAAGAGCTTTATTGTCTACCATTGTCTTTCCAGTTTTGAATGGCTCCTTGAAGTTTAAAGGCCAGTAGATGCAACCCATCTTTGTATTAAAAGATTTTAATGAACAACAGGACAGGTAGTAACAACATCATACTTTTTCAAAGATTAAGTTTTATGGGAGAATGGGTAGATCTTAGCTGTCTTAACATTCCTATACACCGTTTGTGGGACAATTTCAGTCCACTAGATAAAGCACAAGGAATTTTCCTCTTAACCCAGAGTTGGCTGTGTGAAAAAGTTAATCTCTGAATTGAGACCTTAGAGGAAAATGAAATTACTTTGGCTGATATATAAAATTATGTCAGCAACAGTTGCCTTAAAAAATAAAAGCAAATAGTTTTCTTTTGAAAATCATTTATGTATACATAATAATTTTTTTCTGATCACATGTAATGATTCCATGTCAAGAAGTATTAAAAAAGCAGTGCAACAAAAGTGTAGAACTACTCAAATTTTCCATGGAAGTCTTTTAGATGGGGTTTCTAGCTGTTCCTGTGGCTTTGAGGAACAGACAAAGCATGTTAAAAGAATGAGAAGCAAAAATGTATTTCATTTTTTATTTAGCCATTTAACATAAATATTTAAATTATGTGTAGATTTTTCTCTATGTATTTAAATAATATTGTCTTCTTGCAGGCAACATTCTTGCCTCCTCCCTCGATGTAATTAACGTATAAGAGAAGTAACTGAGAGAAGGCAAAATTCAACCATCTGTATTTCACAGCATTGTCATTTTTCAGATGGAACTCACAGGTGTCTTCTGAACAATGATGAATTAGTAGGCACAATGTTTTTTTCCTACTCATTTGTTTGTTAACTACCTCTGTGATAATAATATATTTGCATATTTAATTTCCTCCATTGTAAATGAGCACCTTTGAACCACTTCCTAATTTTCATAGTATTCTTGTATTCTTCACTTTCATGCAGTCTATTTGCTTTTTATCCCAAAGGACATTTGAAAATATTATAATTCTATACATAGAACAGTTGTTTCCAAGTACAGTATTAGAAGAGTCAGAAGGGAGTTCTTAATATGAAGCAGACATTAAGAAACCACACTTTTTAATTTTGTCTCAAGTTATCTTTCCTTTCCTTTTTATTTTTCCTGTGTGCAAAATCTGAACAAACAGACTGTGTATGTGTATTATTAAACTAATGTATAAAAACAAGAAAAATGTCATTCACTGACCACTTTTGTGCGGGGAAGGCAAGGAAAATACCACAGCAGACCCGGTAATGTTCAATCAGTGGTCACTACTGGCCCCTAATAATTTATTTAGAGATTTTGTATGTTCTCTGATGTCTTTCTCTTTTTCTTGACCCTGTTGAATTGAGTTGCCCAATAGCATTTCATTCAGCTGCACTGTCTGTGGGAGGCAGAATCTTGTTCTTGCTGACTGCACTGTGGTCATGCAAAAAAACCATTTAGTTCATACCTGTATAAAGATGTAACCACCTCCACTGATTTGCAGTCTTGACAGAGCTCATAAAGTTTCGTTTAAAATGTCTTTTCTTATGTGTCCCTACCCTCTTGTCAGGTATCTAAACAATATTTTCAAGATAAAATAATGTCTACTTTGTTTCTCCTCCCCCTGCTCTTTTCACCTCTCCCTTCTTTCATCCTTAGAGTTTTCTAGCATTTTATATCAGTCCTCCACCTCCATGATGCTATTTCCTCTTGATTTCTAATTTTTCATTATATGCTCTTTAATCTCTCATACTACTTTCTGAATCCTCCACACATTACAAGTAAACCCTAATTTCCATCATTCATTGCAGTTTCAAGGAACAGTGTTGGACAGCCCTAAAGGAAGCCAGCACAGCATTTCACAGACTGGGAGGAAAATGTATGAGCTGCACATTGGCAGAGTTGGCAGTTCTACCTCAGCATCACTTCAACATTTAATCAACTACAAAAGTCATTTAATGCTTGGGATACTCCAGTGCTATAAATATGATCCCTTAAGTAATTACACAGCTTTACTTCCTGTAACATATTTGGTAACACTTTAAATGAAGTGTCTTCAGTACATTTCGATGCATTTTTAATTTAGATTGGATACAGCTATGATTGTATGCTAGATTAATAATAGTTTGAATTTAAATGGATACATCGGCATTTCCCAACTAGCTAATAATTAAATAACTTGCAATATTGCAGATGAAAGTAGCAGTATATTGCAATGATTAATTAATAACAAACATATACCATCTATGAAAAACATCTTTCCTAATAGCACACTATTAACTACACAAAGTAATATAAGGAGGACTATTGCTTTGACTGCAAATAGAGGCTGCACTAGAGATTGCTTTTGCAGCATTCAAAAAAATCTGTGTCATCACCTGGGTTTCATTGTCTGGATACCAATTTTTATCACCTGAAGATGAGTTACCTCAGCCTCTCATTTGCCCATGACATTCAGTGTGTAATACTCATGGCATAGTTTTCTCTGGTTTGTGATACTGTAGTATAAATATAAACAAACTGGTCTTGAATAAAATGTCAAAATACATTATTGAAACAATATTAAAATTAAATATCTTTGTATTAATAAATCTTATTCACTTAATACTTTTCTCTAACTTCTCTCTTAATCTAAAATCATTAAACCCCTTACTCAACTATGAAGTAAATCTTTGTATTTAAAGTTTTTTTATTGAGCTTTTTTAAAGTTTAAAGTTAAAAACTCTTAACTAAAAAAAATAAAATTAAGACTTATTAAAATGCCCAACTATACTTTCAGAGTTTCTAAAAAACAAATACAGTGTATGAATCACATGTTTTATGTTGATAGTTCTCAGGCCTTCAGAGTTCATCACTGTAAATGCAGACTGTAACTGAAGTGATACAAACATTACAGCACCTATGAGCTCACAGCAATGTACTTAACAATGTAATGTTTGAATAATGACTGCTTATTCCACAATTTGCACTATAATTAAAGTGCTAGTTGAGGATTCCTTCTAGCAGAACACTTCAATATTACAAGTATTCAGTAGGTATTCAAAAGGCAAAAGAAAAAAAATAAAGCTAAACCTCGTTTTATGAGCACCCTCTATCCATATAGCTGAACTACTGATGAAATCTTTGGAAGAGGAAGACATTTCTGTCATGCAAGATAACATTTTTACAGCATTTAATCTTCTTTAATTTTGTTATACCTAAGCCTGATGAACTGAGTCAAAGGTGTATGTCTAGGAGGATTCAAACCTTTATTATATAACACTGTTCAAAGTTTTACATAGCTACTCTATGAAAGCAATAAAATAATTTTTTTTATGTTTGGGTTTCATTTAATCATTATACTTAATTGCAAATGCTAATAAAATTTTGGCTTTTGTGAAGCTATGAGAACAAAGATTGAATAGAGACTTATTTTGGTTTATATAAAGATATGCATTTGATTTTAATATTTATTTCTTAAGCAAATATGATTCTATAACCATTGAAACTATCAAGAGGCATAAGGACGTTAAGAAAGATTTGTGGAAGATGAAGACTGTGTGCATATATAGAATGCCTGAGTAGCTTAAAGAAAATGCAAGACTAAAAAAATATTCCAGTTAATCATATAGAGGACAAAAATAGATTATAATATCCATACATTTTCGTATTCATTGAAAGCGAATGCCTCAAGTTCATTGAGCAACTACTTCTTTAAGAAATAAATAAATCCAACATGTTGGATCAAACAAACAATAAAATAAAATCATTATTTTCTTCTTTCTTTAATTCAAATGCAATAAATAGCAAAAATGAGGGAGATTTCACAACAGTGTGATTTAGGCTGCTTCAGTGTTTCATCATCCAAACAATTAAAAAGGTTTTTTTTTATTTTTTCCTTAAAATGAGTGTACATCAACTTATCTACAGTTTCATCAGGACTAATAGGAGGCAATAATTATTTTCCATATCCTGCACAGGATACTGCTGTTGTTAAAGCTCTGACCTGCATTGCCTATTTAATGTTTTTGCAGTGGAAACATATAGCTGACTCATATTTAATTTCAAAGACATTATAACCCTTAGATTCTTTTCTGTACTCCTGTACAGGTCTCATTTTGTATGAGTGCATTTAAATGCTCTCTTTGAACTGTGGGTCTTTGCTCATGCTTTCATTTAATTTGCTCTTGTCAATGTCTTGCTTTCCCTCCAATTAGCCAAGATCATTTTGATTTATGATCATATTCTCCAGAGAGCTTGCAAGTCCTGTTCTTTGCAGTTTTCTGCAAAAATGTCACTCTGACATCCAAATTGCTGAAACTGTTAAGTGAAACTTGGCCTACAATAAATCCTATCTGCAAAATATCCTTTCCTGTTTTGACAGAGACATACTGATAATTCTTTTTGAGACTTACTGTTCAAATTTGTTGTACATGAACCAGTCCATTTGCTGTAAAAATACCACTGATGTAAGTTACATCTATACCAGTATTTCTTTAGCTTTTTTAGGAGCCAAGCCATTTAAGTAATACCAAAAACATTGCACATTCCCAATAGCCCAACAATAATTCTTCCCATACTCACTGTATTCTTTCAAATAAAATACTTGGAAATATTTAAACATAATTTGTTCTTGTCAAATCAATTTTAGCTCTTTTCTCCTGCTTTAGTGTTTTCAGGTATTCATTTGACTATTTAATAATTTCACCCTCACTCTTTTCAGAGACGAAAAAGAAGAGAATTTCTGAGATTTCCCCTTCTACTAAAGATAGTTCCTAATGTTACTTTCCTTCAGCCATTGGGGATGACAATAAAGCCTTAGAGGTTGCTTCAGAAAAGCATATGACCCTAAAAATTCAGACTGTTCTAACTGCATATTTTTCAGTCGGTTCTGATTTGCATTGTGTTACTATCTTCTAAAGAAAGTCAAATAGCAAGTCACGAGTTAATGTTTTGGTGAAAAAATGAAATCAACTGAATATTTCAGGTTTTTTTCTCTGCCATCTATTATTTGCTCTGTCTCACACTTGTTAATGAAATTTTTCTCCTCTTTGTTTTCCTTTTATTTACAGTATATTTATAGAACCATTTCATGTTGCCTTTCGTGCTCCTTTCTAATTGAAACTCAGTTTGTGTCTCAGCCTTTTTGAATATTTTTTCTACATACTCATGCTTTTTATTTGCTAGCATATGAGTTCAGATTCAATTATAATATTCTTCCTGAATACATTATATTATTATTATTATTATTGTTATTATTAATTGTAATTCACTCAGATCCATTTGAAAATTTGTATTTTAAATATTGTATTTATCCAGAAGATCTTAATGCATTTTGTGTAAAAATGTACTGAAGTGGTAAAGAATAGCCATTATTTAATTCTTAAATCACATTTGTTTTTCTTTTCTCATTATTTTTTGCTATTTCTAGCTGTTATCTATAGTATTCTGGAAGTTGCATGGATTACTAATATAGTAACACCAAATATTTCACTGTTAGTTTTCATGTCTGTCTTTCTTTTATAGATAGAAAGCAAGTGAGACTCCCTGAGAGCAACAAGTGCTAAAGATGTATATCCCTTCCTTTAGTCTGGCCAGTGGAAAACTGTCATTCATTAGAATTTCAGTAATTAACTTATTTCTTAGTTTCAATGGGAGCAGAAACCACCATGGGACCTTTTTTCCTCTTAGAATATCTTTGCAGTGGTTATGAGTTCATTATCACTGGAATGGTAATTTTAAAATATTAATGTATTTTGAGATTTTCACTGCATTGCACTTCACTACAATGGAATATCGCTACCTTGGTCCCTCTAATGCTCTTCTTGTCCCAAAAGGATGCACTGCAGACATTGGGGTGAAAATAATCACCATTAGCTGAGTCAGCTTGGTCAATGCATCTTGCAGGAGCAAATTTCATAGTAGGACAGGGAAACAAGCAAGACAGTGTTTTACTGGAAATGTTATCATTCGGGTCAAGATAATTTTATTGTTGGGTGCAGATTAATTTAATGTATTTTGTCAAATAGGATATGCCATTGCTGCTTCGAGGTCATTTTTTAAAAGACAAAGTCAGTCCACATATAAAAGTTTTGTGTTATTTTCTAACAATTTTCTTCTTCCTGTGTTTTTCATGCGGTGTATGTGACCTTTCCAAAACAAATATTGCACATAATCAGTGAGATTAAGGAAAACTGTCAATGTACTTTCCTTAAGAATTTATACCAATCTTAAAAGTTGCAATTAATGACCATTTATGATTTACTTGTGTTCACTGTAGCATTTGTTTTGTCTAGCAGTCTATTTATTGCAAAAAATACACATATGAAATGAAACTTCTTGATTATTCAAACTATCAGGAAAATGCTGTTCCTTTTTCACTCTGGCAGATAAAGTAATCAATTAAAATAAACTAGGAATTGTCCTATTAGGTCATGTCAATCCAGTTAACATTGTATCTTCAAAAATGTGGAAAAGCATTTTCCTGTGAAGAAAATGATTTATGGCTGCTATTTGCCATCTTCCCACAACACGTTCTCTTATTCCAGTAACCTGAAGCTTAAAACTTCTCATTCCTTTCATTACAGAAAAGAACCCTTTCCACTTTATAGAAGAATTCAGAAAAGAGAAATAAATTTGTGAAATTAAAACCTCACAGATGTTCAAAATACTAAGAGCATAAATAAGTGAATGAGTCATTTCTTTAAGTAAGATTAGACATTTTTAATGCTTCTAAAAGAAAGTGTTTGCTACTCCTGGAAACAAAAAAGGTTATCTGTTTAGAAATGAAGGCAATCAAATCCAGTAATTTTGAATGTTTTGCCCTTTTGTGCATCCCTCTGCCTTTCCATTTCCTCCAGGAAATTCCTGGGGTTTTTTTGGTTTTGTTTTTGGTTTTGTTTTTTGGTGTTTTTTTTTTTTTTTTGTTTGGTTGGTTTTGTTTTGTTTTTGTTTTGCTTTTTGTTTTGTTTTTTGCTTGTTTTTGTTTGTTTAGTTGGTTTTTGTTGTTGTTGTTGCCGTTGTTGTTGTCGTTGTTGCTGTTTAGTTGGGGTTTTTTTACTAGGAAAATATCATCATGATATTCCATAATCATGAAAGAAGTTAAAAACCAGTTGAAATAATAAATTCTGATTTTTCTTAATAAGTATATTAATTTGCTTTGACAAAGGAATGGTAAGATGAAATTAAGCAAAATATATACAAAATCGATAGTGGGAAAGCTGAGTTCTTAAGACCTGTTGTACCTACTGCACCATCTATGACATCAAAAAAAGTCAAGCCATAGATTATGCATGACACATAATGGTGGTAATTATATATCGAATTTTGCATAGGCTCAAATGGATAAGAATCTAATAAATGTGAAATCCACCACGGTGATAAATTGAGAAAGTTTCGTGTGGGTAGATTTCCTCTTTGATCTGCAAACACAAAATCAAAATGAGAACATTAGGAAGCATGGCTTTCAAGTAAATTGCTTCTCTGATAGCGGGTCTCTACGTAGACTTAGGGGAAAAAAAAAGCTAAATTAAGTATTAAGGCAAATGCTCTCTTCTTGAATATTTATATGGCTTATTTCACTATTCTCATTTCACTGCTGGTGTCAGACAATCAGGCAACTCAGAATGTTGTTATATTTGTCCTATAAAATAGAGGGCATTTTATCTAAAATGCTGCCCATTCTTGATGTCCAAGAATACCAAGGCAATACAGTCAGACCCTTTTTCCCTGATCACTGAAAGAGAGATGATTCAGCCACTGAGACCTAAACAGTCTTTCTAAAAGCATTAGTTTGCACTTTTGCTCTAAAATTTACTTGCAATGTAAGGGTTCAATAACTCATTGGAAATTACAGAGCTTTTTCTGTTTGGCTTGTGAAGCAGCTATTGTGTTCTGGTTTTGTGTTTCTCAGAAATGCAAGTAAAGGAAAGACATTTATAGACTCTTACTCTGCTTTTATCTGCTCTATGTTTTTGATTAATATGCTGCACAAAAGTGCCAGATAGTGCAAATAGAAGTTTACATTCATTTACCAACTTCATTATTAAAATTCCAGCAATACATCACCTATTTCACTCTACCTTTTTTTTAAAAAAAAATCTGTGAAATGCGTCCACTTCTGCAGTATAAGATAATATACGCAGATCATGTAATGCTCAAGAAGCTTCTTGTTAAAATATCCTAACAATGATTTTTTTTGCCCGTCTAGCACTGACCTTTTAAGAAGGACCTTGTTGTTGTAGATGAAATTTTAAATCAAATGCTATTTACAGTTTTTGTGGTAATTTCTGTAGAAATTTTCCATTTTCAAATTAAAATAATTGTAGGTGAATTCTGTGTGCTGTAGCTCTTTCTCCACACCAGAAGCAGACTGATGAACTTTCATACAGCAGGAAGGCCTGACCCTTTATGCATCAGTTTTCAGAGGTTTCATGAGAAGGAGAATTTGAGGGCTGTCAAGCCCTCTCTGCTGCAAGCCCATCTCATCCAGAGAGCACTGGAGAGTGAAAATGGAAAAAGAAGGATAACATTTAAGAAACCTGGGCAATGAAAGAAGAGGAACTACTATTTCAATGAAATGGAATTTAGGAAGAGATGGAACGAGGTTGAAGCTTAATTTTGACTTGCCAAATGTTTACATTACTAACCTGGAAAATGTGCTTTAAAAGTTTGATAGGAAAAGATGAAAACTTAAATATTGTCAAAAGTTTTCTAAAGAATTCTGTCTGACTTCCTTGTGCTGTCTCTTCCAGGAGGTGATAAATTCACTGCTTATTTGCCAGTAAATATTTTGTCAGGACTTTAATTTTTTGGTCCATTGATATTCACAGATTTTTTTAATGTTAGGCCAAGTTCTGCACAGTGCCCTCTGAGCCCTGGCAGAACCTTAAGTGTGAGATGTGGCTACATATCTAGTCCTTAGTCTCATAATAACTTTTGCCACAGAATCTCTACTTCCTGCACCTCTCTCCTGCTGCCATTTTTAGCACAGGTCTCCATGATAATATTCTCACAGGTGTGTATGCTTAGTAGCCCCAGGGAAGACACACTGTAAGAACAACAGGTTCTATCTGTCTGTGTGTAGAAAAGCCAGAATGTTAAAAATCCACTGACCTCTTGAAAATTTATCAAAGTCCGAATAAACATTTGAACTCCTGATAAAACATTTTAGAATTTTAAGTAAGTGACTATGATTCAAAAGATATTTGGAGTACAGAATAGTCCTCTGCTCACAACAGGGTTTAATATTTCCAAGAAATACTTGAGAAGAAAAGAGTATCATCAAGGAAATACATTTATTTTGGTGAATATCACCAGATGATAAAGTTCAGGACATCTGTAATGAACTCCAAATACGACTTGCTATTGTGCTCTTCTACTTGGAAAGAGAGCTATAAAAAAAAGAATCCACAAAGAAGGTGTAATTGGAATTGTGGATATTTAAACACGAAAGAAAACTTAAGCCATCGTTTTTGCACCTCCTAATATTGGATCCTGCACTGCATTGAGTGAAGCATGAATATTTGCCTGTAATTAAAAAAAAAAGTTTAACATGTTCTGATAGATAAGACTATTTGAATGATAGTAAATTTTGACTGCACACCTCATTGCTTTTCTGTGGATTAGCAGTCTTTTAGAATTACTTGGAAAAGAAAAATAAGTTTCCTTATACATGTAACTATATTCAACATGTAAATACAAATGTAAGCATCCACCCTGATCTGAATTTTCCAGATATGTATGTGCTCTTCTTCACTTATTTAGATATACTTAACATCAAAACCACAAATTCTATTCCTCATATTTGTCTTGTCTAGGAGCAGAATAATTTCAATACAGTCTCTGGTATTCAACATCTCTCTATTGGAGTAGGAAACAAGAAATATGCACAGAAAAATGTAGTGTACTGAGGAATTTGGGATGTTGTTGGGTTCTATTGTCATAGTCTATAATTTTATTTGGTCAGATATTAAATAGCTTAGAAAAAATGGTATCATTTAATTGGTGTCCTTCAGCAAGCAGCAAAGAGATTACTTTGTCCAATAAATATTTGCACTTTAGCTTCACTGAGTGTAAACTTAATGAACAGGTAATTTTAAGGGTTTTAAGGGAAAATGGGAAGTAGCTAAATTCACAGACCACACTTTTGTGTTTGATACCATGAAGCAGTGAGTAGACTGGCTCAGTCAAGCAAATCCCAAAGAATGGTTATGTTTAAGTTCAAGTACATGCCTAAATGCTTTGCTGGAAAAAAGAAAGAATGCTCAATAATTAGTAGGACTGAAGCTTTAATGGGTAATTCCACATAAATTAATTCATCAGTGAAAGCTGGTCAGATTAGTTTTTAAGTGTTTATTTTCTACTGCTCCATTTCCTTTTTCTCTCTCAGAGGAGGGTTGAGGAGATTTACTTGAGCTTCTCTTTAAACTACCAAGTTGCAGTTGAGCAACTGAGCATTGCATTTCCTCAAAGCTTGCAATTGCTATCTCTGTGAAGAACAGAAACACTTTTCTGAGCATTTGCAATTCAACTTGTACCAGTCTATGCTTCCTCACCAAGAGTCTGCTTCAAATTGTTTGCCATTCAGATGAGCATGCCACTATGCACGCGAAATAGGATTTAGGTTTAATTATTTTCATGTCTTCCAAAACTTTTTTTACTGGGATCCTAAGAACCAGAGGGTAGTTTGAAAGAGTTCTGCTACAAATGTGTCAAAGATGAATCATTATTGAATTGATCTCACCGTATTTAGTCTAATGATGCATAATGACTTAATTTAATGTAGTAATTTTATCAGAATGGAAAGCTCCTCATACCATGAGAATAGTAATTTATAATCTTTTCATGTATCAGTAAAGAGACTAGTATATAGTCTCCAATCAAGAGTCCAGTTGACTGCAACTCACTTTTCATTGACATATGTCCACATAAGCACAGAGAAACCATTTGAGAATACCTGTAATAAGCTGCCATCTGTCCATAAAGCAGAAAAAAGCCTTCTTTGTTTAATTTTGATTTAAAGACAGACTCAATCTCCATGTAGTCACATGAGCTCTGTGGATGAAATAGGAAGTGATGGCAAAAATATTGTGAGATTGCTGTTAAAATACAAATCCCCCTCTATCTGATGATGCCTCTGTTGTACTCAACACTCTGCTACTTATTTTGATGTGCATAAATCCAGTTCTTTATAGGTACCATATTTTCCTGAGCATAAGGATGAGAAATAACCTTTATGAAGCTGAATAAACTAAACTATTAAAACAGAATAGTGTGGAGAGATTGGCTTCTCAAGCTGTCTCAGTGTTTGTGAGCTCTTAGTCTGAAATGCATTTGGCCTAAAACCAACTTGTTACAGAAAACTTCCTGGCTAATTCAGTTGCTATAAATGGAGTTAATTTTTGCCAGAACACAATTATTTGCAAAGAAAAGCACAGTCTATTAAACACCTTCAGATAGCTGCAGCTAGGTACAACCATTTTGCATTTGAAACTGAAGATGGAACAAATTGCACAAGGGATTAGATATGTGTTTTCTTTAATAGCTTTCAGCAAAGACAATATTTTCACGGTAAAATCCCTGTTTGGAAACTTTGTGTTGCTCTATTCATTTTCCTGTCACATCAGCCATGCACTATCATGTTACAGAAAGCAGTGTTACATGACTTGACAGGTGTAGCTAGATGTGCTTTGTCATATCATGATAATTCAGTCAAGGAAATTTAAGAAAAGTCTGTTTTGAAAGAGAAGTGAGTTACAATTTCTGTTTCCATTTTACCTATAAAAGAAAAAGGAATTTTATACTCTTTATTATCAAGAAACAACTGAAGTGTATATATTTAAATTCAACTTAGAAATGTCATAATCCATGAAAACAAAATGAAAAGCAACAAGAAATATTTGTAGTCTGAGTTCCTTTTTTATCAATATCAATCACTATCACTATCGATCACTATCACTATCCTTATCACTACAAGAAAAAATGTTTTTTAGAAACATCTATTTCCAAAGCTCATTTATGTGTCCCTTCCCTTCCCTTCCCTTCCCTTCCCTTCCCTTCCCTTCCCTTCCCTTCCCTTCCCTTCCCTTCCCTTCCCTTCCCTTCCCTTCCCTTCCCTTCCCTTCCCTTCCCTTCCCTTCCCTTCCCTTCCCTTCCCTTCCCTTCCCTTCCCTTCCCTTCCCTTCCCTTCCCTTCCCTTCCCTTCCCTTCCCTTCCCTTCCCTTCCCTTCCCTTCCCTTCCCTTCCCTTCCCTTCTTCCTCTCTCACTCTCTCCCTCTTCCTATGCCAACTCTCTTCACATTTGCAAAAGCATGACAGAATGTGAAGATTATTTACTGAATTTACTAGAAAGAGAGCACAGAGGCATGTCCTTCCCCTTATACAGGTTTCTTTGTCTTTAGGGAAATGCTCAGTATTGTGCTAGAAATCCTCTAAACCAAGGGCAGCAAGAGGTATGCCAGGAGGCATTTTTCTTTCTCAAATTAGAGGTTAAGTTTGCATTGAAATATCAGAAGAACCAAGGAGATGCTGGTTTTCAAAAGTTGCTGCTCCAAATAATGCTATGGTGATGTCTTATTCCCCTGCAAGGAGCTTATCTGGGCAGAAGCTGGGATCAGTTCTCGGTGTTTCCTGGATGCTTCCTTGCTGCAGCTCCTGTGCTCCTGCAGTCCATGTCTTGCATCATTTCAAATCTCTGACCCTGTGACTGATTGCACTGACCCCTGCTCTGTTTGTTGATAAATGGTACTGTAATGTGAATTTATGGGAGGCTGATTTAAAAACAACAAAAATAAAAAGATCCTCATTACCTTACTAGTGGGTTCTGATTTTCAGAGGCAATTGAATTCATGTCATTCTGAGCAAAACAGGCAAAGCACCAAAACTCACACACAAGTCAGCAAATTTCCATGGATATTTTTGTTATTGCTACTAATAATTTTGTATTTGACTCTTTATACCCCAGCCAAAATTTGTCTTCCCTTTCCTGTCTCCTAAGCCACACAAACAAATTGGTTCAATTTTCCACTTTGTGGGTTTTGTTTTTAATTTTTTTCTTTTTTTTTTTTTCCAATAGTGGCAATTTAAATTGGATGTATGTTAGACTCTTTGGAAGCAAATCCTTTAAATATAACCAGCTTAAATGCCCCTGAATTTTAAGCCTTAGCACCCAGGTCTTTATATCCTGCTTTGAAATTTTAAAATAGATTTTCTTATCCAGTGTAAATTGCTGTCTTAATCACTTGAATTCACTAAAACTGAAAAACAGTAACTTACATACATTCTCCTTGAAAGATAGTTTTTATTTTTACTGAGGAAATATTCTCTCTGACGTATTAAATTCCATCTAATCCATGAGCACTACCATCTTTCACCAGAGATCATAATAAAGACAGTCAGTCATTCATTCTCTTTGCTGGGGAAAAGGTGCAATGCAATGATACCATGAAAGCTGATAATCCACTCATGTTTACACTTCAGATATTTCCCACAGAGCTCTCTGAGAAAAGGGACACAGATGATGATTTGGCAAATGCTGTCCTTTCATACAAATTCCCTGCGTGCTTTTGAACCAACCTATCAGAGAATTCTACTCCTGCTATTCATGTCAGTAATTAGATTTGGAGAGAGCAGTACCACATGCATGTTTATAGCAATCACTTTTAACCCAAATGATGATCTTTTTCCTTTCTTCTTCCTCTCCCTCTGTTCCCACTTGAATTTTCTGCATGCTGCCATAGCATCTGCCAGTAAATAAATAAATAAAACGCAAAACACCCAAGCCTGCTGCCTAACAGGTCAAAATCTCTTGCATTTTCCTGATGGCAAAGACAAAAAGAAATCATTGTCAAAATATGGATAAGACAAGGAAAGGAGAGAAAACAATGAACTGAAGATGAAATGAGAAAAAAGAATGCAAATAATATTTTCATAGGGAATTCTGAAACAAAAGCTAACTTTTTAAAAGTTAAAAAATTAAAAACAAGGTATCGAGACATAAAATATATTAAAATGTTCTTTTCAGGAAAGAAATGTATATATTTATGAGATTTTGTAATATAAAGGAAATGTACATGATTCTTTATATATTTCAGTGTTTTGCATCTTTATTTTCATTAGTGACAGAAAAGCTATTAAAATATAGCATAGCCTTAGGACTGACTCTGCAGAAACTCAGCTTAAACTCTCTTCATATTTTCATGACGTGTAAAATGTATGCATTTAGGTATTTTCTGAACAGACTTAATAATATTTTACCCTGATAATATATAACACATATTTTCTATCCCTCTCTCACCCATTCATCTGAGTAAACAGATGACATTACTCACAACTTAAGTTCTACTTCAGGAGAACCTCATATTAATTTAATAAAAAATTAACTTAGAGAGGTTTCCAATACCATGCAATATTATTGAACTAGATTAACACTTCCCACATTTACCATGTATTTTATAAGACCTTTTATTTCAATTATTTCTAATGGATATAATATATAATATTAAGATACATAAGTACATATAGATGTGAACATCATATATCACATAGTTCATTTGTGCTTTAAAATAAACAAGCCTTTTTTCAAGATTTAGTGTTTGCACTTGCATATATTCCTATGGCATAAGACTGCTACTTGCACTTCCACTTCCAGACATGAGGTAAGTGATGAAAACACAAGTATACCATCAAATATACCTTCCTTCTGAGCAAATGTATGCTTAAATATAAAAAACCTCGGATTAGGTTTTTTATCCTGATCAGCTAGCAGTTGAACAATTGATTATTCTTATAAAATGAACAATTGATCTTGTTGTACTAGGATTAAACATTGAGCCAATTTTCTATATGCCACATAGTACACATCAAGTAATATTGGCCGTGACTCTGTACTGATTTGGGTCTTATCAGACCACTTAGCTAAGCAGAAAAGTCTATCTAATCTTTTTCACAACCCCTTGGTTCATCCATTTACTCACAAACAATGTGGATTTAAGTTGCAGAGAAAAAAACCCATCGCTTAAGTGTGTTTTTTGCTTCAACAGATCAGGTAATATAACTCTCCCTGTAGTCAATTGTTGTATTCATTAGCTGAGATTCTTGACATTTTAAATTCTACAGATGAAATTTCACAGTCTATTATCTTTATTAGGACCTGGAAACTGTGAACCTCTTTAAAAATCTTTTCTCTCTTGGTTTTGTTGTTTTTTTTGTTTTTTTTTGGTTTTTTTTTTTTTGGCTAGATTTAAAAGACCTGAACAGGAAAATGACCAGCTGCTTAGATTACCACTCCAATCCTCTCATGAATTTTTAAAGGTAGGGATTTTCTGAGAACCAACATCAAATAAAGGATCAAATGCCTTCTATTACAGAATACAAATGTGTTGCTCAAAATCCCTAGAAATTACAGTCTTTGAGAACCATCTGGACCCACATGTTATGCAGAAGAGGAGAAACACAAAGGAAGTACTGATTAATTTTAATGTAGAGTGAAAAGGCTTGTAATTAAATTCAGTTTTATTAAGTTAGTGATATTTGTAGCTCAAATCTTCAAGGCTAGTGTAACAGCCTAGGCTTCTCAAAAGTAGGTATTTTTCCAGATTTTGAAAACTTGCTGAATATATTGATAACAAGACTTAGCTTGTAGATTTGGCATTGATTGACAAGGACATCCCTTCTCAGCAATACACTGTGTTAGTTTACCAATACTTAGTATACCATTTATGATTGGTAGTTTTATATTTTTAATAGAAAAACAGTTATTTGTCTATCTATCTATCTATCTATCTTGTTTATGGCAGTTAAAGAAATTTTACCTTTTTCATGAAAAGCAGAGTGATACCTTTTTATTAAGACTCATTCAATACAATTTCACCTATAAATTAAGAGCTTTAATCTTGATCTGGATTCCTAGTAAGTGAGAAACTTCTTGTTTATCTGAAATGATTTGACAATACAGAGATCTGTGTTTTCACACACTCAGTGACTGTTTTTACTATGAGTAGAGTGAAAGAGAAAAAGTTTTCAGAAAATGTTATATCTTACTCTTCTGTTGCCTTTCAAGGGTCATAAACTGTTCACACACTTCTCTGACTATTTGAGCAAAAGATTTAAATGACAGACTGGTTTAGTTGAATGAATATAGAATTAAATTGAAATAAAGAGGGAGCATGTGACCACATTACTAAGTATTACACAGACTTAATACTGCACTCCTCATGGAAGTTATTTGCTCCTGGAATTATTTGCCAGCCAGTGAGATGGCTGCATTTGCTTTCAGTGTGGCATTTTCATTGTGTATAAAAACACACAAATTAAAAGAGTTTTTCTGATGCTTGCTCTGAAATGCAGAAAGTAAATGACATATGCACAAATTTATTATTTAATTTCTAAAGGAAAACTAATAGATGAAAACCTATGAGAAAAAAATAATAATTTAAAAAATTACCTGGAAAAATGAAATATCTAAAAATAAACAAAGTATTCATACCAAAATTTCCTATAATAAACCATAGGAAAGATTAAAATTATTGATTCATAGAGTAGTTAATTGCTGGGGGAGCTGCCTAATTTGGAGTTAGTGTCTTAGGAAAGAAAGAGCAGTCACTGTCACTGTAAGAATGTAAAAAAATAATGAAAATTTATCAGGAATCAATAGCACTATAGAAAGACAGGAATACAGAGAAGCATGAGGAGTTTTATTCTCCTTTTTGCCACCATACAGGAAGTGCTACTTGTTACAGATCCCTATATCAATCCCATAGAGCACTGGTCTCTTAGTGATTGATAACATTGAAGACTCCTCCACAATCTCCTCAGCTAAACTGGCTTTGTACTTTGTTATCCATTACCACTAGCTGTTTTTTTTAAAAACATAACCTAAATTTTTGGTGAAGGCCATTACTCACAGTCCTATCTGACCGTGCATGGAGAATAGATTTTTTTTTCTTTATCACTCTTCCAATCTTTCAAAATTCTGTTAGGCACATTGACTGGTGACAGTAATTAAATATATGAAAACTACCTCCAGCTCAGGAAGTTCATCACTTGAAGACAGTTTAAGGTTGAGAAGATTTGGGATCTTTCCTTCTACTTAATTTCTTTGAGATTCTGTTTTTGACCATTACTATAAGCATTATAACAAGGTGGACCTTTGCAATTTTATATTCCTTTCCATTCTAATTATATATAACTTTGAATATATTACTGTATCCTCTTTCAGTCTTCTTTTATTTAGGTATAATAGCTTAATTTTTTTCAGTACCTAGGTCATGTTCTGTAGAACTTGATAATTCTCTCCTCTATCACAGGCATAACCAGTTCACATCTTTGTTGAAACACGTCTCAGAATAGAATTCTCTAGTTCGACTAAGCTGCATGGAGTGAAAAAATTTCTTCTCTTATTTTATAGACTGTCCTCATATTTATTTATTCCACCATGCAGGTAGCCCTCTCTGTATTACTGTCTTGTATTCAATTTGTGATCCACAAAAGTCCACTTCCACTTTCTGAAGAAATGTTACCAGACAACATTCATGCAGTTGATTTGTTTCCATAGAAAATAATTGAACTCTTTCTAGATCATATCTCAAAATTATTTATGCTTTCTTAATTGCAACACTGTCCCCAGCATATCCTCATTTGCTTTGTATAATTTTTGAAGCAAGGCAATTTTGCATTCCTTCAGAAAAATTACCAGTGAAAATACTGAAGACTATTATATCCTCAGAATGCTGCTTGACACAGTCTTCTATGTTAAAGTGAGTTTTTAGAAACTTACTTTTATGGATTGAGCAGTCCAACCTGTTTTGCTGCAAGAGAATAGAAATTTAATCCAGAATTTTTCCCCACAACTTGCTTATAGAAATGTTTTGTGAGACATTATTTAATAAAGTCACAGAATTTCTATTACTTCCTTCTTATCCTAACACCCATTCCTTTGTCATTGTTGTGGTTTAGTCCCAGTTTGCTACTAGGCCCCACACAGTCACTCATTCACTTTCCCCCATTAGGATGCAGAGAAAGTGAGAAGAGTAAAAATCAGAAAATGTGTGGGCTGAGATGAGGACAGTTTAATAGGTAAAGCAAAAGATGTAGACAAACAAAACAAAACAATTAGTTCCTTCATCCTTTCCTATATGCAGGAAGATGTTCAGCCATCTCCAGGAGAGCAGGGATCCATGAAATGTAACCATTACTTGAGAAGACAAACACAATTACTCTGAGTGTTTCTTCCCTACCTCTTCCTCCTTTCTTTTTCTCCCCAGTTGATATTCTGGACATGACACTAGATGATATGGAATATCCTGTTGACCAGCTGGGATCAACTGTCCCAACTGTGCCCCCTCTCTAATCCTAGTGCACTCTCAGCTCACTTATGCTCTGGGGTGAAAAGAAGAAAAGGCCTTGACTGTTTAAGCACTGCTCAGCAATAGCTAAAACATCCCTGAATTAACAACACCATTTCCAGCACAAATACAAAGCAAAGCCCCATATCAGCTGCTATAAAGAAAACTGAACTCTGTCTTGGCCAAAAACGAGCACAAACATGCAAATTTGACTCCATTTGTTCTTGGCTGCTGTTCGTCATCTTGCTGTCATCCATACACTTGCAAATAATTTCATTGATTATCTTTTCCAGACTTCTTCAGAATTGAAATTGACTGGACTCAATTCCTTTTTCCCTCCTGTTTGAACACCCATGAAATCACATTCTCCAATGCTCCACTACCTCCTCCTTTTCAAATGACATTTTGATTATGAAACTGTTTCAGATGTTTCAGACATTTTTCTAGTTTTCCTAGGGAAAAAGCCACAAAAACTCAGTCCACCCAAATCTCTGAAGAAACTGAAGAATCATATGTCTGTGCCACTTATAAAAATAAGGTAATTTTTTAAAAATGCATTGCATTCATAAGTTATGGAAGGTAGCTTTTTGCCTTGCTCTAAAATGACTGTGAATATTATGACAGCTTTCCAAAAATGGTTTGAAGCAAATATTGAATCCTGAAACTGCAAAATATCTGCATGTATTTCATCCACTTTAAAAGTTTAAAGCACCATTATTCTGCTCAATTGCCTACCTAACACAGTTAATGCTCTTCCATTATGTAAACCCTATTATTTAACGTATTTGAGTAAAATACATACTTCACAATAAGTCTTTGTATTCTTTTGTAAACTTTCTTTGAAATACTGGAACATGATAAAATATGACTGAAGCAAGATCACCTATAGAAAGGGAAAAAATATGACTCCAACCTATTTGATAGATGCTGCCAAGTTGGTCAGCAAAACAGTAGGTAAACAGGAACTGACATATTTATTTTTATTCAGAAATGCTGCAATCAAGCTCCTCATAAAAAGCTGAAAATACAGATATTTTGGGCTAAGAGGCAAACTACTGTTATGGATTGGTACTGAGAAAATAAAGAGTGTTTTCTAAACACGGAAATATAAAATACAGAGTGTGCTAAATGGTGCAATTTGGGACTGTTTTTAGTCTTCATTAATGATCTGGAAACAGGATGAATAGGGAAAATGAATGAAGCAAACAAAACTAAGCACTGGCTGCTTTTACAACCAGTAATATTCTCTGGGATTTTTTTTTAAGTTCAATCAATATGTTAGCCATTTTTTTGTGCTTCAGTTTCAAGAGAAGATCATAAAAGGTACACATTGGAATAACTGTGTTTCATAGCAGGTCCAATTCTATTGTTCCTCATCATAAGCAATTTTTTAGAAACATACTGAAAGTAAAAATAGGTTTAGATGAATTGAAACTCTTTAGTAAGTCACTATGTGTTAACCCCTGAGGCATCTGCTGTTTATTTGTTGTGTCTGTTTTGCAGCACTACTTTTTGCTTCCCCACTGCATACACTCTATGTGTGTACATCTTATAGAGATACACACTAAATCACTCTTAATCTTCCGTTATGGTGTGTTGCAGATAATTTTGTGTGTATGTGCTTGTGCATGCATGTCTCAAACTGAGCCTTTGAATTCTCAAGCCCAAGCCTGCCCTGGTGAGCTACAGCCAGCCTGGACTGGAGATAAACTGCAGGTAGGTCCTGACTAAGCAGAAGTTACACACACAGGACTCAGAAGTGTGGAGGTACACATTACACATTTGTCAAAAGAAGCATTTGAGAAGACGATGATGTATTGTGCTTCTGTATATGAACTCTTGAGACTGGGCAAGCCTTGTTCTGTGGGACAGATGCTTTGAAGTGCACCATCCATTGCTGCAGGAGACCTAGGGACACAGCTGGAACTGCAGACAGTTGGACTGCATGAAATCAACAGGTCTTTCAGTCCAGCTTTCCCAGGCCAGTAGCAATCTCATGGATGGGAAGGCAAGACTGGGTAATGCTGGGAGAGTTTGAAGCATGAAGTAGGGTAGAAGCACTGTTCTTGTTGGCTCTTAAATAAAATCCAGTGTACACACCTGCTATGGGTTGCCATTTAGTTTGTTTCTTCTGTGATAGACGTGATTGACATAGCTCACACTCTACAAGTATTGCTGAAGCAATCTTTGAAGACCTTAAAATTAAACTTTGTGTTTCTTGCTGCTGTTCTATGCATGGCTATTTCTCTACACTCTAAGAGAAACTGAGGGTTATGTAGATTTGTCGTGGCCCTTGCTTTTCACAAGGACCTGCAAACACAATTTGAAGACTGATATAGAATAATGATATCCTGGTAGAACTTTTGAATCAAATTCACTTACTTTTTACCCCTGTAGCAACTGGAGTTGAGAAGAGGACTGTTGGAAGGATCACTTTATTACCCCTGTAAAATTTGGCTGATCCTTAAATCTAGTTAACTGTGGCTGGCTAAACCAGCTATGGAAATTCATTAAGTTCCCCATAGGCTGTACCATATTGCAGAGCTAAGCAAAACACAGACATCCTGAAGAGCTCTGCAGTCCCTTTTTATCCTGCAATCTGAGTGACGAATTCTGTCCTTAGCTACGCATGTGGCACTTAGAGTGACATTTACAACATTTGCAGGGTTATAGCAATATGTCTGAGAGCAAAATATGAATTTCTTTAGTATTAATTCTAACCATCCTCAGTTTTTCACTGTCATGTAAAGAAAAACTATTTCACTCAAATGCATGGACGGGGATAACTTTCTATTAAATTAGCAGAAAGTCTTCCCTTTATTTCTCTTCTGCAAAATAATATGCAACTGAGGAAGGGGGTATATTATGCTTCTTATTTCTTGCAGACATTTGGAATTTTAGCAGTAAGATGGCATTAGAATTTACTGTCATCTTTGATATTGCATCTTTTGTGTGTAGCAATATACAGCTGACTAACAGATCAGTAAAAACATCAAGTTATGAAACAGTAGAATGGTTTGGGTTGGAAGTGACCTTAAAGATGATCTGGTTCCAATCCCCTTGCCATGGACAGGGACAACTTCCACTAGAGCAAGTTGCTCAAACCTAGCCTTGAACAGTTCTGGGGATGGGGAATCCACTGCTTCAGTGCCTCACCACCCCGTATTTTCAAATAGAACAATTAATAGAGATCTCTTAAAGGTTTTATGTTTTCCTGAGGACTGTATTATGGATCATTACAAAATGGAAATAATGCTAATAGATTCTTCCTTTCCTTTTATTTTTTTCCCCTAATATATATGCAGTAGCTAATGACAGGAATTGGCAGAATTTATGTTTCCAGCTTTCTTGACTGATAATTATGCATGGTGCCTCATACTGGCACAGAGGGCTGTTGTCCAGCCATCAGCCCTGGCATAGATGTCAATGTAAGTTCCATCAGGCACAGTTAAAGCAACATATTACCCATGGTGTTGAAAAATAATATTGTATTAAAAACCTTCAACTTCCATCTAATCTGGTAAAAGCTGAAGGGTAAAGAGAATTCTTAGTTTACAGGTACAAACTCCTGTAGGTGGGTAACAGTTTTTAAATGTTCTAACACCTGCACATATACCAATATGGTACTCCAGGGACTATCTGCTAGCTATACATCTGCCTGTAACATGTTTATAGTGTCTTGACTTTTTACTAATTTTTGGTTCATGTTTTGCATCAACATCATTGGTGATCATACTCTGAGGGATGTCACATGGGATATTCTTGGTGCATTACTCCACATCTGTGTCCTATTCAGTCATAAAAAATATTTTACCTTTTAGCATTACACACGCAGGAACAAGTTTTGATTAGCTGTTGGAACAAGATACTGATTGGGGTTATTGATTTTATGTAGTCTTTTTTTTTTTTTACCTCCTCAAAACAACTTTTAGCAGTTGACTAGGTTGTGATTTTACTTCCTCTATTCCTGTTATGAGAAATTTAATTTTAAAATCCTAAAAAAAAATGTGTATAATTTAAATAATGGCCAATCTGCAAAAAACAGTGGGATAGGTGTTTAATTTCTGGAATATTTCCCCCTCTCTCACATTGAGAGTTAAAATAGATTTCTAATTTTTATTCCACTCATTACTAAACAGGAACACTGAGGTCACAGCAAATAAAGCAGTATGAGTTAATGAGAACAGCTTTAGCAAAAAGAGGAGGTGTTTCTCAAAGTACATCAAGTGCTTCACATATATTAAGAAACCCCAGCTGAATCGATTTAATAATGTTGGGATTTACACAATTATTACAGAGCCTTCATTATTCACCCAGTCTGCACATACCACAGCACAAATGAACATCTCAGTCTGGTGGTATTAACATTGCCATTTTCTAACCCATTCCCAGGCCATCTGCTACATGCTGATCATTCACTGCTTTAACATTTAACAGTTACCCAACTGCAACTTAGCAGATTTGTGTACTTTTGAAAACAGCTGGTTTAATAACTGCTTCAGAGCTTTTGGATAAAGAAATTATTTTGTAGTGCTTTACAATACAATTTTTTTTTAAAAGTGCTTCTGAGAAAAGGGTAGAGCAGTTTCTTCCACATATTTATGAATTTACAATGCTTTAATTTATTTCTTGTCACATAAGGAAAATGTTTGAGTATTTATTGAACAATTATTCAATACATCTCTTTTAACATTCCTGGTTTATTTCTTCTCCTCTCTCAGCTCCTCTCAAAGGAAATATTTCTATGTTGGAGTAATGAAAGACCTCAATACGTCAATCTGTCTGAAAGGCTCAAACCTGGAGTTTGTTATATAAAGCAACAGACCTGTAACTTAAAATACAACATCACAGAATAATAGTAACTATTAAGTTAAATGAATAGTGAGCTTTGAACATAATTGAACTGTAACCCTGACTTTCCACACTTGATGAGAATGTGAAAATCATGTTCATTCTTTCATTCTTCTTGAGGTCGTATTTTATAAAAATATTAGCAAATAGTGACTAAAACTGTTCCCATTACTTTATCTTCTATATGTTGTAAATTATCCCAGTGTAGATATTCTCATAATTTTCAAATATAACCTACATCACTAGGATAAAAAAGCCTTTGTCTTTGACCTAAAGCAGTTTAAGAGTGATGTATATATACATATATATTTATGTAAACACACATCTTTTTAATAACCATTTTCATTTGATATTCTAAATACTCTTCACATCCTGTTTAACCCTTGCTTCATAAACATTCAAGAAGTTGTTTTTGAATGCTGAAATTGATATTTATATTAGAAAAAATAATGGAAGCAGTTAAAAGCAAGAACTTTGTATTAATGTGTCACAAAACCCACAATTCATGAGGTTTTTATTTTCAAAACATCTCTTCTTTTACACAGCCATCAATCAAAATGACAGCATCTCCCAAAGTTTGGATTCTCCAGCAAAAATTAATTAATCTGGCCAGTACTTCCTATCTCTCTGTTTCAATAAACCAACAAATAAAGCCAATCAAGACTTCAATTCTCTGCTGATTAGGCAATAAGCCATGACAGCACACTTGTGACAGTACTTCTGGGATTCTCACAGAAGTTTATTTGTAGTAGGTAGCAAGTTTCATGAACAGTCTTCACAAATGGGCATATATTTTATTATTAATTTTCAAAACTATCTTCATAATAACAAGAAATGATAAATTGGAACAGCATAAAAATAAATCTGAGAAACACATTATCTGAAATGGAACAAAGCATAAAATGAGGCATCTTAGAAATCACAGAAAATGGAAGTGCTTTAGCAGTGTGTAATGATAGCTCCCAGCTCCTTTCACTGGAACAAGAGCAGTGAGAAGTGCAAAACTGAGATATGCAGTGATGTGCACAGAGCTGGCCAGAAGGCAGGCTGAGCTCTGGGAATGTCCTAAAGTAGTAAAAAGGGTCACAGGTAGTCACTCCAAGGACTTTGCTTATTCTATTGGAAAAGTTAAGCACTCTAGCCAAATGAGGAAGAGTGAGAGCAAGAATATCTTCAGCAGCCTGTGAAGTGTTAGGAAGGAGCACTGTGCCCCTTGCACAGAGCTCAATTATTGTCCCATACTATTCTGGTTTGTGCTGTGACAGACAGCTCTGACCAAGAAAAAGCCAGGACAGAATCATGGGAACAGTTTATTCCATTTTCTTCCACCAAGATGCAACAGGAGTCACACTATATAAGGTTTATCTCTTCCCTAAGTCTACTGTTTACCAGCACCCTCCCAGGAGATTTTTCATACCTAACACAAGAATATGCAATTCCCTGGGTTTAACACACATAGTTCCATCTCACAGGAACTAAGTCACCATTCCAGTAACATACAATGCAATCTTAATCTTTACATTGATTAAAAATAGTAGTGATATCTCCTTTCCTAGGCCCAAGGGAGATTTAGAACCTAGAATAATTTAGTACAAATAAGATCAGTATGTTTTAGGGAGACCTCATTCCAAATATTATGGATTAGTTAATCTGTACCACTTGACCCCGGAACTGAAGTTTGTTTCTTGAGCCTGTTTTATTTAGCACTTCAGTGATGCTCTTCACCCATACTCCTGAACAGGGTCTCAGAAACACAATAAAATCTACATTACTTTTCATTTGAAGTTTACGTTATTATCTCAACTACATCCCATCCTGAATATCTCATGGAAAACTTAACTAGCACATTTTTGCCTTTTTCCACTTTAGCCTGTTAGCAAAATTTTCATGTCTACAAAGGGCTTCTCTGCCATATAATATTGGGGTTTTTTTGTTTGGTTTGGTTTTGGTTTTTTTTAGAATAGAAATACAAAAGTTGGATTACTGAACATGAATCCAACATAGATCTGTGTTTTTTGATAGTGAGGACCTTATGTCAGTTTGGTATTGCATGAGATCTTCACAGTTTTTGTAAAGCAGAATAAATTTTTATTACTGAAGATCAAGAGGTGCTTTTCAAAATTTGTTGTAAAGGTCTTACATAAATTCCAATTAATTCAGGACCAAAACGAAGAGATAGCAAGATCAGGCATTAATTCAGTAAAGATCTTATTCTCTCCTTATATAATTCCTACCAGTGTCAACCGATGTAATTTGAAGACATATCTGAGCAATATCAAAAAACTTGCAAAATAAACATGCAGAGATTCTGTAACAAAAACACTATGGCTAATAGAAATATACATCATTCTATTTTTGAAGTATTCAGGAAATCAAGTTACATATTGTGTGCTATTACCACGGGCATAAAGTTGCATTGTAATTAAATTCCTAAGTAAAATTCTTCTACTTTAAATTACTTAAAGACAATGGCAAAACAAACTACGAATGAGTAATACTATACTTCATATTATTTTAGCTTTCATGAATTCAGTTTTGAAAATAATATGCAAAACGTTATTAAAATGCCTCTTTCATTTCAACTGTTTTTCAATGAAATTAATATAATTGGACGCATTTGAATTTTGCAGATGCTGAAAAGTAGATTGATGATGAAGCATAAAACATTTAATGTAATTTCTGGGTAAGAAATTATGAAGAAACTATATTACAAGTTAAGCACAGTTGATTTCTGAGTGATTTATTTAAGTTCAGTTTTTCACCCACAACCTAATAATTGTTGTAACTGTCAGCCAACTTAATATTTACATAAATACATATTAATAAAGAGAATTAATATGAAGAATCTTAAAATGCATTTTTTATACATCATGACATTTTCTATGACAAAATGTAAAGATCATCTAGTAAATAGGAATATGAAAATTTTAAAATTTATTTTAGGCTCCTTTCTAAGTCTTTTCAAATCAGTTGAAATCAGTTCAAAATCTCAGTTGAATTCCCTTAGGCATTTGCACATATGCAATCCCTGATAATATATATGCCCCAAACAGAGGCAATTCTTGTATTTCTTGAGTCACAATAATGTACATCTCTACTGAATCAAGATACTCTTGTTTGTTTTATTCTTCCTGCAGATTTCTCTTCCCTTACTCCTGCTCTCCTGGTTTCAATTAATCTTTTATTTATCCATGCAGACCTAAGAAATTTTGCTTGCAATGTATATGCACATATATATAATACATTTTATGTATATATACACATATATATGTGTGTTTATATATATATATATAAAAGTGCGTGCTCACACACATATGTATACTGTCCAGTTCACAGGGGTCATAAACATTTATTAGCAGGTTTTGCAGTCAGATTTACAGCTTCTCAATTAACAATTTTCTCTATTAATTATTTTAAAACTGGAGTGGTTTATGTTTATACATTGTTCCCTCTCTGTTTCTTTATTTCTATCCACATTTTGCATATTAAGTCCTGTTTTCTTAGAATAATATCAGTACTGCTGGCGATATCTGGGACCAATGCCTTCCTCAATATAAACTTTTTCATATTGCTTTAATGATACCCTTTTAAACTTAAAAAAAAAAAAAGTTATGCTGAGAATGTACAAACAACAAAATGTTGGAAAATAATGAAGGAAAGGTAATTTCAGGTTTCAGAGCAATGCTTTGGATTGTAACACATTTTATCAAGTCTCGTTGGTCATGTCATATCTCATGTTTCATATCTCTTGTAACATCAGATGCTGTAGGCTGAAGCAAGCTGATGTGTGGAACATCAAAATGTACTGTACTGCATGTCACCTGAGAAATCTTTAATGATATTGTTAGCAAAAAGCAGATGAGTCATTGAAGGAAAAAAAATAGTGAAATTACAAGAAAAATAAAATGTTTCTACAAGTAACCAGGAGTTAGAACAGATTAAGAAAAATGTACATGGGCATGGATTTATTCTGATGAGTTAACTGTTCATAAAATAGATATTCTTGGGACACATTTGCTTCTAGGTACCCCATTAGGGACTTATATGGTGACATACTCACTTTGAATCTTATCCTACTTAGCAGTGTATAAAGCATTCTGCTTATATGTCTTAATTTGGCTTCAGGAATTTCTTTTCAGACACAAAGGATCCTGATTTTCAGATAAATTGAAGAACACTTAATCTTTTAAATCTGAAAATAAGATGAAAGGTATTTAAAGCGTTGTTTCAGAGTTCCCATTAGAAATACTATCCGGAAAGAGAAATCCGATGGAAAGAATTCTAATTGCTTCTTTTGATCTCTACTTGGGAACTAACAACACTGACAGATGAACTCTGGTGAGTCCTGTTGAAATAAAGATGGTATCTCTGCTGCTGCTTGCCTTTTTTTTCTGCTTGAGATTTCTATTTCCATGGCAAAGCTGTCAGAAGGGAACACCTGCCTACACATCAATAGGAGTCTCGGACTGAATTTCATGCCTTGGCTTAAAAATACAATAAAATTTGTGCATTAAGGTGCCAGACCCTACATGGAAGTACATACACCATGGATCCTATGGAGTCTTTTGCATTCTCTTTGGCTAATTCTTCTATGAATGTGGTAAAATATAGTGGATGGTTCCTGTAGTAACTTAAACTGCTACAAGAACTTTTTTAAATGCCCCAAGTCTCAGCTTCTGAATACCAGAGAACAAAAATGTCCACATCTTCTCTTGTTATCATAACTATCCAATTAAGCCTCAGGTAGGTAACTTTCTCAATATGAAATATTATTTATATTCCTCCTTAACAGAAATTCTAGAGATTATTTTCCTTACAGTTGCTGATGATTAATTATTGTACTCTATGGTAGTTAAAGGTTATACGTTTTTAATTGTGCTTGTACTTGTAGTTCTTTGGCAAGTAATGAAAATTTTATACTAAATACACAAATATCACCAAACCACTACAAATAATTTTTCCTGTCTTCTTTTCTTCTGGCCCTCAGATTTAGAGAAGAAAAAAGTTCACTGGCTAACTAGTGTTTAAAGAGAAAAATAGTCAGCTATCTTCAGCATAGGAAACCCCAAGTCGTCCTCCTTCTGCAGGGATCCCCACTTGCAGCAGTGAAGGGGGATGAAACTAATCAATTATGAGCTATCACTATTGGTTAACTCAAATCACATCTGATTCAAGTCAACCCCAAAAGATTAAAAATTTTGTACGTTAAATTATTTCTTATTTAGACATAGTGTTTTCTCTCAGTCAATTTTACATGTAAAAAAGTTTTCATGCCTTTAACTTCAGAATGGTGCTGTTGAAATCAGATAGGTATTTTCATAGTGTGAACAACTGAGTCTTCAAATTATTACAAGGAATATGTGTATGATGTGTTGAATGACAATGATTTCTATAACTGAGAAGCCTTTCAATTATTTTTATTTTCATTATTTTATTTTAATAATTTTTATTTTTTCCCACTCATCAATTCCTTTGCTTTTGCCATTTATTACCTTTTAACTTTAGGAACTTCAGGGCTTCACTTAACATCCCTTTAAAAATATTTTGTGAGCTTTTCACTCTAACTGAAAGGAATAGAATTGAGTACAAATGTCATCTGTACACTTTGATTTGGAATAAAGTACTGGTTTTTTCAAGATTCAATGGACTTTTTTCCTCCTGAAATTTATAATAACTTTATTTCCCTGATTGAAGAGGCACTATGGGAGAAACATGAAGTGCTTTTTAAAAATAAAAAGAAGAAAAGGAGAATTTCTTTCAATGAGTAAAACAAAGCTCAAAAAACCCCTTACTTTTTCTAATTTTCTCTTATAAAATGTGTAACACCTCCTTGAATTAATTTTTCAAAGTAACAAAGTTTTGTGTCTCTGTCTCATAAACTATACTGGAAAATTAATTTGGGAAAATATCAAAATTTCTGTAGGGTTCAAGAAGTCATATATATTTGTGGGTTTTGAATAGTAAAAAAGGGAGATGACACTTTCATTAAAATTGAAGCTTTTCATTTCAGCTATTTTTAGGTTAAGCATGTATATTTATTGTTCCGATTAGATTTCCTTTGGAAAAGTTTCCATTTTTAGTGAAAAGGTAACAATATAATTTAAATGAAAAATAATTTGGGGAAAAAATACTTTATTTATTTAAGTTTCATTTCAATCATCAGATTGAAAAATCAATCATTCATTCAGTTGTGATTGATTCTGTATTTCTCACCTGTGTGTTGAGGTGCATGCAGATTCCTGCAAGGTCAGGAGACAATTTTCCTTCCACCTTTTATTCCAGTTTTCAACATCTAATGCATGTCTAGAGGCATTCACTGTGACTTTTGCCTTTCTCTTAAACATCCACCATTTGTAACCATTAGTTACTGCCAAAGGCAAGATGCTTTCTTATCTTGTGTGGCAAACTGTAGGTTCTATTTTCTCTCCTCACAGGCAAACAGATCTTTTTAAACAGATGTATTGTCCTCGAATGGAGATGTCACCCACAAAACACTTTTTCTTTAATAAAAAAATCTATTAAATAAATATTTTGTTAACATTTAAAATTTCCTTTATTTCTCTGAATGACTAAGTAGTTATCTTTTCCAATTTCTTTTTTGTTTTGTTTTGTTTTGTATTGTTTTTTTGTTTTGCCAATGTGTTTTGGGGCTTTTTTGTTTGTTTTATTTTACCCTAAATTTAGGGGGGAAAAAATAGATTGTTCAGGAGACAAAAATATCACAGTTTTAGGCAATGTTCTGCAGGCCTGTTTGTAGTGAGGCACAGAAGGGACATTGTGGGATCTCGCTCAAAGAAGAAAATGAAAGAGAATTCTAAAACAATTTTAAGTTTTGTTGCTCCATCAAAACATGATAAAGATCATTATTTTTAAGGTAATAATAATAAAATGAATTCAAGCACACATGAGTTGAAAAACCTGGAGAATAGTGTTTAAAGAATGGACCTCATGAGAGCTGTTCATTACATTTTGGTGTTGTGTTAATGGGGGAGGATGAGAAGTTTGCAAAAAAATGAGGGGGGTGAGACACAAAAGAACCATCACAATGCAAGTGAAAAGGGGATAAAATAAAGCCTGTGGTACTTGGGCTTATAAAAAATGAGAAATTGTAGCAAATAGCTAATATGAACAGAACAAGGTAAGTCTGCTCAAAACGGTGGGAAGTACAGATTCTGCTGACCTGTGCTTTAGCAGTAGTCTCGAACTCCTTTAGTGATAGCTTATACTACAGATCTAAATAACAAAAGAGTTTCAATCATGAAGTTCCAACACAAAATTAAACTTCATGGAATGTCTAATTTCTGGGGGATATATTCTGTACATTTTTCACTTCTGAATAGTTCTAGCTCTGAACTCAGAGCATCCATATCTGCAAATTCCTTATTTCACGTTGCATAAGAATTTCAACTACAGCACTGTTCAATTTGATATGAGTAGATAGGAATATTTGTGATGGAAACTGAGTGCTTCAAGCCAAAGGCTAAATTCTCCTCTCAGTGGGCTGGTGCTTAGGTGACTATCCGTTATCAATATTGTCAAGAAAATGATCTTATGCATGAAAATTCTTGAGCTTCAGAATATATCGTCCATATTGGAAAGGAGCATTAACCTAAGTATTTTATATAGAATATAAGCCTTTCTTCAAATATAAGTGATATAGATATCATTTTCCATGTCATAAGTTCTTTCAGATTTACAAATTTATAGAAGTTTTAAAAATTAAATGCTACTATTGATTAAATGTAAGATTTGTTCCAAGCTGTGAATCAGGTCTAATGACTATCAATAATTTGTTATTTCACATTTGAGACACTACTGATTTTTCCACATGCAGACAAGATTATAATTTCATTAAATAACTCAGTTTTGTATACCTGGCACTTTTCTTTTAGAATTTTGTATTGGTTTCAGATTTTTTTGAAGCTGCATAATTTCACTGCCAATGAGTGACTTGAATAATTCAGCTGCTGAATCAATAAATTGTACCCTGCCATGAAAAAATGTTAGTTGCTCAAAATGAGGTTTCAACCTGTATGTTTTTAATAGACAAGAAAGAGAATTCACAAAGTTAAGTCTCTTCATGTGTTAATAGGAAGAATTGCTAATACTTTTTACATCTTTGATGTACTGTTGATGTTCAAAGCAACCTGAAACCAAATCAGTAGTGGCTGAAAACATGATGGTACTTTGCAGTGGAGGCAGAAGGTCCCTCAACATACACCAACAACTGTGGGATGAGTAACACACTGAAGTTCAGTCTAAGTCTGTACAAAGGTCCTGGAATAAAATAAAGGATGAAGTCTCCCCCATGTGTGGGGCTTAGTTACCAACACAAATTAAATCAACAACCTCTTGCAACCAGAGTCTGGGTCTGAACCCTGAATTATGTAACAGCCTTGCAAAAAACCCAGAAAGGACCTGACTTAGAAAAAGAGTTTTTCAGCACGTATTCAATTTTTAAGCTTTAGCTTTGTTTAGTGAGTGGAACTTCAAAAAGGTTTAAACTTACAATTGAAGTGCTTAGCTTATCACTATTATTACCAATAATTTCTTGCCCTGGAACCAGTTTATATCATGGGAAATTTCGGAGGACTTGAAACAAAATTTGTAAGGCATGTTTTATATTGTGTAACCCAGGACTTTTCCTTAGTAACTTTATGGCTAATCAGAGCTTTTGATATGCTTTTCCACTTCAGTAGCAGAACTATTATGTTTTATTAAATTTCTCCAATATCTCCAAAAAAAGGAACTTGAATTGTTCTTTAATTTATCTGTTCAACCTACTGCAATCTTTGTTGGAAAAACATGAGGAATTCTAAATAGTATTTAAGATACTTGGATAGCAGCAAAGCAATTTAAACTGCATAAACTACTCCCTATCCCTGCCCAGAAATAGTTTTAAGGAAAGCTGCTTTTTCAGAAGAAGAAACATCCTCTTTCAGTCTCCATCTACCTTTACACTATTATATTATTTTTACATTCAATTACATATTCTAACAGAAAAAGTATTTAAGATTAGAAAACTTTAGGATGTGAGGATTCCCAATCTTTGTTCCACAGAGGAAAATTGTATTTATAAATACGTATATATCCCAGGAAACGCGAATACTCTTACATTTGCACATTCTCATGTATTTCAGAAGCAAAGTACTTGTTTAGTTCTCAGTCTTGCTAATATCAACATGTTTTTGTTACCACTAATATAAATCATCAAGGCTTATTTTGGCTTCCTAGGTAATTTTCTTCTAGCTCATTTAATAATTTAGAATAATCAGTAGTGTTTAAAGTCTTAGCAATTTTGAAGTTGTGTTACAATCAAAATGTATTTAGAATGCCATGCAATTCAACCTTACAAATCACCAGCCAATCAGCACCCCCGATGCTGTGAAGCACTCTTATCTTGCTCTAAGTGTTTTCTCATGCTGCTCTTAACACACTTGGAAATTGAGAACACTGACTGCCTTTGGTGTCTGCATCTATTTGGTATTTAATATCTGAGACTTCACCACTATTGTGTTCAGTTTGGTGTGGCTTTTCGGCTGTTTCTCTATGCATTGGCTCTATTCAATTTAATAAATGTATATTCAACTAAGTATTATAGAGAAATAAATTATGAATGAATGAATGAATGAATG
Organism: Acridotheres tristis; assembly: GCA_037013685.1. Classification (NCBI taxonomy): domain Eukaryota; kingdom Metazoa; phylum Chordata; class Aves; order Passeriformes; family Sturnidae; genus Acridotheres; species Acridotheres tristis. The sequence goes on from CM072886.1 coordinate 25,391,083, forward strand.
AATGAATGAATGAATGAATGAATGAATGAATGAATTTTGAAATGTGGGAACTCTACTTAGGGTCTGTTTGACTCCAAGGAAATAATGAATTTCAGGATAGTTTTAAGTTTATTTAGATTTCAATAGCACAGTTATCACTTCATTGCCAAAGATGCTGGGGAATGGACAGGACTTGCTTTTTCTATTCCAGACTAAGCATGGAAACAGCAGGAATTAATTCTGCAGCCTTCAGAATAATTCCTGCCTTCCAGCTTATGAATCTTGGAGGATCTGGAGAGTTTACATTGTTTTGTGGGATCCAAGACTAAACCCTTTTGCCTTCCTTTGCAATAATGAAAAATAAATAAATAAATTAATAAAAATTATAACTATCTCTTTTGGCATTAGTCGCATTTTTGTTTCTCTTGTTTTGCTTCTCTTGTTTAGAATTTTTGCTTCTCTTGTTTAGAATTTTTGCTTTTGCCTGAAAATAATATTTCATTTCCATTAACAATTTAATTGTCTAATGTGGGGTACACTATAAGCTTGTGAAAAAATAAGCCATACTCTGTTTACTCAAGCTCAAGGTAGGTATAACTTTAAATATTAACTTTGCTTATCTTAGTTGACTCACATCACTTAATGTAATTTGCTTAAATGAAATTCTGCTGTCTTTAGTCTTCAGAAACTTTAATTTTTGAGAACAAAAACAGATTAACTACAGACATGCACCTATTCCATAAGCCCAACTGCCTTCATAAAGAGCAAAAAACCCAACTCAAAAACCAAATTTTTCTTATTTTATTTTTTTAATCTTAATATGCAGTCCTTTGCTTTATTCCTACTATTCCATACTTTGGATAACTTCATTGAATGAAAAAATAAGAAGGTGACTAAAAAAATACAATATTTCAAGCTAAATCCTAATCACTGTTCTCTAAATTCCATCTAAATAATGTGTATATTTCCCATCTAAAATATCATCTGGGCTATTTTGATTTGTAATTCATCTAAGATGATAATACTTTCCTTCTGTAATTATTTAATCAAAGATTAGGAGAAAAATCTAATTACTTAATTTTTTGTAGTTAACTATCAGTTCCTCCTGAAGAGGCAAGTTTACTATTTTGGATGTAAAACGTTAAGGAGATGTGCACACCCTAAATACATGTAAAAATGTAATGTTTGGCTTGTGTAGGAGAGAAACACAGAATACAAACCTTACTGTTGCTCTTTTTTAACCGAGTTCTTCCATACATCAATGATAACACAGATATTTCTAGATGGTTTTATGCATTGCCCTGTATAGGATACAGAAATATAAAGAATTTCAGTTTTGTTTATCAACCACATTTATCTTTCTCTGATGTACTGCCAGCTATACATCTTGCCTGTGTAGGTCTAATCTCTCTTTATGCACCTCTTTGGCTTTTGGCACAGCTCTCTTGTCCAAATCCTGGCCTCTGACAAAGACCTCCACCTGTTATTCATCTTCTCTCTTCCTGTGCTTATCCAGTTTACATGTCTCACCCACCATGACTCTTGTCCAGGTCTCCTCCTTGGCTTCTCACTGCAGCTTCTGAACAACTCCTTTACCACACCTCTCATCCTCTTCTACTCATCTAACTCATCTGTCACTTCGAGCCTCACTTCTCATCTTTCACTCCCACCCTCCTCTTCCTCAAATGGCCAGCAGTCTCCCTACTCCTTGGCCTCTTTTCCCTTCCTGAAGAGCAGCTCCTGTCAATCCTGGCACAGTTTATTTCTCAATCCCACTTTCTCCAGGAAGGTTTTACAGACGCTTTGCGTGCTTTGGATGAGGCAGGAATGGCACCAATAGAGTTTAAGGCACAATTTTACAGGCAATGCTTTTTAGATCAAGCACCAGGATCTGACATCAGCTTCAGGGGCTCAGAGCTGAGAGGAAAGGGAAATCTCATGCAACATTAGGGTAGGACAAGTTCAACACATGGAAAAATCAAGAATTCGAGCTAAAAAAGTGTATTCAGTGAGCATTTACAAACAATATTGCTTTGAAAGTTTGCTATTTTACCTAAATATAGGCAGATATTCACAAGGTTGCAAAAGACAAGTCTTCAGTGAACTTCAGAATTCTTCAGGGATTTGCAGTGCCTAAGCCCATTAAAGATGGACTGTCAGAATTTTGCAATATAAGAAAAACTGCATACTAGTCTTTTTACGTAGTTTTCAGATAGGGACTAGTCTTTTTACTACTTTTTTACTAAAATTAAACATATGAGCCTTGGGCATAACAAATTTCAGCTTGGTTGGTTGCTTTTTGAAGAAATGTAAAAAACTGAAACACAAATCTTAAGAGTGTCTACTTGTACCATCCTGATAGATGCATGTATGTGAATGAAATTCATGCACACACACATAAACAAAATGTATGTACTCCATGTACATCTGGTGAGGTATATATGATGTGTCATGGAGTAATTTATGCCCTAAAATTTTAATTCAAAATTAATAGTGTTCTTCCTAAATTACCCACACACAAGATAAGCAAATTAAGACATGGCAGACAACAAATGTCAGTCACATAAAACAGATTAGAAGACCACACAGGATTCTCTTAATGTAAAATATTAATTTAGGATAAATTTTAAAGATATATATAATAATTCTGCTGTGTGGATCACTCTTCTGCACATGTGATTTTATTGCTTAATCTGTTAAACATAGTAGCAGTTGTCCTCTTTTACACCTCTAGGGGAAAAACGTCAGAATGGATTATTCAAAAGATTTAAATTCCTGTGAGACATGGCCCTTCCAGCAATACTATAAATTTTTTTACGCTCCAAGGTTAGATGCTATGTTGGCCTTGATTTAAAACCCAGGATTCTGTGGAAAATGGCAATGATATCCAGCTCTAACAAATTGAATTGGTCTCAAGGTATTGAAGGATGACTAATAAATCTGAGTCTTGATCCTGAAGCTTTGCTACACATGCTTTGAGTCTCTTTTTGAGATATTTGAGATACTCATATATTAAAATCATGTCATACCAGGAATCTATTTAATTGACTTAAGCCATGTTTGATATTTTCCTTCAGGGTGGAATTGAAAACTTTAATGAAGTTTGAGTGAATCTATCTTGCCTGCATGGTAGAAACAACTATAATTTGCTTTGGGTCAATGCCACTAAACATTTCATTGACTAAAGTGTACAGTAAAGAATTTCCATGTAGATAAAGAAGATTACATGTGCCAGATTACTGGCATATCTCCAGTGTTAAGGAACTTGTTTCTAGAAAAGAATCGATGTATATTCAGTATATGAAGCAGAATCACTGGGGTTTGACAGAAACCAGTAAGTATGAGGCTTATGTTTTGCCTTCACATTTATATTCAGGCTGAAGACTTTTCTGTAAGGGCCAGTCAGTCATCCTGCATGCTAAGCCAACCATCCAAAGGATGCATAACACTATGAGCTGAGTTTGTAGGGGAGTGAAGATCCTAAAATTTAATAAGTTATTTGTGAGTTTCAATTGGAATAGTTACTAAAATATAAATTCAAATTTTGAAGTGGTCTCTTTTCCCTTTTACAGAATCACATAGTCACAGAATCATCTTTGGAAGAGTCCTGCACAATCATCTAGTCCAACCTTTAAGCACCTCACAGCCCTATCAGCACCACCACAATCAGCCCTGAACCACATCCCCAAGGGCCACACCATACATGCCTTGAACACTTCCAGGGATGGTGACTCTACCACCTCCCTGAAGAACTTATTCCAAAGCCTAATGACTCTTTCTGAGAAATTATTTCTCCTAAAATGTAATCTGGACCTCCCCTGGTGCAATTTATAGGCGTTTTCTCTTGTCCTTTTGTTAGCATTGAAGCACATAATCACAGAATGATTATATGTAGGTGTTTTACTGAAGAGCTCTGGTAATCAGGGGTGCAGACCCAAATCTGACTCCAACATGGATCCGAGAGGGACATGTTTTTATACTCTTTTCGTTATATAGCTATATATTAATTATTAAATTTATATTGTTCTATTGTATACATTGATCTTATCCAAGCATAAATTCTTGTAATTTTCATTAGGCCTTCCAAATATTCTTTCTCATGATTCTTATTACGATTAAACAATAATCATATTTAATTACCAAACAATCATTACATTTAATCATATCATTTATCATATGATGATTACACAGGTGTAGCTTCACATGATAGAGAAAAAAAGCAATCCTCCCCAATCTATTGTATGCAATTCCCACGATTTTTAGAAACATTTTAACCTTATGCTATCACTTTCAGTTGAGACATGGCAGAAGAGACTGGCACACCACACCCCACCCCACACTAAAATCTCGCAGTTGTAGAGAGTGATAAGGTCTCCCTGAGCCTCCCATTCCTCAGACTAAATAACCCTAGTTCCACCAGCTGTTCCTCACAAAATATCTTTTCTAGACCTTCCTTAATTTCAGTCTGTACTCTTTGCCTCATTTAAAAACTCTCCTTTGATCAACTAACATATAAAAGCTGTTCTAATTATTGTGTGTACTGGAAATCATCCCCAGATGCACAAGGAATACATAGCAGCCACCAGCCTTCTCTTTCATCTACACAGAATTCCAACATATTTTTTTTTAGTAACTAATGATAAAATTATTTTTCTTACTTAATTAGTTCTAGATAATCATAAAAAACCCCATTCTCCTAAGTCTTAACAGCCCCCAACAGCCTATGAACCTCTTACCCTCTTTCACCAAGCTTGATCTTTAATCCTTTCAATTGTGCTTTGTTCCCTATTACCTGTTAGCCACACTTACTTTTTAAGGCTATAAACCATGACCTTTTGCACCTTAAAAGATACCTAGATTGCTAGTGGAAAAGAAACAAAACAAAAAACCCAGTAAATTGTTTTCTGTATAAAAACAAACCCATTATCATTTGAACTTTTCTTATTTCTCTTCTAAAAGCAAAATGTCACTGCCAATCAAACTTGAAATAAGCTTCCGTGAATTTGCTTCAATTCTTCTATTCTTCTGCTAACTTGTCTCAAACTGTGTTCTGTGCCAATCAGGTCAACAGCCAAGTTAAATGAACGCAGGAAAACTTTGTTATGAGATCAGGAATCTTTTAAAAAATAGAAAAGTAACTGCTAAATGTCTAAACTTCCTGTGGGGAAAAAAAAAAAAAGAAAAAAAAAAGGGAGAAAAAAATCTCTAGCTCTTAAAGCAGTTTTCACTCAATTAAAATAATTTAATGGCTATAGCTTGCATCTCTGGATAACCTCATCTAGTTTTCATTTTTTGTCCTATTTAGTACTGCTATTGATTGTTCTAGTAGATTTTGGAAAGCCATAGAAAGCACAAGGCCACTGTTTGGCAAATGTTAATCTCTTCTATAACCCACAGTCAGGCAGATTCTGAATGTGAACATCTGTTAGCAGAGAAACTGATAATTACAGTAGGATCACCCCCAGGGTTTATCTGGACAGAGAGTGTCTTGCTCCTCTATTAGCCTCTTTCCAGAGTTCTCATCTAACACACATGTGTACCTGAAACATTTTTTTGAGTGCAGTCCACAGAACCACTGCTGTAACTTTAGAATCTCAGTTGTGGGGATTTTGCCCATGAAAGAGAGCCCGTAATTTTAAAAGGCTTGGAGCTTTATTTACATCAGATAAAGATAATTTGGTAAAACTGATGAATCAAAGCATCTGGCCTGTTTTCTCTCTTGCTGCCAATTCTATTCTTGGTACAAGGTTACTTCAGCTTTGGCTGATATGAAAGACAACCCTAGCAATACACAAACAGCCAAAAGAATACTGGTGCTTGAAGTCTGTGGTGATGATTAGAAATGTAATGAAAAAATCCAAGGAAAAAATCCAAAGATGCATCTGAAATAATTCTTCATGTGCAGCATGGGTGCCTAAATAAATAAACTCATGAAGAAATCTGCTCCCGGAAGTGCAAGACCTATTTTGGAGAGTTCATTCTTTTTGGTCACAATGAACACTGTGGTATAGAGAAAATGTAGGCATCAGGCCCAGAATATTCTGCAGGGGCAGAAGTTAATTTTGACTTTGAGGATCTGGATCTTCAAGGCTGGATCAAAATCACTTCTGCCATAGAAAATGGGAGTTTTAATAGCTGCTGCACTTGTTTCTGATGAGGAAAGTAGAAAAGATGGAGGCTCAGTGCCCTGAACCCATTTACTTTCAAGGAATCGTGCCTTCTGGAGTTCTGGTCTTTCAGGGAAGCAAAGATAAAATGCTGTTTCTGTAACAAAGGGTCGTTTGGTTGGATGCCAGCCCTGCCCAGATGAGAACCTGAGCTGGAGATTCTGACTAAAGCTCATGGCCTAGGGACAGGTAGCCTTGCCCTCCAGGTACTTGCAGAGATCTGGACTTTTTTCCTCTCACCTCTTGGGCTGCATAGGACCATCATTACCCCCAACCATCTCACTGGGATGAGGTTTTTAAAGCTTAACTTTCGGATGTTACACTGCAACTGAAGCGTAGTAAGATGACTATTCTGGTCATGATTGTTCTCTATAATTTAGACTGTGCACATGAGCTGTACTGCATATTAAACACCCTTACAGTGACAACAAAATAGTCTTTTTTCTACTACTTAGGCTCAAAAAGCCTTTTTCAAAGGACTATAATTTTCAAAAATTTTCTTTAATGAAGCAGAAGTATTGCTACTCAGTGGAAACTTTGGAGTACTTACTGCTACAGCTCTTTTAAAGAGAAGGTTATATTACTTCACAGGACAATCACCAAAGGCACTCTTGAACAGATAAATAGGTTTTACTCTCAAAAAACTAAAATTATCTGTTGGGTAGAGACCTAGCATGGTAAATATCATCCCAGGATCTCATTACTCAAAGAAAATTATGTCTGTGTCATTTTTCAAACTTCAAGTGCAATTACTTTGGTTAGAATTAGTTTGAAAATAGGAGATAGTTGTAAAATTTACATGGAAAACTGTTCATTTGCATTATTTTAAAATTATAGGTGAATTAAAGCAGGTCAAAGGGAATTTGCTTGATAGTAGTTGAAAAAAATAATTTTAAAGGGAGAAAAAACCAGAAAATATTCTAAAAGCAGAATGTTTCCTTCCATGAACACAAATTCTTAAAAATTGGGAGTTATGATGGAAACTTGTTTGCAATTGATACAAGTTCTCCTGTTGATGGTTTGAATTAACAAGATATTAGCCAGAATTCTCCTCCCAAACTGACCTGCATGTCAATATATAATAACCTATATATTGTGACACTATAATGTGGCTATAAGGTTTTGGGAACGGAGCTGCTTTCTGCCAGCCCTGAACACAGTGGACTGAGGACATGCACATTTTCATGGGTTGGAATAACTCTTATTATATATTACAGGCACAGCTGCACCTCTGCTGTAAAAGAGCAAGACAAAGTTATTTTAAAACTACAGATGCAACACCAACCTACAAAATAAACTGAATGTCAGGAAGGTAAGTGAGAAAACATATTGCTGTTATTAAGGGCAGTAACTCTTCTGTAGAACTGACTCGAAATTTTTCAGTTTAAAGCCATTGGAAAACACTAATTAGCAAAACAGATAGCTTTAAAATAATTTACCAGTTTAGCCACTATTTTGATTTTTCCACAGTTTTAAGCCACAATATAAAATTTTAAAATTCTAAAGTATAGAAATTTAGTCTTAAAAAAATTAGTTTTTCTCAGATCACTCATTTAAGCCCATAACTTGACTTTTATACGAGTATAGCAAGTGTTCTGGTGTAAAATTGTCCATCTCTCCTACACGAGGTAAATGACTCGACATAAATAAACAACTCTTCTTTTAACAGCAGGCTGTGGTAAAAGTTGAAGCTGCCATGAGGATGTAAAAGACTTGTTCACACCTCTGTTTTCCCATGACTCAGAATGTTTGGCAATCGTTCTTGGACTAGCATCAGTCTCTTCTAGTGTAGCTGATCCTATGCAATTGGAACAGCTCCAGCAGACTGATTACTCCATCCAGAGCAGCCATTAGCCTGGTGCATAATCCACGTATATGCAAGTTAAAGGTTCAAGATGTTTGTCTGAATTTTGCAAAGGAAGAATTTATACTCATATTTTCCAGTTTTGCCTCAGACAGGACAACATAAAACCAACAAAAATGTCTGTAATATTGGTAGGAAATGAAAAATGTTACACAGAGAACTGATATATGTAAATGGATATGAATAAAATTATTCTATGACCATGCTATTCACTTCAGTTACCATTCTCATATATTTTCTTTTAAACAAATGTGCCATGTCTTATGAGGAAAAGCTGCAGAACCAATATTCAGTGTTGAGAAAAACGTTGCTATTGTTTCTTTACTGCAAACCACAAAGACACACGGAACAATACAGAAAACATAAAGAAAACATTTGGAAGAAATTAGTCAACAGTCTAGAAGGCTTTTCCAAGTGTACTATCCTTTGCTACTTCAATTTGAGCATGATGTTTTATTTCTCGAAAACAATAGAATTCTGTTTTTCAGCACTGTTAATGCCATCACTATTTTGTCAAAAAATATGAAAATGTAGCTGGATAAGGAACTACTCTGATGATATAAAGAATGCTCTAATAATCTTTAAGCATGCAGTATAAAAGGCTTTATCAGCTTGAGGAGCCCCAGGCTGTAATACCTTTACACTTAAGGAACCTGTCCAGTATATTTATGAAAAACTAGGTCACTGTTAAAAGAAGTTTGTAGAAACCATTCCACAGGGAAGAGGTAAACCAAGAAATTTTTATTGTTTTTTACTTTCCTAACATGGTGTCTTGGTAGCTCTGGTCTCCATGTTTACTCTCAAGGGCTGATCTAAAAGTTAGACTTCTGACTGCTTACCAGTCAGCATAGGTATGAATATTCCTTATTCTCCCTCTCAGGCTATGATTCCCCTTCTCCAAAACATCGAGCACACACTAAGTATGAGTACCTCCTGTATCTTGAGCAAAAAAAACCTTCCAATAACTCTATTAGTACATCACTTAAACCCAGCATCTCCATCAGAAGACCTTCCTCAGGAGTCCCCAGGCGCTGCAGCAATTACCTGTAGGTATAAAGATTCTCTGTAAAGCATTCAGATTTTAGAATGTGGAAAGGTTTTTATTAACTATGTCATGGCCTTCAGAAACGGGAATGATTTCAGCTATATTGCTGTGCTTCTTCTCACACAGCTCTAATCCATTCTTCTGGATAATTCTAACTTTCCTTATGGCTCAGTGAACCTTCAAACTCTATGCTTTGAGTTCTTCTGTAGGGTCTATAAGATGGCAGTGAAGGCACAAAAAAAGTGAAGTAATGAATATAAAGATGCTCAAGTATTTTATTTATTCTGACTTACAAATTGGAGCTGTTGGGTCGGGGTTTTTGTGGGAGGTTTTTACTTTGCTTGTTTGTTTGTCTTGGATTGCAAAAAAGTAACTTTTTCTTTATGAAGCACTTTACTCACCAAATGTCAGGAGATATGAACAGAAGAACATGAAGTGCCATAAGAAAAGTAAGTCTCTGTAAGAGTAAGATCAGATCAAGGCTCAATAAAGGATTTTAGCAGACTGCTAGAGTGTGTAGGTCTCCTGAGATTCTTCTAGAGCTTTTGATTTCAGGAACTGCAATGATGAAGGAACCAGTGTGTTTTTTTAAAGACAAAACAACATGTTATTTCAATCAGACTTCTACTTCATAACAGGTCTGACTTGCAGAAAGCTTCTTCTCTTCCTTTGTTTTGCTCACTGCATTTACAGCAGATTATCACTATAGCTTTAATCTTGAAACTATAAGCTTCCATATCCAAAGATGGATAAGAGCTGTAAGACTTCTAAAGTTATCCTATTTTTAACAATAACAACAAAAATTTAAAAGTTTATTCTGATCAGTATTTGAGTATTTTGATATGAAAAAAGAAGTTGGGAAAAGCTTTTTTCTTTAAATCTTACTAAAATTTTCTTTACATGCTCAAAGCAATTCAGTATAATGCAACATTAAAAGAAAATCTTAAATGTATTTAATTACCTATCTTTTAAGAAGTTTCTTTCACTTTCATCTTCCTTTTAGGTACTGACTCTTGGTATCTTTCTCTCACAGTGCGTGCTGCCATGGGCAGTGTTTTCAGTCCCTGTGCTGTGATTTAACCCTTTGTGTTCTCAACAATTTGATTTTTCTCTCCTCGAACAACAGGCATTTACTCAGAAATTCAATTTGTGTTCCACCCAACTAGCATAGCAGGTTATTTTCTGTATGCTGAGATTCTGGTGTTGTTTATGCATTGCATATTAACCTTTTCTTTCAACCCAAGAAAACTTATTTATATTCTAGCAGAGCAGGTGAATGAGGCACTCTATCAAGGATAAGCAGAACTTTGGAGCCCATGAAGCACATGTTGGGTGTGTGCAGGGGGCAACTGTCACAGTGTTCATATCTACATTTTTCTGATGGTACATACTCAGGAAGTCTTTCCCGTTTCCAACGGGCACATTTTTTATATAACTTTATTATTGTCCAAGGGTAGGGGACAGATAACATTTCAAACAAGTCTCAGCAGGCAACTGGAGGATAGAAACCCCAGTCTAAAAAATACAAGATACAAAAATCTTCTTTGTCTTATACACTTTTCTAAGCTTTTTTTTTTTTTTTTTCCCTGAGTGATTCTTATCAACTTCTCCAACCTTGTGGCAAGAACACTGGCCACAGGTCTAGTAACTAAAAAGATATGATCATTAACAGAAGGCTTAAGTTTGCTCCACATGGAAAAAGTATATAGGATACAAACTCTGGAATAGAATTAACCTATTGTTGTTATCAACCAAATATACTGTTCTCTACTGTTCACTATTATCATGCTGAAAAGCTTCTTATTCTTGGCAAGAGAAGAAAAGAAGTGACACTAGAAGGCAATTGCATTTATGCCAGCAGAGATATTTCTAACAGGACATCACTGGGATCATATTTCCTTATATACTATTGCAAAGAAATCAGGTCGGTTGTTTTTCCTTTCTGCAGATGAACTTTGTAGTTAGAGTATCTGCATTGTTTGGATGCAGAGAACCATAATCTACTGTCACAAAAATGGCTATATTTACGGGAAACACTGAAGGAAAATATTTTATTGCCTTGTGCTTGCAGTGTCTTTAGTAATTTTCTCTCAGCTTCTGGTTACAGGATTCTCTGGAGAAGGGATTGAAAATGGTATCTATGAAACTGCTCCCAAGGGCTATTTCACAACATATATGGTAGGACACAAGGTGAAAGTGGTGGAGTTTTGGGCACAACAGAAAACAGTGTAGGCACTTATGAAAGGCTGAACCTTGGTGGTCACAGGAACGTGCTGTCACTCAAACTGTTGTTCAGGGCTCTCTAAGGCTGTGTCCAAATGACTCACACTCTCCCAGTCTCTAGTGACATGCATCTCTCAGATGTATATCCCAGATATATCCCATCGTAGAACCTTACACAGGTACTTTCTTCTGTGCCTCTTCCTCATGCCATGGTTTCCACAGGAAAGAAACTGGGACAAGAGGTCCAGTGGGAGTTGCAATGTGTTTCATTCAGAGCTTTGATCAGGATGATTGACATTCCAGCTGACATTGCAACACGTCCACAGCCTAGCTGCAGTTTCAGTTAATGGACTCAAACACCATTGTACCTTGACATCACATCATTTTCTTCTGAGGTCTACCCTGCCTGTTGTGTGTGTTCTCTGAAGAACAGCTACAGTGCCATAAAATCATGTGAAAGAACAGCTGTAGTACTGAGCGGGACTGGCCATAAAACATAATTTGGTCTAAGAGGTTCTGTACAGAATCTCGGATATAATTGCTGAAATTAAAATCTTTGGCATATGTCAGAACTTTAAATTCTGTTATCCTGCTTTGAAAACCTGTGACTGATCATTCTTTCTAAAGAAACTAAACAAATTTTGAATAAATTAGTTTAGTTATTGCATCTGCTTTATTAAAAATTGTGCTTGACAAATTCAAAGATCTTCATTGGATATTATGTTTTCACAAAGAAAAGTTCCAGAAAATTTTAGTCACAAGAACAAAAGAAACAGAAACTTCCCCTTCCTGCCATCCCCAAAGATCTAAATGTTTCTCGGAAATTCAGAACATTCCCCTCAGGTCTTCATCTCCAACAAAAACAGTCTCCTATTTCCTTTAACACACTGCCTAATGAAAAAAACTAAGTACTCCAACAGAAAAGATTTTTAATCATCCAAAGTGGTGACTCTGTACTACAAATCAAGGAATTAGCAGCAACTGATTTAAATATGAGATACAACAGAAGTGCCTTGGGGCAAATCAAAAGCCAATCTACAATTCCACAAAACAGTAAGGCTGAATTTCATTCAATTTAAAGATGATTTTCACAGTAATTCCACATGTAATGTGGCATTTTTTTCAAGTTGGAATAAATTAAAATGAGCCTTTTATTATTAAATATTATGAAAAGGCTAAACAGATCACATCATTTCTGATTCTTCATTATGTGTAGTCACAGTATTAAGGAAGTGTTTGCTTTGACATCTAGTATTCTTTCATAATATCTTTTTTCTATAACGCATGAACATTGAATTCAGTGCTTTGCACTTGAGTTCTGCTGGTAACTCAGGACAGAAGCTTAGGAACAGTTCTAGGCAGGAAAGTAAATAGAGGAAGGAAAAGGAAAGAGACTTTGAAACTTATGGGTATTTTCGATGGGTGTCTATAGTTACTATGAAAAAAGAAAAAAAACATGTTTGCTTAATTATCGTGTCTCACAGCTATGCTGGACAGTGATATAATTTGAAATAATCTGATTTCTAGTCTCTAAGAAAGCAGGAAACTGAAAAAATTCTTTGTTCAGGAGTAAGACATTACAAGATCAAAAAACAAAGAGCAGGATATATCTCTTCTGAATAGATGTTTTGAGTAAATGGGGCAATGTATTATGTTGGAGGGTTAAGATTTAGCTTCTTTATTGCATTGCAACCACACTACTGCAGAAGTTTTGGTTTGTTTTTTTTTTTTTTTTTCGTGTGGACTTTGGATACCTAAATAAAATTAATGGAAAAATTCTGTTTCTCTGTATCACCATTCTTTTGCATCATGAAGGAATATAATGTTCTAGGAACATTTTGCTTACCTGAAGCAACGAAAAACTATTTAATTAATCAATTTTTAAAATGTGTGGAGCTTTTGTGATATAAAGTTAGTTACTGTGGAGAGTTTTATGATATAGTTTCTCACTGACATGACAGTCCCACAAATTTCATTCTAAATTGCAACTCATTTTAATTTGATTCTAGACTATAACTCCTAGTAATTTTGAAGGAACTAAATACAGGAGAGCAGGGCAAGTATGATGCAAGTACTAGAGTCCACAGCCAAGAAGAAATTGTGCTCTAGTCATGCAAGCCTGGGTATGGGTTGCTTGGCCTTTGAGTTGGTATATTTTTACACAACTTTCCATATTTTAGCAACAGCTAAATTGTGCAAATGAAACCCTTTTGAATTGCTCTCTCAGGAGTTTCAATATGAATGTGAATATTGTCTAAGTTAAACCACTTTATAATCATGTTGGTGGTATTTCTAAAATGGGTATAATTTTGGTCAAAAGAGATTTTGAGGCCTAGGAGAATCACATCTGGGATCCTTAAAAATATAATTACAATATTTTTAATCGCATTTATTTGTGTACGAATCCACAATGCAACAAAACTAGATAATTTCCAAATACAATGAATGGCTAACTGAACATTAAAGATTCACATAGAAATACTTGTATCTGAAAATATTGCAGTTCATTATTTAGAAGTTTGTTCAGAATAACAATGCAATTCAGGAGACGGCATTTAGAGTAATATTAGATAATTCTATGGAAATAAAATCTCAGTAGTGATTAAAAAAAACCCCTAACAACTAACAATCTGAACCCTGTGGGTTGGTAGGAAAGGACTAGGAGACAAATATTTGCAATTTAATACTTTATTTTACATATGATTTTTAATACAGTAAAATCCTGGTTGTTCAATGTCAGAAATCACGAAGTACCACTAGAAAAGATACAGATAGTAATAATGGATATCACTGAAATTATTTTAATGGTGGGATAGATTGAGACCTGGCAAAGAAACAACTTGAGAGGAGTATAATAGTCTGTGATGGTGGGTAATACAGGGAGTAATTATTCACAATACGAGAAGAAGAGGCAATAAATTAAATTATTATATGACATAAAAGATGAATATCTCTGTATTTACTCATTCTCTGTAAAACTACTTTGACCACCTCTGAAGAATGATACAAAAACAATCAAATAATTGGTTTCAATCAGTTGTGCTGTTCTTATGGGGAATTTTTCATATGGCCATTCCACGTAAGTGTTTGGCATAAATATCTTTTATAAAAGCACTTCTTGTCTTGAATCATCCCGCTGGTAATTCAAGAACTTCCTAAGTGCAAAGCAGCACAGGGTGTCTTCAAGAGATGCCTTTTTGCATTCCTGCTATGGTGTAATAAGGGAAAAAGTATAGTCTAGTAAGTTTATTATCATGAAGCAGATATCTAAGGGTGTATAAAGTACTTGAATTCACATAATGGCATTTTCAAGAGCAACTGTGAAATTTTAGCTTTACAACCAAAGTGAGTGATGCAACAAGACTTTAAAGCTCATGTACTCCTACTATAAAACAAGCCTTCTAAATTCACTTAACTTAAAGTACTATCTTTTAGGAATCTTGCTCTAGGATAATTTAAAAAATATATATTTATCTGAAAACAGAAATCAAAATTACTTCAAATTTTATTAGTATTGCTTCTTTTTTTCTTTTTCTTTTGAATTTGGTTTTGGGGGTTAGATTTTTTTTTTCTTGGTTGGTTGGTGTTTTTTTGCGGGTTTTTTTGTTTTGTTTTGGGTTTTGTTTGTTTGCTTGTTTTGTTTTTTGGTTTTGGTTTTGGTTTCGGTTTTGCTCTGTGAACTGTTATGCTTTGGAAAACAATTCCTTTGTTAATGTGAAATTTAATGGGTGTTAGAAGTGTTTATGTGGCTATTTCATACTCCTTTCATTGCAATGCTCAGTTTATTCTTAGATGGATTCTACCATTAGATTGTAATTAGGCTCATGTACTACTTGATCTACAGATTAAGTATGTTCTTGAATGTCTTGAAGGGAAAGGACATAGAAGCTTGGTAGAACAGATACTGTTTGCATTTTCTACAGCTATAACATAAAAAGAGGCTTCACATACACAACTGGCCAAACAGTTCATGAATAAACTCCTGGATTTTAAAACTGGAAACTAATTCAGATGATATATATGCTAGTATTACCTTTATAAAAGTTTTACTTACAAAGGTGAAGCCCATTAGGGGACTTGTTGATAAATAATATATATTTCACCCATTAGATTGTTAAAACCTTCCAGGAAAGCAACAAGGAAAGAACAACTGAACTGGGAAGCTGAAGCAGAAACCTTCACCAGGAATATCATACTCCTTGTATCAAAGAACTCATGATAATGATGATTCTCTAAAATACACCCCCATGCAATTGTTCAGTGAAGCTTGATTGTAAATTTTAGGGCCCAGAAAACTTTCGGAGGGGTGAGTGCAGTATCAAAGAAGATGGTATTTGAAAGTGTAACAGTGGTAGCGGTGGATGAGGTTTTCCTGTAATAATGACATAATTTAGACTAAAAATATTATTGGAGTTGGACTGATAAGAAGAGTGGTTTTTTTTTCTTTGTCAATTAGATTGTTAAACAGTTAATTAAACTAAAAATAAATTATTAGACCTGCATATGCATGCTGTGCCCTTACTATTTTGCAAATAATAAGGTTTTGTATGCAAAAATGTTTTTTTCTTAGTTGCAAGACTTAAAAGTATAAATTTTTCTAGCTTGCTTTTCTCTTGGATCTTGATTTTGCTCAGCAATAATTTGAAAGCTGGAGAAGAGCATCTTACCTCTATTTGTCCATAGTATAGCCTGTATCTTATTGCTGAGGCATTTTTCTGTAAAGAGAGATATTGTAGAAAATAACTGGCAGACATTCATGATTCATGCAGGTAAAGCTGGCATCACAACCTGTAGCTTTGAGCACACAGATCTACAGCTGTGGTCTGTGCTTGGCACAGTGAGGATCCCCCGTGTTGTGCAGAAATGCTGACATCTAGCAGCCTAAGCCATTCTCTTGACTTGGATAGGCAATACCTTCTGCATTATATGGCATTAAACTTCAGGATCTTGGACTTAGTCTACCACCTCCTAAACCTCACCTGAGTACATGTGTTGCTGACACCTCACTACTTACCCTGCTCTCTACAACAAAAAAACCTAATTCTTTGATGTTTTGGCATAGAGTAAGATGCCAACTCTATAAAATTTTATAGTTTGCCATGCTATAAAATATCCTATATGTTGACTTCAGCAAATGCAAGTAAAATTAATGACATCTAATAAAACACTTTCAGTGTAATTATTCAGTATCTTTGTCTCAGATTCTCAGTGCTCCTCTATTACAGAGAAGTTTCAGTTTTCTTATTAGTTTCTCATGGTATCAAATATAGGAAGCTCACATAAATAATTCCTTCAAAATAATCAGAGTCAACAGAGCATTTACAAGTGATTAAGAAGAATTAAATTTGATTGCATGCTGCAGTCCTAAACAAATTTCATACTCACCTGGGTTTGTTTCACAGCAAATCAATAATACTAAAGACTTTATTTGAAGAGGCAATATATAGTTTCCTTTTCCTGTTCAGTGTGCATATGAAACTATCAACTTCAGTTAATGAGAATTTTTTCCGTAAACATTGATGGGTGGAAATGTTTTCTTTGCTTTAAAGGACTTTTCCATCTTGTGCCTGGCACCAACTAGCAGCCTTGAACATCAAGAGGCACTGACCAACTTCTAAGAACAGTTTCATGCTTTATAATGGTCTTTGTATTCATTTATTCAGGTATTCAGTGATTCAGTACAAAGTAAATTATTGCTAGTCTGTTTTCAAGTTTCATTGCACAGCTATCAGTAGGATTAAAAAGTTAAGAGAAAAAGCCCAAAATAACACTATAGGCATTAAATACCCTTGTAATGCCGATGCTGAATCAAGTAAAATAATGAAATGTACTGCAAAGGTAATAGCATACCACTGCCAGAATCCACACTCTTCTTGGGAACCAACATGGCTACAGGTTGTGTCTTTTTTATCTCAGGGTGCTATTAATTCCTGCACATCAAGAAGTCCTCAGAAAGTATCGATGATCTAAAATATTTTCTTAAGTAGTTAAAGAGGCAAAACAATTTCTGAAAGGTACACAAATGTCTTTGGGTACAATAATTCAAGAGGGAATGCTGGAACATTCTAAAATTCCCTGTCTCATTGTCAGGGAATGATTTGAGCTGATGAGCCATTTTGCATTTATGCCTTCAAGAACAATGTTCTCAAATGGTGATAGGTAACTCATAGAAAGGTGGCGAAATAGAGATACATTCAAATATTAATATAGATGTTACAGAGGCTTAAATTATTAAAAATATTTGGACCAAATTTTTTGTAAGTGATAAATTAAAATGTGATTGTCTACCAGCTAAAGAAAATAACTTGAGAGTGCAAGGGGGAAGAATGTGAGTCACTGCCTGGGTTTTGTTTTATCCACTGCCTCTTGCCCTGCATATGCAGGCCCCATGTGTTTTTTTCCTGGACCCACTGAAGATATGCTGTATGCATCCCAGTCTCCTGATTGGACTTTGGCCTCATTCTGAGCTTTGTCTTCAAGCTTGCGTCTGTCCCTGTCTGCTTTTCTTCCAGCCTGGATTTCCGTGGAATGTCCCCAGAGGCAGACCACCACTCCCTGGTCTGTGCCTCCCGGTGGTCCCCATGACCAGCAGCCACCTCTGCCTGCAGGACTCATCCCTTTGATGGGGACACAATCCCAGCTGGAGCACCCTCAGATCCTGCTATCTGCTCTTGCTGCTCCCTGATGCACATGTTTAAAGTTGCACTTCCTGAAACTGTTAGAGCTCTAGCAAAGGGTGGTGAGTATTTTTATTGTTATGCACTAGCAAGTACAGGATTCATGAGAAGATTTAAGCGCAGAGGAGTCACAGAGCATCGTGTAGCACTCTAAGCAAAAAGGTAATTTGAATATCCAGAGTGGAAAAATGAAGCAGCTATATTTAATGTCAATGGATGAACAACAGTATAGACAAACAACTTTAAAGATAATATAACTAGTGAATTTCACCTTGTGCATATGACTAGAACTTGGGGTTGTACTTCTTGACTAAAAAAAGGGAGGGGCTCAGTTAAGGCCCTTACCATCTTTTTTGTTTATGCATTCTAGAAGCATTGGGAATCTTGAAAATATTTCTAATTTTAATAATTTATGAGCTTAGTTGGAAGAAAAATTGAATGAAAATTATTTTTTTTATGATTTGGTTTCAATAATTTTCTGTTAACTGATCCAGATCGGCTATTATAAACATAAGCTTGGGTTTGTAAATATATAACAAAACGAATTTATCTTCTGAAGAATTCCTTTTAATCTGTATGTGTAAGCTTTTTAATGGGTAAATATATTTCTAGTGTATTCTAAACAAATATGATTCAGCTTATGCCACTCGCTTTCCCTCCCTTAATAAAACCCTTATGCACCAGCACCTGCTTCTGACAATGCAAACATGATGAAGCACAGCTGGAATTCACAGGTTAGTGAATTAAAAAAAAAAAAAATGCCCTAAATGAAATAGACTGAAGGTTCAGTGTGGCTGCAAAGGGGATACTATCCTGCAGTTTATTGCATTTCGAGCCGGGGAACACGGCCTTTATAGCACTATTACCAATGAATTTTAAATCACTCTAAAGTTCAAACTTCACTGAAGCATCACATAGTATGTTGAAATCAGATGACCATTTTGCCTGGCAAATGCCATCTATATTTCAGAAAAACATCCGTGTTCTAATAAAAAATGAATTAAAAGACATGGAAACTTCAAGCACCATTTGTCATCTGAAACTTACGTTCATTAATATGCCTCAAATCTCTAACTCTGAGAAAAGCTAAGTCAATTCCCAAATTACCATAACATTCAAGACTAAACAGTAATGTATTTTAAAATGAGTGTATTGAAAATTGAATGCCAACTGAAAATAAATGATAGTACCTTTTAAAATTAAATTACAACTGACTTTTTTCTTTGTTCTTTCCCTTGTTGTCATCTTCAGTTAGTCTAGCTGTCCACTTCTTACCATATTTACCCTATGACAAAAGACAAAACATGACATAATTTTTCATAATTAAATACTTCATAACAATCTTAACTTGGTATTTAAAAAATCCATTAAATAAAAGGGAGTTTCTTAATTTTTCTGTTAGTTCTTGCGCTACATCTACCCCAACGAAATTTCACATATATAGCTTGTTTTTTTCATTTGACCTTGTTCGTAAATATCTTTATTTGATATGTCTCTATAGACTATTTACAACGTTTTCATAGAAAAAATATGCATTTTTTGTAATCTTGGTATACATTTAAAACCAAACTCAAAAAACATATTTTTTGACAGCAAATTGGCAGACCAGGAGTTTTTCACTATAAAATTCTGCTGTGGGCAGGGAAAAGTAAGTAACTCTGAAAAATAAAATTCAAACCAGATATAGATAAAATATTGATACTGAGAATTAAAATTTTTGCATATGCTGAAATGCTTCCTTTTTGGTCATGGTGTTCTCAAAATACTCACTATCGAAAGTTGAAATATTTTTTTAAAAAAATCCCCACCAACAAAAATCAAAACCAAACCCCAACACTTGCATACCTAAAAATAAAATTTAGTAAAATGAGAATGGGACTGTAAATTCCAGGAATGTGGACAGGTTCCTAACTCTGAATGGGACAAAGTTACATAATAAATCCATGAAATTCCATTAATATTTTCTGGAATTTTAGTTGTCTACATTTTCTAAACTTCCTCAGTATTTATACTTTTTGCTTGCATAGAGGCTAGCACAGCATAGCTCTGACCAAATTGTCACATGCATAAAGCAGTAGTCTGCAAAGTATTCAAAGTATGAAAATAAACTCTTTTGACTACTATTTACAAAAATTACTTTGGTCAACCTTGTTCTTTCCATGTTCTTCAGACACCATTTCCACTTAATGGATTGAATCTGCTATGCAACTGCCAGTTGCTGTTTGCCTGATGTCATAATTGAAAAGTAATAATTTTAGTCTATTTTGACACCTTAGAATAAAATATCTTTATTTGGCATCCATCTGTGTTTTGTTGTGTCCACATTTTTAAATGCAACGTCTATTTTACGCTGGTAACCAATTAAAGGTGTAGATAATTGGAGGATTTAGATGTCCAAATACCTGATTGAAAGAACAAATCATGTAGCTAAACCCTAAATATTATTGACTATGACCACAAAATGAGTAGTTTCGTTGAAGTCACTTTTACTTGTTTGACTCAAAATCAAGATGCTATTTAAAATAAATAGAACATGATTTTTTATGTTTAGATGCATATTTGGTGTGTCTTTCTGATAATTGTGCCCCCTCCACACTTAGTAATTGAGAATTTCTGAGATTTTAATGGCTATAAAAAAATGAAGATAGTGCTTTCTTCACTTTAGCCACAAGTCACAAAAAAAGCACAGTTGTCTCCAGGTAAAATTCTGTCATTTCTTATTGGGAATTTTTCCACAAAAAGACCTGCAAAGTAGAGGCCCTCTAATAAAATTTAATGGAAGTAAAGTATATTTGCATTAGAATATATCTTTCTATTATTTTTTTCTCCCATCATCCTTCTTGTGGGAAACTGTTGTGCTTCAGCTAAAATCTGAACTGTATCTTGTTTCTTTGTATCTAAAACTGCTTTTCTGAACAGAGATTATTAATCATGCTCAATTATGGAGATGGTTGTCATTGTGTACAAACATTTGGTATGAAATATTTTGAGGCTAACACATTTCCCTTGTCAATTCATACAAACACTTTGAATCCAGGTCTCCAGAAGTAAAAGGATTTAAGTGCAATAATCTACTGAATAACTGAGAGACTGAAACAAGTGACAACTGAAACACATTTTTAACCATAAGAAATGGTAGATAGGCCATTTTCCTGCAGGTAGAGTGACCATTATGAAATAAATATGCTCATGCCATTTGGTAAACATAAGATTAATGGGACGCAAGTTCCTGAGTCAGCGTTTACAGGCTGAAAAAAGGTAATTGTCCAATTACAGACTTACTGAAATGGTTTTGGCTTATGGGGCATGCCCTGGGGAAAGGTCACAGGACTGCCACAATGAATTAGCTTGGAATTTGGTTTTCTATATATTATTTTGACTAGAAGCAGGCATTGGAAATTTCATCGCTCTCCCAGTGATTTGCCATATATTCACAAATCCTGAGAAGATATTCTGGCTTGGCTCTCCTAGAAAGAATAATACTCCTGGTTACCAGTGTAAAAGGAAGACTTAAAGTATTACAGATAAATTTTAGGCTGTGTCCCATACCTTCACCAAATTTCGGGGATTGCAGAATTTGAACTGTGGATCTTAGCCCTTCCTAAAAAATTTCTTGCAAGAAATTAATATAAAGAAATTGTTTTTCATTTTAAGAACAGTAAAAATTCAACATAGGGCAAGACACATTTCTCTTCTCTTTTTTTTTGCAGTAAGTATTACTGAGGAGACACATCAATAAAACATAATAAAAGTATAAAGACCTCACAGCAAAGATGATAAAATCAATATTCATACATCCTTCAAAGTTCTACATTTCCAGGATACAGTTTTTAATTCATCATCCTTCAAATGTGTATTTAATTGATGAAAATGCAGATAAACATTTTCACAACTACGAAAATTAATAAATCACACTCATTAATTATTTTAATTTCAATTACTGCAGAAGGGCCTGCCTAATATCTGGAATAGTCTGACATTGAGATGAAAACTTTCTTTCTAAATTAGAAATCTCATAGATAGGGCAACAAAATCTAAAAAGCAACATGTACAAGATGATGGGAATATTACCTGGCTTGAAATGAAGACACTTTTCCCCTCTACATCCTTCCAGAATTTTATGTGTAATTAAAGCTGATGTAGAGAACACATAATAGCATTTGTAAACTACACCCTGTACAGTCTTGGGAAAAGAGCTCAAATGAATATTAATTATTTGCTAAAACTTTCAGTTTAAGAGCTCTGCCCTCAAAAATGTATATTTATGTTTAATTTCATGCACATTAATTCTATTTTGAAGGTTTCATTCCAAAAAGCCGTATCTGTTAACAGGTAGGCAATCTTTCTCCTTCATTTCTAGACATAAGAACAGCCCTTAAATTTTATCACACGGGTAGACAAACAGTGTTATAGAGACTGTTGCTAGCTCATACGGTTTCAGCTCCTAAGTACATTTAATTGCAGAATTTCAAGGAAGCCAGGAGGTAATTCAGTCTTGGACTTCAACCACACTAATGTTCACACGTCTCCAATATTGTATAATTTGTTCACAGCAGTGTCAGTCAAATTGAAGACATAATGTATTAGTTCCATGTGATTCGAGCTGCTTAAACTAGGAGCAAAGTTTAAGCTGGTCCTTGCAAGGGAGTGGTGCCTCTGCTGATGTGTGTTTGGTCTCAGACACCTTGCTGCTTGAAAGGAAGGATTCTTCCAATGCAAAGGCATCTGCCTCTCCAGGTGAGAAAAATTACATTCCAGCTATAGCTCAAATACAACACTTCTGAGATATTCTCATGCAAGAATTTAAAGCAAAGGGTTAAATTGTTGCTCAGAATTATCTGAAGAGCTTTTCCTCTAAAAGAGCACATTCCCTCTGATCCGAAACTGAGAAGTTAAAACAAGTCATTGATACCCTTTCTTTGAATGACCTTAAGCTAAATCTTTTATTCTGCCTAATTGTGATTAACAGATACCTTCTAAGTGTTTCTCTGCAGCTGCACTTCCTTGTGCTCCAATTAAAGCACTGCCCATTTTTCTTTCAGAAACAGTTAATGAAGATCAACTTCAGATGGAAAGAAAATAATCATACTTCACAAAAATAAAATAGTCCCTGACTGTGTGTTTTTTTATACTTTTAAGATGTCAAGTAATTAGAAGAAATCATAAAAAGACTGAATTTTAATAGATTTACAAACGTGTGAGCAAAACCAAATTGAAAACATTGAAAAAAGTAAGTGGGAATTAATTCTAAAACACATATTAGTTGATAATCACATGAAAAGACAAATATATTAATTTTTCAAATTTATTCAATATTAATTTTTGGTTTTACTACACTTGTTGATTACTGTGTGCCAAGTGTTACTCCAGAGTGCAGCATAGAGAGGAAAATACAAAATAGACAAAAGTGAAAAACACTTAGTTGCAAGAAAATCCCAGACCTTCCACTTGCTTCTTTTTCAAACTCTGGCCAGAAAAATGTCAAAGTTAGTGTTCAATTTCAGATAATTTTGTAGACAAGTAAATTCAATTATTTGGCTATTGAAGAAGGCTACTTAAGTAGATAATCAGAATAATTAAATTGCTTTCCCAACATTCCCTGTGTTATTATACAACGTTCAATAGTATTCAGGTCATATTATCTGCATGAACATCACTGAGTCGGTCTCCTGAAATATCTTTATTTTGTTGTTGTTTTATCAAAAGACATCCATTGGTTACAAACTGCAATGTTTGTGAAAAATTTAATTCCTACAAGGTGATGAATATTCACTTAGCAATAGACATCAGTGAAACTGGTAGATTCTCTTAGGTGAAATTTAGACTGCATGATAGGTAGCAGCCCCCAAGCTGTGCTCCCTGCCTGCAGCTGCAGCGCTTTGCTGGACTGTGCCATTTTACTCTGCGTGATGGTGTTAGTCCAAAATAATCTGGAAGAAGAGTTTATCAGGAAATGCAATTTCCATGAGCAATCATTTTGTTTCTACTGCTTGACAAAGACAAAGAACATCCATGGCTGTAGTGGCATTAACAATGAATTTACCAACTGGAACTTAAAAAGATTCACAGTTTATTCCACATGAAAAGAGTAAAATAAAACAGTCTCTAAATATGAAAGCAAGAACTGAAAATGAATTTTCCACATCAGAACTCTGCATGAACATAAAGACATTTCTTTCTTTTTGCAATGCCTTAAAACCTACAAACTCATTCAAGAAAATTTTGCTGTTCATTCTGCATGTTTTATAAGATGTAGTAGGAGTTGGGATTTCGATTTTAGCTTCAAGATGTAGTCAACACAACTAAGAAAAGTTATTCAGTAATCTGGCTTCTGATAAATTAGATGACTTGGATTGGCCATCTAGTATAGCACAAAACCACATTTTCACTGCAGCTTCTCCAGTGCCACTGCTTGCTACAAGTTCAAACACTATATATGAAAATTGTAGAAGGGACATATGCTAAAGCACTAAAAGATTATTTTTACATTACATGGGACAGATTACTTAAATATTTCATAGAAACGATGAGTATTTTAGTATTTTTACAAGATAAAATGGAAATTTCCAAAAAAATTCCAGCTTTGAAATCAGATCATTCTTCTAAGCTTATGCTAATTTCCATTGTTTTACAAGAAATAACTGTATTTATTATGATTATCAGGTGTCTTACACTTCAGAGTGCATAACACGTCTGAGAGCTATGGTTTCCAGCTTTACATGGATTCTAATTTATCATTTCTTAATTGCCTGCTTGGAACAAAATCAAGGCAATTTCCCTTCCCATCTGACCAAAATAGCTTTCTTCAGCCTTGATGTTCAGGGCCCGGCGTTTGAAAGAAGCATATTGTCAGTCAAAGAGCTCAGCACAACAATTCTGCAAGGTACATGAAAAATGGTACTTTGAGCCAGTTGATCTTAAAAAAAAAGTAAGTGAAAGAGGAAATCGAAAGTAAAAAATATTTTTTAGAATAAACAAAAGTGTCTTCTTAAGAAGAAGTACATGCAAATATTTTCATAATAGATATTTTATTGTTTAGAAAACTAAAAGTTTATTCTTTCAAAGCAGTGAGCAAACTTTTTTTGGAAAAAAATTATAATGCAATGCAATTAATATTATTTGTGTGCAAAATAAGAGCCTTAGGAGAAACTCCAGTAATTTTAAAGAAATTAAGGAAAGAGGAATAAGAATTACAATAGTATCCATCATCTCCTATCAGGAAATGACAAAAATCAAATAAAAGTTTAAGGAAACAGAGCATTTCCCAAACAAAATGGGCAACTCTTGAAAAGGACACATCAAAAGAATTAAAATCAATTGAGGAAGAATAATTCTTTAAGAAACTGCATGATGATACCCACATCAAAAGAAATACTCAGTTGCTAAATGTTAAGCACGTACCAAAATGATGTGCTGCATTAGAGCTTTGAATGTCCATGCCATCCTAATACCATAACACAGAGAAGGTACATCACAGTTGCTTGTGATAAAGATCATGTTTTACAATGCAGAGGTGCTTTCCAAACTGCCTCATGTTTCAGGGGAAAACAGTGAATCTGAATGTCGTATCAACACACCAGGCAGCTTTCAGATGAAATGCTCTCACTCACGGCTTAAAACTGTCAAGATTAAATAAGCAGCATTAACAGAAATTTCCCAGTGCTGGGGAATACTGGTTTCATTAACATGATAGTAGTAACTCGAAAAGATTAATTATAAAAAAGCTATTCACAGAAATGATTTTTTTAATGGCATATGAATGAATTTATACAAATAAAAAGCAAAATTGTTGCTCTTTTGTGAATTGCCTATTGATGAGCAGACGTGCCAGTGGGGTGTATAGACATTGGATATACTCATAAAAATAATTTCCAACAGTGTAGTGTTGACAGGGAACCTTTGGAAACCATGGCTACCAGGCTGACTGAAGACAAACAGCAAAAGGTGGATTGAAATTGCGTGGATATAGCAATCCCGCCAACTGCAAAAAATAAAGTACAAATTTCTGCAACAGTTGCTGTCTAAGTATCAATGTATTTATCAATGCACATGCTCAGTGCCTAGGAAGCAAGCTCTTTAGGGTCCAAAATGATTGGAGAAGTCAGGAACAGAACTGCAAAAACAGCTTTTTCTTTCTGTTATAATCTTCATCTTTCTTTCCACATTATACCTGAGTTTGTCCAAACTTTAACCTTTCTCTTATCCTTTGGAAATCCTGATCGTTAAGCCTGGCAAAAGATTCCTTTCAGGAAAGGACATAACTTCAACTTTGTTTTCCTTTCTTTGTTTGATTCATTTATTTTGTTCTTGTATGCGTGTGTGTGTTTGAGCTTGCAGGTGGTAAGGTCTTCTCTCCCTCTTTATCTTTTTTTTTTTTTTCCTTTTAACTTTACTACCAGATTCATTATTCTGCATTAAGCTGCATTGAACTACATTTGTCATCTATTAGTCCTGTTACTGTCTGCATTGTTCCTCATTAATTATTATTCTTCCTAATTTAGAATCACATGAAAATCTTGCTTTCAGAAGCATTATCCAATTCATTTACATGAATAAAATTAGTAGAGGACAGATCACTACTGCTTGCAATTCCAACTCAGTAATAATGTCTGTCTGATTTAGGAAGGAAAATCTTCAACTTTTTCTTTTGTTCTTGTGCAGAAATTTACTTTTCTGAGTTTCCATGCTGTATTTCTGGTATATTATAGAGGTTAACCTTTGAAAGAGAACTTAATATGTCCAAAGCTGGGTCCTGTCACTCATATATACCTGCTGTACTATACCTTTCACTTGTTAAAAAAAAGCAAAAATTTTCAGGCACTTGGGTGCCTGTAATGCAGAAGCAAAGAGGGAAGGAATTTCATTGAGTTAATGAAGAGAGGGATCTTTATTTCTTCGGGAACATAAGGTCCATTCATGACATCAAACATCATACTTGTAATTTAAAATTCAGCATTTCCCATCAGTTACTCTTACAGGTTTTACCTGTGTTAATGATGTGAAATAACCATTTGCCAGCATGGGAAAGTTGGTAAACTGTGCTTGTGTTAGATGAAGAATGTACCAATACTTGAGCTGTTTATTTATACTTTATATAATATTGACCTGTAAATATTCTACAAATTTCCCAAGCTAAATTTATACTGACTTGTTTCACAGGGTTTGTAACCAAACATATTTTGGGTCTGCTTTCCTCTGGTGCCACGCTGTGTTTTAATTAACTTGGTCACCAAACTTTCAATTTCCTTCTGTGTTGTTTAAATCAGAAAGATGTTTACAGCTTTTAAACAGCATAAGTCTTCTAGTGAATTTGCCATATAGTTTGCTCTTCATAGAAGTATATGATAAAATGAGGCTCCTATAGAAGGAGGCATTCTCTCCTCCTTTGTTAGCTTCTGGTTCAGAGTCTAATAAATTTTAAATGTAAATATGACAAAGTATTCTACAGTGCTGCAAAAATACTATAGGTTTTAAAGCTGATCTATATTTTGAGAGCAGTTTTTATCATACATCTTACATGAGATGAACAACAAATTAATATTAAAATAAAAAATAATTTCTTACTCCTTCTAGGAATTTTCTAATGTGAATTTATAAAAAACAGACTATAAAAGGCTCAAAATTTTGCCTTCTTTATCCAGAGGCAGCCCAGAGGACTTCTGAGTGTGGTTTCATCACTCAAAAGGAGCATTGCACATTGCTACACAAAAAACTTTTATTTATTTATTTATTTATTTATTTATTTATTTATTTCTAATTTTTTTAATTTTTATTTCAGTTATTATACTTTCTGCAATGTCTGGAGTCTGTGTGCTTCATGAACATTACAGGCAGCTGTAAAGCCACAATACATAGAATAGAAAGATTACATTAATTTTATTATAAAGCAGATATAACAATGCACTCATGCAAATATATATGTGTGACTTATGGCTGACAGGAAAGAAATTAGGAATTACTAAGTTGATTATCAGAGTCAGTGGGGTTCTTTAATAAGTAAATACCTGAGAGTACGTAAATGATATTTTCTAATCTACTTCATTAAAAAAAAAGATTTAATTTTTTTCTGGTCACAATTGCATTTTTTTTTTTTTAAATAAAGCTCTGTTCAGCTTTTAATGAAGGTCAGACTGTAAAACCCTCACTAAAAAGCACTTCTCCCTTGAGTTCATTTAGGTTATGTGGAATCCACAGTCCTATAAACCATCTTGGGCTATATTAGAAAGAGAGGTAGATTTTATAGCTAGATCTTGATTTCTGTGTATTTAATGAAGTTTGTTTCCAAAGCAGCAAAATTGTTTATTCCTTTTAATAACTTTTATTTAAAAGCAATGCTGTGACTAGGTGACATAAACAAACAAGATTGAATCACACAAATACTGAAACACATCTGCCAAATGAAGCAGGATATCAGAAAAACAAAAAAAATTACATTCTTAACCTAGTAGTAAGTTGGCAATTATGAATTTGATACTCAGGTCAATATTTCATTTTTACTGTGCCCTCTTTGAGCTGAGAGACGTACTAAACCATTCTAAAGATGAAACTTTTTCAGTGGTTAATCTCAAGTTACTTCTGAAAATACAGTTGTTCGTTCCCAGTCCAATTCACAAATTATGAAGAAAATCTCTTAAAAGGGCAGGTACTTCTGGTAAGGTGTCAGTCATCATAAAATTCTTTGTCTTTGAAAA
The DNA here is from genome assembly GCA_037013685.1 of Acridotheres tristis. Taxonomy (NCBI): domain Eukaryota; kingdom Metazoa; phylum Chordata; class Aves; order Passeriformes; family Sturnidae; genus Acridotheres; species Acridotheres tristis. The sequence goes on from CM072886.1 coordinate 25,419,729, forward strand.
TAACTGGTGAGCGTAAAGGCTGGAGATGCAAGAAACAGGAAAGAGAAAAAATTAAAAAAAAAAAAAAAACCAACAAGGATGGATACGACTGCTTCTTAGCTCCAGAATGCAGCAAATGTGAAATCCATGGGAGATTCTACATGGTTTGCATTTTCTGAAACATTAGAAACTTTAGACCAGTGATTTCTCTACACCTCAGATTATCAGCTGTGAAACAGGAATGCCAGAATTTCTCCAGGAAGGCCACAGAAATACTATCCTCATTCTTCAGTCATTGTTTTATTCAATGAGTGGTTCCACTTGTAGTCTCTATGCACAAAACTCATTAAAAAATGCCTGCTTTCGTGGCTGCTTTAGAGCTTTCTTTGTAGTGAAACTCAGAGGGATTAAAATATTTGTGGCCTTGCTTGGTATTTCATGATCCCAGCTCTGAGAGAACTGTCATTTAGTGGCTAATGTTGCTTATTTCATGACACAGGTCTCTCTTCTTTAGGAGCTTCCTTATTTTGTATCCTAAGCAAGCATAGCAAGAGCTTGGGATGCATTTTTGAGGATGCCTGGTAAAACTTTGTTTCTATCATAGCCTGGTCAGAGTAAAATCTATCTGATGTCATGCACTGATTACCTTTTTAATTCAGTTATTATTCTGCTTCTTTTTCTGACTAGGTGAGAGTCTCTTGGCATTTCCAGAAGCCAAAGCTGTTCTGAAATAAAAAGGAGCTAAAAGACATGGAACATTTAGTTCAGTCTAAAAAATGCAAGATAAAAGTAAATAATAAAAAATAACATTGGAAAGAGCGTTCATTTATTATATTTTATCTTTTGTTTGTTTATTTTTTAACATTGTCAAAAAATCTCATCACTGCATTTCCTGAGAATGAAGAAACAAACAAAAAAAGATTTATCTTCTCTGTGACTATCATTTGCTATTTGTCTAACATAGCTTTGTCCCTTTTTAACATTTTACAATGCCAAATTATTAATCTCGTTCCTTTGCATGGATCTGTTTTAATATCATTTTGATTACTCTGTGAGTCCTGATAGTAAGAATGGCTGTAAAACATCAGTAGTATAGACCACTGTTTTGACATCATTAAAATAGTTATTAATGGCTGCAGGAATAGAATTAATAAAAATATGGAAAGTTTATACGGAAATTTTTTTTAGACACTTAGCCTTTTTCAGAATTATTTCACACTGTTTGCTATTTGTCATCATCAAACAGTTCAGAGAGACTTGTTTTGGTATTTTATCTGACAGGAAAGAATACTCTTCTGGGTTTTTTTCTCTCGGTCTATAAAAACATAATGGTTTCAATTTTGCTTTGAAGACTGTATGGATTGCCCTGGTAGTGAGGTCAATTTCAGTTTTCTAAGACCCCTGAAAACATTACATGATGAACATGTCTTTTAAAGATAGCTAATACATCTGCTGCCATACAGTATAACAATTTATTCACATTAAATTACATACTTTTGTCAGTATTGCAGCGACTTCATTGTCAGACGCCTTCAATATGAAAACTATTCTCTTCTCTCCTTACTTCAGTTCCTGACAGCCTCATTCTTATTACCTGAAAATATGAAGTAGGGAGGTACTTTTCCAATGGTCTGGTTAGATGGGTACAAAGAAATTATCAGGCTTCAGTTTGACAATGTCCTTATCTGATGTAACAGCACACTCTATTCTTTGCTGTTGAACCAACAAAGCAAATGATTTTTTGTGGTTTTCTGCCTCTGGTACTTGAGATTTGCTTTTGCTTTTTGAAGCATAGGTCTGAAACTGACGACTGGATCCTCCCACAAAGCCCCTCTTTTACGGTTTGAATGAGTCCTATCTGGGTGCTGTGCAGTCTGCAAGGATTTTGACCCTACTTGCCCCTAAATATTTGAATCCCTGTTGAAATTAGAATCTGACATATTACTTATGGATGATATAATAAAATGAACAGCCTCTCATTTCTATGGGCAAATAATACCCTCTCCCAGTCTCAATCTAAATCAAACTGCAGAGTCACTAATAAAAGTAAGTCATGACTCACAAAGTTAAGTTCTTTTGCATTAATCTTAAACTCTTTAGGAGTTATTGGAGTCTCACATCATTAAAACTAATGTCAGTGGTATAGTCTGCAGTAACTATTAAATTTACAGCTGGAAGATAAGACTCATATAAAAGAAACATTACTTTACAACCATACTAAAGATGAAAATATGTAGATACTGTTTACGTTGCACAGATGAGGCAGGTTTACCAGGAAACCCTTAATGCTGTAGGAAATCTATTATGTAAATAGTCTGCTTTTTTTTGCACTTTTTGTCAAATAATTCTGGAAGAGGCCTAATTATATAAAAATATCTTTAGTATAGACCTCCAATATTTTTACTCATTTTATTAGAACTTCTTGCAGCAGTTAATAAATACTGCATACTTTCATTTAACAGTGTACAGCATATTTAACTGTGTTCTACTAGAGCAACCCAAATACAATGAAGCCAAATTACAGCAAGTATAAAATCAGATCTAGGTCCATCAACAAAGTATAGGTAACAAAGCATTGTCCATGAATTTACTGTGGCTTAAGGACTATACCAGTCTGAGAAAGGCAAAAATCCTTCCAGGAATATCTGGATGTTACCATCTGAAATGCACTGGAAGAAAGGCTGCCTGAGACCATTTCCTACCTGTTAGATCTAGAGCATGCTTAATTATTGCCTCAGTAACCAAAGAGGCATTTTTACTGGGAAATTAAAAAAGAAATTTTTTACAGAGTAAGAGGCAAAAAGGACTTTACTCTGGTTCTTGACGTGTCCTGCCTCACTTAGGGGGTATATTCTCCATGTGGGCTGACTGGAAGCAACTGCTCCAGGGGTTTTTCACCTGCCTCTTTTAGTCCTTGTAACTCAGGAAAGGCCCAAGAGGGGGTGGTGAAAAGAAGCATCTTCCTTTTACATTAATTGCAATGTCTCAGCTGTCAGTGAGCAAGGCTGGACCGTTAAACTTATAAATTAGAGGTAAGCTTTTGTGACTTTCAGTCACTGTCCCAGCAATCTGAGGCTGGATTCCATCTCCTCTTTCACCAAACATTTTGTTGGTTTGGTTTTTTTTAATTCTAGTGGAATATTTATGAAGACACACTATTAGTTTAACTTTATATTGGTCAGAAATTAATATGAATTTGTGAGGTTCAGTGATGATTTTTCAGATTACTAGCACAGTACAAATAGTATATATGAAAAAAGTAGAATCAAAACCACTTGGGAAATTTTTTAAGGAAAATTTTTAATATTTTCTAGTAAAATTTTTCAACCAGCATTCAATTGTTCATTTTGAGACTCAAAATGTTTAAATGCACACAATTTCATTAAAAATTCTGGATATGCTCTGTGATTAAGAAAAGATCAACCAATCAAATACAACATGAATAGCAGTATTTATTTCAGATTAAACAAATATTTTGCTTAATTTAAACCATTTTCATTTTAAAAAGTGAAATAATTATCAATCAACTAAAAAAAAAATTGAATTAGGTTTAAGGAGACTTTGAGGTAGAAAAGTGCTTTAAGGTGGAATAAGAAAACCATTAAGCTAAAATGAGAAAAGCTTTTATTCACATAGAATGAATGTTACTTAGTTAATGAGGCTTTTAAGTTTTGCTCTAGAAGAAAAAAAATCCAATCTTCTCAACAACTGCCTTTCAATTTTTATCTAGTGCTTAACACAAACATCATATTGTAAGCCACTGTAAACCACAGAAAAGACTACTTTTTTCTTTCTTATAATTGTTTGAAGGCAGCGTTTGAAATTAATCACAAAATTAGAGAAATTTTTGGGTTGCAAGAGACCTCTGGAAATCATTTAGTTCAACCCCCCTGCCAAGGCAGGGTCACCTAGAGCAGGTTACACAGAAACAGGTCCAGGTGGGTTTTGAACATCTGCAGAGAAGGAAAGTCCATAGCCTGCCTCCCTGTGCAGCCTGTTCCAGTGCTCTGTGCCCTCGGTGTAAAGTTCTTGCTTGTGTTGAGGTAAAACTTCTTGTGTTTTAATTTCTGGCCATTGCTCCTCATCCTGTCGCTGGGCACCACTGAAAAGAGCCTGGCATTATTCTCTTGGCACCCGCCTTGGAGGTATTTCTATGCAGTGATGAGATCCCCTCTCAGCCTCCTCTTCTTCAGACTAAACAGGCCCAGCTCTCTCAGCGTCTCCTCCTAAGAGAGATTCTCCAATCTCTTCTTCATCATCTCTGTGCCTTTCACTGGATCCTCTCCAGCAGCTTCTTGTCTCTTTTTCACTGAGGAGCCCAGAACAGGACACCACTCCAGGTGTGGCCTCCCCAGGGATGGTTGGAGGGAGAGGTCAGCTCCCTGGACCTGCTGGCCATACTCTTCATCATGCACCCCAGGACAGTGTTGGCCCTCCAGGCCACATGGGCACACTGCTGGCTTATAGAACACTACAGGCTTGACAAAACATCCGTTTTACATCCAAATGTTCAGTCTAGGGAACATTGTCTTGAAAGACGTGATTCAATGTAGCTATACAAGAGATACCACGAATTTTTTATGAATCTGATGACACTAAGCAAGTGCAGAAACAAATAAAAAACTCCTTTAAAGAAGCATTTATGTTATATAAACATTGGAATGACCAGAAAATCTACCAAATTAAAACAATTCATTTTCCTTTTATAGCTTTGCTATTGCAAAAAAAAAATAACAGTCTACTAAATTGGCAATAATTTATTGAGAATTGTTTCACAAAGCACTGTGTCCTCAGTGAAGTCGTTAAAGGAAAGCTAAAACAATTTTTTCTTTTAACTTTCTTGTTTTGATGCCAAACCATTCCTATTATTCTTTCAATTTTGAGATTTTCTGATTTGCTCACTTTTACTGGAAAGCTGCCATTAATTTAATTGCTCTTTTAAAATAATCAGGAGATATAAACTTATTTCTATTTGTTGAACAGAACATGCATATCTACTTAAGTATCTATGTGTTCTGCAAGGACCAGTGTAACCATACTTATTTCACATCACACACATACTCACATTTTCTAATACAAAGCTCACTACTAAAGTTATGTGTCTTAAGCCTCTGAAGAGTGTTTTAATTTCCCAAATTGATTACTATAAAATTAATTAAGGTAGATATTTTGTTTTCTTTATTGATAGGAATAAGGAATGCAGAGGCCTTTAAAAGACAACTCCTCTTTTTATTTCTAAAGTAGATTTTTAGGCTTCTTAGAAATTACAAGAGAAGGGAGTAAACAGTTATTCAAAACATTAATTTTTCTTGACCTACTCATTCATGGAAAGAGGTAATAGGAAAAAGCAAACTTTAAGGAGCTAAAAGACACAGAAAAATCCAAGCCATACAGCACTGCATTTTCCTGGGCTGAGAGGAAACTAAAAAGAACAGAGTACATGGAGCAATGACAGTGTTTGGTACTAGTTGACAATGACATGCAGAGCATCCTAAGCAATAGTGTTTATCTCACAGAGCATCTGAATTATTCATAGATTCCAACAGTAGAATAAATTTATTGTCTCCTATAAGAGATATAAGAGGTTGATAAACTGCTTTTCTGACCTTGAAGAACTTTGTTGGCACATTAAGGGACTTTGATACATAGCAAGGTGCAGACACTCACTATGATTTGTTAGGTGCATTCTGCTGGGACTGCACTATCAGGTGAATTGAAAACAAAAAACCTCTCTCAAGAAAGAAGTGTGAAAAAAAAAGTGCCAGTGGATTCTCTCCCACTGTCTCTGTGGTACTGATGACCAAAAATGAGCAAGGAGGGGATTTAAAACATTTGTTTTTTTAAACTACTAACCTGGGGAGAAGGGAAGACGGAATATTTTCTTCTCTTGTTTCTTGCAGTCTACATACCTTCCACTGCGGTACAAATTATTATGACTCATCTTGCTTTGCCCACCATTTTCTGTTCTGTAGTGAACACTGGGATTCCAACACATGATGGCAAGGCCTCAGAGATTTCAGAACTAAGATCCTACTGGTGTGGAATGAAGGACATGCTTCTCTACTATAGTACAAATACCCTTAAAATGAGGAGAATGGGGAAAAAATTAACAAGGAAAATAATTTTAGCACGATGGAAATGTTTCTTTCAATGGATAAGGAGAAAGAGTGGCATTAATTACTGGCAACACAGGTAGTTTCAGAGAATTTATCTTAATTTATCTCTCTTCCTTCTCTATGTACTTAGTCCACTAGCTTAATACCAGGATCCTTTCATTCTCTCCTACTTGTATAGGCCAATGCACCTTACAGAAGTGGTTAAATTACCTGTTTTTCCCAGCCTCAGGTACTCAAAAGTTGTAACTGCAGAGGCAGAGCACACAGGGCCTCCAGAGATCAGCAGTTTGCCTCACAAAACTGCCATCTGTAACTCTGAATAATTAAATATAACTGATAATCAATCAGGAGCATATGGTTAGCATAACAGAAATTGAACTGTCGCTGAAGTCAGGGAAAAAGCTGCTTCACTGAGGATTAAGAAGATTGGATTTTGGTTACCTGCATACTATATTGCATGTGAATAAAAAGAGGATTTTAGTTTCCAGAATAAGTAGTCTATTAATCCTAATAAATGCAACCATTTTTCCTACAGAAACATTTAATATGAGTTTAGTGCTTTTGCCTCATTCTAATACTCCTGTCATAAAATAGCACAAAAATAATGTACCATCTTAAAAGAAAACCACAGGACTGTCTTGTATAAGCTATTGAGAAAGATTTATTGTTTTCAGCTCAGAAACAGCAAGAAAAACACAAGAAGGTTAAGGGCTGAACTGTGATCACCTAACTCAAGCAAATGAAAGCAAAGCAGGCAATACAATCCTGCTTCTGTGGCTCGTGAGAAACCAGTTGGATAAACATGAGCAAAAATAGTGATGCTTCCTCTAAGACAACATATTTGAAATAAGCAACTCTCCATTCCTTTGCAAGTAGTTGCTTTAGTTCCACCAGCCACTGGCAACTGCTAGAACACTTCCACCTTATTGCTTCTAACTCAGAAAAATGCAGTTTTGTCCATATCATACTTCCATCTTCCTGTTTTCTTTAGGAAGTGCCTACTTGGACTGAAAGAAATTACATATTATATACAGATCACCACTGGGAGTCCACACTTGAAATCACACTATTGTTCTAAAAGATGGGAAGAGTACATAGCAGGAAAATAGCCCTACAGGCAACTAATAAGAACCAATATGTTAATTATGTGTGTAAACACAACCCCCACACACTCCATAAGTTGGGAGATTATTCAGTTTGGGTGACACAGTCCTGGTAATACTGCATGCCTGAGCCCGCAGCGACTGCAAATGCCAAAGGGCTAGTTATGTATGCCTCTGATGATGAATAATCAGCAAGGGATTGACAGTAAGCATAGGTAATTTTGATTGAATAGACTCTCTGAGTTCATATGGACAATTCAGAAGCCTATTATACTTGTTTAATGGACATGAGTAGAGTAATTGAGATCATTCATTAATTCGCTACATTAATTGAAGCCAGTATTGTTACCTTTCGTCTTTGTTTAATTTTGCCATTATCTGACCCAGCTTTATATTGTTGATATATTTAATACCGTGTGAACCGTTTCATGTTGACTTTTTGATGTATTATAAAAAATTCAATGCAATTTTATTAAGAAGAGGACTGAAGTGGGATAAACAGTAACTCCATCTCTAGTGCTATCTATATTTTAATTTTCAGTGTAAAATGTTCTGCCTGACCTTTTAGAAAGTTCTATTACATTAAATTAGGATGCTCCATTTCAAACAGTCAATGTTCATACTGGCATTTCTAATAAACCTTGGAAAAGGAAAATATTTGTAATTTAAGCTTGTCCATCATCAGATTCATATTACAGACATTAAGTGTGAAAGAATATATAGATTTTGAGTGAAAGTATGAAAAATGGCTTGTGTGACTTTGAAACTTTTCACCAGGTAAAATGAACTGGGGTTTTGAGTCATTAAGATAGTTTTTAAGTTTCTTTCCTTCTCTGACACTTTTGGTTCCAAACCCGAACTTTGGTGGCTACTGAGATAGTATGTGAATTTGCTCATTTATTCATTTTTGGATAGTCCCAAGCCCTGTCTTTGCTTTAGCTGAAAAGACTGATGGCATGTTAACACTTCTGAGGTTATTTGTTCTTAAGTACATCTTCTAGGTTATATGTCATAATGACAAGCAGCCAGCATTGTAGGTGCCAGAAACATTACAGCCCTGTAGCAGGGTTACAGTTCATAGACTAAATCAGCTCAGAAGATGTATGGGTGGTCCAATGATTGCTGAGTGCTCAGTCCAGGAGTTTAAAAGAAAGAATCAATGAGCCGCAACTTTGTAAAATAGGGGTCAAATATGTACAGCTGAGGCTCCACATATATCAGATAGGGCTATGTTTTATCTTCTAGTGTGTAACATTTGTTACTGAAATGTAGCTCAGAAACACTCTATTAAAAGTAGATTAGTATTAATTAATTATGATTACTGTCTCCCCTAGAAGACAGCAGGATAGCAATGCAGTTCTGATCCACCTTCAGCGTATGGCTATCTATCTCAAAATCTAAGTACCAATTCAAAATTATGAAGCAGATATTCGATCTAAACTCTCTCCTCCACTGACTGCCTTTTGGTTTTGTATCAGTGATTTTCCTGCCAGCACAATCTGCTCCACCAGTCATAGCTTCCTTGATTCTTTATCTGCATGACTTTGTGTTCCAGTGGACAGTTGAATCTATTCCAGGTCTTTATAACTATTTCTGGATTGATAAATAATATTCTTTCTTGGGTGCTGATTCAGCTTCTTTGATGTGAAAAGAGGGATTGTACTGAGTTAGCAGAACAACACCCAAAATTCTTGTGGACTGGTGAGAATTCAGAGCCTCATCAAGCCAAGCAAACCTAGCTTACCTCCAACACAGAAAACAAGTTTGAAGAAAAAAGATGTCACTTAAAACATTAAAATACCTAACTTTTACACTCTGAAAGCTCCTGTCTTTATAGGTACAAGTCTATAAGGATTCTTATGGTGACCCCCTGTGGGTTTCCATCCTCCACTTCTGGAGCAACCTAAACTGTTTCAGAGTCTTTAACACTGAGTTGATGTTTTTCCTACCGTAGACTGGGGATGATTTCAGAGAGGAATTTGATCTCAGATCTACTTTCCAAACAGAGAAGCCCTAGCTTGTATCATAAATACACTTTTGAGGCAGAATATAGATTTCCTTTGCAACGGGTCTCCTGGGCCGGGAGTGGTGAGGGTGCTTTGAGGATGCACAACTGCTACAATAAAATTGAGGTTTCTGAACCAGTGTTTGGGAAATTGAGATAAGAAGAACTTTAACCTAAGAAATGGAGAGCAAGAAGTTGTGAAGTGTTAGTGTACTAACTACTTTGAGTTTTAGCAAGAAAAAGAAAACACAGATAAACATGAAACTAGAAGCAAATATAAACAATATTATTGATGAAGGAAAAAAGAAGCTGGGAGGTACTGATATTAATAAGAGAAATAATAAATATAGAAAGGATAATTTTGAAAATTTTATATTTAATCTTGTAAGAGAATTCGTTATGGCCATCAATGTTGCTGTAGCCAGTTCAAAAATAGGATGGTAGAATATATAAAAGAGAGGATGGCCCTAAACACTTAAGGGATAGAGCATTCACAGGTTCTCTAGGCAGCATAATTTCATGAAGATAACTTTCTTTGTTACGTGGTCACTATAAAAGAGACTAGGTACCCAAGTCTTCTAGCCCTATATTTAATGCTTAGTTGAAAGAGAGATAACTTATTTGGCACATTAAAGAAAACTTTTGCTTAATTTTTTTTAATTTTTCTTTTTGTTTAATTTATAAGCAAGTTCTATAATCAGTCAAAAACATAGGCTACTTTGTTGAAGCTTCATCTTTTTATTAAATCCAATTAAAGGACCTGTCAACAACTAAATCTCAAAACATTCAGTTTTTTTCCCTTTCCTTTATAATACGTGATGAACTTAGGTAGGTGGAATAGATTTTGTTCTGCTTTTTAGTGTTTGTAGAAAAAATCCAATAAATTCAAAGTACTGCAATATGAAAAAATACAAGTAGGAATACTAGGATGTGGGCTTATCCAAGCCCTAAAAATTGAAAATAAAAAAAAAATTCCCTGGTTATTAAGGATAACTGTTGCTATGCAAGTTTTCAGCAGACTATTTTGAGTGCCCACCTTGCTTTCACTACTTGTATTAGTTCTGTACTCAGTGCTTGAAAGCTTTACTATTATTCACAACATTGGAATGTGTGGCAGTAAATGTACCTTTTCACCTACATTAAATCCTATCTGTTTTAGGATCAGGTGGGTGCCCCGTTGATGGAGGATACAGAGAAGACACAGTTACTGAATGCCCTTTTTGCTTCAGTCTTTGCTGCTAAGATCGGTCTTCAGCAATTCCAGGTCCCGGAGGCAAGAGAAAGTCTGGAGAAAGATTTTCCCTTTCTCAAGGAATATCGAGTTAGAAAACATTTAGGCAAACTCGACATGCACAAAGCCATGGGCCCCAATAAGATGTATTCATGAGTGCTGAGGGGGCTGGCAGATGGTATTGCTATGCCAGCCTCCATCATCTTTGAAAGGTTATGGAGAACAGGAGAGTTGTGTGTGGAGGAAAGCCAGTGACATTCCAGTCTTCAAAAAAGGCAACATGGAAGACCAAGAAGACAACCAGTCAGTCAGCCTCACCTCCAGCTCTTGAAAAGTGGTCCAACAGCTCATTCTGGATATCATCTCTAAGCATAGGGAGCTAAAGAGTGTTACCAGGAGTAGTCAATGTGGATTAATCAAAGGCAAAATCATTCTTGACCAATCTGGCAGCCTTGAACAATGGCATGACTGACCAGGTAGATGAGGGGAGAGCATTGGATGTTTCCCTTGGCTTCAGTAAGGCTTTTGACACTCTCTCCCATAACATCTTCATAAGTAAGCCTGGGAAGTGTGGATTGGATGAGTGAACAGTGGCATAGACTGAGAACTGGCCCAGTGGCTGAGCTCGAAGGGTTGTGGTCCATGGCACAGGGTGTAGTTGTAGATCTGTAGCCAGCAGTGTCCCCAGGGGTCAGTACTGGATCCAATCTTGTTCTTATCCATCAGTGACCTTGATGAAGGGACAGAGTGCTCCCTCAGCAAGTTTGCTGATGATAGAAAGCTGGGAGGAATGACTCAAAGGCTGTGCTCCTGTTTAGGGAGATCTGGACAGGCTGGATGGAGAGTTGGGTAGAGAGGAAGCTAATGCAGTTCAACAAAGGGATCCTGTACTTGGGGAGGAACAACCCTAGGCACAGGCTGGGGGATGACCTGCTGGAAAGTAGGTGGAGAAGGAACTGGAGATTCTGGTGGACAAGTAAACCATGAGCCCGCAGTGCCCATGTAGCCAAGGAGACCAGCGGTGTCCTGGGGTGCATTAGGAAGAGCATTGCCAGCAGGTCGAGGAAGATGATGCTGCCCCTCTGCTCAGCCCTGGTGAGGGCTACACCTGGAGTACTGTGTCCAGCTCGGGGCTCCTCAGTACAGAAAGACAATGAACAATGGCCCATCAGAGTGGGTCCACTGGAGGGTTATGAAGATGATGAGGCTTTGGAGCATCTCTCTTATGAGGGAAGGTTGAAGGAGCTGGGGTGTTTAGTCTGGAGGAGAGAAGACTGAGAAGGGGGCCTCATCATTGTACTCAAAGATTTAAAAGTGGGTGTCAAAGGGATGAGGCCAGACTCTTTTCAGTGGTTCCCAGTGACAGAATAAGGGGTAATGGTTACAAACAGAAACACAAAGTTCTATCTAAATATGAGGAAAATCTTTACTGTGAGGGTGATTGGAGAGCATTGGAACCGGCTACTCAGAGAGATTGTAGAGTCTCATTCCCTGGAGATGTTCAAAACTCACTAAGACATGATCCTGCTAGAGGTGAATCTACTTTCCCAGGGAGTTGGGCGGGATAATCTTCAGAGGTCCCTTCCAACCCCAAATATTGTGTGATTGTGACGTCAGTCCACTAGGTCTGGAATATAATTTTGAAACATTGGATCTAGATTGGATGGGCCTTGAGGCTTAAAAAAAGAAGTGCATAGATAATAGCTCTTCCATTAGACTCTTTTATCACTCATCTTTTTACTTTAGCTACTAGGGACATTTTATTAATATGTAGCTTTCAACATGACATAGAAAACCACTATGAACTTTAACACGGGGTAAACAGTCTTTCAGATACAAAAATAAAATATAAAAGAAAGCTTTTTTATTAAGCCAGAAAAGGCAGCCAAACAGGTCACTAAATGTCAACATTGTTATGCTATTTCAATGTGATTATGCCTTCTGCCAAGAAGAAGTAAGTATTTTAAGTGACCAGGTGATCAAGCTTTGAACCATGAAAGAAATGCTTTTCCTTTTGCTGGTATAGCTCAAAAATGTAATCTCCTGTGTGAGATCTTTACAAGAAATGTTTTTAATTAGTGAGCGATGAATCTCAAATGTTTAGTGAGACTTTTAGTACTGTTCTTATTTGAACAAATGGATATTCAGATAGAGCTGGTTTGATTCATCACACATAGCTAATTGTTGAACAGTAAACCCCTTAGTCTATGCTAGTAATTTAGCCTCCCTCTGTAGCACATCGAGATAGAAGAACATTCCTTCCAGAGAAAATTTTATTTTCACTACTCTAAATATATGTTTTTGATAAAATCTTCTGGAAATGCTTTCCTCTCTCTCAGTAGACTAGAAGAAACACAGTTCTAAATTACTCAGTTCAGATTACATGCCTGACAAGATGGCTGTCAGTAGGTGGAACCCTCCCAGGAAAACCAAATTCAGAGTTTGTACGTTATTTAATTCCGAGTCAAATCAATAGATGACAATAAAATGAAATAGGCTAGGATAGTTTCTTAATAAAATCCTGCCTAGAACAGCAGTGAAGATACAAGGCTGCTTAGGCATGTAAAAATGGACTTCTTCAGTCCAGAACTGACAATCTAATAGCCACAGCACTTCCTCTGTGGACTTCCTAATAAGAATCATACAGATCTAGATGAGGAAAACAAAAATTATAGTATAGCTTCCTTTTTCACCTGACTGGGAAAGAGATCTTTTGAAAGACTGTCAAAAGCTAAACCTTTCTCCATGAATTAATCTGAATTCATCATGGCATTTGAGTGTATGATGTTTTGAAGTGCACATGAAGGTCATTGTGTCTGACTGGGTACAGACCACAGTGAGCTCCATTTGAATTAACCCTAATAATAGATTATATTTGTGTATAAGATAATAAAAGCAATACACAGAGGTACTCAAAAGAAAATTTGCTTAGGAAAATGTTGGTTATTTTCTTGCAGCAAGTACACCAAATTTAGTTGATTAAACAGGAGAACTAAATACTACTATTGTCTTTCACTTGTTACAGAGAATCCACCATTTCTGCCTTTAGCTGTAGCAGTTGTGTTGCTGTAAGCTGTTAGTTTCTCACAGTTATTCAGTCCTGTTCCCAGATGAAGCAATTATTTCAGCATGGGAGCAAGACTGAACCCAGATGCTTAAATTCCTTCAATTTTCACTTAGTCTTCTTAATGCTCACAAATTTCCACTGTTGCAATATAGAAGCACACAATTTATTAAAATATTTTTGAGCTGGATCTTTGATAAGGACCTTGGAACCTATCTCAAGGATATTCAAGCTTAATGTAAGGCATCCAGCCCAACAGGCCAGAAGTTAAACAAAGGACTCAAACTAATTTTAATGAAATCTACACAAAACTTTTCAGATCCCAACCAAAGATACTAATTTAAAGGCGTGCTTTTCTGATAACTCTCACACACACTGATCTTATTCTGCTTTTTCAGAGACACTGAAAATTAAATTGCTTTTGCTCAGTTTAAGTATTGAATCACATTTTATGCTTAGCAGAAGTTAGAACTTGATCACAAGAGCTTATTTAATATAAAAGACATAAGAAAGAGGCATGAGCTCCTATACTCTAAAATGCTTTATAATACAGTCCAATTTAAAAAATTAGGTTTTATGGGACAAAGAAATTTTTTATGCAAGGCAGTAAGGGTGGGCAAAGATCACTGGACTCTGCATTTCTTCTTAAGTGGTCCTAAAAATCACCCTCTTTGGTTATGCATACCTAAGGTGGGAAATCATAGTTCTGACTGATAGGAAAGTAGAGGACTTGAATTTATTTTCACACGCACTCAGAAAGAGGGATTTAGAGGAAAGAGACGAAGGAGTAGTGAGGTCTGAGGGGTGTGATAGAGGGAAGGACAGTCAGTGTGGTTCTGTCACAGCCATGGTGGCCTGGGCATCTCAGCAGGCCCAGAGACCTTGTCCTTGGCAGAAGGATATCACCAGCAAGGTCACATAAATCCACTGCCTGCACTCCGGGGCACATCCACTGTGTGAGCTGCATTTTGCAGAAAATAGCAAACGTGAACAGTCCTGTGCAGCATCAATTCCTCTGATTCCATCAATTTCCTCTGCTGCAATTGCTGCATTTACAAACATACATTCTGGTAACTCAGTAAACATAAATGCTTGCATGCAGGCTAGTAGAAAAGACAACAGAAAAGACATAAGGCAGGTATTCACAAAAAAATGCACAACAAAGTGAAGGTAATAAGCTAGTCTGAAGACATGGAATTAAGGAATTACTATCATAGTGTCCCAAGAGGAGCTCACAGAGGTGTCTCTGCTACTCATTTTCTGAAGTAGAAGGAACAAGTCATTTCTAATCCCTCTATTGACTGCCATCTAGGGGCCCTAAGAATTTTATAGTGCATATCTTTTGTGCCATCAGCTCTATTACTTTGTGTGTAGGGAATATAGACAGGAAATTTTCCTTTTCTGTCACCTTAATGGCCATTGATCCAGCAGATGTCCGAGGCAGAAGCCTTGTAATTGTAAAGGTTATCCTAGATAATAAATTTTAAAAAATAGAAGTTGGAACACTTATTTAGAATTTTCACTTACTTTGCAACCAGTGTACAAAGTAAAACCATAAAATAGATGTGATAAGTATCACCCATGACTTTATGCAGTAAATTTGACCTACTGAGACATTAACAGTCAAAGAAAAGGATGGATTTTCCTGAGCTCCGAATACTCTCAGCTTCCTCTGACATAGCCACAATTTCTGGATAACTCTACTTCAGAAAATAATTTCTTGCATTTTGATGTAGTTTTCATTCACTGGGCTTTGAAGCACCACAGCACTCACTCATGGGAAAAAAAAGAGGCTTTGTTGTCATTTTACACTTTTCACATTAATGACACCAAAATCTTTTAGAGAAGATGCCGGACTCTTTTGGAAAACAAGGAATATTGCCACTTGTTTTCTGAAGATTATTGAGATTATTATCAGCTCACTGAGATACTCCAGGAACAATTTCCCTAGTCATTAAAAAGACAGTACTGTGCAGTTTTAGTCAACGCCAGAGGAATTATTTTATTTTTTGTCTCCAGTGTGATATATATGCATGTCCACTCATATATCTGGGAATCCTGCTTGTAGTTTTCTATCTCTTAGGAAAACGTCTGCCTTTCTGTGGTGAATTATAAACTCAAAGTTATCAACAAATTAAGGAAGTTACATTTTTAAAATGGAACTAAAAAAAAATCAGAGTAACCTCTTTTGTGCATTCAGAGGCTGTTTGACAGTGCACAATTAGTTTTAGATAAACGATATAGCCTTACAATGTTAAAAGCCCTGTTATATCTAAATATCTTGGAGTTTTTTTACCCTTTCCTTTTCTTCTTTTTTTTTTTTTTTTTTTTTATATATTATACAGGATTTAGTTTTAATTGGTTGTTACATTGCAGTTCTACTGTGGCCACCCAAAGATCTTTGTAAATAACATGTTACAGCACAAAGTTGCCTTCATTTCAGTCAGTAAATGCAATTTTAATGGAGGTTGCTTATTTGTTTTGAGGGAAAATTAAGCAAGAAAAAAGTGCAAAGAAAACAGTGATAGCTTTTTAAAGATCTCATTAAAGAATAAGCATCTTGTATTCTACCTATCTCTCTGACATAGAAAACAACATATTTTAGGCAAAAAACTTACCTTGACTTCAAGTCCTTCCTGTCCTGACTAATTAATTCTCCCGAACATGGAGTACAAATTTACAGGAAAAAATCAATCAGGACCTATATGTGCCTCAAATATCACCGTATTCATAAATAAATTCTGGGGTGTAAAAAAATAGCTTTGTTTTTCTCTTGTGACTCTCTGCTTTGACCCAGACAGGGAATGATAGAGGGAGAAAAATGGTATCTTCATCATTCCTGGAATTAGTGCAGCCCAGAAGATACTGAACTTAATTCTATTACTTTCAATCTTTTACTTCAAAGCCTGTAAAACCAATGGAGCAATTCATATAGTAAAGGGAAAATTTACTGTGAATGAAAATGACAAAATCTGGTGCTCAGAACTAAGTGAGTAGTTGTAAGTAAGGCTGTACAAGACATAAGACACTGCTTGAAGCCTTTCTTCAGTGAGCTTTTAATGTAGGTGCCAAGTGGTACAAAAATTTTTCAGTCTGAAAACACGGAATAAAGATTGTGAAACTTTAAGTCACATTACAGTACAGGAGGTCTGCACTCAAAAGATCTTATGCTGTATATACAAATATATGCTTTATATACAAATACCAGAATAAAAACAAAACAATCACATATTTTTAACAATTTCTGAGCAACTGCTGACTTTTTTGGTGTCTCAGATTATTGTCTAAAGGAAACTATTTTCCTAAAATAGTCACAATGTGGACAAAGAGAAATCTTTCTGAATGGTATTAGAATGGAACGAGTAATGAGTATGTCCTAGCAGGGTTATAACTTCTTATGTCTATTGAGGTGATACACTAAAGTTTCCATCTACAGATTTCTACCCAGAAAATGAAACTAATTATACTTTTTAACACTATCCTGCTTGACTTTTCAATACTGAAAATATTTTATGTTATGTATCTGTATCTGGATGAGTGAAAATGGCACAAAGAGCACACAAACACACAAACAATAATAAGCAATAAGTACAGTAATATTATAATGATATTCAGTATAAAGCTCATTTAGGATACCACCAAATGAAATTACAAAAATATGTGACTACTAGTGCTTCACTTCCTTTGAGGGCTAGAGGTACATGGATAGCCATCATAACCATGCCTGTTCCCCCAAAACAAATGTGTCTTTGACCAAAATCATAATTCTTTTGACTTGCCTTATAAGTCACCCTATGTGCATGTGTGTAGGAGAGAAGAATTAGTAGTTGACACAAACTTCATTCAGACTAGGTGAAAAGGTAGGGCTCGCAGTCTGGTGAGCTGGGCAAGCAACAAATAGCCCTTCCCTTGAGGACCTGCTGACAAGTTACACTGTGTTTGCTTTTCTGCACCATTTCACTTAAATAAAACTTAAAGCAGGTGATTTAGTTCCTTAAGAGAGTCTCAGAGAGAAAGATTATTCTGGCAGGTGGTCCTTACTGCCAGCATGCTTGATTGGTACAGTAAACCTATTCACTTACATTCGTGGATGACTTTCCAGTTTCACCCTCCCTAGAGTACTGGTCTTTCAAGCACCACTTTTACACCCTCTCATGTAGATGAAATTCAGGCTGGCTAGGACTCCTTTTGCATTCTTGTGTTTAATTTTAACTATACAGTAAATATGTGGATAGGATTCTACCCAATAATGAAAGCAAATATTCCACTCTCAGCTGCCTTAAGTGTTCTTCAACATCAACAAAAGGGAGCAGATGGGCCTGTTTGCTTATTTGTTTTAAAGAGAGGGAGAAAGCAGTAGAGATTTTGTGATACTTTAGCCTGTGTTTTATGGGGCATTAGGGTACAGATGTTCTGAGTAAAGATTGTCTCAGATTTCTCTATCACACAAACTTCTTGATCTTGTTTAAGGCAATACTTCCACATGTGGATTTTTTTCTTTTCCAGTAAGAAATATTTCCAGATGATTCCTTACACTGTTCCTCAGCCAATGTTTCGTATGTTTCTAGAAATGTCTTGTCTGTGGATTGCTAATCCCTTAAAGCCTCTGATATACATTCTGTGTTTGCCAAAGCTGCTTGCTTGGGGTCAGTGCTCTCTCGTCCATAATTGCAATAAAAAACCCCAATCTCTTTGAGACACCAAGACACCTTGATAGAGAAATAAAAGAGTTAAAACTCAAATATCTGACTGAGGGCACTGGACTAAGTATACTACCCAAAGGCTGTCAAAAATTGAGCTCTTCTCTGGACTCTGCTTCTTGTTTGCTGTGTTTTGGTTTATATAGCAATATTAATATTCCTGTCTCCAGAATAAAGAAATTATTGGAGATTTACTTTCAGCTAAACTGTAGAACTGCAGTTCTGTTTGCTGACGCAGCAGAGGATGCTTGGAGAAAAAATAAAATGGTATTACTCTGACAATGAAAATACCAGCTGCTATATTATTTTATTCAAGATGTACTTAAATATAGAATAACTTTTTATTTTTTCTGATGTACTCTGTTTTCTCCATTAAGTAAATTATTGAAGGTCAAAGGCTAAACAAGCAGTAAAGGCAAAATAGTGGTATCTGCCTACCTAAACCTAACTGTATTTAACTCACAGCCAGATTTTAGGGGGATTTAAGGCAGTTAGACACATAAACTTAGTTGTTATTCATCTATCGCCTAGCTCCACTTTTTTTGCACAGAATCTCCTTAACTATAATGTTGCTTTTCTGTCTGAAATTAAGCATTTCTCACTTGATATGCTTATATGTGGTATACAAACTCAAGTAGGGAACTATAAATCAAAGCAAAATTCCCAAGTGCTGAAGACAGTAAATGCTCTCTTATCTCTTTCATGATAAAAATGACACTCTCCTATTCATTAACCATTCTTTTCTTACTCACTGGTGAGAGACAGGAAGTCTTCTTCAGCATCGAGGGATAGTCAGGAAGCCTTGAGCCTAGAGATCAAAAATGAAGATGAAGGAGGAATGGATAAAAATAAGGGCATTTTCTCATGAGAGAAAAATAATGAAATTGGGACCAAAACCAAGTAACAAAATACTTTTTATATAAAATATTTATTTTTACCTTTTTTATTGATAACACAAGTTTTTGTGATGAAAACAAGATTTTCTAGTTTTCTGTTTTATCAAAACATACAGATAAGTTTCTCTGGTATGCATAATTTTGTATATAAATGAAGAATTTTCATTTGAAATCAACTTCTACATTGCAAAGAGTTTTTATACAAAGAGTTTTTATTTTCTATCAGTAATGAATCATAGATACACTGTATCTCTCTGCACTTTCTGCTCCAAGTTTTTTCCCGTGTGGTGAAATGTTCATTGCCACTATTTTAGTTGATATCTCAGTGGGTTACTTGCCCAGTGTCAGGCAGGAGACATGAGGCAGAGCCAGCAGGAGCATTTTCCCAGTCCCAGTAAGTTTATTTTCTTCCCTCTGATTTTATTAACTTAATTTCTTTGGCAATCCTCTTCTGGGTCAGCAATACCTTTAAATGAACAATTGTAACCTCAGAGATCTTTGCCCATACTCCCACAAAAACTTCTTGATTACTGTTTCCAGCAGACAAAAAACCTATTTCCTGCTTAGCCAGAACTTAAAGCAGAAACTTGCTTGTCATAAGATAGACAAGACATCTGAAGAACAGGCTGTTCTCTGGCTGCCAGTGTTTCTGCTTGTGTTTCTGCCTTTCCTCTCTTTCTCTTTATTTAGACCTCATGTACGTACCCGTCCAAGCAGAAGATGGAATAGTTATTTACCAGAAAATTGAAAGAAAGGCGTGATGTTACCATAGGAAAATAGGGTTCAATGATTCCACTCAGAGCAGAGAATCAGAGAGAAGCAGCGGTCACCAAGGCAAAATCCTCAGCTCTGGTGTGATCTTCTATAAGCTGTGACAAAGCCAGAAGTAATGGCTGTGTCAGTGGGGAGAGGGAGGAGGCCAACCCTTCTCACAGTAGCCTCCTCATGCATCACTGTCAAGCAGGCTGGAGAGAAAAAGAAGCAAATCCTCAGTGTGAAATTGTTTCTCAGTCTCAAGCAGTGGCAGCAGCAATGCAGTCTGCTGTTTGTGTAGAAAAGGTGTCAGCAAAGGGAACAAAGGTAACCCCATAGAAACAACGGCTTGCTGAATCCATTTAAACAATACCTGGGCAATGGTAGTAAAAATCCTGCACAGCAGGAAGATGGAGGAGAAGTATATTAAGAGAGAGTGGAGGGGAGGTATGAGAGAGAGAAATAATAAGATAGTGCTTTGGAAAATAAAACACTTTATCTAAATATTCCTGTCTGATTGCAATGCACTTCTCAGCACATGACATCAGGGAGGGTACCCATCTGCTGTTAGGGACCAGACCACACACTACACAGTAAATGAGAAACTATCAGAAGTTGAACAGTCTAAATTATAAAAAAAAATCAGCAGTTAGGGTACCATGAAAAATATTTGTGTTGGTTTCTGTTAGAACTGTCTGTTTGCAATGCTCTGGGCCTCCCAGGCAAGGGGCACTGGGCAAAGTCAATATCACACCTGGCCTTTCTATAAGGAATGTATGGAATAACAAGTCTTTGGAGGCTTCTGTCTTCTTTAGCACTGATAAAAGAGGCAACTCATGGTCAGAAACATGAGGGTTCAGTGTCATAGAAAATGATAGAATGATCCAGTTTAAGCACATCTATGCAAAAAAGCCTGTTTTCCCTAAATTATATAGGCACTGTCTGCCTTGTAAGTAGCAATTTAGAAATTAGAGGTTCGTCTGAACCTGCTCCATCTCATTTTTATCCAAAAATTCTGACTCCAAAACAGAAGAAGGGCATTATTCAATGTGGTTTCCTGTGCATATTAAGTGGACTAAACCTTTGAAATGAACAAGACAGACTGTTTAGTCCATCTCAGCATTTCTCTGCTATGTAAAAGGATCATTCACTCACAGCACTGCAGGTTTTAATTTAAGTTTATAGTTTATTGCAATTTATCACTACTTAGTCACCACAATTTTGATGTATACAAATGAAGGTAAGTACATAACACATTGGCTTCAAATAGAATCACTAACGTTATGCAGTTTTTACTGCCCTCTGTTTAATACTGGCATCCAATAAATAAGTATTGCTAATACTAAAAGTAGAACTGTAATTGAAACAAATCTCATTCCCATTTAAATATAAATGATGTATTTATATGAAGACTATGCTGTCCTGTGGGACAAATCATTATATACAGTAGGCTGGACAGTAAGAGTGTAAGCTCCATGGGGGAAAACCGTCAGCACGCCTGCAAATTTTAAAATTATGCAAATGTAAAATTTGGCCAGAATTCACTTGTAAAATATTTATTGTGCTATTGTTTCTTTAAATATTCTTTCCTTTCATACCTCACATCTATATGCCTAGCCCACTTGTTTAATCAAGCTATTTTTGTTACTTTTATTTCTTGTGGTTGGAAGAATCTGAGAAACAAGTTCATGAAAGCTCCTGCTCATTCTTTCAACAAATTAGTATCAGTTCTAAAATAAAAATAGTGCTATGTTCAATTATTTTCATAAGCAAAATGAACCTATTCCAAATAAAATACCACTTCCAGATTTTAAAGCCTGCGCTTATAAACTTAATTTCTTCCATCAGTTCATAAGCTGACTCTGATACACACTCAAAACTAAATATGAGAGTCAGCTGACTAGGAGGAATACTTCTATTACGTTTGTAGGACAGTTACAAATTTCTTTTGCTGCCTGTCTACTTCCTGTTTGTGTAGCATTTTAGATTTTGGCTGGCTTACTCATTCTGTGAAATAGCTGTAACTGACATTAATGAGCTTTATATACTCTTATGTACACTTTATATACCTGAAATAATCAAGTTGTAACTACACTCCATATATTGCAATTATACAGTGCTATTATCAAGAACAGAAATTATCTTCCCAAAACAGAAATCAAAGAGCAAAGCTCTTTTTGCTTTATAAGCCTGAAAAGAGAATAACCATGAATATAAACTAAATGTATAGTAATAATGAATTTTAATACAATACTTAGCATTCTTCTGAAAAATATACTCATAAACAATAACAATTTACACTATTATCTACCTAATTGCAGGTGAACTAAATGAAAGAAAAAGTAGAAATATATTTAAGATGTAATAATTCTACATGTTGTGAACTGAAATCATTATGTTTTTATCCTGAATATAAAGGCGAAACTTATTTTTCCCATTTTATTTTGTACAGTTGAAGATTTGGGGAGTGAATAAGGTCTTATATGTTCATTAATATAGTCTTTATTGTATATTGCATATTGTTAAAAGCAAAATAAAAATATGCTTAACAGGCACAGTTTGACTGTGAGCTAAAAATATTTCCCTTCAAAATATTAAGAATTGCATAAGTACACCTCACTCAGAAATATTTATTTAATGGCATGTTCTGGAGCTGAAGGTCTGGAAAAGTAGCATGTGATAAAATTGCAGTTTCCATGGTAACCCTGATTGTTTTTAATAGCAAGGTGCTGAGACATAAAACATTACTTGATTGGCAGCTGCCCTAAGGCATAAACTCCTGCAACACAACTAAAGTGCATTTTTGTTTATTAATATTAAGCAACAAGTTACTTTTTTCTTTGCTGCTGATTCTACCACTCGATTTTCAATGGCTAGAGTTTTGTAATACACTCTAAACCAAATAATAAGCTCTTAAAAAGCAAAAATTAGAACTCCCCATAGATGTTGTCTTGGTTTGAAAGGCAGATATTTGCTAAAAGAGACTCTTGTTGAAAAAGAGAGTACAAACCCCTCTCCCTTCACTTTACTATGATTTTGAAATTAAAGGGCTCTCAGGCGAAGATATGGGGGATAGTAATAACAGTTCTTTACATATATAAATATATATATACATATATATATATATACACATATATATATATATGTATATACATATATATATGTAACAAGGGAAACAAAACACAACAAGTGCGAGAGCAGCAGAGCAGGCAGCCCAGTGAGCAGTTCTCCCGGCTGTGGACACCTTTCCCGTGCGGTGCAGTCACTGTTTTTGGCATTGCCTGCCAGCCCCGGTGAGCAGGGAGGAGACGCGGGGATCCCGCGGGGCTGGAGGGCGCCGCCGTGAGCGGAGCCCGTGTCCCAGACGGGAAGGGCGGAGCGGAGACGCTGCTCACGGATCTCAACGCTCCAAAAAGATGTCTGAAGTCGGCAGGAGATGCAGGAGAGAGAGAGAACGGCAGGGAGGCTGTGGGATCCCACAGCCAAGGAAGGCAGCTCCCCCGTGTCGGGATGGCAGAGCGGAGTTTCCAGCGCCCGTCCTTCTCCGAGCCGGATGAGCGAGACAGCGCAGCTGCCCCCCCGATCTCGCAGTGTTCCTCCTCTTTCCCCCCGTTTGCTCCCGTCACCAGCCAGGGTGTAGCCCTCAAACCTCTCAACATTACAACAGGGAAAATTGCACTGAGAGACCCAACTCCCAGCAGATGTAAAAGGTAGAAATGTTACTGCTATTAGCTTATGTTTGCGAGGGTTTAGAGTAATGGGAGGCCTGATATTCTCTGTTAGTAATTAATTTTTTTTTCTGAAGGTTACCCAGCTTCAACATCTTTAGACAGAGGAGTAAATTTCTCTCTGCTTTCTAGAATAACAATAGTTTACACTCATCACTTCTTGTTAGTCACTCTCTCTTTTCTGTTTGATCCAAATCTCTGTTGTCCATATGGTGCTGCTTGATTACAATTTCTTCCCTAGGAACATTCACATCAGAGACAAATCAGCTGTTTTAATAATTGCAATTCCAACATCATATGACTAAGTACTCCACGTTTTCTCTGCCTGGGTATTTGACAACAAGGTATGTGGTGGAAAAGGTATCTACCCTGAAAATAAATGACACAGGAGCCACCAATGAAAAAATTAGAGATAGATGCATTTTATTTGTGTTTCCTTAGGATGCTGTGATTATGAGAGTAGACATTTCAAACGACACCCAGTAGTGCTGTTGAAGTGAGATTCCTGTAATTCTTACATGTCTTTTACCATTTATAGAATGGTTTATATCGTTAAGCCATTTTTTTTATGCTGAACCTAAAAGCACATGAAGGAAGAGTGGAAGAGCTGTCCCTCAGCTGTTCCTCTGAAGGCCCTGAATCCTTCTTTAGGCACAAGGTCAGCTCTTCTCAAAAAGTGAGCCAGAGGTTCCATTCCTCTTTTTAACTTAGCTTCTGCCTAAAAGTACTTAGGGAGCTGATGTTGATTTCTCAGCCTGTGCTCTCTGCTCCTCCTCTGGACTCCTCGCTGATGGAAGCATCAGTTTCCTGCTTCAGACTTCTTATCAGAACTAAGAGATGACTTGAAGCCTACTTTGCTACCAGTACTCTAGAGAGGCTGACAGGCAAATTGCAGATCAGGCAGCTCAGACACACTCTTCTATACATGTGTAGTCATACTTCAAATTTATTTCTGCTTCCGCTGCTCGAAGCCTGTCTCTGTAACTACACAGAGAAGACATTTTTATTACTTTCTCTACTATATCTCATATGTCCCTAATAATACTTTGTTTCCTTCTTTATTCTCAGGTTACTTTATAGCTATCGCTTCATGCATCCAAACTCTTTTAAATCAGAAGAACAGCTTTTTGCCTGAGTTAATGACATCATACACTGAGTTAGAAACTGTGATATGAAATCTTCACCATCTTGCACTGCCTAATAGGGTGTCATAAAATCATCCTGGTGAGAGCGCTTCTCCAGTTAAGTTTCACTGCTTACTTTATTATATCACTAATCTGAACAGGTCCACTCCTGCAGAGTCATTGCATAAACTCTCCAGATGAAGGATCCGGGAATGAAACTTCAGAGCTGAATACGTCCAGCATAATCTTTCTGTCCGTTTCACACTTTGCTTGGCTTTTCTTAAATTCAGACACAGCCGTAGTTCACAACTTCTGTGTCATTTAATGATCACTGATAATATTTTTTTCACTGATACCACCAAACCCTAAAGAAAATCTATGCTACGTACTGAGTAAATATAATTCTGAGTAAAGAAAAGCCAATATAATAGTTATAGGAAAGGTACACAAAATGCTGAGTGTAAGGAAGAGAGGTCACAAGAAAAAGAACATGAGTTACTGATAATGAAATTGAAAAGATATTAAAAGACTATTTAAAAGGCAGTATTCACTCTTTAACATTCAGTCTTTTCAGGGTCATCAATGTAAAGTCTATATCAATAGATTAGCTGATATAGTGTAATCATATTTACTATAGAAAAGGAGTACTAATTCACTTTGTGGTGGTATATGACCGAAAGGTTTATGATACACACATCAGGGTACAGATGAAAAAGGTGACATGGTAGTTCAGGGCCAGGGTGGCAAGTGAATATTGCTCTATGAGGAAAGAGTTTCTTCCCTTTCTGTTTACCACTGTTAGACTATTCTTAGTAGCAGTGACAGTTTTCAGACTATTCTTTTGCTGGAGAGTGTTAGGGTAAAGGACATTCCATCCATCATTAGAAATTTACATTTTCTATCATGAAGCAAGTTGTTAGGTAAGTTCATTGATGCAATATGTCAGGGACCACAAAAAATCCCAGGATTATACCTTCTGTATAAGGAATATATTCCAACCTAATCTCTGTGCTGAGGGGCAAAGGAATTTAAGGTTATGCTGTGATCTGGGCGTGTTTTTCCACACCAATTTTCCTTGTTTAATAGAAGAGAAATGCAGATCCGAGGGGCACTCCAGGTGAACAATAATCATGGTCCCGTGCAGGGTATAGCCATGGCGCTTCAAATAGTCCCTTCAAGTAGTTTCTGAATTCTCATAATGTAACTGAATTTGTTCATTTCAGTATTTTCTTCATCCACAAGACACTAAGTCTTCACTAATACTAATATTCACCAATGTACTTGGTTCACAGAAACTTCCTTTTTTCCTGAAATCTTGACATCTCTTTGAATATATCCTTCAGGGTGATTAAGAACTACCCTTTTCTTCTCTGTAGATGAACAGAAAGTTCTGGCTCTGGAAGTCTGCTTCACAGGGTTTACAAATGTATGTATATGCCATAGCTGTGATATTGAAACATCTGATTTGAGAGTAAAATATAGAAATATTTGAAGAATTACACTGACCAAAGTTCAGGGAAAAAAAAAAAAAAAAAAAAAAACCAAAAAAATCCCCAAACAAAGAGAAGATGAATTGTAGAAAGTTTCATCAGTGTGAACTGCCTACCCACAAATGCAAAAACAACTCAAAAAAACTTTAACTGATTAGTGTATTACTGAGAAATAGTTTCACTGCCTAGTGATTCACTATGGACATTCTTGGTCCCAATAATAATAAATTACAGCAGCTGAGAGCTCTGATAGTTATCTGAGAAGTATGTCTCAGTCTAACCATGTCTTCTGAATAAAATTTATCCTAAAATTAGTCTGTCAGAGGGTGAGACCATGTGATTCTATGACATCTGTGATTAATATTGTGCTGAGGATTGTTCTTACACATCAATATTTTCAGCAGAGTATACTATAAAGATGTATATATGTAGAAGATGTGTATAAGATGTGGACTTCATATACATATATATTTATATATATTATATATATACACATCAGATGTGTGTCTATGTCAGTTTCTGTGTTTGTGTGTGTAATGTTTCTACACCCTTTAGAGCAGTGGACTGTCAAGATGTGTAACATTTCCAAAGTTCCAGTGGCTTAACATGTTCCCTTCAGACAAGACCATTCTGAAGAAATTGACTGTGAAATAAAGAAACACAAAATTACACTTTATTCCTAAAAGAAGTTACAGACTGGGGAAAAAGCTGGTGATTACAATCTCAATGTTCTCATCACCCTTATGAACACTGGTCTCAGCTCTTTGTGCTTTACACCAGACAATTCTTCTAGGTGTCTCCACTGACTATTGTATCATGGTCTTTTGAGCTTTCCAAACAGAAAATGGAGTCTTTTCCCACTTTCACTTTTCCATGGGGGAATTTCCATACTACAGCTCCAGCAACTCCATATCCTGAACAGAGCCATTCAAACCTAATGGTCCTTTCAGTGGCAAAGTATTGTTTCATTAAACTTCAGTCAGGAAATATAGATGGTCTCTGTGGGCTCAGCCATAGCTGCTCAGACACAAGCTGTTCACCAGGTGCCCTTTCAACAAGTTCAGGAAGTTCACACAAAGCTCAAATGCAAATAATGACCTCATAAAATTAGTATTAAAAAAATTGAAAATTGATACA
Organism: Acridotheres tristis; assembly: GCA_037013685.1. NCBI lineage: Eukaryota > Metazoa > Chordata > Aves > Passeriformes > Sturnidae > Acridotheres > Acridotheres tristis. Next base: position 25,447,055 of record CM072886.1, read on the forward strand.
TACTTTTTTAAATCCTTTCTCAATCTTGAAATCATTATTTTCTCAGACTGGGTGTGATTGGCTATTTTTAAGTTAAGAAACAAAACAAAACCAAAAAAAATAAAAGAAAAAAGCTAAATCCACAGAGCTACACCTGTTTTATCTTACAGAATCATAAGATATTTTATTGTAGAAGAGACCTTTGGAGATCATCTACAAACTAGGTGACCTTCTGTTCAAAGAAAGGCTAGGCTAGCTTCAAAGTTGTATCTTCCTCAGGACCATTTCCACTTGAGTTTTGATTATTTCCAATGAAAAAGGCCCTCTAGCCTGTCCAGGAAGCTCTTGCAATATATTGGTTTTTTCCATGCAATCAGGATTTGCCTCACCAAAATTTGTGCCCAAACCCTCTAATCCCTTCACTGAGTACCTGCAAAGTCTGGTTTCATTTTTTAAAATGTAATCTTCCATTAAATACTTTAAGACTTTAATTAGATCCACCTCTTTGGTCTTTTTATTCTTCCATCTATACAAACAGTGTTCCCTTAGTCTCTGCCCATATGTTATGTAACTCAGCCCCCATCATCTTGCTGTATTTGCATTTTCTCCAGAAATCTGCCTCATTAAAAAAAATAAAAAAATCTTTCTTTGTATTTACATCAATATTTTTCTGGTCAGGTAAGCTAAAAATGTTTCTCATCCAGCTGTTTGATTCAATTTGCTTGATTGCATGAGTTCTTTCACATACAGGACTAACCAGTCCACCTTGGCTTTTTTTAATTCTTCCGCCTTTAGCACACATAAAACATTTAAAATCCAGTCCCTTCTCTCCCTGAAAAACCCACTGGAAAAAAGACATAGAGACTTTTTCTCATTACTGAGTTGCTGTTTATTTATAGAAGAGAAGCTATATAGCATTTGGGTAAAGTGACAAAGCTACATGATATTAATATTAGGCTGCTCAGCGAGCTGTGGAACTGGCTGTAGTCCATCAGCCAGCTAATTAATGAAAAAAAAATATGAGAAGTAGAGAGCACTTACTTCTGATATTGCAAAATGAAAATAGAAAGGGAGAGAAATTTGGAAAAAAAAAAGCACAATACTCCTTAACATAAATTGCTTTTGTATCACAGGCAGTGTGTACTACAGGACACACTGAGGGTTGAATTATCCCAAATTACTTACACAGAAATACTGTGTAACATTGACAGCTATGAAAAAATTCTGTGATGCGATCCTTTCCTGCTACACAAATTTGAGAAACTTTCTTCTTCCCCATATTAGATATTAATCTTCTTTCTACACATTGTATTGTCCTGGATCTACAATAATCCCAATAGTTCTGAACTGGCTTGGACTTCTGGCTCCTCTCATACTTTTTGTTTTGAACAGAACTGACTTTTGTAGTCGCAGAAATCAGAGAAATTTGCAGCTGTTTTCTCTTTTTCAGAAAAATTTATAAAAGCTACATATTAAGTTCAGCTTCTGGACTCATCATACATGATAACTTTTCCCCACAGATGTTTCTCCACAGAGCAGACTGAAATCATTCCTCTTCTATGTAAGCTGCAAAGCAGTCAGCTCTCTTGTGAAAAAAAAAAAGAAAAAAAAAAGAAATTTCATTGCCTCACAGGAAGGCAAAATAATAATGTAGAAGAGACCTTGTATGTTATTAAATAGGAGAGAGATGTAAATAGAATGTAGGTACCAGATGAACAAGAGTTATTTCTTTCATTAAGCAATTAAAAAAGTCAAAATAACTCATAAAATATGCTTATTTCGTAAAAAGACAAAAAATTAATTGTGTTTTAAATATTTTGTGGTTTTTCTAATTAAAATGAATAAACTAGATATTGCGTTCACTTCTGTTATGTTGTCGGGGTTTTTTTCTGTTCATCTTTAAATTGTTTGTTAGTAGCAAAAGGTAAAGGCAGACATGGTTTATTAGGCCAAAACTTTTTAATGGAAACATGTCATTTTAATAACGTGTCTTTCTATGAAGAGAAGGGACACCTCAGGGTAGCCGGTGTCCCAATACAGTGCGACAGTCACTGAAGAGATCAGGTTCAGGTCCTTGCTCTACCTGACTCATTTTGCAGACGTGTAGACACTACCAAATTGCTAAGAGTCTCACTGTAATTTTGCCTGGATGTGTATAAACACGGAGAGGTAAATCATAGAGTCAGAATGCTCTGCATCCAAAACCACTAGCACACAGAGGTTATCAAAAACTGTCATTCAGGCATCAATATCTCAGTCTGCAATGTCACAGCATATCTTTTATGCATTAAATTTGCACTAATATATTTGAAACATTTTGTTATTAACTATTAATTAGTTTAAAAAATCCAGGTTTTGTTAATGTAATGATCTGGAATTCTGCAGGTTGAAGCTCAGGTCTATTTCTTCAATAAATTTCACAGGACTATAGAGTAAACTTGCAGAAAGAAGAAGGACGTAGTACTTCCATTGTTTTTGTGTGTCTTTAAAGTGCCTTGCTCCCAGGGCAAAATGAGCTAAATATTAATTGGCTAAATATTAACAAAAGTCTGCTATCATTTTGTTCTTTATTTTCTACTAGACATCTCCTAGCTGTCATTCAGAGCTTTCATTCTTGGAAAATGAAAGAAGGTACAATGGAAAGAAGACACAGACACAGAGCATTTTCCTCAACACTGCTAGTCCAGATTTTCGACACCTGAAGATTTTAGAAGAAATTAATACACAGTAAAATGAAGCCTTTAAAAAGATCTCAGCTTTGAATAAGATCCCTTTCTAAGCATGTTGATTATATAATTCTGACTTGTAAAACCAGGTTCTCTAAAGACATCCTCACCAACTTGATGGAGTCTTTAGACAGCCTACCTAATGAATTGAGTAATATAATTTTCTTATTACATTCAATTTAATAATATTCAGCTTACAGATGGTCCCATAGCAAAAAGGAGTAGTAAAACACAAAACCAACTCATAGTTCTGAGAATTGAAAGAGCCTGACATTTTTCTTTTTAAGTAAATATCATATTTTAATTGCTGCAGCCCCAAGGTAACCATAAAGTCATGCACTGACAGCTCATGTGGATTTTATGAGGCTGTTTACTCTGTTGTTCATGAAAAGAGGTTTTTTAGCAACTGCTGATGCTCCTGATGCTCAGATCACCTGTAAGCAAGAAAGCATATTCTTAAATAAGGAAAAAAGTATTTAATATTTTGCCTGCAATGAAAAACCCAAGGAAAAAGATCTGAGTATAGAGTCAAAGTGAGGAGTTGTTAAGAATATAGAGATGGCTCAATTATTATCTTCGTTCCCCAGCTGTACTATTCATCTCCCATTTTTAGTGTTATTTTTATTTCATTGGAAAGAAGCTGTGGGTACCCCATCCATGGAAGTGTTCAAGGGCAATATGGATGTGGCATTGAACCTAGCCAAGTGTCCCTGGTCGTGACGGGGGATTTGGAACTAGATGACCTTTAACTTCTCTTCCACCCTAAAACTTTCTATGATTCTGCAAATGGGGACAATTTGCTTGACTGCAAAGGTGGACTATGGGTACCTAATATCTTTCATTTTCTAATTTCTCAAGTTTTAGCACGAGATTAAAGATGGTTTCCAGATCTTTTTTTATTAGTTTTTCCAGGTTTTCAGAGCTTTCTGCCATTTAATTATGAGGTCTTACAATATAACACAAGGTCATGAAACTCCTGAGTATATGTATTTTAATAAATGTTGTGTTCAGGGAATTTATGTTAGTATTAGAAACAATTTCTAGACAGTATGGGTGTCATCCAATGGATTTTACGAATTTCATAAGCTAACTTAAATCTATGATGTAATTTGCACTTTGACAAGCAGTGATAACAATAATATTTTTGAAGATGTGATATATAATTTTTAAGAAACAAATATTTTTAGAAAGTATATGGATGCTGCAGCAGCAAACAGGTAGTAATAACCTGAAATTCTATACAGAGATATTTAGTTGCCTAATGTAATGGGAGTGTCCTATTTTAAAATTATTTGAAACAGGTAATTTTAAATTTCATTATGTGCTTTTCAAACTAAGATTTGGTATCCAATGTTTCATAAAACTGGTACTATCTATTCCAGCTTTATCTGATTTTTTCTCTTAGCTGCTTCTATTTTCCACAATCTAATGGCAGATAGCTCTATTTCCTACTTAACAGAATAAGTACTGTCCATACCTTTCCACTTCAAAAAGCACATCTTCAGCTTTCCTAATCACCTGAAACCACAGTCACTTATAGCTAGCAAGCTGAAATATTACAATGGGGGATATTTTCTAAGGCATAAAACCCTCAATTACATACCATTTAGAGTCAATTGGAATTTGAAGCCTTTCTGCTTATCTATATGTTTGGCATTATTAACTCACATCCCTTTCTATTTAATCCCATGACGATCAATTAACCAGGAAAGATGTGGCAGACCCCAATTGTATGGAGTAAAGGACACATTGTCCTTGCAATATGAGACTCAAATAAAGCACTATGTACATGGATTAATAGATTTTACCTTTAGTTATTCTACCATATTGGCCATGATTCAGAAATGTATAGAAGCACATGCTGGGATTTATGCTCATTTCTTTCATAATAAAGCCAATGAGGCATAAGCAAATTCTTAAATAAGGTCAAAGAGACCTTAACATAAGAGACTTTGTGAATTACTCTTTCAAAAATAGAAGAAAGAAATAAATTTTCCAAACTTCAGTATTTGATATGTTTCAAAGTTTAGAACTACACATATTAGATAATCTCAAGAAAAAAAAAATCCTAATTAGTAACGAAGAAATCAATCCACGTTTTTATTATTATATAATAGACTGAATTAAAAAAGATAAAACTTTAGAAGTATCAAAGAATTTAAAACTATTCTCTCTCAGTGTAAGTCAACCTTCTTTAATTATGTCAATGAAATATTTATTAAAATAAATTATATATTATTGCTTTAAAACCAATGAAAGCATTCAGATTGTGAAGGAGTGACTTGTTAATCTTGCAAAAATACCCAATGTCCTTCTTGCAGCTAATTATTACCTTTTGTGAAATCCACAATCATTATTAAAAAGCCAGAGGTCTGGAATTTCTTTGTTGTTCCATTAACTTGGAAGGAAATTATATATTAATATTAGTTTGTGATTTCCTAGAGAATAAACATACCAGGAGTGGGAAGGAAGACATAGTACTGCAGTAGTTTCAGGCATAAAGCTTTTTGTCTCTGAAGAAAAAAAAAGGATGCCTTTAAAAAAAAGCACTTTTTAAAAGCTCTACTTTTAAAAGGCATTAAAAATTTTGCACTGTGCTATAAATGGACATCTGTTCTATAAGCTGTACCTCAACAAGATGACATTGGTTGTCACGTCAAATCTCAACAGGCAACCTTTACTCATGTTCTGTTAAGTTAAGAAATGCCACTGTAGCAAAATGAAACATAACCTTTAATATTTCTTTCTTTGGTCTGAGCTTCAGTGAAATGCAAGAGAAATGTAAGAAATCCTTCCCTCTCGGTGGATTTGGTTTAAACCAGCCTCTCTCCTTTAGAGCTATTGTCAGCTGGGAGTTTGTCCAAGAAAAAAGAGAGGTTATTCTGTGCTCCCCTTTCAGTTTTTGTCAGAAGAAGACAAAATTAAATTAAAATATTTACCTGTCTATTTTGTTACTGCAGAAAGCTAGAAGCACTGTCGCAAGTCTTGTATTTTATTTAATGTTCCTGGCTCAGATACAAACATCTAGAGTTTTAGTATGGATTACGTAATGGATCTTCACTGCTCTTCAGAGGCCTGGCTTCAGGACTGATAGAGCTCCACAGCTATCTGTCCCCACCAGGAGTCTCTCAGCTTGAAGTACCTCTAGAATTTCAGAAGAAATCTTACTTACAATTCAGGAAATACAGATATCCTAATTTGGCTCACAGATCACTTGCAACTGTGCAGAGAAGAAGTTGATAAACGTAGTTTTGCTGTTTCCTTGCCATCACTTCTATTTAGCATAACAGTTATTTTTCTTTTCTCAGAAGGCATTCTGGGTTTTAAAATGGAAATGAAAAGGGACAATCTCAGCTAATAGTTTGTAAAGAATCTTCATCCTTCTTTTTCTGCTTATTTTTCTTTGCCTTCTCATGGGTACAAAATATTGCACTACTCAAATGAAATTTCCATTAATCACAAGCAAAAATAAGTTAATGATGGTTGTGGAATAGAACCTGACTGGAGGCATATGGCCATCAACATGCCTCTGAAATGCTACTTTGCCAAAGAAATGCTGTGTCTCCCCAAAATACCTGCTTTTGAGCCTCATGAATTACAAAGAACTGATTTATCTTCATTCATCTCAGATTAGTTTATAAGGACTATAGAAGTCAACGGGAAATAAGACAACAGGTCAAGAAAAATATTCACTATTTTTAAAAAGTCATTTACTTCTGTTTTGTCTTCAAGAACATCTTTTACAAAGAATGGGATTTGTTGTCACAAAGAAGTTACTCCTGTTCATTGAAGACTATGAGGTCCCTGTTAATATTCTTCATTCACTAGACACCTGCAAAAAATATTTTCCCTGATATGGAAATCCTAACAGGGTGTCCTGTTCCAGATCCCATTGGTAGAATGGACTGCAGGAGCTGTATCACCCTCTGCACAGCTCGTCTCTCACAGCAGGTATATTGATATGCAGAGATACGAGACAGAGTGGCTCTAATTGCTCAGGGTGTACAGAAAGATTTTATATGCATTAAAAACTGGACTGTTTGCCTCTTTCAGGAGGTATTAAACAGATTCATTTTTTTTAACCTTTCCTTCCCAGCTTTTTTCTTGTCCCTATAGTTATTTATAAATAACATCCACAATCCACATGGCATGAATTGTAAATGTAATCACCAGCACCAATAACGGTTAAAAGGCTCAGAAGTGTTAGGATCTTTTACTTTGGCAAACAAAGGCTGCATTGTTCAGGGGACAGGAACCAGAGCAAAAGATTTTGTTGCACTGTGGGAAAGTGCTGATCAATCTTTAAACTGATGGTAATACCTTCAGTTGCAATAAAGAAGCCAAAGACTTTTGGCAGTGTATAAATCCTGCCAATACTGAATCAAAGCGGCTCTTCTGTTCACCTTGTCATTTCATATAACTAATTCTTCATTTCAGCAGCTACTTACAGGTTGGCATTTGAGGTTTAATTAATACGTAGTGTGCTGCTAGGATGTAATGTCTCCCTTAGTAAAATTTATTCTTTATTGTGCTCAGGAGAAACATTTTTGTAATTTACTGGGCACTTCTGGGAAGTGAAAACATTACAATTGTCACAGAAAAGACACATGCAAACATGTTTCCCTTTACTTAATTTACTGTTGCTGTGAACAGACATCTCAATACATTTGCAATAGAGTAAGACTCTACAAAGGAAGAAATAATATTTTACAGACAACATAAATCAATGTCACTCTGCTGCTTGTAATGCATATTCATAAATCTACATGAGCTAAGAATCTGTCCCACAAACCATCTGTCACTACTGATACCTTGACTATCCAGTGAATGACTGACACTGAATGACCAGTTAACTTAAAGTTATATTTGAAGACACCAATTCTTTTTTTTTTCAGTCCTAAAATATGCTTAAACTGAGACAGAATGATAATGAACTTGAAAGAATTTTCCTTTTGAATAATCCAGAAATTTTCATTGTGATAAATAGATGATTCAAAATCATGTCACAGAACATGCTTCTGGAGAGGAAATTAGTTCATACAGTATAAAGATGTTTTTATCATAAGTTTCCATACAATTTGTTTAAATTCTTTCAAGGATTGTACTACTTGGTTGTATTCAAAAATAAGATAATAAAGGTCATAAATATAGCATAATATGTAAGTCCCACATCTCTTAATACTGCCTATTGCATATTTTTTCCCTTTTAAGATGAAATTAATATTTTGCTCGAAATTCAATTTGAATCAGAAATTAGAAAATAATTTTCACCATAATTTTTTTTTTCATATTTTGTAATGTGTACTAAAGAATGTTTTTCAAATAATTGCATTTTTGCAACATTTATGTGTGAAACTCCTTAGGTTTAAAGATGTGTTTATAAACAAATTCTAAAACTTTAAAAGCAAATGCAGATTTATTATTTTTTATTTTTTATGTAAAATATGACTACTATGTAATGCAATGATTTTTGCATAAATATATTAATTATTTTATTTATAATAATTAAAATTATGCGAACTCTTAGCAATCAGGGAACTTGTAATTCGAAATATAACCTTTATTAATTTTTTTATCCCTTTTTCTTTTTTACTATTTTTCCCCCAGTTCAGTGTACTAAATTGAAAAAAAAATTTTTTTGCATTCCTCTTCAGTTTAAACAAAACACAACCAACTCTGCAATAAAACAAAGCTATTAAAGAATATTGATAAAATAAAGGCAAAATTGATTCTCAATTTATGATCTAGTGATATTGTGAGAACTTAATTTATATCAGTATTTGTCTCTTAAAAATATACTAGAACCTTTAATTTTTCCCATTTCCAAGAGAAATAACATTTAGGAAAAACCCATGTTGGTATGTGCGGAAATTTTCACGATTTTGCTGACTTGCTTTCTGTAGTTTGGGAATGGGAACACACAAAACTCCAGTAAGGGGCTTGAAGACTTCTGGTGTAACACTGTACTCAGATCACATTGGCCAAAGCTTTTGTTAACACATTTTATATTTGCCACTTCTGTTTCTTGGAGTAGCAGGTATATGCAGATGTTGAAGGTATATACGGAGTAGCAGGAACAGTAGATGTTGTGTTGCAAGAATTCAATGAACAGAACAACACAAAGAACATTTTGGAATAACTGAAACCTTCCTCTTATACAAGAAAATGCTGCCAGTAGGTATAAAATAGTTTAAAAACTGTGGTGAGTTTGAAGATCATGTTTCCCAGTTTTCAATCTCTTTGCCCACTGTCCTTCATGAGAATATTTAATTCCTTCAGGGGTGTGGTTTTTTGACTACAATGGTATACAGCATTTCATGAATTTTTTTAGTTCAGATAAACCCAATTCGTGAAAGTCAATACTTTCAGGGGTCCATATTCTGTCCTCATCAGTGGCACCAAAAACTAAAAGATTAGGTCAGGAACTTGAAAACTGGATATAAATCAGTACACATGCAAAGGCATCTTGTACCTTGCTCATGCATGTGATTGCTCTCTCAGAACTGTCAGAGACCTGGTGTTCAGGATGTCATAGGTATTACACTGACTTTTAATGGGTAAATGACTAAGATAGACAAATGCAATGATGGATAATGAAAAATGTTTCTGATTATACTTGATGCTCCAAGGACACCTCAGTTGGACAGACTGCATGAATTGCACTTTGAAGAAAGCTGGAAATTAACTGTGTCGATCACTTCCAAAATTTATTTTGGAGCACCTCTGCCTGGTAAAAAACATCTCAGATTGTCTGACAGAATAACACTTCCAGAAGGCAGCAGTACTTCAACACAGGAAGGATAACTGGAGGGGTCACGGATCCATTAAGCAGCAACAAAGCAGCAAAGAAATGAGGCAAGGAGCATAGTTGAGGGAATGACTGTTCATAAGGTGTTTTCATTATCTGGACCACAATGAATCTGATTGTTTTGCTGATTCAGTCATGCTTGACATGCCATGAACCCAGCAAACAGCTCTCAGGAACACTGTGCCTAACCAACCTGATTGCACAATGGTTAAAAGGTCATCAGATCTACTGAAGAATCCGAGCTGTGCAAATAGACAGGGAGAAAAAGAGGAAAACAGGCAGAAACAGAAAATTGTGTACACTCAGCATAAATGGAGAAACAGACCATAAGTAGAAACTGAAGAAGATAATGCAATTTTCTGCCAGCTAACATTCCAGGAGAGAAGTCACTAGCCTCAAAGTCTGTCCTTGAAGACAAAACAGAAAGATGGGAAAGAAGTTGCTCGTAGTTAGGGAACTGAAGGAAAGATTATGATGTAGCAAAAATTATATGAGACATTAGAAATCTTAATAATTTCTTAGGAAAAAAAAAAGAAACTCAAAAAATAAGAAGAACCAGGGTTCCTTGGTTACTTACATTTCACATAATAAAATTTGGTTCAATGTACAGATTTTAGAAAAGAAAATAACCCAGGTTATGATTGTTCTAAGCCATCTGGAATATTTCAATCTCCTGTAACAGCAGTGAAAACTCAAGAGCTTCAGTCTTCAGGAAAAGCACATGCATATACACACCCAAGAGATTACAATGTAAAAGATTGCAATGCAATTAAATAAACATGCTTACTCCAATCACTCTTCCAAACTGAAATTAAAATTTTTAGCTTGGGATTTATCATATTTTTTTGTTTGTTTTTTAAGTCAGGAGACATGTTTATTTTGGTATGTGGATATCAATAGTCAGTCTCTTTTGCCATAAAAGCTGTCTCTTAATTTTTCTCTTTGAAAGTTCACAAGGTGTTAGGACTGGAAAAACAGGTGAAATCCAGGATCATCTCAAAGGTTCCCATCCAGTTAACAAAGATCATTTAAACACCATTTCTTTACACTTAACAATTACTACTACAAGTAAATCAGTTATAAATATTACTTGTCTATGAGAAATGTCAGTGTGCCCCAGTGTGTTCCAAAGAAGTTGTGGGCAGGAGTCAAGGTGACAAAGCTAAAACACTTGTCATGAGGCTGATTGAGCGTCTGTTGCTTACAGCTGACTCATGCAGTCAAGGCATCCTGCTTAGGTTGGTCTATCAGGCCAAACCTCACAGCAATGTGGGTACCTTTACTTAATATGCCCTTTTACATGGCATTTTATAATTACCCTGCTGCTTTTGCAACAGGAGTAAAATTCAAATTAGGGGAGCAGTTCTATTAAGAAGTCCTGAGTACTTATAGAAGAGAAATTACATTCATGCTTTATAGTATATATGAAAATTTAGGACAGATGTGACTCACTGGAGGTCAAGCAAAGTGAAAACTTATTTTTATCCATTAAATCAGTGTTAGGGAAAAAAAAACCAAAACATGTAACGCCCTATGAATTTGCAGTTTACTTTAGGGGAACTTGCCAGTTGCAGACATAAAACCTGCAATGTACTCTAGCTAAGCAATGCTTGATTGCTACAAGCACAGAAGCCTTTTCTAAACTCCTGAGTGCCTGAGTGAACTTGGTTATGGATTTACCATTGTTTGCAGGCCACTAAATATTCCAGGTCCCACTAGTCCAAACTGTCCAAACACTGGTTTCCATAGATTAGATTCCTAGTGCAGCACCCAAAGAAGCACAAGAGAGAGGGAAGAAGGGAGGGAACGAGGGAGGGAAGGATTCCAGCATGTGCCTGAAATTATGGAATTCTTGCATAAAAGAAAATTGGAATGCCATCTTTTGCCTGTTTCCCAAGACAATAAATCTTTGAATTAACTGTGTTCATGAGCACTTGAAAATAAAAGCCAGCTCCACTTCCTCTCAGCCACTTTAACAAAGCACGGGGGGGGGAAAAAAAAAATCAAACAGTAGGAAGGCAAAAAAAGCTGAACAGACATATAGACTTTGGCCCATAGAAAATTAAAACAGTTTAAAAATTGTCTTCACTTATTAGCAACCCAAACTGTTTGAAATAATTGCTGCTCAGCAACAAAGATAAAGATGCACTACTTCACATAAATATCTAATGACTTCAGCATGAGGGACTAACTATAATGGAACATCATACTGAAATATAAAAAACATTGATAGAAGTTGCAGCAACAATCCAATCTCTAAAGTTCCATTTTATGGCGAGCTGCAGGTTTGGTGATTAGTGATGGGTGCAAAAGCATTGTAATTCACAGCAAACCTGATAAGTACCATAGTGATTATCTTTTTTAATGCAAACTGAAAAGAGGACAACTCTAAGTGTTATTCAGAAAGCTCTAGTGCAAAAAGCATCTTTTTAAATGTCAAAATGCAAGTAAATTTTGAAAAGCTGCATAAAGTATGTTCTAATACCTTAAAATAATGTCTTCTGGAGCTTTCAAAGTAACACATAGAGAATTGAAACATTTTAGATGTTTATCTTTAGGGTTTTTATCACCACAGATGACAAATTCAACTTCATTTCATATTCAAATATTGGTGACTGAGTAAAGGATGCAAGCCTTTCAAATGTGGAATATAAATATCAACTGGGGAGAAAAATGCAGTATAGTACAATAACATACATTTGTATTTTATCTGAAACATTTATGTCAAAAATAGATATGTGTAAAACAGCTATAATAGATGACAATAGAAAATTTTATGAAGTTATAGCTAATGTGTTCAAATATATTCATATTGTAATTTAAATTTTTCTTACAATTATAGGAAAACAAAAAAAGAAGGATGGAAGAAAAAGTTTCAAATAATTTCATTCCACTAATATTCATTTAAAAAGAGCAAAAAGAAGTGTGTAGCTCTTGGTTATTTTACCAGCTTGATTTAAAGTAAACTTCAAGGAATTATTCTAATTGGATTATATATTTACTTAAGAATTTAAAAGTTGCACTTTTTAAGCACAAGTACTTCTTCCTTAGAAGTGCCACCTGTTCAGGATCTGAATAACAAAAAAAAGTCTTGAGTTATAGAAAGAAAACAAAAAGTCTGGCTTTCCTGTTCAGTTCTGCTTCTTACTCATCTATACTTATCCATGGGAACGCATACACATCTGTACAATCACAACCCTTTGATCCATTGATCTTGACAGAATTCCCCCCACTAAAGAAATTCTGACAAAATCAACTTTACTTTTTAACCAATCTAGACTGTAGAGGAGTCACCTGTATCTTTGAATTCATATTTCCAAATGAATCACTCAGATTCCTCTGATAAGCTGTGCTTCGTAGCAAAGAGGTATACTTAGAGGAGGTGCATATGTTTTTGTGACTTAAAACACCAATATCAGGCCTCACACATTACAGCATTTTTCTCATTACTGCTACCACAGCAGGGGAAACCGGGCATGATTACAGTCTTCCATCTACTGTTTTATTTTTTTAGATATTTTATCAGCTGACGTAAATTAGAGATGCTTTCAGGCCATTTTAACTCACCATTGGTATGATGGTCTTGCTTACAACGACAACAGTCAGAAAAGTGCAAAATAAAGTTCAAGAACAAAGGCATTACTTGCATTGTTTGTGGATTAACCATTACCACTAGGCCCAAATCCTCCATGATTTCAAGTTTTTCCTAAATGTACTGCCCTATTTTCCTCAAAACCTCACTGCAGCATCTTCTTTTCATGCAGGTGTTAATTCAAATATTACACAGAAACAACGTGATAAGACTTAAAAAATTTCAAGAGGTTAAAAAAATAAAACTTCAGGAAAATAAATTTTCCTAGTGTTGTTTGATCTGAGAGCATACCTTCATACCATTTTTCCTGTTGCAATATGTAGAAATTTAAAGATATCCAGGATGGACTATTAGACAAGCAAAAGCAGTCCCTGCTCTTTTGCATCTATATTACTCCATGAAACTAATATCAAACTCCTGGTATTAAGAGGTAGTTTGGAAACACTCGGTGTACACATTTATCCCTGGGAGCTGAGATTCCAAGAGTTTGAATGGTTAATGAAACATTGTCAGATTTCCCAGCAATCATATTAAGATTTACCTTTCTTACCAATATGACACAAAAGCATCAAAACTGTACTCTGACCTTCATTCATGTAATTTAGTTAAAGTACATTAATCTTATTTTCTTTTCTTGGTTGAGTGGAGATCATGCTGTTTCATTTTAGGAACAATTTTCCCATGGTGTATTAAGTAGCACATTAGATGTTGGTGAAATGTAATATTGTGAAAAAAGAGGGATAGCAGAAGGAAATGTACCTCATAAAATTTCTTTTTTAAATCTATGAATTACCTGTTCTGTGCTCTGCAAAACGATTGTCTTTGCACCCAGTCAAAGACAGTATCATCTAATCAGATTTTACTCAAAATTTCATGTCTCTCCACTCCAAGAAGAAAGAAACAGAGACCAGTTAAAAGATGATGGCTGAGATTAAAAGGAAAAATCAGTTACCAGAGGCAAGACTGAAGAAGATTGAACTGCCTAAATTAGAAAATGGAAACTAAAACCTGAAGCTTGGTTTCCTAGATGCTGGTATTTTGCAATATGTTGTTGTTCAGGCTTTTGCAGGCAAAGCCCTTACTGTAGTATACCTCTTTGTGCAATTTAAAAATAAATGCTACTGAACAACACAGACTGGTACAGCAGCACAAATATCCAAAGTGCAGACTTAATGACACTTTTTTTAAGCAATGCCCACAACTTGCCACCCAGTTTACCATAGCAGTCAACTACAGGGAATAAAAGCTCTTCTCAGAGGAAGAGGATGCAAGCCCAAATTTCTTACCTGTCAGGGGAAGGCTCTATCAGGAGGCAGATAAAAGTGTGTGTCCATGTCTCTGTGTGTGCAAAGATACATGGAAATATTTGGCTTATTCCTTTCTCTCTCTTTTTGAGGATATTATCAAAAAGTGGTGTTATTCATCATCAAAATATGACAGATATTGCAATATTATTAACACATTTATAGGATCTCCACAATATGATTTCTTACTTTGTTTTATGCTCCTGACATGTTTCAATCTACAATTTTAATTGCATTAACTAGAGCACAAATTTAATTAGAATTTTAAAATAAATATATCCCAAAGTTGTTCCATAATTTTGTCTAAAATATCTAATCCTTATTTATGTAGGAAAAAAAACAACCTTTGATGATGTGATTTGATAATCACTAATTTAGGAAGTTTTTCAAAGTAGCAAGGCCAGACTTTCTAAGTTCTGTGGTTTCATTGATATAAAAATGTCTATGAGCATTACACAGATTATTTCAAGTACTAAATTCTGCACTATGTACTTCATCAGACTGCAAGACCTTTTCTACCACATGTGGACTCCAGTATATTTGTCCCTTTACCCTCTACATTGCCTTTGTCATTGTGCTAAGCAATAAGGTTACCCACTGACCTTCTTTTAGAGTGTGATTGTCTATTAAATAAATGTTAATTCATCCCACCATCATCATTCTAGTAGATTATAATGACCTTAGGTTCCTTCTAAGTTGAAATGAAGACAATTGTTTTACCAAATGCTTTATTCCAAGAGTTAATTATATTGTGAATCCTTTAAGAAGCACAGTAAAACCCTTCTAGCAGTGCAAACCTTTCACACAGGGTCAGACAACCCTAATTGGTCATCTTCTATACCAGTGTTAAAACACTCTTGCCACAAAAATTGTAACTCTGGCTACCTTGCCATGTCAAGGTATTCTGGACAGGGAATGGGCCATATCCATGCCACTATAGTCACTCTTGGTGGTAAACATTTAATTCGGTTGTAGCTTTCAGACAAGACTCAGCAGGCTAAAAAGGGGTAATCACACTCAATGTTCTTTAAATCCAAAATTCAGCACATTCTCCCCTATTTCTCTCTGTAAGGACTGTGTCAGTGAGCTTTCCATCCTAGTCTGGCTTTTTTAGCTTTCCTAAAACATATTATAAGATTAACACATCTTTCCAAGATTTTCTGAGAGAAATTAATATGGATTGAGGTATTTCTGCATCAGGTGAAAGCTCTACTACATTTTGTTTGGTGGCTATATTTTCTTAATAGTTATTTAGTGTGGGAAGCGGAACATTCATTTTAGTTGGGAAAAATACACTATACAATTATATTTTACACTTGCAGTGGGCTAAAACTTTTGAAAAGAAAATTAGACAAATAACAGAGAATAAAATATTTTTAAAATAATAACAAGCACAATAGTGTATTTGAAAACTAAAAAATACCATCCAAGTTTCACTTTTTTAGCTGGGTATATTCTTTCCCTCTTAAAATAATAAAAATAAATCCTTGAGATAGCTTTATATGACATAACACTAGCTTTTCCCAATATTTCTTTCTGCCTTTTAAGAGCTAATTTGGGCCACTCCAAGGTAGACAGCTCAGCCCCACGTATCTGCTCATTCACGTAAAAAAGTGAAAGTGAGAAAGTCTATGGATCATGAAAAAGGTACAGTAGTAAGTGAAGCAAGAGCTCTGTGTGGATTTGTTTCCAGGAGAGCAGGGCTTCATCAAAGGGGATGGTTACTCAGTAAGACAAATGCAATAACTTCAGATGTCTTGTCCCTCTTTCCCCAGGTTTATTTTTGGCTGATCACTACAACCTATAATGTGGAATATTCATTTGGTCAGTAGGAGTCAGCTACACTGGCAGCTGCTTCTCACAGGTATTTGTGCACCTCCATCCCACTCACACCCTCCTGCACTGCTCAGCAACAGCTAAAACACTGGTGTGCTACCAACGTTGTCTTGGTCACAAATCAAAACCAGCACCATACAAGCTGCTATGACTAAAAGTAATTCTACCACTGAGAAAACCAGTAAAAGACCTTATTTTTACTGCATTTTATTACAATTAAGGTGTTGATGAACATTAAAAACATTAGAATTTTTCCTGAACCTCTACAGTGTTTCTCCAATTCCTGTGTGCTGTAAGGTTCATTCAAAAGATTTACATGGGGTTATAAGATATCCTAGGAATGATATATATATTCTATTTTCTTCCCTTCAGCCTATATTTGTGAGATCTTTCAAGTCCAGTGCCAGATCCAGATATCAAACTGGTGCTAGTTCCTGGGTAGCACATTAACCAATATTAGCAGGCAGGGCCTGTGACTGGTTTAATATTTTTAACTGTATTGTCAGATAAAAAGACTGAAACACTTAAAAGTTCTTTGCTTATGGTTTAAGGCAGACTGGGACTGACCTTACCCATTTAAGCTTTTTAGGTTTTTAATTTCTACATCTGTATAGGTCACCTTGTGCTTCTGTTCAGTCAAAGGATAAGATTAGGCTGAAAGCTCAGTTAATCTGATCTATTTTGTCTACATCACTTCTATGTACTAAGGAATTTTCCTTAGGATGAGATGAACCAAAGATGTTCTTTCTCCCATTTCATGATAAAACAAATCTATGTGATCTAGATGATAGACTTGGGTGTAGTTTACCACACTTTACCAGATTAATCCAGATGCAAATCATCTCATGACTGATTTTATTCTCTTTTGACACCAACTAACCCTGCCATCTAAACTACTTTAAATGTTGAAATGCTTTCATGAACACAATGGTTTGTCATGTAAAATTGTCAAAGCTCTAAACAAAAGCTCTAAACAAAAGCTCTAACATAGTGAGCTAATTTATCTACTCACACTCAAGCACAGACCACAAAAGGGTTCAGCCAAAGAACAGTTTTTGTAGGAGGGCTTAGCTCTTATCTTAGAGTCAAAAGGCCATTAGAAACTGATACTTTGGGCATATTAAATGGCCACAGGTAAAAAAATTCACAGATATTCTGGTGAAATAATGCCGATATGGGAAATTTTAACAAGCTGTTCTGTTTTTATTGAATCAGTACCACCATATTCTGTGTTCCACTAAAGCAATACAGGGAATCTCCTAGTCATTGTAGACTACCACTGCTACTTATTAAACAAGTGTACTTATTAATTAAATGTTATAATGGTAATAATGATAATAATAGTATTTTCTTCTAATGTTATTTATGCTGAGAGAAATTCACTCATTTAAGATTCTCAGCAAGATATTTCTTTGCACCTTGAAGATGATTTCTAAGTCCTTGACAAATATTCTGAGGAGATAAAGGGTATTAAAACTGGCCAATGATAAGAGATGAGATAGGATGCTGAATCCTCTGTTACACAGATTTAGTGGTTATGGACTTTAACAGAAGGGCAGCAGCATTTATTCTAGGAAATTCTGTCTCTGACAAACAAAAGACACTTCTACAGAAGGCAAACTTTTGTTTTCCTGTAATGGAAAAGCTGCCTCACAGTGACAGCAATAACTTTCACTGTAGGATGAATATATTTGCTGACACAAGCACCTAGACATTCCTTGTGATGGTAGACATGGTGAAAGAGAAAAGTTTCACAGTTTGGGTTGTTTCCTATATATTGGGTTGTTTTCCTATATATTTCAACTTTCTATGAGGTGTTATTAATGTTGTAATCATGTATATAACATCACTCCACTACTTCACTATTTTTGTATCTACTGCATTCACCCTAGCTCTTGCACCTATCATAGAACACCAAGCATCTAATGTAAAAACAATGTAAGTGTATAACAAGTCAAAGAGGGCACCAGTTTAAAGAAGAAAACAAGAGAGAAATAAGACGAAGTACAGCAAGGCTCCATCAGTTTCTCTAAGTCCATTCAAAATCTGAGTGTACTAACCCTTGGCTTTAGTTAGCTTCACAAGCCTGATTCTCCCTATTTATGCTTAGAGGCTTGAAAAGATCCTTACATCTTGCCTTTTAAGGTTTGTACAAAAATTAATTGACTATACTCTTAAAGTTTTACCAATTTGTGGCATCATTACACATTGTTTCTTTACAGAAAATTAGCAAGAGACTGTAATCCTGAAAACCTGAATCATAGAGAATAAAATTTTTTTCACACCATTTTGTAAATCAGCTAATTAGAGGTGCAGAAATTATTGATTTGAGAGTAGCAACATCTGCTAAATATGACTTTTTCTATATATTTTGTTCTCCAGGAATTTCAGGGACGACTGTGTTACATCTCAGAGTAATTTCATTCTTCGCTCACATACCTTTGTGTTGCTTGTATTCAATGTACATCTAAACTTCACAAACACAATGTTTGGAGATTTACTTTCTTTCAAATAAAACCTGAGAATACAGAGAAACAGATAATAGTTTCAGGGAGGTCAGGAAATGATCTGTCAGTAAGTATTGGCAAAAAAAACCTGTTGTTACAACTGAAAGTGGATGCAGGTCATCAAAATGATGCTCAACACACTTTGACTAATTCTCCACTCCCTATAACAGGAGTTGAAATGCATATCTGGAATACAGACCACTGCTTGGAGATATGCAAAGTTAGGAGTCTGAATCTGGAGCTGGGAGAATTCTTCTAAGGTGTTTGCCTGATGTTCTAATCCATCTCTAGCAGTGACTGAAATGGACGCTTAGGTATAGAAAAAGATGAATATGATGAGAGTTCTGGAGGATATTGTGCCTGTCATCCTGTAACTAACAGCCATTGAAATTTCTACTAAAATTTACCTGCTCCCTTTATTAAATACTTCACTAGTAACTACTGTCTTAGTCTACTTTTGCTGGCAAAGTCAGACCAACAAATAATTCTTCTACAATTGCAGCTATCAGCACAGACGCATCAATCTGCATAACTCTTCTAGATTCTTCCTGATATGAACTCATATAAATAAATGGGGGCTTTCATTTTTGTGTCTTTATCATGTATTTTTCTAGATTAACTTTCAACTAAAACAGTAACTGCCACACCGATTACAGATTTTCATCTGTTTATCTATCAGATGACTGTTTTATCTACAGACTAGTACTCTTGAATTTCCCCAGTTTGATACAACTAATTTGCCTGTCTTCATTAAAAACATTAACTTCTCCACGGAAACGAGCATTCCCCTTCTCTCACTCACACACAGAGAAATATGCATCCTTGTTTGCATCCTTGTTTTATGATGTTTCTTCATTTTCTAGCTGCATGCAGAGGTAATCCAACCACCTATTTTAAATTCAACAGCTATATAATTAGATGCGAATTTTTTTGGTTGTTTTTTGGGGGGGTTTTTTTGTTTGGTTTTTTTTTTGTTTTTTTTGTTTGTTTGGTTTGGTTTTGGTTTTTTTTTTTTTTGTTTTTTGGTTTTTTTTTTTTGGTTTTTTGGGTTTTTTTTTTTTTTGGTGCAGCAGAATGATTACCATGTGAAAAATGAGTATATTTACCTGTTCTCAAAAACTCTGCAGTCAGAGCTGAATAACTTATACATTTTCAAATTTATGTCAGATTCTTGGAATTACATGCAAGAACAGGGCTATAGTTTTTGAAATCCTTTGCATGTGTAATCTCACAGTTGGTACAAATCAGCATTTACAAATAAAAGATATCTGAGGCATGATTTGAAGACAGAAATCTTTTGCTGCAGTGCATGCATCCACTATTTTTTTATATACACTAATTCACTTTCTGGAAATCCACACTACAGGATGATACAAGTGAAAAAGAGCAGAGTAAACAATATATGTCTTAAATTCTGACAT
The DNA here is from genome assembly GCA_037013685.1 of Acridotheres tristis. Lineage (NCBI taxonomy): Eukaryota > Metazoa > Chordata > Aves > Passeriformes > Sturnidae > Acridotheres > Acridotheres tristis. The sequence continues at coordinate 25,467,228 of CM072886.1, forward strand.
TCCTAAATAGTATGATTAATTGTAATTACTTTGCTGTGAATTTGGCAAAAAATAGTACATATACATAGCAATGTGTGTTAGAAAGACAGGTTAGAATCAAACACATTTGTACACTGAATACATCTGAAATATTTATATATAATGCTCTCTACTTAGTTTAGATTAAGTATTACTTAGTGTTAAACTGCAAGCAATGTACTAACTACACATAATAAGAACTTATTCAAATGTTATGGCTCCACCTTTGATAAAATTTTATTGGAAATATGCTCATAAAAACTCATAAAAAATTATAATTTCTTGGACTGTAATTTCAAATAGCAGCCTATAGTGATTTTTTAAAATGTTAAATTAAAAATTGTCTTGTAAAATTAAACTGCTGCTTAATGCATAATAATATTTCATTTAAAACTTCCAGCAACATGTTGTGGTAGTATTTAAATAAGGAGGAAAAGTTATTAAAAAGTTCCTTCATTACTTTATAATTTTAAAATGAATTGTCTTCTTAAACATGTGAACTATTTTGGCAGAATGCTTAAAACAGAAAGCTAATGGAATACAGCTGTTTAAAGTTAACTAAGATGAGTTAATGGTGAAGATGACCAATCTGACTGAACAGAGAAATTTGTCTGCAACTCAAGAAGAAAAAGAGAATTTATGACATTTGGTAGAACAGGTAGGAAACTCAGAATAAAAGGATGTTGTGAGTTTATACAGGGAGAAAATTAAAAGTTCAACTGGAACTTTTTATGGATAGTGCCATAAAAAACAACAAAAATGTTTCTGCAACTACATCATCAGCCAAAGAGGGCTTAAGGAGAATCTCTATCCTTTAGAGGATATGGGAGGAAACATAGTGACAAAGGATGTGGACGAGTTTGAGGCACTTAATTCCATCTATGCTTAAGCCTTTATAGTAAGACCAGTTATTCTCCAAGTATCCATGCCTGGTCCTGTCACTACATACCTTTGTGAAAATTCCCTCTCCAGCCTTCTTGTAAGCCTACTTTGGATATTAGAAGACTGCTTCTTGGTGTTCCTGGAGCCTTCTTCAGGATGAGCAATCCCAGCTCTCAGCCTGTCTTCACAGGAGAGGAGTTCCAGCCCTCTGATCATGTTGGTGGCTTGTTCTGGATTTGCTCCAGTAGGTCTGTGTCATTCTAATGTTGGGGGCCCCAGAGGTGGACACAGTGCTCCAGGTGGGGTCTCATCAGAGTGGAGTACAGGGGGAAAAAAGCAAAGATAAATGTATAACTGTACAACATTCCCTATGTTACTTATTATATGAAGATGGAGCATCTGAAGGACAGATGAATGTCAAAAAAAAAAAAAAAAAGATAAGGGAATGTTAAATTCAATAGAATGTTAAATTCTGATTCACTAAAAAATTCTGTTATTTATTTGTATTGTCCATTTGTCCCCGAATTTGTGTTTGTGTAAAGCAACGCCAGAAAAATTGTTTCTGAAAATTTCACATAAAGTAAATTACTGTAATACCAACCCTGGAGGGAAGGTTACAAATGCTGGAGGAAGCTTAATCTGAGTCAATAGCCAGAGAGAAGGATTCACTCATTTCTTTTTGCACTTAAATGTAGCCTGCAGTTTCTCTTATGGCTGGAAGAAACTGTGGGTGGCTGATAAGTATCAGGAAATTCTCTCAGCTTGAACCGCTTCTCAGTGTTTTGTCAAAGCAAAAAGGCATAAGCACTGAAAAGAGTTTTGTGGTAATTCGTTTGTCTGCCCTTTTCAGAGCTAATTAAACACAGAAACTTTCTATATCATCTATCAACTGGGTTTTATTTGTTTATTGTGGAAAATAACCACATCAAATATCAAAAGCAAAAAATGATAAGAAATAATCCAGCATTCTGTGTGCTAAAGCTGAAATGCACATTAATGGAGCACCAACAAGTTTGACAAAATGCCATGGCATAATTATTTCCTAATTAGCTAGTGTAGTCAAACATGTAGGATTTACTGCTACTTACATGACTTTTCATTGTAAAACTCAAAAAAGGAAATGATAATGGCTTCATGCTGTAAAGACGATTCTTTTTGGTTTTGGTTCGTCTGCCTAGACAGTTTCAAAATGACATTGTATGCTGAAGCACCTCATGTTTAGTGTCATTTTTGATTTAATTTTGCAATCTCTCTAGAGTATGAAATACAAAATGACAAAGACTGAATTGAATAATAAGTGCATGCTACAATTGTGTGTTAAAATGTGCTAGCCAAGATCCTAATGCCAAGTCTTTATTGTAAATCACATTGATCTATAATTACAATGAACTGTTTAGCTTTTGTATTCACAGTCTTTGGAAATAAATCAATGCATCATACAGAATCAGTATCAAATATGAGAAACAGAAAAGTATTTCTGCCTAGAAATACTATAAACTTAGATTGCTCTGAATTCTTACAGATTTTTTAATATTTACAACTAAAAATGAGAAATACTATTTATTTCCCCTTTTTTAATAAAAGAAAATGTTTGCATAAGTCTTTGTTTAAAGAAAAAAATTTCTGAAGGCTTTTTTGAATTCTGAAAGGAGTGATCTAATGAGATGTATTTTTCAGCTTGAGGAACAAAACATGCAATTTAAACTCAACTGATTGATCCAGGTCAATCTGAAGATAAAAGGCTGGCTTTTTATAAAGTGTCTGTGTTCCCAAACTGAGAGCACACAAGTATGTTGAGAGAAAAATACACTCAAATTCTATTGTGACTTTTGGATGCAAATCTGGAAAGTATTTTACCAATAAAGTCTCGTATTTCTTCTAACATGGAAGGAAGGAACATTGAAGATGATTTTACCACATTGTGACACCTCTATCTTCTGCAGCTCATGCTTAGTAACCCACGAGTTATGAAAAGGGCATTGTTGTATCCAAACAATCAAGGCAATGTAAAAATACACAGCGTAAAATTATGTGCATTGGAAATTTCTTAAAATGGTAACATTCTGTCCTTAGATGAAGATTCTGGGGCCAAGAGATTCTTAATATCCCCAATATGGCAAGAACTCTGCTTTAGAGGTCTTCTTTACCCTGTGGTGTCCAGCCAAACTGTAGAATGTAAGTAGAAGGCATAATAACTCAGCAACTATGTCAGCTCCTAATAACCCCACACAGACGTGTGGATTTTCTGATAAATATTGCTATGACCCTATTTTATTTAGCTTAATAAGATCACACCACAATTTAATGCTTAAATGCCTATATAATTACAAAGGTAATCTAGACTGGACCCTATTATATGTTACATGAAAACTTTTCATGTTCTTCATATGTTATATGAAGACTGTGAGTAAGGAAATTTAACTGTTTGCCATCTAAATGTACCTCATTAAGCAATTGATAATTTAACTTATTTTATATAACTTATAGCTGGACTTTTAATCAAAAACCAGTTGCATAAAATAGGATCTGGTAGGTTGAAACTGCTCATTTACATTTTTTCATTGCATGTATACATGTAATGTCTCCTTCTTTCATTCTCCATTTCTCAAAACTTAAATTTTCAGAAAATCATTGTGGAGGTTCAGAGTATATGTTGTATACTACAGAGACCCTGTATAAAAAAAAGGTATATTTTCAAGAAAAAGGGAAATTCCAATTAATATAGTCACATATCTAGACAAAGATGAACACTTGTTTTCACCATTGCACAGATACATGGAGGCAGAAGGGGAATGAAGAGCATGGAAACATTTGCAGGACCTTCTGTGATTTTTCAAGTTGGCAACAGTCTCCTATTTCAGAATTGACTCTTTTACAAGCATGTTTTCAACAAGATCAGTGTGACTCAGGTCAGGCATTTCTCTTTCAGCAATAATGAAAACAGGTCAAGGAGAAGACTTAGAACACATGTACAGAAGAAATGTCATCACCCCCACCTCTGTTGCTGAGTGAGCCACAAGTCTGACTTCAGTGACCAATTGTATATATCACAGTATTGAAGGATGCATTGCACTTATGGTGCCCAGAGACTTTGAAATCTTCCTCTGAAACTTTAGCAGGTGTAAAGAGAGATTTCAGTTAGAAGATACAAGCTGCCTACATATTAAATGGAGAAAAATAACACCTACCTCTTCTACAGCTCTTTTCATCAGCACATCTTAAAGTCCTTAAAGCTGGTTGGGGTTTTTCTTCCATCATGTCCTTATTTCTTATATACTTTTTCCAGGGGTTCTACTCATAGTTAAAACTGTGCATAAAGCTTCCTGTAATTTAGAAGTTTGAAAATTAATAGATAATTTCAGAAATCCTTCTCCCAAAAGGCAGAAATTTGCCTCACCTGGGTGCAGATGTCCCTGAGGTGAATTAATTTTCTCACTATGCAATCTCTAGCAATTGACATAGTACTTACCTGTAGACTTATTGATTTGCCATTTTGTTTGAAATATCCCTTGCAAAACAGACGAGTGGTTTTAAATCTGAGTTTTCTTTATACCCTGAAAGATGTTCAGACTTTCAAACTGACAGTCACACTTTTATCTAAAGGAGTTAGACATTTGTCAACCAGTATTGACTTCAAACAAAAACCAGATATGATGCTAAAGAAACAGCAGCCTGTTGACTAATAAGGGAATGTGTTATAGGCCTTCAGAGGATAAACTTACCATAAGAGAGGCTTCATAGACTGATTTCTAAAAGGGCAGGCCAGAATTTAATTATAGAAACACGTGATTTGAAAGATATTCAAGATGCAGTTAACTACAGTTTAATTGTCTAGACTAAGCTTTAGGCATAGGATGTTTTCATATACAGTGTAGAAACAATTAGTCAGAACTATCTGCATAGATTTTTTGAATGGAAAATAAAATCCCTAAAAATGGAGTCTAAAGGAATTGCTGCTTGTTCTTTGGAGATGCTCTCTTCCCAGAATGATTACAGAGATTAGAAGTTTATCATTTAGGTACCTACACTTAAGTAAAGTAAATCCCAACTTCACTGTCTCAAAATTTTGAAATGTCTCCTCTAACATATTGCCAAAATGTCCTCTAGAAGTATCACTCTGTTGATAGCCTTTGAAGTCAGTATTCTACACACTGGTCCTATCAATTTGATTATAAAACTGTATACTTGTAAGGATATTGGTTTATTACAGTAAAACCCAGTGAGTTAGTGCTAACTTGTTTTGAATGCTCCATGGATGTTTTGAATGCTCCAAATTTTCCTTGGACTCAGAACTTTTAAAATCTTGTTTTTAAATACCTCGGAGTCAAACTGCAAAAACCAGACTTCCTACTGTAGGGCTGGTCACTCCTTGGCATTCTGAACTCTGAATACTTAAATGATAGTTCTGCTATTGAATGTGTTTGCATTTTCCACAGCAGGATAATACATTTTCCTATTTATAAACTCAAAAAATTCTACAATGCTTACCATAACCTGCCTACACAAATGAAAGCTTATTTCTTTGTGCTCACCATGGTGTAGCTCATTTCTTGAGGCACAGAGAAGGACATTGTAAATAACGTTTCAACACCCACTTCCCAGTTAATATTGAACAAACAGAATGTATGGCTAGCACATTTAGAGTAGAAAAAAGTCAATAAATACATAAGAGCTGTTAGTCATATCTGCAAGCTGCCACATACAACAACAAGAATCACCATTAAAGAGGTAAAAAGCTGATATTACAGGTCTTGCTTAGCTTCACTAACTGTGAAAAATTTGCCCTGCTCTTATTTCTCCTCCTTTTTATGCTTCCTGCTTCTACCTGCATTACAAAGACAGCAGACTGATCAACACACTGATTTTGGCCAGAGGAGACTTGAGCTGAAGGCACACAAGATGCAAGCTGTACCTTTCACTTAGTTCTGCTGTGAATACATATGATTTACTATAGAACGTTTCACAGCACCAATCACAGGTAACTCCAGAAGAAAAAAAAATAAGTGAATTGGAAGAGGAAGTGAGATGAAGGTCACAGCATCAGACAAAGCAACCACCTCTGCTGCTTAGCATTTAAAAGAGAGAAGGGTAAAATGAAAGAATTGTTTTTGTGATGCTTGAGTATCAATTCCAACACTGAAGATAGCTTTAGTTTCAACTAAAATTTTAAGCTTTTGCACTAAAGAAAAAGAGGAAAACTATCACTTGAATTGACCTTCTTAATGGCAATTCTCTATGGATTTAAGGAATGGTAGTGTTTAAATGAAATTATGTTTCATATTTAGAAGCTGAGGTAATTACTGAAAGCTTAACTTGCACACTGGCCTTGCACTTGATTCAGTTTCCAGGCCTCACTTCTTCTTTTCTGCTGGCTCCTTGAAGGAAAAACCCATATTAATTGTTTCATGTTTATATCTCCCATGTCAACCAATTACGAGGGTAAGTTTTAGTCTCTTTCATTTCCCTTGAAACGAAGAAAATAAAAGCTAAGGCAGTCCACCCATTGGTAAGTACTAAGAAAGAGAATCTTAAAATACACCTGGTCCAGGAACATTTAAATTAACTGCAAAAAGGCAGTTGTAAAAACTTGAAAGAAAAGTGAAATTAAATCATGGTATTATGTAAGTTTTTCTAACCCTGAGAGAGCTGACTCTTTACAAAATAATTTATTTTTTTATATCAAAGCACTTCAATCTCAACTTACTTTTAATGGATGGCTTTAGTGACTGTATTTGTGATGGCAGAAACCTTAGGGAACACATTGCACCGGTGCTGTAGCTCATGAAGAAACAGACGCAGTGTAGTGTATCATGACAGGCTGAAATGGAATTCCAGCCGTGTGAAGGTAAATTTTCCAGCTGTGCTAGCACAGATTGGAATAACTCACTCATGACTGCTGCAGAAGAAAGTGTCAGTCTATATCTCAAATTGTAGCTATCAACCACTTTGTACCACTGCCTGCAGCAGGCAGGGAAAAATTCAAAAGTAATATAGTGAGATTAATGCATTTCTGTGAAGTAACTTGCAGTATTATAATATTTTTGCAATCTTTATTTTTCTATTTAAATAACTCTTGTTCTGAGTTTATGAACATTCAGATATTTTTAAAATGGGTACACTACTATTGCCATGATATTATTTTTTCCCTTAGAGTGGCTGCATTTCTAAACATATTCAACGTGCTAGTGAAGATTGTTCTACTATAATGAGTAATAAATAAAGTTAGTTAAGTCCATATACAACTGTAAAATGGGAATATAAGAATATATACAAGAAGAATATATACATGAGAGGATGGAGCAGGATGATTGCAGAAGGACCTGAGGTATCACGAAATGGACTCTTAGAAATATCAGTCATTAAATCAATAATGCATTATGTTTTCTTTGAAAAACAACAGGTGAATTTTGAGCAAGTGAACTTGTGGTCAACAACACTGATTTTAACTAAGCACACTTTTTCCTTATTCAACAGTTCAGAAGTCACACTGAGCCTCTCAGGTCTTATTTCTGTGATTAAAATTCATCAGACATCCAGCTCTTTGGCTTATGCTTACAGGAAATGGGATTTCTAAATTGGTTTCCTATCTAATGCAGGCTTGGAGTAGTTTGGAATTCAAGATCAGACAAATACAAGTCTTTGAGCAGGGACACAGAAACCTAAAATGTGCAAAAATACCAGCAGAAGATACATATTAACATCACTGAGTTTAGATAATGCTTCTCTCTCCTTTCTTCATTCCTGGCCTCATGATATATTACAATACACAGTATGTGAGGCATTACCTTCAAAAGGAAAGTCCAGCATAAAAATAAAAAAGAGAACTGAAAATAGGAGCGATGAAGAATGCCAAAATTCTAATGGTTCCTACAACATGTAAATAGGAGGATCCTTATTAGATCCTATTATTTTATCAAGGCTATGAACTCCTTTTGAAGTAGTAATTGTCTGTTTTCCCAACTGTGGCAGTATAAGCTCATTCCTGACTAGACTTTCTAAACTAATTTCCCTCGGAGTATTTTAGATTTAGTGTCATCTCAGAAATGACCGACTTAATTTTAGTTGGTGTCTGGTCTCACCATCACTGATTTCAGACATAAAAAATCATCAGATGAAGCAATCTTATATTAAAATGGTGAGAAAATAGCTGGAATATACATATGTTCTCATTAAAAATTTGTTATTTTTATATGAAAAGTTAGTAGTTTCTGTACCCATAGAAGGGCAAGTATATCAGAGGCAGTCTATCATTATCATCTATACACTCACTTGATTGTATATTTATACCTATAAATCAAAACAGAACATTTTATCAACTGTGAAGGCAAAGGAAAAACTTCCTCTGCTCTTATGCAAGAAATACATGAAGTGCAGACATGACCCTCAGTGCCTCACAGCCATTTACACTTCTCTCCTTATTACATACACAACTGGGTGTTTTATGTGACTCAGTGAAAACTTACAGTACCTTTCAGTTTGCCTGAAATTAAAGGAAAATGCCTCTTCAGGTGATACTGTGCCTTCTATGCTCTCATCCTTTTTCCAGCACACATTTCACATACCACTAATCTCATAATTTCTGACTTTTGTCTAGTCTCATAGCGACTTTCTGTAGGAGTTTAAATCCTCTCAGAAAAACTGTGCAGCCACTCAAAAATAGCACTCCTTCCTGAGCCAACTAAACCTTTCATACACCTAGAAAAGACCCTAGAACAACTAACTACTAAACCTCTAAAAACTGGACTCCATACCTATTTTTACAATAGGATTTAAAGTCGTTGAACTGTGTCTGTTTAAACAACATTTATTTCAGTGAAAATCTTCATTAGCTGTTTGGCAAATTCACTCAACTTCTGCCAGCTGCAGGACTGGATAGAAAATGAACTCTAATTGGACTTTGAGGTAGCAAATTCGACACTCTACAGAAAAAGAACTATCTGAAAATTTGCAGCTGGGGTTTAAGTTTGTTTTGGTTTGTTTAATTTTGATACTTCTTTCACCACAGATGCTTTGAAACAGATGAAAATTATTTATTCTAGACCCAACCAGCTTTGCACCAGCTGTACAAAAGTCAAACTGGGTGGAAGAGGAGATACTCATTTTAGTATTCCTCTATTTAAATTTGACTCAAGCATCCATGAAAAATATTAGGCTCCATTCACATGCTATTTATAAAAAGCAAAAAGGAAATTAAACTAAACTGCCAGATAGAAGGTTCATGCCTGCAGAACTCAAGGCAGTGATTTAAGAGTGATTTACAGCACCTGGTGACAGCAAAAGTGAATAACTAAGTCCTGTCTCTCTCCTTTGTATTGCTATGCACTGTCATGCCACATGAAAACAGAAGTTACAGTGAAGGAAACAATTCTCAAAAGCCTGGCCCCAGGTTCAGCTCCACAGAATTGGTGTGACTACTGTGCCCCCAGGTCAAAGCAGCCTGGCAGTCTCAGAAGAGGAAATATTAGGAAACCTGATGCTGGAGTGCAAGTTCCTGTTGAGATGCTGCAAAACCACCCCCTAAAGCAAAAAAACCCAACCAACCAATCAAACCAAACCACAACAAAACAAACCTATCCAAAAAACCAACCAAACCCTCCGAAAAACAAAAGCCCACATGTGACTGTAGAAAACTTGCATGCCCAGAAATGAGCCGGATGTACACACACACAAAATATGTAGAATTTGTACAACGACAACAGGGAAATAACATACTTATAAGACTCCTAGATGCCATGGGTTTCTAGAGCTGAAACACACTTTTATATTAAAAAAACTCCTAGTGAGCTTTGCTGCACTCTTCTATGCTTTTTAATGTTTCATCATGACCCTCCTGAAATGGCAGTAATGGCAACAGAGTGGTAGATTTAGTATATATAGTCAACATATATACTCACTGTAATGAGTAATGCTGCGTCACAATAATGTTTTTCTGGTTTAAAGTTTAGCTTTCGTTTGTTTTGACAAAATTTGTCACTCTTTTTACGAATTTCAGAGTATTTCCACAGTGATGCCAAGGTCTCTTACATGGAAATAACCTATTTGGAAAATAATACCAAGTATACAGAGTAATGTGAGGATCATTATTATTTATTTGACCTACTTTGTCCAGTTTGGTCCTCCTCAGTAGAATATATTGACATAGTGTGGTGTGAGTCCAGCAAGGATGGGAGTCACCAAGGTGACTAAGGCATTGCAACACACAGCATATGAGGAGAGGCTGGGATAACTTGTTTATTCAGTCTAAAAAAGAGAAGATGAAAAGAGATCTGATTACTATCTATGCCTGATATGAAAACATTGAGAGAATGAAAACAGACTTTTCTTGAAGGTTCATGGTGACAGGACACAATACCTACTGGAGGAAATTCCAGGTAGATGTTAAGGAAAACTTTTGAATTATTGGAATAGGTTCTTCAGAGAGGTTGTATAATCTGCATCATTGGAGTTATGTTCTAAACACAATGTTGAGAAAAGTAATCTACCTGGTCCTTCTTTTAGCAGATCAGTGGATTAAATGACTGTCACATATACCTCCCAACCAAAATTGTTTTATGACACTTTGATTCAGGTAAAAGTAATTATCTGTTTAGCTACTCTGCAATGCTAGAAAATATTCACATATAATATAATATTCAGCTTTTTCTATTCATTTGACTGAAGGCTAAATTTCAGTGAAGTGAAGATGAGGTCACCTTCATAGCATTGTCCAGTACAGAATTATTACTGCATTCACTCTGCTGAAGGGAAAGTACAGGGAGAGGTAAAGAGAAGCATAGTTTGCATCTAATTGGTTGATTACAGGTATTTTTCAATATTTAAGAAATATTTATTTCTTTTGTTGTTTACCTGGAACAAAATAATCTGTTCTGGATGCAGTATGCTGATCAATACATTCAAAGGAAAAAATGGTACAGTTTTGTCCATAATGTATATATTTTCTAATCCAACCTAGCATCATATTTGTCTCATTATGACAGTCATTTTGTAATCATGTCATAACTCTGAACAGTTTTTCTCTCAGTGGCTCAGTCCTACCTGCTCACATGTGTCATAACAATGCTTGTGTTGCCATCTAATGAGCCAGATCAAGCAAGCTGAAGACAAATCAGATGAAAACTCATCAGTTTGCAGCCAGGTTATTTGCATGAACTGGATCACTGCATGGGAACATGAAGAAGATTTTGGGAGAAAAAGTGAGACCTTTTCATGTCTTATTAAAGCAATGGCAGAGGTGGTCCTGATAATGATGTAAACAATGAAGATAACATACATACATTAGTAATGTCAGACCTGGCATGGAGAAATCTTTTTACTGCTGCAATTGTATTTCATCCTTCAGAGAGAGGAATAGCTGGAGTTATAATAATCCCTGAGCAACATGGTAGATACTAATTTCTGATAATGAATCTGACTTTTGTACTTTGCTCACTTCCTCCTTTCCTCCTTTTTCTTTTTTTTCCTCTGATGTTTGAATCTTCTCCATGCATTTAGCTTGATTGCACAATCAGCATTCTGAAAAATTCCATTTTCTCTCTCCATTGCCTTTCATCTTTTTTACTGTCCATAAATAGAGGCAAGCCAGGAAGGGGAGATAAGTATATATCTATAATTGTAACAGTATAAAAACAACCCTTGAAACATATTAATCACTGACTAATCTTCCATACTAATTTATCCCACTTGTCTGACAGCAGCTCTTTCCTCCTCTGATCTTTCCTATTCTGAGACCAAGACTCCATGATCATATTCCTGACTAGCGGATGCAGTAAATTGATATTATCATTTGACTACTGCTTCCTGTTTCCCATTATATGGTAACTGCCAACTTTCCACACAGTCAGAAAAATATAAATTCTCATTTGGGAAAAGGGAAGAGAAGAGAAGAGAAGAGAAGAGAAGAGAAGAGAAGAGAAGAGAAGAGAAGAGAAGAGAAGAGAAGAGAAGAGAAGAGAAGAGAAGAGAAAAGAGCTTTTCCTAAATGTGTTAATGTCAAAGTGAATTTTTTTTTGCACTGCTATTATATTTTTGAGAAGCATGAGAAAGAGACAAAGGAGACACAAATGAGGTAGGACAGGAAAAGAGCAAGCCTTGAACCTGAATATTCTCGCCTTTAACACAGCTAAGAATACAAAACACCAAAACCCAGGACCCCTATACCTAGTCTTTCTGCTATGAGATTTAAGCCAAATACAATTTGATGGAACTAAGAAAATCAGTACTTGACATAAAAAAATAAGTTCTGACTATCTGCCACTTATCCTGAACCTCTATTAAGCAAATGAATTTAGGTTGGGTATTAACAAGTGTCAACAATGGATGCAGGTACCTGGCATAGCCAGCCCTTAGTTTGTTTCTTTACTTTGAAATCAGGGAAACATTTATCCTATATACTTTCTACATGGTAGCTTCAGAAACTAAAGAAAAGATTGTATGACCCACTGTTCTCTACAATGGCCTATAAGTCAAATAGATTTGACCCTTCTCCAGTGCTTTTTGGTTTGTTGTTCATTTATCTTGCTTGTCAGGGCTCTGTATTTCTTGGTGATGATGTGAAATGTGAAAATGTATCCTCTTCTGTGGCTGCTTTTTATTTTTTAAAGGATAAAAATAGATTGAATCTCCAGACCCTTCCAGAAGAAAAGAAATGGAAAGGAACAAAATGATCTCCTGAGCTTTATCAATAGGAGGTGCTTTTCCCATTGCCTCCCACCAAAAATGCCTAGAAAAGTAGTGAAAAAAATAATTCAGGTTAACAAAAAAAGTAATGTGTTCAATTTGCTAGTATTGTATATCAACTCAGTTTTATTTTTTACTTTAGGTTATTAAAATTCTGAAGGAAAATATATTGCTGTACCATATGCATTTTAAAGTTAATCCCTGCCGTTGGTCATTCTGGGTACTGCCTTTCTATATTGACTTTTTCAATAATAAATTTGTTCCACTGTGCTATTTCCCTTTTAAAATAGTTCATTCAACAATTTCAGGTCCATTGCAGTAACCAGGCTATTGGTGCTATTTTGTATACTTTTCTGATGAGAAGAAATATGAAATAATAGACATTATCATTTCTCAGTATTTCCTTTCTGGAGGCGCAAGTCTGACTTGTTACTTCTGAGAAAGTGTTTAACAAAATACAGCATGTGATGTGTTAAATATGCTTCAGTATGTATTTAAAAACATAGTTGGCAGATGCTGAAATTTCATTCAGAAAAGTAGCATGAATTTTTACTCAGAAAAGAAAAATATCTTGGTAGTCAGCTGTACAGAGTTAATAGACCAAATTATAGCCTCATTTAAGCTATTATAAATCCATAGCCACTGCTAGTGAATTTAAATTTAGACTAAGCTTAATGACAGGAAAATTTGGGTAATACAGCAAGGGGAGATGCAGTTCACATGCTAATCAACAGAGCAGGGAGATTTTGATGACAAATGATTACATGAAAAAGATGATATCTGTAAAGGACTGGAACTGTGGCAGGACAAGGTACCAGCTCAAGATCCAGAGTGTGTGCACACATCCAGCTGTTGGGGGGATACTTATGAAGTGGGAAGAAACACTGCTCATCTGCTCTGGGTGTGAGTTGTGAAAATCACTTAAACCCTTTAAACCCTTCTCCCCCAGTTTTATGGTCACATTTCTGGGTAGATACAATTTTTGAACCATCCAAATTTTCTTTTAATAAAGAGACCATATCTCACTCAGTTAACCTACAGACAAAGTGTGGATTAACTTTACACTTGGTCTTTACTTTACCATCTACTTTTAGCAGCTGATTTTATTCAGAATGCTTAAGTAGTTATCTGGGTATCTCTCACTGCAACATAAGTGAATTTCTCTACTTCATGTCTCATAACATGATATATATCAAATGCATGTTTCTTAGTTCTGTCACTGTGGATTTTAATACCTTCTTTACAGAAAAATGGAAGTGTGAAAATAAAGGTAGTCTTTGTCAGGTGTATCAGATAGACATATTCACATCCACATCCAAACTAAAGAATGCAAGAGAGTTAACAACTAAAAAATCTCATTTAAACTATAAAGGCATTGATATTCCATCACCCAGATATTATTAGTTTCCAATGTCTTCTGCCAGTCCAAGAGGCACAATGCAAAACAACATCAATCTCTTTTCTCTGTCTTTATCAGTCAGGTGAGTTCACAAGTTTCACAAGCTCATTTTCAGATGGAACAGGTGGGTGTGCAAACACTGCAAACAACAAATTCTTGGCAATGCTGTGCATTACCATTATCTCTTCCAGACACCAGAAAGAGAAGAAAACTAGCTCCAGCTTCTCTTAGTGCCAGATACCTGTTAATTTTTCTTCCAGTGCATCTGCTTCATTGTCTGCTATTTTATCAATTGCTCTTGGGCTGTGGCATAATTGTCCTCAGCAGAAACCATTCCAGTAGGTCTGGAATTTTTCTGGGTTTGTGATCAAAGGTACCTGTGTCATAAGAATGATCTTCAACTAAAGTGTCATAAGAAGATGCCAAAGGAGAAAAGTCATATTGACCTTCTAGAAGCAACACTGTTCATCATATCATAAAAAATCTGAACCCTAAGCTAGACAGAGAGCTAAGAGTACATTCCATAGTAACAAAAGATTTTATGGAATATTTAGAGTCCATGTAGAGAAAAGCTTTTACTTTGACAGAAAGAAAAAGACCTATGAGACAGCTGGAGTAAAGTAATTGTTCTGTCTTGTCACTTGGCTGTTCATGAAGGCAATGCATACCCATTAGTAGCAGGATGTTATGTGAATTGCTATATATATTCCCTTCAATAAAACACTTCTATTTCTAATTTATCAGTCTGGTGGCAGTCCCAAACCTTATCTTAGTTAAGATGATTCCAAAAATCTCAGATTTTGAGCAGATGATGACAACTTCATTAGTCTGTGTTGGAGTTAGAGAAAAGGAAGATAATATTTTGGTTTTGTTCTACACAAATATACAACATGATCTAATTATGCACTTGACTTATTAAGAAAGGTAACCCGCCAAGATGGCATTTTTGCATGCTTTTAAAGTGGTTATTTAAATTATTTCAATGAAATTGACTCAAACAGGAAATCAAGATCAAGATTCAGGTTTACTGATAGTTAATATTTACCAAGCTACACAACACAGGTATAAAGGTTATTTTGTTAATCTGTGGAGGGTGGTTTAAATCAATGTTAATTAATTTCTACCAGTATCTGATGGAAAATTACTTCTTGATTTGATAAAAAGAACTCCTTCATATTAAAAAAAGGACTAATCATGTCATTCTTGAGATAACTACCATTCACAGTATTTAAGAAAATCTGATATCTCATTAGCCTGCTTAAAAATGGGTAGGAAGCTGTGGATATATTTGTTCTCATTGAAACTATGTTTTACATCAGTCTAAAAGCAACCTAATGTCTTCAGTATAATGCCTTATCAAAAATGACTCTGCCTGTTTAATGAAGATAGGAAAATAAAGTTTGTCGATTTGTTCTATTCTGCAAGAGGGCATGCTTTTATTTCCATGAAATCTTTTATATTTTGGTATGTTTTAAGCTGTTTTAAAACATATGTTTGCTAATGATTGTATCAACTCTCTAGGGGAAAGAACTTTCATGTAGTTTTGTACTTGATATAATGGAAATTTTATCATGTTTGTAGGTTGTTTTTTTTTCAATGAAGTGAGATGTTCTTTAAGAAAACATTTTTCTATAACTTTCTCCTGGGTTCCTGTGGCTGTATAGCAGTTGGACTGATAGCTGCTTTTTTAAACTGGCTGCTGGTTGATGATTTTTTTATTTTTTATTTTTTTTAATTTTTTTTTTATTTTTTATTTTTTTATTTTTTATTTTTTAATTTAAAAATACCCAAACTTTCCAGCTTATATTTTTTCTCATTTAAATTTGACTAAGTATATTCAAACCCATCATAGAAAAAAAAGCCATCATAAAACAAAAGTTAATACAAAACCAGGATGAGCGAAAAACAACTGTCTATTACAGAGCAACTGTACTCACTCTACCTTTTGTCTCAAGAGCCATTACTCCATCTGTAAGTGCTCAAGTAGGAGCTACTGCATTGCCAAGTAAAGACACTGGGCATTATACCCAAATATACAAGATTCAGGTTTTACTTTCCCTCCATCCTTTTGCTTTTCTGCCACCTTTCCTAAGTATTTTTACTCTTCAGGGTATGCAATCTGGAGGAGAGAAGGCTTACTGCTAGTTGTGAGGTATCAAGTACAAGTCCCTGGACAGGTAGGCATAGCAGGGCAAGGTGTGAATTCATTGCATGAATATAAAGAGAGAAGTACAAATTGTACAACAGAACAAAGCAAAGTGAAGCAAAGCAGAACAAGACAAAAATAGCCCAAATTCTGTGCCTCATTTTTCTCATTTGTAAATCACTTTTATTTCCAATCTTGTATATTTATCCAACAGGAAAAGAAAGAGCTTTCTGAAGGTAAAATCTATAGTGTTTGTTCACCATTAGCTGAATTATGAGTTACGACTGTAATAACAATAATTAAGCTCATAAAGATCCAGTGCTGGGCTGGTACAATGTTCATGAAGTTAAAAAGACTTATAGGATTTCTATTTGTGACACAGGATGATTTAGGTAAATATTTAAAGATAAAGAGTAAATTAAAGGTGTAGAACAGCCTTAATTTTGGCATTTCTAGAGTTTCAGATTTTTGACATTCCAAATGTCATAATGGTTTTTTAACAAACTTTGTGGTTTTCTATGCAATACTTATCAGCTCTAGAATCTCTGGAAATAATTTCATTAACATTGCTTTATCTAAGTATTGGAAGATACTACAAGACTGTAAAACATCTATAAGTAAAAGACAAAAAGCTTTGCCTTCACTACAGAAATCTTTTCTTTTCAGAGGAATTTCAAAATTTACAGTGAAATAAGAAAAAAAGAGATAATATCTGTCAAAATTAAAAATATAAATTAAGAAGAGCTTACATAGAGAGCTCCAATCTTGCTCAATTCAAAACTTGACTGACCAAGGCTGAGTGTTAGTTCTGCTTGAAGTCAGAGCCTGAACCAGATGAAATATTTCATCCTTTATGACTGTGAAAGAGATTTTTTTCCTAGAAAGCAACTTGTATCCACTCACTATTTATAAATATACTTAGGTAGTGAAGACGAATCTTTAAATATCTTTACTAGATACCTAAAATATACTTTTGATGGATGTTTCCATAAGTCTCAAAGATAAATACGTGCTTCTAAACTTTCTGTTTCATAATTAGTTCATAATAGGATGATGTCTTACATTGATTTTCTTCTCTTTCCATGGAACATGGTAGACTGTCCTGGACTATGAGGACTGACCCACTCCAGTCTGTTAACAAAGAGAGAGGCTGAAAATAAACACATAGAGCCTAACACTTCATGTTGAACACTCAATGCCTATGCTGCAAAAATTTTAGGGGATTCTACTTCAGACTACTTCTAATCTGACCTTGCAAACTGAATGCTCCTCAGCAGTTGCACTGCTTTCAGTGCACCTTGAGATCAGACCTTCCCATTCCTTTTCATCCAAAAAGGAACCCGGTTTATGGTCACAAAAGTACAATGAGCAGAGGTATCAGGACATTCATTTAGGAAGGACATGCATACTCTGACCTAATACACTAACACAGATGTAACCAGAAGCTGTGCAAGCATCATTAGTATGGAACTTTGCCCAAGTAGCAGCCCCTACAATCAGGGAGCTTTATTAGTGTAGGTTCTGGCTCAACACTATGCTAATCACATCCTCCTGGCTTCTGGCCAGCACAAAGTGCAGGCAGAGGTTATTTGCCTCTGCCTACAAAGTACCACATACACATTACCTAAATATGCATTTGTCCTTCATAAGGCACCATTATGTTTATTGCATTACTGAATGAAAATTTTGCAAGAGCTTAGTATTGCCTGGAGGACGCTGCTTCAATTTTACAGCAACTTTAAAAGGTTTAAATGTATTCGTAGTACTGCATTAAAATTGAATACATTTAAACATCCGTTTTCAGTTTGAAAAGAGGAGATGAATGATCTGAATGATACAGATTGTGTGAGTTAAATCTGGAATGTGGGTGAAAAAGGTCCCCTCTTCTCCTCTCTGAAGAGCTACCTTGCTGATTAGGAAGAGACATTTATTGAACCTGACCCTTTTACACTTCAACCCCATAGTCTAAGCAGACAGTAGTTTGTGGGATTTGCTATTTCTCTCTATACCCAGAAATCTTACTAAGAAGTTATTGAAATGTTAAATAGTGAAATTCATAACATATTTAATGAAATTGAATGGTATAAATTGTCCCAATCAGTTTTAAAAAAGCCACCTTTAATAAGCTACCGTTTTAATGCACTGTCCAAAACTATCTCCAAAAAGCTGAGTACAGTACTGCTCTGTCTTCATTAACGGAGAACATATGTTGGCAGTCAATGTTTTTGTAGCTCCCTTGAGTGGTTCTGTAAGTCAGATTTCACTGATAATTGCCTTAAGAAAATCTATTTTAACATAAAGGGCTTGATTTCAGGAGTGGCCTACATTTGTGTTGTGCCTTATGCAGGCAAATATCTACAGGCACTCACAACACCAATGGGACTGCCCTCCTGGTTAAACAGATGCGTAAGTACTTTGTTGGGTCAAGGTCCAAAGTCTAGATAAACAGGTAAAAAATCTTAAGTTCTGTATGTGAACAGAAGAAGGAATGACTGCCTGAATTTTTAGAAAATAATTGTAGTCATGTCCATCAGTGCACAAGGACTAAGCATGTACCTAGAGTCTGCACTTCAGTACTGACATAACTTCTCACCTCTGTGTATTCACCATCTGCAGCATCTGATAGACAAAAAAAAATTAAAGGAACTCAGACAGAGCGTCTGATATGATAGTAACAAGAATTAACTGTTCCCAGATAGATTGTTCACCTCTGTGGCATGCTGAGCTCTCACTGGATATAGTGTCATAAGACAAATAAAGGATTTTAAGTGTCTGTGACTGTTGAGCTTGATGAATAAATAAACTTTAAATCTTTCTTGCTGTTAACAGCTAAAAAATAAATAAAGATGCCTAAAGCACTGACACAAAAGACCAGTTATTAAATCCATTATCCAAATGAGAAGATAATTTTTGTTTAGGAGCCAAGAGAGAATCTTAACAGCAAATTGAAGTCTCTCTGGCAGTTGGCCTTTTTTTTCTGGTGAAATGACCAAAGTTTTCTATTGCCCTTCTTTTTCCCCATCATGACCTGTCAAGAAGACAGCCTTGCCATCAAAGCCTGCAGCCAACAGGTGGAGGAAAATAGTTTCAGTCCTCTGTCCAAAACCTTTGACATCACAGGATACAACAGGGAAACTAAATGAAATCAAATGTTCCTGAGACAGTGTACAGAAGAAAAAAGAGAGCTGTCTCAAGACCCTTACTGCAGTTGGACAGTACAGGCCCTAATGACTTTCCTTGTAGAGAGCCTGAGGTAAAGAAGCAATCATGGGAGGATGAATCTGGCCACGAAGGAAGAATCAAGATTGCTGCTAAGATGTTGAAACATGTATTTTCTTTTTGTGATTCAACATACTGCAGGAGCTTTATTGAGTTTTGGCGAGGCAATCATGAAGGAACACCCAATACATCCTCTCTAATCTGCTGTTGGTTGCCTGGGGAAAGAACACACCGTGATTTACAATCCACAAACTTCATGGACAGAATGAGGACCTTGATTTTAAAAATCTCCTTCCTCTAAAAGTATTTTAAAGCTACATACACTTAACATAAACAGGTTTGTTCTAGAAGAAAGCCTTCTGTTAATTGCAGAGGCTTTATTTTCATAGTTAAAAAGTGTAAATAGCCCATGTATGTTATTGGTTACTTCATCCCTCCCTGCTGTTTGCAGATTACTGCCTTTCCCCTTTTCCTACTCCCCTCTCCTCTCTTGGGGTACTCTTTCCTAGCCAAACAGAGCTAAATAACCTGTTTCATGCCAGGCGACCCCTTTGCTGAGCATATTGTTGGTCTGTAATTTGTTCAGAAGTGGGGGATTGCTGAGTCCCTTTCAAGCAAACTGCATGAAAATCTTCACAAATGAGCCCATGCCATTAGTAACAAGAGCGCTAAGGGAGCCATTGTAGTGACTGAATGAATATTATGGATCTCTCTCTGTAATTTAATTCTGGAACTGGGAATGTTATGTAGTGTGTGAAGAGCTGAAGTACTGCCCCATCACCCCCTCCTCTCTTGCTCACACTCACACACGGAAGGAAATCAATGGGAGAAATATCCTTGCAGTACTGAATACATATGCACATTGGCATTTATGATAAGTTGTGCTCTCCCTGGGGTGAAGAACGTGTCTTACAGGAAATTAGAACAGCCTGACACTGGTGCAGTCTCCCTCCCTGCCATGCAGGTCATGATTGACAAGGCACCTTGTAAATAGAGAATTTAAGGAAGGTGCTTTTAAAATTACATATATGATGACTGAAATGACATTTAAAATGCCAGTTTAAGCAAGACTGAGTTTTCTGAATTATTCCCTTCATAATATGTCGTTGTAGTTTTGCTGCATTTCCAGGACATTGATTGCAAGCCTCATCCAGTGGCTCATTTAAGAAACTACGTGGAACTAGAGTATTTATAATATATAATGGATTTGCGTACGTAAGAACAGTTATTTACAAAGTACTGAACTGCAAAATAAATTTACATTAATATTGGATTAAATCTTTTCAGAATGCTTTTATATGTAAATGTAACTTGTTAAGTGCAGAGCTACAGTACAAAAGAAAAAATGTCATTCCATATAACTATAAAAATGACCTGGAGAACTTCTTAGTGTTGAAATTGAAGGTTTCCTAGACTATGAAATGATAGTATAAGCAAATAAAAACTATAAGAACAAATGGGATTAATTCCAGCAAAGATGTCAGATATTCTGTGCGAGAAAATTAATCTCTTCTGGACTGACAACACTTTTTGTTTGTTGTATTTGCAGTCAGAGCTAATAAAATCAATTTTGATTTGTGGTAGAGATCAGTTACCTCATTCATAAGAACAAAAAGAATCCTGCATCCATATTTGCATAGCACACAATGAATCAATATCAAATTTGGAGGGCATATGCTACAGCTTTCATAGCAGTTTTGCCTCAAAAGGATATTTTCTATTGTGTGCATACAGATTTAGAATTCTAATGTATCTATCTCAGAGTACAGCTTTCTTTTCACTTGTCCCATTGGACAAGCACTTGTTTAGGGGATGCAGATCAGAACTACAGCAAAATGGAGACCAGCAATTTTTTAAAAAATAAATTATACATTTGTAGGCCTAATTTTATTTGGATTGTATTGAATACTCCTTGATAAAATTGCTGTTGGAAGAATTTTTTTCAAATCAGGAGTCTGTTTCATGTAGAAAGACCTTACTAGGTGTGGTCTTCAATACAGTGAGTTCTAGAGAAGTCCCAGTAAAATTATTTTGCTCATGTCTTTTCCCCTGAAAAATTAATGTGTGTCATGAATGATGTAAGACAGCTCAGATTTAATAATAAAGTTATTTGAAGGAAAGAAAACATGTAAGCTCCGTTGGCAAAATTTGGAGGTAGCCCAAAAGAATATCCTCAGAGAAACCATGGAGCTGGCTGGTCTTCACAACATTTGGTCTGGTCTCTCAGTCCCCGTGATGTGATCTGGACTGTAAGATCCTCCAGAGTTTCTTTCCTGACCTTCTCTCTCTTATTTTTGATGCAGCTGGCATGTTCTGCTGCACAGCCGCCTTTGCTCTGATTCCCCACAGCAGGCTGACACTTGCACCGTGTACAGAAAGCAGAGGAAAGTCACTGAAATGCGATGGGCCTGACAGCTTCAGAAGGAGCAGCCAAAGAGCATGATTGGAGAGGCTCCTGCCATCTACATCAGGCAAGCATTCTGGATGCAAAGGCAAGGGGCAGACAGAAGCTGTCAGCTTATACACACAGGCATTTGAGATTAGTAACTCATTTGCTTGCTGTTTTCAGTTTAAAAGCTCTTCATGTCAAATTTTGACAATACCTTTGAAGGCACTTTACAAACTACTTCTGTATTTCAGACTTCCTATCCTCCTCACTAGAGTGAATGGAAAGATCTGATCCTTATAAAATAAAGACATGGAACAATGTGATCCACTTAAGATATGCAAGAAGTGACTTCTGACTAAGACAAGGTTAGGACAACTATCTCATGGTTGATTGCAAGGACTTTTCACTTTACTGTGTGTCTTTTGACCAGGATCAAGGATGCTGTCTGGTATTAAGTCTAATCACTAACGACAGACATGACATAAACCGACTATGTTATCACTAGTATCTGGAACTAACTCATTTTTTACTTGTTAATATTTCAAGATTCATAAACTCAACCTTGATTCATTATTAATATATCTAATATTTGTCTTAAAGGAAAATAATCTCTTATTGCCACATTTGAAATAACATAACTAGGAGATTACTATAATTATTTGGTTTAGCATCATTCTTGCTTTGGCTGTACTTTACACATTTTTCGAAAGGATTTCTGCAGATTAGTTTATTGATTATTATTTTGATCTTAATTTTGTGTTCAGAGGCCCCGATTAAGATTAGAGATTTCTCATGATAAATATGCTATGATCACATGTGAAATTGTAATTCTTTTCTCAAAGGGAATGGTGTAGAGACATAGGTAAGTAAGGGATAAAAAGGTAATATTCACCCTTCTTTCACGTGCATTTTTTCAGATAACTGTATATTTCAGATAACTATATATTTCAGATTTAAAATAAATATCAACTCTTTAATTTATTCCTCTGGATAATATTTATTAGCTGATTTCTTTTTCTCAGAGATGTTTTTTCAAGATTAGTCATCCTTTGTCAGAGTAACAGAAGAGCTTTTGATTTATTTCTCATGGAATTTATCTGGTTACAACTTTATAAGATAGATTCAGTTCCAAGAATAATAACATTTGGTACGCTGAGTTGGTTCTCTAAAAAGCAGATTGGGAAGTGCAAATACAGTGTAAATCAAGAATCTACATCTATTTTTCCCCAGATGTTTTGAAACAGGAGCCTGAACTTTTACATTTTGTTGCAGGTAGATGGGAGAAGTGCTAGAAAGCTAAAATTTGCACTTTCTGCTAACATTTATCTGTTGAAAGAAAAATTGGGACAGGTATGTGTATTTACCAGCTCAGAATTTCTCTGAGGCAGGGGATGCTAAAAAGAGGAGAAAAGTCTGGAAGTGGTAGCTCTGAAAAACTACTGCAACTGAAGTCATGTGTATAACAAGACAGGCAATACAAAAAAAAAAAATTAAGAACGAAATCTTAACTATAAGGTTGGTGGCAGTAGAGTATTGAAGGTGCCATCCTAAATCTGACAGAAAGTGAGCATTTGGGCCAAGTGCTAAGTGAAAAGTGATTTGGAGCTGTGAAAACTGCTCTCTGTTTAAATCTAATAGAGTCTGGACTTAGAAAGAGCTTTAATAAAAGTAGAAGTATTTTGAAGATCATGTTTAACTGTCCCCAAAATGGCTCACGTGTTAACTTCCCATATCAAGAAGACATAAAGGGACATGAAAGTGTCATAAAATTATACTAGTACTCTGTCAAGTTATTTTGGTTATTCCCATTAAGATATAATAGTGGGAATTCCAGTACAAATTGTCATCATTAGATTCTAGAACATTTCAAGTTACAGCATGTCATGACAATACTTTGCATATCTTCATCTCAAGAAAGGATTATCTTTAAGCTCACTCTTCACTACATTAAGAAATAAGATAAAATAAAAAGTCCTAAATTGTGTTCCATTTAGATAATTGAACAAAAGCATTGCTTATTGGATAAATATTATGACAGAATTTGCATTTGAAGTATTTGGGCAAAATCTGTGAAAGCTGTATCTATTCCATTTTGTTAATTAAGGTAGTAATTGCATGCCATTTGGCCAAGCCCCACAGATTTGCTTGGTATTTGTTTTAGTCACGTTTTAGTAACTTACTCTTCCATTTATTTTCTTGCCTTCTGCTTTCCTCTTAGGTGGGTGGTTTTGGAAAATTTTTGGACAGCCTGTTACATTCTTTTTCCTGAAGTCTTCCACTTGTGCATCAATTGGTTATCTTTCCTGGATTTCTCTATTCTGTTTTTTTTCGGTAGGAGAGAGTAATATCCTTTTTCAGCCTTTTGTCTGAAACATGCTGACCCATTTTAAAATTCTTTTGTAAAATGATTTTATAATCTTTTTATAATTTTATAATTGCAAAAGTATTTTGTAAGAGCATAGGTATAACCATATTTATTCAGAACAAAGGCAAACTTACTATCCTATACCTGACTGTGGCCAACTACAAAGAAATATGAGAACAAAGTGGAGAAACAGTGTGAACAATTTATCTCTTCAGCTTCAACTCAATGAGTTCTGTAGCTTAACTACCTGCTTAGGTGTACGTTAAATCTACTAAGTTCATCCAATGCCTTTTATTTCTTAAATCTTTTTCACATTCCTCCCCATATTACAACCTGTTTCACATTCCCCTCAGCTGTCTGTTGTTCAAACTAAAGATGATAGGTCAGTTAACCTCTCCACTCATAGAGAGAGATTAAATCAATCTCATCACTTAATTACCTTTGTTGACTTTCCTTTCACCTTTTGTAGTTCGACCACTTTCTTTTTATTCTTTCTTTTCCTTTTTTTTTTTTTAATTGGGGAAGCAATAGTTTCACTGTGTTGAGAATGTTTGAATGCTTATGAGACAGTCGTGGTTTTATTTTTGTTCTCTAATCTTTCCCTATTAATCCAAATTATTTTTTTAACTACTATGAGCAGTGATAGGAATAAAAGGGATCTTTTTGGTGTGTAAATAAGTAAGGAACAGTACACTGTACTCTCTAATTTTTCCAGGGGATCCATCTAATTTTAGACTTCTCCAGGCCCCAGTACCTATTAGTCTCTTGGCTCATACTATTTTGTGCTTTTTGTCTTTGTTTTAAGGGTAATTTTTGAAATATATTATTGGAACTCATATAAAAGATACAAAAATCATTGGAACTGTAAATTACTTGGAATCAGTCCCTTATATTTTAATAAGAAAATCAGGTTTTTTATCATGAATACTCTGGGTGTAGTAGAGGCTGACTTACTTCACCCTGCAGTACTCCAGTTCTGCAAGTCAGATTTGACATACAGGTAAGTCAGACTGCCACAGTGAACACAAAAGATGATAGAAAAATTGCAGTACTGGAAAACTTTAGTTATGACTCCAGTATATTTATATATATATAAGGAATAGCTACTAAATGAGTGCCAAAAATAGCTGTAACCCAAAAATATTGAAAAACATACTGTATTAAAGAACATATGATTAGTACTTTTTAAGTTAAATTCTGGTTGGTTCCTTTTTGCTAGCCTCACTGCCACTGATTGATATCAAATGAAGCAACAATCTAAAAATACCATTCTTTAATTTAATTTCCAAGCTATTTGATTCTTGTTGCACAAATTTCCACAATTCAGCTCTGCCAGATTTTTTTCATAAGTTTCTGAATCTCAGATGAGTTTCTTAATTCTCTTCAAATCATGCCTACATGTCTCCCGGGTGTTGTTGCCTTATTTATCTATCTTTTCACTGAAGCAGCACAACCAGGAACTCTCATAACTACCAATAAATCTGCTATAATTGTGAAGTGTTAAAAATCCTGGAACATAACTTCTTGCCTAGAAAGAATCTTGGTCCTTTCCTTTTCTTTTTTTCTTCTCCTTGCTCCTCTTTCTGATAACTTCTTTTCCTTTAGAAAAATTACTGACAAGGATCTCCAGAAAACATTATGAAGATCAGCAACATGTCATTTCTCTCTCAAAACCTGCAGAATTCTCAAAAGGTTTGCAATGAAGTTGAAACCTACTTATGCCTGTGATTGGAAATTAGAGATTAATAATGATTGACATGAACATTCCACAAAAGAATCTGCAATTATAGCTGCACAAATGAACAGGGAAAAAATATAAAGGAACTATGATGCCACTCAACCCCCTCCTTTTTTTGTAAAATTAGTGAAATGTTTATGAAATATTTCCAATTTCATTTTCTGGGACTGATCATTAAAATATTATTCTGGAAAGAAACCAAATGATGGCAAATATGCATGATTACTAATAAAATATCTGCATTTTAACAGCAATATATGCTCCATTCTGATTATATGGGGGTTTTTTTTGTTGTTTTGGTGTTTTTTGTGGGTTTTGTTTGTTTGTTTGTTTGTTTTTGTTTCTGTTTTTTTTTTTTTACTTTGGTTCAAAAAGAGGTGTCATTAAGCATAAAAAGACAAAAATGTATGAATAATAGTTACATAATCAGTGCAATTCATTAAGTGAGCAGAAGCCACCTTCACAAGAGTGTGATATAGATATAGAGCACAACACTATGTATATATAAGAAATAGTTTTTATTTTTAACATCTGGAAAATCTTACTATTCATTGTCCTCCATAATTTTTCCATGAGATGCTGGTTCAGCTACAGCTGTTTAAACTCACACATTTACTACACAGTCTCCAGACAGTAAACTTCAACGTGTATACAAATAATCCTTTAAATTCCTAACTCCCAAGTCTCCATAGCCTGCAAGGATTAGCAATAATAAATAGCATTTTTCCTTACAGATGAAAAAAGGAGAAACTGGACAAAGTTATTCACATTATTTGTTCTCATCCTCATTGTTTCCAAATGGCTAAATATGGTTACAGCCTGAGAAGTACACCTATGGTCAAGCTGAACCTCTCAGACTGTGACTCCAGGTGACTGAATCCTTGCAATCCTTTGGAGTAGAAATCAATGAGAATGTGAACCACTGAGTCCTGTGCCTGGGTTTCCCGACCTGGAGAGAAAGATGACTCGCATCAGTTTACACTCAACATGACAGCTAATGCATGTGGAAACCTGGGTAACTCATAAGGATGATCTCAATACAGTCAGCTGAAGCCGGTCAATATAGTCTTCAATCTCCAAATTGTTTAAGTAAAAATATCCATCCTGAGTCAAGTTAAAAGCTCTTCTAAGAAGAAGAACCAAGAAGAATCCAGAACTGCTCTTCCCACAAAAAAACCTCAAAACTTAGTAATCCTGGGAATCATTATTTTGGCCTCTGAAAGCTTTCACATTCATACAGTTTTTCAAAATCATAAGCAAGGGGATATGCTGGAACTCCAGATATATTGCTATAGAAGAAATGCATGGACCTCATCTCAAAAGCATAGGGATTCAAACAAATTTCATTAAATGGCTCAAGATTATAGATGCTTCTGTATCCTGGCAGCAACAGATATGGAAACTATAAACATAAATTATATGATTTCTAATGATGACTCTCTTATCCTTTAGAAAACTATTGCTTATACAGGTATGGAAACACTTGAGGAGTCTTTGCGATAATGTCTTCACAGTGTTTTATATTACAGCGAATGACAAGTTTGTCACTTATGACAGCAGGTATTGAAACAGCTTCATACAGAGAGAGAGAATGACAAGCACTTTAAGAAGCCTCAGCATTACATCTATGATATTTTATATGATATTATTTTAATGGATGAAATGAAAATAATAATCATTTACATTAAATGGACAGACAGACATTGTATTTTATATGCGTTATATAATAACTTTAAAATTGTTGTAATCTTTTTTAATGCTTTTAAAAGACTGACATTTTTAGATTTTGCTTTTTTCTTAATCTCATTTTTATATACACTTACAAAATGAATTTTTCTTTTTAAAATACGGCTTGAAATCACTGGAATATATGAGCGGTAATAAAAACTTACTACTGGGTACCCAACCACCTGTGCTACTTACTGAAGGCCACTGAAATGAATAATGTAATGGCTTATGGATAATAAAATATTGATATTGTTAAGAAACAAATTACTGCCAAAAGAAAAATTATTTGTCTTATAAACACAGCTTGTGTAATAGTTTGCATATTAGGTAGGGTAAAAACCCATTCAGTGTCAAAAGATTTCCACCTTATTATATTTTCTCCTTCGGGACAACTTTAAATGTATTTTCAGCTATTCTTACATGTATTTTTCCAAAATAACACCACCAGTTTTATTATTTTTATAGTGCCAGAGGGAATTTCCTCTTATTTTGTTTGTATGTATTTATTAAACCAGCTTGTTTTTATGATTATGAGAATTATCTTCTTAATAGCATAGCACGATCTTTAACCAAAGGCAGTCTCCTCGGCTGTGTTACATCTTTTCTCCCTTCCTCTTTTTTTCCTTGCTCTTTGTTTCCTTCACATTTCTTCATCTTTACTGAGACAGCCCCCAAATATGTCTTTTGTGGCTTAAGTTTATGTCATCTTCCTAGTCCAGACATACTGATGTGTACAATATAGATAGATATGTATTTCTATTATTTTTTTTTGTAATTCTTCCTTCCTGCCTTTCTCTTTTGCATTGTGAGGATGTCAGCCTCTGTAGTCCTGACATCTCCCCACACGGTCATGAGGTGATTTTTTTCACCATTTCCATAATACTGAGATATGATCCATGACTCAATTGCAAGCTCAAGAGCAAGACATCTTATTTAGAGAATGACAGGATGAGAAGAAGCACCTTTCTCTCTCTAAGTGTATGAGCACACAATCCTGGAGATCTTGGGGCTGACCCACTGGTAGTGCATCCCAATCACAGATCTCTAAATGCACATGTTAATATGCATGTATCACAAATATTTACATATTTAGCACATGCATAATCTATAAATATAGACGTCTACAAAAATTCTATTGATGACATCTTGTGGTCTAATTTTAATTTTATTTTAATCTGATTTTAATCTGATTCATATTGATACCTCGTGAATACTCCATGATAAATAAAGAAATTCAAGAATAATGAGTGACAATAAAATCACAGAAAATCACACAAAACAAAGTACGATATTTAGTCCATAAAATGGAGAATCTGCCAGAGCTTGTCAATATTCTGTTAAGAAATCCTCTAGCATGGTATGTCAGAAGCTCATTGAAATGAAGTGGCCTCTGTGAGAGTTTGCCAATCCATCCGTGCACTCTGCACTGCCCGATCAATAGGTAATGAGTGCTTACAAAGTGACACTATCAGCAAGGGAAGTGTTTGCATTAATGAAGAAAAAAGGGGACCTAGGGAAGGAAATCCTCATACTGTTACTGCATGTCAACTTAAAGTTCTTAAAGGAACTGAGGCTGGACTGTTATTGTGTGGGGAATATGGCATGTGAAAGCCCGAAGGACAAGTGTAGTAAGAAGAAACTCAACAGCGTATTCATTCTGGAGCTTTCAATGCTATCTCATTAAGAGAGATTTTTGTTATTAGCAACTTTTATTGTTTTTGAAATGCCAACCTTTTTTAGCAGTATAGTATTGTCTGGGGACTTTATTCTAGCATAAGGTCTGATTAGGTTTGAGACTACACATACACACAATAGAAAGGACAGGTCCTGTATGGAAAACATAAAGCTTAGCAAACTGAACCCAGTGAGTACTTCAGCAATGTAAGTGCTCAGGCAGTCATCTGGGGCTTTTACCAAGAAAACAATATAATGATTTTACTCACTTGTGGTTATTATATATTTACTGCATCAAAGCAAAATGTCAAAGCTCCTTTACTGTAAAACTGTAGTAGAATAGCAGCATTACAGAACTGAGCAGCTGCTCTGTGGTGAGCTTGCTGAGGAGACACAGAGAAAAGCACATCCACTCCATCTCTCTAAAGCTTATGAAAAAAAAAGCAAATGAGAACCTTGGACGGAGGTCCCATATGATTACCTACTGATTTGAATGGGCATCTGGGTATGCGGCTCATTCCCAGACTTGGGGTTGCACTTCATTCCTCAGCTCATCAGCAATTTTTTCCCCATGGAAGCTGAATGTGGTATTTCTACCTGTATGCGTTCCTGATTTAAAGCTGCATTCTCATATTTCAACATCCACAGCAAAACGTTTCATGGTCGTAGTTGGAGGTGACTTTCACCTGGCTAATCTGTAAAAAAACATTATGGAGGACTGACTAGAAACATTCAGTGGCTTTTTTCAGGCAGAACTGGCATATATTTATGGTGATTTATTTAAGTTCAGTCACGGATATTTGCCTTCAGTCTTAGAAGAATGTCAGTTTTTTATATGGGATTTTTTTGTTGTTGCTTGCAATTATCAGAGATGATGTCAAGTCAAGAAGCTCATATCACATAAATCATTTTCAACAAGAACACCAAACTTAGTCGAGTGCCTGCAAATTAAGTTTATGCAGCCCTAATGCTCGATACACTCCTATTCAAGGTGACTTACTATTTTACACCCACTAAGAAAATGACATTGGTTAAGAATCTCTGCAATTTTCTTATCCTGGTCATTTGACATTTGCTTTTTTCAGTGGTTAAAACTGAAGTCAGGGAAGCATTGACATCAGTTCCAAAACTCTATTTTTCTCTACAGGAAATCTTGTACAAGGTTCTCATGTTCAAACTGGATAAAAGCACTGTCATTTAAGTAATGGGCAGTACACTTCTTTTAGTGGAAAATACTTTGGGCGCCTATTGCCTTGGGAAACAAACAGAGAAGCCACAGCTGAGAATCAGATGCTACTACTGTGAAGAATAATAAGTTTTGTTTCCTTTTTTTTCCTTCTCAAAGCTACTAGGGAGACGAAGCTTCTAGCAAAAAAAAAAAAAAAAAATAGACATCAGTCTTAGTAAGAGCTATGAGATTTTACTACAAGCCTCTGTTACCTCTGATGTGAAGAACAATAGTTAACAATCAAGTTCTCCATTAGTTCCTCAAAACAATGCTAGAAATATAAGCAGACAAAAGATTAAAAAAAAAAGAAATTCTTAGAACAAAAAGGCCTCTTAAAAGATATGTGGCAGGAAATATAACAGATGAGTTTATTAAGAAGTCAACTGGTTAGAAAATATTAGCAGGTTTTTTGTATTTCTAAGGCACAAAACATGCATTGATTTCTTCATGGACTCTTAAGAAATAGGAGGATTTGAAATTTCTGAATCTGCTACATGAAACGCATCTATAAAATCAAATCAAGAACATTAAAGATAAAAATTGTTATATGCTTCTGTATTCTCAACCAGAATATAACTGCTTATCTGAACGTTATTCAATGTGTACAGTTGTCAATTTAAAGAATGCAAGACATAATTTAGGAGTTTATTTTGATTTTATCTTTTATGATACCAGGGAAAGAATATATATTTTTGTTTAAAGTAGCCAAAGAGGAAAATTGTCCTTTGTCCTCGACTGCATTCGAGTGCAGGGGCTAGTGAGTTACTCAAGTTACCTGGGTTACATGTGCCTCAGATAAACTATTGGCTGTGTAAAATAGTCTACAGACACTTTTACACTACGTAGTTTACAGAAATTACCATATTGTATATCTTCAATCAAGCACCATACAAAAAAATCTATGACTGATTTTCTGTGTAGTCTTCAGTATTTTTTGTAATTTTTTGTATTTTTTTAAGGCAAAGACACACCCCTCTCACTTTGAGTGACAAAAAAACAGTTACAGTCTTAACCGGTAGACATTGTTTTAACAATAGTAATTAGTTGTACTGGTATTTTTATGCATCTATAAAAACTTTTAGTGCACTCTTCAAATGTGAATTTAATTATTTGTTTGTCTTGTATTCGCTGTTTCTGACAACTGCAGATGTTTTGTTATTTTTTAATTGTGACTGTATAAATTTGCAAACATAAAACCCATGCAGTTTTTGACAACTGTTTATTTGTAATCAAGTAAATGTACAGATTTCTAGCTTTGCAGTTCATTTTGTAGCAGCTTAAATAAATCTGAGCCATTTACTTTTGTGAGTTCTGAAATCATGTGAGCAAAACAGTTAAATCAGCAGTTTCCAGACAAAATTACCTGGGATAATAGGACCTGGGAGTTATGCTCATATAAAGGTTGTGAAAATATTCCTGTTGCTTTTATGTGCTCTGATGAGCCCCATTTAAGACATGACAGCAATGTATGACTTCTGGAGTGGGCTACTGCTATCCTGGAGAAAAAGTTCTTTCTCTTCACTTTTATAATTCTTTGTGGGCCATATTTAAACCTGTTGTGTATCTGTTAGTCGTGGTGGTACATTTTGCTACATTGATATACCTCCAATAATACATAATTTTTGTTATTTGCCCTTACACAATGAGCAAAAAGTCTTTAGCTATCTGTTCAGTATCTATCTGTTTTTGTTAGTGATAGCAGCCCACAATTAAAAGGTTATTAAATTTCATTTCTTTATCTCAATATAATGCATTTTTATACACTGTAAAAATAAGTCGGTTTTTTTTTCTTAATTCTTGAGATATTTATTGATATTATTAGGAGAATATTCAGACTGTGGTTTTGTCTTTGTATGTCATTGGATTATCCTTAGCCATAGCATCTCAGTATTTTGACACCCAACATGGGGTTTACAGGGAACGAATTAGGAGGAAAAAGGAACCCCTGACAACTCCCAAATAAAGTCTTTCTTCATTTAAGTTGTGACTTTTGCAGACTTCAAAAAAGAATTTGCTTGAGCCACTTCGGGCCTTGTTCAGCGTTCAGATGTGACTCTGTATCACTGATTTGAAAAAGTCATTTGGAATCAAATTCCTGACTATGCTCTGCTCCAGATATGCAGGTCTCACTTCACAAAGAGGGCCACACACAAAAGAGCAGTGATTAAAAACATTAAAGATATGGAAGTTTCTTGTGAGAGAATTGAATATTTCATATAAAGAAAGCCAGAATTTGATGAAATACTCAGTTCCTTTGTATCTTTACTCATTCATGTGGCATAAAATTAAGAACAAAAGGGACTTCTTGATTAATGGCCTCTGCTAATCATTCCAGTAGAATACACAGAGACATTTTTTATTTGATTCCACTACCAAATTAAGTTTGCGTTAATCATAAATGTCACTTGCACAAAAATCACACATAAATATTCAGAGTGATCTATATTTTATCAGTTATAACAGAATGCTTGGCAGCCAGAGTAGGTTTAAATAAGCAATTAGTGAATAAGTTATTAAACATTTTAAACAAATGTGATGCATGAAACCTGAATTAGAAGAGTTCAAAGAAACTTAACAGTGTCTTGATTATACAGGTGCCTGAGCTGGAGACAGATTTACCATGTATGAAAAACAAAAAGAATACTCATTAGAACATAACATGCCACATAATTTTCTTTCCTTACATTTCTTTCAATCTCTCTGATAAAGATTTTTGAAAATTCCTTTGGTAAATCTGACAAAAGCAATTTCTGAGTCTTTTCATTAGATTTTAATTTGCATTGGTTTTCCTCATGCCTCCTCTCTTTGCTCTAAATTACCATTTTTCAAACCTGTTTATGGCCATAAATTTCATGGAAAACAATATCCAAAGAAAATCTCTTAACACACTATATATATATTTTTTTTTTTAATTGTACTTTTCAGTATTTATGAAAAGCTACCTTCATGTTAATATATCAAGGTACAGTGTTAAACAATGGAGGGAGGTTTTTTAATATTTTGGTTCCTGTGGGATAATTCTTTCTTCTTTAATTAGGATTATTGTTTACAGATTCCTAATCAGGCTTTGTGGAAATCTGTTGTTACCTTGTGTGAATTAGAGCAACAAAGCTTGATGCTCTGTCATTTGTCTGAGCAAACTCTAAAAAATAGTCATGAACAAATTGATAAAAATGAGTCTGGAAGTGTAAAAACAAGAAACAAGAGATTACCTTGCAGAACCTCACCCCGACCTCTTAGCAGTTAAGGTGAATAAAACAGTGTACAATGGAAACAGGTTTTCAGCTGTGTGTGGAATGAGTGTTCAGGTATTTAATCTGGAGGGGAAATACTGCTTTTTAAACCTGGGTGGCTTTTTGTCTGGGAGAGGCACTCTATATTACATGTGTGTGTGTGTATAGTACAGACATGTATAAGAAGTTACACTGGATTTTTGCACAAGATATCAGGGCCTTATTGAATGAAGGAAGGATATTAAGCCTTACAAAAGTCTGTGGATGGAAGGACTGCAGTTGTTTCTGTTATTCTGTTAAGAACATCGGACTTGTTTAAGACTTTTCCTCAATTCTCAGTTAATGTCCCTAAGATAATATTAGTCTCAGACTAGGGCATTTACTTATTTACTTATAAGTCTTAATTATTGACTAGGGTTTATATCCCAAAATATAGTTTTGAGCTATATGGCACTCCCAGGCATTCATTAATCTCCCAACGGTGCTTCAATTTGCGTTGCTTAATTAACATGACATTAAATATGACAGTTTAGAGATATTTCAGTATCAGAATTGAGTAAAATGTTCTTCTTTCACTTTCCTATATCTGGCACACTTATGGTTTTGTAAAATTGGAAGTCTACAAGCTGTGACATAATCTGGATCTCATGAACTGATAAGTACTTTCTTCATATTTGCATTGCACCAAAATGTTTGCCCTGCTAGCCCAAAGGCTGCAGTGAGGCAATTAGATTCCAAAACATAGAACCTAGAATACTGATTCTTCAGACCTGCAGTTAAGAAGAAATAGGATTCTGAGATTCCACATCACTGCTCACTTGCCCATCCATTTAGCAGACGAGAGAGGCAGACTGTATGTTTCTTATCAATTTAGGAAAATTCATTAACCATATCACATCTGAATATTTCCATCCTTAAAATTAAGATGAAATCAGCAGTGCAAATGAACATGTGGGATGCTGATTGGTTTTCAGCTCTGAAACTGAACGAATTTGACTTCCACTGTTCACTTTGTTGGTCAAACAGTATTAGTTAAATTTGTTGATGAACTTCACTCATCTCCAAGATTTAGTTTTATATCTCCTATTTTTGAAAAAAAGTTCACTTATAAATTAAATGAAAACTTTACTGTTTTCTTCCCCGGTGATTAAAATCGTTTACCGAAAATGAATATGTGAATATTTAACCTTCCGTTTGTGTCTAATTCAGCCTACAGCCAAGAGTATGAGACAGTATTAAAGTATACTGACTGGGAAGGACACTAGGAAAAAATTTGATTTAAAAACCTGGACTAGACAAATTTTTATAATTTTAAATCTTTCTAGATCATACTCAGCCTAGCACTGCTTTTTGATAACCTTAACCTGTGAATTCATTCTTTGTCCTGTTATTGAGAGTTTTATTGCATAGTACCTTACCATACTATAGGTGGGAATCAGTAACATGCCACATACTCACCAGTACAGGTGAATTTCTCTCATCAGGGAAATAAAAACAAACCTCTTACTGCTTTCTAAAGCAACCTATGAGATAAGGCACAAAAATCAATACAGGGGAATACTGAAGAAGTAGTAGTCCATGAAATACCTGATGGTTTACCTATTATCAGTACATTGTAGGAAGCATTATAAGCTGAATTCTTAAAGTCGGGATTGAAGAGAAGATAATGAAGTAAACTTTTAAATAAAGAGGAAGTTACACCATGAAAGAAATTATAAGGTGTTTGGATAATTTATTAGGAAAACTGTAATAATTGCATGAAATTTTGTTTATTTATTGTAGTGTTTGCTCAGTTCTGATGTTAATATAAATTCAGATTGTCCATGAAGGAAATCTCATCCATAACTATAAGCCAACAGGAAGGTTTCTTAGTCTCTTCTTCCATATTAATATTGTATATGGTTCATGGCTATGTACCTTGGAAGAACATAATTGATGTTGCTCCTGTCAACAGGCCTTGAAAATTCTCTCAATAAGGATGTGGATAATAAAATGTAATAATATCAGAGGCATTATTAAAATAATAATTCAACCATATTTCTCATCATTTACCAGATTAGGATGATGGAATTAAATGCCAGGTAATTGTCTCCTGCATCGACTTATCCTAAAGACTGGAAAATGGCTTATTTGCTTGTTATCTAGTCCATAAAATTTTACCTCTGCCACAAACTTTTATTCGTTTGAAAAAGGAAATTTTAGTGATCATTAAGTTCAAATTTATCTCACAGAATATTGCCTTCTTGTTCAGACCAAAATTAGAATTAATTATCTATGAATATTAGAAGAAATGCAAACTTTTACATGGGCAATTCAGGGATCATTTCTTACATTTGTTTTTTGCAATCAATAATTCCTCAAACATTTCTTGTTATAATGGCCTAATCCATAGAAGACATTGCCTGATTTCCTATAGTGACCAGATATGTTTCTTTACAGAATGTTTTTTTTATGTGTTTTTCCTAAATTTACAGACTAGACATATCAAAAAATAGTCATTCTGAACTACCATGCTAAACTCTGAAAAATTTAAATGCAAAAGCTTTGTTGCTAGAAGAATGCACAAGTACTGAATAAAATTTTTCGACCAAAATTACTAATGTGAACTAAAAAGTAGGAATACAAAAATGGGGTATAATCTCAAATAATTATGAATACATGAGTATTATTCTTTCCTCTTGTAAACTTTATATTTTGCTAGAACTATACCTGACTGACTTAGCTGTGAAAACAAATAAGAAAACCAATAGCATAACCTATGGACTGCATTAAGAATATTGTATTGTAGCACTTCAGCAAACAAGTAGCTGCTGTTTTATTATCTAATACATCCAAATTATTAGTGTGAAACAATCAAAATAATTCTTTTGGATTGAAGCAATATTTATTTAGAGTTCTGCTGTGTGTTGGAAGTTATATTATCTGAAAAACACATCTTGGTCTAGCTGAATAATATGAAGTGTCATTATATGTGAATTTTGTGAAACATTTACCTCAGGTTTCAATAGAATTATTACATTCAAAGTTAAAGACTATGAAGAAGGAATATTGGAAGAATATAGAACTCTATAACTTTTAAAGTATTTCCATTATCTACACGTATTTCAGAACTTTTAGAGCCAAATAATGTCTATTCCCAGACTGCAGCTGAAAGCAAGATTCCCTACCATTCCCAGTCAAGGTAGATTTCTTCCACTGTAGTCTCCAGGAAGCACAAACCCTCCAGTAGATGCATGTGCACATATTTTAGCAGAATAAAGAGCAAAACAAAAATAAGCAAGACAGTGGATAAATAAGCCAGAAATAAAAATACATGTTGCCAAAAAAATATAATGCAGCTTTTCCTCACTTCATAAAATTATGATCTTCATTGTTTTCCAACAATTTTTCCAATACATTTTATGGATGTCACTTACACAAATCTTGGCTAGCTAATCTGGATAAAGTTGTAACTAAGCTTTTCTGGCCCTCAGGCACCTAAGTCTTGGCAGTCTCCTGCTGTTTGCTATCAATGCAAAAACCTGCATTATTTTTGTTTCCCATGAGGACTATTTAGTATTCAGTATTGTGCGTTTTTATTCTGCCATCAAAGGCTTTTCATTTCATTTTATGTAGTTAGACTGTACTATAAGTGGCTGATATCACAACTTTGCTTGTCTCAGGTGGTTTTAAAACATATAATAGAACGTCACCCACCAGCAACACAGATGTTAATATCTGTTAATATTTCCATGTTAAGCTCCTACACTCAGTATTTAA
Organism: Acridotheres tristis; assembly: GCA_037013685.1. NCBI lineage: Eukaryota > Metazoa > Chordata > Aves > Passeriformes > Sturnidae > Acridotheres > Acridotheres tristis. The sequence goes on from CM072886.1 coordinate 25,504,682, forward strand.
TAACACAGCTGAAAAAATCTCAGGTGTGAAAGCCAACACTGAAAATTGGTTAATAGGCAAGAAAAGTCTGATAGTTTCTTAGAAAATACCTTATATCCAGTGGCACTCTGCAGGTTGATATATATTAGTTTTTCTGAATGCTTTTTTTGCTGAAGTACATCTGGGAAAAGTTACATACAATCGCCACTTGAGCTTCATGACTACTGCAGGTTCGTCTTTTTTTTTTTTTTTCTTATTGTACAGAACATCTAAATTATATTAAATATTGCTACACGTTATGTATGTGTTTTGTATCCTAAGTGGAATGAAAAATGATTGATCATACTAATGATAAATACATAGTTTAGAATACTAGCTGGTTTTATACATCAATTAAAACTTAGAATTAGGTGTTTTAACTTTATATAACACACATATACATGCAAAGATGGTGGTCTCCACTAAGAAATTAGAATTTATCAACAGTAGCTGCATCATAGTAATTTAGCAACATAAAATTAATGTTTTTTATTAGAGGAAAATACTATGGCATCTCAGAATTCATGGGGACAACATTTATCAAACTCTGACTTTTCACTGCTGTTATCTTTTAGTATTGCACACAATCTAGGGACAACAAACAAAAATTTGAAAAATTTTATAATAAAAGGAAATCTGATTTTTTTATAGTTTATCCAGCCTTAATTATTAGTTGAGGAATGAGAGTTTTAGGGAGGAACTCAAAAATGTATTCCACCTCTTTCTTATTTCTCTTTATGCATCTACATTTACATAGACTCTTGGAATTTTTGAGAATAAATAATGCTTTGTAATGTAATTCTTTGTTAAAACTAGGAGGAACTAAGATAGCTTCTTTCCATCTATGCCTTCCCATCTTTCTCTGCAAGGTGTTTTGAGGTGAGAATTTTTGCAAGTCATCCAAGAAATTAAGGACAAATCAAAATGAGTATCCCAAGAAACTTCATTTTAGTGTTCAATAATTGCAACTTCATCTTAATTTGTTAAGTCAAAACAGAGACTAAGTAGGTGAGTGAAATAACCAATAAATTTCACAGTTTTCAATCTCAAGAAAACCTATTTATTCTTTATTCTCAAATATCAAATAGTGAAGGTTTGACTGAACTCCAGTAAAGTTATGTTTGATAAACATTGGTGAGTGGTATCACCAGCACATTTTCTCCAGGGGTGTATTTATTCCAGGCTGATTGCTCCAGTAATTACTCAAAGTCATTTCAGCAGCTGCATCCTGTAGATGACAAAGAAGTTTTTCTGAATGGATATTTGGTGTTAGTGTTGGGGTCTTCTTTAAGACACCACAAACTGCTTTTCTATTTTAGCTAAGCCAGTTAAATTCATAGCAGGCAGTTACGGTAAGAACCAACTCAAATCTTCTTTCAGAAAAGAAATCACTCACAAAATGCTTCACAGTAAAAGCTAAAGTGTACCAGAGCTTTAGGTGCACCTTGCAGGCTGGGGGAGCTTTTGTGCCCTTTTCACCAGAGAGCAAAATTGTTGACATGTGGAGGGCTGTGGTTTACCAATTTAGCTACAAGACAAATTCCAGAGGCACAGGTTGTTGGACTACGTCAAAGTTAGTTTCACTTCACATTAGTTAAACATTAGACCATAAAACAAAGTTGGTAAGGCACATTACTGACAGATTTCCAAAGAGCTGCAGAAAAAATGTATTATTAAAAGCATAGGATCATAATTCTGGTGTATAACGTTTCATTTCATCTTGAGTATCGTGGCACTGAATATCTAAAAGTATAAAGTGAATTCTCAAATTTACAAGTTACTGATCATTTTAAGGTAAGTAGATTGGCGTAATGAACTATTAAGGACAAAATTTCAAATTTAGTTTTTGATAATTTTATATGTTTACATATTGAGTCAATGAACTGCTGCAGCAATAAAGGATAAATTGTTTCCTTATTTGAATGCTTTGTCCCAACAGTAAGAATTTTACACCAGGTGCTGAAATGAGAAGAGACTATTGCATGGTTGCTAGTGTTTCTTAAGCATATTTGTGAAAAATGGCTAAGAATGAAAGAAAAAAAATATAATTAAGCAGTGCAAATCTTCAGTAATTCAAAAAAATAGAGGAACTAAGCTGTCAGTTAAAGATAAGATGTCCTGTTCTTAAAACCATAATATTTGAAATTTTTTTCCTTTTTGGAGACTACCTAGTCCACCAAAAGAAGCTACTTATGAGTAGCTCTAAAATTCTAATAAATAGTTTTACTCCTTTTTCATGTTCTTTTTAGTTTAAGGTATTGCAGTTTTAACTATTTAATTGTACTTCACAAAAACTTAGATCGTGATCTAATTTCAAAACAATAAAAGGGAAAACACGAAGGATCTCCTTTAAATATAATGACTTAAATTTTTTTCTGAATGACTTATTAAAATTATTTATTAAATAGAATTAAATAATTAGATCAAACCAGGGGATTTCACTGCGATTATTTTATTTTATTAATTTTTTCCAATGAATTTTTGATAAAGAAATTATTAATCTAATTGCAGGGAGGACAAGGGAGGAAGTATCTATATCCAAAACCACAATATAAATAGAATGATGGACCACAAAAAAAGAAGATTATTTTCTTCTAAAAATGTCAGAGCAGTAAATTGTTTTTTAGTGAATTAGTATTTCCACCCATATGCTTCTCTCCAACAACATTCTGGTATGCTGGCATTCACAGCCTATTCTGTTTATGATGTGTCACTGCCTGGATTCTTCCCAGGTTCAGTGGTTCCAGTGGAGAAGCAGACCCTACAGGGACCCTGAGCAGGGCTGCAGCTAAGTGCCAAGCCTTTGCCCAAAGGATAGTGAAGTGTTCTTTTGATCCAATTTCTGCATGAACTTAGAAGAAAATGGACATGTGATTGACTTAGTGGGTTTCCTGTCATCCGCTACGGGACTTGTGTTTGCATCGTTTCCTAAATCTTTGATGTAAATTTCAGAGGGTAGTTTAAATCTGTGGTTTTGCAAATGGATTTTGAAACTTGATTTCTAATGGCAAAATGAAGCCACGCAGCACGAAACAATGGATCCATTTCACAGGCACTTTTTTTTTTAATTTTTAAGAAAATTAAATGTTTTATTTGTGCAAATAGAAATTTGGACTGCTTCCTGCTTCTTCACATGGTTTTGAATGCGTTTGTGTTGAATTTTTTTTCAGCTACTGGTAAAAAAATAGTTTGAAACAAGGATAAGTCAAAGGATCACATCTAAAAGGGCAAGGTAATGCTAACAGCCTATCAGGAAGTCAAATACATCAAGGACAGCTCTGAAAGTAAATGCAAAGCTGCCAATATTATCTGGGGAGTGAGTCAAGAAGCCAGATGCTACCAAAAAATAATATCCTCTACTGTTTGGCATTTTGGGGTCTCATGGGTGCCATTGAAAGACAAAAGGATCTAGTGCATGTTATAAAACAATATGGTAGACCTCAAATGCCCTACTATTCTTGAGGACAACTTCATGCTGAACAGCAATGGTGATAAAATAACCCCACAAGTATCATATCTGTAAGAACATGGAAATCATATGAAAAAAAAAGCAATTTTCAAATTAGTTTATTATATTTGGAAATCAGAGATGTTCAGGTGTAGCTCAGGATCCTGAGGGGAGGATGAGCTAAGCTAAAAGCAGAGTTTCACTGAATCCAGCCTCCAGTTCTATCTTTTGAATCAGCTTGCTCCTGTATCAGATAAATTTTAAAGAAAGAGAATTACAAATCAAAAGGTATTGCAAATAAAAACAGATCTAATAAATTTTATTTACCTTTTATTAGTGTTGAGAGATAAGACTGGACTAGATAGTCATTTAATCAAAAATTCTTAAGATTGACCTTGCTTTGGGTTATTTCTTTGGGTTTTTTTCAAATTTTCTTCTCTCTTCATTTTAAGACTTCGTTGTTATAATACATTTATCCTGCTTTATACTCAACTGCATTAGTAACTGGAGTAGATAAGGTTTTTGTGCTTTTTCTCTAAATACTATTTCCTTAAAGTTAATATCAATATACTCTTAAAGTGCTAATTCTTTGCATATTACAGGTGAATTTTGTTCAGAAGTATTAGCAGAATTTACCAGACAGGTGTTTTAAAATCCTTTAAATTTATTCCACTTTTATGGATAAAGAATGGAATACAAGAATATAATCTATAGACAATTATCATAAATATCTGAGATTATTGACAGCATCCTGGAAGAACACCTGGGAGGTATGAATCAGCACAGATAAAAGTTAATTTTTGAGTCTGCATTCTATTTTAAAATATCTTACACCACTATGTCTCTTAGTGTCATATTTTCTCTTGAGGGGGCTAATGGAATTTTCGCAGTGGTTTTGTGTAAAGATTATTATTGTGATAGCTCATATTCACTTGACTACATTATTTGAGGAGTATGAAGATAATTTTAATAGCCTTTTCAAAATTTCTGTATTCATTCTTTAAACACAGGGAAGTTCTTTGAATTTCAGATGATGAACAGAATTGAGGACAACTGGCAACAGGGAACAAGAGGGCAAAAAGTGCCATTCCTCATTATGTGACACCAAAACACATTTCCAAAGACAAATATTGTCCTAGCAAACTGTGCTTCCTACACTACTACCAGATTCATCTGAACACCAAGATTAGAGTGCAGACAAGATTTCCAGCACCAAAATATAAGGCATTGGAAGAGGCAGTGATGTTTTGAAGGAGAAAGGCCTTATTTTTCAGCAAAGAAAGTCTTCTTCATCTACTCAAGAATTACTCAGTGTGGTTTTTTTACGGTAAAATCACATCTTAAATAATGCTGCATTTTAAATTTATGCCAATTCTCTGATACATAGGGAGGACTTTAGAATGTTTGTTTATTCTCAATGAATTCTTGTTTTTGTTTTTTTTTTTTCAGGGAGCAATGTCCTAAGTATCAGTGGCTAGTTATTTCATTATCATGAGCATCAACAGGGCCTTTTAAAAATCTTTTATTTATTTGAAGAATTATCTTCAGAGACCAGAAGAACTGTGGATGGAAGTAAAGCTTTAGCCCCCAGTAGATAAGAAGAGAAATTTTAATGTGTCACCATAATTTTCCATTTTTTCTATGTTTGTCATCTAAAATGGCTGAAATTAAATAATGTTGAGATAAATTTCAGTAGAGAGGGATGAATCCAGAAAGTGAGTTTATAAATAACATTAAAAACTTCTACAGAAAACTGTAGCACCGCCCACTGTGAGTAATGACATGTGAAAAATATGTTCAGTTACATTTGAACATCAGCCAGTTGCAATTTAACTCTCTTCATAATATCGGCATCTTTCTCTTCCTCATTGCATTCTCTTTATCTTGAAAGAAACTGCATTATTTTATGTTTTGTTCCTGAACTGCTCAATTTTGCAATAACACGAAACCAAGTTCCAAGCATTTTAGTTTAACTTACTGATACCATGAAACTGGTGCTGGCACTGCAAAAATCTCCTCTTTAAATCAATGAGAAAAACAGAGTGTGACTGCAGACCCATCCTACAAGCCTGCAGGTCAGGATACTAGTATGTCAAAAACATGTCTACACTGGTTCATATAATGTCCCATTGTGTCTCAAAATACTGTACATCTGTGGTCAACAGAAGTCTTTTAGATTTCAGTTTCTCCTAGATCTTTGAGAGAACAGAAGATGGCACACTGGCTGAAATTTTAGATTTTACAAGTGTTGAATGCATTATATTTGACACTTTATGCGCCTGTAAAAGTGATTTTTACTGTCTGAGAGATTGTCTTCTGATAAAAAGATGCAATTTCAAAAGGATAAGACTAAGTGTTTCTTTCTAAAATTTCTAAATCAAACACTTATTCATGAGCCTCCCTAAGTGTCCACACAGAAATCAGGATCTATGAAGATCCACTGTGACACCCATGTCACAAGTTGCAGCTTCTCTGAACGAATAAGGGAAATGACCAAGATCAAGGGTGGTCTCTCTTTTTCTCACAATAAGTCATTGACACAACCAAGAATAAAAAAAAACAGCAAAACGAAAATAACCTACCAAAAACCAAGAATGTCTCATAAAGATACAGGATTATCTTTCCTTTGGAAGAAAGGGGAAACTTAGCTTCTTGTTTTTATCTTGTGAATAAGAGGGGAGTATTTCCTCAGCTTTGATGGAGACCAAAGCCTTTCTAAAAAATTATATTTCAATGGGTGCACAGCCATCATCTGGTTCACCAAGATTTAGAGATTACTGTATTCAATTCATACTTGGAAGTAACAAGATAAAAAACCAAAACAAAACAAAAAACCCAAAACAAAACAAAACAAAAATAAAAATGAAAACCAAAAAAACACAAAAAAAGTTTGAATAAAGTTCCTGTAAATCCTAGAATGAGCTTGGAAGCAGTGATTAACATTGCCTAGACTCTGCTTTAAAGCAACATCCTTACAGCCAGTTGAAATAAATGGAATGGAGAGAGATAAAGCTAGTAAGGGCAGAAAGATTGAGCAGGGTTTGGAAATTCGAGTAAGTAAGTAATCAGATAAATATTTATCTAAGAGTGCAAAATCTAAGGAGACAGTTATTGTTTAAGAATTTGGTTTAGTAGTGTCTTTGAAGAAGCACTGCTTTCCTGAACTGACTGCATATATATATATGTATAAGACCATGGTCTTTTAATATTCTCTGAGATTGAAGTAAACACACAGGCTTATTTTGAGTTTTGAAGTGTAAGAGACGTGTCTATGACCAACATGAGAAAACAGTTTCTTCATGCTTTTCTGTGTTCAAAATATATTCTAATGTAAAAATCCAGTAATTTAATTGCAGTAACAAACTCACTGATGTGTGTTTATCTTTCTTTTACACACAGGGATTTACTAAAATTCACCTTATGGAAAAGTAGTGCTATGTGCTAAAATCCAAACTCAATGGAGCACTACACATAAAAGTTATTAAAATCAAATGGTTCCTTTAAACTTTAAATTCAAACTCAGAGCAACAGCTAATCCAAAAAGAAATTAAGTGAAATGCCCCTCTGGGAAGTTGCAAAGCTAGTGCATTCGGGGAAAGAGTTAAATGAATCAAACTACGAGCAATGAAATCCCTTGGAAAATGCATGTACACATGCCTGTGTGCACATAACCAAACATTAAACACTCAAATTGCTTAATTACCATAAAATAATAAAGTTCTAAAAATCATGTGAGCACCTTCTAGTCTCTTCTTTTTTATTGACCTGCCTAAATTCAATGACAAATAGCTCTTCTAAACTTTATCTTATTGATAATTTTTCATTGTACAAAATATAAATGTCAGACCTTTAACAGAGCAATCATATTATCAATATATAAATCTGATTTATGTTTTTTGACCCCAAGGTCAAGTGTTAGGAAAAATCATCCTGCTTCTGACAACCTTTGTAGATCACACACTCAATCAAAGCCACTTTGGTAATTTATATGACATGATGATTAGCCCACAGTTTCTCTATAAAATCTGAGAGCAAATCAAAATGTTCACAATGTTCAGCTTTGCTCTTGAAGGGTGACAAACAATAGGTGGATTTTGCTTAATAGGAATAACCCAATACAGGTAGGCACATATGGTAGTATAAAGGACTAGGTAGATTTCCTGGCCATCCATAGAAAGCACCCATTGTGTTTTTGGTGGCTATGAAAAAAAACTAGGCTATGTCCTAACAGGGTTTGGATACCTGTACATATGATTAGACTTTCTACTGGTGTGTGGCTTTAGACAGTTTTTAGCTAAATACATCCCCACTCCACCTGATTCTTCACCTGGGACCTTGTTTGCTTTTCCTTGGAAAAACAGATGCTCTAAAGAATTTTTTCACTATACAAATAATTTTCTCGCTTATTTATTTAGTCTCACAACATCGATTTTTACTTATGGTGTTGTTATTCAGTATGAATTGGCACCTCTCTAAATGCAAGCTTCAGAAACACAGAGTTGCAATAATCACATGTGTTTTTGCTCTTTCAAATCTGAATTTAATGAATTAATCTAGGGAGGTTTTATATCAAGAAATTATAAATTCATTATTCGAAAGCAGATTTCACTTTCCCTATGATCTTTGTATATAAAGATATTGTGCTAGAAATTTTGCCAATGAGTAAAGGAAGTCAGTGAATTTAGAGATTGATACATTTCCTCTTGAAGGGAACTCATCAAACTACTACTTGTTTAGTCTTGCAAAGTACATCTAATGCATCCAATAAAATCAGATTTCTACAATATGTTATTGAGTAATTAGTGCTTAAACCAGAAGTTCTACCTGTTATTAGTCATCTTTATGCTCAGATTGCATAAGCTAAATTGATTGCTTAAGGATCCACAAATACCATAATCACAAATTTTATGGTTTTATGTAGGATATTAGGAAAAAATTGCCTCATTGTCTTCAATGTAAAACAAGATTACTTTTCCCTAAGCAATGCAGTAGAAGGTACATAAAATCAAATATGTGAAATCATTGGTTCCCTAATGCCATTGTTCTCAGTAGAGATAATTGCTTCATTCAGTTCATAAATTCTCTTGCTTGTTTGCATTTGTAGCTCTCCTGCAGAACCTCACTTCTCTGATCTAATGTTCGATGTTGGTTCAGCTCTGTTATTTCTGATTGAAATATAGTAAATTGACAGCAGGTAAAGATGGATCCTATATCATTATTACTGGCTTTTGCACAGAGATCAATCAAGATCCAACAGGATTTCAGTAATTTATTTGCTCTCTGATAAGGTCTTAATAGTCTCTCACCCTTTCAGAAAGCTTGTCTGATTTCTCATTGTGCCATAAATGAAATGCCCTATGTTTTCCTATGTACGTATATTTATTTCTTCTCAAGAAACAGAATACATTAATTCTGAGGGGAGCTCTGGATAAAAATAGGAATAATCAGACATTTCTTCTTATTATTTGATTATATTATGACTGAATTTGAGAAGCTCTAACTGATACAACGGTAGGATTTACAAAAAGAACTTGGAACGTGTTACATATATAGAGTTATGATTATCACCCCTTAATTTAACAGGTATTTAATTGTTATCTGCTCCAACAACAGGAATAGCTCTGACCTTGTAATCAGTCAACTATATGTATTTATTTTTAATATCAGGGTGATTAATATTAATTTCTACTTTGAACTAAGAACTTTGGCTTACTAATAACAAAAAATATTTATCAGCTACTCAGAATTTTGGAGACCACTTATAAGCTCAATTATATTCCTTCTCCACTGCTGCTGTAATTTTCATGTCCATATAAGAATTTATGTATTAGAAAAGGGCTTATTTGCTTCCACTAAGCCTTTTATTTGTGAACTTTTCAGAAGCTTGACAAATAATCCCATTTGCCTTTTTATGATCAAGCTGTCATCAAAATAATGTTTATTACTAATTTATTTTTTATTTATTGAATTAATTGAACTGTTTACAGCTTATGCTAACATCCATATATAAAAATCTATTATTGAGTTACAACAAAGAAACTCCTCAGTAATTTCCTTTTATGCTGGGGTAATATTGGCTCCAGTAAATTTCACCTTTTTTCACTGTTTTACAACATACATATATCATTTTTTTGACCTTTGAGATCAGTCTATATTGGAAAAGCACTTCAAATTTCACCATCTCTGTGTCACAAAGAACTGCTCAGACCATTTGATTCACAATGGAATAAAATGGCCACAGCAGTTCCTCTTTGATCTTTTGATCTTCTTGATTTCTTTTTTGAGAAAAAGAAAAAAAGTAGAACATGTTAGGAGCATGAATGGAATACAACTTGAAATATAAATGTTTAGTTTTCAAATCACTATTTGAAATAAATTATATTTGGAGGTCTTTCTCAATGGTAAAAATAAATAAAAATCAGTAAAAACCTCTTCAGCCAAGTTCTGCAGCCTAGTGAAGAGTTGTCCTTGTCACAATAAACAGTCGTGTAGTACCTTATTATTTTATAGTACCTGGTAGTTTGCTTTAAATTATTATGTATTCTGATTTGTTTTCTTCTCCCAAACTGCTCATTTCATCTCACTAGAACAATTATACAGTTTCATATTTGTAGATTTTAGAGTTTCAGGGATCCTGTTATGCCTGCATCACTCTCCATAATTTCATTTGTATTAATTCAATATAGTTGTTCTTACTTTTCTTCATTTCCCATTTGATAAATGGTGATATTCAACCAAAATGCAGGGCTCATCATTCACAGGCATAGCTTTTGAGAAGGGCTTCATCAAAGTCAAGCATCTAGCTCAATGTATCAAAAGTGTAGGCATTTGTGATTTTTCTTATAAGTTTTCTCTTTACTGCTCTATGACACAAACTATCTTGCCCTATAGAAGTAAAGGAAGCAGCACTTTCCTAAACAGCTATTTCACCAAGCTTGCAGTGAGCCATTCAGTTCTCTTCAAAGAATGATATTTGGATGTGTTTCTAAACAAAATTTTCCTTGCATTACTCAGGAATCTAACCTAATTTGAAAAATGACAATTGTTGAACTTGTGGAATTAATACCAACAGAAGACTTCTATATTTTTGCTGTTTAAATTGAAATATTTGGCTGCTAATATTAATTTGAATCCAATGTTTATCTAGATCAAGCTCAAACAAGATAACAAAAATAAAAGCAGATAGAAAAACCTGAATCAGATATGCTCATTTGCGTGAAACAAAAATAATATATTTCATTTAAGCTGCTGTGGTTTTCTTAGAAATATTGGGGTTTGTTTTGGTCTGATTTTGTGTATGTGTCTATATGTGTGTGGGGGGGGGGGCTGTTTGGAGGATTTTTCCCCAATTGAAGAAAATATTTCTTGGTTTTGTCTTATATTTTCAATTCTTATGGAACTAAAACCCTAATTATTTAAACATCTCTTAATCAGTTTCTCTATCTTTTCTTAAATTTAGATTTCTGCTATATGGAATGAAACTAAACGTTCTGACATAAAGTTCTTCTACTATTTTGCATCTTAGAGGATGATACTTCACTTGGTGGGTATTCATCCAGCATTCATCACAGACTATTTTTTTTATTTTAATTAACTTCCATAAGATCACAGACACTAAAGATTCTTCCATTTTCTTTATCTATCATTCTTCCTTTGATTTTGATGTACATTTTCTTTATTTTTTTTCCTTTCTTTTTTCTTTAATCTAAATTAGATTTACTTTATAAAATTGCAAAACAAAATAGATTTTGGGGAAAGAAACAAAAAAATGAAAAAATATCCAGAATTTTTAATTAGCTGAACCATAGTAGAAACTGGTAATCTCATGGAATCTCTCTTCTGGAAAAGGTAAAGGAGGTTTCATTAAACTCTGAGAGTGGCAGTCACATGCAGTCAAGAAGTAAGAGTAGCTCCATTAGGGGCAGCTCCTTTCTAAAATGAGTGTAGTGGGTTCTCCAGTTTTTCTTTCTTTACAGCGCCATCTTCAGAGTAACAGATCATCTCAGCAGCACCTTGTGATGATGTATTACTCAGATACATCAGCAGCCTGAACGGTGTTTCAAATGATTTATAGACCTGGTAAATCATTAAAGTGAGGCACACTGATGTATTATTCAAAGATGGCACCACATGGGTAAGAAGTTTTTAAATGCCTAGTCAACAGAATAACAGAACATAGCATCAAGAACACACAAATCCATACCATGTAGAAGGCAGCTGCCCTAAGCTTGCAAAGAAGGTAAACACCAAATGAGCTCCAGCAATGACAGAGTTCTGCTCCTCTCCTCTCATGAGCCATGACAGGACAAGTAGAAATGGCCTCAAGCTGTGCCAGGGAAGGTTCAGGCTGGAACCTCCACCAGGAGCAATTTCTTCCTGTGGGAGTGGTTATGCATTGGAAGTCATCATCCTGAAATTGTCAAAAATTGACAGGACATAGCATTGTCAAAAATTGGAAGTCATCCCTGAAAGTATCAAAAAATGACGGAACATAGCATTTGGTGTTACGGGTTAGTTGACAATGTTGGTGTGCAGCCAAAGGCTGTACCTTAGTGATTATATGATTCATAAATCTGAACACCACTGGATCTATACAGGAAATACTTTGAAATAAGAGAGACACATATGACAAGTCTGCCAACTGGAATAATGGGCAATGGGATCCTGATACTTATACTTATTAAAATTTGTTCAGGAGACATAGAATTATCTCAGTGCCAGCACATCTTAAATACTCACCTTCAACACAAGGAAGGGGAACATGCTTGTGTTTATGCACAGGTGTAGGTGGGTAGAAGTGTGTGAGGAGCACAATAAATGAGCTGTATTCTGTTGATTTTGAATACAGCTCTGGGTCATTCTTTTAAATGGATGCAGAATCAGCACACTAAAATTTTTCTCAGTCCTGCTTGTGGTTGCAGGAGCAGACCAAAGTCTTTCAGCACATAGCACAATATAAGAGTTTGTGAATAGAATTTTGTCTGTAAGAATTTGACAGTAGCTGGAAAAACTAGAACTTTAGTTACACATTTTATAACTTTTCATTTCTTGCTATTGTAAATTAACTTCCTACCCCACAATAGGCAGACAATACAGATCTAGTTCTCTTACATAAATGCTCTCAAGGAAAGAAAAATGAAGAAGCTTAGTATGACTAACACAGACATTTTAGTTGCACTTGAATGTAGCAGTTTCTCTATACACAGCAATGACCTATTAGGTGTTTCATAGCTTCTCTGCTTCACTATCTATCTATATTCTGTGGAAATACTTATTTCTGATGTGAGCAGGCCTATTTCCTTCCAATCCTCCGACTTGACCTTGAAATTTGCTTTCAAGTAGCTTGTTGCACCTTTAACAATGGTCCAGCACTGTGTAAAGGTAGCAGAAAAGAGCAAACCAACCCTTTATGCACAGGTATCTTAAACTTCACAATGAGGGTTTGTGCAATATTTCTGCAACAAAGAAAATAATTAAAAGCCAAAAGGATTGAGTTCAAATGTTTCAGTGCCAAAAACCCAACTGGACTAAGGTCAAAAGTTGATGGGAAAGAAACTTCTAGTCCATCAAAAATAATCACAAAACCAACTTTCTTTGAGACATTCAGCTGTAGGGCTCCATATTTTTAACACACAAACACAGCAAAAGAAAACCAGTAGGTTTCTGGTGAGTTTTTTTATGTTTAGGTTTTAACAAGAGGAAGTGCCTTTCTAGATTTTATTATATTTGGGAAATACGTGAATTTTCTCAGTTTAGCTTCTCTTTTGTCCTCTCTCTGATGGCATCTTTTAAACTCTATTGATTAGTGACTTTGTGTACCTCCATTTAAACAAATTTGCTTGTCCAAGCATGTGCATTTGTGTAAAGGAGGTCTAAATACATCTTCAACACACCAGAATTTTTGAGCATGTGCTGCATGATAATGAATATGAATATCTGTCTAGGAAATTTGGGAAAGAAATAAAAGAAATCTTAATTAATGTACTTAATAGGTCGAATTCATGATTGCAATATGTGGCTTTGCAGGTGGGTTCTCAGATTGAAAACAGGAAAAAATAGAAAAAGAGCTGGGTAGAATGGGTTTCAAGCACGTTATGTATCACCTGAGCAAACAGTGACTGCAAGAATTTTCTAATGTAACAAAAAATTCCTATTCAAGATTTAACTGTGACAGGTGTCCAATTTCGAGAAGCCAGATAATTTATCATTTGTTGACATTTATGATTTTTTCAGGAAAGACATCTTTTCCCATGAGACCTGTTTTCTGAAGCTACTCTAATTTCTCGTGATATTTCTTATCTCACCCTCAAACTCTGAGCTAATTTAAAATTCCATCAATTTATCATTCTGAGATAACATCCAAAGCCTTTTAAGTACCCCTTAGTATGACTAATGTACAGATATCAAATATGTTACTGTATGAAAATGTGGCTCATATTTAATTATATAGAACTAATTATTGTAAGTAAAAAAATAGCTTTCTGTTGAATCTTTTACTCATTACATATAGGCAATCTGGAAACACAGAAATCTTATAGGAAATAATTGAAGTGTACCTCTTTTATGTCCTGAACATGAACAACTCTATTAAGAGTCCTATTTTGGTGTAGAAACAAAAGTGAAATGAAGACATAACCTGATATCAATCCATAATTTTTCTATTTTGTTTGAGTTTGGATCAAAATAATTTGATTCTTCTAGTCACAGCACAGCAGGAATAACCTGATTTTCTTAAAATCTAACAGTTTTATTTACTTTGCAATAGCAGCACCTTTACATTGATGTTGTCTCATTATATAACTAACAATGCCTTAAACAACATTGGTCTCTAACCAATAATTTTTTTTTTTTCTGGAGTTGCTCACATTCTGAGTTATTGTCTTTTTTATAAACACTGAGACTCTTTTAAAAATTCGTATACATATAGATATGTGTTTATGTTTAAGTAGAACTTAAATCTCAACATCTATATTGTTCATATGACTTCGACAGACCTATTGGAAGTAAAAGTATTGTATTGCTACATCAGAAGATTCCCTGTCTTCTGCAGATACTCCGAGATAATGAAGGTGACCTCATATTACTTACATAAATTTCTAAAGGGGATTCTGAAAATACCAATACATTTTTAATTGGTTTATTTGTTTAATTTTTTATAGCAGTAATAGACTATACTGGTGCACAGGAACTCTGATCTACTGAAGACAAAGAGGCAAGAATGTAGAAGACAAAAATCAGAAAATGTAGTTGCCATGAATTTGAAAGAAAAGCCAGGAGTTAAAATTATGAAGTACAAGGAAGAAAAGGAGTTGCATTTGGCATATGAAAAAAAATGTCATGAAAAGAATGACTTCATAAGACGTCTAATGGAGGAAAACTGCAGAAAGAACTTATCTGTTCCTGAACCAGAACAGAAATGTTTGATACTTTCCTGCTTAACAGTTCCCTGAAATGGAAAGAGATCATTTGTTAATAGAAACATCAGAGACCAGGAATCTTAGCCTAGAATAAATTGCTGTATGTTTGATGATTTCAGATTTCTCATAGTCTAAGTAACTTGAGCTGAGATGATTAGAAGGCTCTCAAGACATTTAACAATTATTTCATAGAGTCATAGAATATCTCAAGGTTTTTGGGAGCCATAAGGATCATCAAATCCAACTCTCAGCTCCTTTCAGGAATACCTAAATATTCTTTGTTAAGTCTTTCCCTTGAGTCCTTTTACCACCTTGTTCACCATCAAGCCCCTTGTATGTATAACTCATATTACCATGTCTGAGTTGGAGAATCTAGCACTTCTGTTGTTAAATTTCTACACACTAATGACATACAACTAATACTGCAACAGTTTAAGGGACAGACAGATACTGTCTTTTGTTAAAGACAATAAGAATGGTGCGAGAGAATTTTAGACTAAAACAGCCTAAGAGTAACTCTTTCCAAATAAATGGCTGACTGCCTCATGGCACAAATTGCTATGAATGTAAAAGAAAGAGAAGACAAGAGTAAAAGCCAATGTGGAATCTTCAGGAAGAAGCTATATTGACTAATTTTCGTTCCCAGTAAGAGTCATGAAGCAGTTGTTATATTTCTTTATTTGAGTAAGAGCTGGTTTACTTAGAAGGCACTATATATATGGCATTGTTATAGCTAAGTGGAGAAGACAGCCTAGATGGAGCTTTACTTAGATGGGGAAGAAACATGTTAGGAAACAGTATATACAGAATAAAAGATGCATTGGGAGATGCCTCTGAAGCAGTCACTCAGTAGGTTTCTGCAAGCATGTTTCTGTCTATGTTTGATGTTATTCAACAGTTACATCTACAGTGTGTGCACATTTCCTCATTGTTTTCATTGTGAGAAGAGCATTAAGCTGAGGGGAACAAATACCTTGTTTGAGTACAGGACTGGATTTAGAATTTTACAAAAAAATAACCTGGTTAAACATCTTGATTGCAGGATGCAGGGGCTTTAAGCAATCACAGGCAGAACACAATTCAGATACAGTTCTGTGAAAGGGTAGGCATTACACTGTGATGCATATGGCTTTTGTAACTTTCTAAAAGCACAGTTTTCATTTTCCTTTAGAAGTTCAGAGTCCCAAGCCCCTAGACTGAAAGCAAGAATTGATGTTATTTGCCTGCATATGGAATAATTTATGATGAATATCACATTTACTCCAAATATACAGCTGATTTGAAGATAAACAATCTCATGAGTATGTCTATCAAGTACAAGCTGCAGCCATGATCTTCTGAACTCTGACAACAGCCTATTCTGTAAGACATAGAAAGCAATCCTTAAACTGTAAGGGCTCAGCTGGAGTACTTACATTCAAATTTTGGCAGTAAGTCTCGTAATAATTGGAAAAGAAACAAAAGAATTAATAGAGGAACAGAAATATTCAGAATGTCAGAACGCATCATGTAGAAGGAAAATGTTTAGGGCTTCGAATTTATTCAACAGAGAACACTGACAAGAGACAAGAGTCTTAAAATAAGTGATTTTTGCAAAGACATTGTCTACTATGCATCGAACAAGACTTAATGGGCTTAAATGTTATCAAGGGAGATTTAAGTTATACATTAAAAAAAAATCCTAATGGGGAGAACAGATAAGCAGTAAAATAGATTGCCTAGGGAGATTTTAGAATCTCTGCCATTACCCAAATAATTATTTGGAATAATTTAAATATGGTTGATCCTACCCTGACGCAAGTTAACAGACTAAATGTTCTCTCCAGGTCTCATCTCATATTTTCTATGAGTCTGTGCTTCTCTCTACACCCAACAATATGTACATTGCACATTTTATGTCTATCATACCATCATTCTGGAATTTCTATACTGCTCCCAGCTTTATTTATCCTTTTTAGGTAGTGAGGCTTATTAAAAAAAAAAATTATTGATTAGCCAAAAAAAAAAAAAAATTATAAAGCAAGACAGAAAAGAAAAGGATAAAGAATTACACAATCTGTCAAAAGGACAAATCACGAATACTTCCATAGGTTATCTCTGCAAAACTTTGGATTCATTCCAGGAATGAATAATAAGAATAAAATAATAAAATAATAATATTAACTTATTATAGTTTGTAAAGTGCAAAGAAAGAGACATTTGCAGTACATAGAATTTTTTTCGTATTTACAAATGATGTATATCAAAATTTACATGGAAGAGAACATGATTGGAGAGCTGATTTTGTGCTAACCATTACTGTGAAGAGTGCATTACATTTATGCAACTTTAAACAGACCCATTCTACCCAAATTCTTAGTCAAGCACTTTAGTGAGCTACATTCTTCATATTTCCTGAATTTCTTGCATTTTTGGTGTGAAATTTCCTAATGTGCTAATGAATCCAGGCATAATATTTTCTATTGTTTATGCATGAAACCAAAGTACTGATAAAAGAAATTTTTTAAATCCCACTTTTGTAATTAGCATTTTTTTAAAAGTTTTTTTTTTCAACATAAATAATTAATGTATGCCTCATGTCAGTAAAGAGGATCACAGGAGCCACCATCTTGTTTTTCTATTCACTGACAGTTCTTCCTCCCTCCTTTTTAAAGATGAAATCTTTTGAAATATATCCATCACAATTTTTTTAACAGATGAAAAAATAACTCATGCACTCAAACTGTTTCTCTATAGAAGACAGAAGATATCCTGCGCATAATAAGAAAAATATATGTCTTGTCAGACAAAATAGAAAGTAATATGAAACTGCATATTCCCTTTGTTTTAAAATACTCTTCTAGAGACTTCTCTTTGAAAAGAATTTTTTCTGCACTATGGCTTGGTTAACACATATATAAATTTTAAAAAAAGTTTTTGTATTTTTTGTTGTAATATGACTAAACTTTGCCAAAAACTTCAGAAATATCACAATGTGTAAGAAGTTTGTGTTTTTTACTGTCAAATGATTTTTCATCTCACATATTCACACCAAGAGTTGAGGGATGGTTTTGATGAATATTTTTTTAGAAGATGCTTTAAAATTTTACAGATGCTTAGGAAGAATTCTGACAGAATTTGATTAATGAGGGGGAACCAAGATGGGCAAGGAAAAATGTCCCATTTAAACATTTTCTAATGTTTTAATTTTTTAATTTAAATTTTTAGTTTTGATTTGAAGATTTTTTTTTAACTTGGAGATCTTTTTAATTCCAGCTTTGTCTCAGTAGCCTAGATATGACTCTAGGAATCACTAGCATTCTTAAAAAGATTAGGCTCCAATGACTCATGCCACTTTGAAATGTAATCACCATGGTAGGGATCATGGGGGTTCTTTGCAAAATAAAATTATTCTCTCTGGTCTGCTTTGGTAGCTCAACCATATAAGTTCCACGGTCTCAAAAGGATGATTCTGTGGTCAAGACAGATACATGGTCAAAGGACTTGCCACCTTGGGCAACATTTTATTTTATTGGTTTTTGATATTAGATGTCATAATAGTTTTCCTAATATGGGGTACAGAGAGGATAGAAATACATCACTGTTACCTCCAAAACTGCTGCTTTGGGGTTCTTGGAGAAGAAGGAATAATTTGCATGTATATTTGCATGTATGCATATTTTATCATAATTTCTGGACCTATGTGTATGTCTCAAGATATGCAATCATACTCGCCTTCAAAAATCCATAAGGATGCTCTTTCCTTGAAATAAACTTTACTCAACAGAGGAATTTTGTTTCTCTAACAGAAAGGTTACTCTCAGAGTTTACCTAACTTGGTTTCTGAAAATACGTTCCCTTTTTCCTCACTGAATACTGCTTCTTTCCCTCTGACATGATCCTTTCACTCAAGCACAGATTGTTTTTTTAGTTATGTACCACAAGCAGCTCATTACCACTGAAAGGTGAGAGTTGCCATTTTGTGATCCCATATTATCTCACAGTATTCCCATTCCCATCTGCTCACCTAAATTTTCTGATAAATTTATCTCTGCCAGAGAAAAGTTACTTACCTGATCTTTTTGTTAAGTAATTGTTACCCCACTGAAGAGTTCATACTCTCATAAAGAGTCTGTGTTGCTATTAATCACAGAA
The DNA here is from genome assembly GCA_037013685.1 of Acridotheres tristis. Lineage (NCBI taxonomy): Eukaryota > Metazoa > Chordata > Aves > Passeriformes > Sturnidae > Acridotheres > Acridotheres tristis. Next base: position 25,523,699 of record CM072886.1, read on the forward strand.
GTACTTCTAGGTCTCTATAGAAACTTAAGCTCTGCTTAGAAAACCACGACTGTTTTATATATCCTGTAAGAGGTTCTCTCTGTGGAGTTTGAAAGGAGTTTCTGTGCAAGACCTTTTAACCCCTTAGTATTGATAACGTTCAGATACAACTTTTCATTAAGAACCATTTGGAAAAGCTCCTTCTTTTTTTTGGAATTACTTAGAAAAAAACACAATGTACAGTGAAATATGCATTTAATCACATTGTAGTATTTCTTCTTTCAGGATAGAGAGTGACTAGCAAGCAGAAACTTGATTACAAAAACAGCCTGTGATTCATATAAGGTACTAAACAGCACGAAGGAGTCTGGCACTTGTAGCACAAATCCTGGACTCCCAGAAGTTATATGAAAAGTATAACACTTCTCACACCAGTGTGCTGTGATCATGTCTTTCAGAACTCTTATGTCTGCCATCAGTGAAACCGTGGAAACAGAGAACCTGAAGAAATATTCTGTCCTGCTCTTGGATTACACATTTTCTTTTATGAGTTTATTTATGTGGAGAGCTTTTGTTTTATAGTAATACTTTAATTCATAATGCTAACCTGCCAAACACTCCCCAAAAGCTTATCCACTACTGTTCCAGAGGTTTAACAGAATTAGTAAGGTAAAATTAAATCTCAGAGGTAGGAATTCAGGTTGCATCATCTTTTGTCTGGAACACGTTGACATTTTGCGCTTCTGATGAGAAAGAATAAAAATATGTAGATAGCCAATTAAGCTCTAAAAATACAAGATTAAAGGTTAATAACTAGTGTTTTCAAAAAGATAGTCCAAAAGGTAATATACCTAAGCAGTGAACTGAAAATGAGGAAAGCATTACAGATTTACTTTGTGTAAACTCCAGTAACATTGTGTCTGCAGATTAATGAATGTTTAACTAAGGTGAGTTATGGTGACTCTCTTGCATCAGTCAAAATGACAGTCAGATTTCTACAAAATTAATTCATTACGATCAGTGAATGAATAACTAATGAATTTGGTATTGAAGATCCCTTACATTGATAGTAAATCCATAGGGAAATATCCAAATAAAGTCTTGTAAAGATTTTACTCAAAATGCAAATCAAATTAAAAAGACTAAGCAGGCTAAGACTAAATGCATTGTCAGTTCCTTGAGAGGCATGGCTAGATATAACAAAAGGAAGAGGAGTCCTTGGAATTATTTGATACATAAACAACAGAATAGGATAAGCTTCTTTATGAAAAGTGAAAAGAGAAAGAAAGTGAGCAGCTTATCAATTTTGATTACAAGATACGAAGAAGAATCAAATCAGCTGTAAGCCTTGGCTTTAGCAAAGATTAAATATAAGTAAAAGATCTGTGACCTGGCTCTCAAAGGTCAGAGTTTAACACTGGGAATACTGCAAGATTATGCATCAAGGAGCTCAATAGCTGTGTTTGTTCAGGTTGATTAACAGAGATGGAGGTGAAGAATTCCATTTCTTTCTACAGTACTGCTGTCAGGACTAGAAATTGGGACTTCCCTTGAAAATGAGAGTATAACAAACCATTTACACCTGTCAGTTTATGATAAGGAATTTCCTGAATAAGCAAAGTAACAAGCAGTTTTGATAGCCTCACTCAAAAAAGACAGAACAGACTAAATTCACACTAAATGCCTAAGACAAAAGGAAATATATTTCCTAGAAATTAAAAAACGAAAAAAACCCCACAAAATGGTTAATTAAATTAATGGTGATGTGGCGTTGTCCAACTACACACGATGGAAAAGCCTGAAAAAAAGTCATTAAGCCTTCTGTTCCTGCCTGTGCATCAACCTTATAGGATCATGATTAGATCTTCCTTCAGTGAAAATTGCTTATATATCAGTACTGACAAAACCAGGGTTCAGTGGAAAAAATGGTGATGGAAGTCTTCACACTCAAAAACTAGTGATTATTCAGAGGTAAAAAAAAACCCAAACAGTTATATAATATAAAACTTACCTTTTGTCAAATTTATAATCCAAATATTTTGTTTAAAGAAATATAAACACAACACAGAGTAAAACATGTTAATGTTTTTCAAAATCAGAGCATGATTTTCCATTATAAGATATAAGAATTTTTGCCAAAATTGTTTGAAATCTCATCTTGAGGAATATTTTTAAGTCTTTTCTTTCTTTGCCTTTTTTTTCCCCTAGGAGTATAGGACTTGAAAGAACCTCATAAGTAGTAGCCACTTCATCATAAGTGAAAAATGGTCCCCAATAAAAATAGAGTTTGACTTTTTTTTTACCATTGCTAAAATGTTTTTTATCGTTGTTTCAGATTCTGGCAGAATTAGAATATCATTGTTGTCTTTATTATAATCCTTCTCTTACTCTTTGGCTAAAGTTTATTCAATATTTTCTTGTATCCAGTTGTTATTGCACCTGCACTATTATCAGAATATACTTCTGAGGGAGAAAAAACAAACAAACATACCCAACAGGGTTTAACAAAAAAAAATGTATTCAGTATTTTAGAACATATTTAGAATAATGGTAAAATATCCTAGAGATGCAGGTCAATTAGGAAAGGTTAAAGGACCATATGAAGTCCTCAAAGAAAAATCTTAAGAAAGTGAAGGTGACCCTAATGTTTAGCTAAATGACATTGATTGGTGAAATTTAAACTACCATCAGATGCTTTTCACAAGCAAGGTGGTTGGTTTCTTAAATCTCAATTTATTCTTTATTTTATTAAAGTCAATAATTCCAGCTTCCACCCTAGCGTTCCATGTATCCACAAGCAAGTCTCATAGCATTCATCGTTTTCTGCCTGAGAAGCTCAAACAGCAATGTGAGACCCAACAACACAGCTCACCCATTGCAGGAGTCTCAGAGGACCATGATGATGGCTGTGGCATTTCTTGGACTGAAATTCATTACACTGTCACAACAGTTCAATAAATCAAAAGAAACATGTATACCCCAATGGGTAGAGAGGTTCTGTCAAATACTGTTCCAACTATGCTCTCTGCATCACAGCCAAAGGTCGAGTTTTCCTCCCCCTCCCCCAAACTCAAATGGTAAAACTTGTGGTGCCGTTTGAAACGAGGAATGAAAAGCTACAAGCTGTGACAATGCAGCAAGACACCATACAAATAGACTTAGAGGGCAGAGAGAAAAGTACTTTGAGATACTTCAGCTCTGGAAAAGCTGCAGCTGAAAATAGAGGCGACTTTGTGACTCACTGTATAAAGCACAAAGCCCACAGGAGTCCCCAGACTTTACAGTGGATCCAAGATGCATGGAAGTCCACAGAAATCAGTTTTCAAGTTTAATATCTTATATCATGCTTCGTCTGCAAGGAAATTCAGAGATGTCAAGACTCCAAAAATGCCAGGTGTATTTAGACCTTTAAGGACTAAGTTATTCTTGGACTGAAATTGTAGATTCCTCTCTGCATTTCAAATCTCCAGAAATGCTTTTATCCAAAACATAAATAAAAGAAATTAAGCAGAGATGAGTACACCTTCTGAAGTAGTTGAATGAAGTTTGTAGAATGCAATATATTTTGATCATATTCATTTAAAGGGCTGAAACTTTGAGTCGTTTTTTGACATAAAATCTAAAATTTCTAATATCAGTTGAACATGCTGGAATATTCCATCAGCTTGGCACAGATAAGAACATATAAAATGCAGAGAATACTTGGTATATCGGGTCATGGAAATTGCAAAAGATTTTGCCAATTCAGCCCAGAAAGAGCTCTCAAAGGCTACAGTTGCCTAAGTAGTCATTTATATGAATATGCAGACTGAAATTTTTAGAGATCTAGTAGCTCTTGAGATTTAGACAGATTTTTAATATAACTGGCTGGTTCATTCTTTACAGTTTTGTCAAGTATATTTCACCCAAAAAACGGTAGAAGAGTTTCCTAACTATAAACTTGTGTGTCTTATACTGACATAATTTGTCTTATCCTGTATTGGGAAACAATTGACCTATCACAGAGCTTAAAAAATAAAGGGAAAAAATAAGCCTGAGGCAAACACCTGCTGCAACAAATTTCAACACATATGAGCAAGTCTTGACAAAGTTGTAAGCAACTTAGTACAAGATTTTTAATGGGAAGGGTCAGTCCAGTTTAATTTTGTGTTGCTATCAGCTCCACCTATATTTAACAGTATCCCACTCTCTTGTTCAGATACATAATCTTTTTCCTGAATTGATCTAGAACGATTCATATAGGAAGCATCATACATTAATATTCTCAAAGAGGGTTGATGTATGAGGGCAAATATCTCTCCATTTCCCCAAACTGAAAGACCTAATTTTGACTTGCTAAGCAGTCTCCATTCTCATTTGACCCATACAACTGGTCTGAGATGTACATAACCTTTAAGGGAGGAATGAAAATATTTTTCTGAACTTTCCTGCAGGACATGAAGCAGAAGCTATTGTATACATATTGTGTTAGACCTGCTGTGTATTGGCTAGCACAACTAATTAAAAAAAGAAAAAGAATCCTAAATTTCAGCTGGTTATCTGAACCTTGCATTTAGGAGGGATGCAGGATTTTGTGACTGCAGTTGTTGAACCTCATGAGGTTTCTGTTCCCTTATCTCTTCAGTATCTTAGAATCTTCCTTGCACACAAGCAAAGCAAAACAAGGAATTAATTCAGCCATCTCCAGGACAGCAGGGCTCCATCATATGTAATGATTACTTGGGAAGACAAACATCATCATCCAAATGTCCCCCACTTCCTCCTTCTTCTCCCCACTTTGTATACTGAGCATGATGTCACACAGTCTGGAATATTGCTGTGGTCACTTGGGGTCACCTGTCCTGGCTGTGTCTCTTCCCAACCTCCCCCTGCATCCCCCAGTCCTGTCACAAGTGTGGCACCACAAAAAAGCAGAAAAAAAACTTAACTTTTGTAAGACCTGCTCAGCAATAACTAAAATTTCACTATATTAATAACCCTGTGTTCAGTAGAAATACAAAACACAGCCCCACACCAGCCATTGTGATGAAAATTAACTTTAGCCCAGCCCAAACCATCAAGTACACTATCATGAAAAAACTCCTGTACATATCCTCTCCTCAGGTACTGGGAGACACTAGAGAGTTGGACTAGAGAAATGGACTTCCCCCCATAGATTTAGCCTGACCTATGTACGTATTTGGCATTTATGTATGACTAGTTTATCTGATGTGCAGTATTTTTCCTTGTGTGTGTCATTAAAAGCTGTGACACTTAAGGTAATATTCAGCTTTTATTTTTCTCGTAAAGGATTAAGGAATTGTATAGGATCTAAGCCGCTGCACTATTACTATATTCAACATTCTTCTCCATATTTTGTTCAAGTCTGAATCCAGAACTGAAATGTGTGATTTAAAAAAAACGAAACAAACAAACCATAAAATAATAATTGGAACATACTAACATACTCTGCTTTGAAACTCGTAATTAGATGCTTCTGTGCATATTATCTGTTTCTCCATCATTGCTTGCAGTCAAAATTATGTTGATTTTCTCTGTATACATTTGTCTGGAAACTCTAATTATGCTTTACCATATTACCTTTGGGGAAAGCATAAATCATCTGCATCATATTCTGCATTGGAATTATGCTGCTAACTTGGTTATTTAAGAGGACTCAGGACAGTCCTTACTTCAGTGCCTCTTAAAACATAACTAAAGTGGAATACATTTTGAGTTTCTAGGAATTTTTGTGACATCATCCCAAATTGTAATGATGTGATTATTCATCATATGCTAGAGTCATAATTACATTCTAATTATGCAAGGAGAAGTATTTATACTAAAACAGGCAATTAGGTGTAATTACACTAATGATGTAAATATGCAAGAATTAACTGAAAGTGATTTGAAAAGGAACTAGGGAAATGTGTACAAATAAAACACATTTGATGTTTAAAAAAAAAAAGTAAACCTCTTAAATGTTAAATGATAAATGTTAATTATGTTCTGGGAACATCATGCAAGGAGATGCCCCACGGTCATTTTTCCCCTCATAGCTCCTACTAAATGTTTCTATTCTCTATCCCTTAAAGAGAGGTTAAATGACCTTTTTTTCTAGATCTTTTGAAAGATGGACAGGTTTGTGTCCCTTCCAACTTAGCATATTCTGTGATTCTGTGACTCTGTCAATTGTCAAAACTCTGGGTAATAGGTAACAGTAAGTTCAATTAGATGAGTCACAAGCGGTAGTGAAACACTATAGGCACTGAAGAAACCTATCAAAACTCTTTCTGGCTCACCAGAATGAATAGATTTTCCAGAAACACTGCTTTCAAATATTCTTCTGGGGGAACATAATTTATATTATTATTTTGTGCTTTTTGTCAGTTGTGGGCGCAATGAAATGATATTAAATATTGCAAAATGTTACAAAGAAAAATAACTGCAAGATTTTCCATTTTTACTTAATTCCAGTCATACAATAAGTTTATGAATTTGTGACGTGATCATCAATTCAAAAGCACTTTTAAATCTCAGCATGAATCTTTATCAGTCATTGCTCTAGAAAAGGGCAATTACATCTGTCTCTGAAAAGTGTAACACTAAGAGAAATGATCTCTCAGCACAAATTTCAGATCATGACCTGGACTTTCCTGACACAAAATTGAAAACTTATGCTGCTAGTCCAGCCCTGATCTCCTTTGCTGTCTGTTTCCCGAACCTGAGAAACAAAAGATGCACTGTGGTAGATGGATGGCTGGCCCTTCTTCTGCACCTTTGTATTTCTCTTGCATGTCTGCTCTGCATCATTCTGCTTTACATTTGTAGCTGTAATAAAACCTTCATTCCCACTAGGTACTTTGCTAAAGCTCAAGGAAGAACAGGGAGGTTGCTGTCAAAGCTCTTCTCTGGTACTTAAAATACAAGACTTTTTAAAGAGGTGAGTTGATATGCACATAATATGATAGGATCTGTTGCAAAAAGCACCTGAACTTGGGCTCATCAAGAGTTGTTGAATATTAAAAGTCCAGTTTCTTAAAGAAGCTGTATATTATTGCCCATTTGTGAACCCTTTCCTCTCTACTCACCTCTGAGCATAGCAATGAATTTCAGTGACTTGTGAAAATAGATAAGAAATTACAAAACAATTGAATTGTCTCAGAAGTTCTTTCAGCTGAGCTGATGCAGGACTCAAAACTCATCTCCCTACTGAAAAACAAGCAGTAAACTTCTCTATAAGTAATTATTCTCAGGACAAATACCTTGATGCTGCCTTTAACAATAAAAGAGAAGAGGAAGGCTAAGTAGCAAGAGGAACAAATGTATAGAAAGCCAGGTTTCTTCAGTGCCTGTAGCGTTTCACTACTGCTTGTGACTCATTGAACTTACTGATACCTATTACCCTTTCCACAGGATTCCACAGTTTCAGCTGTCAGATATGTAAACCTACATCTTCTGGGTAAGATTTCAATTCCAGGGCAACAATTTTTCTGTGTGCGTACAAATGTTGTAGCTAAGTCCACAGCTGAAACATCACAGGCTGAAGAAATTTGTTTAAAAGTGAAAAGACAAACAAGGGAATATACATCATGACAGGAAAACTGAATTCCCAAATCATGTAAAAGTTTAAACAGAGGGGTTTTGTTTGTTTGTTTTTTCTATATAATGGTTCTCATTTTTTTTGCTTTAAAAATTGTGATTAGAAAAAATGTTCTTATCTACTTCTGCTTTACTAACTACCAGCAGAAAAAATATGCTTCTAAGAAGTCACTCCCTGGAAGAGAAAGGGAGCAAATATTTTCTAAAGAGTTCCTCTTATTCAAATCTCTTTAATTCAGGACTAATACCTACCAGGAAAAAATGAAAAGAAATTTTGATAACAGTAACTAAAGACAAAGAAAATTACTGCATAAATGTAAGTGGATTTAAATTTGAAATAATACCTCTTATTTAAAACCTAAAAATTATGTACCTCAATCGTTTTCTTTTTCAAGGTATTATACAGCCAGGTTATGGGGAGGAAAAAATATTTGATGGGAAATCAAGAGCACATGAAAAGAAAGGAATCAAAAAAGTGCGATATTTCACCATAGGTGCTTTTTCTTCATGAAGCCAGCAGTGATGAAGTTTGAATTTTTTAAAAATAAGATGACTGAATTATTAGTTACTGTTACATTTTTGAAACAACAGGATACAGCCAACACAAGCCAGCAAATACCAGCCAAGAACCTAAAACTATGCACCATTTTCCTCTTTAAATGCCATTGACTCCAATTAGAGCAAAAACCCACTTAAAACAACATTATTTATGTTGTAATTTTTGATTGCCATTCATGTTTCAGCCTTGTTTATACAGGTACAAAATTGACACTGGACTAAAGACAGCGAGGGATGACACTCCTGGTATGCGAAGTTAGATCATATTGCATATAGATCTCAACAGTTCTGATTAAAATTGTTTTACTAGTATGTTCCACTTATTTTCTAGTCTTTTCTGAGTCAATGCCCCAAAATGATTTTATTAGAGGAAGAACAAATAGAAAGTAGTTGCTTACTTGAGGTTGCAGCAGCTGGGTCTAATATATCCTGTAGAATTCTTTACTATTTGCAATGCTGGCAATCTTTCAACCTTAAGGAATTCACTACTGTGATGTTGGCAGGAGATAAGGTGTGGAAACAAAAGGGCATGAACATCTTCATCAGAACATTCAAACAAAAGCTGTTTGGGAGCAGAGTGTGATTCAAGAGCTGATTAGATACAATTACTTCCTAGGAGGTTAGATTATTTGGTTTTCTGTTTTTTAATGCTTGAGCAGACTATAGATTAGCTACAGTGAATGCCAATTTATTAGCTACTGTAATTTCATGACTTCTGTCAAAACCTAATAAATCAGTTTGGGAAAAAGATTGAGTTGAAATCACATCCATCCCAGGAACATTTTATGTGCACTGGAGTAAAAGGAGAAAGAAAAGGAAGAAAGATTTCTTTCAGAAATTCACTTTCTAAAGAAAGAGTGACATGCAGAGAGCACCCACAGCTATGATTCACAAGCAAAGATGGATTTTCACCTTCTAACCAAAAAATTTAGAGTGCTTTTGTGGAGTGCAGTTAAAGCATAATATTTCCTCTGCATTTCTTATGGGGTAAGTTATGAGGATTCTTCCTGTCCTCCCTGTGTATGATGTACTTGATCTAAAGTGGTTTATTTCCTAGTCATGGAGAGACTCAAAATCTAAATTTGCATCCTGAAAGGTGCTAAGGAGATGAAGAGCTGCAATACAGCATTTTGTCACTTATTTCTTTTCTCTATGAGCTGAGACCAGCTGTTTAAATGTGATTGATATAATTTTTTTTTCACTAGAAACATACCAGCTACAGGGCAGCCCTCTCTTTCAACATCTGTTCAGCATATTACTCATATATTCAGATTTCTTGCTCACTCAGCATGTTAAAGCTCATTACAATACACTAAATATTCTTCTGGAATGAGCGGGAGGGATTCACAGGTTTCAAGTCTGCTGGTTCCAGTTACAGATTATCCTAAATCCAAAACAGTTTTGACCACTGTGATTTCATTTGTGGTTTTTTTCATAGGTAATTATTCACTGCAGTCACAGTACCAAGATAAAATGACAAATTGAAGAGGCCCCTTAAATTCATGCCACAGGACAAACGGCTAGAAATGAATGAAGTAAAAACTCCATGCAAAGCGTCATTCTTCTGTTGAGATACTCAACACTCAAACTAGCAGAACGACCATTTGTAGACAATCTTTATAGCAGTGTGAGAACATCAATTCAAAGGACTTTTCACAAATTATTAGTTTGATTTTATTAGAAGACAAGATTTGTCTCTGTCTAGTCCTTTCTTGCTTCTCCTTCTGTATTTTACATTAACTATTGGTCAGCCTTCATCAAATCTTGAAAAGAAAGAAAGAAAGAATGATCTGAAAAGTAAGCTCTTGCAATGTAGGTTGTAAAATCTACTTGGAAAGAATTAGCTGGCCAAGCGCCATAGACAGACAGCCATCTAGTTAACGTGAATCACTAAAGATGAAACAAAGTACATAGCATCTCTTTCCCATATATCCAAGCCAGGTATTGGAGAGAAGTTTTGTCAGTTTTTTATGTCCCAGAAGTTTTTAATATGGAAAGCACACTTGAAATTGGAGGAGAATTGTATGTAGAATGGCTTTGTGCATAGAATGCTTTTATTTATTCAGTCTCACCTGTGCTGCTAATATAGGTCTGGATTCAACATTGTCTTCTTGCAGGCATAGTTGAAATGAAAGTGTATTGAAATACACTAGTTGTAGACTACTATTTGTAAAATTTTGTACTGGTGTTGTCTAGCTGATATGTTGTAGTAGCTGATAAAGGGCTGTTTTAGGTTTGAGTTACAGTGTTGGCAGCACAGGGATGTTTTATTTACAGCTGAGAAGAACTGACAGAGCACCAAGACCCTTCTGCTTCTCACCCTACCCCAGCAGTGACTGGACTGGATGTACACAAGGGGACACAGCTGTCCCCAGCTGACCTAGGGTATATTCTGTACAATATCACTTCATGCTCATATTTGTTTGGTTCATATTTTGTCAAGATGTTTGGAGTTTTGTTGTTTTTCTTCCCAAATAACAGTTGCATGTGATACAGCTTTTCTTCCCTGGGGATGGCTGAACACCTGCCTGCTCATGAGAAGTAGTGAATTAATTCCCTGCTTCGCTTAGCTCTTCTTGGGTCTGCAGCTTTTGTTTAACCTATTAAACTGTCTGTATCTCACCACATGAATTTTCACACTTTAACCTTCCCAGACCTCTCTCTACCCTTGTGGGGAGGAAGCGTGAGTGGGAGGCTATGTGGAGCTGAGCTTCTCATCACACAGGTTAAACCACAAGAAGAACATGAGTATCTCTAAGGTGATATACACTATTCTTGGGTTTTATTCTTCTAACTACAAAGAATCATAGCATTAGTCATGTAATATTTTAAATTTATCTTTCTTTTAGTTTTCTTCCTAGGTGAGTGTGTGTTCGTTTTGTTTTCAGACTTTTAAATCATCATAAATTAGAATCCACACTATGTTTTATCTGGTGAGATAGAGTGCAGTACACTGTACAAAGAAAAAGGGATTGTTATGTATAATCCATATTGTAAGTCTGAAGCATAACTTGAACCTTATCACTTTTAAATATCATTTACACTTAAGTTCAATACCTTCATTCTGCTACAGTTTGTACTGAAACTGTTGTTAGGAAAGAAACATTGACCTTTCAAAGTCCCTGGAAATTTATATTGTCATGTCTACCTTGCATCTCTTTCTCTCCATTATTATTTTGGGCCATTTTTTAAATTGTTGCAGTCATACTTTTTCTCTTGATCATATCCATCAGTATCTAATAATATAGGTAATCATAAGGGAGGGTCTATGAAGTACAATATTTTCTTCCTGTTTTTGTCATGATTTCTATAATTGATTCTCCATATATGAATTTTTCTTCATAAAATATATTATTTTGAAAACAAAACAAAAAATTGTGTCAAAAAGCCTAAATCGAATATACTAAAAACAAGCCTTAAGTATGCATTGTGAAACCCATTGGCACGTGAAAGTTATGTGGGCCACTGAATAACTGCAGTGCCAAGCACTTGTCCTCCATTACTATTACAAGGAGTTCTGTGTGTTCAAAAACATTAGCAGAAAGTGCTAAACTTGACATATATAACTGAAATGACAGAATATATCAGCCATAATCCTTCTACATAACCTTTAAATATCAACCTCCCAGAATACAGTCTGAAAAATAAAAAAGTTGTTCTCCTGTGGTTTTCAGGTGATAAATATGCAATTTTGCAAAAAATAATGATAAAAAGACACAAACTTGGGAAATCTTTCAATACTATGCAAGACAGTAAGATTGAACAGATATGCTGGGATCTATGTACAGTGATTTTTCTTCTATTCTAAGATCCTGAGTGACATACTATAAAAAAAGGGATCTGTGAAAATCACAGAACAGCAGGAAGCTAAAATGGATTCTTTTTTTAAATTGGCTCAAATAATTTCTCCACTAAGGTATAGACTCAGTTAATTTAAATACATGTATTAAAATACAGGTAATAAAATCACACAGGCCAAGAATGCTAGTTGTGGTGAAATAATTTTTCTCATCAGCATTAGACTACATATGCAAAGGTTTTGGCCACTATGCTCTCAGCTGGCAGGCACCAATAATATCTGGGCCATTAACATCAGAATTATTAATCTAGAGAATTGTTCCTTCTATCACTTCCAGTAAATACTGGAAATACTGGACTCCAATTAGGACTCCTCCAAGCCCACCTGCAAAAATGTCTATGTGATTCAAATATGCAAATCTCATATATTGTGGAAGGTTATATGAATAGAAAATAAGAACACAGCTACCTGGAATATTCTTTACAGTCTGGGTGTAGGGAGCATTCATTCTGCTAAACCTTTAGCAAATGACTATGGTAACCATTTAGAGAGAGATCTCAAAAATTTTATCACATGGAAGTTTCTTGAGTGCAAGTCTGCAGAGAAAAACAGAAGTTCTTAAAAGTGAACAACAACAACAACAGAAAAGTCACATCTTTGTTGGATTATTTCCCTCTCCAAGAACCACTTTTGAGACATTTAGAACTTAGAAAATGCAGAAGTCACAGAGAAATTATTATTTATATGTGGTTTTGCTTTTACTTAGATATTAACAGAAAAATTTTAAAACTTGCAGGTGACTAAGTCAAAACTATCTCTGTCACTGATGTAGTCCAAGGCAGGATAAACTTTATATTCCTTTTATCTTTAGTGTTTTTTCTTAAGAGATATTTTTTATTATCTCTTTCTCCTCCACTTCAACCCAATTTGAAAGGTTCCCAGTTGCATAAGGCTCAGACACGTACATGAAAGCTGCATAGTAGTTTCGTTTCACCTAAATAGTGAAGCTACTTAACATCTCTTTCTCTGAAATAACAAGATACTTACACTTTGAACTTAAAACTTGAGTGAAGCAGAACATCATGCTGAGAATACAAATTTCTGTAATTTGATTTCAGAACAGTGCATTTGTTTCATTTGCAAGTATACAGAAGAGAGAACACTGCAGTCTATTATGGTCAGATGTTTTGAAATTTGCTCTGACTGGTGAAATATATTGTGTGATGATTCTAATGTGCGTGACAAATACGTACAGTACCATGTTGCCAAATGTGGTGGAAAAGGAAAAGGGAAAAAAAAGGATTCGGTGGCAAAAAATGAGAAGTTATATTTAGGGAAAAAAAGTACAGTTCTCAGCTGTGAGGAGTCCTGATTTGGACATTCTGGCATCAGCTATACAACGGGATAAGGAAACTCTTACTGTTCAGTAAATCAAATTTCTGTTAACTAAAGGCAGGGTCAGCTATCAGCCAAGGGGGAAGATTTTTTTCTTTACTGAAAACTCTTTACGTGTCTAATCAGGGAAAACAATCTTGTTCAACTTGTCAAACAAATAATTTTGGACTTTAAACTGGTAAGCAAACTTACATGGTCTTGTGTTTCTTTAGTTTGACAAATTCAGATCTGAGGTAGTTTTTGTTATCTTACTGATGGCTGAAATGTATTATTACAAACAATATAACAGTGAAAATAAATTTCTGGCTGAGATGAATAGATGGAGCTTTACCAAATCCTTTGTTACTACATTGATTTATCGGATGTTTACCTGGATTTTTATACAAACACCATTAAAGCAAGGCAAAAAATTCATATGGAAAGGTAAAGTACTTAAACCAATGACTGGTTTCTCAGTACCTTGCTCCAATACTTTGGCACACAGATTCCCAGGGGAACCAAAGCTTCATCTTTCTGAACAAAATTATTTTGAAGGCACAAATTGAAACATCTCCTAACACTAATTGACTGGTGCTATAATCAGTTAAATTATAGTATGATTTGTATTAATGCTAATTACAGTGGAGAAAGAGGATCTTGTGCCAACAGAGGGAGACATAAAGAATGCTTTTTCCATCTTTGCCACTGGCATTTTTGTGAACCCTTGGGCAAGTCGTAGGTACTTAGTGTACCATACATTGTACTTGGTAAACCTATTTATCAAAATTTTTCTCTCTCATGTTTCTGCTTCAAAGGAGCAGTGTGAGACTAATTCATCAGCAGCTCTTGGAAACCATTCATGTAAAGGGACCATAGAACTAATCCATCTCCAAAAAGTTCTTATGACTGAGGTGGTGTCTTTGATTCTTTTTCTAGAAAGATAAAGAAAGATAGAGAAGTGATTTACCTAGAGTTAAAAACATGGGGGGGGGGGAGGGGGAGGGAGGGAACTAAAAATAGAGAAAAGAAAGTGCAAAACAGGTGAAAATATTTGAATATTTGATAGGTAGATATCTGTCACATTGAAAGATATCAAATATTGTCACTTTGCTGTGTCTTTGTACCCACCATTTGCATTCTCCAAATTTATAAGCTGAAGTCTCACTTTTGTGCAAGTACCAGGTTGGGAAATTGAAGGCTTCCTGAGCTCTTCCACATTTAGTCGCATCCTAGTAAGTGGCATAATACAATTTTATCTTTTTTAATAAACCTCTACTTGATTTCCTTAATCAGTTTTTCCTTTTGTTCTAAATGGAAGGAAAGGTGTGTGAAAGCCCTCCATTATAGTGGTAATTAACTTTTAATAGCCTTTGTTGTTGAATTCCCTAGCAGCTGAGGAGAGTATTTGTGTTGTTACAGAATATCAATTAGAATTTTGGGCTGTAGAGAGTACATAGCAAAAACTGTACCTTCTCTATAAGGGCCCGTGTATGTCAGGTAGGATGTTACCACTTCATTACGAGATGCCTGGTGGGCATGAGTAGAATTACTAGTGTCCTTTGAAAATGAAACCCACATCTTAACAAACCAACACCTGAAAATGTCAGGAACAGACTGCTTAAAATTTAAACTACTACCTTCAAATATATTAATTATTTGGGTTTATTAACATTTATATTTCTTGAATAATAATTATATTTTTAAAATTTTGAATGACTATAAATAACACTACAATTACATGCAAAAAAGTGGCTTAAACTTTCCAAAAATCTCTCATTATGTATCAGAATTCAGAAAAATTTTAGCTCTTCAATGCAGCCGTTCTTGAGACACAGCTGAATTACGAAATATAAAAGAAGACATACTTTCTACTATTAATAATATACCAGAAGACATTGTCACACGGACTCTGAGATGAAAAAAACCTTATTTTAAATGGTATCTTCTTCAGTGTGAAATTCTTCTGTCCTGAATCACATGGCTTTGCACCCTCTACGAGACATGTAGTTCCTTAATGCCTCTAAACATTAATAGATGATGTCTACATCATAAATATACTAAATATCACAGTTGGCTTTGGAAATTCATGGCAAATAAATTTTTTCTTCAGGGTCAAGACAAATTTCACATGCTAGTATTTACAGTATAGTTATTATTTTTTGAAAATTAATTATTCTTTACCTAGCAGATCTATGGAATGCAATAGAATGAAGAATTTTAACTAAACGAATTCAACTCTTATTTTGTTAGAAACTGAAATACTTTTCAAGTGCTGCTCAAATCAAGATGCTTCAGCATAATGAGAAAAAATTTGAAAGATATAAACAACTATCATAATTAATAAAACATGATAAATCTAAATAATTATAGTGAAAACGGGCTTCAAGATATAATTGTAGAAGCATTAAAAAAATCAAGATTTATCTTACCTACTGTGACAAGCAACGAACCAAAGCAACTGAAACATTTTAGTTATTCCTAACTTTCTTAAAGGCATGTATTTCTGGCTGAAGGTATCTGTGTTTTTCTTCCATTTAAAAGCAAATATGTTTCAAAAACATGAGACAGAGATGCCTTTACTCTCTTTAAAGCACTCCCAAAAAACTCAAGGTATACAATGCTCAAAATTTGTGTTTCTGGAGGATATAGAAAAATACCTACTGACTTCTTGAAACACAATATGGACTATTCTGTAAAGAACAGAACAACATGTCACAAGTTTTAGAAATCTGCATATAAATAAATAGATGTGTCCATATGAAAACCTGAGGTCACTGTGATGAAAAGCATTCAGTTAATCTGTTGTGATGAGAGTCTTTTGTTGAATTATCACCTCTGCAGGTGAATCTTTTTAAGTTTCTAAATTATAACACTGTACAATAGTAACCACAACTAACCACCGCTATTCTTGGAGTGAAACATTTGGAAAAGGAAGAGCTGATTCATACATTTTCCTTCAGCTTTGAAACACTGAGCCTCATGTATTTCCCAGCAGCATAGGACATTTGGAATTAGCAGATTTGTAGCTGTCAAAAAATACTTAATGTGCTGGGTTTGGTCAAAATATGGTCAAATTACGATGCATTTAATTAAATCTTTTGCTTCACTTTAAGACTTGGAGAACAAATTGTGGCCTTTTTCATTCCTTTTATAGAATCAAAGTCTTAGAAAAGAATTCTCAGATCATCAAGTCGAACCATTAACACTAAACTTCTAAATCCACCCTTAAACATGAACTTAAGTGCCACATCTACATCTCTTTTAAATACCTCTAGGGATGGTGACTCAACCACATCCCTGGCAGCCTTTTTCAATGCTTTACAACACTTTCCATGAAGAAATGTACCCTAATATCCTGTCTAAACTTCTCTGACTCAACACAAAGTCATTTCCTCTTTTCTAGTTGTTTATTACTTGGGGGAAGTGGCCAATCCCCACCTGTCTACAACCTCCTTTCAGGCACTTGTAGAGTGATAAGATCTCCTCTTCTACATATGACAAGGAAAGAACATGATAGATATAGATTTCACCTGCTTGGCACCCTTGAGATATGAATTTTCTTAGAGATTAGCGACTTTGCTTGCATCTCTTTCAAATTACTGTCTTCAAATACTGCTGTTCTTTAGGTGGCATGAGGAACATGAAATTACCCCATTTCATATTTTATTTCATAAGGTTTTCTCTACAGAAGGCCTTTGAACTGAATATTTTGATGAGTTATTGAAATTTTCTATGTCTTTTATAATTTAATTTTTTTGTTTGTTTGTTTGTTTTTTGGTTTTTTTTGGGTTTTTTTTTTTGGAAGGATTACTCACAACGGAGAGGCTTAACAAATGATGATATTGATAGTAATTATAATGCATCAGAGAATGCTTTTTGGCTCTAATGTAGATTTTCCTTCTTGGGGTTAAGACCCTGAACATCTTTTCGCATATTTGTAAATTGGATGTAACAGTGTTTATTTCTAACACCAATTTATGTGTTTGAAACTTCTTCCAAAGAAAGATGACCCTTTCTTCAAGATAAAAATATTGATTGGAATAACCCCAAAGGAACAGCTTGCTTAGAGATTTGTTAAAGTATCTATACTTTCAGATATTCAAAATAGAACTGGACACAATTGTGCCCAGAGCTTCTCTAATTGACCCTTCTCTGATCAGGGGGTTTGAGCTAGACATTCCTTCTAGACTCAATTATTATGAAATTCTCTGAAATGCAAACTTCAAGTTCTTATAAGAAAAAAGTAACATCTCACAAGCTAGTGGTTTTCAAATAGAAAGCAAGAAAAGCTTCTGAAACACTGTCTCAATTCAAATCAAATATTTTCATTATCAGAAAACTGTTCACAAGAGGAGAAACTTCCACTTACTGGCATAATTTCTTGAGCTTTTAACATTTTTTTGCTTTTCCTAATTAATCTTGGCCTCAAGGCCATAGGCATTCACTTACAGTGACAGCAAGAAATATACTGTGGTTATACATTTCATGTTCAGTTCCTTTCCTCTGTTTCTCCAATTAAGTCTTCAAATAATTACCATATATGACTGCACTTTAAACACTTTTCGTAGCTGAGGATATACAGTGTCCTGAAAAGTTAATTAGATATGAAAATAAATTGCATAAAAAGTTGCAGAGGTCAGAGAATTTTGCATGGTCTACAACTTAATGGGAACACACAGGAGGTCTAACCATATTTTATAATAATTCATCTTGAAGCTAACTGGAGTGTGATAGAAAATTTTAACAGCAAGTACAACTAAAACATAATTTATTTTCCATCTAAATTTTAAAAGAAGCTGTCATAGGAGCTGAACTAGATCAATTTCTATCATTAGGGATGCGCACGTTCTCTTTTAATTTCAGCAAAATACCTACTTCTGATTGCTGTATTAACATATAAAAGAAATAGTAATGGCAGTAAGTAGAAACAGAGTTTGGGAGGAAAGATAAAATCTCTTAAAAAGAAAAACAAAACAAAACAAAACAAAGCAAAATAGCAAAGGAGCAGAGATCATAAACTGTCAGACAGGGTAAATAAATAAATACATTCATTTGTACGTATTCAAGATCAAATATTACACAATTAGCAAAAGATATACCAAGCTTCAAAGAGCCAGTGTACCATACAAAGATAGGAGGAAGGAAATATGTATCTGAAGATCACCAACACACAAATAACAAAACCAGAGTTCGGGGTCTTGGTGGGTTTAGTACAGCTGAATGTTCAATATAGGATTGAGCTGTGTTAGAATATAAGGCCATTATAAATTACAGATATGTTCTTAATTTCACTATATTACAACAAAATATATTTGCAACAAAAGCTGTTCACTACTGTTTTCACTTGCTTTATTATTTTTGCTTTCTCCTGTAAGTAAATGTACATGCATATAGCCATGTGTGATGGCACTGAGAGTTATTTTTTCAAAGTAAGTGGGAAACGTAAAGAAAAAATAATTTTAATGGAAAGGGAAGGGTGCAAATAAAGGTAGATATCATAGTGTCTTTCTTATCTACTCTTTGATGACACTATGTACAAAAAATCCTCATTCTGGAAGTAGCTTTTGACAGAATCATTGATATTTATTAATAAAAATCTATATTATTAAAAGTCAGGCTTATTTCAGCAGATCATGTGAAAAACCATAGCCTCTACAACTCCTCCTTTCCATAAATTCGCCAGGTAAATGAACTGTGGTACTTTGAACAAGTGATGTTCAATTACGCCTGAAGGAATGAATGGATGGATCTTCCCAAACTTTACCCTTTTAGTCAATGCAAATGAAGAATACTCCAGCTCCAATTTTGGAAAAGTTCTGCCTTAATCCAAACTCAAACTAATTAGAATAATATGATTAAGTATTACTGGAAGTTTTTCAGTTTTCATTCTCAGCTACCTTTACTTTAACAAGACACAGGAGATGCAATTTTTAGTAAAAGTTTGTCCTGCTTTTTTTTACTGCAGCATTTACAAAGGAACAAAAATTTCCTTCAGGATCCATTTTCAAACCAAACTCCTCCACTGGCTCTTCATTCATGTGAAGTTACAAAACTCACAGTGCCTTCTATCTACTTATCTTAGTTAATATTATTCCTTCTCTATTTGTACATGTGCACCCTGCCAATTAAAAGAGCATACCTTCCTTCTGTTTATATCACTGCCCTTAATTAGAGGTTCAGATGCTTTCAAGAGAGATCAGACAAACGCCCATCTGTTTAGGCAGAGGTTTATTTAACATTGCATATGTACGATCTGGGTAACTACAGTCATACAATTACCAAACAGCAGTTGCCTTAGACAAAGAGCTTTTATGTCCTTAAGTGACTTCAGATGACAGGATTCCTTTTCAGTAGCCTTTTATTTACCTCAGATCAGGAAAATCCAACAATTTATTCATAACTGCAATAATATATGTTAATGCCTGTTAGCTAACTAATTGCCAATCTTGCTTGCTAATTTAGGTAAATATATGATCAGGATTACACTGTAAGAATTTTATTACTAAAATAAAACTTTATGAAAAAAGAAAAGCCTTTCCTACTCTTTATTTCACCTCCCAATATGAGGAGCAGCTGTTCTATAATTTTATTATTTTACATATATGTTGTTTTTGTGACAAGCTTTCGGTACTGTACTTCCACTAAGATACACAGAAATTGTATTTAATCTGTGATTTGTACACTATCTTTGAAATAAAGTTCACATTCTAGAAAAAATCACTATACTACACTTAGAAAAAAAAAAAAGGGAGGGGGGATAAAAAGGAGGGGAGGATAAGAACAAGAATGAGAGCAGTTATCAATTTTTAAGTGGTATATGCCAGCTGAGATACTGTGTACATCATACAGTGACAGAGAAAATAGAAGCAAGGTAGTTGAAACCAGGCTCATTTCTTTATTCCATGTTTTAGAATTTTTTTCTGCCTTCAGAAAACCCAAGCCATAACACAGCAAAATGCTTTCCAAGATTTTTTTTATAAATTAACTTCTAAGTTAATAGTTATGTTAAAAAATGTTCATATATGACAGGATGCTATCTAAAAGCAGACCTTTAAGTATTTCTATGCATTGGCTATCAGTATAATTCAGTGCCTTCACTTTTTTCATTTTTGTTAATGTGGATGTTGATCTAGCATATTCATATTAAAATATATTTATTTAAAACTGAAATACTATCATACATTTAGCATGTCAAGATACGAAAGGAAAAAGTGGACAAATGGACTTAAGTGTAAATGACAACATAATCTTCAGATATGGATAACTCAAGTTTTTGAATTTTTAATAGACTTGACCATCAAAGCTGAATGTCTGGAATCATGTCTGCATTTTTGTTAATGCAAACAAACCCCTTCTGCATTTGGAAAACAATTCTATATGGGCAAAATTGTGCAAACAGAGATTTCTGCTCCTTCAAATTTTGGTTTAATTAATTGGGTTTTGAGAACCTCTTAAACCATGATTTAAACTACAGCAAACTTGCTTTAATAGGAACAAATTTAAAGTGTACTGTCTAGTCACTCCTTTTCCATTTTCTTTTTTCCTGAAATGATGACCTACTGAAGTAGAGAAGAATTCACCCACAAACTGCATTCCTCAGTGAAGCTAGAGCAAGAAAGTTCTCGAGTTCCCAAGCTCCAGTCTGTGAGCTCTCTTCAAGTCCTTTCACTGCAGATTGCAATGCTTAAGGCATCTCATCAGGAAGATCACTGCTAACTCCTGGTATCTTGATACCTTGTCAAACACCCTCCAAAGCTTCCAGATAAGATGAACTGTGGGCATAGAAGGGCAACTGTAGCACTACAAGAGACAGGAATAAAAAATTAATCCTATATCAAAAGACACAGGAAGGTAAGGCAAACCAGAATATTCACAGCAAAGCCCATGTGAATGATATTTTTTGCTGTAAAATAAGAGTTTCTATGCTGAACTCAAATGCTATGATTATTGTCTATGAAAGCACAGATAGAATTAGTACTTCAGAAAGACTCATAGCATATAATGACACTGCAGACCTCATAATGGAAAGCTTAAAATGAGTGCTCCCCATAAAATGTACAGCAGTCTGTAGAGTGTAAACATGGCTTTGGACTGTTTACAACAATATAACACACATGAGTTGAGGTGTACCTCTTGTCACTGTTGCTCTAGATACCATTTTTCTTTTCAAAAAGATATTCACTTGCTGAAATATCCATGTTTTCCTATTATGAAATGCATTTACTCACATATTACAAATAAATGTACTGTTCAGGTTGATGCATAGAAACATTGCTAAGAGAGAACTGCACTATTAACCTGCTGTTGCTTTGTACATCAGTTGCCTGGCTAATTTTCAGGATGATTCTACTATGAAGAAGCTACATCTTCCCTCCTGTTGCAGAGGTAGTTCCCCACTGGTCCCTCTATATTTCTTTCCTCCTGAAAATAGTGATTGCATTCTCTTTCAATTACCTCAGTACCAGCTTAAAAGGACATCACTATTTCATCTCCTTTGGAACAAGTTACAATGAAAAGCAGAAAAAAGAAACCTACACTGACAAGAAGACCAGGTGTTTCTGTCAAGCTGCTTGTGTGATACATTTCCACTTTCAACAAAGCAAAAAACTTATCGTTTAAACATGCCTATTTTTCCGTATTTATTTTTAGAATGAGTGGAGATAAGGAATTGGTTTGAAAGCTGTCTTGTCATAAAATAATCTCCAGATTATTAAAAAAGACACCAAAAGAAGAGAAAGAGGGAATACTGTGAAGAAAGAAAAGAAGCAGGGAGACCAAACACAGGTGTATCCTTTACAATTTTCTATTTGAAATGTTTACACTAACTCTAATGTAGTGTATATATACTCCAGTATAGTGTATAAATATATATATATCTCTACACTCATATATATAAAAGATGTATATATAATATATATATATATAAAGTGTGTATATATATATAATGTGTATATAATCTCTTTTCCAGAAAGTTGGTTGAAGAATATATTAAAGCAAGGAACAATAGGATCTAGACTCAAATCTAGGTTTATGTCTGTTAAATTATAAAGGAGTACCCAAGAAGCATCTATGAAGATATTTCACTGAGAGTAGAACCATCTAAAAATCGGATTTTAAAATGCCATCATAGAAAGTTTGCATCTACAACAAACAAATGATGGAAAAACAAAGATTTCAGTGTGGGTGGGTTCTGAGATACTACCGTGGTGACAGTGCTGCTGTATTTTGATTAAACAGTAATACATTGTGTGTGGCTGACTGATGACCAAAGAAAACTAATTTGTGACTAAGATTCCTGATGCCATCAGAATAGACCTTGTTCTAGTTGTACTAAACTGCTTGTACTCACTTGGGTATAGTGCTGAGAGCTACAGATGGACTTTTGGGGTCCTGCGTGGTAGATCACCAGGAATTTTTAAGTATGAAAGGTAAAAGCCAGAGATTCAGGACTGAAGTCTAGATGACAAAAAGCAGATGGTAATGGATCTGTATTTGGTCTGGCTTTTTGCTAACCTTGGAGAAAATTGAAGAGCTCTCCCACCACATAGAATGCATCAGAATGTCAGCTGAGGTGTTTGCTCTACATCTGAGGGTAGGGATGAACCTTGGCATATTATGGTCTCACCCAAAGCCCCAAATCACTGTCTTTATAACAAAAATATGAAAGATGAGACACAGGAAACACTGTTTGACAACACACAGGCAGCCCATTGGGTTTCAGAATCTCAGCATAGCTCTGCTGCCTTTGTAAGATGCCCTGGAAAATTATATGCACTAGCTTTATCTACAGGAAGTAGCCTGTCCAACCTTAAAGCATGTACTGAAAATTGTTTGAACAATAATCCATCCTTGATAGATTCCTGCATTCCTGCATTCCAGACATAAAAAAAATTTTTATTTACAAGCATGAAGACTGAAAGTGAAAACAATTTAGATAAAAGCTCTACTACTAAATTCAAAAATTTAAGATATGTTCCTTGCACAAAATATATTCAAGCAAATATATACTTGTACATTATATATATTTGTTTATAAATATTGCCACATTGTGGCTTGCATTTTCCCATGGTAGCAAGCTCCTCATTACAGTCATTTCTGGAGCTTTCAAAATTGTATCACACAAAATGTCGAACTCCTAGTATTCAGGGTTTTGCAATTTATTGTCTTAGACCAATGTCCTCAAATTCCTTTTACTTTGTTTTGTTTATAAATCTCCAAGGTAAAATGTAGACTTAAAGCTTGGAGGTGGTTTGGGAGTCATCATTAATATAGAAATCATTAGAAAGACCAATTATGGTCTATTACTCATTTTTAGTACATATATTTTCTCATTTTTGATCACAGAAGGTTTGTAAAAAGAGAATAAAAGACCTTTGAATAGATTCCTTGGTGGTATATTGTAAACTTCAATTATTTGTTCCCAGAAACATTTTTTTAACAGAGAAGTGAAATCTTTTTTTAAATGGTGCATGATTCAGAAACCCCTGCTAGAAAAGTATTAAACATTCTTTCATTAATAACAGTAATCTGTATTCCCAGAGAGCACTGTCACTTTAAAATGTAGATCTAAAAAGTACTTTTTTTTTGCCCACAGTCCATCATTAGGCTGAAGTAATTTTATACCTGCAATGTTGTAGCCACCACTTCTTCCTGAGAGGGAGGAGGACATCATGCTGTTAATGAACAGCTGTCACTCACAAACCTGCCTGCAAAGCAATTGGCCGAAACCATTAGTCTGTAATAGTCAAAACTTCCTTCCCCTGTAATTTTCTGCAGATTTTCTTTTCTTGGCTTCCAAACTACAGTAACACACCACATCTAGTTCATGGTATAACCATGGCATGAAGAGAAAACTAGGCAATTCTCTTTCAGAGGCCAGAAAACTAATATTGTTTTTCATCTCAACATTTCCAGTAACACACAGAGAGACTGGTGGATTCCCTCTCATACTTAATGACTTTTGACAGCCACTGATCTCAGAGGGAAGAGCTTGATAACAGTTTTCCTCTCTCCAAAAATGCTAGTTTTCTCAGGCAGGCAAAAGTTCACAGAGAAGCTGGCAGGTTCCTTCTGCTTTGTAATCATATTTTGTAAAGTACAATCATCCAACCTGCCTGAAAAAGCTTAACTTCCCTCTCAGAATATAGTCCTGAGGGGGAAGGTTTTGAGTGTCAGACACTTTTTGTCCCTTCATAAAAGAGAATGATTGCACTTTTCAATAGCAACAGCAGCCTGTAAGGAAGAGCAAGATAAGAGGAGGTCTGTCAGCTGATATGTTGACATTTTCCTATACATGTCTGCAAAAAAGTTATTCTGATTTGAAAGCCAATCTAGATCATTGCTAAATTTCATCCATAAAGAGTTTGGGTTTGTTAAGAGGAGCACACCACTATCACACACACACACACACACACACACACAGAGAACTAACTTCTGTAAATACCTTATGATAATCCTTATTCCATTTTCTTTCTACCACATGTGCATCTCAATTTCTAGCTTCAGTGAAAACAGAGTGAGGGGAGAGAGAGAATAAGAATGGAAAGTAGGGGCGGGGACAGCTTTAGTTTAAAATGCAGATGAATCTGCCTTTTCTGCTTGATGGCCTGTAACATTTCCATGTAGTGTACTTTGCATGGCAGAATAGCTACTAGTAATAGAATTTCTCACAGTGGAAGTTAATTACTTTTCAGCTACAGCAAAATAAATTTCCTGTCAAGCCCAGTGACAGGAATATGCCACTATCACCATTTTTACCTGCAGTTTTAATTCACTCTTAATATTTGACACTAGCATGCATTCAGGGGGCTGATCTGAACAGTAGGATTTCCCAAAGGAATAGGACAGACTGATAGTAATTTAGTATCAAGATATGTGGAAAAGAGTACGCTTTGCCTCTCCCGAGTGCACTTCAAAGATTACCTGACCTGTCTTTCACTTTAAAGAACAAAAGAAAACCTCATATTTGGTGAAGTAAAAATGGCATGGCAAGATGTAACTTAAAATCTAGGGCAGAAGAGTCTGGTCTAACGTTATGCTAAGCAAATCTGCATAACATACCACTTCCTGTCTCCTTTTTGATGTGATTTTTTTTCCTGGCCTTATAGATTCCACTTTTTAAGCCTGACAATATTACTAAAAATGCTGAGCTCAATGGATGAGGCACCTTACGTTATAATGAATCATAGAACTTTCTCCTAATTACTTTCATTGTCTACAAATTAGTTTTCAAATTTCCTCTACACAGACCATAATGCCATTTATCAATTGTTGGTAATATGCACTGTGTCACTCTTATTGTTAACTAATAAAAAGTCCTATATGAGGTCATGTTAGTAATCCTTAGGGACGTAAAATTTTACCTAGGAATTTTCAGCCTACACTCACATTGGTTAGATCACAAAGGATATTGCTTGACTCATTCAGCTTCCCTAGTCAATGTCTCATTTTCCAACAATTTAGTAATTTTTGTGATTCTGAGGAAACCAACAGCTTTTAATTTTGCTTGGTTGGGTACCTGGACTGACAAAGTGGGGTAGTTATACCTGAGGCTTATTATTTCACTGCTCAGGAAACATAAGGGAAATAGTGTTTTTACTTTTACCAAAATTCAAACCAGAAAGCAGAAGATGAAATATCAGGACTTTTATTATGTTTTCCCCATAGAAGTAGCCTCAGCTGTTTCTCACTACCTGTGCTCTTCCTCTTCAGGAGCTGCCTGTGACAGTGCAGAACTGTGAAGGAGCCAGGCCAGATGAACATGTGAGGCACCCCAGAGATGTGGGAAGCTAAAGGATTTTGGTAAAGCTACATGAGCAGATGAAAGATGTCTGGATCCAGTTAACTTCATCTTGCTGAACCAAGAGTTCTTAATCTTTCCCAAAATTATGCTGAGCTATAACAGGCTCTTTGTTAAGGTCTTGTAAACCAGTAGAAATATCAAGGGAGATTGCATGCATGTTTGGTGAACAAAGCCTATTGGCAACACTGAGTACTTAAAAGATCTTCAAAAGCAAACAGGCTGAAGTTTTCATAAATAATGATGTCAAGATTTCTTAGGTTTCAAAGGAGTTGTCTGATTTTCAACACCACCAAGTCATTCATGATGCCTTCCAGAGGGACCTGTGCAAGTTTGAGACATGAATCCATGGAAAACTCATAAGGCCCAATAAGGCCAACTGTAAGGTTCTATGCTTGAAGAACTGCCAGTATAAACACAAGGTGGGGATTAGGATATTTACAGCAGCCCTGTGGAGAAGGAATTTGGGGTTGTAGATGAGAGACTGGACATGTACTGGCAGTGGACAAACCCCAATGCATGGCCAGTAAGGAGAGGAAGTGGATTCTTCCCATCTCCTGTGCCCTTGTCACACCCCTCCTGGAGTGCTGCATCCTGATCTGGGGACCCCAGCACAGGAAAGCCACAGACCTGTTGCAGTGAGCCCAGAGGAGGTCATGAAAATTATTAGAAAGCTGGAGCACCTCACCTATGAGGAAAGACTGAGAGAGTTGGGGTTGTTCAGCCTGGAGAAAAGAAGGCTCTGAGGAAATCCTACAGCAGTCTTCCAGCACCTGCAGGAAAGATGGAGACCAACTCTTGAATAGGGCCTTTAGTAATAGGAGTAAAGGTAGATGCAGACTAGACATAAGGAAGAATTTTTTGCAATAAGGGCAGTAAAAGACCCACTGCTCATTGCAGGGAGGGATGAACTAGATAACCTTAAAAGGTCCCTTCCAACCCACAGAATTCTATGACTTTATGAAGTCCAATTAGGATTGCATGAGTGTGAGCTTTAAAAATGGACCTGAAAAATATCAGGGCTTTGTTCAGAAAGTCTGTTGAATGAAGTGACTTGAGTTAGAGCTGGGCAGTGCATACTGTGCTTAACACCTGGGTACCAAATGACAATGAAGTCATAATTTATGGAAAAAAATGGAAGGGGAAATCTGGATGTCTGCTCCATTTTAGGAATATACAATGTTACAAAAAATAACAAAAACTTGGGTTACAGCTTTTCTCGTAGAAAATACTTAATTTTAGGTGCTGAGATTGGTTATAAATAGGGAGGCATTAGATTTAATTGATTTTTATTGTTGTTTAAGGAACTGGAATGGAATTTCTGATTTTTCAAACCACAGGAGACATCAGAGTTTTCCAGATCTTTAAAAAACCTCAAATCCTGTGTGGCAATTTAGTTAGAACAATTGGGTCTACTGAAATTGCCTTTTTTTTTCAGAGCATTAGATATAATTCTGACCCTTAAAGCAGAGATGGAATTGTGGCTTAGAAATGAAGCCAGCCCAGAAGGGTACTATTCAGCACGGTTTGAATTTCTGACTCAGTTTCTGCACTATTTGAAACTGCTTTATGTTGCTTGACTCATTCATTCCTGTGAAAATCCATATCAGTGAAATGCCAGCTCCTTTATGGCAGCATATGGGGTTTTTAAAGGTGTCTGTAGCTCTATAACAATAATAAACCAGACACTTCTCATTTAGAAAAAGTTCCCATAGTGTGGTTTCAAACTTTCACACAGAAAAAAATGCCCCAGGCAGCACAAGGGAGATCATATTTGTTTCATCAAAATGGTGTCATTCAGCATTTTAGAATATGTCCTTGTATGTTTTGGGTTTCACTTAAATATCCATCAACACTCATAAAATTACGAAGATGGATTTTTAATCTGCATTTTGTGCTCCTTGGTTTTCATTTTGCTGTCAATCACTTCTGTTAACATTCATATAGAAACAAAAATTTAGTGTTTACATTCCAGTGCCTGTGTCTTGGAACCTCAATTTCTTGCCTCTGACACTTTTGTGAAGCTTTAAACAGAAAGCTATAACATCACACAGAATACAAGCAACATGACCAGATAAGCTCTAGAGAAATCAAACCTTAACTGTGGAAATACACTGAATTCCATGTGAAATAAATGAGAAGGTATGTAAGCTGCCTACAGATGGATGTACGTGTTTTTCTTACTTAATATTTTCATTTCTCCTCCTCACACTTCCTTCACAGCAACTGTTCAATGTAGGAAACTGCTATAGAAAGATGTCATCTCAACTTGTTTTGTGGTAACTTAAATCTTGCCATACCTGGAAGATCAGGCACAGCTTCCCGAGGGATCTTGCTGTTGTTGAAAGCAATTGCCTATTGGCTAAAGTAATCTGTTATGAAATCAGATAAATGTATTATGTGGTCATCTAAAGAGAAGTGTGATTTACATCTGCTATTTTCACATTTAGCTATTTTCACATATTTTAAATTGAGAATATAGCAAATACATGTAATATTTGTAATGGAATGAGAAGAAGGTGCTAAAACCCTTATTTCCCACCATCTTGAGTATGTAAAATCAACAAATGCACAGCAGTTTCTTAAAAAGAGAGGAAATCTCAGATAGAGAATTCTGTGGCACCTGTTTTGCAGCTGTGGGACTATAAAGGTAAGAAAAACTGGTATTTGTGGCTTAGAAAGCATCTGCCAAAGACAGTGGTTCCTCTATATTTCTTAAACTCTCTTTTTTTTTTTTCATTCCATGCATTCTGATTTCTCACATCTTACATAGTATGCTACAAAATTATTAATAAGAACCACTATGTTCTATTTTGGCTGTCTTAAAAACATTAGCAAAAGATGCCATTTATCATCATATTTCTTATTAAACCTTGGAAGAAAGAGCACACAGCAGTGCATCTTGGAAGTCATAACTGTGAAGAAAAGCACTTTCTGCTATTTTCTCACTGATTGTAGCTAATGTTAAAATAATTACTGGTAAAGGGTCTCCCTGCTGTTTGATTGCCAAGTTCCACAGTTACAAGGACTTCAGGTTCTTCCCTATTTGAAACTTTAGTTGGCTTAGTTCAAACTATTTTATTTGTCTCTTTGCATGTTTTCAAAATCCCTTAACACCTCAAGCTCCTTTGATCAAAGACTTAGTAAAATTGAAGTCTTAATGAAGATGCATTGGGAAGGAGCATGTGTATTTCAGTGATTTTTTCTTTCTTTAAATAAAAGATAAAAAGGGAGGTTGGTTACTGTTGATTGAAAGTAAAGTAGAAATGTGCTGGCTGTGGACTTTATTCATTGTGTCAGTTTACTGCAATCATCCTTGTTACTGGGAGCACTTTGGGAGCAACACTATTCCAGCAAGAAAAGGCGGCCAAAATTCTCTTCTAGAAAAACACATATTCACTGGTTTCTGTCTCCGTGTGCCTTGAGGTTTTTTTTTCTATCCAGCTGATTCTACTGGGATTCTTGCTCTTAAAATTGGGATTCTTGCTCTTGAAATGGTATCTTTTAAAGTTGCTTTTCTTTGACACTCATTACATATGTTGGTACAAATAAACAACCAGGAAAACTGCAAAAAGCTTATCTAAATTAAATAACTAAGCAAAAATACAATGATAATGTGTGAATCATTAAGCAAAGTCAGCAAAGGATGTTTATAAGCATCATGCAAAGGCAGCTTTAAAATTCAGATATGTTTAATAAAGACATGTTATGCAAACATAATTCTCCCTCTAAGTTGTCCCCAAAACTGTGGTCTGTGTTGGGCATGGTAACCCAGTTAACATTGTTCAACATTTTCCTTAATCAGGACAGTGCTGGGACCATACTGCTTCTTACAGGAATTCCTGTTAAAACATGAACTGTTTTTACAAACCCCTCACCTTTCTTTCCTCTCTAAATCTGTAGGTATTGGTAAATCTTAGTCACCAGTTGTACGAGTCTGGACAATATTACCACAGTTTGTTCTGAGGGGAAAACATGACACTTTGCAATGACTGGTTTGTACTATCACAAACGACTCCTTATCACTTTGCAGTGTACTGTGTGGACAGTCATGTACTTTGGAGAAGCTGCTACTTTTAGGTGAAATACCACCACCTATAGAATGCAATCAGGAGTACTGATAATGTAAACTAGAAATATAAAGATGGTTGATTATTTTCCATTAGATTCAAACATTTCATTCTACCTTCTGTCTTTTTTCATCATCTCCAGAGTGATATCCTGTAATGGAGTTCCTGACACGTAGCAAAAAGCTGTGTTGAAAACATTAATATATTCTTCAGTTCAAGCAGTCCATGTTATCTCAGAAGCAAATAAAAAGTCTCCCGACCTTTTCATTTTCTTCTGAGACAACAGGCTTGAGAGGAAATATTTTGCCAGCTGTTTTACTTTTAAATTACTATGCCATGATTGGTTTCATTTCTGGGTCACCCATGGCAACCATTACTTGAAACCACAAGAACAGTCCAGGCTGCATTTAGAACTCCTTTGGGTTAAAGTCCAAGTGCTATAATTTATCTGACTTGTTATTTGGTGTTTTTTTGTTTCGTTTTGTTTTGTTTTGTTTTGTTCCACAGGAATCAAATTCACTGCTTTGAAGAATGCTGGTATTTCATTCCAGTGTCTCTCTCTTTTCAATACATAATTATGTGAGTGCTTGGCACTATGGAATCAGTTTCTGTATCTGAGATTAATCACTGCACTGAGGTAATTCATGTCATGCACATGCAATCCATGTCTAGAACTGTACTTTCAGTGCAAATGAGTCAGGCCGATACAGAGATCAACACAATTTAATTCTCTTTGGTCCAATGCAGTACATTTAGTTTCATTCCAATTTTAACAGTGATCACGAAGTAATCCAGATATGCAGACCATTGCTTGTAAAGCAATCTGTCTGAATCTTACTTAGAAGCATGTAGAACTGATTCTTAAGATTCTTGCATCTTCCTATGTATGTGCAATAGATCAACTAACATTGAAATTAGTGCAATGAATGGTCCTAGAAACGGACATCTACCTGGACTCCTGTCATTTCCCCTAGAGCCAAGTGTAACTGCCTTAAAGTAGATCTGCACCTGCTGCTTAAGGCCAGTGACATGGCAGGATTTCACGGCTTAATTCCCTTCTCAACGACGTGGTGGTTTTTACATATTGCATGTGGGGATCAGGCTCTGGCCTGAACTAGTTCTCAAAATATATCCAGGCACTGACAGCTGCCCAGACCCTAAACTGGTGCTCAGACCCGCTCCTTGATCTTATCTAATTTGCTAGTGCAGACACAGCCAGCCAAGCCCCACCTATTCTTCTCTGTAAGGCAAATGAAGATGGTAGTTAGGATGAAAGGAAACACAGAAAGAAAATTAGAGTACATTTGGTCCTAAATTGTATTTAGTACTGCATTGTCTAATAAAGAGGAAATAGGCTGGCATAGACAACCATTATGTCACTGGAACCTTAATAAATTTTTTTTGGAAACAAAGAAAGTGGTTGGATTTCTTTTACAAAATGACCCTTGATAGAAGATCACAGGAATGATATGAAAACTATGGGAGAAAAAGTAGTTCTAAAAAAAAAAAAAATATTTATTGATGTCAAATGAGATGACATGAGAACATATGTTAAATGATGGTTTTGCTTTTTGGTGTCTTCATGAGATCTTCAAATACTTAAAATTTACACATTACCCTACTTGTCCCAGATTAACCTCCAATGCATTAACTCTGGCTAATGTCTCCATTATTTCTTACCACTTATGTTGAATTTTTGAATACTCTAGTGAACTCACTCCTCTTCAGAAGTCATGCATGTCCCTAAATACCGTAGAGTTTAATCAGCTATGGTGTAATTTTAAATGTCAAGGCCAAGGTCTGTCAGCTATAATTTGTTCTTTTACTGAAATTTGGATGCGTATTTTAGTTAAATTGAGATTGTCCATTTCAAGCAAAGTCTCAATTACGGGACACAAAATGAATTCAGTTCTTGCTGAAGAAGTAAAAGATTTAACAATAACTCCAAAAAGGAATTGATCAGCAGACCTCAACATAATTTCTCCCATCCCACCAGCTGCCACAGCCGAGCTGTCCTGTACAAACCACTTGACAAAGTCTGTCGCTGCAGTTACTGCACTATTTATAGCTGCACTGTTTATGCCTCTACAGTTATAGCAGCGTCAGCACTTTAATTATAAACCTTATTATCCAAAGAATTACTACTAAGCAACAAAAATCACTCTCAGCTGCAAGTTTGGATGTGAAGTGTTCTCAAGTGTAATTTGCACTTAGGTTGTGGTAGGCCAGATTCAGTGCCTGCTGAATATTGAAGGCTAGGGAAAAAGTTAAAAACTATCATAGATGTATAATTTTCAACGCTGTTCAATGTGAGTAAAGAGTTTTGCACTTAAAAAACACAACAGCAAATCAGGACCTTTTTTCCCTTAAGATTATGAATTTAACTTTGTAATGATATTTTTGCATCAAAAATATTGATTTAGTATTACTAGCATAGTTGAAATGCAGCTATATTGAAAGTGTTAATTCAATCTACAGTAATGGAAAGATATTGCACTATAAAGATGTACCATACCTTTCACAACAAAACACAAACCTTCATATTCCCCATTGCTCAGAACTCTGGACTCAGGACTGAATATTTAGTATTTGTTTTTCTATTTATTTTTTTCCTAATTTTTACCATGTGGGGACATTGACAGGCAAAAAAAAAAAAAACAAAAAAACCCCCAAAACAACAAAAACCCCAACAAAACAAAAAACAAACCAATATCTGATTTTCTATTTATATCTAAAACACTAAGGAACTGATCTATTCAAGAGAAAAGATCTTTCCTTATTTCATTCTCTTCAGTGTTCCATGAAGCATTACAAAACCTTCCAAAATGCATAAACACGAAGAGACACAAATATAAATTAATGTAACTAAAGACAAAAATAGACTCTTTTAACTAATCCTCCATGTCTTTAAAGCAGAGCTATCAGCATTATTTATTTTTTTAAATTATTTGGCAAATTTTTATATTTTCCTTCAATATAATCACACTTAATTTCACCCTCCTCTGGATATGAAATAACAATAAATGGTTGGCGTTTTTTTCCTGTGATTGTTTCATGATTTGTCTATAGGCATGTGTTTTGTTCACCTTGTCCTACATAGATCAAATTATTGTCCATTTAAATACTACTGAAAGTGTATGCATGTGTTTCCATATGAAATAAAATATAATTTGTATTAATATTTATTTTATTTTGGTAAGGAACTTAGATTTTGTATGTACTGCTGGAACTGTTTTTTTCTTTGATGAGCCTCATACTGTGAGATATAATCAGGTACAACTCAAGCAATGAATGAAGCAGATCTCTATACAATTTTTGAACAGCATGGTTCTGTTCAATTATATGAGACAAGATCAGTTGTGTATGACCTACATGTGAAAGTAGACTATGTTTGCTTTAGTGGCAAGTTATCCCTTGCTAGTTCTCATATTCCTTCCTAATGTAGTGCCCCTACATGGAAGTAAATCACCAAGAGGAATTTGTGAGTTTCCCAAGACAGTATCTCTAAAAATAAGACCTCATTGCCAGGGATTCAAAGGCAATAGATTCAAAGGCAGAGATTCAAAGGCAGTTCAGAATAACCAAAGATAGAATTTGTGATTCATTTTGCTGGATATGTGGAATGTACTGGAACCTCACCTGAAATACCACGAAATATGTGAAAATAAATACATCCATTATATGCCTGTTTTAGTGGTCTTGCAGCTTCATTTTCATTCCAATCAACGTCTCCGTGATATTTTAGCATGGAACATTTTAGCACAAGTGAATTGGAGCTTCATTACCAAGAATCCTGAAAAGCTGCTAGAGAACACTTGGAGTCCTTTTCAATTGAAAGTCCTTCCAATTGTATTGTATTCAATTGTATGCAGATGAGTCACTGGAAAGATTCACATCAAGATTTCACGTGATCCAAATTTACTGACATGACTAGAAAAGATTTTTCCCTTTCCTTCTCTGCCTTTAACATAAGAAAATTTCTCCAGTAAAAAGTATAATAAAGAATATAAGCTTAAAATACTGTTTGGGTCATTACTCAGCTACCAAAAGGCATTATATTACACAGATTCCTTCAGTCGCTGTATTTTCTTTCCTTCATAATATGCCTCTATGATTGTTTCAAAACTTCAGCTATGAGTTTCAGATCTTAAGTCTCTTTGTGTTACACCATTAAAGTTATTTCTTTAAGTTCTGTTTATAGATCTATAAAATTACTTTTCTGTAATGCTGCGTATGAAGAAATGTCTTCAATGTACCTGACAGGACCCTTGGAAGACAAATGGTGACTTACAAAGGTTAAAAGAAAGTGAGAGAGTGTTATGCAAAACAGCTATTCACAAAGGGTGAAGTAGTTGAATTTGGAACACTGAAGACTATTGAATCATTATGGTGATGGATTGTCTTGGCTATCTACAAATAATACACTGATCTTCTTGCCTAAAATAGTGAGTTTACTACATTTAATCAGCAATAGTGAAGAACACTTATCACTATGTCAATCCAAATTAGGTTTCAGAAAATGTCTCTATAAAAAAAAAACCTGTATGCACAAAAAATTGAATTGACAAATTTTATTTGGTGTTTTATCTTTGAAAAATAGAACATTTAAGTTCCTAAGTACTTCATCCTCAATACGTGGATAGGATAGTCATGGTTTGATTTAGGTACTAGATAACATGACAGAGCATTTTTGAAGTCAGAGTAGTCCACACTAATAAAAAATAATAAATAAAAATCTTACTAGTAACTTCTTTAGACATCAAGTGGGAAAATTCTAAGGAGGAACATAGGAAAGAAAATACAGGGCTTGTCTTCATTTAGGAACATTTCCAAACAGTCATTTTCTACACTGAGCTCTTCATGGCTCTGCTGAAAGGGTTACCAGACTGAGACATGACACTGAGAACTCTCTTTGTTTTATCTCAAAAGAGTTCTGAGTATTAGAAGTGGCACTTTGAAAGAGTATGACCTCTTTTCAGGCCACATCTTATACTTCACAAATGGAATATCCTTTAAAACATGCACTTCTAGCAGGGTGCTCCAGAGGCCTTCAGTACCTTCTTTTCGAGGGAGCAGTTATGAAAAATATGCTGAGAAAGACTAACCATTCAAGTCTGGAAAACTGATGGAGCAGCCTGAAGGTTGCACATTGCCACTAAGACCATCCAGTTTTCTAGCCATTGTGCACAGCTAACCCCACAGAAATACTCAGTTCTGGTGAAGCTCTGGCCAGACTCTCCAACTTGTACACATAAAGCAGCTGAGTGCTCCAGAAATCTCAAGGAGTTGAAGTGTTTGGGAGTAAATTGGAGAGCAGACACTTGTACTTAAGTCGTTCCCAGTGAGACACTGGTTCCAAATTGTTACAACAGTGAGCCATTAACTTTATGTCAGAAAAATAAAAAACTATTTGCCTTGATCCTGCAACAGGATTACAGCTATCTATTTGTTTGGAGTGTGAGTAGTGATTGCTGACAAGCTGTTTGGTTACTCATAAAACCAAACTGTGCCTTTGGACTGTGCCACTTCACAAGCACAGGTGTGAAGGCTTCACTTTGGGGGAGCATAAAAGCTTGCACTACAGAGCTTTGGCACAGAGGTACAAAAGATCTTGACTTCCCACAGGCCCAGAAACCATGCAGCATAAACTGTATCACCACACATTCTGAAAATCATTGCACTAGCCACCAAAAAATTCATGAGATTCGTAAATGCTGTAAGATGCTCAGTGTTCAATTTTATTTTGATAAGCTCCATAAAGCTCTCAGATTTTAGTTTTACTAGGAAGAGGGTGGTTCCACATGTAAAAATTTCTGATTTAGACACATTTAGGAAGTAACTTTATTACACACTTTATTAACTAGTCATTAAATTGGTTTTAATGGTTTTAATTAAAAGCTACTGGGTTTCTCCTGAAGGAAAACAAGCAATTCCTGAAAACTCAACGAATCAGATATCTGTGTATTATAACTGGATATTCCACACGTTTCATGTAACAGTGAAATAGATCTTTTATGGTAGCTTTCTACCATGTCACACTTACACTGCAGAAAATTATATTCTCAAATTAAAGTGGTCAGTGATAGTTCAGGTAATATTACTGAAAATGTTAAAATATGTATTACAGGACTGCAGCAAAACAGTAATAAAATTAATAATGTTCTTATTTTTTAATTATATTTAAAACCTTTTATTTAGGCATATGATTCACAGTTTTGTATTAAGTACACCCCAATACTTGCAAAATTAATTTTTTTGTGGAAAGAGTGTGGTAGTGTTTTATTAGAAATGAGGATGATTTTGATTCCCATAACACTTTTTTTAGTATATTCAAAGTAATTTTTTACTTTTTTAAAAAGCTTAACAGCTTAGTGGTAGATTTTATTTTTTACTTTCTAATAAATCCCGAGTCAGAAAGGTCTTCAGCACCTAAGGTAATCTAAACGTTATTGACATATGCTGTGGGTTTTGACAAGTAAAATGATGAGATCTTAAGTAACAGATACATTCTCTCTGAAGAACACTTTATATGGTCTGGCAATCTTCCAAAGAAAAATCATGTAGCTTAGTTAACCCATGGTACTGACATCTGCCTCTCACAGAAAGCCAAGGGAATCCTGTAAAGGTCACAGTGCTAACTGGCAGGGCAACTGATTAAGACAAGTCTGTAACACACTGTATTGCACACAACAATATACTAGAGAAGTGGAAGAAAAGCAGAGTAATTTCCCTTTCTGCTATATGCACACAGATGTGCTGCTTTCAGTAAGCAAAGTGAGTAAAAGTAAATGTGAGTCTTAGCAAAAGGTGAGCTCATATTGGCAAAATGAATTTTTGGTATAAGCAGTGCTGACTTTTTTCTTAACATAACGTCTGGCAATGAAATGCAGTTACATGACATTTACATCACTCAATATTTTTAAAAAACTTGATTAAAATTTAATGCTTCAAATTTCTCATCAATTAAGAATAAAAGTCAGATAAATCTCATGGAGAACTAAACACATAGATGAGGAGTGGGCAAAGCAGGACAAGGAGATTCCCCACCCTTCTTCCTCAGCTTCAGAGCCCTCACAGATAACTTTCCCCATGCTGTTTTATTGCAGCTTAATTTCTGTGGCAGCACCTGTGTCTTACACTGGTACAGGCAAGGACAGCTTCAGGTCAGGCAAACATAAATAGGGCACGTCAGCCACTGCCTCATGTGGCAAGAAACCCAGAGGGAGATGATGAGTTGTAGTAAGGGTTTCACCCTGCCCATACTAAAATGAAATGGATGACTTGCTATGCCCTGTTACTCCAGAACTAGGCATACCCAGTTGCCAAGCCTTGCACAGGTAATGACCCTGACAATTCCTTTTGACCAATGACTTTTAGTCAGAGAAACAGAGAAAGTCTTGCATCTCATCATATACACAATCACCTTAAGATACTTTTCAAGACAGCAAGAATGATGTAATCTTGGATCTCACATCTAACTGTAACCAACAGGTAAAGTCAAGAGGCATGAAGAATGGGAGATATACAATACTCTGTAGTATTTCATGCTATTCTTCCCTACTCTTCCTTTATCCTATCAACAATATACAAAAAGTTTAAATCCTTGAACCAGTAGAAAGCCCAGTATGTTATGCACATTGTACAGCTTCCATTGACCCAAAGGTAACATCAAATAATACCTGCATGCAAACTTTCAGGAAAACTGTTTTTTATCTTTTAATCTTCAAATATTTTTTGAGTTCTCATGCTGTAAGGCAAGGATAAGGCAAACTGCATTTGTGCAAAAAGTCTCTGAAGATGCTTGTGCATTTTTTTCTACTAACACTGAAAAATTCTTATCAATTGTTTATATTACTATAGTAATAGAAAGCAGTGTGACACCTTCTGAAAAGGGAAAAAACAGCCTTGTCCCTGAGGAGAGAATGCCTGAAAAGAAATTGTTATTACAGTCAGTAGAATCACTTTTACAAAGAAGGAAGCGATTTGGTAGAGTGCAATTTTTGGAAGAAGGAAAATACTGGTTCAATAAAACCTAAAGTATTAAATACCATAATATTATTTTCATCAGTATGGAGCCTTTTTGTATTAACTTCTTCAACTAAGCAGTTCAACTATTACTCTGCAGACACATAATTTTTTGTTAGTTATTTTAATTATATGATCTGCTGGAAATGTGAGCTGATGCTGGCAGATACATGTGCCAACTTGTTTGTTTTTATAATTCTACATTTTATAAGATAATAAAACAAATATATGTTGTAGTGGTTTTGGGCACATATATGTTTCTAAGCATTAAGTTTGCATGACTCATCAGGCACAGTGCAATTTGTAGTAGTCTGGTCTTCTTGACACTGTTAATAGGTGGTTCAACTAGTAGGAAAGAAAAAAACTATCTTGTCTTGAGGGAATCACAGAACGATTTAGAAGTTTGGGGGTTTTAAACATTGAACATCAACATTCTGCCATTATTTGGGGATAGAAGAACTAAGCAAGATTGAAATAACAGTACAAAAAGAAACAAAAAACCCGCCCCTTTTGGAGACATCACTGACAGAAGAGTTGGAATATCTCCAACCCGCCTACAACCTAATGCAGAGAATTAGCCAGAATATAATTAGAAGAAATCTACAGCCAGAATTATTTTAAAGACAATAGTCAGGAGAGCATCTGCATTTTACCTGTTTGCCTGAGACTGAGCCATTATCTTTCAGGACTGCTAGAGTGCATAAGTCCACGGTAAGCTGAGGAAAAACAAAGACTGCAGTGTCCTGCTACCATTGAATCCTTTCACTACCAACAAGCTCAAACAGGTGGTGTATGGACTCTGTCTTTAGGTCACTGACATCAGTTCCAGTCCTTAGACTTTATGATGTTGACATATTTTTTAACATGCAAAATGAAAGCTGGTCTCTCCAAACAAGGGGGTCTAGCTAATCTTACAGCAATAGTGGTAGGAGTCCAGAAACCACTAAAAAGATTACCAAATTTCTAAGAAGTCCTCTAACTTATTGTTTGGAATATGCTATCTAAAAATGTAAGTTGATGAATTTTTAAAGTAACTACAGTGGATATTTATAAAACACAGCACCTTATTGATTTGAATGAGACTGAAGGAAAAAAGATAGACCTGTAATCTGAAAGCTATTAAGTTATAAAACTTCACTTATTTGCTGTTTTGGTCCTGCTTATTCAGTTTCATTTCTTGGGGGCAACTTTGATTGGATTATATTTTCTGACATACTCTATGAAAATGAAGGAGAAGAAATGAACATAAATGTGGACACAAGGATCAACTGTAAGGTTTCCAATACTTCAGAGTAGAAGATTGCTATACAAAGCTGTAAAAAATCATATTATTTCAGTGAAGCCACAAATCTAACATAATCACTTAATGTGCCTTTTAAGGGTGTAATACTAATGCTGAATGTATGGACTAACAATATATGTTCTCTGCAACTTTACTAAAAAAGTTATAATTCAGTATTTTTCAATAGGACTAAATTCTATACTAAATTCTATTCTGTACAGAAGAGCCCCATTGATTTCAGTAGCACATGACTTAGTAGAGCAAGATTGGTCAGCTATCAAAGGACAACGCAGCTAAATGGAAAGAAAAACTGAAAAGAGAAATTTTAAACGAAGACAACTGTAGATTCAGTGATCAAGAAAAATAAGCTAGAGACATACATTTTATTTAATTTGGGCAAATCACTCTTTTTGATAACTAGAAATTAGAATGTTCCTGTTTGAGAATTTAGATTTCTACCTTAATTTGTGATTCTGGGTTTACAGACTTTTAGACATAAATTTTCAAATTGTGGAGGAATTAATCTCTAGTTTACAAAGCATTTTTAGAAGAAAATTGAAAAATTCACAGAAAAGAAGTAGATCTGCTAGTATTACTCAGTCTTCAGTAGTTAGAGAATACTTGTCCAGATCTTACAAAAGGGAGAAAAGACCATCAATAGATTTTGAATCTTCCAGGAAGAACTTTTTTTGCCTACTGGAATTTTGAGGAGACAAAACTAAAAATAAAAAACCTGAAGCAAACAAACAACCAAACAAGCAAAAATAAAAGATTCCTCACAGTTTTGGTATATCAGAAGTGTAAGGCAATATCTTAAAGATTTCCTTGGGCATCTCAGAGCTGCAGGATATGCCTCTAGATGGCCTTACTGGGAAAAGAAGAATCCTGTACAGAAAAAATATTCATTCTTGCTGGCACTTAAGATTATTGGACTGAAGATGCTCTTGGTTCTCTTCAAAAGATAGCTTGCCCCTCAAACAAAATCACGTCAGAAATTTGCTGTCTCAAAAAAGAGGATTTCCTTTTCAGAAAAACAGAACTTTTCCCACAAACTCTAGGCAGTCTAATAATGTACATTTCTGAGAAGTCACACATGATTTCTAAATTCACATATGAGACCTCAGTTTCAAAGAACTCTCTACACATCTGCTTAAGTGACCAAGGTCTATTAAATAGCACCAGTTATTGAAATTATGGAAATTCAATTCCTGTCTCATAGCAACAAGCAACACACTGTGCCAAATGGATGTAGACTTCCAACAGAAGCATTTCTTCATAGAACAGAATAAGCATTATTATCCTTTCTGATTTATATTTTCTCCAAGGACTCCCAAAAGATTCATTCATATCAGTTATATGTTGAATAGATTTTCTCAAGCATCTGCCAGAAAGATCAAGCTATAGTATGCTACTTTCACCCATCTTATGCAACAAGTCTGAAACAATGTGATGATCAACAGCTCCCTTCCCTTCACCTTACTTTTGGCAGAGTACACAGTCATGCTCCCTTTAATCTGTACAGAAGTCCACTAATCAGTGTTCTACAACTTTTGTTTTCTGTAAAGCACTAACACTTGGAGTTTTATAACTCTTATGCAACAAAGGTCAAAAGTATCACTATTTTTTGCTGTGAAGTGGGATCAATTTAACTGAAAACTTCTGTAATCCAAAAGAGCTTCTCTTTTCTGAATACATCTTCAGATCTGAACTTGATAACTATGCTTGCGTGGCAAGGTGTTCCCAAAGGATAATAGTCTCTGATAGTCAGAGGGAATATTATTGTTGTTATGATATTGGAATACTGGTTTATTTTGGAAGGTCTTTTGACTGGAGAAAAGGATAAGCATGACCTTTTCCATTTTAGATTTATTCTTGGTGTAAGCTATTCTCCAGTGTAAGTTCCTACAGAAATATTTTCTTTCCCTGACCAACTCCAATTATCAGAATTTACAAAAGAAAATAAACCAGATAAGCCAAATGTGATAGGAATATTGTTCTGGGTGTCCAGCTATTGGGGTTTTTTTAATTTATTTTCCAAAAGTATCAGGGAAACTTCTCAAAAGAGTCTAATTTCTGTATGCATCACTTAGTTAAAAGAAAGTAAGGGGAAATATTTTAATATGATAAATCCAATGCTACTACCAGAATCTCTGAGAAGTCTTGTTTAACACAACTCATGATCGATGGATTATTTGATCATTACTTTATGAATAATATGGAAGGTAATGGTATGTAGCTGTCAAGACTTAGAGGAGAAGTGCTACCCGGTGATGAAACAGCTTTGCTTACACACAAGACTACTCCTTCTTCACTCCTTCCACAGATCTCTCTCTTTCAAATAACTGTACAGCAAAAATGTTACACTGATACACTGCACCTGTGCTTGACACAAATGAGAGAAAACAGTTCTGTGCACAATACTTGGATGTAATTTCCTGATGCAAATTAAAACTCCAGTTATTGCCAGCTTGCAAGTCAAAATTCAGATTCCAAATATTACTTATGGCATCTAAAAGACGTGCAAAAATGTCTGGTTTGGGCTTCTTATTTTTCTCTGTGCTTTTGCACTCCACCTAACAATCTTCTTCTAGTTCAGTTCTTAAGGAGAATATTATTCACTTAAAAAGAACAATAGCAAAATAACTGCTCCTGGATGAACCCTAGCAGAATACTAGCATGAGTTTGTAGCTTCTATTAAAGTGGTGTCAACAAATAATCACACCAAACATGATTCTCTTTTGTATCTCTTGGAATAATTATTTTTTTTTATCTCTTGGAATAATCAAATTCTACTGTGCATTACTTTGAAACTTAACAGAAGGATTAAACCTTGCCATCACTTCCATTGAAACCAAAACCCAGTCATAGTCAACGTATATTCCACATATATATCTGTGCATGTAGATACATATGCATATATGTAGGAAAAGGTATGCATATATGCATATATGTTCATGTTATGTACATAGAATATATTAATACATCTGTATCTAGATATACATATATATCTAGATATATTCATATCTATATATAAATATTCTACAAATATTAGTCTTGAAGAAAAATAACTTCACCTTTCAAATGTATAAGAAATTCAAAAGGTAAGCATTTGTAGTTTTAATTTCTCCCAGTGTCTTGTAACTCGTGTGCACAGCTTGCTGTACAGCCAGAGATAAATTACTCAACTACAAGGTTTCAGAACTGATATCTAAACATGTCAAAAAGTCTTGAGAAATCACCTTCTCCACGTAAGCATTAAAGGTGCTGTATGCTCTTAAACATGATTTACATTATATTGTACAATGGATGTTCAGCCAGTTTTCACAAAGAATAAACAAAGACTTTACAACTAATTACCATTTCTAATGGCATAAAACACTGCAGCAGGTGTCACATTTTTATATCACTTTGCTAGATTACTGCATGATCTATGGTTTGGTCCCACACTTTGAATATAAAACAAACTATACATTCCTCTTTCCTATTCAGGACAAAGAGCATGATTAAGTTCTGTCTTGCTTTTTCACAGTGGAACTTTGCTATATGTGTACTTCCATTTCACAGTTGTTGCACATTGCCCCTAATCTGGAATCCTCATCCACCACAAGGGCTCCTGTCACCATTGTCAGGAAAAAGTGTTGTAGTTCATAAGCAGATTGACAGCAACTTTAGGAAAGAGTCAGGTTTAATTTTGAACACTAATGCAAACCCAGATAGAGACGTTCATAATTTACTGAAGTAAACTCTAGAGATTGCAGCAAAAAAAGGCAAACATCTGGAAAAAATAAAATTTACTCAGAGGGGACATGACTCTTATGAACCCGTGCTCAGATGTAAATTCCTATACCTATATGATATCTTTTTGCTAGGAAACACATGGTATAAACCTGTTCACTCTACCACAACATGACTGTGTCCATTCATGTTTATGTACATAAATATTGCTGGTATAGAAGCAGAAATAGCCATATTAAAAGATCACATCCTGAGCAATAAGCTCTTTTCTTCTAAAATAAGCCATAAATCACTGGATTTTAAAAATGCCTTTGTGTTTTCTTTTATAGATGATTCCCAAAACATATTTTATTGCAGGTTAGCAGACTAGACTAGAAGTCATTCTTGGTTTTCTAGTCAAGATTTCAGAATGAATACTTTAATTTCAACAGCTTCTTAGAGGGAAAAGAATTAATTTGGGGTACCCCAAGATTAGCCTGCTCCAAGACAAATTCGAAATTGTATTCAAAAAGTGTTCACAAATACTTTGTTGCAACATTTGACCAAGTTCTAATCGTGTCACTCTGCTGTCTAGACTGCAACATGAATTGGAAAATTAAGTGAATTTTTACTCTATTCAAAGCAGATACAGTTACTGGGGAAAGTTGCTAGAACTGAAGAATTTGTGTAATACCCAGAAACATCTAAAAAATGTTCATATTTATCTGAAAAACCTCAGTTCATTAACATTCATACTAACTACAGTTGAAAGGGATTTCCAGAAAGAGCTAACAAGACATTATTGCACTTTTACCCACAGAAAGACTCAACAGTGACTAGAAACTTCATGCACAAAAACCAGATTTTTTCTTTAGCCATACCCTTTGCCACTTTTTAACTTATAAATTACTTACTAACATCATATGCATATTATATACATGCTCTTTCTATCCAGTCTGAAAAGAGAAGAAAGAAATATGCTTTGCTTTGCTCCTCTCATTTTCTCATCATCTTCTCACTAACCATCCAACAATGTATACTGGGAGAGTGCTAATATAAAAAGTACAAAGTGGTTCTATGCTTACATTAAACATGTTTGCACTTAATTTCTTTCTCTGTACAGAAAAGAGATGATTTTTTTTTTCAGTGTTATAGCTAGTGTGAGCTCAGTGTGTTACAATAATTTTTATTGGTTGTTTCCAAGTTGCTTATCCTAGGAATTTGTAGGAGTATAGGTTGCCTCATTTTCTACTGCATTTCAACTGTAGGAATAGATGTCATTTTGTTATGCACAGGGGTTTTGCTTATAGTCCTT
The DNA here is from genome assembly GCA_037013685.1 of Acridotheres tristis. NCBI lineage: Eukaryota > Metazoa > Chordata > Aves > Passeriformes > Sturnidae > Acridotheres > Acridotheres tristis. The sequence continues at coordinate 25,568,195 of CM072886.1, forward strand.
CTATGTGTTGGAGGCTGTCTGAAGAGTCAAATGTTTTTTGTCTTCCAGAAATTCTGCAGTATTATTGTTTTTACACTTTTAGGACATTGTTTTATTGGAGTTCTGCAAAGGCTAAGACCAACAGGTTTGAGAAAAATCACATAATAACAAAATTAAATTATAACTCAAAGATTTATTATGATTGAAAGAGATAGTGACAATGTATTTTAATACAATGTTGTTGCTTGGAGATAGGTTTTAATTACAGTAGTGTTCCAGCATATATTACTGTATCTCTTTGATTTCTATAATCATAAAATGTAGTTATCAGCTCATAAGAATTAAATTCTGATCAACAGTTTTCACATTGTTAGTTACACGGTGCATCCTTACAGCCTCACTTGTCAGGCACTCAGACACTTTGGAGATAACAGAGGGCACATGGCTGCTTCACCACTCTGGAATAGGGATCAGATTGTGCTTCCTCAGAATCAACAAAGGTGAGTTTGAAGACAAGGTGACCAAGGATAAAACTCTCTATCCAAGACTTTAAAAATGCTTTTTAATTTAGTTTTTTCTTCTTCTGTTCTAGTTCTGCATAACACTGTCCCTGGGAGGCCTGTGGGTATTGTGAGAATGGATGTACCTTTGAGCTTTACTCTGCTAAAATTATTGTTCTGAAAGATCCCTCAAATGCATGGAGTGCTGTTTCCTTTCCTCTCCTTTGCTGTGCTATTACATTGCTAAGACAATGTCTAGGCATGATTACTAGCATTGTCTAAAATGGACAAGTCACATTTAAGAAAGCAGAGGTATAAATGGCAACATAAGGAAAAGAGAACAGAGTAGCTCTTCTAGCTACCTCAAATGGATCAGGAAAGAAATGTCCTGTCTTCAGAAACTCTTTCAAGGTAAAGGGAATTCTGTTCAGTTCAGGGATCTCTGCAACATTTCCCGTTTGTCATGTGCAACAATAAGCCAGTCCAATAGAGATGGAAGGAATCACAATGAAAAGTAAATAGGTGAAATATTGCTGAAATAGAAAAATTCAATACAGGGATAAAAGTATGTAAAGATAAGACAGAGGAGGAAACAACGGTTTGTACATTACGTCATTTGTCTTCTGCTGTTTGTTGCTTTTTTTTCCTTTCCTTTTACTTGCAGCTGTGTCTGTTTTCCTATTTTTACTCAAGCCTTTCAGTCAATCATAGCAGTCTCAAACAGATGTGCAGAGCTATAATATGATAGTAAAACTTTACAAGCATGATTCATTTTTGGTTTGCAATTTTTAGATGAAGAAATGTCTTGTGTATTTACAGAAAATATGGCACACATCTTGTCAAGAAGTATAAATGCAAAAATGCATTTTGTTTTGCTCTAAGATGGATTATGCATAGACTTCACAATTTTCCCATCTCAGTTCACAACAGCAACAATATTTAAGGTCATTCATATGGAATAACTTTTAATGACACTATGAGATAAAGAGAGATATTATCAAGTCAAAATCTACTGGTTGGTTATTCCTCTTCAACAGTATTTTATCCTGGTACTTATTTGGAAGAGAAATTGAAAGTTAAATTGGTATATGCCCTTAACAATAGAAGCACTTAGAGCTGGCTGAATAGCAGAAATCTCATTTGTGAGTAAAAGGGCTGAGTTAGATTTCGTGTGACTGTTGTGGTCATGCCCTGAATGATTTCAAAGGCTGGACATGTACATAAAACACACTGATGAAAATGTTCATGGATCTCAAAGACTTCACTGCACCACTGGAAAAACAGAAGGGCTGTGCTGGGTGAGGTCAAGATCAGGTTACCCTTTATTTAACCATAAGAAACAGTAAACACGTATCTGAGGAAACACAAAAATGAATCAAACCTATATGAAGCTTTTGTCTACTATTATTTGAATTCTAACTATTTTGGGGTCAGATATTTTGTGAACTGTTTGCTTCTTTTACATATCTCAAGATCCTGAAGGATTCAAGGACCATTTCTTATCTCTACTTAAACTTTCACTGCTCAGCTATGAAAGTAAAAGCATCCCATTCTTCTTGATTTTTTTAGAAGCTATTTGCTACTGGCTTTGTTTAATGGGTTATCAGTAGAAGATGGAGCAACCAAATGTGATTATTTTTCTCTAATTTTACAGTTTTTAGTTAAATAGCAAGAAATAGAAGGAATGCTTTTTGATCCAGGTAGATAATCACAAAACACAAATAAATATTGTGCTAAAGAGATCTAAGTGTCTCCAAATAACGTACTTAATCTCTTGTAAATGGCCTTGAACAATTAGTATTTTTGAAGAAGAATATAGCACTTCACACATGGTGGAAGAAGGTGGCTACACTGTAATAGACATCTGTGATGAATATTTCAAATGGTTCAGATCAGCAACAAAATTATAATGAGCCCTCACATAAACCTCATGTCAGTCTCAATATGGAGATCAGTTAAAAAAGTGAAAGAAACAGAAGGGGAATAATCACATCCCCTCTTATTCCTCAGTCTTGAATTTGTGTCTTATTGTTGCACAAGCCTATCAACAGCTGCTGTCAATTAAAATAGTCCTTTATAAACATCTAGAATTTTAAAAATGCCAAGCTTCAAATGAAGACTAAATAACAAGAAAATACAACCAGTTAAAAATTATGATAGTGTTTTATCACAGGTATCTTCTTCAAAATGAAAATAATTTTAAGTAAATAATTTTCCAGGAAGATTTAAAGCTAACCAGATGACACAGATATTTCTGAAGAGTTTAAACCAAATCTCATAACACCAAAATCATAATCAGAATTTATACATATTTAAAAAGAAAAAAATATTTTTTGTGTTTCATTGGGAAAAAACATGTAATACATTGAACGTAGGAAGATTGATAATAATTACTATAGTACACAGATAAGAAAAGAGAAACAATCCATCATTTGATGTCAGAGTGGATGTGTGGATCTCTAGATGGAGTGTTCTCTGAAAAAACAGAAGCAATATAATTCTAGAAGACGTGATAGCACAATGAGTGTGTCGGTAAGGATAATAAACTGTCTTATCTGTTTTGGAGAACAGCAATATCTTGTATTCATATTTTTTAAAAATAATGAAATTATTATTTTAATCAGTAATTAATAAGCAAGAGTTTGTACCTGTGAATGTGCAAATAGTACAGTAAGTCAGTAGAAATTTGAATTAAAAATATAACTCCCAAATTATGTTATGCAACAATACCTGTCAGTTGCTATTTGAATAGCAGATCACAATGCAAATAATAAATAAAAACAGTTAATTAAATGCAATTTTTGAGAATTGATGTGTTTGACTAGTCCTTTATCATGTCACAGATTGTTCAAATGTTTCTCTCTTCAAGAAATAATGGTGTATAATTTTGGTGTCATTTGAGGAGGAAGGAGTGACTCTTCCTAAAGACAGAGCAGGATGATCCCTTGATCTCTAGTTACCTCCTCATTTTCATCTTGCACAGCCAGCAAAATGCCAGCTGCAAAACCTATTTTGCATCTAGTTGTGATTTCAGAATTAAATGCAATGCAATTAGTTCCTTTTATATGTTTGGTAATCTTGTTAAGATAACTCATTAGGTATCTTGGCAATTGGAAATTACTAGGTTTCAGAACATGTGCATTTCCCTAGTGAATACCAATTATTCCTAAATGAGGCAATTGTTCTTTAAAGGAAAGGGAAAAGTGAGTTTCAAAGTTTTCTGAGTTTATATATTGCTCTGACTTTTAAAAAACTTGATCTAGATTTTAGTGCATTCTCCATAAAATTCTGGGTATGTATAAATACTGTAATCCTATTTTAAAAATATTTTAATCTAATCATGACAGAAGTCTGGAAAAAAGGTATAAATTGTTCATATTAAACATATTTTTATCATTGAAACATGCAATAACTGATTAAGATAAGCAATATAGGTGGGACTTTTAACACCCTACTTTTTTTAAACAGGAATATACTATTTTATTAATAAATTAATAATTTATGTAGTTGCAGGAAAAGGCTATAATGCTAACCAGTTCATAGAAAGAAGCTACAGCTGAAAAAAATAGACCGTATAATATTTTAACATTCATTCAACTTATTAAGTTCCAAAGTCTCAGGCAACATCAATGCATTGTCCCATGCAGTTAATTTCCTTTCTCACTGTCATGAAGTCAGAAACAAATCGAAATTCTGGCAACTGCTCCAAATATTCAAGGACTGTGCTGAATACTGTATTCTGCATATGCATCTGTCCAGGCCTCTTTCCTCACTGAGAAAAGAAGTATGATGAAAAGAATTTAGCAGAATCCAAATCTTCAGTAAATATTACAAGAAAAGTAGGAAATTGGAGACTTTAAATAATATTTTAAATTTCAGGGTTAATATAAAACCAACAAAATCTACCAAAAAACACATGAAGTTGTAATTTTTGAATTTTAAAATATTTTATTCTGCTATTTTTAAGCATCCTTTTATGAAATTATGAAATAAAATTGGAAGGACAGTGTTCAAGGAGCAAGAGAGTTCTCAGAAATATAAAATTAAGTCACACCAGACCATGTATCAATTTTCCTTTCAAAAGAAACTATTGCTGATTCCATAAAGCCTGTGTCAAGAATGATAAGGGAACTCAATCTGAAAGTCATCATTACACAAAATAGAAAGATATTTTAAGAATATCACTTTTAGAAATGCAAAAAATTTTGTGGATACCTGTGTGAACCAGGACCACTAATCTTTCAAAGTTACTGCAATGTAAGACGAAGAGAAAAAAAAGCATCATCATAAAAGTGGTTACAAGGAAGATGTGAAGACACAAATGCTTTAATACTTAACATCCATATAAACACAGCATATGTCACAACCACTGAAACAGGAAGATTTGTTAAGAGATGCAGAGGGTTTTAATTGCATATAGCAAGCCAGCAGGAAAAAAACGTGTTGGGGAAATACACTGCAGTCCTATTTTCCCTCTTTTGACCTGCTACACCATTCTCTTCCCAAGCCTTATCTCATTTAGCTTTATTTGCTCCTTCCCAGTTCACATTAAGAGCTTGAGGACTGAAATTACTGCCATAGCCACACGGTATCAATACAACCATCAGTATCCAAACCTGAGGCATCTACAACCTCTCTGGGCAGCCTGTTGCTGTTCCACTCTTACCATAAAACAATTCTTACTTATATCTAATTGAATCTATCCTCCTTTCATTTAATGCTATTACCCCTTGTCTTGGCACTAGAAATCTCCATGTGCTTACAGCAGATGAACCCCAAATCTGTCATGCTGTGTCCCCACTGTCAATGTAGGCACAGGGGAAACCAAGAAAGAGAAGAATCTGGAAGACTGGAGCCAGACCCTGCCACATTGTAGGCCTTGGCTTAGACTGTGCTTCTTCAAGTGGTAAATGGAGCTTCACGAGATGGTCAAGGCTGTAGCTTCAGAATAGTGGTTGGAGACATTAAGTTTGCAGATGACCCCAAATTGAGAAGAGCTTTGACTTCCAGCCAGATGGACCTACACAGGCTGGAGGACTGGGTTGGCAGGGGCTTTGATGGAAACGGACAAGGAGAAATACCAAGACCTGCATCCAGGACAGGCAGAGCCCTTGGGACAATACAGGCTGGGAACTGCCTGGCTGGAGGCTGCTCAGCTGGAAGGGGCTGGCAGGTCAGGCAGGGAGTGAGCTGAGCCCCTGCAGGGAAACAGGGCAGCGGTGTTCCATGCTTGATGGACAGAGGCACAGCCAGCAGCTTCAGAGGATTGATCATCCCCTTCTACTCAACTATCATCAGAGTAGACAGCCTGGAGAAGTGATGGCTTGGGAGGATCGGCACATTTTTTTTAGGATGCTAAGTTTTCATTAAGCATTTTTCTGTATAGACTAAATCTGATTTAAGATAAAAAGCCCAGTATCTATTTTTCATTTGTTTCCAATCAAGAATTAATAAGTTAGGCTTGGGATCACAAAAGGGAATTTAATTTTGAAGGTTCTCTTTAAGTGGTGAGGATCAAATTGGCTCTTGAAAAGACCACTTTTCCCAGGAACCCTAATATCTCATAGTATTGGAGTTTTCTCTGTGGCTTTAGTAGTCTGCTTGTCAACTTGAAGAGTTAACACAATCTGCTCTGCTTACCATCTACTCAGTAAAAATCTTATGTGTTCAAAATTGAGTTTGAAGAAAGATCAATGTGACTTCTCCAGAAGATTAATGCATCGATGTATTTATAGGCTTGCAAGGAATAGAATATAAAATGCACAAAAAATTTTCTACCCTGGCTTACCTGAGGCACCAGGTCCTCGTTTTGCATTTGCTTTCTGTTTCCCCGCAATTCCAGCTAAATTACCATTTGTCTGTGGATTACCAAAGTCAAGCATCTTAAAATTTTGTCTCTAAAAATAACGAGACATGTAATTTTTCTTTCTTTCATGTGATTTAAGTCTCTCCAGTTGAATTTATTATGGTTAAAGCAGCACTGTTCTTGCTTTGGAGACATAAGTAAGGAGTCTAATGCTTTTTTTGTTGTTGCAGAACAGGAAGTACTAGTCATAAAACTTTTTAAGATCAAAAATAAATCGAAATTATGCATAAGCACACACTTCTGAGAGCACTACAACCTAGTACAAACCTACGTAACAAAAATTATACATGTGAACTCTGATCTTTCTTTCTTCCCTTCTGCTACATAACCTACATTCTATTTTCCTTTCAAAGAGTTTTTGAGAATCACTACCACTCTGTACCCATTGCGAGGCCATTTTCACAAACATCTTTGAAAGAAACAAAACCTTTGAATTTGAGAAATAGGTGAAAATCTAAGGAAAAAGCTTTAGGAGTCAAAAACTGGAACTTGGAAATTACTTGGAATTTAGGTTAGACATAAATTGCAGATCTTAATCCTTTATCAAAGCTTATACTGCCATTTTCAAACTAGGATAGATTTTTATGTTTAGGCAAATACAACAGCAAAGATATTTTTCATTTGCATATAAAGGAAGTTTGGTCATGTTATGATACTTCCCATAAATGCTTAAATTAAAAACCACACATTCATCTGGCCAGGTACTATTATCACAGTGTCATGCAGCTTCACATCTTTAAATACACATTGATATGAGGTATGTGACACCAAATCTCAGTTAATCACTGGTCTCTCATAGATGTATGATATAAATGATTTAATGTGGTTTCAAAGCCTACATTGTTTTGATTTTTTTTCAAATTTCTTTCTTCCATAACAGCTTTTTTTGGTCATTCATTAAACGGTGCTAACCTCGATTACTGTATTACCAGCGGTTTAGCTGGTGAGATACATTGGCTACAGTGCATTGCTCTGAAACAAAACTATCCATTCTTATATGGATGGCAAAACATTTTAATCCATAAAAATAGCAATGCATTAGAAAATGCTTCACAAAATACATACTATTGAAGATTATGTTTTTAAATAAAAATGGTCTAAATTAAAAGAAAATCAGAGGAGCTTTAAAAATCATTATGAATGGAATAAGGAGGCACCGTTCCAAACAGAATTTTTCAATTTTTACTTTCAAAGGTTCAGAAATAAAGGCTTGAATAGTTTTAATAAAGTGAAATCTTTCTATTCATTGTTGAACTGATGAAATTTTGCTTGGTCTCAAGCTGCACAGATCAGTAGGATACACAGCCTGTGCCTACTGTGTTTGAAGACAGTTCTCCATGTGCCAAAACATGTCCCACATATTTGATCACTTGAAAATGGCAAAGTAAAGGAGGAAGAAGATGGATGTACCTCTGACAGATCTGCTCTAGAAAGAACCACTCCATTGTAGAATAGACATACTCAAAAATTTTTTTGTGAGTGTGGGGTGGCGGTGTCAAGCTCTGGCTGTGCTGTTGAAGGTACAAAATAATTTATGGTCTATCACTGTATTGTCTGCTGTACTGACTGCTTTTATTCTTAAGTGTGCTTGCTTCTACCAGAACCAAATTTACAGTAATAAAAGCTTAACACACACCTCCCAATAAGGTGCTCATAAAGCCTCTAATTAAGTCATTCCTACTCTGCCAGTTCCACAAGTCTACAACTTGCTGTTTCAATATAAGCTTTGGTTTTTGACTACTCTTTTTTGCAGCCTTGCGTAATGATGTCAAAAAAATTATCATGAATGTGTTTTATCTTTCTCCAGTGTCTTTTGTGAGGCTGGATCTGAGAAAAACCTTGAAACATTCTTGTGCCAATCAAATTGCCCTGAATGCCTCATGCACCACCAGCTGGTCAAATCAGCTCTTGATGCTACTGGACTTAAATAGAACGTCTGAGAAAATTAGTCTTAAGTCTTAAATTTACAGATAATTTTGTAAAAATGACAGAAGGTATGTTGTATGAAGCTTTATCCACTATGCCTCACTGATCTTTAATATGCAGTGAGTGACTTTTTTTAACCCACTGCTCTACCACTCAGTGTAGAATCAGATTAAATGAAATGAGTATGACACTTATAAATTTTGCTCAGTCTAATTTTACTTTAAATGAATTGTCTAAAATTTGTATCTATACCTGGGAATATACATTCCTGTTATTAAATGTGCTCAGTAAGTTAAACAAGTTCTTATATAATTAATAAGCATTTAGTGGCATTGATTTTTATAGCTTGTTTTTTTAACTCCTTATCAGTATTGAGCAGATGGGGCATAACTATGAAAAATTGTATTTTAAAGGTGATTACTATACTTGAATTATGTTTGAAAAATTTTGTTCAGTGAAGCATTTACAAATGCAATTTTACTTCCAGATGGAGCTTCAAAGTTAAGGTATTTTTCTGTTTAGCACAATGATATTTAAATGATGTCTCCAGCACATAACAAAAATCAGAAATAAAAAACTTATATAAAATAAAATATATAGTGTTTTAGAAAAAGCTCTACTTAAGATGTCATTTTGCAATAAAATGTTTGATTGATTCTCTATTTTGTATACTTAGCAAATCCTTTTCTAAAACCATCCTTAACAATATTGTATGAAGAATGATTTTTGATTGAAATTCTGGATTACAACACAGCAACCCAGTTTGTCCATTGCTATTTGTATACTTAAAGCATAATCTTTTCATATTAAATGTCCTTCTGTACTCTTTCTGTATGGGAGAGATTCAGATTTTCTGCATAACCTACTTTTGTGAAAAAAAAAGTACAAGTAGAAAGTGAATCAATAAGAATTGGACCAGAGGTTACAGATGGAAACCTCTGAACAGCAAACCAACACAGGAGATGTCTGCATAAGTGGGATTGACGTGCTACATTGCAACCAACTTCCAGTTACTTGTCCTTTAGGAACCTGTTCTGTTAATTTATAAATCTTTAGGGAAAATTATTCTTCACTGAAGAGGAAAATCAAGCCCTTGAACACAAATGTAAATAGTAAAAAGAGATTACTGGGACACCTGTGATATGTTTTAGAGCACAAACCATATGTTCCCCATCTTAAATCTCAAATTCACCTACTACCTTTTTAAAATATAAGCTGGTTTGTATTCACTAGAATTCACTTCTTGTGGTTGCTGAAGCAAGTGTCTGTACATGGATTTAGTGTTCTTGCTTTTTGAGGGACAAGCACCTGTACATATTTAGTTTCTCTCTCCTTTAATCTCTTTTGCTGTTTCTTGAAATGTAAAGCTAAGCTCTAAAGGGCCCATTCATCATTGTCTCACAGTGCTGCAGCTGATCACACCTGTGTCTCACAGATATGAACTGTGACCAAATCAAAATAACACTGTTTCACACACTGCATCGGTGTAAGTGGGCAAAAATGGGAAAGATGAATCGTGCCTTGGTAGGATGACAATTTTATAACAATACAGTAATGAGAAACAAAAGAAGGGAAAAGGAAAATGGGAAAATATATGAAAAAGAAAAGAAGGGAAATAAGAGAAAAGGGAAGAGAGAAAGAAAGAGGAGAGAGCAAGAAAAGGGTAAGGGAAAAGAAAGAAAGAGGAGGGAAAGAAGGCATGGGAAGGAAAGGGAAAAAGAAAGGGAAAGGAAAAGGGAAATTTCTATCTGAGGACATGTAACTATTCTCAGAAAATGAAAGAATGAAACTATGGCTTTGGCCATCAAAAAAAAAAAAAGCTGGTAATGGGAATTATTGCAAAGATTGTTCTAGAGAGTGGCAATTTCTCAAAAAACCCAGAACGAATTAAATCAAATGGAGGAGGAGAGCAATGAATCTCAACAGTTTATTTAATTCTTCCTTTATAAAATGGATTTTCTATCCCTAATTTATATTCATTTTCCTTAGAGAGTATTGATAATAGCTAAGGTTTGATAAAAGACCCCAGAGGACTGTTACAAGCATATATTTATTTATATTTTTAAAACACATTCATATTTATAAGCTAATAAACATATTTGAAACAAGCAGGCTATATAGACAGGCAGTTAATTATAAGTTTTTATTAATACTGATGCTTTCATCTGTTTTCCTCTGCTTTTTTCTCCTTTGTGACTTTTATACTTGTCTTTTATCAAATTCTCTGCCTCAAACCTATGCAGAGATCCACAATTTAGGGGTTTGGTTTTTTGGGGGAAAAGTTTGGGTTTCTGTTGGGGTTTTTTTTTTTTTTTTGGTGGGTTTTTTTGTTTATTTATTTGGGTTTTAGGGGGTTTTTTGATTGTTTTGTTTGCGGTGTTTTTTCTTTTTTGCTTTCTAGTAGTTTCTTAGTGGTCCAGGGTCCAAACTGAAAGATCCAAGTGGGAATGGAGAGTGACAAACGCTTAAATGCAAATCAAATGCCTTTTCTATCTTTCTGCATAAAAAATGCTAGATTGATTTTCATGGCAGCAAAGACAGGAATAGTTCTGAGCTCAGCAGGAAGCTGTCAGGCTGCAGCTGAACACATCCAGGCTGGTTGTCTTTAAGCCTTCTGCTGTTGATACCGTGGGAAAAGATCCCATATCCTTTTCTGTGCTTTGTAGCACCATGATCACTCACTGCAAAGTTACTTCTATGAATTACCAAGTAGACTACCAATGACTTGTGATTAGTGACCATTTACTTGTTCTTCGTTCAAGGAGGGATTTCTGTGTCAACATTTCAGAGAGCTCAGCCAAAACAATAAATCATCTCTGCATTACCTGACCCACCTGTGTTGCTGTTGAGGTGGGTAAAAATGCTGTGTTATGCTGGGTACTATATCTCAACAAAACGACAGGATTCCAAATTCCAAAGGATTTCTACTATTATTGATGGGAAAACCTGTGTTCCAGAGCCCTCCTAAGATGTGGTTCTTCACCATAAACAAAGCCTCCACTCTGCTGTAGCACTGCAGCTTTGCTTATTTTAAAAAAATACAGATTATTTCACAGACACTGAAGGAGTTTCTGGTGTAGAGGAGAGATAAGGAGCTAGAGTCTGGATGTCATTTCACAGCAAAGCCCCCATCTCCCTTGGTTCTTTGGAAAGCCCTTAGCACTGCCATGGTGTATATATGAGGGGTTAAGATAGAGCCCAATTTTTATGTATAGAGCTATTCAGAACAGCAAAAGGAGGAGGTTGCTACACAATACCAGATCTGTCTATTCTTGCAGTGAAAATGAAGCACCAGCAAGGTTGTTTTAAAAGAAGGATGTGCAGCACAGCTGACTCTTGCTACTGCTTAGCAAAGAAAACCTTCTGTAAATGAGAGCAATAGAGACTCTCCTCTGGCAGCTTTTTCAGCTGCTGCTGCTGCTGCTGGAATTCTGAAAAAATGGAGATGAGAAAAAAAGGTATCTGAGTTACTCAGGAATAACAAGGTGTTTGAAAGCATGAAAGCTATATTCATGTGTGATATTTTAGACAGCAAAGCTATTTTACTAGGCCTGGTAGAGATACTTAAGGGACTGTTTCTTTGGAACCTTTTGAAAATAAATTTGAAAGGTTTTCTACATGCTGGTACTAAGACTGTGTAATATGCTTGACTTCAAAAATAGCTGGACATAAGGCACTCTTCTATGTCTTTAAAATAATTTAAGGAGTAAAAAGCAAGAAATAAATAGTGAGTTTTTATTTAGCTTTAAGAAACTGGTAAGGAGTTGAGAAGATTAACTGGCACGTCCTGACAAAGCTGATTAACTACAAGCAGCTTCTTCCTACAGGTTCAGCAGCCTGGTGAGCCTCTATGCAAGTGATAAACTGGCATCAAGGGGATTTGTCCAGGTGTACTATAGGCAAATGGAGTCTATACCTAGCGTTCGAGTTAGCAGCTTGTAAGTAACGGATCCATCAAAAGAACTTAAGTGCCTTTCAAAAGTTACATCCTAAAAAAGCAAAAGCAAAAGCATTACAAAAGAAAAAGTAGTGAAAAGTTGAAAGTCACACAACAAAGTCCAGCCTCACATTCAGTGAGACACACACAGGGAAACGGCTTCTTACAGTTCAGCTGTTCTTGTCCAACCAGCAGATGCTTATCTCTTCTTCTTTATGGTTTACTACACAGTGACTCAACTCAGAGCAGCATTTGACTCAAATTCTGGATGAAACATTAGACTCTAACCCAATAAAATTTTCTTCTAAAGACACAATTTACTGGTGCAGTGTCTATAAAGAGACTTGTCTGCCTTACATTTTTTTGGCCCAATAGAAAAAATGATTTTTGCCAAGAGTTTAAACTTCCATACTGCCCTTTAAGCCATTTAGCTCAAACCTATTCTGTAATGCCATTTTTTTTCTCTAGCCATTATAAATTACATTCATACTATTTTAAAACCATTTTTAAAACATTGTTTTACACTTTTTGTGTTAAAGCAGCTTTCAGAGATATCAACCCAATGGCTGAAAATTTAGTTTACAAACCAAACAGATAAATAGAAAACAGAAATAATTAAAAATCCGGCTTATAATTCTTTTCTGAATGTTCATTTTAAAGAGTTTCAAAAACATTTACAGAAGTCATACATAAGGGATTAGACAATGTGTAAAGCTGTGCTAAAGCCCAAAGTTACATTTCATTTAAGCCTTAAGACACTATTATGTCCTTTTATTCAGTGTCTTCCTTAAAGTGTAATGACTTGTTAAGTGTCAGAGTAGACAGAATCAGGGACTATCTCAGTCAGCAGCTTCTAAATCAACAACTAATTAGAAAATTTAGAATGCATCTTATTTGCATGTGCAAATTTCAGCTACTGCAAACGTATTGGGGCTGTTCCAAAATCCTTTAAGTATCTGTTACTGTGGTTACAATCAATGGACAATTAATCTTCTATTATTGCTTTAATATTTAAATATATAAAATCTAAATCTAAACACATGGTAAAAATCTTTAATAAAATATATTTTAAAAGCTTATTAAAGATTTTAATGTTATATATCATAATTTTGATGATGCCTTATATTTTCAAATTTTTGAGTTTGGAAATGGAGACAGGGTTGATACTTCTACAAGATAAAACAAGATAATGAAATATTCTTTCCTCATGGAACTTTCCATATTCTTAGAGCATTCTTTGTGATTTTTCTGCATTTAACATCATGTATTAAATTACAAACAAATGTACATAGGATCACTGAAGTCAATTAATGAATCTGCTCCTTTGTCAGTGGACCTACAGATAAAACAAGTCCCAGCTTGATCTGTGTCAAATGCAAATACAAAAAATATGTCTTAGGAAGAGTTAGCCCAGATATCATTAATGGAGAGGAAAGAACTTGAAATAGGTTACTTCTCTGTCTGCTGAATCTCTCATCACTTTTTTGATTTCCTTTCTCTATCTACCGGAATATTTTTGTAAACTTGGCATGTACCTCTTCTTCCATGTGTTCGGGAGCTTATCTCCACCCTTCCAATTCCTACTCATTCCCACACACTTAGTTTCCTGAGGCAAACATCCTTTGTTTCTACATCCGTACAGCTCTAGCAACACTTGCAAGAAGTTAAATTCTTCTCTTTGCTACTGTAGCAACTGTAGGGAAAGCTTTATGTGGAATTTTGAGAAAAAATTAAAAATAAAAAAAAAGTCTTATAGAGGATCCTCACTGAAAATAATTTTAAGAAAGAGTCCAATATTTTTACATTACATGTTCTCTTGCAAAAATCCCAGGTTTTCCATTCCAAAGAATATTTCTCACTTAAAATCAACTTGCATTTAAAAAAATTAAATAGTTCTGCTTCCAAAGAATCAAATTAAATTAAGTTCACTATTTGTCACTCCTTTCACCCTTATTAATGGCAAATTTAGGAACAGGCAAGCTCCGAGGAATAATCTTTCTGGCTTGTAGCCTTTTTCTAGGTCACACATTGGCATGACCCATGTGCTAAACTTCTCAGTCACCACTCACAATCAGTCAATCAACCTCCCAACAGTTTCCTTCTATTTCTCATCCTTGTTAGCCAGCTCTATACCCCTTTTCTTTACCTTATATATGCACAAAGCACACTGGTTTTGGCCAAGTACAGTAGAAAGAACTGAAGCCTTAGGCTGATTTCTTGTAGAATTTTCAAGTATCTGCTATTATAATATAAAATCATGATGTTCTTTCCATTTGTGAGAAGAATATTAAAAAAAATACAGTAGACTCAATCTATTTCATAACTAATACTTTTGTGTTCCTACTTTATTAGACTACGAGTTTTGACTGAACATATGTGCTGCATTATCAGCATTTGATACATTTTTTAAGATATTGTGATAGAAATAGGTTCTTTTATAATTTTAAGTGCTAATTTAAGGAAAAAAAGTTAAATTTTTCCTTCTAAAGGCATAACTTTCTATTGTGCCAGAAGTATCATTTTTATAATTAGCAGATGTTAAAATTTTTCCATAGAATTTCTGTGTAGTATACCTTATGCTTTAACAAGGAACCGTTTTTGTATTTCAGTGATAGTGGATAAAGCAATATCCCCTTGGTAATTTCTCCAGTTCCTAGTGGGGTTCCATAGGGCTCCATTCTAGGCCAGGTTATCTCCAACATCATAAACAACTTGGACACAGGACTTGAAGGTCTAGTAAGTTTGCCAGTGATACCAAATTGGGAGGAGCTGTTGACTCCCTTGAGGGCAGGGAGGCCCTGCAGAGAGATCATGACAAATTAGATGACTGGGCAACCATTAACTCTATAAAGTTTAACACAGAAAATGTTGTATTCTGCACCTGGGATGAGAAAATTCTGCATGTACAGACAGAGTTGGGAACAAGAAACTGAAGACCAGCCCCACAGAAAGTGACCTGGGAATCCTGGTTGACAGAAAGTTAAATTCGAGCCATCAGTGCCCTGGCAGCCAGGAGGGCCAGCTGTGTCCTGGGGACATCAGGCACAGCATCACCAGCCAGGCAAGGGAGGGGATTGTCCTGCTCTGCTCTGAGCTGGGACAGCCTCACCTCCAGTGCTCGGGGCAGTTTGGGGTGCCACAATATAAAAAGATAGAACACTATTTGAAAATGTCCAAAGGAGAGTTACAAGGATGGTCAAAGGTCTAGAGGAGACCCCTTATGAGAAGCTGAGGTCACTTGGTCTGTTCAGCCTGGAGGAGACTGAGGGGAGACCTCACTGCAGTTACAACTTCCTTATGAGAGGAAGAGGAGGGGAAGAGGGAGGTTCTCTTCTCTGTGGTGGGACCCAAGGGAACGGCCTGAAGTTGTGTCAGTGGAGGTTTAGGTTGGATATTAGGAAAAGGTTTTTCATCCGAATAGTGACTGGGCACTGGAACAGGCTCCCCAGGGAAGGAGTTGCCTGTTTTCGTTCCCCCAGAACATACAGTTCTATACTGTATTGTGGCTACGAAGGTTGAACTGTTTTCAAATGAGAAAAATAACTGAATATAGATTCCTCACTCTGGCTTTTCCTAGATAAGCGAGGAATATTATCACTGCCAACTTTTTATGTATTTACCTTACCTTTGTTTTAGGATATCAAGTGTCCCAAACATGTTTTGTTCCAGTGCCAAACTCCGTACTTTTACTTTTTTTTTTTATTTTATTTTTAACTTAGGTAGTCCAAGTAACCTATTTTTATTTAAAATTGATCAAAACCTGTCCCTTGTTTTGAATCATATTTTTCAACATAGACTTCTCAGTTATCTTAGAAATTTTGGACAACATCGGATCCTACTTCTCATTAGGTTTGTTCATCCAGCCCTGTTATTTTTTTAATCCCTCGTTCTGCACCAGGTAGAACTTTAGTGCATGTGTTCGGTTTTTCCCTCCATATCTCTGTTCCCCACACTTGACTCCATCCTTGCTTTAATCATTGAACCCAACCATTCACACTCTAGTCCTATTTCCTTTAGAGCTTTAGTTCCACCTCCAACAAAGTGAGAAAAAGATTGTTATCTCTATCTATTCTAAGGGAATGTGCACCGAGTTAGAATTTTGTCTGGATTCAGGTACCTATGAACTTTTAAACTTTTAATAAGGATTTAAAACATTTTCATTTCATTCCTCATTCATTTTTCCTTTAGATTCTTACCCCAACTACCTACTGTGACAATCAAATCATGAAAACAGTAACATCTTTCCACACTGTCCTTCAAATCCAGGGAACAGTTGCAGGGATAATCTTTTTTTGTGGTAAAATCTACTGGAATAGCTGCTGTTCACAGTGACACAAGCCAAGAGATGCTTTGGTCTGCTTAACTTCCAGCAAATTAGAAAAGCAAGGACAATAAATTATCAAAATTAGGATCCTAATATTTATATTTGGACAGGATTATTATTTATTATCTTTATTATTAATGCTAATGAACGTATTTATAAACATATATATAAAAGAAAGTATAAATAAATAAGCTTCTGAGCTATCTTAACATGGAGAGTTAGTGTTATCATTAGGAATGAACAGAGTCAGTGAGATTATTTTTTATTCAGAACTGATCAAATTATTTGAAGTTTCTGGTGAGGGTGATTACATGAACAACCTTGTCATGGAATAGTCAATGAAAAAAAAAATGCTAGATTCAAAGCAAAAGTTGACAATGAAATTTCAAAGTCTACTTTAAGAAATTACACTTAAAAGCAGTAAGTGACTATGGAAAGGAGCAAGTCTTGCAATAGCATCTTAGTACTTCTTGGAAACTATTTCTCTTATACTTCAGAATCTTTTAAGGTCCAGCTGTTAACCCAGTACGACCAAGTCCACCACTAAACCATGTCTCTGACTGCCACATCTACGCATCTTTTAAATGCACCCAGGAGCTGTGATTACACTTCCCTAGGTAGCCTGTTCCAACATTTTTGTGGTAGGCTTCCCTTGGTTGGAAACCAAGTGCCTACCAAGCTGTTCTATCATTTCTCTCCTTAGCAGGCCTGAGTGAGGGAAAATAAGAAGGAAAGAAAAACAATAACCTTGGTCAAGATAAAGGCAGTTTAATTTAAAAAATAAATAAATAAAAAAATTTTTTAAAAAGTAAAAAAAAAAAGTAAATTCTGTGCATGGAAGAAAAAGGGAAAAAAATATTTATTTTCTCCTTCCCATCAGCAGCGATTTCCAGGCACTTCCCAGGGAGCAGGGCTCCAGTACACATAGAGGTTGCTGCAGAAGAAAAACTTTGCAATAATTAATGCAACCCCCCACAAACACACAATTTCTGTTAGCTTTTATTGATCAGCTTATATCACACAGTATGGAATACCCCTTTGGACTGCTTGAGTCAGCTGCTCTGGCTGTGTTGCCTCTCAGGGTCTTGCCCATCCTCAGCCTACTGGTGAGAGGGGAATGCACTGATGATGTGGTGGCCCTGCCCAGCAGTAGCCAAAACACTGGTGTCTTTTCAGTTCCTCACTAGCTACCAATATAAACCAATACAGCCTCCTTCCAGGTAGTTGTAGAGAGAGATAAGGTCTCCCCTGAGCTTCCTTTTCTTCAGGCTAAGCAATACCATTGTCCCAAGCTACACCTTGTAAGACGTGTTTAAGACCTTTCACCATTTTCACTGACCTTTTTTGGACATCTTCTCAGAGAGTTTCTTTATCTCCCTTTTTCTTTCAAGGTGCTGTCACTCTGCCTGTCCTTGCCATGATAGCCAGTGGCCCTCTGGGGTCTGTGGGATGCTCACAACATCTTTAACAAGACATCCTAAACAGCCACAGTTGCTGAGACAGGAACTTGAGCGTGCACTGTAGATTCCACTGAGACACCCAAAACTCTCCATGAGGCTGTTGGCCAAAATAAAAAATTGAAGAAAAATTATAACACTGAAGAGAATGTTGGCCACCACCCAGGTTAGACCCGGGAATTGCAAAGGGGTGTTTTTAAACAGAGAAGGAGTCCATTTGAAAGAAGCATAAAAGAAGTGCAACTATTGGTAGCAATGCAGAGAAACCTAGCAGTGGAAGTGACAATAGTCAGTGCCAAGCTCACCACTGCCAGAAATTGTCCTGAGGTATCACAACTACTCCAAGGCCAAACAAAGCAGCCTCTGGGGTGGATGATAGTTTGCAATTGCAATGTCCAGGGACCTGGCAGGTATGTGCAGGTGTGATCCTTGCTGCATGGGGGTAGCAGTTGAAGGGAGAAGCATAGATGCACTTAAAACTTCCCACAGGAGAGATCTGCAGCTTGGGAGAGTGGTACTTGACACTGACATTTTCCCCTCTGTGATGGGGCTGCATTTAAATTGGGGCAGGGGATGTGGATGCAATTTCAATTTTCTAGGTTTGATCCCAGAAAGCTGTTCAGAAATGTGCAGATGTATACTAACATTTAGTAAGTGACTATCATGGTGATCTATCTATTGAGTTGCTGGTACAGATACTAAATGCATAGACCCCTAGTTGCTGCTAAACTACATCATGCTACCAAATTAAATCACTTTTATCCTGATTTTGTTTAATCTATGCAAGTTTAACCTGAAAAAAATCCAAAACAAATTACTTTTTAAAATGACTGCATAGTAGAAACCTACCAGAACTAAACAGAGGACTTTTTGCATCATCCCATCTCTGATTTCTGAATACTTGTTAAATGCCCTTCAAAAGGACACAAAACCCAAATCCATCAAACCCACAAAAGCAACTTTAAAACTACTAAAATAAAAATAGTCCCTGTTGCTCAAAATTGCAGCTAGATAAGAAGTTATGAAATAAGTAAGATGAACAAAGAAAAACAGTCATCAAAAGTATTGGTGGAAGGAACAAAGGATAGAAAATGGGTGTGTGTAGATTTCCATTATTTAGGTACTGGTATAGATGTTTCTTTCTTTCTTTTTTAAAATTTCTTAATTCAATTAACAATTTTCTATAACAGCTGCATAATTTCCTATTATTTGGGAGAGGGGAGAGGGAAGGCATGGAGAAATATTTCATATCCATGAGAGGTCACTTACAAAAAGCTTGACAAATATGTTATTCCCAGATTACCTAAATATGAAAACAATAAATACAGTTATGCCTTTACTATATGCTACTGGAAAGAATTAGTGTCCTATATGGCAAACACAGTTCATAAGTTTTTTTTTAATTAGAAAAAAACAGGAAATCAGTTCTCTACACTTAGTTCTTCTGTAATATTAATCATCTATTAAATAACCAACAAACATAATCCTAATAATATGATGCAAAAAAGAATATGAGGTTGTGGAGTCTTGGTAAAAAAAAAAAACAAAAAAAAAAAAACAACCAAAACAAACCATCAGAGATGGTTGGAGCTTTTGTCTCCATTTTCTTTTCTTTTTTTTTTCTGCATTTAATCTTTCAATTAGTCAAAACCAATTTAGAGTAAGGAATTAAGATGCTGATGGGGATTAACTCTTTCTATGTCTAGTCAATGATATCTGCATTCCAGTTAAATAGTCTCAACCGTTGACAAAGCAATACAGGTGAAGGTGTTTCTATTTTGTTGATAGTGCATATTTGAAAGCTAGCTCGCCTTTCAAACAGGAGTATAATTACTTTCAGATCAATTTATTTTCTTGGAGTTTTAAATTTTGTGAATCACTAGCACTTTTTTTCCCTTCCACAACTACTTGCACCCTAATTTAAGCTATTTAGATGTCAAGGGATCTGACACAAATACACAATTGCTACTTAGATGTTTAAATTAGCTAAATTGAGCCTGAAGTTAATTGCACTTGTAAATTGCTCACCAAGTAAAGGCCAGTTTGTCAACACAGATAAACAAAATATTTTCGTGTACATAATTTTCAACACTTACAATTCCTAATACCTCCCTGCAACACATGCTTCCTTCCCCATTATAACTTCTATATGTGAGTATTAGATATCCTGTTTACCAATGTTAATTATACATTTATTCTTTAGTCCTTTAAAAACTCAATCCCATGTCACCTTGTCCCTTATTTCATCCACAACTCATGGCAAACCAACTGCTATGTGGTTATCCAGATGATCCTGTTCATTCCCTTGCACACTGGCACAGTCTAAAACTGCTCTCAGCTTTCTTGAGTTCTGTTGGTATACTAAAAATCTACTGGAAGTTAATAGACACCATTTTCAAGATAATCGATGGCAAATATCTTTCAAACTAATTCTTCTACTATTTTGGGGTTAATAATGTAGTTATTGATGTAAAATTTTGCAAAGCAAAATATTACAGTCCACATCTGTTCTTTTATTCTACTATATTGTAACAACAAAAAGATCATATTGTGAAATCCAATATAGGATACCATAATTTTGAAATATTCAATTTTTGCGTAGGGGAGGAAATGGTCAAAATAGTACCAAATAACTTTGTTGCAAAGCAAATTTTATTATTTTTTGTCAAAATGAAGTTTTGAAAAATAATTTCCAATCTATGTATAAATCATCTTCAAGCAAATATCATCCATCTGAGAAAAATTATTTCATCTGATTCAGGTATAGTTCCACCATAATTATAATTTTTTAGAAATCCAGGATTAAATTATGAAGTTCATGTATAGGTTCACTCAACTCTCATTAAAAAAGGTGGATCTTTTCCTATTGTAATGCTGTTTTTTATGTCTGACCTAAGGGCTTCTGGTGAAAATCACCATATTGTTAAATACACAGTGAGCAGCTAGAGCTGTTGATTTTAAAAACTGTGTCAAGTCTATTATGAAGTGTCCCAAGATACTAAGTTTTCACCATGAAAAACTAAATTGATGCTGTTGAAGACAGATGACAGGCTGGTGACCTTAGAGTTCAGGGAATTTCTTCTAGTGCCTTAGCTTTACTCTTTTTAATTGGTTATCCCAAGGCATGGAAAGACAGAATGACCCAATTTCAAAAAAATGAGTTGTAATCACTAGGGAATTTTTTTCTCTTTTTTTTCGTAAGAGACATTTCAAAAAATAGTTTGAAATCCTGATGGAAATAACAGTGAACAGCTCATCAGCCTTCAGGAGGGTGAATCTGAACCGTTTTCTCATACAAAGACAAATCAGGTATGTGAAAACTTGCTCTGAGCTGACATACCTTCTGGGCAAAATGTCTCTTATCACTAACTGTGAAGTTTCAATTCTGAACTTCATATACTTGATGTAAGAGTTTAGGAAGGGTGAGATGTAAAATAGATCTGAGGGTCCTGGTATCTTTAAGATTAGGAAATAGGTTGTAAAGACATCTTGTTCGGATAGTAATAACACAAAAATATTATGCTATTTTCCACTACAGACTTGATCCTGAAAAAACTCTCAGATGGAAAGAAGTGATACAGCTACTGTCAAAGAAAAAGTAGAAATCTATAGCAAAATTCATCTTGATATAGCTCGATAAACAAACTGAAACTATGAATATAAATTATTTCTTTTGGTATCTATTTCCCTCCAGGATTTCAACTTTTAAAAATGAAATCTTTCATAGTATAAGAAATCTCAGGTGTTACACAAGTGCACCAGTATTTCTTTTAAACCTCAACATTAACTATCTTATTACCTAATATTTATGCTCTTTTTTCCTAATGCCTACTTCCAAAAGGAAATAGAAAGAAATTTTGACAGTTTATATGTAAATCTTTGTAGTTTATGAAAATCACAAGAATTAGAAAAAACATTAAAAAATATTTATACTTCCCAGAAGCAGTTGATAACTGCAGGCAGTTAACTGAGTCGCAGGCATCAGGGTGAAGGAAGATAGGTGGTTTCCATATATAATAGCAGTAACTGAAAGACAGCAGCAGCCACAGCAAGAAACAGAAAATATTGATCCCACAGTGGAGGTAACAGAACAAAATTTATAAACTCATAGCAAGTGACTAATAAATACATCTCCTCATGTATTACATGTGCTGCATCTTATGAAGCAACAACATCTAGTAATACCCTATTGCTGTGGCACAGAATTAACATCATCTCAGGTACAGGCTGAGGGAACAAAACCAGGACTTTTTCTCTAGACAGTTTCTTTGAAGGCCTGAAAGGCAGGAGATGTTTTTTAGCATAGTTACCATAAATCTTTGGTATTTAAACCTAGTATGAGCTTTTGAAGGATTCTGAACACCTTACCCAATTCCTTGGGAGCTAGCCTCCTCCCAGAGGAAGCCAAACTGCCGTACACAGTTCAGCCACTTTTGACCTCCATCTGTATATGTTGCTATTTCCCATTCTTGGAGCTATGCTCTCAATATTTACTCAGTAATATATTGCATTGGGAAAGTGGACTTACCTATGCAGATTGAAATGAATAATGCTTCTACACAGTGGTAATTTATTTCAGTTCTTTATTTGGCTTTGTTATTTACTAAATTTGTTAGTTATATTGCTAATGTTTAATTACAAACCACATGCTAATATCTCTAAAGACTTCAAAATATCAAATAAATAAAGTTGGTTCCATGGGATAATTCTCATAGCTTAGTTTCCAGATTAGAATATAACTGTGCTTTATCTGCTGAACAGGCAACTTTGGGGCCTCGAGTAGAGAATTACTATCTCTGTGGTTACTTTATAGCTTCTAGGAGGAAATGTGCGACTTTTTGCTGCATCTTGCTCTAAATATCTTTCCAAAGGCCTCTTCCATTATCTGTACACAAAGCCCAGGCAAAGCAGCTCCCTAAATATATCAGGTGTGCAAAGTGAACCCCCATCAGAAGGTCATCCTGGTGCTGGAAGGTCATCACTCACACTGGTAGTGACAGGGCAATGAAGAGATGTGAGAACAGAGATCATGCTTCCATGCTGAAAGCCAATTCCTGCCAACAGACAAGAATATCCAGCGTTGAGGCTGACAAGGGTTCAACACAGCTTGGCCCAACAAGGACTCAGATAAGGGATGTTGCCAGCAGCAAGTTAGAACGAGACTTTTCACATGGACAAATGCTTGTCAGAAGAGGTCCTAAAAGGAGGAGGTGAAATACAATGATTGTACTGAATGCAGAGTATCACTCAAGGAAAATACCTGTTATGGGTTACCTAAATGTCAAGTCTGCTAGGTATGACAAATCCAGGAGTAGATAGTAGTTTCCTCTTCACTTTTGCTGTGATAAACATAACCAGATTCATTGAACAGAGCTAGAAATTTTTCTGAAGTGCAGGAAGTTTTCTTCTGCTTATCTGCAATATTGTTGAAATTCCCATTGCCACTCCAGATGAAACTGGATCCAGTGCCCAAGCCTGTTAAACTGCAATGCTGCTATAAGACTTTCTTATGCATGGCAGCTCTGTGCTCTCCTAATCATGTTTCCTAGCATCTCTGATCCAAATACAATAAATCACACCAGCACTTTAGCCTTTATCTAGAACTATATAAACAATTTGACAAACAATCCAGTCTTTTCCCAATCATGAAAATCTTTTCAAATTCCTTCTTTCCTTCCAGAATAGAGAGATGATCAGGTCCAAATAAACAGAGTATCTCTGGCTTATGTTTGTGAATTGTCTCATCAATTTTGCTTTATAGTGCTCTAGTCTATGAATATTGTCACATAATTACATATAATCATGATGTTGCTACGTTTTTTTCTTATGCATTTCGAAGGGAGTTTCATGTTTCATTTATTGTTCTAGCTCCTTCTTTCAATATTTTTAGACCATTGTTTTCGAAAAGTTGCTCTGAGATCACTGGTTTTTAACCACACAGCTGATTCAGCAATTAAGGCTTCTTCCAAACTTTTTAAGCTTTCATGATGAAGCATTTACAACTGAAATAGCACAAGTTCAGTCAAAGCCAGTTAGCAGAGCTACTGGCATTCAGTCATTCTTTTCTTTTCTCTTTTCTCTTTTCTCTTTTCTCTTTTCTTTTCTTTTCTTTTCTTTTCTCTTTTCTTTTCTTTTCTTTTCTTTTCTCTTCTCTTTTCTCTTTTCTTTTCTTTTCTCTTTTCTCTTTTCTTTTCTTTTCTTTTCTTTTCTTTTCTTTTCTTTTCTTTTCTTTTCTTTTCTTTTCTTTTCTTTTCTTTTCTTTTCTTCTTTTCTCTTTTCTCTTTTCTTTTTTCTTTTCTTTTCTTTTCTTTTCTTTTCTTTTCTTTTCTTTTCTTTTCTTTTCTTTTCTTTTCTTTTCTTTTCTTTCTGAAACGACATCTTGAAATAGTGGTTTGTTTTTTGTTTGATTTTTTCTTTTGTGGAGGGGTTGTAAATGTGCTATTTTTTTTTTTCTTTTAACATGTATCTAAGCAAACCGGAATTCCATTTCACTTATAATCCTGCAGACTGGTTCTTTTATGACATTTCTTATTTTATACTCTGAATCATCTTTTCAAGCTCATTTTCTCTGCACAACATCTAATGGAAATATTATCTCATGAAAGAGTAAGGAAAAAACAAAGGCACTTTAGGGAATTATTGATATAATTACACAGTCTTGTATAAAATTAATAGAGGCCCTAATTTAGGTAAGACTTATCCTGAAAGAAAAGTTTCTGAATTTGAATTTTGAGTTAGGACACAGCTCTAGCCACAAATATTTGCATTAAAGTGGCAACGCAAGTGGCTGGAGACAGCACTATTTCAGTTTGTAACTGCCTGACCTTGAACCAAGCATGTGAATTTCAGTCCTTGAATGACATTTTATTTATTTTCACTACCTCAACAGCCCATAACCATAATCCTTACACATGGTAGCTCTATGACAACAGAAGGACAACAAGAAGTCATACGTTGGTACAACTTCTATTTCAGGGTTTTTGCTGTTTTCATCTTATGGAATAAATACCTTTTTGGAAGTGATAAACAAAAAGAAACAAATGTAACAAGCTTAAAGAGATCCAGATAAACGTTTTAGACAGCTGTTAAAATATGGTTTCTCAGGGCACACTTGCATGTAAGGCAGTCAGTGGAAATATCACAACTACATGATTCCTTCAGCTTCTCTGTATTTTCAAGCTGGCCAATACATTTTGAATGGATTTGAATTACAGCTGGATATTATTAGATTAAAAACTTGTCAGACAAACTATATAAAAAAAAAAGTTTAAATAACTGAGATACCTGGAGATCCAGGCAAAAAAAAAGCACCTTATTTATTGTCAACATATTGCAATAATTTCAGAGCTTCTTCTGTAGATTCTGCATAATCTTTTATGGTTATTCTCAACTACATCTTAGAAATATGAATTGCAGAAACTCCTTCCAGCACCTAAAATAATCCCTGCATATTATTCTCTTGTCTATATGAGATGAAGTTCCCCATGTTCTTTTTTTCCAAGCTTGGTAGGATATTGCAGCTTTACTGGTCCTGTAATACAGAGGTACAACCTCCCTTACATCCAGCTATCAGTTTCTGGCACTACAACACAGTGAGATCTGCTCAAGCCAGAACAAAAGTTTACATGAAGAGATAATGTTTCTTAGAGCTGCTTGTGGCCCTGAAATACTGTTGGGCTGTAATGGTATAATGTATTTATCAATAAAGGGAACAGTGGCATTATGCCAGCTTCTGACAAACTCCCTTCAGCTGAATCCTCCCAATATGTGACGGGGGAAAAGAGAAATGAGTTGTTCAAGCAGGATGGGTAACACAGCTACAACTGCTTCCTTCCCATGTGCCTGGTTCCAATAAAAGTAGAGTAGCTGATTTTCACAACGTATATGTCATTTAGTTCAGGCAAAAATGTAATCCCGAATTGTGTTAAATTACTCCAGTACCAAATATCACTGAGAATAGGGAAAAAAAACATAAAACAGAAATTTGACAATCATCTGGAAGATGGAAACAAAATATATGTTGCTACATAAATGCTGAAAAAGGCCTGGAGGCACGCAGAGTCTGTAGTCAAAGTTAGGCTGTTAAAATATCTGTAACACTTTGGTAAATGGTGTTGTACAGAGTAGGTGAAAATTGAAAAAAAATTAATGCATACAGGATCAAAGGGAATGACTGTACACAAAAACTAATATTTTCTAATAAGGTTGAAAATTAGCAGTCCTGGCATTTGTGTTTTATTCTCATGATAATCTCAAGCAAACCTTAATTTATGGCATTTGTTCCCACTGCTGGACATATTATCAGAACTGCTAGCTTTTTTTTTCTTTTTCTCCTTCACTACTTTGAATGAAGCATTTGAATGACTGTTTCCATTTATATCTGGTAAGTACTGTTTCACATAGAGCTTTTTTCCCCCTGCTTTGTAATTCACCCACATCAAACTAAAAATACAATAAAGGCATGCTGTTCTTTTAAAACACATTGTGACGCTGGGCTAACTCCCATTGCCATTTCTCTTTAACACAAGTAATTATACTCTTCAACTGCCCTTTGACTCTCTGTGGACCAAGGGCAGTCCTGAATGGAAATGAACTTAATTAATTCTGTTCACTGGAGTGGAGTCTCTTAACCATGGGAAGGCAGCTTGTTTCCATAGGTTTATGCCATTAGCTCTAAGCAGCTGGATCTGTTTTTCCTTTCTGTGTCATTCCTGTTAGACCTGATATTTTGTGTTTGCAAATGGCACGTTCAGTGTGAAGAGTGAGTCCAAATCTTCATACAGAACTGATTGTGACTACACAAGGAAACTGGCATATTGAGCAGCTAAAAATTCTAAAATCTTCTGTATCAATGCATGCAAATGGTAAGACCAGGGCCTGAGGCACAAGTTTTAGCAAAGCACTGAAACACATATTTATTTAAGCATATTATTGTGACTAGATACTTTCTTTTCAGTGTTTTAGTGAAGAATGCAATTCATTAAATTAATTATGAGTGCCCAAAGGTGGGAATTGTTTGCAACAAATTGTATTAGCTAAGTATAGAATTTAAAAAAAAAGCCAACCACCAAAACAAAGCCCAAAAGTTGTTCAGAATCTGATAAATACAAATATTATTTTATCCAAGCTAGATCTACTGATGCAATCTGATACCATACAAAAATGCAACATATTGTTATATTGCTTTAATGCATGCTAATTCTCTGCTTTCACAAAAGTATGGGGATAAACTCTTCCATGTCCATTGGAAGGATCTTTGATCCTTGTTTCATGTTTTCTGATTCAAAACTGGAATTGAACCCCTGAATACATTTAAAATATTGCTAAGAAAAAGGCATTTTGAATTGAAGCTGCTATTTTGCTTTCAATGACTCAGCATTTATTGTTGAGGGTTAAAGTGCCTCAAAAGCATAAGGCTTAAGTTCCAAACCCTGCTCTAGTGTGTTTAAAAACACACAGTTTTTAAATAAAGAATGTACTATACACAGGTCAGGCCAGCCACTGTGTTAGGCACTCCTACAAGGCCTCTCCAGCTTTAACTTATATACTTGAGAAAGAGAGAAAGATTGGAGAAAGTATTTAATTTAGTCTTCCTCATGTATAGTCAGTGCCAAACAATATGTTTACTTCTGCATTTGGCTGCCTCTTTTTTTTTTAATAAGGTTCTACTTTTTTCTGGAGAAAAAAGTTAGAGATGATACTACCAGTGGACATGGTAGTCAGAAGCTCCAGAAATAAGGTATTTTAAGGTAGAGAATACATTGCTGAATCTTTCAGTAATGTATGAAATCATGAAAAACTTTTAGAGTCAGAATAAGTTCAACCATTTTCGCGTTTTCTCATGCCTAGCTGCACTTTGGGATTCAGAGAAGAATAGAAAACATAACTCCCAATTTAAAGCATGAGTGATTGTTCTCATAGTATTTCAAATCCAGACAGAAGTATAAAGTACTGGAGATCCCTCCGGGGAAGCCTGTTCTCAGGAGACTTCAGTCAAGATCTGAACTTGTACCAGTTGGATATCCACTGTTTTTTCAGGATTACCGAAAGATATCATAACTATTCAGGTCCCATATCTAATATGCAATTTCATTTAGATAATAACTTTCTGATTTCTCTAGCTATACTCTGTGGGACTCTAAAAGAATTAAGACTTGCTCTTCTGAGTTTTTATGGTATATCCATAAGCATGATGTACGTTTAGGTGGAAGGGCCATCATGCAGATTATGACATCTTAGTAGGCCATATAACTCAGTTATGTTAAGAAAGGTGGTTCTCAGCTATAATCAGGCTTCTGTTCTATTGCAGAATAATTAATGACACAGAGAGAGACACAAAAAAATTAAATTTCCACTAAATTAATCATTTAAAAGAAAGCTTTCCTATGGAAGCCTTCTTTGTAAAAAGCCAACTATCAGTACCACCCATTTAAGTCAAGGACAGTGAAAAGCAAGTAGCACTCAACACAGCAATTCAAGCTTCAAAGGGTTATCCTGAATTGGTTCACTGACAGAAAATTATCCAAGCAAAGGTCAGGCACTCATTAAACCTTATCTGAAGCCAAAGTTATATGTTATGGTTTATTGCCTCAAGTACCAATTAATAAAGAATTAAAGAAATGAAAAACCAGTGATTCATACCTTTGCTGGGAGAATACTCATACTTCAGCATAATGCGAAAATATTAATAGTCATTTTAGTCATGTACTATTTTATTAGGCACTTAACTCTGTAGGCTTTATCAAAAGATATATGACATTCATTTTTAACAAAATGCTGAGGAGATTTGGAGAACATTTACTCAAAATCTAATAAAGTAGATTTGAGAGATATTTTCAAATAGAAGCCTTAAACACAGGCATCAATTATTAATGAAGCAAAAATGCTTAAGAATAGGGGTGTGGGTATAAAGAAGAGTAGA
This sequence comes from Acridotheres tristis, assembly GCA_037013685.1. Taxonomy (NCBI): domain Eukaryota; kingdom Metazoa; phylum Chordata; class Aves; order Passeriformes; family Sturnidae; genus Acridotheres; species Acridotheres tristis. The sequence goes on from CM072886.1 coordinate 25,597,105, forward strand.
AATATCACTGTGATATCAAGGGCAATTGTATCTGTGAAAGTTGCAACAGAAAACATTAAGTGCTATAGCAGTATACAAGAGCATTATCGTAGTTTGCTTGCAAGAGGATTTCTTGCAGGCTTATTTTTATCATCACAGGTATTTCATTAGTTTGACTCAGTCTAGATATTTCTTCTCAGTGTTCAGAGAGATAAATGCTCCACACACTTGTCCCTATAACTGTGTTCAAAATAGTCTTATTTCTTATTATTTTCAGCAGCAGAATATGCTTCTATCCACATAAGGCTCTGAACTGGTGTCCTTTAGCATGCTAAACTGAAAATATGGTTGCACCTTCAGATACCAAAAAGGTTGCATCTGTCACAGAGTGCTTTCCATTGTTCTTATTATCTGTCACATTAAGAGCTGGAGAACAGCAGTCACTGGGGATTCTGAATGAAAAAGAAGTGGCAAAACTAATGTCCAATCAGAGACAGAAACTTGAGAGTACAGATTATCTCCTAGGTCAAATAACAATAAGACTATATGCTTGGCCTCAGTGAAAACAGAATAAATCTGTGTAGAAAAATTAATTCTGAAAATGGAGTCTTCAAGCCTGAGCGTGCATAACCTTACTTCTTAATCTGGTAGCAGGACCCTTACACCACTTAAAATTTTTCCAGTCTCTGTCTACCTAAAGTGTGAGTTTTCCATCAATGTAGCATTAGCTGAGCTCATAATGGAAAAGTCTATCTCCACAATTCCATATTTTGAGTGCCTAACATATTAACCATTGTTGCCTTTTTCTGCTTCTAATCTGCAGAGACACAGTGCTTTGCAAAATATTCTGCACACTTACTTAAGAATTCAACTATTTTTGCTTATATCCCACTTGCCATGATCTGTGGAGATTTGAGGGATCAGCTCTCAGAAATTTCTTACCTTCTTTCCTGGCCTGTTGCATGCAGGAGTTCTTCTACACGAAAAATTGCACTAAATACTGACAAAACAAATGGTGCAGATCCAAAGTTCCTTGAACTCAACAGGGGAATTTTCAACCATTTTTAAATTAGGTTCCTGAATTTTATTTAGATGGAGCACATTGTTCTGTATAGTGTCATTGTTGCACTGAAGAAAGCAAATTTTTAAATAAAACCAATAACATATTACACAATACAATTTCAGAACACATTTCTGTTGGTAAAATCTCTGAGTATATTGTGAAAGATTATGATTCTTCTTTCCCCAAAACACATAAATTGGTTTCTCACTCAGGGTTTGACTTTTTGTCTAAGTATTCTGTAGACAGAATAGGTCTGCAGCAAATCTGGAGTCATCTGTTCAGGTAAGTGCTGATGAACTCTGGCTGATTTGATACAGGGATTCAGAATTTTATATCTATCTATATCTATATCTATATCTATATCTATATCTATATCTATATCTATATCTATATCTATATCTATATCTATATCTATATCTATATCTATCTATCATATATATCATCTATATCTATATCTATCTATATCTAGATAGATATATAACCACCATATTACAGTGGTTGCTTTGTGTTGCCTGAGGTCGTGAGGTCAGGCACAACTCTTCACCACTAAGTTTAATTACCAAATGGAAAGCATGCCATCTTCTCACATGCAGCATCCCAGTGTTTAAAAGCCAAGTGCCACAGACAGCTGTTTCACATGACCAAATACTGGCATACTGGAGTACAACTTTGCATGCAGAAAGGAGAATGAGAAGGATCATTGATGGATGCATATCTAACCCTATGTTTATCTGCTGAAAAGATTCACAGAGCTGAGGAACAGACGAGACAGTTGTTTAACCTCATCTGACCTGTAAAAAAAGACCACTGGAATCCCCACATCAATCCCATACTAAGCCCTAAAATCTCTTGCTGAGCTAGAAAGCATTATTTCAAGGGATAAGAAAACTTGGCTTGGACTCCAAATAGCTCTGTACAGCTGACAGATAACTGCCCCTTGCTGTTAGAAAAGCCCACCCAATTTTCTGTCGACCAGGTTCAGTTGTCAAAACTTGCTCTGGTGCTTGTTACTGGATGTCATTGACAGCAGCTTTATAACTAGTAACTCTGCATAACCTCAATAGCCTCAGCACTCAGTGCCATCAGCGTTCTAAACATTTGGGGAAATAACTGCAATAAACTGGAATAAGACTTCAATTTTCAGCAATACCTGCATGCTGGAATTCACATCTTAACATGGAGAGGGAGTGGTTCCATGCCTGCTTTCCTGAGAAGGAAAAAGCATAGAGATATGATTTGCTTTTTCAGGCACTGGGTACTGTCAGTTCCTTAAGAAAACATTTTGGTTTTTTTATGAAATTATAAACTTTTACTGGTCTCTTGTGGTTTGTGTTTTCATAGATTTCAAAGAATAGGAAACAAAAGTGTCTTTAAAGAGAGAAACTAATTGTTATAAATTTACCTCTGAAGTATGGTTAAATATTTTTCTTTTAATTTGTGCAATAAGCGATAATTTAAAAGGTATAGCATGGTGCCTGCCACTTCTCTCCTCCGTATGAGGAAAACACATAGTAGCATATGCCAAGCCTTATTCTCTTCCAAATGCTAACATGAGTGGATGTCAAATCAAATCTCTCTTAGAAACAGAAATACAGCTGCAGGTATTTTGTTTCTCAAAACCCTTCTGTTATTGATCTTTCTGTTTCTGTGTTTAATTTATTTCCTCAAAATAATTAAATTTTCAACCCAAGATATAATATGGGAATATTCCTTGTGCAGACATTTTCTAATCCTTTTATTATAGCATTTGAATATTTTGCCAAAAGTATCTTTGTGGGGGAAAAAAAAGGTAGAAAAAATAAATGCACCTGATACTTGGTATTTTTAAACATGTCTCATTTTTCTGTCTGTATAAACATGCATTCTCAAGAAAGAAGGAAAAAAAAGAATACTTTTATAACCTGGTTAAAAAAAAAAAAGGAGAATATTGTTATAACCTGGTCTTTGCAACTCATTTTTTCCATTTTCTGATTGTGTGCCATTTGGTATTCTGTAGTCTAATTTACAGGAAAATGTGTTGTTTATTTTCCTTCTCTTCTGGCTTCTAGTTACTGAAGTCCTAGGTTTTATTCTATGTTTGTTTTCAGAAACCTATCCAATAAATACCTTTTCCCTGTAAAAAGGAATGCATTTTATCTGATTTAAAAACCACAAACTTGTGAAGCTGAAACCATTTAATTCAGATCCATTAAATCCCAAGGGAAGAGCTAGAAAGTGCTATATGATTTCAGAGTTCTTCTCTGAAGACAAAGACCTTCCTGACTAACAATTCAAATTTGGATATTTAACACCAAGCATGTACAGCACAACAACTGAATTTTTGTTCTTGTTCCTAAATTGTGTATAATTCCCTGCACATTCAAAGGATTACACATTGTTTATGCATCATGCAATCTCACTGAGTCCTGTTTCCTTAGAGTACTTACTCCTGCTGCTAAAAGGAAAATAGTTTCAACAATCCTCTTTTGGTGCCAAAGCTGCTGCTACTGAATGAACACATCCTGCCTGCAATACTGTGATTGATCCCTGAGATCCCTGTATCCAACAGGAGTTCAAAAGAATTCTGCTGTTGGAAGGACTAAAATTGGTATTCCTTTAAGATGTACTGGCAAACTAAGGCTCCTTCATGTAACACAGATACTGCCCTGCCTTTAAACTCAACAGCACACCAAAGTGACACTTTGTCAAGTTCAGACTTTGAATGGCCTTGGCAGCACACTGCACCTTAAGACTGGCATTTCCTAGCCCAGAATTGTCCTTAGCTCATGAGCAATAGCCAATGTCACTGAACTTAGCCATAGCTTGCAGCTCCGCTCTGAAGCAGGACCCATATACTTGGGACACATTCAAAATAATAAATTCTAAATAATCTAGCACTCAGTAGCTCTTTGCAGTTACTGTTAAGGCCACCTTTGCAGCTTGTCAAACCCCATTGCCTTTAAAAGCTCAGTTCTGCTACTACAAAGTAAAATTCATACATCCATATAACCTCTTGCAGGGCTTGGTAGGCTAAAAAGATAGGCTTTAATAGATTGCTTTGAAGAGTGGAGAATAGAAAGGTTTTCCTGTAACAAAGACCCTTGTAGGTGATATATGAAGGCCGGGATTGAAACCAACCTTAAGAGAAATAGGCTTTCAGACTAGAGAGGAATCATTTTTATAGCTTACTTCATAAAAGAATCTCATGCTCCACCCACACACACAAATGTTTTCACCTTCTCTTTATAATTGCCTCACCTTCTCTTTTTAATTGTCTCTCTTCTGGAAAGATAAAAGACTACAAAACACATTCTTTTCTATGACGGGCCAAAGTACTTCAAGGCTGCAAAGATTAAATACTGGCAAATTTAAACATATCTGTTACTAAGAACTTTTGACCTTGTATTGGCTATGTTGCTAGTTTTATGCAACAATCTTCTACAGGGTATCATAGATGAAACCTAGTGTTATTCTTCCAGTACAATCAAAGATGATTTTATTTCAAAAAGGCTGCTGCATTACTAACTGAACAACCAACACACAATATATGCATGCATGTATGTCCGTATATAATATACGATATATTGAACTGTAATTAGCACAAAGGCAGACCTCACCAGCATATTGGTTAGTTCTAGCCAAATTCTCTTCGGTGAATTTTGAACCTTCAGGAGCCCAAGCAGATTGCAGAGATTAATAGGTGCATGAAGTTTGCCCCACAGAGTACATTTCATTGTCAAGCAGAAGGCTAGCTTTGGGAGGTTCAGGACAGAGCCAATTTACAGCAGAAATGGAAAACTGCTAAGGAAAGTGTCATCTTTCTATTCATAAAAGGTAAACCATGATGCCTGTCTTTCCCTGATTGCACTCCAGGCAATACCACAAAGCTCACTTCTTTCTTCCATTGTTTACTGTGTAGTCACAGATGTTCTTGTCCCATGTTCCATGAAACTTGAATGCAATAATATTATATTATGTTGTCATTACACAGATGAAAGCTGAAAATCATAATGTCCCTTGAGATACATATTTACATAGTTTCTAATTAAACAGTATATGTTACTCAACAAATTCTTTTTACAACTCTGTTACTTTTTTTTAAAAAAGCCTTTCAGATTCATAAATGATTTCTTTTCAAATTTTTCCACAACACTATTGAATGATTTTGTTAGATTGATTGATCCCTAGTGAATTTTACTTAGAATTAATGACTGTTCCTTTTGGGGAAGTGTTTTCATCCAGTCACTAATTCTCAGCAAGACATGCTGGGCCAAGGTCATTAATATCTTAGGATTTATAATAGTAGAGAAAAAAAAGAAGACTAATTTCTATATGTCATGCTACCATCGTGCTGAATATTTCTATTCATTTAGGGAAAGAGACAAAATTTCTCTTTATTCTGGTTGAAGCTACCCCTACTTTGGAGACTGCTAAAATAACCCATCAGAAATTATTTATAATAATAAGCACTCTCTTCATTCATTAGGAAAAAAAAATAATAAAAAGGGGGGTCAGAAGCATTAGATTCACTTTTCCACGGGAAATATTAAGACACAGAGAAGAACTATTTAAGGCATAACACACAAAGGCAATAGTGGCACACCTAGGAGTAACTGGGAAGCTTCAGAATTTATCTACTAGCCATGCAAGTCCTGTGTACTAAGATTAGGGAACTCTAGGCCAAAGCTTTTAATCTGTCTGTTATTTTCTATGAGATATTTAATATTGTGTCATTCATGTGATTTCTGCCTCAAAATTCTGTAAAGTAATTTTAATTCTATTAAATAGCCAAAAGAACAGATGTTCATGATTTGGCCAAAACTCAAAGAGCTAAGTGTCCTGACTTCCTCCTAAATAAGAATCTGATATCTTAGAGTCTCTCTCAGGATGTCAGAAAACGAAATTTAAATCTCCTCACAAGTGAATTTGAACATGGATTTCATATTTCTGAATGGAATACCTAAATCAAGAGGCTGTTGAAAGAAGATTTCTTTATTTCTTAGAGCTATTCATTTAGCAGAAGCCTCTCCATTATTCATTGACCCTATTAAAATAAAAATAATAACAACAGACTGGCAGATCTGGTATTCATGCCTTGGTTCCAAACTTTGCATTGGTGATTATGTATAAAAACCAGACATGATCAGAGACAAAAGACAGAAAGAATAACTCACTACTTTCTCCTAAGTTGCTTCCATAGCATTCAGTCTCTGTTATAATGAGTCAAATACCCTGACGTCAGGTCTTTGGTAAAAAACAACCAACCAACCAACCAACCAAACAAAAAAAAAATTGGGTTCTCTGAATCCATTTTGCTACTGCTGCCTGGGCCAATGCTTTGTTTTGAACTTTATTTTTAAAAATAGAGTTTTAAAATCAAGACTCTAGTCCAAAGCTTATTTTCACATTCCTATAACAATTTTTTAGATATCCAGTTTTCTTTATCAAGATTACTTTAGACAAAAACTAGGAGTTTGTGTAGGATATCTTGCTTCTCTGATGATTTCTAAGCTTAGACTTTATAAATAGCACCAACAGTTTACTATTTGCAACTTGTTGCCTGAACCATGCTGAAAATATCTGTGCAGGTATAGTAGAACTCTGAAAAAGGAGTAGTCCCTTGCTGAATGTGAAGCATAAGGAGTCAGATAATACACAAAATGGTACATTGTGGCAACATAAACGTGATGTTGAAGATTTATTTTTCCACTCTATCAAATAGGTTATAGAGTATTTTATTGCATATCACAAAACAGTATTCCAGCAAAAGGCAGTTACTCCACTCTTCAAGACTGGTATAAAAAACTTTAGTTCAGTTCCATCTTCATAAATTACTTCAGCATCATGAAAGCCCTGTACATCAACTCAGTAAAAATACCTTTGGCCCTGCAAACTTGAGGAGGAAAAAAGTTGAAAAATAATAGATCACTTTTTAAAATAATATCTGTGTGCTTCTGATTTCAAAAGAAGCTGCAGACTAATTGTGAAGTGATCAGGGACAGATGTTCTTCAGGTACTTCATAGCTGGAGCTCGGGAAGAGTCCTCAGGTAAGAAAAAGCCCAGAGATGCTGAACGGGTCACAAGAACCACGCGTTATCTCTCAAAGCTTAACTTGCACTGGCAGGTCTGGAAGGATCCCTGCCCTGCAAAGCGCTGCTCTCCTGCTTTCCCTTCCCAGTTCCCATCTTGCAAAGAGGTTGACAAATTCTGTTTGGGAACGGGCCAATTTCTGAATAGCTGACCCCGTCCGCCCGCCCTTTCCGCGGGCAGCAGACGCTTTAGGTGGGAACCGCCGCAGCGGAATTGTGCACGACCCTCGGGAGATGCCGGGGCACAGTCGGTGCAGTTTGCTCAAAGGCCCCAGGAAGGCAGCGGGGCCCCGGGCCGGGCTGCCAGACACCAAACTTCGGAGCAGGGCAGGGTAGAGCAGCCTGTCCTTGAGCCCTGGCCCTCGCTCCCGCAGCTCCGCACGGCCCCTCTCGCCCCAGGCTCGGCCTGGCAGCCCGCGGTGCCCCGGGGCCGCCCGTGCTCCGGCCCGCCGGGGCATAGCTCGGACACCGCTCGGACACCGCTTGGACATCGCTCGGACACCGCTGGGACACCGCTCGGACACTGCTTGGACACCGCTCGGACACCCCTCGGACACCCCTGGGACACACACCGCTCGGACAGACACCGCTCGGCCCCGGCCGGGCCCCGGCTCGGCCATGCTGCCATCGCGCGGGCGAGGCCGGCACTGCCGCCCCGTGCCCGGCCCCGCGGTCCCCGCTCCCCGCTCCCCGCTCCCGGCCAGCGCTGGCACAGCTGGCGTGTGCGCTCCGAGCGCTGGAACCAGACCCTGCTTAAAGATTAATAACCCTCGGCAGCGCACGAGGTTGTTGCAGTCCGATATTGTTCATTTTATCCGTGTGCGTTCCCAAATGCCTCGCCGATGCTGTCCCCTCTGGGGAGCCGGCAGCAGCGCAGGGCACGGGGCCACCACCGGCCCCCGGGCTGCCAGCAGCTGCTCACAGCGCTCAGAGCCGGGTGCTGAGTCTGAGCAGAAAAAGAGGTTTCGGATCTTGATTTTAGGTAGGCTCGTTTCTAACTGGAACCTGAAGGCCCTTGTGCCAGAGGGCAGACTCGTGTAGGTTTAATGTGTGATACGCGGGAACCAGGATGCATAGCTAGGCTGGCTGGGACCACTGGGTAAGGCACTGAAGTGTGACTGTCATTATAAATGAACTATGAAGAGTGATCTTCACCATGAGGCAGTGCTTGTTTTAATTGGGATTACTAAATAATTTTCTAGTCCTCTCCTAAGAGGTGGATGTCTGTAATTTGTGTACTCCACTGCAGTTTTTCTATGGATATGGGCAGAATGTTCATCCTTGTGTGCGTCTATAAGCAGAGAATAAGAAAGGACTCCCATCAGAATTCTTTATGCCACATATACCAAATTAGGGTATATCAGTTTGTAGTTGCTCCTCACTTCAAGCAAGATGAGAAATATACTCGAACGAGGGAGATGAAATCCTTTCTTTCCATTTTTGCCCCTCCCGTATCAAAACACAGTTTCAAGCTCCACCAGGACTAATGACCAGTTTTGCCACTTGCTTTTAAGTTATTTCCTTTTGTCATTACTTGCTTTCCCCATCTGCTAAACAGACTAATGAAATGTGCCTCATTTGTCAACAGTTCTTAGTGTTACTTCAATAATTGTAAAAAATATGGGTAGGACATGATCTGAGTCATAACATCTAACTGGGATGCAATCTGACCTCACCAAATTCAAAGCAAGCTCTAATTGAATGAAGGGTGAAGGCGGTGTCGAGCCTGTGCCAAACAGCTAATGCAATTAGTTGTTCCTTGTTTAATGCTTTGAAAATAAAAAACACTTCTATTGTTCAGGGTGTTTTCAAACACAAGGAAATAAGACCGGGAGAAAAAAAAAAAAGAATTTTCAAAATATTCACGTTTGCTTTTCCACTCAGAAATAATATAGAAAACTGCTGAAGGCAATTAAAATCACCCTTAATTTCTATATTTTTCCTGGTGCAAATGCAGTTCTGTATTTGTCCATGTTGAAGTACGATTACAGCAAGTATAGTTCCAAGAAAAAAATGAACACCGGTGATAAACATTTTTGGATCAAATTTCCATGTTACGGATCATTGTGAAATAGTTCAGTGGGTCACATTTGCAAAAAAAATGTAGCACAGGTAGCTTTCTAGCCTTCCTGTGCCTTAAATGATTTGCCAGTAAGCTTCTAACAGTGTCTACTTTATCCTCTCTCTTTCATTTTTTCAAATCAAATATATTTATTGAAAGGCTGGGAGAGAACAGCCAAGTGTGAAGCTCTAGTCTTGCATTTGGTTAGTTGAACCACTTCAACAAGCAAAACAAAATCTCCCTTTATCCATCCCCACATAATACTCAGCCAATTTTTAACAGAAGCCATTTGAAAATCCACTAGGCTCTGATAACCTTAATTCTGCAGGTCAGAGCGTGTGATTGTCTAAACACACTCCTGACTGGTCTCCTCAATGCAATTCCAGCTACACAGCCCAGCACTGAGTCTGAGCCCAGTAGTTTTATTCACTCCATCAGGAAATAAAATCAAGGATACTTCAGCATGAAAAATGAATCAAAACAGCCTCAGATTTTCAATATCAACAATGTCCATACAAACAGCCCAGAAAACAGTGATTTTACTCCTTATGTTATATTTCATAGGGGGAAAAATATCAGATGTTGAATAATGACAGGGGAAAAAGCCACCAAGAAATAAAAAGTAGGAGCTACTAAAGGATAATTTGCGAAGACAAATATGTTGAATTCACTGGAAACATACAGAATCTCTCTGTATCGTCTCTCAAGCCTGCCCGGCTAAAAATGAAGTCCATTGTCACCCCTTTTCTAGCACCGTAGTGTAATTTTACCCTCCTGCATAGTCAGTGTGTGGGTTGTTCCACAATATTCCACAATATTCCACTGATTGCACGGTATAACCAGAAGAGTCTGACTTTGGTAGACACTGCAAATACCAACAGCCACTAGAGGAGATTAACTCAGAGAAATACTGTCAAGGATTCAAGAATTTATTTTTAATGTCTCCTAATCTGAGGGAAGAAAATACAAATCCCCCATAAAGATTTTGCTGGCCCAAGTAATAGTGTCCCTTTACCTTTCAGAGGGCAACAGCATTTATGTTTGGGTTCTTGTACCAGATGATGATATTATAAAAGAGGAACAATTTTTAAGTTCTTTCTTTGAACTAGTATCCTGTAAGCCTAAACTATTCAGTTCTGGATTTGAGGGTGAGTGAGGGGGGAGGAGAGGAGCAGAGGAACCAGGAAAAAGATGGGTTGCTACTCTGCCCATGGAGGAAACAAAGTGTGGCTTCCTCCTCATTTTTCAGCAGAGAGGGATTTTTGGAGGGCAGTTCTTTGTGCATTGTGCTGTTGGGCTGATGTCTCCTGCATTACTGTCACTCCAGCCAGTGTAGCAGAACATTGATTTCTGCACAGAGAGCTGAGTAAGAAAAAAAAAAAAAGCCAATATTCTATAAGACAAAAAAGAGCACCGGTGGAGAAGCTGCAGCAAGCTTAGCACCCAGTGGATTTGAGTGTGTCCATGTTTGTGTGTGTGTGTGTGTGTTTGTGTTTGTGTTAAGTGAGGGGCAGATATTCCATGGCTTTTCTCTGAAAGCATAAAGAAATCCACCTCTAGAGTAAAGGGAAGATAAGACGTAGCCACCAAAACAAAAATAAAGGAGATATTAAAGGGAAACAAATAGCAAATAGCAGAGGAATGAAGAAAATTAACAAGAGGCGCAGAAATATGAAAGGACTTTGGAACATGTCAGTAGAAAATAAATAACACATTTTTTTAAAAACTCATTAAAACAGAGTTGTTCGGCAACGATATATCTGTAAGGAAAGACTTCTGAAATTCAAGACATTCATTTTACCCATTTGGAATGAAGTACTCAAGGCAATTTTTTTTTGCATTTCTCAGGATTAGCAAATCAAGCAACATCAGGAACATATACATATTTCTAACCCATATCAGAGACATACAGCTAGTTTTTAATTTAAAAGAGTTCACTGTAAATAACTTCCAAGTTTAGGATTTTGTCACATTACTTTTATCCCTGATAAAAGTAATGTGTATGGTTTCTATAGTACAGAAAAAGAGAACCAAAACCAATTTTTCTCAAGAGTTACAGGGCTTGTCTTTAGGAGACTCAGATTCCCCAAACCCTTCAGTTCATCCTTCTGTATTTGCTTATCAGAGTTAAGAGGGTCCTGCAGCAGAACTCATCCTCAATAACTCAGCACAAGCACTTGTCTCAGTTCGGAAAGAACCTGCTTCATCTCATGCAGGTTGGTTGTAAGGAGAGCTCTCTTCTAGGTGTAAGTCCTTAGGACAAAGTGAATTAATTTGCACCACTTTAAGCTTTTCAATTGGTACAGCAGTGATGTCAGTGCTCTTTGCACCTACAAAATTTACATTAAAAACAGCAAAACTGTTTTGAAAATGCATCACAGTGTGAAATTCTTTCCAGGTCTTGTTGCTATTCAAAAACACAAAGTAAGAAAATAGTACGTGAGAATTGGTAAAGCACAAAACAAGAAAAAAATGTTTCTCTAATAAAGACATTTGTGGTCATGGCAAAAGGAAAAAAAACCAAAAAAAAACCTATGTATGCAGATCTACATAGATATACTTCCTATATTTAGGGATATTAGAAGATATGTTAACAACAGCTGTAGAAGATATGCTTGATACTAGAGGAGCTAGAAGTTAAAAAATGCATGATTAGGGCTGCATTCCAAGTCTGTATAACAACATTGGCCATTCAGCCCTGCTGGATTTCTGTGGTGCAACAGTACTCGGAATTCTCTAAAGGGAGCTGTTATAATCCAACTTGATTCCATCAGATTAGTTGCCTAAATGCCTGAGAAAGAGGCAATGATACAAACTGCAGCTTTTTATGCATGTATGTGAGCTTGTAACAAAGATTATAGGAGAATCTTATTGCATTTTTTGTTTTCTGCAAAGATGTACACGTGTGCCCTAATGGATTTGTGCAAACTCAGTCACTTTGCCAGCCAAGAAGACAAGGGCAACCACATCAATCCCACTTAGGCCCATGCACCCACCTGGCACTGGCCAGTAGGTGCCCAGGAAAGCTGCTTAGAACAAGTTTCATACTTTATCCGAAAAGAGAAATGTGACTCAGGTTCATCTTGAACCAAAATGTCAGTTTCCATGCATAAATAAATAAAATAAAATACTTAATGCAAAGAACAAAACTGTCCAAGTCTGCAGGATACTGACTTATGCTGAGTACCTGTTAGAATATCTCCTGGGAAATGAGTCTCCCCTGGAAGGGAGATTCTGGTTGGGATCCCTGACCAGGCAAGACTCAGCAGACTCCAAGTGGAGCTGTTGTGGTTTCCTGGCTGGTTAAGAGGAAGCCATGAAATGTACAAATGCGAGGTTGTCAACACTGTGAAGGATGTCACACCAAAAAAACAACCCACTGACCAAACAAAAACAAACAGAAAAGAGCTCTGAAAACAGTGAAAATTGAATTGCTAGAAGGTTCCATATTGGTATTTTATTACTGATATTTTAAGTCTGAGGGTTCATCTGTTTTCAGTCTTGTCAAGACTCATGCAGTAAGTGGCTGGGATTTGGAATTTGTTTATATCTCACCACCCAACCATAAAACTTTATCTCCCCTATTGGAGTCATAGTACCAAAGTCTTTCTTCATATATCAGGTTAGCCTAATAGGTGTGGTGTGTCAACTAGGCTTGCCTAGTGAATAAAGTCAGGAGTGATAATCCTTATAAAAATCTCAGCTAAATTGAAAATGCAACTACTTAATTTTAAAGAAACTCTGCAATTTTTTAGCTTTTTACAAGTCCTAAGGACAGTGTTTCATACTAATTGAAAATGCACCTTTATTTATTCTTTATTTTTTTCCCTATATATTTAGAAATTCCAGTATCTCGAGCACTTTTTCACCCACAGTGTCAATTGATGTCAGCTAGACCATCAGCTGCTTGACAAACAGACCATATACTTCAGAGTCTAACTGAGGATTTAGGTGTCTAATATTGGAAATGTCAAACATAAGAATATTTTTTAGTGGCCTTGCTGCCAAATCCTGCATCATATGCAAATTCTCAACAATTTACAACTCCCATCCTCAAAAACTGGAGCAATTTAGATGTAGAACTGTATGCATTACAGAGGAATAAATAAATCTGTTAAATACCAGGGAATCTCTGCTTCCCTGGCATTGAAACAGCCAGGGATCATAGGAAGAGGAGTAGAGACAAAAGAAACCATCCATGCATAGGTAGCATGTCACAGATTATCATATAGTTCATACAACTTTGGCTTACCTGTGAGTCATACACAATTAAAAGAAAAAAGAAAATGTGGGTTGTATCGAAAAACCTCAGAAGTTCCATTTCCTGAAAAGATGTCCCTCGAAGTACTTTGGGTTACCCTCTGGATTATAAATGTTAGCATGTCCCCCAGGTCTTCTGCCAGAAGAGAGGTGTTACACCAGATCTGAAATCCTGGTGGGGTGGCTGCTGAAAAACGCTGCAGGGAAAAGAATTTTGGCAATCACCAAATTTCTCTGAAAAGGAAAACAGAGATGATCAAGACACAACATGGTATAAGACTATGAAGAGAAATAGCTCTCCGGATGTCCCAGATTTAACTGAGCTTTACTGAACTTCACAGATTGTTTAAGTCATAGGGCAATAAAATTGATTTAGTAGCTGTTTCTATTTATCCATTGAACTAATCATCCTCTCAGAATTCTGAGACCTCAGATATTTAAGTGATTGACTTCATTCTAGTGCATGATAGTGCCATCCTATTGTAATGATTATAGATCTATTCACTAACATAATTCTTATGTTACTTTGGATGGTTTTCTTTGGGCTTTTTGTTATTTTATTGCCATCTGTATCTTCAACAGAGATTGGCCACAGCTGAAGTGGCTTTAGCTCTGTAATGCTTTTATACTAACTGAGATATTGCTCCATTTGCTTAATGTCTAGGTATGTGGCCAACAGCTTGAAATGTAGTTCCTATAATGGGAACCAGTATCCCCCTCAGATCAGCTGGCAGGTGATCTCGGTCTTGTTTCAGACATTCCCGATATAATTAAAGCAAATTTGCTAAGAATGAATACATGTCAGTTTAGTTTAATTCAGACATTTTAAGTCCTTAAATCTTGGAATGCATTTTCTCAGCATGCTTTCTCTGCCCCATTATCCTGTTAAACTGTTAAAGCCCTTGGCCACTCTTATAGCATTAAATCAACATGCCAAAAGGCTATTCAAATCAACTAAACCTATTGTTGAAATTTTGTGTAACCTTTAGAATGGTGAAGTCCTTTGTTCATGGATTTTTATAAGGAAAAACACATAAATATTAAAGCTTCATGCTCACACCATTTTCCTAGGAGGAGAGAAAAACACTTCACATGCTCTTAAATGTAATTTTATTTATGAAAAACAAAAGAAATTGTCTTGACCCGGTAATTACATTGCTTCTATTCAAACAAATTTCTGTGTTTACTGCGTTAATCTTTATGCTTTCCAATTAAAAGACCTGAAGTTCAGCTGTTTTGACAGTTCTGCTATGGTTCTCCTTTTCTTTTGGAAAACTTTAGTATATCTTCCCCTGATTCTGTTGTGGTATTCATAGGTATCCAGCAATATAATTTCTGATGGGATAACAAAAGATGCTGTCAAGACCTTTAGAAAACTCGAAGTCTTAAAAACTTGCTGCTTGACCATTGTACTTTTTTGATATGCACTATGGGAATAAGCTATAAATTTGGCTTCTAGCAGATGCTTCTATTGGAAAAAAATAGTAACTACTGCTATCTTTACAATTTTAAATTAATTTTATTTGGCTTCCTGTCAAAGTTGTTTTTCATGTGTCTTGGATGTATGGTTTTGAATTAGTTAGAAGAATATCTGTGTGGAATCCAAATCAGCTGCAATTTGAGAATACAAAATTAACTAAAAAATATGAGTTTTGAGACCATGTAGGCAGAGCAGGAAAATAATAGTGCAGATGATATAAAAAGACCTGGTCAAAAAGGTTTTCTGGTCAAAATTTTAACTGACTTACATTGTTACAAAAACAAACAAACAAACAACAACAAAAAAGGGTGTTTTTGGAGGAAATTCAATATAAACGATATAGGATCTCAGAGATGTAAATGCATTGGTCTGTGTTGAAAACTCCATGAGTTTGGGGGTTTTCTCTGAAAACTTTATATTTCCAATGGAAAAATAAATGTGACAACCTCTTTTAAATGTAAATGGTGTGTATCTCTCTCTCACAGTACATAAAATCGGAAACACACTACAAAATATGTCTTTCTCTGGAAGACAGAAAGGTGTTGTAGGCTCAAAGTAAAGCTTTACAAGTGAGAAAGAAACATGCTTTGTTTCTTCAACCTTTTTCCCTCAGAAAACATGAACTTCATTATCTGTCATCTGACACCAGAAAATGTGATCTGGGAGGTAGCTGGATTACATGCTTGGAATGTTTTAACAAGAATCAAGAATCAACACTATTTTCCCTTTATTCTCATAAAACTGCAACTTTTACCATTGATAACTCCTTAGTGGGTAGTTATTTTTCATTTTTAAAACATATCATGAAAAGATTGTCCCAAAATTTCATTTTAAGGTAAAATATTAATAAACAGTTAATAAAAAAAGCCATTTTCTTTGAAATTTATTTTTTTTTTGTAACAAGGGGAAAATAATATTTTGAAGCACAGTCTAGTTGCTTTTTTAGTTGTTGGAAGAAGTAAATCTCAACGGAAACTAAGAAAGTATGACTGTTCCAACCTGCCAGTTCTAATCCAGTGTTTTGAATACTAGCAATTGTCTGAAGAGAAAGAACTACACAGAAAATATGAATGGTTATTTATGCTTCCAATAAATAAGGAAACCGTCTACGAGCATACAGATCCTTTTCTTTTCCTGCCCATCTCCTTGTCTCTGCAGAAAAGCCCTAATCAGCTCTGCAACTATGACATGCACTCCACAACCTCACTTTTTGAAGCTTCTACTGGGAGCTTCCCTGTCACTCCCTCATTTTATGTTTTCAGGGGAAAACAAACAAACAAAAAAAAAAACCCAACCAAACAAAAAATAATACAGCCAGAAGATTTTGTGGGCTGACTTTCTGTTACATTGAAGGAAATGCTTATTTCTATGACAAAACCTTGTGGGGTCTTTGAAAGCATTTCACTGCAGAGTGCTGTCAGCTCTTCAAAACCAAGAAAGGAAGATAAGCTGATATTGGATGGCTTTAGGTTGGTATAGTGTCCTCAAGAGGGATAAGCTAGAGAAGTATTGCTGTAGTCTGTTTTCTGAGCACTAGAAGAATGGCTGGACTGGAACAAGAGGTGTGGAAGCTGGGCTTTATTCAGGAAAGGACTAGACTGAGTGGCTCAGGCTACAAATATCAGTAAGTTAGCAAAATAGTCAAGTAGGAGAAATATCAGCCAAGAGTTTTTTCACACACTGTAGGGCAGAGAGTGCTCTAAAGTAGTCTATTGCCACTATTAAGCACAGGAGTTACTCCATTGGAAACAGTATTGAGTTCTTGTTGAGGAATGTGTATGTACAGGTGGCAATACTCTCTGTTTTGCGGAGGTTATTGATAGCCCTGTGTCAGCTTTAAGCCCATTGGCCTATGATCCATGCTCGTGGAATAAGTAGTTAATAACATGGACTAAACCTGTGTGGGAGGGAGCTGCAAATCACTGTACTCTTCAAATCACATGTACAATTTATGGTATATAAATGTCTCTTCAAAGGTGTATATAACCCATGGAAACCCATGGGTACCTATGGCTGTTCTTAACTGTGGGAAGAATTAAAACTTGCAGTGTATGAGCAGTAGTCAGAATGCCTGGCAGCATGAGATCCAGCATGTACTTGCTCCACTGTGTTTGTAACTGTGGATGGAGAATTAAATTTGGTAACACAGGATCTAAATTCAGGGTAGTAAAGAGCAAGCATCCTCCATGTGCAAACCAACAGACAAGCAAAATGGGGGTCATTAGCCACCTGCTTCCTACCTTTGCAGTGACTGTACTAAAAATATGGGTGTTCTTTGAAAAGCAGTTATAGTGGCTAAGCCAGGGGGCAGGCAAACAATGGTTGTATTATAAGACCGGATTGGCGGAGAAGAAGACAAAAATAGAAAAAAAATTTACTAATTAAAAATTAAAGATATTCAGTTTTTTCCTATCATGGAGCACATTTAATTCATGCTATCAGTGTAGAATCTTTCAGAGAATGCATTATTTTGATTTCCAAAATACAATTCTAAGGCTGTTTCATTTTCCCATTAACTTTTAATAAGCTGTTCATTCCTAGCACTGCGCATATGCTGAACACCCATGTACCGGGTAGAGAGAGAAAAAGCTACATCAGTTGTGTCTGAAAAAAAAATCTGAAATGGCCTTGCTCTTTTTTTGGATTGCCCCTGCAATGCCAAACAGCTGAGTATCACAGTGGTATCACAGGTTCTTTTATGGCCTTTCATGAATCCTGCCCTTCTCGGGAGCAGTGGGGAGGATCCTCTTCTGGGGATGCTCTGTCCTAACAGAAGGAAAAAGCAATTTATTCATAGAAGAAAAATATTTTCTAAAACAGAGAATATATAGGTGCTTTTAAGATATAAAAAATGACAAAATTGTGTTCTAATTTCTATTTGACTAAAGAACAGTAATTTTTCTGAGTATTTAAACTAGTATATTGGATGAAATTTCTACAGTCCTCTTCTGTCATGTTTGTGCTAGCATGGCTTATTTTTTTTGCATATACACTAGTGTGATCAAACAGTCTGGGGATTTTGAAGTTCTCACTTCAGTTTATTTTCTCAATAAGTCAACCTGTTATTTCATTTTTAATTCCTTTTCAAAACTAGTGATAATAATAAAACTCTTGCGTCTCATAACATGAATTTGTTTTTAACACTTAACTAAATAAGAGAATATTCCACTATAGAAACCTGAAATTTTGAATCGTAACTTCATTTTTATAATGTAAATATTGTTTCATTTAGTACTGCAACACCAGTAAGCCCTTAAGCTATATAGGGGTAGTTTAATGTTTAAAAAATGAAGAATGATTCTAATGGGATTTCAAAAGTCTCCCCTAAATGAAGGATAATTATGAACAGATAACAATGCTACCAGGATGGATTAATAGTCTAAAATTTCGAATGGTCAGAAACCGTATGCCAAAATATTTAAATAACCAAACCCTTTTCCAGATTTAAATCAGCAGAGGCACGCTGGAAGTTTATCATATCAAAAAGGCAGGTGGGGACCACTCTACCATATGGACTTCTATCTTTGATAAAAGGAATCCTTCCTGTTTCCCCGTGTGCCTTCATTGGAACCCTAAGAATCTAATAGATATTGTTCAACAACTTTCTATAGATATATATGCATGTGCCTTGTCTGGACTCAGTAAGATCCTTCTCAACCACTGGCTATATAGCAGAACTGCATATTTAAGAGAAGAGTAATCTGCTCAAATAACATGCTCTTCTGTTTGTCCACAAACCACTAAATTGAATTCAATTAGCACTATATCTTCTACCAAAGCCTGAGATTGAGTTCAGGTTTGCAGGTTCAATTTGGGCCGTCAGAAGTGCTTCATTCAGCTGAGAAGTTCAAGATGCAAGAGTTGTGGAGAAGGCAGCCGTACATAGAATCTACCCTACATAATTCCAACATGCCTTAAAAAAGTAGTATTTTCATTTCTATGAAGATACTAATCTGTATCTGTTTCCACATTTTAAGACAACTCTAATCTGTCATAAATGCAGTTATCACAGGGTGTCTCATGCACCCTGATCCCCAGCTTCATGTATAGGAATAGCAGGGATTTCTCTGTTTTCAGTGGCATTCTGGGGATTTTGCTGCAAAGAAATTTAACTGGGCTCTGAGGCAGCTAGTCAATAATTTTCCTCAACCTAAATAGATGTATTTTCATGCAACTCTTATTTTACCAAAAATGTAGCTCATCTCAGCTATCTAAAATATTAGTTGTCACATTTAGCCTTGCACATAGGAGTTTTGACTGCTTGACATTTTGTCTATTAATACAGTAAGTAACAGAGCAAATTCTTTTCATGATAAATTGCAGATGAAGGAAAAATAAGAGCAGAAAACAGTAGACTCACCAAGAAATATCTTCTGTGTGGCAGCAGTTCAATTTGCATTGGCAGTTGTAGAAAAGGTTCCTCTGTTTGAATTTTCCTTCAGCCTACCAGACTTACTTTTTCAACCTTCTTCAGGGAATCATGGTACACTCCTTATTTTCTTATATTTGATTAATAGGATTTTAAAGTCACCACTACATCCTCATACTTCTTGCATAAGATTTAAGTCCTTTGAAGAAATACTAATAACTAAGTAATCTGTGTTTTTTCCTAAATTATCACAGAAAATATGTTCATGAGGAATTTGGAGATTGTAAACATCAAGTGTAGACAATGAAAAAGTCTCCATATAGCCACATTTCATTCAGCTACAGTTCAAGTCCCCGTCCTTCTTCCTTGTCTGTTCTTAGGTATATTCAGAGAGCAAGACCATGTTCCAGATGCCCCATCTTTGAAGCTCCACTGGGCCTGTGCTGTCCCACAAAATCACTGCTGAGAGGTGTTGAAGCCAATTGCAGAATCCTTTTGCTCTAGAGGCAGGTACAGATACCACAGAGATGTTTTTTTCCTAAAGTGAGGGGTGGTGTAGTCTGCCTGAGAAGAATCCAGCCCCAGACAGCCAGGGGAGAGGGGTGGAAAGAAGCTTTGCTCTCAGCATCACCGAGTCTTTCTGACTCTTCACAAGCACAGTAACATTTTAAAGCTGTTGTTATCTTCGAAAGGTTAGGGAAGATTTGAGGATTACCTCACGAAAGAATAAGGTAGTGGAAGAAAGTATTGTAGCACTTTTCACAAATCAGACCTTTTTGACAACACATCCTTCACTGAAAGGATGATATATTTTTTTTCAATCTTTCTAGATCTCTTCTGGATTGTAATGAAATATTTTAACATTAAAATTGGGTCATTAAAAATTGTATTTATTTAAAAATAAATAGACTGTGGCTTCCAGAAATAATTTTCTCCAATCTGTTTTGTTTTTTTCTTCCTGTTTTTCTCAATACTTGAAAATTTGGGGTGAGGAATACCTGTGTAGCATAGCTGATGTTTTTCACCAAGACATACTTTAAATCTTATTCCACTTTTGTTTTATCTATTCCATAACAGCTTCTCATGTTAAAAAAAAAAAAATCGACCCCAAATAAACTTTCATGTTCACAATTTTTTTCACACCATATTTATAGTTAAACTGTGCTTTGCATTTTTATGAAATTCTGGATGATTTACTAGACATGAATTCCCTCACAGTCCTTTTTTACACTGACTGCCTGACCATACTTCTAAATGAGTTTTATGTTTCTAAGGAGAGGATTTAAACATGCCACATCTCTATTATACATGTTCTTTTAACTCTAAATCACTCTGGTCTCAATTTGAGACAGGCAGTCTGCCTGAAAGAAGATTAAAAAAAGATATTATTAGAGATAAAAATTGCTGTCTTGTGTGCTCCAGCGAAAGAGAACTCATGTGACTGCCAGCCAGGGAAAGGACAAACTTCCACCTAAATTTCAGAAATATCTAGCACAAAATATCCATGTGAGTGATTACTGGCACTGAATATATAATTATCAGTAATGCTGTAACATGTGGCTATATACAGTATATTCATATACAGTATGCTGCTGCTTACAATTTTTATTCTGATAATATTCTCATTTTAAGTACTTCCATGCTTTAAAAAAATCAGCCACAGCTTTGTAATTGTTACTGTTTTTCCACTAACTTTTCACACAATTTACTTTTTTCTTTATTAGTATTTCTCTTTACTAGAACAAATACTTGTATATGTATTTTTCTGCAGTGAGGACCTCGAAACTAGAGAATATAAAGAAAGAAAACTTTTCCTGCTGGTTGTATAATTTTTCTGTAATATCATTTTCACTCTGGAGTTTTCACTTGGATGGTGGCTCCATTCCCTCAGACATCTACAGATTCAAAGTAAGATCCCAGAACGTCTTCAGGATATAGCCTGGATAATTCAGTACTATTCCTCTGCCCCTCCTTCTTATCTTTTCTAGTTCAATTGGTGTTTATAGTAGCTCTGAATTTCTACAATTTGCCTTAATGTGCAGAATATAGAACCTATTTGTAATTAAGCACAGAAAATAGAGGCAAATTTGCCTCTATTGCTTATTACAATTCTTAATGTTAAGCTCAATGTTTTTGAGCAACAATTAATCTCCAGATATGTTCACAGAACCATGCATGATGCCTACATAGCAGGAGCAGGGAGTTTTGTAATATCTGATGACATAGTGGACTATCAGGTTTAATGAGGGTGATTTATTCTTATTCTTTTTTGACTAGATCCTGTAAAGTCTAGATCACATCGATTGTACAATTTTTTTAGAGGGTTCATTTCTGTGTGTAAAAGCCTAGCTAAATACTTTAAAAGCAATGTAGTCCTTTTGTAATCATTTCAGTAAGCCACTAAGTTATTGAAAGGCAGAAATTTGAATTTCCATTTGCCAAGTATTGTTGTTTCTGCAATACTTCTAATGTCATTTAAGACAATTGTAAGTTGATGAGCTTTTAGGCTTATACAGCGATTTTACAATACCCAGAATTTGTCCTTAACAAAAGCATACAGAAAATGGTTCACTAGAGCATGACATAACCTTTGAACAGTTATTATTTTCTGCATATTTATGATGATTTTAATTTTTATTAAAATGTAGAGAAATTTAAAATAACTTGGTAGACAAATAACTTCTTTGAAACAATTGTTTTGCTTTCCAAAGCCCTATTTAAACTTGTTCCAGGGTACCAGTTGACACTACATTTTTTTAAATGTTGTTTCTTCCATGATCTGAATTTTTGGCATAGGTGTCTAAAATCAAGGCCAATTCTTACATTCCTGACTGTGTAAGTAAAAAATATATGTATGTTTAATACTCTATATGTGTATCTTTTTTTTTAGTATGTGGATAGATGTAGATGTATATGTATATGTATATATCTATGCATGAGACAGACACGTATTTTAAATTGAAAAATAACTTCTCTGCCCTCATATCACGTTGCTAAAACCTATACAGGAGAACCTTCTTAGTGAGAAATTGGTCCATTTATTTTATCACCAGTTTTAGTCCAATTTTTCAAGACACACAGCAACAACAAATCAGAATTTGGTTTCTAATATTTTCAGAGATCTTAACTGGCATTGCACAGATCAGTTGATTAGTTAGGATCTTTTTTAATGTGGAAATCTGAGATATAACTTTCTAATTTTGTTATTCTAATGGTGTTTGGACCTTTGTTCAGTCCAGCTTAACATATTCCTTTGAAGGCATTGCTAGATTTTATTGCCACTGCAGACAGTCTTCCCACTAATTCCTAGCTGTGAAATCAATGGTACATAAAAGCATATTTAACTTCAGCTTGTTTTTCTAACATTTCCCAGTAGCTATATGTTAACTAGACCTCATTTTGAGGTAATTTGTGGCCTTATATGCATATGATATATTTGGACTAATATAGCTAAGCTTTCAGGTCTACTTCCTTATTCTTTCCAGACACATTATGTCATTTTTTCTAAATCTGAAGTTACTTTCCATGTTGTCTGTGTGGCTTCATTTCCAGCAGCATTGTGAGTCAGCAGGCTCTGAGTTCTAGAATTTGTCTATAGATTTGAATATGCCATCGTTAATGCATACAAACTCACCATTTTTTCCATGTCAAGAATGGTAGAATGCATTCTCTGTTTCCTTCGTGCTGATTTTTAAGCTGAAGCCTATAATCAAAAGCATCAGTAGTAATGTGCTGTTCTTCTTCTGATACACTTGGAGCCCATGTGCATTGGGCTGTCAAAGACAAGGCAGGGACCACTTGCTGTGAGGTCTGAGCTTTAGAACAAAGTCTAAGCAGATTGAGAATTCTGCCATTCGTATCATACTGAATGAGTTTATACATAATGTACAGCACCCCAGTCTTAAACTGCTAAGAATCATACATATTGAATTATCTGCCAAAACTGCAAACTGAGGGACAGTGGAATCCAAGAAATCCAATGTTTAAGTAGTTAATTTTGGGTCTTTAATATAATCTTGGTTCTATTATCCTATGTTATTTTAAAAAGTAAATTGCACAGAAGGTCATAAAGTATTTTCAGTTGGAACAATAATTTAATAATATTTCTTAAAGTGAGAAAATTTTCATAAATTCTCTTTTGTGATTCAGAAATGTGACCATTTTCTTACTTTTTTAACAAAATTTTTTCATGGACATATTCATGAAGAAAGTCTGATGTTAACATATTTTAAACTTTGTTGTATGAAGATGAAAAAAAAAAGATCCTAAATTATGAAACAATTTTCAGTAACAGGTGGGAGAAAATGAGAAATACTAATATTATGAATACATTAAGGTCTTCAAAATATTACCTAAGAAGGGATATTACAGTTATTTTTCCAGTTCATTCAAGACAACGTAGGAATAGAAGAAATCCACAAGTACATAAGGCTTCTTTCTGCTTGACAATCTCTTGCTTTCGACTTCACTTCCTTGCCACTACTCTCAGCACTTTCAGGAACATTAACGAAAACTTCTGAACAATACATGTTACTGTCTATTTGCCCTCAAAGTCACTGAGTGATGAAATGCCTCATCATTAGGTCATCCAGGAAAGCTGATTTTCCATTCTAGGCTTCTTCTGTTATCTTCTGCTTTAAGCACTACAGTCACAACTAATGTAACTGTATAGAAAAGTGTATTTTTTTACAAGAAATTAAAAAAGCAACAACACAGCTAGCCTTTCAAAGGTACCTAACTAACACTTAAAATCACTCAAGATTTTTCTTATGAGAAGATAATAGAGAAAGCTGTAATCATTAGAATTCCTTTGAAAACCATCAAAATTAATGAGATATTTGTTGTTAGCAAAAATAAAACCCAAAGCCTGGAACCTAGAAAAAAATCCAGTTTACCTGTACAGTAGATAAACGCATCCCTTTCACTGAAGCTCTATTAAAATATCTTTGAAAGAGGTAAATATGGTTGGTTATAGATGTTGACCATTTTTCTTTCCAAAATCAAAGGTTAAGTGTACTGGAAAATGTCCCATAACATCTCCTACTTTTTTTTTTTTTTTAATATATTGATCCTTTGCTGCCTATTCAAAGACAGCAAACACTTTATTTAAACTATCTGTGATTCAGAAAATTAGAAAGATTATTTATGTTCAAAATCACAAGCTGGACATTCTTGCAGTGATATTATTTAAAGAGCGAAATGCCTATTTCCAAATAATGGCTGCTAGGGTTTGTCATCTGAGACATGATATATGTTGCTTTCTTGAAATGGAATACTCCTTCATTAAATGTCAGGCAATTATCTAAGTACCTCCTTTTGAAGAAGTGAGATGAGTATTCTGAATGTTTATCATAAACTTTTGAGAAAAGAACCTTTAATAGTCATATTGAGCCAGCAACTCATCTTTTACAGGTATTTGAGATTTTTCTTCAGTTGCAACTACTTACAGAATAAGTTTTTTTCACTGTAAATCATATTTAGAGTAAACGAAATAGCAAATATTTTGTAGCCAGTTGCCTAAAAGCTGTGATTGATGAAATGAAAATAATTTTTTCTTATTTCACAGAAGATGATATCAAGAACCTGGACTGTTGAGGTGCCAATGGGACAGTATAACCCTTTTAACCATTTTGGAAGAAGCATTTGAAAAGATTAGGTATTTATAGAGAAATACCTCTTTTATGTCAATGTTGACATAGCCATTCTTGTACTGTCAGGGAGACACGGTATCATTTGTCACTTGGTAGTTCGTTGCAGTAAAAAGATGGAACATGAATTCATTTGTTAAGAGAGAGTATGTTGAGTTGTGCTGGCAGCTGTACTGAAATACAATAGAATGATCACTTATGTAGAAAAAAGTTATTTTTCAGGAGTCATTTCCCATAGGTGTTGGTGCACTTGTTCTCATTCGTACTAAGCAGAGTGAGCACTCAGTTCAAAGGACAAGAGTTAAAATAATTTCTTTTGGGATTTTTCCACTTTGCTGCTTGAAAGAAAAGACTCTCACACCCTTCTGAGCTGCCATTCAGCAGCACATAAAGAATATTACAGCTTGTGCTAAATGTCAATTAGAGATAATTACAACCTCAATGACCTGTCTTGCCACTAAAACACTTAGCAGACTTTGTTTTGTCTTTACAACATGGAGACTGTGAGCACAATTCTGGTCCCAGTGACACTGTGGTAAATCAGGAGACACTGCAGTGAAGCCAGCCAAATAACAACCTCATAAATATGATGTAAGGTGGCAAAGGAAATCAGATGCTTTGCCTATACGTTGGTTCTGATTTTGCAAAACTTCCAATTTTGTATCCTACTCTTGAGAATTTTGAAATACAACAACTAGGGATGTGCCAATAGATGTACTGGAATTCCATTGTTCTCCATGCGAGACAATGAGAGAAACCTAATAGGAGATAATTCTGTGGAAATACTTGCAATTTCCAAGAATAAGAACTTGATCAAATACCTCTACGTCTGTCATCTGAAGTTGTCCAGGGCTTGAACTTTCAGGAATGCCATAGTGCAGACGTCCTGTTGGTCTGTGGCCTCAGAAGACAGGACTTTCCATAAAAGTAACAACCCAAAATTTCACTTACTTTGAGTCCTCTAGGACAATAAAATATTTTAGTACCCAATTCAGCCATCTATGGTCAAAAATATATCCTAGTTTCATTGTTTATGCTCTGCAAGTCTGTCATAGATTTCTGATTCTCCCTTCTAGTCCTACTGCCAATGCTTCATGGTGTTGCATTTTGTATGCAGCAGGCAGTCCTTTCCCCAAATCAGTGACCAACCATATTGGCTGCCATTCTTAATTTCAGGCAGTTCATTTGCTATTTCCGTGCTTGAAAATTAAAGGATAGTTTTTTTCCCCTGTAAATGAAACCAGGTGAAATCCCCAGCAGGTTTGGTATAGTTCCTGTGACCAATAACTGCCTGCTGTTATTAGCAGGCCTATTATATTAACCACTGCATTTCCTCCCATTTGCATTTCAGACAGGAATAACTTCCTTCACTGGAAGTATAAGGCACAGAAAATTATTCTAGATGAGCTGTTTTGTCTTCCTTTGCTATCATATATATTTGTGAAAATTGCCATTTTGTTAATAAAAAATAAATAAAATAAAATTAAGGACATTACCAGATGCATGCAGTCTTTTATACATATTTGCATCTTCCTTCACCAGTGTTTGCTATTATACTGTTCAAACCAGTTCATAGGGAATTTAATTTACATAGTTGTGTCACATAAGCATGTAGATATTTCTGGCAAATGGCTCTGAACATTTTCATACTTTCACTGACTTTTTTGGAAGTCCAAGTGCTGGTTAATGAAAAGCCTCACAAGTAGGAGACACCACAGAGGGCTGCCAAAGCTCCATTATGTAACGATGTCTGGTTTTAGAATTGGTAATAGAGTGGTGTACACCAATTGCTAAAGGCTACCAACTGGAGATCCTCAGGTCTTGAATCCTTTACATGCCTCTGCCTCTGCCTTTCAGCCTCAGTTATGTCATTTTAAGACCTGACTGCCCAGTTTCCTGCCTTCCTGGAGCCTTTCTGTGCTCAGCTTTCTGTTCCTGTGACCTTGTTTCCACACACTGCAGCAGACTTCCAATTGACCTTGATTTGAGTTACAGGCCATTAGTACCATGGAAAACCAGCAACCAGGCATTTAGGAATGTCATCGGTGAGCAGTGTTTGAAGCCAGTGGAAATTCCACTGTTAACTTTGCCGAGCTCCTGCAACAGTTTCTTTGATTAAAAGAGGGATATAATCTACTTCATATGAATATTATACAGATCAATTAATGCTGTAGGCACTTAGAAGATTCAAAGGACTCAGTTATGGCTATCACAGCTACCATTGCCAACTAGCAACAACAAAGCAATTTTAAACTAATTTCTGAAACCTTCCTTTGCAAAGTGCTGCAGACAGCCAGTTCAAGTACCCTTCAGACTCACCAGCATAGCTTTTTGCTCAGCATTTTCAGCATCAAAGTCACAGCTTAATGCTTTAGCCCTCTTGTAGAAGAATTTATATTTATGAGAAGGGTGAAAATGAGAATTTTTTTCAGGGTAATGGCCATTTCTTGATGTTGAATTGGCAACTTGGATAAGTTGTGTATGTGACAGGAACATAAAAGAAAATAAAGCCAGGCATGCCTGCTGTTAAAACAGTCTGGCTGTGGTTTTCTCAATTGAGGCAGCCAGGATTCATATTAAATCTGCATGTTAAGCCCTGGGTTTCTGGTTCTTTTCCTAATTTTGAAAGTGAATCATTCTGTGGCTTAGCACTCTGCTTTCTGCATTTTTTTTTTACAGCTCCATAACTGGTCACATGAACTCGTCTCTGTGGTGGGCAGTCAGTATCATGATTTTTATTAATTCCTTTCCCTCCAAAATCTTTTTTCACATCGTTTCACTGAAAATAACCTCTGCTATATAATATCAATGTACAATATGAATTTCAGCTTACATTAATGTATGAGAAGACATGTCTTTGCCATTGGGTAGGTCTGAACAAAGCACCCCTGGCATGGTGAAAGCGTTTGTCACATTCAACCACATTTTATAGCCTCTCAGTGACATTTAACCTTTTTCTAACCATATTTGTGCCTTTTATTAAAATTACAGAACAAAATGTGGCTGCCTGAACAAGCATGCTGAAGAAAATGACTAAACACCATCCAGGATGAAAACAATCTATAAGGAAAAATAAGCTAGGTCATCTCAAAGAAAGTGGGATCCTTTTCTTTCCAAAATTAAAGTATTCTGATAATTTACAAGTAAATTTCAGTGATCTGCAATACTGACTTCCTCCACTTACACCTGAACATGCAAGTTGTACTAAAAGTAATGGTCAGCTGGTAGGTGAAGTCATGGGAAAAGTGGTAACTGCACAGTTTTCCTTCAGAGGAAGGACACACTGGACATGAAAAAAGGCTCTGATTAAATAAAGTCATCTGTGGGAGCTTGTCATAGAAACTGTGTAAAGATTCAGCAGTCATTGATTAGGGAGGGACTGGCCCTGCCCAGGCTGGAATTCCAAGAGCTGGTACTTACTATTTCCTCAGTGCTTTTGTTTATTATTTTATTGCGTCATAAATAATCTCTTTTCAGCATGCTCAGATAAATCTAGAACTCTAAAATATGGAACAATTCATTTGGATAAAGAAACAATTCCAATATTAACTTTAAACTGGAACTGAATTTCTTTCTGAGTCATCACTGTTTAAATGATTTTAAAGTACACTTTGCCTATAATTTATTCCTTCACCTGCTGGTTTTGGATAACAATCAAAATACTAAAGTAAAGAATACTTACTTGCCATTTCCAGCTCTCTTAACACCAGAAAGGACGAATAAGGCTGGTATTTATATAAGAACTTTGAGAGATCTCAGTATGATGAACAAGTTGCTACAGTAATGATTCCTAACTCTTAAAAACCATGACAAACAAGCAAAAGAGTTAAGAACCCTCAATAACAAAAAGAACGTTCTCATTAGGGAAGCCATTATAAAATGGCATGTCCAGGATTGTTCAGTTCACAGCTGCACGCTTAAAAAGCTAGTTATTGTTAATTCTCTCCCTGCTTTCCAAGGCTGTCTCAGGTCTCTCTAAACAGGCAACCCTTCACAGGATGCAAATTATCAGGTTATAGCTCGTGTTACAGAAACTTCTGTAGCTGAGTACTCCTTCATATCCAACAGCTTTGTTTCTAGGTGCTGAAATGAGGCATCGAGAATTAAATTAAGGCTTTACACAGAATGCAATAACAAAGATGAAGATTCAGGAAAAAAAAAAAAAAAGCAAGACCAGTATTGTAAATTGTGCAACCACTTCAGATTCAAAATGATTTCCAGAAGTTCTGCAGAACTTTTAATAAGTAGAAGTCTAGCCATCTTGTTAAACCAAAGGTATTAGAAGTGTGGTCACTAACTCAAACAATTTCTAAAGGCAAATAGAGATAACTCCTTTGGGACCCTGCGATTTTGACTCAGTCATTGATATATCTTTATATTATCTACTTTGTTGCTTTTACTTTGATATCAGATACCACAAGAAAAAAAAAAACAAACAGCAAATCATATTGTGAAGTTTCAAAACCTTATAGAACTGGGAAGTATGATCTTCTGTGATTGTTCTTAAGGAATTTATTTTGACTTCTCTGGTAAATTCACAGTACATGCCAACCTGAGCACAAAATATTATTTTGAAATTTGGAGAAAAGCTAAGTTTAAAAATAACCACTTTCCAGCTTTAAAATCTCGATAGCTTACGGGTCTCAGAGTATCTATCAATGTATCTGTTTAAAAGGGATTTAAATAAATAAATTAATAAATAATAAAAATACACATTTTACAGGCGTGGAAATTAAACCAAATAGCTTGATTGACTGACAATAGAATTGTGAATTTTAACTGATGAAGAGGAGTTTTTCTTAATATTTTTTCTTAATATTTTTTCTTAATATTTTAATGATTTAAAAAAAATTATGCATATGGAAATATTTTCTCTTACTATAATATTTTTGGGACATTAGGGGAAGAGGAGCTCTTCGATAAGGATACCCTTCTATCTGAAACTCATTTCTTCCTCTCTCAGTTAGGCTACTAAGTGCCTCAATTGTCTGTAGCTGAACTTAACAGTGATGTTGAATGCAGTACAATTTATAAAAAATTAATTTTCACTTCTGTCTTTAAAAAAGTTAAGATTTAAGGTTATTCATACCAATAGATAATCATGATTTAAGCTTCTTATAAGAAGCAAAATGGTGTTTAATCTAAAAGAAGCAATTCTTCAGAAAAATTTCCCTGAAATGTTGGTAATATTTTAGAATTAGTATCCTGAAAAATATTGTCAAACACTGGCTAAATAATTTGAAACATGTTAGCCATTTGAAGGAATTCATCATATATGAACTTTGCTTACAGCATTAACTTGCTGCAGATGGTAAAAACTATATTGAATCTGATTGGTGTAGGAACAGTGCAGCATTCGGCAGCATAGTAGGAAATTAATCTGTGTCTGTGTTTGGCCATGACAACATAAGTATTTTAAACTTTTCATGTGTTTTTTTTTTTTTACCAAGTTTCATCATGTGGGATCTTCTCAGAATTCTATCTCTTAACACCACAGGAACAGGTGGCCAAAAAATGGCATGTTGGAATCTAGAGAATGAGAATAGTTAGAAAGATGTTGGGTCAACCATGCAAATTCTCTGCATTTAAGAAGACTGACCTTAGCGAAGCCTATCAATAATCAAGGACATAGCAGCAATGAAAAAAGAGGGAAATTAGAAGGGTAAAAATGGATTTTCAAGAAAAGAATTAAAGAGTTTTAAAACCAATACCCAGAAGCCATGAAAATACATTTTGAAGATGACTGTAATAGAACCAACAGATCTTCTAAATCCCTACAAAGCGGTGAGGGAAGATAAGAATACTGCTGAGAAGTTAAATGACTTTTTTACATTAGTTTTTACTCAAGAATTTTTGGAAGATTACTATGAAACCTGCTGTTTTCTGATATATAACAATGTGATGCTACTAAAGCCCTACATGCTGAACAAAGTTTTCTGTAACTTCATGCATAACTACCAAGATATATGAAATTTCACAATTATACCCCCCTAAATTTTTCCTTATTGCATAGAAAGAGAGGAGAAAAAAATATAGTACCTCATATCATGAAGTTATTTCAAGAAGGTTTTCTGGGTCATTAACTTATCATCAAAAAAAATTGACCTTTTTCACTATTTCTCTCAAGTATCTTGATTTTGTTATATTTTAAAAGGGGAAAAAAAGCTTCGTAAGCCAATCTCTTGCTATGGTTAATAAATTTTTTAAAACCTCAAGAACATAATTTCTTTAGATGTTCAAAAATTCTGACTCCTCAGGAAAGGATACTAAATATTTTCCTGCCTGTGTGGGGGAAAGTAGGATCAAAAAACACCTAACAGAAAGAAAAAAAAAAGAAGTTTAGGATAATACAGAGTACTCTCATTATAGAAAAAGGAATAAAATGATTGACTGAACTTTCTCATTATAGCTTCACTTATTCTTACTACTGAACTGGAAGGGAGGGCAATGAAACAAATCTGAGAAGTGCAGGAAAAGCTTTCTGTTATTCAGATATAAGGACAACCATGAAGAATTTAAGGGGGAGAAGATGAACTAGATGAATGAATACCAGAAAAACAGAATTCATTATTGACAATTATGTTTGTGGGAATTAACTACAAGGTTAAATTGAAAATCTTTCTTTTTTTTCTGTTATAATCAAGAATAAGAGATACTTAGTTTGTAATTTGAATCTGAAAAAGTAAAACAGTTTTTTATAAACTATGAGCAAAATCATGAAATGCTTTGCTAATGGAATTAAATTACAGAAAAAAAATAAAAATATAGTGAATATGTCAATCAAGACTACTTAATGTTGTTAGTAATTTTTAAAGGGATATTTATTGTTACCTTCATGTTTTAACTCAGGCTGTAACAGTAAGTACAGGAGATTTCTTCAGATTACTCTGCCTCAGAGGTATTTTAAATTTCTCTCAAGTACCTTGAGTCAGCCACATTAGGAAACATACATGACCTTTCATGGTCATTCCTACATTCTGGTGTTTCATTGCAGCATATAAATAAAAACTGATGGAGAGGAAAATCAGAAACATGAGTTAGAAAATACAGCAGAAATATATTTACATTGAACAGTAGTGTCTGTCATTTTACTGAAGGAACGGCAGTTCCTCTTTTACATGAAAGTTAGTGTCTTTCATCATGAGGAAGAGAGGACTTGAAGTGTGATAAATTATGTGTGAGAACAGAGCTGGAAGTCATCAGGTTCATGAGGAAAAAATAAATTTTACCCAGTTGGCATTTAATTGCGGTAGACTATTTACCATACATTTTTGTGTATGTCATTATTTCTCATAGCATTCAAACCTCATATACTCAAAACTAAACTTTAATATACAAAGTCCTAATGCAAAACTCCCTAACCTTCACTGTTGTTTTATAAGAAAAACAGTCTTTGCATCCAGGAGCTTGTGACCATACTCCACCAACAGGAACCTTCTTCCCAGATAAGAACTTTGAAAGAACAAATTCTTTCTTCTACATCCTGAGACTTTCTGTTTTAGTCAATATCTGAAAAGTCATTCTGAGGTACAAACCTTTTGGAAAATTAAGTCTGTAAGGCACTCCTAGATTCTGAACCGTACTAGTTTTGTGGTTAGTTTTGTACTCACTTCTTTAAGATCAATTTGCCCATATTTGCAGTCTGTGGATTGTTAAAAATCCATAGACTCAAAAGTTCTATACAGAGCTAGAGCTGTAAGGTTTAACGATGCAGTAATATTTTCCTAAAAACACTAATATTGATCAATTTAAATTATTTTTTCTATTTCAGTAACATATTAATCTAAATTTTGATAATAAATCATGTCAGTAAATAGTCAGTAGGTACTAACAATTTATACACCTATAGTTAGTAAGCTAATTGAGTGATGAAATAAGAAACAGCATTCTGGTCAAGAGCTTATTATAGACTTTTTAATCTTGGATCAAAAAGCACCACCGTTCTGCCTGCAATTTTCTAAATATTTTTATGCAATTTTCGATTTTTAAATAGGGAAGCAAACATGCCGCTCTTATCACTTAATGTTTCCTCAAGGTTAGAGGACAGAAAAGTTTTTTTATCAGGCATTGGGAACCATATAAAGTATGTGAAGAGGATCTGTGGTCTCACACCTAAAGAACTATATTCAGAAGAAATTAAAAGTATAATCTGAAAGTTTATCTCTAATTACCACTTCCAAATGTTCAATATAAACATTCTCTGTAGTGTACAGAAGATTACAGTCTTCTCCGCTAACACAGAAATGCATATGCTGATACCCACCAGTTAAGCATTTGCTGTGATTTAGCTAATGTCCTTTTACCATATAAAATGCAATCCAATTCATTGTGTATGTGCTTGAAAGGGAAAGAGACACAAATGATTTGGTACTAAGCCTTTTTTCTTCATTTCATATTGCTAAATCTGTCTCTGGAGAAATAAAGAGGCTTTTTTCTCTTATTTCTTATAATGGGATTCTAATGAGAACTTTAATTAGTATCATGAATTTTTTTCCTTACTTCTAGATTTTAAAGCAATAGTGGAGTATTTCTCAGTGATTTTCTACTGTGTCTCTATCATGTTATTTCTGTAAGATAATTCTCATAATACTGTTCTAGTTCAGATTTTGTTAACCCGTTTTACTGCCATACTCATTGGAATCAAAACAGACAAGAATCACCAGATACTTCTTGGTAGCTTGATTGCCAGTCACCAACTGGAATATTTTCTCAATTACATCTGTGTGTGAAGATTCTGGTAGAAAGGCCTTGTCTCTCTATTCAGTGTATGCATGAAGTGGTCATCACAAAACAGGTTATTCCTCCTCCCTCTCTTTCTTGATTTTTTACCAAAAATAGGTACTTTGGAAAAAGCCTTTTTAACATATTTCCCACTTTTTTTTTCGTTGTTGTTGTTTGCTTGTGCTTTTCTGTAGCATGTGCCATTTCTTTCGAGATTAAAACAAAACCTTTTTACCAGAGCACATCTTTCTGATGCAAGCCCTGCTTGAGTTAATTTCTTGACATTTATTAAAAAAACTTGCATTTAATGCACTTAGTCCTATAGATGTCATATACTTTTTTGACAGCCTGGAATATTATTACATTTGTCTTGGAAGATACGAGCCTGGAAGATATGAGATATGCAAAATCACCATAAAAATCTCTGTATTTTTTGTCATTACTTTTCTGAAATATGTGTTTCATAGTCATTAAAAAAAAAAAAGCAATTACCAGTAAGTCCATGAAAAACAGTACAGGGAAGCAGATTTTCCAGTGTTTTATTGCAACGTTAGAAATCTTGTGTACTGTTTTCCACAGGGATGTAGCAAATAAAAAATAAACTAAAGTTGGTAATTAGAGAAATTTAGCTGAAACTTGTTCAGCTTATTAAGCATTTAATTTTGTGTAGAAAGAGAGAAATCATTAGCACTTTTATTATCCTGTGTGTAAAAAACCCAAACACTTCTGGAAAGTAGGCTGCACAATTGGCTTTAAAAGATTTGGTATTCATGTGCTTTCCTGAAATGTTTATGTAACCTAACTAAACCTGCAGTTTGACTTCCACAATAAAACTACCAACTGGTGACAGCAATTGCACAGGTGGCTTAAAAAATCCTCAAGTTGTTCCTTGCTCTTCACTAGAAAACAAGTCTCCTGTTTCTATTTCGAAGGTTGGAGTGACTCTGCTGTAAAAGGTTTTTCTGGTAAAAATCTGTTCAACAGAAGAGCAGAGAGGATCAAATGTGGCATCCTCCAGCGAGGACTTGCCCTCACTAAGTGATGCTGCCATCCTCACTGCTGCCTTGGCCTCCTGAGGGACTTCATTCATCTTCCAGCTGATCTGACCTGAGCACATCTGGGCTGGGCTAGTTGGGGCAGCTGCCTTCCCATCAAGGTGGGAGAGTGTGCTGTCAGCCCTGCTATGCATCATGTAGATCTCTTAGTTCCAAACAAGAATCAGGAGAATAAAATAATTTTTAAAGTACAGGAAAGCATTTAAATCAAAGTCAAAATGTGCTAAAAGTGTTAAGTTCTAATTCAAACTGTAGTCTACTCTTCAAGTAGATGTATGTTTTGAGAGTATAAGAAGGACTGTACAAAAGCTGAAGTATTGTCTCTTGATAAAAAGTGTTTATCATTTGAACTGCAGAAAGGAGCAACCTTGTTAAATGCGTGCATTTCACACCATTACTCTGCAACTCCCAAAGTCACACATCAATTCAACTTCTCTGGTAGAAATAGCTCCCATGCCTCCTGATGCAGTCTGGTATCCTATCCTAGAAGTCTAAACCCCCTCTGTTAATAAGGTGTCTACAGAAGTTCATTCCTTCAGATCAGAAGTTTGAACCTAGTCCAAGCTACTAATACCCTGAAGATACTAAATCCGACTGCGTGGGTCAGTTCTATTCAAGTAGCTTTTGTTTCTCAGCAGAGTAAATTAAAGGAATATTGAATGTGCTGCTACCTCCAAAATACTACTAAACTGAGTTTGTTTTGTGGTCTTCAGTTAAAAAATACTATCATAGCTATCTCTTTTAAATGCAAGAAATTAAAAGAATTACAGGAATTCACAGCTATTTTGAGAAGGTAAATATTGGCAAAATACAGTTGTCTCAGTGAAGCTGTTTTTTCCCTGCCTACCTTCCTCACTGGGTAGGGACCCCCTTACCTAAGGCTGTTATAGAGGTGCCTTCAGTTAGCACACACATTTCACTTTAAAAGGGAAAAATAAACAAAGTGAAAAGCTTTTCTTTCAGGTATTTCACTCTGTTGTTTAGAAGCAACTGCTCACTAATGATTTCCTGCTGCGGTTGCACTCATGGCATTACAAGCTGGCACCAGGAGCTGCACTTTGCAGCTCCAGCAGATTGTGACAGGGGCAGGTTTGGTTGTCAGAGAAGATGTATTTTCATGTGATAGCCACATCCCGGAATCCATTGCCATTGTGTGCATCCCTGCTTGCCACTGAAACACTTAGGAGCACTGCTGGCACAACAAGGAAGGAACTTCAGAAGACTGTATATATTCTGATGGTGAAGCTGAGGCACGAACACCGTCCTGCAGTTTGCAGTCATTTTCCCTAATGAGTTTTCCAGTTTGCTAATTCAAAGTTTCATTGTGCTTGGGCCTCAAGTTCTCCTTGTAAGGAGATTATTCCACCACTGAATGTACTTTGCAGTCAGAATTTAATCCTATTTTTCCTCTTTATAATCAGAAATTTATTCTTTTCTCTTGACTGTCGTCTTTGTAACATTATTTAATCGTGCGATGTACAACCATTCTGTAGTTCTGGAAGGGAGTTGATTCTCAACTTAGGTGCCTCAGATCACATCTTTCTGCTAACAAATAGCCTATAACAGTATAAAATGTCATTAACAAATATCAAAAGTCATTATATGGACCCATTGATTTCAGAGAACTTTATGTGAATTAGACCCCTAGAGAGGTTGATTTTTCTGTCACAGAAATCATCTGCAAGACTGATGTTTGACAGGATCAAACCACCAGACACATTATTGTGCTGCTCTACAGCCCAGTGCCTTTGCTGACAAAAATTGATTAATATATTTAGTTTTTTTCATACTACATTGCAATGCTGTAGCTAATCTATGATCCATCTGATCTCTAAATCTCTTCCAGCATGCCTGCCTACCAAAAAATCTCTTCTTTATTGACTATCCATATGTTTGAATTATCTTCCTGTGAAAGTATTATACTGAATTTGTCCAAGTTAAATTTTAATTTCCTCTTTCTTCCCTACTCTGAATTCTTCTTGGCATTTCTTTTCCTTCATTGCTGCTCACCACCTTTCATTATGATGAGGAGCAGTATATTTTGGTACTTCTTTACAGAATATTCAACTAAAATCACAACCTATTATTATACAAGAAAGTATTTTAATTTATTAGCCGTTGGGAATAATTTTTAGGATTTTTTGTGCTTTATTATATTCCATAATTCACTGACTTTTAACATTTCTCTCCTGAAGGAATCTGTTCTACTCGATAGGAAGCCTTAATTGGAGAAGAAGAATCTGCAGAGCTAAAAAAACTGGTTCTAATAGGAGTCAGATTTTACAATGAGAAGGTTGAAATGTTGCAGGCAGAAAGTGGCTCATTACCAGAAAAAAATGTCTGAATCCAAAAGGGTATGTATTTTCCCTGAAAAAATGAATGTTATCAGGGAAGAAAACTCATAATTTATTATTAACAGCTAATAGTAGCTTTCCTGAAAAGTGGTAGTGGGAACATAAACAAAATGTATTTATTTTCCAGAATTTTACTAAACTAAGAACTCTTCAGACTGTGGATAACATTGTTATTATTATTATTCAAAAAGGTTAAATTATTGGTTTCCTTATATTTAATTTTATGCATTCTTATACATATGTGTAGCTTCAAAAACATAAAATAAGACCACTTATAAGTCTTTCCTGGCATTAGTGGTGTTATATGAGGTTAAGAAACAATAAAGTGTTTTCCATAATTGTCAGCCTTAGATTTCTATTTGGATGCCTGAGATTTCTGCTTAGATGCCTGACGCCTGAATCTAATTTCAATTATTTTGTCTAATTTAAACATAATTTATCATATTTATTCATTATAAAAACACAAACTCCTGCTGTATTCTTTTCAGAGTAATGTAATATCATCAGAACATCTATTTAAAGAGAAGAGGAATGTTAATTTTTTCCAAGCCTTATTGTTGGAGCTTGCTAGACAATGTTAGCATTCTAGGATGTACTGGAGTAATGATACCATCTTGTCCATCCTAGAAGACACAGGTCTTCCAGAAATACTTTAATATCTCCTACATGATGTTTTTAATAAGATCATCTAAGTCAGGAGTCTTCATTTCCCTTCTTTACACCGAAGACTCGGTTTTGTGAGAAGAATAAAACAGAATTCCTGTTACAAAGAACAGTTACTTCAGCAGGACATAAGGAATGTGAGTCTTCATCACCTGTGCGTTATCTGGCCTTCACTTTCATTCCAGCTCATTTGCTTTATCACTTGCTTTTTCTCCAACATCACAGAGGAAGAACATCTTTGAGACTGGGCTGTCATTCACTGTGGCCACTTTCCAGCACACTGGGGCCTCCTTTATTCGAGACCTCTTGGCACTTCAGTGAATAGGCAGCATGTGCTGGCAGGGCTGCAATTTCAGAGTACCTGCGTGGAGGTGCTGGAATCAAGAGCTGAGGCAGGTACAGAAAGAAAAAACGTTTTAACTAGGGCAAGGTCTGGAGCATCCAGAGTTATGTCAGAAACTGAGGGAAACAAAGGGAGAAACAGAGGAACTTGGCACCAGAAAAACTGAAAATATTGAAAGGCTGCAATTAATGGCTGGCATTAAAAAGTTCAGCATCAGAGAATCTTGTTCCTTCCAGAAAGAAGGAGCTGTACAAGGAGGTATCAACTGTAGTCTCAGTGAAATGTAACTTTGCCTACCTGTGTTTGCATATGGTCTGTATACTTTCTGAATGTATTAGTTGATAGTACAGTATCAATATCTATTAAAGGAAAGCAACAAAACCAACAAAAAAAATTCATTCCACCCAAAAAAACAACCATGTCACTGGCCTGACACCCCTCAAAAGTCAAAACAGCAGCAAAAGTATCTTTCAGAAAATGGATTATCCAGAGTTTACAAGGCAAGAATCTTTAACCACCAAAGTGAAGTCAGGAAGCCATTCACGGTCTTATTGTCTTGGATTTTCCAAAGAAAACCTTAAAACCTTCCTTTTCTCTGGGTGATCCCATATGTGGAATTTTTGCAGATTTTGGATCACCTTACACCTCACACTGTAATTTTTGTATGTACAAGGCTGCTGCAGAAGACCAGGATAAGGAATGCTGGCAAACTTCAAGGTTATGACAGATCAAATGGATCCTTGTGCTGCCAGTAACACATGCCAGGAAGAGCAGTTTACCAATTAAAAAAAAAAAAAAAACAACACAACAAAAAAAAACCAACCAACCAACCAAACAAAAAAACAAATTAAAAAAAAAAACAAAACTAATGTAAAACTGTAATTATTTAATAATAAATAATATTTTATTCTGGATAATCCATCAAATGCTCTACAAACATACTCTTTTTCTCTATGGACATGAAGGAGTTTTTTTTTCCACCAGAGTTTTTGGGGCCTTTTAACTCCTATCAGGCACCATTTCAAATTTAACCATTGTGGATATTTTGTTATATTGCATTCTTGCTATGGAAAAAAGAGAAATTTAACTAGAGAGGTGGACTGGTTAAATTAAGAAACATTCATCATTAACATTATTCTCAGGGCTGAGTAAACTGAATTATTGTTGGAACAGACATTCCAGGCATGGTTATGCAATGATTTCATAAGGGGACTGGTTTGGGGCTTTTTTAAATTGATAGATTTGTTCTAATATTTGCACGTGTCCCCTCTCAGGGCAAGAAGACATAAATTTCTCTGCTTCTAATGGTATAAATCCATAGCACTGCAGAATATACTGGGCTACAAAGTTTTGTCAACACAGATACCATAAAAAAAAAATCCAAAGAAAATTGTAAATCTCACTTGGAAAGAAGGCATATGCCCATTTTTATAATTTTTCTGTATTTATCAAGCCCATGATTATGAGCATTTTTTAAGATTTACAAAGCTAAAATTTAAGTTAAAATTTTCAACCCTCTTCCAACAATGGAAAGAAGAAAAGGGCAATACTTTATATTGGTTTCCATTTAAGAAGAACTCTTTAAAATACAGAGAAGACAATTCTTTCTATTTTCTCTAGTCTCTCTGAAATCTACTTCACAAGACAATTCCTCACTGAGCAACAACAAGACTTTTCTCAATGCTTTATTGTGTTACAAGTTGTTGTTGGCTTTTTCAAATGCTCTTCTTATACTGTGCATAAGCTGCCTTCTGCAGAACTGTTGGTACAAAAGGGGACAACAGACCTGAAAAGACAGGTAATTGTGCTCTGAACAGATCAATTAATTCTGACTGAATAGCAAAAGATCTCAGAAGTCTTGCACTTTAGATGGTTCGTGAGATGTTTACTGGGTAAGTATATATCTAGGCGTTCTGTGTCCTTTTTGTAGACAAAGATTCTTAGTTACTGCTGTAACACAAGCAAACAGGAATAGATAAAAATATTAAATTTTAATAAAATAAAGTAATATAATTAATAATTCTAAAAGGAGAAACATATTATGTACAAGTAGAAAGATATTAATTTGAATTTTCTCTTTATTCTTTGGGCTTATATGAAATGCCCACTGAAAATTAGATTTTTACATCTTTAGGCTGAATTATAGGCTAAAGATTTACACATTTTATCTTAATCTGATTTTCCATTCTTAGCATTTTAATTTTCATCAGTAATAAACTGATAAAAATAAAAGCATTATTTCTTTTATGTTCTAATTTCATTATTGCAGGTTTTCAAATGTGGTATTTCTTTTTCAAAATATATAAAAATACAGTAGAAATAAAATGAAGGTGCTAATTTATGTTCACATGGAAAATGTTTGCAATATTTTCTATATGTTTCTGTTGACTGTGCTTCAATCTCAGATACACTGGATTTAAGATGCCCCTCAGACCACTTCTAAATCACTTTTGAATTACTGTTTAACAACCTTGCATTGAATCTGTATTTCTGATAGTAGCTCGTATAGATATACTTTTCCAAAACAGCAATATCATAGTTGTTGTTTTATTAGAGTGAAAACACAACTTTGGGCATGAATTCAATATATTCAGTTGGGCAGTCAGACAGTGGATTGTGTGTGATTCATTCCTGACATGAACGGTTTGCCATACAATTCCCAAGTACTTACATGCAAACCAGTAAATTAATCCTGGTGTATTGGTAGATGTTTTTGGTAACCACCAGAGCAAACTCCGTCCATAAATGTTTTCAAAAGGGAAGAAAGAATTAGGAGACGGGGAGGAACATCTAGAAGTGAGAGTGGAATAAATAAGCATTGTACTGAAATACTTAACTGAATCAAATTACAACAGTTAGTGCAGGAAGCAATCTCCTTTCCAACAGTTCCCTCTGGCAAATTTGCAAAATCAGATATGGTCTTAAAGTTAACTGTACCACTGAGAAATGGTTCTAGGAGAAAGAAGGGTTCCAATGTCCTTATGAACCACAGTTATCTGGGTGAGCCTTTTTTTTCATATTTGTCTTCTCTTGTCCACAGAAAGGAGTAATTTATTTCCATTTCCTATGGAATTCTTTCCTTTTTTCTCCGTTGTACTCCAGATTGTTTCTTGTGAAGCCACTTCCTTTTGGTCTCCAGCTATGCTGTTTGCACTGAAATTTACAATATTGTCTCAACTGCTTGAAATGGACTTTTAAATAGAGGACTGCAGTCCTGTTCTTGTTTTCCATAGCAAAGGCTGGACTAAGAAAAACAATATTGTAAAAATAAAATAAATATTACTTCAACTTTGATTTGTTGGAATAAGATGATGTAATAAGACCCAAATAAGTAAATGTAACAAATCTAAAATACCATAAGTATTTTAATCTGGTCCAGATATACAGTCCAATGTCTTTGCTTCTTTATTCCAAAACCTGCTGGAAATGTGGTATTCCAGCAAATCATAGCTGATGTATGCACACAATACCTGGGAGAGTTCTGCTGAAAAGGAAGTGAATGAACTGGGAAGAAGAATCTTTGTAAATTATGTAGATGCATGACAGCCACTAGATTAATTGAACTTTTTGACTGCAAAGTCATTGACTATAGCTATTCAGTTAAACTTCTGATAACCAACTAGAACTGCAAAAAGAAAGTAATATGGTGAAAAGAACTTTTGAAATATTGATGTTGAAAGTAGGAGAGAGTTCTTTATGGAAAGGCCGGTAGACTATTAAATGAACAAAAGAACTATCTTGCATAGAGCCCTGCATTTCAGCACTGAAGGGAAAACTGGCACATCAAATTTTTACAACAAAAGGAAAGGGTTTATCAACTTCTAAATGCATTATATAAAGATGATTGTTAATTCTTACAAAAACTACAGTGGTTAAAGGAAAAATAGTCTTAACATAAAGAGCCTAAAAATGGCCAAGTTCAGCCAGATAAAGCATTCAGAGAAAGTGAAAAGCAGAAATCTGTTGAAACATTCAGAGCTTTCTTCTGCCTGTACATATATACAAGGTACAATAAATTTTTATATGTTATTTGTGAGATTTGAGTATTGTTTTCAATTGAAACTTTGCTATAAAAAATTCAACTATTGCTGTATATAATACCCTACAGAAAAATACCTTGCCATATAGTTGCACACAGAAAAGCATAACATTTAATTGGAGAAAGGGAATGTAACTTCTATTTCTGTGTTCTCTTCAACACATGGGACCTGGGACATGAAGGTCAACTTCTACAATGGCCTAAAGCTAGAGCACTCACTCGTTTAGCAGGAGACACAGCTTTTCTTCCACTGAGACAGTATCTTCATTGCACACAAAGTTTTCTATTCCTGAAATTACATTATTCTCTTCAGCCACTATAAAATTTAAGATAAAGAACACATTGTTTAAGACAAGGACCAGAATATCTGTCCCTCATATTTTCAAGCCCTAAGCACTGCAATGCCTCCTTCCACCAAAGCTGTTCCTTCTATTCCACCCAGTACAGGATATGGCTCGTGAATGAAGGCATTTCCTGGGAAGTGACAAGTCTGCACCTGGAATACCCAGAACAGAAGGGTTATAGGCAAACAAGTGGGTTTCTTTCTGATGGTTTCTTTTATTTAGAATTATCATTATTTTATCTTCCTTATTTAAAAAGAAAAAAATCCATCTGTAATTTCTTACACCTCAAACTATAGAACAAGCCTTATCCCTGGCTGCCTGTTTGTGGTGAGCTGGCACTGACTGGCATAAGGTCTCCAAGAAGTCTCTCTTATCAGGAGGAGAAAACATGATGGAAAGCTCATGATTTGAGCATAAATCACTTACCAACCACCGTCTTGGGCAAAATAGGCTTGACTTGGGGAAAAATAGTTTATGGACAATTACTTGTAATAGAGTAGAATAGTGAAAAATAAAATCACCTTCCCCTTACTCCTCTCTTCTTCCCAGATTCAACTTCACTTTGGATTTCTCTGCCTCCTCCCCCTGCACGGCTCAGGGAGATGGGAAATTAGGACTGTGACCACAGTGCTTTCTCTGTGCTGCTTCTTCCTCCTCATGCTCCTCTTCTACTCCAGCATGGGATCCCACCCACAGGAGACACTCCATGAAATTCTCCAGTGCCCTTCCCATGGGCTTCAGTTTTATACAAACTGTCCCTTCCACAGGGTACAGTCTCTCAGGAACAGGTTGTTGCACTTCCCCATAAAGTCACAAGTCCTGCCAGCAAACCTGCTCCAGCATGGGCTCTCCTCTCCATGGGTCCACAGGTTCTGCCAGGAACTTGCTCCTGTGTGGACTTCCCAAGGGGTCACAGCCTTCTTCAGGCATCCACCTGTTCCAGCATGGGATCCTCAACAGTCTGCAGGTGGACGTCTCCTCTACTGTGAACCTTCCTGGGCCACAGGAGGACATCCTGCTGCAGCATGGGCTTCACCCATGGGCTGCACCCATGGGCACGGAAATCCCAGCTCCAGCATCTGGACCACTTCCTTCCCCTCCTTCTCCACTGACCTTGGTGTCTGCAGGGATGTTTCTCTCCTCTCACAGGTGCTGAGCAGTGATTTTTGCCCTTTCTTAAATACGTTATCTCAGACAGTACAAGAAATAAGGCATGAACAGCACTTCTTGGCTCTACTTTGGCCAGCGGTGGGTCTGTCTTGGAGGCAGCTGGAGCTGTGTCTGTCTGGGTGGTGGCAGCTGCTGGTGTCACAGAAGCCACTCCTGCACCTCCTGCACTATCAAAACCTTGCCATGCAAACCCAACACATTGTTAAAATAAATTCTAGAACTTTCTTGATCTTGGATGCTGTAAGTACCAAGGTGCTCAGCCTGGGACAATACTGTTTTGGAGCAGATTTACAGATTCATGAAGAATTTTTTTAATTAAAAGGGGCAGAAACACCTAGGAGAGTACAGTGACTTCAAAGTAAGAAACCAGAGTGTGATTATAATTGGGTGAATTTATCTTTAAAAATATTTTATTTTAATGTAACCCTTACAGTAAAGAAACTAATCACAGCAACAATCAATGAAATCTGTAGTTCCAGGACAAAGAAAGAAGGAAGAAAACTGCATTTCCTTACAAATACTTTTCCTTACGTGTTTGTTTGCCCTTCTTTGTACCCTTTCTTTTCGCTTCCTTAACTCTAGCCCTGAT
Organism: Acridotheres tristis; assembly: GCA_037013685.1. NCBI lineage: Eukaryota > Metazoa > Chordata > Aves > Passeriformes > Sturnidae > Acridotheres > Acridotheres tristis. Next base: position 25,641,313 of record CM072886.1, read on the forward strand.
GTCCCTCCTGTTTTATCCTGCAGATATTTCTATTTATAATAGAGCCTCTCTTTGTCTTTTTCTTCACATTCAAGTCTTTTTCAACCAACCACCAGTGCTCTGCAAAGTGCTCCAAGTTTGAGGGATAGCAAGAATCATTGGGACATCTGCCCTCTAGTAACTCCTCCACAGGCACATAGATCAGTGTCTTCTTCATGCTTCTCAGCAACACAGTATTTATTAAATACATTTTCTTTGTCATATAGATAGAAAAAGAGAGATGCTCTCAACATAAAGGTGATTGAAAAGTACCCAGGGTGATTAAGGCTCACTAGTGCTTGAATGTTTCCAAGCAGTTCTGACCCATAAAGGAGAGCTGGTCCTTCACAACTTCACGGAAGGCATAAGACTTTATTAGTTGGTGAAATTTGTAAAACACAGGATATACTTATCTAGGTGGATACTGATTGCGATAGCTAGCTGGATTTTAAAAAAGAAATTATAAAATCATATAACGATAGACTCTGAAAACAAAGACATTCTTATTTTCAGGGATGAGTGGCTCATAATAGAGAGTTATATGGAAACCTACCAAAACAAAATTTGTAGAGATCAGTGGAGTATGAATAGAAACTTGGAGGGGAAAGCAAAGACAGAATTGGGCAACAAAATATTTTCAGAGAGGAAAAAAAAGAAAGTAGGTGAAGGCTTTTCCTATCAACTCTTATCAAAACAATGTTAAAAGGTACTTTTGAGGGAAGGGAAGGGAAGGGAAGGGAAGGGAAGGGAAGGGAAGGGAAGGGAAGGGAAGGGAAGGGAAGGGAAGGGAAGGGAAGGGAAGGGAAGGGAAGGGAAGGGAAGGGAAGGGAAGGGAAGGGAAGGGAAGGGAAGGGAAGGGAAGGGAAGGGAAGGGAAGGGAAGGGAAGGGAAGGGAAGGGAAGGGAAGGGAAGGGAAGGGAAGGGAAGGGAGGGAAGGGAAGGGAAGGGAAGGGAAGGGAAGGGAAGGGAAGGGAAGGGAAGGGAAGGGAAGGGAAGGGAAGGGAAGGGAAGGGAAGGGAAGGGGAGTCGTTTTACTTTAAATACATATTAGAGGAATTAGACGAAATAATATAATTTAAATCCTAAATAGAAATACTTTATGATCCATTTGTTTTACTTTAAACACTTTTACATCATCACAAATGGTATTCAAAGAGCAAAGGTTTCACACAGTTATTGGGCACTTCATTATCACTTCATTATTGGCACAACTTTATTTTTATTTTTAATTATCTTTTTAAATGAATAAGAATTTATGAAGTGTTAAACAGCAGGATATATTGTATCAAGGACCACAAAGGGGAACTGTGCACTACTTCCAGTATTTGTTTTCATTTGTGTTTCTTTGCTTTGTAGTGTTTTCTAATGTTTCTTTCCTTTGAATAGTTTTCTCATTATAAATATGTACTTTCATCTTTACCAGTCTTTTTCAGAAATAAACATGAGATACAGCACTCTGCACCTGCGATACTACAAACACAGAATATGGTTTTCAGAATGTTTATTAAGGAAGTTATTTGCTTTAGTTGCATCAAAAAATATAGAAAGTATACAAAAAATCTGAGTCTTGTTGCAGAAGACGCACAGCCTGCCTTGTCTGTGAGTGTGATGAAATACATTTCAGAATATTTGGGTTGTCAAGGAACTAGACAATACCTGAGAGAGTCCCTGAATGCCATGGCATGCATTTTTAATGGAGCTGATTCCAGCCTGGGGGCACTTCGCCTCAAAACCATGATTATGTGTGAACAAATCTGTTTACTAGTATAATGGCAGAAAAAGTATGCTTAGATAATGTTGTCCCATGCTACAGGGCTCTCCAAATTTTCTGATTGACTGATTTACTACCATCATTTTCTCTGGTACTGAATTTAAATCATCAGAGGTTAGCTGATATGGAAAGCAACATAGACCTACCTTCTCTTCTTAAAGCAAGTGACTATTCTGATCCAAGAAAGGTTGATTTACTTGTCAGCATCTCTACATTAGATGCTGCAGCACCTATAATACACTTGCTTTTCAACTGCAAAATTGCAGTGCTCCATTTGTCTTCCCCAGGTGGTCAAAACTACTGTGGCATACACAGCAGTGATTATTTTTTATTTCAAATGTCTCATCTTAAGCTGAGTGACACCATACTCCAAGGACATGGAAAACTAACATATGTTCTCTGCTGCTTCAAAAACAAACCACTGGGATTAAAAACTGCTGTTAATATTCCAACATTTAAAGCTTAGATTTCTCTTTCTTGTGTGAGAAGAAAGCAGGTGGAGGGACTGCATTAATTTTCTGATTAGTATAGTCTGGGCTTGAGGAAGGTTGCCTAACACACATTTAGTACAAGTCAGAAACAAAGCTATTGCTAATTCCCTTCAGATTCTCTTACTATGGCAACAAGGCAAGATAAAGACGAAAATAATTCACTATCTTCTGCTGTTCCTCTCAAGTCTGTATGCAGTCACTTTTGAATGCTTTTAATTAAAACACTCTAACAGATTTTTGAAAACTTGGCGCAAAAAAAAATCATAAAACGAGATTGTAAAAAATTACTCTTGATGAAAAAGATAAAAAGCAGGTTTACCTCTCCTCTTCCTTTTCTGTCAGTCCCTTTTCACTCCTGCTCTCCAGTTCATTAATATTTTGGTTTTTAGTGTGTTGGTTACAGTAACTAAGTGTTAATTTGTTCCTTGGCATATTACACTGAGATGAATCTGATTAATTAAAACAGGAAGCACCATCCCTGAAGCACCATGGCTGGTGCATTGGTGTTGATGCCTGGGGTTTTGTGTGTAATGAGACTCCTAGCTGCAGGCAAAGGGAGACCGCACACTTCCCCACCTCTGGCGTGGAACAGAATTAAGCATTAACTCTGTAGCAGACCCCTGCTTATCAGCAACCTTGCTATTACTATACCAACCCTGATGTGAATAAGCAATATTTTCATCCACTTCCCAAGAGATTTATCTAGCTGTTGAAGTAGAAAATGAATATTTTACAGTTCACTTGTCTGATCAATTACCTACAAGCTGCTGCAGTATTTTATAGCCAGTGGGAGAGCTGTGTAGGTGATGATAGAGAAATCTGGAGGGAATCTGTTTGCCAACTACAAAAAGGGGACTAAAACTGTGAATGAGCCATCAGTAACAATCCTTTTGTTCATAAGGGTCTAGTCAGAAATTACAGTGTAACCAATTAAAGTACATAAATGATAATCAGCAGAATGTGAATTCCAGAGGTGAAGAAATTTGATTGCTTGATTGGAGGATAATGAAGTGCAAAGATGATTCAAAGCCAACCTCTTCTCAGTGAAACATCTCCCTCAGTACTTTATTTACCATTTTTATCTTTTAGATAATTGGAAGAAACTCTTTCTTAGAAACATTTTGGAAATTAAATTAACTAACTCGAAGTTAAATTGTGTACACTTTTAAGGCAAGTTATATACAGATCATACAGAAAGTTTCAACAACCTAAGCTCCCAGAGGTTTATTTTAGCCGAAAAACTTTGTGTAGGCAATTCATTTCAAGAACATTACACATGGCATCTTGAATAAGTTAGTGAAAACTCTCTTATCTGATTGCATGTGAATTATGTTTTCTCTCTAAAAACCTGTAAGGAATATTAGTCTGTTACTTACAGAATGAACAGTGACAAATACAAATCCTTATTTAAAAATGGTGAAAGCATAAAGAAGCAACCTGGAAGATTCACAAGGTAGTTTGTGTTTGGCTGTTTAAAATTCCTGCTGTTTAGTCCAAGAGCTTTAAACATATCTTCATTCTTTAATTTACATACAACCCTGTGAGAGAGATAAGTTTGTATTTGTAACAAGAAAATCAAATCTGATTTGTTTAGTGATAGCAAGAAATATCACTTAGACTTAAATGATATTCAGGCCTTCAAATCTAAAGGAAAAATAAATCTGGGATCAGTTAAAAGTCAGATATAGCTTTGGAAGGCTGGCCTTTTTTTCCTTATTCTACGACATCATCAAAAAGTTAACACTATAAATATACGTTGCTGCCTGAGTACAGATTATTTGCCTCATATTATACACTTGATGAACTGCAGCTTCTTTTAGGTTATACCGTGCTTTTGTGTTTTAGGAGAATGTGTCTTCCTATTGCAAGCTTTTGATTAAGCTCTTTTTTATTGAGTCTTTATCAGTGTTTATTAAATATAGAAAAACAGACTGAGGAATGAAGGTTTTTTCCTATAATAAGTTCCTTTTTAACTAGCCTTTGAACTGGGAGTCTTCAAAATACAGAAAAAATTATCAGTTTTTATACATATTAAAAAATTTAATGTGCAAAGAATTGCATTTATTAAAACTGTCTTTCACTGTTTTTACTCTCAAAACTTTACTTACATCACTACAATGGCAGAGATTTTATCCAAAGGGAAGAGAAAAATCATCTTTTACTTCTATTATATTTCTCTTATTCAAATATCTTGTATTAATTTTACCAAGCCTCCAAAGCCTTCAGAAATGACTATTACTGTGTTGGCCCAAACTCAGCATAATCCACCACCAAAGTTTAAAACTTCTTTCAAAGGCACATTATTTCTGAAGCAAAGCAACTGAGACAGGACAGGACATTCTCCATGTACTGGGTATGTTTTCTTAGAGAGCAACTGATCTCTCAGTATTTTACTTGCATTAAATGTTTTAGGCTATTTAATAGCAGTAACAGTCATAGATAGCAGCTATTTGAACACTGGCTAAAGACTTTTTTGGAAAATTTTAGCGGACTTTTTTTATCTTTAATTGGCATTGTTTGTATAAACATTAATTATCAAGACAGGGGCTTTCAAGAGCCAACAGGAATGCAGTTGCTTAGTTAAATTTATAGAGTTGCTTGATTTATTCTTATTCTATAGCTCCATTTTGTGGCTGATTTTTTTGGAAAAGTGTGATATTGTCGAAACAACTTTCCCTATGAGATTTAGCCTACCAAAGTCCTCCTTTATCTGCAAGATGGGCACCAAAACTTAATGGTGTCACAGATGACTTTACCAGTATGCCCATTTTACAGAACTTTTCAGCATTGAGTTTAGTAAATTCATTGGGCTTCAGTCATATCTTAAAAATTTTCTTACCCCTTTATATATGTTTTCTTGTGCATGTTCTGAAGATGGTGAATTTGGGTAGCTATACTTATGCCTCCTGCCCAAGCTCCACACATTTAAGGAAAAAGGTCTTGAAAGAGAATCATGGAAACTTAGAATGGCCTGGATTGGAACGAACCTTAAAGATCATCTTCCAAACCCTCTGCCACAAGCAGGGATACCTACCAGTAGACCAGGTTGCTCAGAGCTTCATCCATCCTAACATTAAACCCTTCCAGGGGTGGAGCACACACAGCTTCTCTGGGCAACTTGTTCTGATGACTCATCATCTTCGCAATAAAGAATTTCCTCTTAATATCTGATCTAAATCTTGCTTTTACCTTAAATCCATTCCCCCTTGTCCTGTCACCACATGTCCTTGCAACAGCATCTCAGTCTTTCCTTCAGGCTCCCTTCTGGTACTAGAAGACCTTAATTAGGCCACCCCAATTTCTAGGCTGAACAAACTCAATGCCCTCAGCCTTTCCTTGTAGGAGAGGTGCTCCATCACTCTAATCATTTTGATGGCCCTCCTCTGGGACTCACTCCATGTCACAATAACTGGAAAACAGTCCTCATCTGACAAGGTAGAAAACTTTCTGTAATGGCCACAGAGCACAGTAGACTCCAGGTTCATGTTGTGCAACACCCACAAGGGGCACAGTCCCAAATTACAGTGGGTGCAGTGAGGGACGACACCTCAATTTATGGTTCTTTTCACCAAGCCTGGTTCTGCTTTTTCTGCAGTAAAATTTCAATGTGAAATGCACAGAAAGTCCAGCATGGAGCACAAAGCCAGGCCCTGAGGACCAATTCCAGACAAACTAGACTTCTAAACTGAGAAGGTAGAGTCTGTTCCCAAGTTTCATCATCTATAAGTCTAACCATAATGCTTTAAAAAGCTCCCATACCAGCCAAGAACTAGTTAACACCATCCCGTGGGGAATTAACACTGTCTCATTGGGCCAAAACAAGAAAAAACTCCTATCTTCTACATTTCAGAAAGAAACACGTTTTATATTTTTAGATGTAAATTATACTTCATATGTAGATAGCAAAGTGTTTCCAAATTGGATTCCTTTGAAGTGTTAGCCATCTGGGAAAAAATTAGATGAAAGGACATACTTTCATCTGGGATACTCAACATCACAGAGGAAGTCAGTGGACTAGGACAATAAAATAAATTAAAAAAAAAAAAAAAAAAGACAGAGACATATTTCTTAGAACTGGTCAATTATATTTCAAATCCGATAGACAGAATAGGAGAAAAATAGTGTATTTCAGGGTTAGATGGAGACTGAAAGTTACAACCTTTACATAGATATGAAGACTATTTTGCTATATTTATTTTAATGATTCAGTACAAAAAAGATCTGAAGCCATATTTTGTTCTTGGAAAAAGCTTCATTTAAAGGTACATCACATCAAAGAACTTGACTATGTTGTTATTGTGCCACTAATATGTATTGCTACTTTATGCTAGTTTTTCAGACTAACATTAGTCTAGACTAGCAGCTAAACTATCTCATGAAAGTGGGAAGTTCTACAGACAGACCATACAGTGCAAATTGAGATGGCTCTGTCATTACCAAGGTCCCCTTGGCTGAGGTTTTTTGTGTAATCTGCAAAAGCAGCTGCTTTTGTGTATCATAGAAGCAAACCATGGCATAAGTCCTGAACCTTGTGGTTTCTTCCATTTTAGAGGGAATATGGAGCTCAGGATTTCACAGAAAATGGTTTTTCCTGGCAAAAAAATCTTTGCCAACATACAAGGTGGAGGAAAATCTGTTTACCTCCTTTACCAGAAGTAAAAACTTAGCAAACAGATCTATGTATAAATTATTTAGGAGAAAATTAAGTAGGCAACTTCAGTAGCAAATGTACAGACATCTATGAGCAAACAAATAGCATAACCAAAGTGAATAAACAATGTTTATTCAATATTGCAATAAAGCAACAAGGAGCATACAGTGAAATTAGCAATATTTTGAAAAAAAACACCATTTTCACATGACACATTGAAATTGTGTAACTTCTAGCTACAGGCTGTTGTAAAGGTGAATTAGACAAATTCATGCAGAATAGGTTGTATCAATAGCTATTACACACAATGACTTGGATACAACTGAAGGCACAGGAGGTCCTTAAACTACATACAGACTGAATAATATTTTGTGAAAATGGTCCTACTTTATCCCACTTCTGCTTCTTTAGCATCCCCTATTGGCCACCACTAGAAATGAGGTTCCAGGAGAAAGGTAAACTTGTTCTGGCAGGTTTTTTGGTTGGTTTTTTTTTGTTGTTTTTTTGTTTTTTTTTTCTTTTAAGAGATATGTAGTGACAAGAATCTATTTCTTCTCTAGGGTATTTCCAGAACTGATGCACACCTTTATTTCAGCATAGTTCTGCACCTGTAGTAGAAAAGCCAGTTTTCAAAGTTAATATACTGTGTGTTTTCCTTTAGATTAAAAAATGCTTATATGATATTAGCTTGACCTATAAAAGAGAAAATAGAAATATTCTGCAGTTGTGATGCATTAAAAATTAATTTCCTGACAGTTTTTTTTATTTCACTACAAATAGTCTTTGGGCCAAAGATATTACACCGTGGTAATTTGCAGAGATGCTCTAGCTATGGCTAAAGCTCTATTACAGGTACTTGGGTTGCAATTTTATGCTTTTTGACCTTCTCACCTTCTACCTTTCCCTACCTGCAACATTGTCAGGATTTCCATGATTCTCATTTCTACAGCAGAAGGATTAATATGGTGATGATAATAATAATTGTTATGCATCTGGCATTAAAACAGTGCCAGACAAGGCAAAATTACTTTATCTGGGGAAATGGTATTTTGCAGCAATTGCCATTGTTGTGTGCATTCTCCATACATCATCTGTCCTGGTAAGTTCATACAAAGAAAAGGAGCATCCTTTTACCTGTTCCCAGCATCCTAAGAATAACAAGATCAGTGCCAATGTTAATCCTTCATCCTGTCCACAACTATACCAAAACCTTAACAAATACACACTCAAAAAACCCTTATCTCATTTATTCTAACTTCAAACAATTCATTATTTTGCTTATACTGCAACAGAAGAAAATTAAAAAGATAAGAATTATAAATTATATCTTCTCATAAAGACAAGCTTGTGTTGTCTTTTATATTTTGGCTAATTCAACAGAATTGAGGTTGCATGCTCATCCTTTCTCTAGATTGTCTGTGCATGGATTTTTATTTTGTAGCCCACAGAGTCAGCATTAAAAATAATCGAAGAGACATAGATTCATTTAGGTTGGAAAATATCTTCAAAATCATTGAGTCCAACTGTAAATCTACCACTGCCAAGTCGACCACTAAACCATGTCGGTAAGTGTCACATCTACATGTCTTTGAAATACCTCTAGGGATGATAACTCCACCACTTCCCTGGGCACCTGTTCCAATGCCTGATCACCCATTCAGTGAAGAAAATTTTCCTACTATCCAAGTGAAATCTTCCCTAGCTTAACTGGAGGCCATTTCATTTCATTTCATCCTGTCCATTGTTACTAGGCAGAATAGACAGACCCCATCCCTTTGCATCCTCCTTTCAGACAGCTGTAGGGAACAATAAGTTTTCCTGTGAGGCTCCTTTCCTCCAGGCTACACAGTCCTAGTTTCCCCCAACTGCTTCTCATAAGACTTGTGCTCTAGGCCCTTCACCAGAGCTTCACATTCAGTTTCATAATAATAGAATCTTATTTTCAAGCAAAATATAACCTATGTTAACCATACTTGTCTCAGTGAAAATTTCACATTCCTCATTCACCCAAACCATCCTGGCATAGTTACAATTTTGACAAGATATTGATCACTAGTTTCTTCACTGTTGCTAGAGAAGGAGCCAAAGGCTGATATGGCACAGCCACCTGGTAGTTGCAACAAAGCTTTTTTCAACCTTTCTTTTCACTATGAATTCATACACACAATACTCGCTTCCACTTTTGATAAATTTTACAGCTAAAAGATTAGCTGAGCATCCCAGATATATGCAGACATATATTCTCAAAACCGGTATATTTCAAGTAACAGAGGCAAATCTTCAGTTTGAACTTGGGAAAAATATAATCTTCTAGGCAGGTATGAAATCAGTGACTTAACTTTTTTTGCCAAGAGTTCAATCACACTGTACAAATACTTTTAGGCATTCACTTTTTTGACCTTTCAGGTTGTCCTTGGAATATACCAAGAACAACCAATTTAGTACAGGTCAACATTGACCAAAATTTAACTTTTATTCAGTGAATTTAGATTTTTTTTCACTATGAAATATATGAAAGTAGCCTGCTATATTATCCAAATTATTGTAAAGGGTTTTTGTCATTTGGTATGTTTTATAATGCATAATTATTTTAGGTCAGTAGCTTGGCCTAGGTACTACCATGCTACTTCTACTGCAGTTATTTGTTGTTACGTGTTACTGCAGACAAATGTTATGTGCCAGAGAAGCAGGAAAAAGAAAAGCCTTCAATGAATATCACCAGCAACTTAAATTTCCAGAAATATTTTCACACATTGAAATTCTACTACTAGAAGTATATCTATGAAAGTTAATGTAGAATTAGACAAACAGAGGAATGATAGGGCAGTATCCAGTTTATTTAGAAAGCCAAAATCATGTGCTTTGCAAACAGATCCATGAGATGTTACTAACCTTAGAATAGGCAGTGTATATTCTGACACTAAGTACACTGACTATTGAACTTGACAGTTGTGTGAAACTTGTCTTATTGCCTGCTTTTTCATTTTTTTACTCTACTCTCTGTCCATCGTTTCTATTTAAATAGTAAGAAATTCATAGCTGATACTTTGTTCCGCAATACATTTTGCACATTTACTTACACAGCAAGCCTTTCAGCTCTCCAGGCACTCCATCTGATATCTAAGAAGACTAAGAGAAGCCCAAGATTTTTGGTCAGATAAATGCGTCCCTCAAATCCAAAAACCTGTATTTAACCAAACCAAACCAATATGTTTCAAAACTTCTGAAGCTCATAATAGTCAGAAAATACCTTAACATCTCCGAAGGCTTAAAAATAGGCACAGTTCTGTGCATACCTTTTCTTCATTACAGAAAATATGGAGTTTTTTAGTGGCTGGCTCTGCCCACATTCCAAAATCGCACATGATACGAGAATTCATAAGGTATCACCTTGCTCATTACATCTGAAACTTTTCTTTTGCTTGCTCTAAAGTCTTTTGCATTATGAATGAACGCCCTTTGGACTGAATTCAGCCCCCATTTTCTGTTAGGAATTATTACCTCAGTCCTGGCTGTTATCCCAGGAGATGATGACATTGCTGAGAATGCCTTCTGTATCAGCCTGAGCCTTGCTCTCACAGTTATTTCAACTACTTTTATGGAGACCACTGCAGTCATTAGTTAAAGCTGTTGAGACACCTCCCATCCCCTCCCAATGGACTGTAATGGTTTCAGTGTCTTAGGGAAAAGCCTCTGCTCTGTTATTGCCAAAGAGCCTAATCTTTGAGATACCATTAGCTATTTTTATAAAGAGGAAAGGATACATCCAAACTACAACTTACACCTTCTTTATGGATCATAATCTGCCAGTTATAGTGATCCACCTATGCATGGTGGATCAGTACCTATCCTAGTTGTCTTTCAGTCCAAAGCTTAGATGGTATCTAAGAAAAAAATGTTAGACTAGAAGATGCCTTGTTGAGCTGAGACATTCTGGCTTTAAGTCTGTCCCTGGGCTGGGACAAAGGGATGCAGAAAGGTAAAGCAAACAAGCATGTTCCTGAAAGGAAAAAAAACAAATGGGGTCTGTTATAACAGAAGTCTATAAAATCACAGTAGTTATAGAAAGGGGAAATAGGGATGACAGTTAAATGTTATGAGAGCTATACAACATAAAATGTCAGGTGGCAAGTTTAAAACAAAAAGAAGGGAGCTTTTCACAGAAGAAAAGCTTTTCACATCTTTGTAATTAGGCTTTGAAATCTCCTACTACAGAAGAATATTAACGCTAAAGTGTAAAATCGTTCAGAAAGCAAGCAAATTCGTGCAATAAAAATCTGCGAAAGGTCGCTAAAAATTATGAGAAAAACAAAAATAAGATTTCAACAAAATTGTGGAGACTGGAAGAGTTTCATGGTAAAGCATGCTTACACTGTACTTCTAAAATGTTCTTTCTGGGTCCCTCTGGAAAGCATAATTAATGACTACATAGATCCTCGATTTACAGGGGTATATACTCTTTTAAATAGAGAATGATAGCTTTTGAGAACCTCAGAAAACTGACTTTCCATCACTCAGTATCTGCAGAGCAAAAATTTCATTTTTGCTGTTAGCACAACGTACATTATGGTTTGTGACAGATCAGGTGGAAAAGTAATGATACAGGACTAGAAATATACACATCCTGTAACACCTCCACTGTCCTCTGTTATCATGGATTGTCAGGTGGATCACTAAAGTGAAGAGAGGAATACTAGATAATTTCCTCAGTGTTGTTGGATGATTTTTTTTTCCTTCGATGTCATTTTGATTACAGAAAATTAGTGAAAGAGTCTCTAACATTTTGGCTTGCTGCACAAAATGATATGTAGGCCAATCACATATTGACCCACTAATGAAGCACTTCAAAAAATGGTGATTGCAAACAACGAAAGCTGAGATATTCTTGGCCTTATCTGTTCCTTGGGACTAAAAAATTAAAAAGTAAAGGGAGAATGGAAAGATGGAGAAATAATAATAAAAGAAATGTAAACTATTTTTACCTTGAGAATCAAGTTTCAAAATTATTACTAGTGCCTCCTAATATGGAAACGTATGATATTCAGAGAATGATATAATCATAGAAGGTTCTCAGGTTGGTCAAGCTTTACTTCTTCATGGTGAATTCATGCTGACTACTCGCATTCACTTTCCTGTCTTTCATGTGCCTGGAAATCATTTCCAGGACTAGGTGTTCCATCATCTTCCCAGGGACTGACATGAGGCTGACAAACTCATAGCTCTCTGGATCTTTCTTCTTGCTCTTTTTAAAGAGAGGAGAAAGATTTGCCTTCTTCCAGTCCTGAGGCACCTATCCCAGTCACTGAAGATTATTGAGAGCAGCCATAGAATGACCTTAGCCTGCTCCCTCAGTACTTATGGATTACCTTTCTAAAACCTTTTCCATGAAGGAAATGCAAACCACGTCATGTCCCAGCAATTTGTTCTTGCAGCCTGCTGGGTAGCCATCTTCTATAATTCTGAAAATGATAAAAAATTACTCAACAACCTTGGTTAGCCTAAAAAAACATAGTGATGTTATAACTGGAGCTATAAATATTCTGAAACTACATAAACTAATTCGCTCTGACTTCAGAGCTTGTTGAAAAACTTGAGATTCTTGATCAATATTTGCAGGTGGGTTTTGGGAAAGATGACATTTACTTAGCAACAGTAGAGACTTTATACTGTATACTTTACCTATTGAAAGTACTTGTAACTGTACAATGGTGTTTGCCCTTACAATAATTTCAATATAATGTTGACCATAGAAAATGAGAAAAGCAAGTAGAGAAGATAGTCATACTGTTATAATTCCAGTACATTACACTCACAGTATGAGAATGAAAACAGACTAATATTTCTATAGCACCCTTATTTAAATTCTTCTTCTGTTCCGTGTGCTTTTACTGCTTCATTTCTTTTCCAGTATGATAATTTATGATTTTTATTTTAAAATTCAAAAAAACACAGATTTTAAAGTCATATATCTGGAGTATATGATTTTTCTTATGCATATTTTGTTTGTAACTTCCCCTGTAATTAATAGGAATTACACTACAAAGTGTAAAATATATAAGCCCTTTTCTTTCTAAAATGCATTATACATAACAAATGTAATTTAAAATTTTGCACCTAGCTTTGAAATGCTTCTCAAATATCCAGTTATTAAAACCTGCTCTACTTAATTGGGAATGAGAACTAAAATGAAGGTTTTTTATCCCAGTTATTACTCTTTTCTTTAAAAAAGTTTGTGGATAAGAAATTTAATAATCTTCATGCTACTCTAGAAGGAATATTACTGAAGGAAAATTGCTTTCCCTAAGAAAAGTTCTTCCACTTCTGTATTACTCCTGTAGTGTTGTGAACACTTTGGAGGTCTCCCTGTATAGTGTATCCAAGCACAACTTATATAGCTGTTGGTGGGTCTTGCTTGGTCCATTATAAATAACCCTTTTCAAAAGCTCATTTTTAGTATTTGTCTTTAAAAGAAGAATTCATGGGATAACAAGGTGACATCATCCCACATTTTCAAGGATATTCAGCTGCAGAGAAATGAAGGGCCTGACCCAGAAAAAGGATTGAGTTATACTCAGGAGTGTTAGGCACTGTAAGACTTAAAAGTGCTGTGTCTGCCTTTACAGATTTTAAGGGAAACATAGTTTTCTTACAAACGACTGAGAAAAAAATAGCATTTCTGTTTCTTAACTGTCCTCTAGAAATTACTTGCTTTCTTTCTTATGCATGCTACTGAGTAATGTGTTTGAGGAGGAACTGACATGAAGTTTCATGCTGGCAGCCACTTGCTGAATAACACTTCTGTTGTGAAATGCAGCACTGAAGAGAAGAGAAGAAAGCAGAGCATGTTTTGCACAATAATCTTACAGTTCAGGCATTCATGCAAAATAGGAGAGTCTCCAGATAGATTCCTTTTCTTTGGGAAGCATACTTCTTTTCATCCCAGAAAGCAGTCCTCATCAAGCATCAATAAATTTATTTTAGAGTTAAAGGCATGAACATAATACAGAACAGTCCAGGTTGGAAAGGATTTCAAAAGATTATCTGGTCCAACCTTTTGTAGGAAAGGGAGCTTAGATGACATTATGTAGCCACCTTGTCCAGTAAATTGAAAACCTCCAATGATGGGGACTCCACCATGGTCTTGTGGAAGGTCATCCCAGTGACCGATTGTTTTTACTGTAAAAAAATTTCGTTCTTATATGAAGATGAAACCTCTCCTGGTGCAACTTGTATCTGTTGCTCTTTGTTTTCTCTGTGTGACTCCTTTTGAAGGGAGACTCTCTTTCCTCTTTGCAGATGTACTGGAAATACTGGAAAATTGTGTTGAGGTCCATCCTCAAGTCTCTCTTTTCCAGGGTAAAATGACCTAATTCCATCAGTCTTTTCCCATAGAACAGGTTCTGTGCTCTTTGATTATCTTTCTGAACTGCCTTTGAACCCTTCCCAGTCTGTCTGTGTATTTTTTGGAATGTGAGGACTAGAACAGGGCACAGTACTCTGGCTGCAATCTGATATTTCCATCTTCATCTGTTCAAATAATTGATTTTCACAAATTTAATATTAACTCTCTAGACAATTGGTTAGGGTCCCATTTGAAGGGTGAAGATGGAAAACAACTGGTAGACCACGTTCTTACTTAGCAGAGGGCTAAAAAATGTGATTTTTTTAAATTTGTATTTTATATATATATACCAGAATCAAGAAAATTTAAAAGTTTGTTTTTCCTTTCTGACTCAGTCTTTATGAATATGAATGGGCTATGTGGATAGGAGTGCTTTAAGCAGATGATGGCACTGAACTAAAATCTCCCCCCTTTGGACAAAGTGCCAAGTGGAAAGGGAGAGCAAGTAATCTTTTAATCGAAATAAAAATCTTTTTCATCATCTCATAGAAAAGTTCAAGCAAAAAGTCAGGACAGCACATCCCAAGCATAGATCAAGGCCACTTTCCAGATAAACTGGGGAATTTTTGCCTGGAATGTGTGGCATTTGAAATCAATCTATTTCTTCCCTGTTGTGTCTTTCAGCTGATCTGCTGAACCCTTCAGCAGACATAACTCTCATTTTGGAGAAACTAATTCATCCACAGCATTACAGTGGGTACAGGACGTTCACCCCATTCTCTGACCTACAAACCTCAAAGATAAATGTTGGCAAGCACACTGCAACTCCCAATGCCTTTCATTAGTGTAGCCTTGGAAAGCAAAACAGAATTGTTGTCAGGCAGCTTGTATTCCATTGAGAATCTAAGAGACTGGTATGTCTGCACTAAATTTGGAATAAGAAATTGAACTGAGGTTCCCATTATCCAAAATCATTGATCTAGCCAAAATATTTTTTCAACGTGCAGTGCTTTAAGCCCAGGCAGCAACCAAGCCCTGCACAGCCACTCCTCACTCCACCACCAGTGAGACTGGGGAGAGAATCAGAAGTGTAAAAGCTGGAAAAATCATGGGTTGAGATAAAGACAGATTAATAGTAAAACAAAAGCCAGGCATGCAAGCAAAGCAAAACAATGAATTCATTCATCACTTTCCATGAGCAGGCAGGTGTTCAGCCATCCCCAAGAAAGCTGGATTCCTTCACATGTAATGGTTACTTGGGAAGACAAACACCATCACTCCAAACATACCCTCCTTCCCTCAAATTTATATATTAAGCATGATGCCTTAGGGTATGAAATATCCTGTTGGTCAGTTTAATTCAGGAAAGGCCTTGGCTCTGTGTAAACCCTGCACAGCAATAAAAAAAATCTATTAACCAGCCCTATGTTAAGCAGAAATCCAAAACTCAGCCCTATAGCAGTTACTCTGAAGAGATGTAACTAACCCAGATAAAACCAGCACACCACGGAATTTATTTTGTTCTCCTGCCTTATCAAAACTAATTTTAAAAATCTGAAGAGAAAGACAACAAAACTCTTCTTGGGAGAGATATACTTATAATATCATATTTTTTAAATCAAGTCTTTCAGTTCTGGTAGTTAATGGCTCCTTGTAGCATCCCAGATCAACTTTGGTTCTCATCCTTAATAAGATACCTACACCCAAAGTATCCTTACAAAATGGTTCTTTTATCTATAATTAAGCCATTGTCTAGATTGTTTTGAGGAATTAATAAGTTTATGTTCACCAGACACTTTCAAATTGAACTTCAGCTCCAAATTAACTTCACACATGGACTTTTTTACACTGCTGTTTTTTCCTACCTAGCTCTAACTATAATTAGTCACTAAAAATTGTCTCTATGCCTGAAAAATGTTTCATACTCCAGCACAGTTCTTTTCCTTTGAAAAAATCCTCCAGCTGCTGAAATCTCAGTCATCTAATGATCACAAACACATTCAGGAGCATCCTTGACCACTCTTCGTCCTAAAAAACCCTATAATTGAGGCACAGCAGCCATTTGTTTGTTTTTTTTTTTTTAATGCCAAATGGTATCTTTAAAAGTAAGGAATACCTGGCAAGTATGAAAAATGTGTTTTCATGCAATTTTAATGATTTCTCAGTTATAATAAATAGAATGCAATAATTTATTTTAATGAATATTTCTAATTCATGTGCAGTTTTAAAACTAACAAGCTACAAAGCATGCTAAAATTAAATACAGCAATCTGAAAAACTTTTTGTTATATTACTTCTTATTCCTGGTAGCTAATCCAATTAATCTGTTAATGTTTGGTCTTTCAAATTTAAGAGAAAATGCTAAATCAGTTTTATACCATTTCAAAGGCTAGAAGAATTTATTTTGGTAATTTGAAGCCGTAAAATAGTTAAATGTGAAAGCCATAAAACCAAATTTGTTCAAATTGTCTTTTCATCTTTGACATTTTTTATTTTTTTATGAATTGGAAGCTTTCTAATAAAGACTTTGTCAGTATAAAACTCTCAGTGAACATCAGAGGCCACCCATATTTTATCTCTTTTCTGGAAGGCCATAGCAAAGAAAACAGCGGCAAACCTGGAGAATTCATGGAAGAATCACAAAATCATAGAACTATAGAATGCCTTAGGTTGGAGGGGACCTTAAAGGTCATCAAGTTCCAACCTCCCTGCGAGGACCAAGCAAACCTTCCACTAAAACACATTGTTCCTGTTCTAGCCCCATCCAACCTGGCCTTGAACACTTCTAAGGATGGGATTTCCACAACCTTTCTGGGCAACGTCTTCCAGTGCCTCACTACCCTCACAGTAAAGAACTTCATCCTAATGCCTAATCTAACCCTATTCTCAGTTTAAAACCATGGGATAGACAAGGAAAAAGCAGTCAACTAATCAAATGCTTTATTCACAGATATGTAATTATTTTCTGATAAATGATTCTTTATGCTCACTTGCTAGAATTTTAACTTTACTCAGATTATGCCTCTAATAATTTATCAAAGAAAAAATATGAATATTGGGCAAATAGAAGCATGTAATCTCTTCTCCAAGGCCTGAAAAAGGTTCAAATGTCTAATATTATACTTCTTTGTATTACCATCTTGTCTGAATTCAAAACTACAATTTTACTTGGAAATCAGAAAGGCAAGGAGAATGGAATCCTAAGTTGATAAAAGATTCTTCAATAAATGTCTTGTAAATATTTTATGGGTATCCTTTATGGTAATAGTTTTATGGGTTGGATTTTAAATCTTGATAAGTGAAGCCTGGTAAAAAGTGTTAAAGAAGTGAGTAAGTGCTGCTTTTGCCTTTCAATTGTGCATCTTCTCACATCATTAAACAGCCTTTTATAAAAATATGAAAAGAAAATAAAGAACAAAAGCAAAAGAACAGGGAAGATAGAATGGAGTTTTTTTCTTGAGGTTATGAACTAAACCCAGTTTTACAAAGCTGGTAGAAAACCTAAGCAAGCTGATGTGGTTACATGGTTACATTGTGAAGCAGCAATTCCAGGTCCAGTGGCAATATGACTGCAGTG
Organism: Acridotheres tristis; assembly: GCA_037013685.1. Classification (NCBI taxonomy): domain Eukaryota; kingdom Metazoa; phylum Chordata; class Aves; order Passeriformes; family Sturnidae; genus Acridotheres; species Acridotheres tristis. Next base: position 25,659,163 of record CM072886.1, read on the forward strand.
GATTATGCAGGATAATGCAGTTCTACACCAGGCTGCATTATTTCTGGTTCTCAACCCAGCTCAGAAAGAGTTGGGTTCAGCTGTGGTCACCTAGTCCTGCTCAAATTTATGTTCTCAGACAGACAGTTCTCAGAAGCCAAGGCAACTGGAAACATGGTTTGTACCAAGGCAGGCATATCAGAAGCAATCAAATATTACTTCTGAGCAAATAAGATTGTACCTCTTTAGCCTTTCAGTTTGAGGGTCACAAAGGAAGCGTGGCCTTCAAAAGCAAAGCTGCATAACATGGAAAAAACACGGTGAGAATGGAACAAATTATCCAGCACTAGGACAATGTGCTTTCCTAGTGCTAACAGCATCTACTGCCCAACATCTACCATTACATGAATCAATCCAAACAGCCCCTGCAAAACAGGGACCCAGAGGCATTTCTCCATATGAAGACCATAAGAAATGAGGAAAACTTCGGAGGGACAACCCATCTTCTTGCCCAAGTGCCCTCCCAGGACTCAAACTTCCCATGCACTTGACTTAAAAGTTTTAAAGTATTGTTATCACGTTACTTAATTATCGTTGCCTATGTATGAGCAAGGCTTAGAGAAAACAAAACTTATCACATAAATTCAGCTGAGTAAGACACTTAACATGGAAATTTCAGGCCAGATGTTTGTTTGGTGAAACAGAAGGAGAAATCTGTGCAAGAGTCACCTTGATGTATCTTTAGCTACATTTTACATGCCAATGTGCTCAGTACTTCAGTTGCAAGAGTGTTTGAAAAGATGGGGGCGACAGTCTATTTGCTTGTGTTTTTTGGGGTAGGTCTGCTGTATTGAAAGGACAAACATAGCAACAGCAGAGATATGAAGAGATTACAAGAGTGATACAGAATGGTTGAAATAATGAAGCATCTCTAGATAAAATCAAAGACAAAACTGGGAAGAATACTGAGTAAGAACAGCAAGCACACAAGAGTATCTAAAATGATCATGACAATTCTGAAAGTAGTGGCAAAGAGAGTGACATTTCTGTTTACAGGAGGAGCTATGAGCAGAGAGAAGCTAACTTAGCTGACCAGAAAAAACACAAAGCTGCCTACCTTCAGCACCAGACTAGGAAAAAAGGTGTAGTTCAAATTCATATCTGCAAAGGCATAGTCTATTGGTAAGACTTCATATGCCTCCTGTTGTGTTTCCCCACTGCTGCTGTGCTTCATTCAAACATTCAGAGCTTATACAGATTTGAGAAAAAATCCTGCAGCAGAAAACATCATTATTATGTACCATGGGACTCTGGGAATCCATGTACCAATCTACTTAAAACATTGTTGTTAAATTCAGCTTTTAGAAAAACCTTCAATACTTCCTACCCCATGACAATTTTGCAAAAGCAGCTATGTTACTATTGCTTTTCTAGATAATGTGCTATTTCTTTTTTTTCTTGACAGGCATACAAATGAACTTAATTCAGTATTCTCTCTAAGAAAAATAACAAGTTTTGAAAATCAAAAGATTCTGTTCTTCAAGTTTAGTTTCCAGTGGGAAAACAGAGACATCTCTGACAACGTATGGCTCACTTGTAAACATATTAATAGACATGGCATTTTTTACATCGAGTTTGATAAGTTAGCACAAGGATGCACAAAATTAATGAGATATTTTTTCTGTGCCAAGACATGTTTTTTTTGTGAATATAAACGTTAAATGTTCAGATACAGACCAGTAGCTGATAAGGTACAAAGAGACCGTCCCTTCCATTGACTTTACTGACATCAATAACAACACAGAAACTTCTCTCTGGCAGAGAATAATGTTGTTGGATCATTTGTAAGTAAGTAAAAAGTAGTTTTTAAAAGGTTATGAGAGAACCAAAAAATGAGCTCATTAGCTCAGTAGCAATACACGTAGCTTGCACAAACATAATTCTCTTGATGTAAACAGACCAGTGGCTTCTTGCTCTTTTATTGAACTTGGCAGGTTTGGAGCAAGACCCACAAGTGTCCTATCAAGTCAGTAAAGTTGTCCTATCCTTTCACTGAAACAACATGCTATTACTTATAAAGGGCATGACAGCTGCAACAGAAAAAGCTGCCCAAACCCCAGTATAATAATGAATTACAAAGCATAACCATTGTAACCAGTGATCTATTCTGGAGCAGGCACCCCACACTGCTTTGGATCAGTAATTCTACCCTGAAGTGTAAATATGTGGGAAAAGCACAAGTTCTGACAAATCTGAATTATCTGATGAAAAATATTCTGTTGTGGTTCTCTTTTTGCTCTAGTCTTGGAAATAAGTAACATCTATATGTCCCAAGACAGTTAAATACTTTGGCAAGGATCATGCATGAAGAAGATGTTTGTATAAGCCTTTACAATCTTTGCTTTTAATTCTATTAGTCGATCATTTCTGAGAAAACCGAACAGGGACAAAAACCCATAACAAAGAGCACTTTTTTTTTTTTTTAAATCAAAAAAATAATAATTTCTTATTGATGCTGAAGGCTTTCTTTTTTCCCCTTTTTTCTTAATTTTATATTTTTCTTATGAAATAATTTGTGATTTAATATGGAGCAGTAAGGAAACAGAACTTCCCACAGATTATTTAAAATATTATTTGGAAGAAGACAGCAAGAAGGTCAATGAGCACTGAATGTCAATATATATTTTGAATGTAATCAGAAAATATTTTAGGAGTTGTGGCTGCGTCTGATCTCATCAATGTGTGTGTGTATAAAGTCACACGTAGAATAGAAACCAAGTTAGCTGGGCATAGTGGAAAAATGGCAGGCTTTCTCAGTTCCTTTCACATGCAATGTAGAAATCTGTTCCATCTATTACAACAAAACAGGCCCTATCCTGAAGGTAGAAGAGTAAATGGAAATTTATAAAAATTATTTTAAAGTTTGCTACTGGCACTCTGGTTCTGTCACATATTTTATTTCATTTCTAGATTGCACTGATTATAGGTAGATATTTGATTTAACAATGTAAAATCAGAAAGAGTTTTAACCCCTTTAATTAGAATACCCTTGAAACACCCTAGAGAACAGATACTAACCTGTTTATCATCTAGCAATTACCTTCCTCCTACTTGTAAACTAAAAACTGAATATCAAAATATTATCTTCAGTATTATTCATTTTTTAGTCCTTCTGAATGTTGCTTCACTGAACTCTAATTCCTATCTCTTTTCTAGGGACTATTAATCTGCCTGCATATCACTTTGCTCCACCCAGTCCATAACCTGATATGTAAATTTCTTCTCAAAAATATCAAACAGATTATAAAGTTACACTTAGATGGTTATATTTCCTTGCTGCTCAGGAATATCTAAATATGGGATAAAATGTCAGGTTTATGTGCACAGAAATATAGACTTTATTTTCTGAAGTTATTAATTTCTAGAAATTCAACACATACTTTGTAACAGAAATAGTCCTTGTTGAAATAGAGCATATGCTACTTAAGCATATGCACTAAAGACTTCTTTCTTGGCAGGGGTGTTTTCAGTCTGATGCAACAGGAGAATGGGGACACTGAGTGACATGACTTCCTATTGTTTGTTTCTCTTATTTTTGTGCTTGTGTATTTAAATCCAGCCTGAACTGAGGAAGACTAAAAGAAAGAAGCTGCTATGAAGGCTAGAAAGTCTGTGATTCATTTCATATGTGATTTACTTTCACATTTTTAGGTAGTTTCTTATCTACAAATTTGCTGGGACTGACAAGTTCTGCATCTGCTGGAGTGACATTTTAAACCTCACTTGGGAGATGCCTTGCTCATTTCTACCGTGTTATGTCATCCTCTTACAATGTGCATTTGGGGGTTTTAGTAAACATTGTTTTCCTAGGAGTTATGGAATGATCCTTTAGTTTTGAATTATGCACCTGCTGGCATCATATTAAGGCCAAAAAGCTATGCTCCTACTATCTCTTACTCATCAAATATTCAGATTCAATTAAATGACAACAGTGATCAAGGTGGAAAGGAGGGTCTGTGTGTTACTACAGCTCAAGGGTAATTGTCACCTTTAAAGTTACACAGCATAAGATAGTGATATTTCATTTTTAAAATAATGGGATTTTTACAACAGTTGCCATGAGATTTGAGGTTGCTTTTGTTTTGTTGTTTTCTTTCACTGAAACGCAAAACATCTGGTGTAAAAAGCACACACCATTGTGTCAGATGAAGATTTACAGAATTATGATGATTAAAAAGGAAAAGTGTTTCACAATAAACTGACACATCTGCCATGAGTCAATATTTACTTACAGGCAGCTTTTGACGTCTTATAGAAACATAGATTATTGTTCTTCCTCTGCCTTCTTTTTGACTGAAATCAATATCGAAAAAATAAAAAAGAGAGAAATTGCAGTTGGCTAATCTCTTTCAAGACATTATTGCACTGGTTCTAGGTAGAAGTAAAGGAAATTATTACATTTTTCTATTTGTTTCAATATTGATCTATCTAGGCTACCTCTGTTCTTTCTACAGTCAGTTTTAAGCTGTCAATAAGACATTGTCCCCATAGCTGCATTTGATTGCTTTGTGTATACAGCTGGGCTTGTTTAAACCATGTTCGCATGCACTTCATATCTGTAGAAATTAGATTTTTCCTTTAAATTAACCCAAAAATCCGTTCTATCCCTCATTCTATAATCTATGTTTTCAATGGGTAGAACCATTTATTTTGGCACAAGTGTAAAGTCTGCTTTCAACACAAACTGCATGAGTAATTACATCAGATTTTAGTAAGGAAAGAAGTCAGTTGTGAATCTCAATTTTAATTTTGTCTCCTTTCTTTTGTTTAAGGTTAAAACAAAAAGTAAACAATGATAATATTCCTTGGTAGAATATATTTAAACATTCTGAAGAGAGGTATTGAAGAGGGGTATTTTTTTTTCTTGGAACAGGATAGTTTCTCAGTCAAAAAAAGATACAAAAACCTCCATATGCTATTGAGTATCTCACTTGAAATAATTAATTATTTTGGATGCTTAAATTGCCCTAGATTGTCTAGAGTTATCTCTGTTCAAGCTGTCTCTGCTGGGCAGGGTAGAATATTACAGAATGTAAAGACAGATTTTTTGAAAAGCAAGTTTGCTGAATACCCACCTCCTAGTTGCACTTGCCGAGAATATTAAAAAAAAAAAAAGCTAGGTGAAACAATCAATAACTTCAATGGAAACTATAAGAATACATTTACTTGAAATACTCTTTAAATTAATGTGTATAACACAGACAAAATCATGTGAATTAAAATATGTTAGCCAGATTTTGGATATGTCATGATTTTGTGTGCCCCATCACAAGTCTGTTAAACTTCCTTAAAGTCCTTTTTGAACCTCAATATTTTCCATGTCTCTGAAAGCATATGTCTCTCCTGTATGCACTCTCGTATTTTCATAAAATTTGTACTGAGATAACCTGGGGGTTTTTTTGAATCTTTTGTTCATCAGATTGCTGTCCAATGGATTAAAGACAAGAGAGCATATAGAGCAGCAGACTAACAAACAAACAGTGTGATTGGACATTCTTTGCATGAAACCAGATAAAACATGCAGCTGGTTTACCAAGGGTATAATTCACTCGCTAAGGACAAAAAAGTGCAATAAGACTTTATACTCTGAAAACATCAGAAAAGAAATTGTGTGTGAAGTTGTGAATGCAGTCTGGAGAAAAGTGCAGGTAGCATGTGGAGAAGCAAAAGCAGAATAAAAATGCACACACTTTCATGCAGTGATTGTACTTTTAAAATCTCCAGACATTGATTTGCTGTAGATCCCATTCCAAAGGATTAAATGTATTGGCTTACTTGAGCAAACCCAATTTAGCCTAAGGAAAAATGGGTCATAGATTACTGCTTTTCCAGGAATGACTTTGAAGAATTCTAATGTAAGAGTAGACAGGAGATGACTGAGTAGCCATCATAAAATACTTTTAAGTTTTGAACTTGGTATAAGAACATCTGAGCAAGCTTAATGCACTGAGTACTGTTGGTGCAATAAAAAAAGTCAAGAACATTGGATTGTATTGCTAGAGGGCACACAGTATAAATCAAAGTAGTTGATACCATATCCATGTAAGCCATAAATTGAACATTACTTAGAATGGTGTATATAGTTCTGTCACTATATTTTAGCAAGGGTATAACTGTTCCTGACGAAAGGCTGTATATTATATTAACCTGGAGACTAAAGTCATGTGCTAAAGATTTATGTAATAATTAGAATTGCAGAAAAAACCTCAGACTTTACTAAGATTCATTAATTAAAGACTTTTCATTTATTGGCTACTCTTACAAATGAGTTGTTGACAGCAACTCTGAACCCTACTGCAAGTTAAATTTGCACTTCTTTAAAATATGAAGACTCTGAGTCCACCATTTACCAGACCATATTAAAAGATAAAATTTGAACTCTCAGCAGTCAACAGTTGTACAACCCATGCCTTGGAGAAAGTAGCCTAGCTCAATAAAATCCAGCACTGTAGTCCAGGCAATGGGTGTGATCATAGATCCAGAGAGAGACCCAAACTTAACTGACAGTACAGATCAGTGGCAAGGTTCCTTACAGGGTATCTCAAGATAGTATGCAGATGATGGAATGGGATAATTTTACAATATATTCACCTATGCTTCCTAGAGAAATAGAATTAAATGTGTTTGCTATAACTTGAAGGCAAAAAAAGAGTGTTAGTCTTGTTTTGTACTTGGAAAGGGTGTCAGGAAATTCTTTATTCACTGTTTTGGGGAGAAAGCTTCTATATATATGAGAAAAAAGAACTGGCTTTTTACTCTCCCTTGCTAATGAACATCAAGATGTTTTGATGTCTTCTGTTTATTATGTTTTTGCTCTGGGAATTTGAAACTGAAATTCACTTCAATATTATCTTATTTTTGAAATAAATTGTTTCATTCCCTGATCCATCAAGTAAAGCACACAGCACTGGATTAATTTAGATTAAGAGAAACAACAAGGAAAACAAATACAAAGACAAATCTTCAATAAGACAACAGTGTGAGTGCCTTTTCTATAGGGATTATAGCATTGTTTCTAATCAAAGTAGCACGAGAATTTTATCTGGAAAGGAAGTTCTGAAATTTAAGGGTGTAGTATATAAGCAAATAAGTATCATTTTACAATATGAACTGCACATTTACATTTATAATTTTGTATTTTTGGGTTGAGTAACAGTGAATTTACTGTTCCACATTATGCATCTTTGCATTTTCTTTTTCTCTTGAAAATAATTTAGGAATGCATGTAGAAGGAGAAGTGCATAGATTTTTAGAATTTGTAAAGAGATACAGAAAAAGGGTAATACCTTATACTGCATCCCAGTGACACTGATAATGACCTTTTTTCCATTAAATCTGTTGCTTTCAATCTACTAGTTAAACGTGTAACATACGGCTTTCTTACTGTGAATCTTCTACTTATAAGTACAAGACCATTTTCTCCTGTCTTCCTTTAGTTATGGCAACAGGGAAAATAACTGTTTCTATATGCTATTTGAGCCATAACTAAGTGATACGAAAAAAAAGTGTTAAAATAAATCTTAGAATCATATGGGAAACAGGCACACACTGTAGAGGTTCCTTTTCCTTTTCTATAGATTCTTTCACCAAGAAATTGTTTTATTATGTTCCTGCAGTATCACTGCTACTCTCAACTGCCATAAAATCTATACTCATAGGAACTTGGCAAATACTATCATAAAAGACAAGTTCCTATGGCACAGGTATCTGATAATGCATGTACAAAATTACGACTTTGCACAAAGGGCTTGCTGCAGCCTTCCAAAGGACATTGATCTAGGATCCTGTTTTCAGTGGGATATTTTAGATGATTGAAATATTCATGTAAGCCATTAGAAAGGGTCCCGCAGCTGGGAGCTCCAGCCTTTTCTGATCACTGTCTTGAATTTATTCATTTCTATTTTGTATGAGACTGATGATTCAGGGTAGATATTTTCCTCAGCACAGTTATGCTTAAAAGAAGTAAAAGAGACAGCAGATATATACAAATACATTGTTTTACCAGCAGAAAAGTCCTTATAGTAAAGCAAAGAGGAAAAGGGTCTGACGTTAAAGCAGAAACCCTAAAAACCTGACAAATAATTACCTTGCTCACAATAATACTGTTTGCTGTATTATGTGCTCTTGATTTCAGCTTCCATCGACGATTTTGAATCACTGTCATATAGCAGTAACACTTGCACATTTCTATGGGTTGGTGGTAAATTTTTAATGACCTTAAAAAAAGGAACGCATTTGTGCAATGCAATGCAATAATGGTGTGGAATGTATAAATGTACTATACATGTCTGGGTTTTTTCATAGGTCTCACCTTCTTATTAAAGTCTTTGCAAAGCTGTAGCGAATCTCAGAACTAGACACAATACTTGCAATCTGATTGTGAAACAAATAATATAACCTTATTTTTAAGGGACATTATGAAAGAATTCTTATTCTTCCTCTTGACCTGTCTTTTTGAAGCCGTGTCCCACAGTGTCCAGCACTGAACTGAGGTTAGTGTTTAACTACCTGGTATGTACAGTTTGAAAACTGCAGCATATCAAACATTCATGCTGTACTCTACACTGCATAAACTGGCATTAACCATTAAGTAGCAACAACTATAATTATTTTTTCTAATATTATTTTTTTAACAGCAAATGAGCTTAATTTTTATCAAATAAAAAAACCACATCTGAATTAGAATTGTTAAAGTTTTTTCAGTTACTGTAACTAAAAAGTTACTATGAAATATGTTTTATCCTTATTATTTTCACAGAAAAAGAAACCAAAAAACTCCCAAAAAACCAAACACTCACCCCCAAAATAAAAACAACAAAAAAAAGGAAAATCAACCAGTAACAATAACAAAAATATAAACCGCCAACCCCAAAAAACTAGAGATATGTCACTTACACTTTAAGGAAAAATCATGAAATGTGAATCTGAGATGAAAGATGAACAACTTAATTTCCAGTGTAAGCTACTAAAAATAAGTGTTTCATGATCAAAATGTCACATCTGCTGTAATCTTAACTTAATTCGATTGTAAAATCACCACATCAAGGTTATTGTAAAGCCGAAAATATTCTGTGCACTATATAGGTTGATAAGGTTTTTGGAGCCCAGATGAGCAGTGATTCCTTGTTGCTCTAGGATGTTCTATGGCCTCTATCATGCAGAAGTTTAGATTACATATTTTAATGATTCCTTAAAGAATATGACTGATAAAATTATGATACACTCTTCACTCTCTCAGTGAAACTATCACAGAATTTTTCCGCTTTTACTAGAATCAGCTGATAGTAGAGGTCTTCAATCACTAATATCTGATACCTTATATAAGACAGCAAAATACTGTACAATAGTTTGTGAATATTCACCTGCCATTTATCAGAAAACACATATTCCAAAGCACAGAAATATCATACTATGATTCAAGACTGTACTTCATGAGGATTGTATATATTTCCTCAGTGTGATGCCACTTCTTTATTGTAACCTTTTAAAGGACTCCCTTTATGACTTTTTCAATTGCAAGTGGCCCTCAATCCTTAAATCTTATTATCATATTTATTGAAAGAAATCAAATCCAAACAAACAATTAGAAATAAAAGTAAACTGGGAGGTTACTGCTGTATCTGTAGATTTCAGTTCCCCAAATAATCATCATTCAAACTCATAAGACTATGTCAGATAGAAATTCTACCAACTGGCCCCTTCATGTCTTACAATGCATTTGGGAAAAATTAACTTTTATGAAAGCTTCATTTTCTTTCTTATAAAAAGCCTCTGAGACACATAAAAGACATCTGAGAGCCTCTATAAACATGATTACCCAGGAGAGCCAGGTACTTATAGCATAGATATAATGAAATATGTACATCTCTTGAGTAATGATGAGTATATCAAAATGTTTACTGGTAATTGGGAAACCTGACTCAACACCTACCCAAAGTGCTGGTTTTTTGTTTGGTCCATGATGAAGTTACCTGGAAAAAAAAATGATTGCCAAGGATTACACAGAATATTCTTTCATCATCATATATTGCAGAAGCGGGATGGAGGGAAAACACAAAAGAGGTGAGATGAAAGGAGAATTGCAAAGGAAGCCAGACTTCTAAAATGAGCTCTATGATCTCTCTTTCTCTCAAATGGGTGTCTTACCCCCTGACTAGCTCAATGTTATATTAAGTAATAACTATGTGACATTCACTACATCCACTATGCAGAGAAAGGCAAAGAAAGCACTATACTACCCATTAGGATGAATCAGCATATCAAATAAAAAACAACTCAAATTTTCACCTACAGCTTGAAGCAAACCAAACTTTTTTGAGGGCTGTATATATGCATGTATATATATATATATATGTATGTGCATATATATATATCAGGATATAATATATCTATATCAGAATATATATCTATATGTATATGTATAAAAATACAATGTGTCTGAAGATTCTGCGAAGGCTAATGCCACATTTTTTTGTGCTTATCTCCATTAGTGTCCATTTTCTTTTAATCTGACTAGGACAGAGATGTCTTCAGTCAATAATCTCATTCATCACAGTTGGCAACTGTAACAGCACTTTTGATGAGAACATTTAAGTCATAAAAGGATGCCTTCAAGCACTCCCAATGCCTTACGGGCTATTTTCACAAAAAACTTCATCAGTATTAATGTAGCATTAAGTATAGATGCCTTTGCCAGATAACAGCAACAAAAAATTGCCTGAGGGTTTGCCCCTACTCTTGCAGTTGCTTGCTTCCCTTACTTATCTGTTCACACCAGGGGTGGGTTTGGCTAGACACCTTAGATGTCAAGTGTGATGGGACCACACCATTCCAAGATGAAGTCTGTGGCACAGTCGTGTGACTTTTCTCCCTCCCTTGTGAATCAGGAAAGATTCACAAGCAGCTGCTTATCCTCGGGTCCTACAGGACCCATTCAGACAAAGCAAGGGATATTATTCACCATGGCTCGGTTTCCTCAGGGTGCAATATTTGTACTCCTATGAGTCTGAAGTATCTTTTGTATAATTACTTATTTTGCCCACTATTTTAATAGCCGTTCTGCTATGGCTGGTGTGTTACTTGCAACTGTCAGTGCTGCACAGACCACCCATTTGACAGTGGTGTGAATTGTTTGTCTTTTATGGCATGATCCTTGGCAGTGATTTTAGATACAAATCCTTCTACAATGCATGCAGTCCACTGAGATCAAAGAGAGCATCTGCAAGAAAACTGACTGATACCTAGTAATGAGGAATTAAGATCTCTCTTAGCCTACCACGCTCTGCATTTTATTTCTCTGTAGTTTTATATTGCTGTATGTCAGGGTAGTGCCAAGTTACTTTTCAGATAAAATAAACTGCTGCAGAACCCAGGATTGTTTCTGTTACATCTGTGCTGTTACCTATAAAGGGCTAGAGTATGGACTTGAGCTTTACTAAGTGATTATTAATACTGTTTAACTGTGAACAGACTACCAAACTCCATGTCAGTCTTTCTAACTTGCACTCCATAGATAGTATTTGGACACATTTCGAGGACTGCACAAATCAAAGACTGTTCCAACCAAGCAGCCACCCTCTTTTGTTGGGGAAGCTAGTTTTTCAGTGTATCAAGGAACAATTGCATTTCATACTTCCCTTCAGGACCAAAGAATGAGCTGTTGCTCTTTTCCTTTGGTCCACTTGTCTTCTGGAGTATTGCATATTCCTTTTTAAATACAGGAGGCAACACGAACATAAGGCTCAGTGCCTGCAACATAAGTGGAAAATCTCCACTGCTATTCAAGAGCCATTCTTAGATGCCTTCTCAGACACTGCTGAGCTTTTTCATCTTCTCAGTTTCTTCCTGTGGTCATGCACAATGCACTGCACCTAAGTTACTCTGATCCTTTTCTTCTGACCCATAACAAAAGAGGTTTTCTATGCTGAGCAGTTGTGTCATCCTCTTCAGTGTATTCAGTCTGCAGGCCTGCAAGGAGAAGACCTAGGTCTTTCTAGCAGACAGCTTTCTTCTCACTTGTAATAAATTTAGTTATTTGGTAGTTTGAATTATTTCCAATTTTTTTCCTGCAAAAATATACATGTATGTTAGTAAAAAGCTCCTGGCTCGTGGCCATGAACAAAAGTGTCTCTCCCTCTGTCTCTCTATCTCTCTGTCTCTCTCTCTCCAGGCACTGATGCATAAATCCAATTATCTTGCATTCAGTCCTTCCCTTGACTTTTCCTCATCTCATTTCTAAAGATCACAGCTGTGCTAGTTTATTGCATACGTATCCAGCATCAGAACTAGTAAGCATTTTACAAACTGCTGGAACACCTACAAATTTACTGTTGCAGAAGCCTCAATTGGTTAACTTACCTAGTGTCAATAAAAACTTCTTAGATTTCATTTTCTTGAAGAATATTCACAAAGAAAAAAGACCAAGAAGTGAAATAGAAAGATCTCCAGTAAACAACAGCCAACATGAGTATTTAATATTTCCTTTTTATTGTCTTTTTTTCTTTTCTAAGAGAGCATAAATAAAACAGGAAAAGAAGATATAAACTGAGATCACAGAATCCTTCAACTTGTAAATAGAGAAGCACAGTGGTTTTTTGGTTTTTTTTTAATTCTGCTAGAGGGAAGCTTGGAGCCTAATTTTTTCAAGAGATATACAGCAATGTGTCTTGCATCTATTAGAAGACAGAATGAACTCTGTTAACTCTATTTTTTTTAACAGATGAGATAATCTTGCTACCTCACCCTCATAGATATGGAAGTAATTTCTTCTTACTTAGTGAATAAAATTGGTGCCTTGATGAAATGAGAATTTCTTATTCTTGCAATCTCAGCAGTGCTGTCTTTAGAGTAACAGGAATGGTAAATCTCTCTCATGAGTAGTTGCATTAGGTTGTAGTCAAATACAACTGGAGCAAATTTTTCATCTTTGTAACTTTAAATCTACTTATAACAGTTTGACAGGAAAACATGTACACTATTTTCATTAAACATTAGCATAAATTGCCAAATTAAGCTAGTTGGGAAAAAAAAGAGCTTAGAAACCTAGCTATTTATTATGTATATATGTTTCTTGGTGGTTTTGGTTTGGCTTTTGCTTTGTTTGTTTAGTTGGTTTGTTTTGTTTTTTGAGAAGGGATGGATGTTCAGGGACATCTATTTAAGGTAAAAAATGCAAAGAATCTATTTAAGGTAAATAAAGCAAGCCAGCAAATAACTATATTGAGAGGGAGGATAGCTCACAATTCCACAGCATTGTCCCCAGCGTTGTATTAGTTTTTCAGTTGAATGAAAGAATTGAGGAAGGAGAGATGAGAGAAGGCTAGGCAGCCACAAGCACTCTCCTGTGTTTAGAAATAAATTGTCAACTTTCTACACTTACAGTGATTAGTAACATAATCCATCACTGGGAAAATTAAGTATTTCTGACAGGGCACAGCCTCATGAAGGACAATAAGCACCAAGAGAGGAGACATTGCTTCCTAGAGAAAGTTCCTGAGGTTTGAAGGCATTTCCCGGAGTCACTAGTGTTATTCTAGTGAGGCTGATTTCCAGTCGGGGCTGGAAATCCCCTTAAGGGTGAAGGCAGCAGCATGGTCATACTGGAGAAGACAAAGAACAAAGATGCCACTATAGGGAAAAGGCAAGGAGACTGTGGATCTATGTGTTTTGAAAACTTGATATTGTAGCTCGTAAGCAGATTGTTTTCAAAACAAGATTCACTGACTACAGGTCAGTTATTCCTCCTTTATCTCCCATGGTAAGTTAGCTTTCAGACTCATTTTAACAGCAACTTCAATTTTCCTAAGAATTTAGCATGACAGTCTCTGCAAACATCTGGAAGCCTGTGACTACTATTACTGAGTGGAACACGCACCAGGATTTAAAATTCCATGGGTTCCCCTCTTAACAATTTCCAAAGTAAGAACAAATTACCTTAGAAATACACAGTCAGATATAATGAGAGATATCTGTGTTTCACAAATTATGCCACTTTGGGGATTTTTTAAGTGAACTACTTTTCTAAGTGGATATGCCCATCCACAGAGAAAATTTCTCCAGAACAAAATTGATTATCAAAATATATAAAGGCAAAAGATAAAATCATAGAGGTTCACGTGCTATGTCTGAGCAAACATTGTCAGGATCCTGAAGAAGTATTTCCATTAGTATATATGATTTTCTCAATTACTCTATGTTCCATTCCAACACGTACAAAAATAAGTTCCAAAACATCAAAAACTCCCACAAAATTGAAATCTTGTTTTCTTGCTATGTCTATTCACAAGTGTTTGTTTTTTGATCACTTCTAAGGTCTTTCTTTAATTAATTCAAAACATGTAACTGAAATAATCCCCCATGAAATATTGAAATTGCATTTTACTTGCCAAAAAGGCGTTTCCTTATCCTCATAGATTATTTTCAATGAATATTTATCACTTTCTCTAGAGTCAGTAAATTCCCCATACATCATTTTCATATCATTCTTTATCTCAGAGAAGATGTAAAGTCCTAAATCTTTCATTCAGTAGATAAGAAATTGATTTGTTTTCCTGACTGTAGTCCAACATAGCACCCCTTTTTTCTGTCCTGAATTTCCATTGGTACAATTAGTCCCCCAAGGTGTACATGAGGTGTGCAAAATTGAGTGAGCCTGACATGTCTAAATAAAACCTTTAACAGCATCTAAATAAAACCTTTAACAGCATTATGCTCCCCTTGCAGAAATTGCTATGTTTCTGAAAAATTCTCATCAAAGGCATGTAAAAAAGGAGAATTTATTGAAGATGTGAAGATCTACTGAAGTAGTTTGGCTATTACTACCTGTTTCTGCTTCTATTTTTGTCTACTAATCTCCATACTCTAATGACCTTACTGTAATTTAGTTGTGGGAAGAAGAAAGACCACAGAACAGTTTCAGTTGAGAATAAAATTATTTGTGTAGGCACAAGCCATGAATCCATGTTTGTACAATATCAGATTTAATAAACTATGTAGGACTGAGTTCTAGGATTATTGCTTGAATAGAAAAATCTGTTGAAGTGATGATAAAACAAAGCAGGCATTCCATGAACCTTTACTTCCTGATGACTTTTCTGCAGCCATAATTTTGCCTTACAGTCTATTACAGTCTATCTTTGACCTGATCTACAAATTGCCAAGTGTTTCAGAGATAGAGGTGTTTAATAGATTACCAGGAACTCAGCATTGCACTGGCTAAGGGTTGATATATGGGAAACAGTGTCCAATTCCATATTTGAAATTGATTGTGGATATGGATTCTAGGCATACACTCCAGAATAAGAAGACAATATTTAAGTCAAGGCTTTTTTTCTAGTAGGCTATATCACTAAAACAGAGTGAATACTCCTTATGGACACAGTATTGTGAAGAAATTCAGATCATCCAAGCTTTAAGATGATCTTTTTTAAAGAATATACCTCAGGCACTATGTTTTGGGTTTGTATGGACAGCTTTTCAAAGCAGGGGCCAAAGAGGTAGCTTCTGTGAGAAAGTGCCAGAAGCTTCCTCCATGTCCAGCAGAGCCAATGCCAGGTGGCTCCAAGACAGAGGTGCCACTGACCAAGGCTGGGCCCATCAGAAGTGGAGGTAACTCCTCTGTGATAACATATTTCAGAGGGAGAAAAGAACAAAAGAGCAGGTGGATGTCTGAGAGGAGGCATCCTGTGAACCTGTGGGAATCCCATGCAGGAGCAGGCTCCTGGCAGGGAGCTGCAGACCTGTGCAGAGAGGAGCCCATGCTGGAGCAGATCTCCTGGTAGGGTTTGTGACCCCATGGGGGACCCAGGCTGGAGCAGCCTGTGCCTGAAGGAAAGCACCCTGTGGAAGAGGGACCCACACTGGAGCAGTCTGTGCAGAACTGTTACTGTGGGACAGACTCATGCTGGAGGAGGTTGTGGATGACTGTCTCCCACGGGAGGGACCCCACAATGGAGCAGAGGAACAACTCCTCTCCTTGAGCAGCTGGGGAAGCTACGAGTG
Source organism: Acridotheres tristis (assembly GCA_037013685.1). Classification (NCBI taxonomy): domain Eukaryota; kingdom Metazoa; phylum Chordata; class Aves; order Passeriformes; family Sturnidae; genus Acridotheres; species Acridotheres tristis. The sequence continues at coordinate 25,675,201 of CM072886.1, forward strand.
ATGAATTAACCATAACCCCCATTCCCACTGGGGCAGGAGGTACAGCTGAGAAGGAGGCAGGAGTAGGATGAAGGTTCTTTAAAGGTCTTATTTTACTTCTCATTATCCTGCTCTGATTTTGCTAGTAATACATTCAAAAAATAGCAGAAATTCTATCCTGTTTTCCCTGTGTGTGATCTGATGAGTGATCTCTCCTTGTCCTTGTTTCAAGCCATGAAACCTTTGCTATATTTTCTCTCCCCTATCCAGCTGCAGAGGGGAGTGACAGAAAAGGTTTGGGGAGTGCCTGGCATCCAGCCATGGTCAACCTACTACACACTGAAATAACAACTTGTAAATGTCAAGTGATAATGAGAATGTGGATAGGATTGGTTCTTATACCCCTCTTGTATCACAGATACTTCTTATGTCAAATAAACTATCCTATATGTGTTTCTTTCTGCTAAAAATATCTTAGATTACCCCATTATTTCATATTATTACTGACCATTGACTGTTTTCTTTAAAAATTGTTCTTATATAGAGATTAATTAAACCCATTTTCTTTAATGGATGTTGGAACCTACCATTTTTGTTATTTCTATGAATTTAGAAACCAGCTGCACATAGGACTATAATCAGTAAGAACTTCTATAATTTTGAGACGGTTGGGTATTTTTGTGCTAGTCTTGGCAAAAAACTTGAGACAAACTCTTTCTTTTCAAATAACTCATTTCAGATAACTTTTTATGTGAATTATGATATGAAGGACGCTTGTTTAACATTGGCAATCTATAATTAAACATTTGATCTTTCTAGATGTTTGCATTTTATTTACAGTCAATGGAGAATCAGCTATCTCCAGATGCTGAATCACCTTCAGTATCTCAGACACATATATTTGGATGAAACTAATTACTCTCTGAAATCCATGTCCTTAATGGTGTTCAGATGCCTAGCATCTGAATAAATCAATGATAGCTGGGCACTTAGATACCTTTCAGGATCTAGATCTTGAAAGGCTTTGATTCTTAAGGGGCTGGTAAGATCAAAATATTTTATTTAGCTCCTTTGAGAACATAGTCCTGTATCGTGATAGTAAAGTATGCAGAATTCTGAACAATAACTGAAATAGCTGAAATGCAACATGATTATAAACACACAAACATAGTCAACCTAGAGATTTTGTTTCCTTCATGTTGCATACAATCTTAAAAAGATTAGCAAGCCTGAATACCTATATATGGTTTTAGAGATATAATCATCCACTAAAATAGTTACTAAAAAACCATAACTTTAGAACAGTCACTCTTAATTACTCTTTTTAAAAGCATTTGAAGGAGAAATTTTTACACTGAAACATTTGGGGTGCAGAATGTTTGCCAGATAATACCTATGAAAATTAGAGATGCAAAGAATAACAATTTCAGAAAAGCAACCACTGGGAAAATTGCTTAAATGTCTTCTAAACAGTGGGAAAGTATATGTTATCCTCATGTATATACATGCATGCAAATTCATCTTTGAAAACACTTGTGTGTAGAGTCCTTTTAAAGGATACACTGGAGCAAATTTCCTGTATGCAGACAACCCATTTACCCCAGCTCTACTATCCCTGATAAAGTTAGATATGAAGTAAGGAAAACATCTCTAGGGCAAACAGATGTAAAAGTACTCAAGCTAATAATTACTGTGTTCATGAAATAAATCAAACTAGAACAGTAAAAAATAAGTGTAATTTTTGTTCAGCTACATGTTTTCCTATCATAATTATGTGCCTTGTGCACACCTTGTAGGCATAATCACTATAAAGGCATGTAAGTTTTTGGGTTCTTCTGTCCTGAGTCTGATGTAAACACTTCTAGAAGAAAGCTGAATTAAGTAAATGCTGATTACAGTAGTTTATACTTTCTTTTTAAGGCATGAAAACATTGATATTAACTTCTTGTAAAACTTCTAGGTCTAGTATAGATGTCAATGGGAATTCTGAATCAGAACAAAATGGAAGAATACACCTCAAATTTGATACATGAATTGCCTGAAAAATGCTGAAATCTGATATATTTAAAAGCTATTCTTCTGAGAGATCTTGCATTAAATTTGGCCACAAGGTCTTATTTTTATGCATGTTTGAGCAGAAGAAAGCAGATCAGATATCAAAACCAAAATAACCACATATTAAGGACATCAAATATCGATTGAAAAATACATTAAGCATTCGTGAAACAACAAATTATAAGATTACTTCTGTGGCTGGTATTGCAAATTTTTTCTTACCTTTATGTTCATAGTTATATCAGTCTGTGTATTTTTATCTTTCCTTACCAGTGTGATAGAGGAGAAATACAGAAGAAAACACTCATCAAAAATCTGCCTCATGGCATGCCATGGAAACAGATGAATGACTGATTGTTTAAACCTGTTTCTGGGTTCAGATATTTGCTTTTAATTCAGGCCTATCTGAGAACAACTCTTAAGCAAGTTTTTGTGCATAACACAGGAGTGGAGACCACAGGCAGGGGGCAAGAGTTTAAACACAGACCCCCACAGCCAGCACACATAGAAAGAAAGCGTCCTTTAAACATTTCATTTCTTCTCAGGTCCTGGATGACAGCTCATTGCAGCAAAGGAACACTTAGGACACTGCTTATTCTAAATGACAGAAAATATCGTTGCTACATAACCTGTCTGAACTGTGAGAGACCCACACAGAGTCCGTGCTTAAATTTAGGCTGAACACAAATGGAGTGTGAAGGTGTATCCCACTCAAGTGTCTGGTCATTTAGCTATTGGCTATTATACCATAGATTTTTCTCCCTATAACATTCTTCCTTAATTTTCTGGTGAAACTCAGTTTGTCTTTCCCTCATGAGCACAGCACTGTGTTGTATCCTTCAAAAAGATTTTCTGGCTATGCCATAGCTCCTTCCATCTTTCTTGGATTAGGTTTCACACAGATCCTTTTCATATAGGTATTAAACCTGCTGAAGAGCCCACAGAGCTGCATGAGGGTGAAGTCTGTAGATAGTAAAAAATAAATCTGGTTTTTATCTTCACAGAGCTGAAACTGGAGAGCATTAATTAATGGTTAATTTTATAATCCAATGGTTAATTGTAAAATCTTCCCAGTTTTAGTACACAGGACTCCACAGGTAAGTAAGATCAAGGTAAAGGATTAATTGGCTGGTAGGTCCTTTGAGGAGAGATGACAGTATTTATTCAAATATTTCCACTCTAGAAACATCTTTAACAATATATTTTATTAAGTGTATGTTTGAGGCTTTCTCGATACATGCTGTCTCAGATTTGGTACACCTAGGGAGTTCTCTGTTGAAGTAAAAAATTATATAATTGTCAGAAATATAAAGCAGTGGATCAGTGTCCAGACCCTATGTCTAGGATTTCAAATACTTGGAAAATATCAAAGCACAGTAGTGTAGACATTTGTCCACTGGAAACAGAACAGAAGAAAAATGTTCATAAATCAAACAATTTTTACTTCGAAGATAAAATTCCTGTATTCAGACAGCTTAATATGGTTGCTCCTATCCATTCTCAGGGTCAGGTTTATTTGGGACTGCTTTTCTATATTGATGTAAAATGTGAACATTTTCCCCTATGGTGCAATAAATCACTCACTTTGCCTCTCCTATTAGGAACTTGAGTAGACACTAATTAACCCTCTGGAGAAAATGTTTATAAAAATAACAAGGAATTATTAGCAATGAAGCAGATTTTTTTTTCCCCTATCAAAAAAAGTCAAACTGAGAGAGTGAATGCATTATTGTTAAATTGTGGAGTTAACTTACTGGTTGGAAATTTTAATGAGCTGAGACACATAACTAGAAAGGTCTTCGAAAAAGGCAGCATGTGTGTGTGTGTGTGTGTGTGTGTGTGTATGTCTTCCCTGATGAGAATCTTTCAATTCTGAGTAACAATTAAATAACATGTTCTGAAATGTACACATTTTCCAAGAAATTTGCACCTTTGTTGGTTATGAAGAGCCATATGATTCCTAGAAGGGGCGAGACTTCTCACCTTTTATTCACAAAAATATAGGCAGCAATGAAACACTCCTTTTAGGGATACTTTTTTAACAGGAGGAACTTCATTTGTGCTGATGCTCCACCATCCTAACAGTAGCTCTGACTCAACACAGTTTTATGATGGCTTAGGGACTTGTTGAAATATCTTTGCCCTAATTTTTCCTGCCAAGAATAAATACATATATATTGATTATTCTCCTTAATTTCTTTTTTCCTCACCTAATAATTCCTTTGTATATAAACTGCTTATAACTTTAATAAATGAGAATTTTTCATGCATAGTTTCAAGACTTTAATAAATCTTTTTCAGTTCTATAAGATAGCAAATATTTAGACTATAAAGCTTTTCAGGTTTGCTTTCTGCTGCCTCCAAAGCAAATGTATCAGCCCTTAAGTTTCCCCTTATTAGTTCTCAATTTACTGTCTTCTACTTATAGTACTTCCCATTTCCTACTGTGCTTTCCTTACAAGAAAAAAGAAATAATTTAATAATATAACATCTCCAAGAAATTAAACTTGGAATACACAATTTTTAAAAGTTATATGAATTAAATATATTTTAGCATTTCAGTCCCTTGCAGGTGATAGGTGTTCCTTACCCAAAGTGATAAATTTTCATCTTGTTCTTCTTTTCTGCCACTGATTGAGAAAACACTTAGATGTTTTGTAGTACTAAAAACAATCCAGCAACACTCAACTCTAGTGTTTACTTTGCTTCACTGTAACAGAAAATGATCATCCTCAAATTGGGTTCCCATGCTCTTGAATTTTGAGAGAATTTGGTCCTTATTATAAGACGGATAGTTTACTCTAAATAAGATAAATATTTGATTCCACTACACAAAACATACATAAACAAGGAGGATTATATAAATCATTTATTGAATGCTCTGGAGATCATAAACATAAATTGTTGCTTCTTACAGCCCTCTCCTTCTGTTTCTTTTAAGATGAACTATATCCTCAAAATTATTACAGAAGTTTTGTAACGTCTGGAGTTCTTAGCTAAATCAGTGTATTTTCTGGAAGGCAATGGAAAAACATTAGCTGTGTAACGTCCAAGTATCTGTTATGTCTTCAAAGAGAAGAACGCAGTGTTCATTCAGTATTACATATCTGTACTACAAACTGATAGTTTTCCTAAGGCAGTGTAGAAAAGGAATGACCAAAATGAAGAAGAAGCTTTCCTTCAAACATTTTTTGTAAATAAACCAAACATATTCAGAGAAAATTATGAGCAAAACAAAATTACATGCTATTTCTTTGAGAATCATATTTTTGTTTGAAGAGTTCTCTTGCATATTGTTTAAATATAACTTTAATTTTTGTACAAAGTACTGAAAGCACTGGGCTTGCTTCTATTCTGTTCTGCATCCGAAGGGAGGGTAACAAACAGAGCCTTAACTTCCTCATTCCCAAAATGCTAGGTAAATTTTGTCGACCTGCAATGGAATAAATATTGTTGCTACTGCTGACTGGTGCTGACTTGTTACTTTCCTCCTGCTGAAAGAGATGTGATTGAGGCTCTTGTAACTATGTATATCGAAAAATTATTTGTTGTAGAGTATACACTCTCAATGCAGCCGAAAAGACATCGGCGCTCGATACTATCATAAAATACATTTATCAGCTCAGTCCTATTGCTCTAGAAAAAGTGAAACAGATAAAATTCCCCTCTGGGTACCACAGCATATCCCACCTGATTCCCCACATGTACTTTTGGGAGACGAGAATATGAAGGAGCTAATGCTAGACCCAGCCTAAATTTTTAGGAATTAATCTAATTCTAGGAAATCTTATTTTTACATAGGAAATTACAAAGACAACAGAAATAAGACAGCTGAATTTCATGTGTCCACATGGGATATGAATCTCAGATTCTAAACATCTCAGCTCTAACTGTAAGTTTCCTCCCTGCTTATTAGTAAACAGTAGACTTCAAGGAATGTTTAAGTCTGTAGCAAGGCATCGCCCCCACCACAAAAGCTTATCTGTTGCTTCTTAGCTGATGAAATAACTCAGGGCATTCCACTCTCACATGAGCCTTGGTGAAATTATCAGGACAGTTTGCCTTGTAGTGAGTTATTTCAGTGCCACGGGATTGATGCTTTCAGCTGACAGTAAATATCTTGCCGTGGAAGCAAGATGTAGAAAGATAAGCTGGAATTTCTGATTGACAGACACTTCACCTTACAAATTATTAAAGCTACACCAATTTTTCACAAAGCAGAAATTTTCTGCACATTCCCTGGAAATGTGTGGCAGTTCCTCCCCAAAGTTTGGTTGCCTGCTTTGTGATTACTCCTTTGAGGGCTGGGTGAAAGAACTCTGTGTACACTACTGTCATTTAGGTTACCCTGACTCCTAATCTATACTATTTCCTTGCTAGCTTTAATAAAGGTCATGCACTGTTTTACATAATCTACTAATAGTTTTTTGTTTCATACTGTGCAGTAAGTAACTCTGTGTAAGGTCTTTTGTCTGTAATTTCCTGTTTATTATAACTCATTTTATAATAGACCTGATCAGCCATTCTCAGAACTTGCGAGCCAGAGGCATTTAAGTGCAGGCCACCTAATTGACTGCCAGATTGAAGTTGTTTCTTGCCTTGTTTGGCACAAAACCAAGAGAAAAATTGCAGGTGTTCTGGAGTTGAGTCTTTTAGATCACTTAAGCCCAACATAGACACTCTTCCTTGCCTGAAGAATGCAAAGTGCTTGTTAGGGACAATTCTTTGTGCTTAATTTCATAAGTGTACTAGACAATCTCCTTGCTCTGACATACATTTCCATCACAGATCTTCAAATATTTCCCTGTTTTCTCCTGAATTTTTTCCTGTGCTTTCTTTTTCACTTTTTCATAACTCTACTATTTGTCTGGAAACTTATCTGCTCTTGCAAATTCATAGCTGCCTAGTTTCACTGATGAATATGTATATCCTGTGCCCTCACTATCTCACCAAAACCAATACAAAAGTCATCAGAAGCAACAGTAGTATGAAGTAATGCACAGCTATGACAAAAATCAAACAATGTACTTGTAGAGCACCCAAAGACCACTGAATGAAATGAAAATAATCTCTGACCTTGACTGTGAACTGGCAAGCTGTCATGCCTGAAACAGCTACAAGAAAAACGCTGATTTGTTTTCCTTAATTTCTGATAGAAAAGAGTTGATATTTTTTTGTTTTAGGAAGAGTTTTCTTCAGTTGAACCATTTCCAGTCAGAGCCAAAGAGAAGCCAGCAGTTAGCATAGGTCCTTATGACATACTGAGTGGTGACTATTACGGACACTGCTCATTCACACAGCCTCCACTTAACAGCCCTCACAAATTAGCTATGTGTTCCCCCCCACCCCTCCTGGAGGTAGCTGCTGCTGCTGGAGTTATCACTCTAACACATTTCATTCACACTTGATCCAATGTCTTCTACGAATTTCCCAGCTTTTGTTACACTGCTTTGTTAAAAAACTTCTTAGTCTATTTGTTTGAGGGAAAGTCATCAAATAAACAACAGGTCAAACAATCATTCTGCAAAAGCAGAGAAAAAGAAAGCACGGTTGTTATGTTTTACCAATGCCCTTTGTTAATCCCTCTTTTTAAAAAAATTTGAATCTTATTTTTAATTGAAAAATATATTGGCTGTTAAATGCTTCACGTATACTGAATACAAATGAATTTTTTTTTAGTATGTTTTGCTCATACTTCTCTACAAAAAACTTACTTAAATAATTCATAATTCATATCTTGCAACCAACTCAATTTATGGCCTTTGATTTCAAAGTTCTTCATGAATAAGCTTCTTGCAGTCAGCTAATTAAAATAAAATAAAATAAAAAGTTATTGAGATCATATCAGAGTCGAGTAATTCCTTGCTCTTGTTAAAGCATAATAACACCATATGACTATTTTTTCATCTTTATTCCTAACACATACTTCAAGTTCAGCTGAATATTCTTTAAAAAGCATACAGCCAGTAAGAAGGACATTATTTACTTATGAAATCTCATCAGTATATGGAGTTTTTTTCTTAATGTATCCTAAAATATCTTGACTGAAGTAATAGTGGCAAGAAAACATTTTGATTTTTAAAAAAGCACAGATATTTATTTTAACCCATAATGAAAAGTCTGGTACTGTCATTGTACAATAAAATTATCAGGTCCTCATACATTATATACAGCTGAGTACTCCTGTATGAATACCAGTAACAAGATTGAATGGGAATTGCACAAGAGAGGAGGAATAAATGAAAGTAGGTATTGACCATCTGGCAGTACAAAATCAGGTGGTGACCATCGAAGGTGGGCTGTGAGTCTGAGTGGGAGAACAGGGAATAAAGTTGTATTAACTAGCTCAACCTTTTTCTTTCCCCTTACTTCATGTGCTTTCAGAATTTATCAATTCATCATGAATATGATTTTATATGAGTAACAGAAATTGTAAAATCACTGTTGATGTTAAAAAGACATGATAAGGGATCACAGTACAGTTCCACAGATATCAGGAATTCAGGAAGCCTAGAAACTCCTTGAAATACTATGGTAAGTATAATATAGTAACTTCACTTAGCAAAGTATAGACGTTCATAAGAAAGCAAAATTGTATACAGTTCTTTCTCCTCTCACGTCATCTCAAATAAATTTACAATATGATTAGTCTTTGACAATTCTATACCATTCAAACCTAGCTGGATAGTTGTTGCATGCATTCCTTCATTCCATTTCTTTTCCTGGAAATGAATTAGTCCATCTTTCACTAGTGTCTTGATGATAATCCTGACATTCTTAAGCTTTCTAAATGCAACACAGCAAAGAAAGAGTTCATTATCATTCCTTTCTGCCCTTCTCAGGGAATCTGCGTTGATTCCCTTTTATGTTTGGCCATACTATTATCTTCTTTTCTTATCAAACCTTTAATCTTGGCATAATCCTTAGTTTTATATTGTCCTGGTTTCAGCTGGAATAGAGTTTATTTTCTTCTTAGTGGCTGGTATAGTGCTATGGTTTTGATTTAGGATGAGAATAATGTTGATAAATGCAATGTTGTTGGTTTTTGTTAACTGAAGGCAAAGGTGGCCAGGGGCTGGAACTGTGTGACCATCGGTGAGTGGCCAACAATTGCACTATGCATCACTTGTTTTGTTTAGTCTAACCTGATTATTTTTAAAAATATTATTGTCTTGACTGATATTATCATTACTATTGTCATTATTTTCTTCCTTTTCTGTCCATTATTCTCATTCATGGGTCTTTGTCTTAACCCATGAGTTTTCCTGCTTTTGCTCTTCCATCTCTCTCCCCCATCCCACTGGCAGCAGAGGAGTGACTGAGCTGCTGTGTGTGGCCATCACTGGCTGAGGTTAAAATATGACAAATGACAACAAATATATTTGGAGGCAATCTTCTTTCAGCTAAAAGCCTTAGATTCAAGATCAGATCACTTGATTTAACTGGATTCAGTGTAACTTGACCACTCCCTTTTATCTTCCACTTGATTTACTATAATTCCCTTTTCTCATTTCTTTCAATACTCACTTTTGACTTTAATAGCTTTTCTTTTGTGTGATCTGATTTCATTGCAAACAATACTCAGCTTTCTTGTATTTTCAAAGCCATGCATACCTTGCTCCACCTTATTATCTGAACATGATTTTTTTTCAGTTTTCTACTATTTTTCTTTCCAAAAATTTGGAATCTCCTTAAGTTTTCTGAACAACAATAGATATCGTTACTTACAGCATCAAGTTCTGTCAAAACTGAGCATTGCTGTGAATGAAATAAATACTGAAGGGAGGAAAAGAGAGTCTAAGTAACAGAATAATCATGTTCTATTTAATTGAGGCCACACAAAATGTAAAATATGTTACTTCTTTTTTATCTAATTATATATGCATTATTAATTTCTTCTTACTTTTTAAAAACTAAATCATACTTTCTTCAGAGCAAAAGGCAGCAGCAATAGTTTAATCACTCTGATGCATGAGTTTCCAGCAGATGGTGAAAAAGGCACTCAAAGGTACAAAATTAGACTATTCAATGTGTCCCAAGCATACAACAGGCAGTAGATTAGTATGCTAACATGGAGATCTGAATTATTATTTAAAGATCTTATTTTTAAATTCTCTATTTGTATCTGAATGAGTGAATAAATTGACAGAAACTAGAAAGAGAAAACATAAGAATAAAAAAATATAAAAGTAGTATGACTGAATGAAGGAAGAATAATTCAATACTGGGTTTTACAACTCCATCAACAGTTATTAAAATAGTGGGGATTTTATACTGAGATAGTCCTGAAAGAACTTTGGATAGGACTAAAATTTTTTTGGTGGGTCACTCTAAGAGGAAATAAATAAAAAAAAAAAAAAAAAAAAAAAGCAAAATTCAAAATTTCTGTGTTGGGTTTGCATGGCTTGGTTTTTGGTAGTAGGTTGGGCCATGGAGATGGCTTTTGTGAGAAGATGCCAGAAGTTTCCACCATGTCTGGCTGAGCCAATCCCTGATGGCTCCAAAGATGGACATGCTGCTGGCCAAGGCTGGGACAATTAGAGATGTTGGTAATGCCTCTGTGATAACATATTTAAGAAGAAATCAAAACAAAAGTTGTTGTGTAGTTAAAAATATATCCAGAGAAGAGAGGAGTGAGAAGATTTGAGAACAATAACATGCAAACACCAAGGTCAGTGCAGAAGGAGCACAGGAGGTGCTCCAGGTGCCAGAGCTGAGATTCCCCTGCAGGCCCTGGTGCAGCCCATGGAGAAGCAGCTGTGCCCCTGCAGCCCATGGAGATCCACGGGGATGCAGAGATCCACCCACAGCTCCTGGAGGAGAAGCCCACACCAGAGTGGGTGGGTGCTTGAGAGGAGTCTGTGCCCTGTGAGAGACCCATGGAGAGAGGGGCCCTGCTCCCAGGCTGGAGCAGCCTGTCCTTGGAGGAATGCACCCCATGGAGGAGTGACCCACACCACAGCAGTCTGGGGAGGACTGATCCCCATGGGATGGACTCACACTGCAGCAGTTTGGGGAGGATTGATCCCCATGGGATGGACTCACACTGCAGCAGTTTGGGGAGGACTGATCCCCATGGGTTGGACTCACACTGCAGCAGTTTGGGGAGGACTGATCCCCATGGGATGGACTCACACTGCAGCAGTTTGGGGAGGACTGATCCCCATGGGATGGACTCACACTGCAGCAGGTCACAGGGAGCTGTTGCTCATGAGATGGATCTATGTTGGAGAGGTTCACAGAGAACTGTCTCCCATGGGATGAACCCCACGGTGCAGCAGGGGAAGGACTCCTCTCCTTGAGCAGCAGGAGAAGCCATGGGATGAACTGAGCATAACCCTCATTCCCTGTCCCCTTGCACTGCTGGGGTAGCAGGCAGAGCTGGAAGGAGGGAGGGATGGGGGAAAGGTGTTTTTAAGGGCTTATTTTACTTCTCATTATCCTGCTCTGATTTTATTAGTAATAAATTCACTTTGTATCTCTAAACTGAGCTTGTTTTGCCCTTGATGGTATTTAATGAGGGCTCTCTCTCCTGGTCCTTATCTCAACCCATGAACAGTTCACTATATTTTTGCTCCTCTGTTTAGATTTTCCCCCTCCATGCTGTGGGGAGTGAGTGAGCAGCTTTTGTGGGTGGCTGGCATCTGGTCAGGGTCAACCCTCTATAGTTTCCCAGTATATTCCTTTTTAAGGATCAACCTTGCACCTGGCTCAACAAGGAAAATTACTTACGGATTTTTGACTGCAACACAGAATCACAGATTCATAGAATGGTTTTGGTTGGAGGGGATCTTAAAGACCATCTAGTTCCAACCCCCTTGCCATGAGCAGGGATATCTTCCACTGGACCAGGTTGCAAAAAAGACCCATCCAACCTGGCCTTGGCCAGGGATGGGGGATCAAGAATTTCTCTGGGCATCCTATTCTAGTGCCTCACTATCCTCACAATAAAGAATTTCTTCCAAAAAGCTAATCTAATCTAATCTAATCTAATCTAATCTAATCTAATCTAATCTAATCTAATCTTACCTTCTTTCTCTTCATAACCATCACACCTTGTCCTATCTCCACCTGCCCTTTTTAAAAGTTGCTCTCCAGATTTCTTGTAGGTCCCCTTATTGTACTGGAAGGTGCTTTAATGTCTCCTCTGAGCCTTCTCTCCTCGAGGCTGAATAAATCCAACTATCTCTGTTGTTCCTCATAGGCGAGGTGCTCCAGCCCTCTGATCATCTTCATGGCCCTCCTCTGGAGGAGGTCCATGTCCTTCAACAAGTCCATGCCCTTCCTGTCCAGGGCTCCAGAGCTGGATGCAGCACTCCAGATGGGGTCTCACCAGAGCAGAGCAGCGAGGAAGACACAACTGCTGGTCAAGGACCAAGGTCCATCTTTGCAAAATGTTCTTATACAATTGGAAAACATTCTGGCTGTTTTCTGTGCTCCTCTCATGTCTCAGGAAAAAACTGGCATCATACTGTACTTATGTAGACATTGATCCTTGTAAAGTTCTTATAAACATAACATAAACACCATGCTGAAGGCATTCTCAATGGAGTCCATGAGTAGGTATAGCTCATAAATATAAATACCTTCTCACAATATCCAGGAGTTCAAAGAAAGTAGACAAATATTAGCAGCCACCAAATAGGTGCTCATAAATGTACGTACTTACTGGATAATGTCAGGGTTTTTTGCTTTTATTATTAGTATTAATAGTGATTAGTGTGAATTACTTCAGAACTTTGAGCAAATAACATAATAAAATTACACATAATATAATTACATAATATTTTTGTGATGAAAGGTCCTTGTCATATATTGCAAAAAGACCTGTAATCTCTTTTGTAGTGTAAAAAAGGACATATTTCAGCAGGAAAAGTCTTTTTTCATAATGCACCGTCTCATTTTCCCATCATTCAGAGTTCAGGTATGTTTTTACACTACTAGTAATAAAAGACAGAAATCCCATCTAAAACAACTATAGTCTCATCTGATCTTTGAAACACACTTCAGTAGTATTTAGAAAATTATTGGTATCTGAGATTATATTATTAATTTGGATACATACATTTATAGTTCATATTTTTTGACTACTATTAAAAGTAGTAATGCCTGTTTCAGTGAGAATAGAATGATAAGAAACCTCATCTCAAGTAAGTCAATGACAGACTGTAATGTGTGTCATCATAAAGTCTTTAATTTGAGTCCAAGTCCTGTGAATTTAAAGCTTCTACTCCAAGATTTAAGGTATTTTGCTAACAAGCAGGAGAAAGATGTAGAGTTATGAAAGAGAAATATTCATACCAAGCCAACAACATTACTGCATAAATGCTAATTTCTCTGCTTCATGTACATTAAATATGTTTTCTGGAGAAGGACATAGTTAAAAACAGGAGGAGTAATCATTTCGTGAGGTGACTGATCTCTCTTCTGTCACATTTAAAAGAAATACATTTAAAGTTTGATTTTAAACTGTATTTGAAATGGGCAGAAACACATTTCTGACCCCGTGAATGTCCTTTAGATTCTTTCTCTCCCACTGAAATTTCTTCAGGATAAAATATGAGGTAAAATGAGATTAGATATAAATGCCATATACCTGCCATCATAAAGAAACATTTCAGTTGATTGAATTTCTAAATCTGAGACACTCTTTAGCCCACTTAACTTTGGGAGGGTTGGAGATGGAAAGAGGGGAGATTATATGAAGTTAAACACAATCATTCATTGCTGAATTTTCATTCTAAATGAAGAGCACTTGAGAAAAACCATTCCAAACGATTTAACAAGTTTTAGTCAAAATCAACACATTTCCAATAAAATGCTTTTTGATTTTTCTTTTGCCAAAGATGTCACTTGGCAGGACAAGATTGGTCAGGAGAGCTATTTTTCTTTATTTCTAAAATCATTCTGAATTAAACAATTTAAGACATTACTAAACAGTTATAGTTTCCTTCCTGTGCCTGTCCAGTGTAGATTTTTGGTCACACACTTTCAAAAATATGGGATTTTGTTGTCATATTTCCAAAACTGGAAAAAATATTGTCGTGTAATACATTTGTTATCAACCTAACAGCACTGGAAATTGTATAAAAAACATTGTGTTCTAGAAGTTTGAAGGATAAATGTGTAAGCTTTACTTGGTACATTTTTTCATTATGATTCCTTTCTATTTGTATGATATCTCTCTCCAATTTACATCACCTGACAGCTTCTCAGTGGTTAAGCCATCCCTGGAGCCCAAAGTTCTGATCATAACAATCTTAATACAGTCATCCCATTTTACTCCTATAATTTTGCTCAGAAACTGAAAACAAATCCACAACTACATCTGAAATCTTCTGGAACAGCGACAAAATTGCAATACAAACAAGTTCGAAAAATAAAAGATTATGCTATTCAATATTGTAGGATTGCTACCTTTACAATCCTATTTGAAAGAAAGTGAAAATAAGGAGAATGTGTAACATCAAATGAAACCAATCAAAATGTTTTTACTGATATGTAAAGTTCTGGATCAGAAATATCCAGGAACTCATACAGTATGCTGAAAAGACGATCCAATATGTGTGTTTATATGCTAGTTGAGAAAGTTATAAAGCAGAAGTGGCAGAAAAACAGAATCATTTATCAAATTTTTGCAGCTGCCATGTTTAACCCCAGACAGCCATGTAGTCCCACACTGCCACTTTCTTACTCCCCCACCAGCACAACTGGGCAGAGAATGGGAAGGCAAAAAGCTAGAAAACTTGTGGGTTGAGATAAATACAGTTTAATAGTGAAATCAAAAGCCATGTATGCAAACAAAACAAAACGAGGAATTAATTCACTGTTTCCCATGGGCAGGCAGCTGTTCGGCCATCTCCAGGACAGCAGGGCTCCATCACATGAAACCATTCCTTTGGAAGACAAATGCCATCACCTTAAACATCCCCCCTGCCCTCCTCCTTCTGACCAACTCATGGTCTGGAATATCCCTTTGGTCAGTTGGGATCACCTGTCTTGGCTGGTGATCTTACAACCTCCCCTGCAGCCCCAAATTCCTCACCAGCCTGGCAGTAAAAACAGCAGGAAAGGCCTCTCCTCTGTGAATGCCCTGCTCAGCAATAACAAAAACCTTATCATCACTGTGTTCAGCATAAATCCAGAACCTATCACTGTACCAGCCACTGTGAAGAAAATTAACACCAGCCAAACCCAGAACAGCCATATTGTGGGAAATCTGTGCAGATTTTTATGTCTTTGGTGAGAGGAAAAGGGAAATTCAAATGTATTAAGTCACATGGCAGGGAGAAGTTTCCTTTGATAAAGCATAGTCTACACAGAGAAAAATTGTTAAGAAGGTATAACTGTAAACTCAGGTAAGGAGCTACAGAAAATAAAATTCAAAGAAAAAATTAAATGAGATACACATATTAAGAAAGTCAATTTCTCTGGTTATTTTTCTACATATGTTATTGGCTCTCCTGAAAAAGCCTGATGCAGTAATGATTGAATGTTTGACAAATCCAAAAATATTTTTGAAATACATCACTACAGAGCTGTGTAATAGGCAGTACTGCATTGGAGTTTTACCTACTAAAAGGTCAGCACTTCTTTTTCAAGCTTATAATCTATTTTATGTCATTTTCGATTGGTGGTGTGGACTGATTGCTTAAAGATATCCAGTTCCATATTAGCTTACTACTGTACAGTAAGCTCAGAAGTTGAAAGTAGCTGGGAATCTTGTCCTTGCTAGTAACTAGTAGATAAGTTGATTTAATTTGGTAACAGTGTCCAAGGACAAAAAAGGTATGCAATTTATTGCAAAATTCAAGTTGCAGCACAAGGAATTAATATCAGAAAAACAATTCTTGAATATAGAGAACAAGAGGACTTAGAAAGGTGTGGACACCTGCAAACTATGATCTTATTGGCATCACAGAGACGTGCTGGGGTGGATTTTATGACTGGAGTGCTGGAACAGAAGGAAACAGCCTCTTTAGGAAGAACATACAGGGAAAACGAGGAGGGTGTGTTGCCCTCCATGTAAGTGACCACTGGAGTGCATGGATATCTGTCTGGGGATAGAAGGGATAATAGAGAACTTATGGGTCAGGATCAAGGTGAGGCCAGGGACAGCTGACATTGTAGTGAAGGTTTGCTGCAGGCCACCCAACCGGGAAGACTGAGTGGATGAAGCCCTCTATAAACTTACAGAAATGGCCTAACTTTCACAAGATTTGGTCCTTATGGAAACTTCGGCCACCTTGATATCTGTAGAAGGGACGAGACAGCCAAGCATAAGCAATCCAGGAAGTTCCTGGAATGTGTTGATAACCTCCTTCCCAAAGAGATAGGGGAGACGTTAAGGATTCTATGCAGGACCTTATTCTTGCCAAGAAGAGGGCTGGTGGGAATGTGAAGCCTAAGGGGCAGCCTTGGCTGCAGTGACCATGAAATGGTGGAGTTTAATATCCTTAGGACAGCAAGGGCAGCATGCAACAAGCTCAATAGCCTGGTCTTCAGCTGGTCCTCCCTGGGGGTCTGTTTCATAGAGTACTATGAGGTAGAGCCCTGGGGGAAAGAGTGGCTCAAGAAAGGTACTTAATATACAAGGCCCACCTCCACTGTTGTATTTGATAAGTTGTGGCAGTCTGGTGTGAAGCTCCCATTGACAGCAAAAGGGGAAACATAGCCCCCATTTTCAAAACAAAAAACAAAAATAACAAGAAACTGCAGGATAGCCTCACCTCTGTGATTGGCAAGGTCCTGGAGTAGATCTTGTTATGAAACAATATATACCACAATGCAGTATGAAAGAACAAGCTCCGAAAACTTCATATTATGTTTCTATTTGTATATTCTGGATAAAAAAGATGGCACAAAGGGAACTAAGGAGATGCTAACACAAGCAGATTATAAATGAAAGAGAAAGCTGCTCTACCTCTCTAATTGAATTGTGTGCAACCATTTCTGTTTCTGTATTCATGCAATTATTATCACAGATTGAGAGATTATACAATTTATTTAAATAACTCTTGATTTTGTTGAACCAACTGCAGTAGCGCTCTACCCAAAGAATTTACTTGAATGGAATATTAATGGGAATATATTTCCTGAATTTGTGGCTATGTTTGCAGACAGTAGCAGAGGGCTTTAGAGACATAAGGAGACATAGATTTTTAATAGTGAATATGCAGGATGATAGTGTAAAAAACCCATCTCTTTGTTTTCAGGGATATAAACCACATTTATAAAAAATCTGTATTATAAATTAGAGATCAGAATTACAAGATAGATAAATGGAAGAGGAAGAAATGAAGATGGGACTAGGTTAAAAAACTTTATGATTTGTGAGTTCTTGGTGTTGACTGGGAAAGGAATAAAAACCGTTCTGTTCTACTGATTGCATTCATTTGTAAAGCCAAATTCTTGATCGTGTCCACTTTTGAATACTTAAAAATGTCACTGAAGTTGTATGACCTTTCTCTGTCACCATGTAGTAAAGTATCTACTGAAAATCGAAGAAATCAAAGGTTGGGCTCAATGATCTTGGAGGCTTTTTCCAACATTATGATTCTATGGTACTATGAAATATGTGGATCTAAAAGAGGAGACTCTAATATTTTCTTCATTTCTTGCTCTCCAGTAACCTACTTCAATGACCCAATAAATTATGTATTAATTAAACTAATTCCTTCTTTCATTAGCAATCATTTCTGTTCTACTAAAATAAGTCTTTTTGCAGCAGACATGGTTTTATTGCTTTGGCAGAGTGCAGAAATTAGACCAATAATATTTTAAGAATATAATTCTAAAGTATGCTTTGAATATATCATACAATCATAGACAATTACTGTCTCTCTATTCTTATTCAGAAAATGATCTGCTGATACTCTTCTACTTTGTGAAGACACTCTGATCTTAGCTTTTCAGGAAAGCATATTATACACAGATTTGGAGCTGAGGTTCTTTCATTGTCCCTTGTCCCTTTTATTGCTGTTGTCCTTGAGGGTTTTATAGCCTCTCTTAGATCTTTTATATGTTGGAAATTTCAAAATGCTTACTTTTTTTTTTTTCTGTAAGCACAATATCCAGGTTTACACAAATGTTTTCTCATAAGCATCAATAATATTTACATGAATGTTTAAATTTATTTTGTGAAAACAATCAAAGACAACCCCTGAATCAGGATTTAACATAGAAGATGGGTGGAAGTAGAACTATGTCTGTATTGCTAATCTCTATTGCTTTGGATAGGAGCACCCAAAAGGACTTAAATATAGCATGGAAGATACTGATTTCAGTGTGCAAAGAGTTATTTGTGGTTCAATATCTGATGGCATATGTCAACTTTAAAGGCAAATAAAAACAAGAAAGTAAAGGAAGGGTTAAAAAAAAAAGGAATTAAGGAAGTGGAAGACTTTTTCTATCTGGTAGCTGGGAAAAAAAATAGATGGATTTCAAAAGTGTGAGCTTCTAGACATTCTCGCCAATGCTGCAGGTCATTCCCTGAATACTTCTTCACCACAGCCATGATGTTCTATCAGGATGTGCTCAATTGCCTTATAGGTTACTTGTGCTCATTACATGAGTATCACTGCCTGGAGCATATTTTGATCAGCTGCAGGTGATGCACATAATAACTGAATATTACTGTACAAATGTATATTTTAGATCATGCTTGCTGGTTATTTAAATTACCATTGTTGACAAACATTGCCTACTGAATTTTGGTTTCCTAAAGCAAAATTATATAACTAAGATTTACAAAGCAAAAGGCAAAAAAACGGGAAGGTATTGGGGAAGAAATACATCAGTGGCAATTGTCACCCACAGGAAGCTCCTTGTAACAGACATGATAATGATCCACACTATCTCAAATTTTGCCAGTCAGAGGCCTCAAAGTTAAGAGCACTTTGGATTACAAATCCAAGATCATATGTGGAGACAAGGCAAACAGGAAAAAAAACTGTTCACAAAGTATTCTAATGTTAGAAAACTAGTATCTGAGATGAACTAGGAGTAAATGTGAAGGAAAATCCAGAAATTCAATAAAAGTGGTCTGTGTATGGATTACAAACCTGGTTTCACAACAAAGCAGTCAGCTTTTCCTTTCTGCTTCATGTCTCATGTGTCTAGAAAAGTCATATTTCAGAAAACTTTTTTGCCCAATTTTTCTTTGTCCCTACTTGTTCTTTCTCTCTCTATTTCTGTTTCAGTCTGTGTTATTTCAAACTATTTCTTCACCCTCCTTCCCCCTGCTTTAACACCTTCAGTGCTCCAGCTCTTCCCCTTTTTTCCCTTCTCATTTCCTTTGAATTCTTCCTTTTTGTTCACACTTAATGTATGTCTCCACATTCTGATGCTCACAGGTTTATACTGTGCTTTAAGATTTCCCTCTGAAATGCCAAAGATTTCTTTTTCTCTTTGCCTTAGAAAATCCTGCCTCCTTATGTTCCACCTCCCTGTCTGCTCTTTGGCCCCTCAACCATTTTTATCTTCATTCCCTTGAGAAACTTTGCCCTCAGCCATTCCTGTCTTTTTCCCTTCTTGAACACACCCCAGTATCTAGGGATGGGGCCACTCAATTTTTGAAGTAAATTGAGGATGTTCATGTTAGTGGAGTAAAAGTCAGGTAAGTTTAGACTTTGATGAAGTGAAAGAGCAAATACTAGTAGAAATGTGATGAATGCTTCTGGAAGGATAAAATTATACTTTTACTTTTTCAGTCTTCTTCACAGACAGTACAGGAATACAGATTCTTCAGCTAAATTTTGTTTTAAAGAGAGAGAGAGAGGTAACACAAGTAAGAGATAAGTTTGCTTTTTTAATAAATCAGATTTTGAAGGTTGAAAGCTTTTAAAAGCTAGTGTATCCCAATGGCCAACTTCCCAAGCCTTTGATTGTGTTATTAGGTGAAGATGGAGAAAAAAGCTGGTGGAACATATTAAGAATATACTAAGAATGGTCTCTTGAGCAGTCACTTTAGTTGCCCTAGAGATATCACTCTGTAGTACGGGTTACAGAAAAGCAGCACTGCCAGAACAAAAGCTGAAAATGCAGTTCTACAGGGACTCATCACTCTACCTAAAGCAATTCATTAGTGCCCCTGATATTTAGGCAAATAGTCTTTTATGCTCTCCCCTTCTGCACTCAGAGCCACAGAACTAGGAATACCACGCAGATGTGCTGCTGCCCAGTACTGTATATTTTCTCTAATGCTGTACCTCTCAGAAAAACACAGATATAGGACAACTGTTTTATTTTCTCTTTTTTTTTTTTTAATTTCCTTTTTAACAACTCTAGTAACCTACTCTTCCACTTCAGTTTCACCAGGTATGGAATCCATTTCTACTTAGAATTATGTGTGAAGCCTCAATTAAGCTCACTCGGCATTATGCACCTAACACAGGAGACTTTTTTCCTGTAGATTTGTGAAAACAATTATTAGGCTGATTTTCATTCAGATGTAAATATGAGACAAGTCCAAACAGCGTGGAAAGCCTGTAGGCTGCTGCTGACCAACCGAGGAGTTGCAAAGCAGCCCCTTGTTGCCAGTGTGCAGCAAGGGAGATGGTTAAAAGATGTTGAGGTAGACAGTGTTGTGGTATTTCTCATTATTAAAGGTCACAGCTATGCTAGTTCATCACCATTTTTTGGAGAGAACTGCAGAAGGTTGTGTCAGGGGAAGAAAAGTATTATACAGGAGACAAGAAATACTGCAACGTATTAGGCAGACAAAGAAAGCACTTAGTGATTTCAGAGGAGTTGCATGGATATAACCTGGGGCAGAGTTTGGCTCTGACTGCTTTATCTGCATAATCATTTCCCAGCACCCAGTGCACTAAGTGGTGGTCTTACTTACACGGCTGTAAATCCAGAGTATCTCTACTGAAGACAACTGTCCCAAAACAAATCAAGGCAATCCAGACTCATGGTGCTGTAAATGAAATCATACTCTGACCCTAAGTACTTGCTCTGCCACAGGTAACATTTTTTTTCAAGTCATCCTGATAAATAATTTTTCATCACAAAATCCATCTTCACTGTTTTTTGTGGGCTCACAGTGCTATGCTCTGACATTATTTAGTTTCTTCTGGACTCTCTCCATTTTAAAAGAAAAAGACAGTCAAAGTTGCTGTAGCCATTTTTGTAGGACAAGGGTGTCATGCAAAAAGAAAGCAAATTTATTTCCTTTCTGTCATTTCATCAGGGAATAATTCATTTTTTGCTGATCGCTTATTTAAAACCTTTTTTGACATGTAGCTGTCTTTAAAAGGTTGACCTATTTCTCACACTTCCCTCTCCAGATAACCCTCCTAGAATCCATCTTCTTCCATTGTCTCTGACAATCTCAATTACAATGCTTGTTGGTCCAGCAAGATAACGAAGGCAGCACATGCAGCACTGCAAGTGTACTGCTGCTGTCAGTACCGGGGAGAGCTGAGCAGACAAAAAACAAAATGAAATGTAACCTTTTACTCCTTAAATATAACTTTTGAAACCAAGTTCTAGATCACTTAAATTCTGTCACTGTAAATAAAAATTATTGACCTATTTGCCAAAGATGGTGGCAAGTTAGGTAGAGCATCTCTTATTTTGGCAGGAGCAGTAACAGGTAGATCCATCAAGTCACTCCAGAAAACAAGCCAGTAGAAAGGATATCTCCACACCTGCTACTCCCATTACTAATGCTCTCAAAATGGCTTCACCAGCTTTCAGTGCTGCCACAGCTGCTGCTTCATGTGCTGAATGTTTTAGTCTTTGGCAGCAAGAAGCCAAATGACACTACTCATGCAATTTATATCCCTTGTGACATATACAATTAATGACAGGCCTTCTTTCCTCCCCATTACTTTTGTTGCTCTGAAGGACTACTACAAATCTGAAGGACCTGTTTCGTGTTTATTGTTATTAATCTGAATCACAGTTGCCTCAAGACAGGTCAATCAGAATCCTGTTGTATTAAGTGTCCTACATAAAGAATTTGATCTCTTTCAGAGATTAAACATGATCCTTGGGTTTTGAGCCTTTTTAAAAATGTAACTCATTTTTTACATACAGATTTTTTTGGCTTTGTCTAAATGCCAGCCATTGACTTCACTACTGCTTAGCTGCATTCACTGAATTGGCCTTGGTGAAAAAGCTGCTAGATTGCACATCCTTCGGAAGAGTAGATTTGCTTTTCTTCCCTGTTTATAGAGCACCAGGCATATGTGGTGTTTCAGGCTGTATCAATTACCTTTGCAAAACTCAATTATATGCTGCTATATAATTATCTGATGGATGCAGGTCATTACCCTACCGTTGATATTATAGCTCCTCTCCACTTTTCCACTTTGCAAGCACACAGGTGGAAAATGAAATGAAAGGTTTTTTTGTATGGTCCCTAACCCACATGTCCAAATATTTTTACTTTGTTATGTGTTTCCCTGTACCATATAAATATATTCTTACTTCATAAAAACAGTGTTTCTAATTCCACTTTTTTACACTTGCATAAATTCCAAATCTAGTCTATTAAATCTGGTTAAACTAATCCTGAATCACCAGGAGGGCAAACGTAGTAGACCATCCTAAATCTTCTTTTACTAGTGCCCTTGATTATTCATCATTTAAGAGCAGTTTCACGCATCTCTCTCTGGATACAAAATTCATCCACTGACAACTAGAATCATTTTGTTACCACAGGGTAGGTAGGTAGTTTTAAGGCGAGGCATTATCCTTGCCAAAAACTAGCTAGAATCTTTATGTACCTAGGGAATATATTAATTTCTAATTTAATGAACTTGTAGCAGGCCACTTCAGTGTTTGAGATACAGCCAAAGTATGTACACATTGGTGAGGTTTGAGAAAGAGACAATTCCCAAGAACTCTCCATTTTCTCAGTAGGGAAAGAAAATACACCAGCTATTATCCATCTGAGACATGCAAAATTTAAGTTAAAATTAAAATATTATTTACATAAAGAGTTTACAACCCCAAATCATAGGATATTTGTCAAATATTGACTAGAGTCTTTATTTGGATAATATGGCTGCCACCGACTACTCATGAGGTCAAATACTTGTTTATGACATGGTTGGACTAGGAAAGTTTGTCTACAATCATAGACTCTGCCACAGAAAATAAAAAGTCTAAAGTACTGAGATACACAACACCATTCCAAATCTCACTAATCTTAGAATAAGCAGAATTTAAAATGCCTTTCTGTGTATTACATTAAGAATCACATTTGTGTTGTATCAGCTTGAACCTTGCAATATGAATCTTATCTATGCAAATGAAAATTATTTCCCTAGTGTTCATTATATTAACATATCAACATGTTCATTATATCAAGAGTATTCTTTCTTGGTGCTTTTTAAGTGCAAAATACTAACTCACATACTGAGGGCCTGAGAATCAAATCAGATAATGACTTTTAAATGACTTTGTATTTTTCCCACCTACACAATTAGAAAAATGTATTAAAATGTGCTTCAATTAATTAATTTTTAAAATATTTTTAGCTATATTTTGTATAATCTTAGTAAACTTCTGCTTGGTACAGTCACTGGCAGCATAGATTACTAGTTTGTAATCTATTTTCAACAAAATGCACATCAAGACTATTTGACTATGTAGCAGCTGACATAAACTGCAAACAGGCATCCTAATTTTTTTGTAATTATATTCCTGAAAAAAACAAATTTAGTGAAAATATATCAGTTTTAAAAAATTATTTTCTCTTTGGTCTGGGAAGCCTATTTCCTTCTTATTCAGACTGCCTAAGACACTACCTGAATATCTGATGCAAATCTGTGTGCACACCTACACAGTAGAATTTAATCTTGCTGTATTTTGAATGTAATAAACAGGGAATATAAATATTTTTGATCAATCACATTACTCAATATAACTTTAGAAGTTCAGTTGAATTAGGAGTCTTATTTTTTATTGTATTAAAAATATTTTTCAAGTTTTTCACATTTCTATTTGTCACCAAATGGGAGTGAGAAATGAGACTTGCTAAACAAGTTGAAATTATAATTTCTTGCGTGAGATTTAACAAGCCTATGTTTATACAAGATAATTACAGGTAAATATGAAGCTTAAATTTGAAATTTTAAACTCTCTCTATAAGCAGATAGACTGATAAGATGAAGCTTGCTCAGCAAGCAGGTTTAGGTTACGGTTGGTGAGTGACCTGCAGTACAGATTCCACCTTCCTCCACAACAATAAAATTTTCCCATTTTTCCAATTATCCAACCTTTGAAAAACTAATTCCTCATATTTCAGGGTCTATACCCTGTACATATAGAGTATTTTTAGAAACATTAAGAAGAGAAGGATAAAAGAATATGTCATTGCATTTTCAAGTTAGATAAGGGAGAGCATGAGGAAAACAGAACCAGGCTTTCCTAGGGATGCAGAGTGGCAGGAAGAGAGATAACAGAAACAAGTTACAACAGGAAAATTATGGTTAGGTATTAGAGTAAATTAAATACTGGAACAGGTACTCAAAAGGTGATGAAGCTTTGTTTTGAGTGGAGGAGTCAGACTGGATCACCTCCAAGCCTCCTTCCTGATTCTTGACACTTAATCCTCTGATTCTGCTTGTACTCTTAAAAAAGGAAAATATCTTCCCATTATTAATCTTAGTATTTGTATGAATGAATATTGGTTCTTAATTAGACATGAGACATAAGCACTGAATTTTTATTCCTTCCTACTTGCTCTTTTGACCAAGTATCCATAGTCTCACATCCCACCCATATACAGCAAGGGGAAATGCTATTCCTGCGATTGAAGGTAATTGTGAAAATTTCACATTATATATTTCCAGAACATAAGAAACTGGAAAGAGTACAACTATCTATATGGATAAGATTTTAGATATTTGACTATATATACCACACCATAATTTCTGCTCTGCTAGTTACAATGCTGGCTCAATAGCTATAATACTTGTCTCTATTCAGCAGTTTATTTAAAATCTGACTTTATTCAGATTTGAAGCCTGTATTGAGGCTTCATATGCTTAAGAATGTCTTTTTTAAATTAAAGTTCTTAGTAATTGAATTTTGGAGACTACTGATACATCTTCCTTTATAAGACAAGGTTTTTCCCATCCACAAATTCTTTGTCAAAGGAAGTCTGTTCATGACATATTATCTCCACTGGTCCCTGTCCTACTTACAGCTACACAAGCAGAAGATTTTAGCCACAGAAAAAGTCTGTGGTTAAGATTTTTAAGCACTGTTAAGGCTTTTTTATGATAAAAATGTCTATTTACACCCTTAAGCAAACCTGGTAATTTTTACTCTAATTGGAATCACACTTTTGTATTTGCCTCTATATATTTGAAAATTTTAATAATTTCTAAAAGCTACCAAGAAGGATATAAAATGTGTTATGTATGAAAACAAATTTAGGAAGAAAATTGATTGTTTTTTAATTGGTAAAACTAAGATAATTCAAATACCAATTTGTGAATCATACAAATCCATGGTCTTACTACAGAGCTGGCCATGGGGGGCCATGAGAGGTTGCACGTTTAATTTTTAGGCAGAAACATGATGTCATTTAAAATTTTACTGAGTAAATATTTAAATTTAAATTAGTAATTCAACTGAATTTATGTAAAACAACTGAAATTATTACATCCAAGCCACAGCTTCTCTCCAGAGAAGACATTTGTACTCTCTGATTATACTGCATCATGATGAAAATCTGAGTCTGCTATTTCTTTGACAACTGATATACACATGTCCTTTGAAGCATATCTCTGCCAAATGATGTCCTGTTTTGACAACTAACTTGAGCCTTATTTCAGCATAAAGATCTTTATTTTTATGCATTCACACTGTGAAGTTTCCTGATACGTCTACCTATCAGGGTCAAATTTGTAAAACTGCTTGAGCCACCATTTTTCTTTTTTTCAGAATTTATTGCAATTGCAAATTCCCAGAGAAAAGAAACCCTGCCTCCTAGATGAAGTTCACTTGAGCTCAGTTTTCCACAATTTGTGAAAAATGCTCAAGAACCAGCCCTTCAATGCTCACTTGTTTCCACATAGTGAAACCCTGCTTATTCCAGAGCTGTCCTTGGAAAGGCTTCTTGCATCTTTCTTTGCAGCAGATGTAATTGGTGGTTGCCAAAATTTGGGTGCTGGCTGAGGCATGCCACAACACTCATAGTTCCTGTCAAACACAGAGAGCTGTTTGTTCTGAGGGTCTGCAAGCTAGTGCAGATGTAATAAAAAACCAGAAAAATAGAGCAGTATCAAATAGATTTTACCTCTTTCTACTAACAAGTATGTTAGATAGAACAAGAGAATTTTAATTGTCCTAAAGAGATTAATTTTTAAAAATATTAATGGATTTTATTGTTTCTTCTCCGTACATATAAACCAGTACATTATAGAATAATTAACACAACCTGATCAGTTTCTTTTTTCTATATCAGTATAGACTTGAGTCATTGCTTAGATCATTTAATAAATGTTAATTAGGACATAATCAGTGTTATTAGATGAACAGATTCCAAACTTCACTATAATGAAGGGTCTATTGACAAGGGAAGAAAAAATAAGATACAACTCCAAAAGAGATTTTTTTAAAAAACAATTCAGCTAGGAAAAGAACAAGTTTGAAAGGTATTAAATCATGTAAAGTGTCTGATTGATCCTGACTTTTAATTCCCCTCTCAAAAATAAAACTACAGTGAGGCATGCCTATCACAGTTGAATTTAGACTGATAAAACAACAAAGTTATTTTATTCTAAAAAGTATTGGAATTATGTGGACTTCTAAAGAAGTCAAGACATTTCTCTTTCCATTGCAATGACAGGCATAAATAGCACAAAAGAATCAAGGAGACGAGAGAGGAAGTGAAAGACAGAACAGGGGAAACATTTGTTGGAAAAAGCATCCATGGAAAAACATTTTCAATATATTGGACTATTGTTTGAAGTAGAGTTCAAGGGACTGACTGTTAAGAAGGGGTTGATGACAGCAAAAGAGAAATTCATCCAATAAAAGCATGTGATAGAGGTTGTAGTGGCAAAATCAAATACTAACAAATGCAAAATGAGAGAACTCAACAGTTTTTGCATCCCTAGTTCTTTTCCCTAGAGTATATGCATTATAATACATAATCACACATTGTATTTTTTTCTTCACTGGACCCCTACCCCATTGAGTGAACAGAATGGATGGTGATCAATTTAAAAAGAACAGCTATTCAATGTTTTGTTTTATCCTCATTGTTCATTTTGTGGACTTATGCCTTATCTACTGCGCACTATTCAGAGGCTGCAATGAAGACAGAATTATTAATTTCCTCATGGGCTTTTCTCTGGCAGTCAGCTCCGTGATGCTCCTCAAGCATTAATTTATCTTCACAAAGTGCAGTGTGAATGTGAGAGGTTACTGTTATCCAGACATTACAGAAAGCAAGCTGAACAGCGAGACAGCAGGAGACTGTTTACAGTACACAACTGAGGGTTTAGCAACTGATTTCTCAAATTACATAAAGTAACACTTTGCATGTTCAAGACAATATTCACATAGATTTCAGTTGTATCTGAGAATAGCCAGAATGCAGATCAACAGAAATCAGAAAAAGAGACACCAGTGCTTAGCTGCTTCTATGATAGCACCAAACTGGACCTCTACAGCAGAGACAAACTCCAAATATGTGTTTTGTTCACATCCCAAAACAGCATCAAAAAAATAGATCATGTGGAAAGCACCCCAGATTCACATTCCCAGCAGGTCCAGATAATGCTTTGAATAAATCATGGGCTCCCATGGAAGGTGACCTAAGTAGCCCTTGAATCGAAGTGTCTATGAATTTATGAGAGACTTTGGAACTGAAATTAGAGGGTATTATGTCATTTTGTGAGTTTACAATGCCTGGTTTTGCAACTACAACAAAGCCTTTATAAAGTAGGGCATAGCTATTTCTGTGGTATCTTCTGCACTTTAAGTAATTTAAAAAGGAAGCAAACAGAGGATCTTCTACATGATGGTACCACATTGTCCTTTCACAGATCTAGGAGGTCTGCATGGTCTTTGGCCAGTTCCACTCACAGTACAAGTGCTCCCAGTAGAGGGATATTGTGGAAACCAGTATTGAGAGAATGGGTCAGACTTACCCTGCTTATCACAGACCTGAAGTCTGCCAATCTTACTGCCTTAGATATCCCAATAACAATGAACTGACCACATACCTTCATAAATGTATTGAATTATCTTCACACTGAGTCAGTGACTTCTTTTTTTGATTTGGTCCCAACAGGATAACCTGAAGACCATACATGACACTGACTTCAGGTCTGGTCAGCCTTAGCTCAGAATTCCTTAGTGTCATCCTCAAGTCCTTAATCCCTTCAGCCTTGCACTAGAAAATGATCATTTTTGCTGTGATTATCAGATGTTCTGGGGGGTTGGACTAGACTCATTAAAAACAGAACTCCCTTAGATTTAGCAGCTTGAATTTTATATTTATTTGTGGACTGTTTACCATTGTGCAAAACAAGGTCTTGTCTTATAATAATTAATATTATTATCACATTTCATGTACATTGGGACCTATCAATAGAGAAAATTTAATTTAAATTATTAAAGTCTGATGAAGAATTACAGTTGAAAAGATCTTTTTATAAGAAATTCATGCAGCTCTAACATTAGATATTGTTGCTTATCTTGATTTTAATATACTTTCAACGGTAAAAGAAGTGATAGCAGACGTTAATCAAATTTTAAATACAATAAGCAGAAGTGAGGTGATAGTTCTAGAAAACTTCTGAAAGATATTGTTCAAATGGTCTTTGTCCCATAAACACACATTATTCTAAATAATGGAAGTATAGTTGTAGTATAAGCTGCATGCTAACATATTTTTTGCAGTCAAATAGAAAAAATTATCAATATTATAGTGGCAAATTTGTATCCTCTTTGTCCTAATACCATGCTTAAAGGAAAGTCTCTACTGTCTCTGTGAACTAAAGAATATCAGCCAGATCTGTGCAAACACAATTTTAGAAGTGTTCTCTAATGACCAGGGTATACGTGTATGAAATTATTTCATAGTCAGCTCTCCCACGTCTCCAAAACACATGAAAAAGGAAAAGCTGAAACAAGTGTGTTCAAAAGCGGAGTTCTATAGTCAGATCACAGAAAAAGTAAAGAAAACCACAGGTAAGAGTTGGCAAGCTGAACTACAAAACTGCTATAAATAGCTGCAGAACATTTCTAGTCTTAGACATATAGAACACTCTTAGACAGTCCATTTTCACTTGATTTTATCTAAGGATGCAGATTATCCAAACTCTAATTTTTTAGGGAGCAGTACTTTTAAGAATATCCTAGTTGGGTGATGATTATATGTGAGAAGATAGCTTAAGATAAAATCTTCCATTTACTGCACTTGTGAAGCAAACTGATCCGGAGTTACATCTAACCTTATCTAGCATGCAGATGGGTAATGTAGGTCTAAGATTTTTTCTCATTCTGTCTTCTCCTCTACATAAGCATTTTAAGTGTGAGTATTACAATGCTGAAAATATGCACAAAGACAAACATGGTGTTAAGGATTCTTTTTTTTTTTTTTAATGAGTATGAAACTGCATGTTGTTCTGCAGATGCAAAAGGGAAAAAAACCAACTTAGCAATATTTTTACAATTATTTAAAGAGAAGGAGGGATTACAAGATGTTCAGTGGGTGTTTTCAAAGTAAATCGACAATAAAGTCAGACCAATAATTTTGTATTGTGTTTCTCCAATGATCATTTGTACTTGAACTCCACTGTAAAAGATAATGCATTCATCTACTTTTCATACTGCCCACATTCTACTCTGAGTAGCAACTAAGCTGAGTATCAATATATTTCTAGTCACATCCCAAACCGACCAAAGTTCCCCATTGCAAAAACATCTGGGTGAAATTTAGTACAAAAGCAGGATATGAAAGCCAGGTATATTTATAACAGCTTTTCTTTGGATGAGTTACTTTCAGGTGAATGCATCCTGCACTTTGGTCTTTCATTGACTTTCTTGTATATATACAAATGAGATAGGAAGAGTTTAAATATCTTGTTTTAATTTCTCAAGTACATTGCAATGTTGAAGAAGCAAGTCATAGTTGGCTTACATGCAATCAGAAGAGATTTTTTAATGTAAAACTCTCAGTGATAAAGTAGAGGCTAAGTGCAATTTTCTCCTCTGCTGACACTGATGAATGCCCAAGGAGACTCCCCCCTTCAGTGTGGGGGTCAAAAATAACAAGTGTAACTCATTCACTTAAAACTCTCTTATTTCTCACTGTAGGCCATTGATCTTCAAATGTTCCAGGGAAAAATCCTCACTCAAAATCTAGTCTCTGAAATAACTGCTTTCCACTGAAAAAAAGCACCCAGAAACATTGTGTGATTTATTTCATTAGAGAAAATACATAAAAGGACCTTCAGTATTATGAATAATACTTTCAGATGTCCTATAACATTTTACAAAACTTCCACACTTTTGAACAGAAAAGAATGTATATTTTCTAATTTTTAAGATCAAACTTATTACATTTTTTCACAACTCTTCTTCCTCACTAACTTTTGCAACCAAGTTTTTCTTTTTTAATGGGACTTCAAATTGCAAGAACTTTGCTAAGAAATGCTCTTCTCTGCACAATATCAACATGACATTTCTAATAAGAAAATGCTGACAATCTTGTCAAACATTCTACCTCTCTGCAGTAAAAAATAATACTCTGTCCCTCAGTGGTAGTTGAGATAATACACCAAATCACTCCAAATTAACCTGTGTTGCACAAGTACATTATCACTGAATTGACATGACTCGAGAAATAGTAGAAATACACTGATGTACAGCTAGAACAAAATATTGGGAAACCATAATAAATTCTCCAAACAATTAAGAGGTTGTAGTTTAGGTTGGGGTTTTTTTTTATTTTTGCAATATGTTTTTGTAACGAATTGTCTCAGCTTGTGCTGGATTCTATTTTGTTTCATTTTATAGTCATTACTGAGTCTCAACTGCCCCTTGTCTTTCCTTGCCTTCAAAAGTTTGCTTTTTCTTTTTACTCATATAAAGAAGAAACTTAGCAGCAAGTAAAACTGAAGGAGACCTATTCTTACCCTCAGTATTATACCCTACAAAAAATGTCATGGCAAAAAATTGAAGTTACCAAACTAAAGCAGAGCACAGATTTATCTTAGAAACCTTCCAACTGCTTAGTTCAGTGACTAACCTCAATGTAAGCAGAAGCCCAGATCTGTATCTTACACATGCATCATCTTACTGGCTGCTTTCATCAAGATCTACATGGGGTTTGATCTTGACCAGAAATTCTATTTTGGCTGTAAGAAATCTATTTGCAATTTATATTTTGTTAAAACCAATTTATCAAATCAAATGCTCAAGCAAAGCTCTAATATCAGTAAATTAAAAATCAGAATAAAACATAGATTTCTATATCAGATCTTCTTTTATGAGCATCTTTAAAGCACAGAACATCACATTAACTCATTCAATCATCCATGCTATGGCACAGCTCTATATTTCCTTCCAGAAAGATAGTTTATGGTTTGAGAAACCTTTTCCTTCACAAAATGAACAAGGACACAAGAAACCTAATACATCTCTCATTGAAAAATAGCGTTCTTACTAAGAAGATAAGTGGTGTCATTTTTGAAAACTGATCCATATTTCTGTAGTAAAAAAATATTTAGTCCTTCAGAAGAAAGGGAGGGCCAAGTTTGCTGACAGACTTTGTCCTTCTTGTCACAAGGTTTTGCTACCCTTTTCTCCGCTGAGCTCCCAGTTGTTGTGATTGTGTGTAGCTGATGTCAAGAGAGTATGGCATGAGCTGTTCCAAAGTCAACAGGATATCCTAAAGCACCAGAAGAGGGGGCGGGAGTACATGTAAAAAGCATGTTGTTCTGTACTTTATATAACAACCCTTTGCTGATGTACAGATAAGCCAAGACAGATGGCAGTTCTTATCAAGTTTTTTTGTATTAGAGGAGGTTTCCAAAGGCAGCTAGGAAACATTACAATATCTTCCCAAAATCTTAACTCCATTCCGTTAGTGGGGGTTTTAATATAAATTGATATCTAAATGTTAAACTTTTTTGTTTACCGTGTTTATAATTATTTCTCTTCCTTGTATTTCACACCAATTGTGTAGAATCAAATAAAAACATACACCTCGAAGTACAACTGCTGCTACTCTGGTGATATTTTGATGAGAATCCAAGACTAATCATCTGTTCTTACAGAAATAAAGACCTGTGTTTTACAATACTTCCCATGATCTCTTTCATGTGCATTCATGTTTCTTTTCTTTCCACTGTGACCTTTTTCCTTATATTTGGATGAATTTTTTTCTTGCTGCTACACGTAACTGAAGTCACTGCCCTAACACAGTGTGCATTGGAAATGACACTTCTCTAAGAACCACCATAGATAATGAAAGATTTACATTAGATCCTTCCTTAGCCTTCACTTTTCCAGACAGTTCACTCAGGTTGTCTTCAGATGTCCTAGAACTCTTAGTGCTTCTCCACTGGATTCATTCCAGTTTACATATTTCTCTTTTGCACCAAAAGCTCTGAACTAGACATGACACTCTAGATTAAGCCTTCTAAGGGTCAAGTAGAAGGGAATAAATGCTTTACTTCATTTTATTCCATTCTCTTGGTAATGCAGCCCAACATGTGGCTACTTTTCATCAGCATAAGGTGAAAATAGTGACTTATTTTCAATTTTTGTCCCCCATGAACCTCAAGACCTTTTCTGCACAGATCTATTCTATCTAGTCATAGGCAAACCTGTGTTAGTGTAAGGGATTTATTTTATCTCAGGTGCTGGGCTCTTTGATATTTGTCCTTGCTGAACCTTGTACAGTTCCTGCCAGCCCATTCCTCCATCTTGTCAAGGGCCATTTGACAGCCTTTCTCTCCAGAGGATCAATGGCTCCCTTCAATGTGGTGTGTCTGTGGACATGCTGAATTCCCCCCATGATCCAAATCATTCCAGAATGTGTTAGATATTAGTGACCTGGTACCATCCTTTGAGGAACCCTCCAAAACAGCTGTCAGTCAGACTCCACTGTTTTCTGTGTTAAATAATGCAGGAAATTACCTCATTAAAGATAATGGTACCTCGTTGTTTGAATGAGTCTAGGATTTTCTATGACAGGGGGAAGAGTATTTTCAGATTGTGTAAAACTGATTTTGGCATGTTTTAAGGTGATTTTAGTGATATGGAAGTCTCCTTATGTGAAGTTTCCCAATGAGGGGTATGGGAGGGATCAAGAGAACTGAGAAGGAACAAGCAAGGAAAAAAGGGTTATATAGGAGCCAGTTAAGGATTAACAGCCTGCCTATCAGTATGCTTTTCTCTCTAAACCATGCATTTATCATATTCCCATTGAATCAGGTTTCTAAATATTTTCTCTGCTTGTACTCCACATTCCAAGTGGTTAAATGTGAATGATAACAAACTTCTAGCTGAATTGGAAAAAACAATTAATGGCCTGACTATAAGCAACTGAAGCGGAAATACATAGCTCAGGGACTTGTAGCTCCAAAGACCAGCAACTAGAGACCAGGGATTTAGGAGTTACCCATTTATCCAGTGAGTATCTCAGGTCACCTGCTGGGGAGATCTAAATGGTGTTTGTGTGATGTCTGACTACCAGCACTTAGAGTGGGACTACAGTTTCCAGGGGCTGAAAGGTCCCAGAGGGGAGCAGGAGACATAGGAATCAGTATACCTGAAGTCTTCAAAACCATCTACTGCAGTAATACATAGCAGCTGTCTACATATTTCACTGATGACTTCAATGTTAATCCATCAGAGTGGAGGACAGGGATCAGGCCTTCCATGGTGCTCATGTTTATGTGATGGCTGTGTGCATTTCTGTGTGTGCTGGTGCAGGTAATGTTCAGGCTGTGTTACACTGCATGGCTGCTGTGTGCATGTGTTGGATGTGTGCATGTACATGCTTTTGGAGGACACATGCTCAGACTTGCTACTAGCTGGGCATAGAGCTACTGGTGGCACAGAAGTGCTGCAGCCTCACATCTGTCAGGGTGTTTGATTCAGCAGCTTTCTACAGTACTAGGGTTTGGCTGACCAGTCTTTGTCCCCTCCATCTCCCTCCTTGCCTCTCTTGAAGGGTGACATGAAACTCATCTTTCCAATGATTTGGGAATCCTCTGAATGTTCATGACCTTTCAAAGTTTTAAGAGGGGCCTCCCAATGACATCAGCCAGCCTACCAGCCCACGCCAGGGCATGCAGTTTGATCCCAGGGACTTGAATACATGCCATTAAACATGCCACCTGACACCTTCCTCACCACTGCCAGTAGTATGCTTTCCTCAAACTCTGCAGCTCGATGCAGAGACTTGGAAGGCCTGAAGGGAAACCTTGTCAGTAAAGACCAAGTCAAAGAAGGCATTAGATGCACTTCTCACTGGCACTACACCACCAAAACCATTCAGGAGCAGGCCCACATTTCAGCTGACCTTTCCCCCTGTGCACTGTACATTTAAGTGCTTCTAGCCACCCTACACATGCTAGATTGTGCTCTGCTTATTTGCAAGCAGAATGTTTAAAATAGATTGAGAGTCATGCTTTATACATAACAATGTAAATGTTGGTGATAGAAAAAGCCCAAGTACAGTTTTTACTTCAGCTCTGCTGGGTTTTTTGTTTGCTTTCGTTTTTTAATTCTGCCAACAGATATTCAGTTTCTAATGCTAGAAAATGTCTAATGCTAAGGCAACTAAAATGGTCAAAACCAATTATTTTCTTACATGCAAAGAAATAAGATAGGACTCTTTGTGACGTCATAGCCAGGGATGAAACAGGGGGTCAAGAGATACTGTGGTTCAAAAGAAGAACTGGACAGATATTTTAAAAGTTATTAAACACTCTAATTACTGTAGACTCAGGAAATCCTGTGTGCTGAGAACATTTAGAGAGAAGCTGTCATGTATGTTTGACCTCTTCTTATTTCTCCCCAGCTTCTATTTAGGACTACCACCACTGGAATGCTGAACTGGACAGATCCTGGATCTGAAGTGGTGTGTACTTCTTTATGTTGCAGGTCTATATAATTTATCCCTAGAATTATATTCAATTGTTTGCCTACCAACAGTGAGCAACTCTTATCATCCTCAGAGCACTAACACAGCAATATTTCCCCATTCAGTAATTAATTTTCACAGTTCTGATTTGTGAACAGAATTACACTCATCCTCTTTTAATCATCCTGACTGTATAGCACAGAATGGAAAAATGAGTGAGGAAAAAAATATGCAATCTGATTCTGAATATATGCAAAAATCAGATGTTCAGAGTAAAAATATGCAGAGTTTGGATAATGTTTTCAGATTTTCAGATTCAGAAGATTGCATTTCTAAGAATAAAAATGTGCCAAAAAGATACTAAACCTATAATAAGTGTTTATAGAAAAATCTGATTACTTAACAGATTATGCATCAAAGGCTCTTTAAAAGGCCTATACTTCTCTCTACATATATGCTTTCTTTGCTATTGTGTTCTACTTAACTTCCTGAAATATTTTTCTATTGTTGGTTAATGAAGATGGTCTCATGAAACAAATGCTTCTTTATAAAGGAAAAGCCTTTCAATGTTCAGGAGTTTCTGAATAAAAATGCTAAATAATTCATGAACTATTCAAACTAATGTTTGCAAATATATTAGTAATAAGTTCTGATGTAATGCACTCTCATATATCTGATTAAGGCAATCTAGAATTCTTTGCAGTCATCTCAGTTTACCATTGGATTACAAGAGCTTTTGAACACTGACTCCTTGAATCTGTAACTTGAAAATTCTAATTTATCTTTGACTATTAAAATAGAAAAGCTGAAGTAAGAGAAGTATGTGTCTCTTATCAGTTTAGAATGACATAAGCACCTCTCTTTACATAGGAGGTTAAGCTGTTGAATTCTAAAGGATTTGTTGGTGAACCTTCTTTAAGAGTAGATAAAGAAAATTAAAGTAATCTATGTGTAAAAAGGAAAAATATTCTGAGAATATATGGAGATAAAATCCATCCAATATATAGTCTGTTCTGAAATGAGATCATGGGAAGTACTTATGTCTTGCTAATTTTTTCCTATATCTGTCCTCAGTTCAGGAAACAGTTCTTTGTTTCTTGCAGTTACTTTCTATTATAGTGAAGAGCCTCATCTTGCAGTCTTTCAGAAAGCTCTATGTACACTTCTAGGGCTTCAACATGAGCAGAAAAAGCAAACACATTCAAAATCATAACACTTTCATTTGTCTAGGAATAGAAAAAGTATCTTGGGAAATACAATTGAAAACACCATTTCACAGTTCTGATATGAATTTGTGTGCTACTTTGCATGCGTTCTCACACAATTTTGGGATTCACAGCAAGATTATGCTCTGCTTATTTGCAAGCAGAATATTTAAAATAGATTGACAGTCATGCTTTGTAGGTAACAATGTAAATGTTTGTAATAGAAAAAGCCTGAGTACATGCCTGTGCTTTATCTCACGACGGCAAAGATCAGAGCATGCTGATGTATGCATTTAAAATATTCTTTCATTGTGCCAATTGCTGATGCTGACTGATTCATTGCAGAGAGAAAAAAAAAAAAGAAAAAGAAACAGCACACTATCCCAAATTCACAGACCTTGGACGTATCGTGTCTTAGCAGTCATAGTAGTAAATTTGCAGAAAATAGCACAAATGCTGTCTTAAAGGAATCTGTGGGTGTTTATTATGACTTGAATGAGAATTAAATGCCACTTGCTGTAATCTAATATACCTCAGAAAAAAATACCTCTTAGGAAGTATCTCCATGAGCCAGAGATAAAAGTTATCATTAGATGCAGGCTGTATCAACCTTCAGTTAAAAGAATGGGCTTTCCCAGAAGCAGAGATTACTTTCCCTTCACCCCTTTTCAAAAATCCTTATCATGGTTAGGCTTATATCAAAATAGACAGGGAATCCTTTCCATAGAGTTGAGAATACGTTAAAGAAATAGCAGGTTGCAAAATTTCACAGATTTAACTCTCACAAGTTGTAGCTAAAATCTGTTTGTCTATTTGAAAACAAAAAAACAAACGAAAAACCCCAGCAACAAGACATTTCTATCTCAATTATAGTTTTCAAGTGATCAAGACCTATATCTTTATGTTCACATCATTTTGAAACAGAAACAGAGATTGAGTTCCATTATTCACTACAAAAAAAAAAAAACCAAACCGTGAAAAACAAAATGTTGTCTGTACTGGATGTCTTGCACTGAACACTGTGCTATAGAATTTAATTTATCTTAGATCAATAGTTTCATTTGAACTTTCTCAAAGGCTGCAGCTCTTTGTGTTTTTGTGTGAACCTGCTTCTGAAGTAATTATGTGGGACATTTGGCCACAATCCTAGAATAAGGTCTCTTAGAATCAACACCAGGATCTGGGTGTAGTCTCATGGCTGTTACCTTTCTTGTTCTACAAGCAATCTAATATGATTCTGATTTATATTTATCTTACAGGAAACTTACTAAAGAAGGGCATGGTAAATGTACCAAAAAAAGCCTGCTGTGACAGTTCTAGCTTATTTGGTTAACATCTATGAATAAATAAACTGGTGAATAAACAAGCTAGTACCACCTTTTATAGCTATTCTTTTTCTCAGCTGGATGTTAAAAGATTATCTCTTTTCTCAGAGCTTTTCCTTATTATGTGCTCTAGACCTGAATTAACAGGTCATTATTTCATGGGGGTTTTTTTAGGCTGATGTTACAATACAGTAATTGCACGTTTCAAGGCTTTTATTTTGGGTGTTTTCAGAGAGAAACAGCCTTGACTGTGTTGTGACATTATTGTAGTATTACTATAAATAAAATTGTAGAGCTATTACTGATAAATGAAACAATGTGGGTGATGTAGACTTTGAAAAAAGACGTAAAGTGGCCCTTGTTTATTTTCCATCGGAATGCTCTCTAATCCAAGTTTAAGAACTGAGGTTTCAGTAGACACCAATCACTAAGACTCCTGCTTAGCTTCCGCATTTATCAATGATACATGAACTTCATTTAAACAGTTGTAATTTGTCAGGAAATCTTGTGCAAAACAAAAATCAAAACAAAATAAGCAAGACAGAGCATAAGAGCATTGTGCCTTAAGGGCAATGCATATTTTAATTAATTTTAACTCTCTTTCTAAGTCTAATTATTTGTATTAAGATGTCCTGCACATCAGTAAAACAAAAATAGCGGTTAACATTAAAGACATTTCATGATTATAAATGCTGAATCAGGGAATCTCCCTTAAAACTGAGTGAACAAATTGTACAGAATGAAACCAGACTCAATGTAATCCTTGAGTTCAAACTTGGATTGTGAGTAGACCTAAGTGAAACAGAACCATCCGTATCAAGTATTCCCCTGCAAGCTTCAACAGGACTCAGGATCCAACAGGATTTTATCCCATTATAATTTTAGGTCAATAAACCGGTGGATGTCTATGAAGAAATGAGAAAAGTGTGGGGGCATTTTGATTGGTTTGTTGGTTGGTTTGGGGGGTTTTGGGGGGTTTTTGTGTTTTTTTGTTGGCTTTTTTGGTAGTTTTTGTTTGCTTGTTTTAGATTTTTGTTTGCTTCTTTGGAGTTTGTTGTTGTTTTTTGAGGTTTTGTTTGTGGGCCATGGGAAATACTGTCTGGGAGAAAGATATGAAGAGCAGCTTTAGGACAGTAACCTCTCAACCAATGTTACTATTTCTTTTCCAGTACTGAAAGGCCTATGCATTTTGGATATTAAAGTGCTGTAAGTTTTCTTCAGGTATGATAACAAGCTGAGGAATGCTTAAAATTCAGAAGGGAAGATGGCAGTATGCCAAATAGCTAAAATGTGATTATTTTATTCAGTATCCATAAGTTTTCCAATAATCCCTTCTTCCAAGTTTTCACATGTACCAGTTCCCCAGTGAGAGAAATACATTTACTGAAAGAAATGTTAAACATTGATATTTGTATTGGTTTAATACTTTTTTAAAGTAGTCAGTAATAATATCCCAGCTGGACTAGGGTGGAACAGAAGTTTTAATTGTAGTTCTGTAGTTCTGTTTGGGGATTTAAAATCACTTTTACCCATTGATTGATTAAAACTGATTAAAAGAGTTGATTAGAACAGCACTATTACAAAAAAGGTAAAAGAGTACAGATACTTCCAGATTTTCAGAAATGGGCTCATTTACAGATACCAGAGCCTAGGGATGGCTCCTTCAACTCAAAACACTGTGGGCTAGGTAGATAAAAAAGAAGCAGATATCCTAATTTTTTAGTAACATTTTGGGTTTGGCTGATGTGAACTACTGAGTAAACCTGTTCACAGCAGTGCATGAAATCACTTTTCATTGAATATGAACATATATGATACTCACTGAAGCAGTTTTGGAAAAGAACTTTAATTCTCTTTGGGTGACAAGTACCTTTCTTTGGAATTGTGATTGTTTTCATGCATTTGAAACTGTACCCAAATGTACTTTTATGTGAGATAAAGAATTTACATGTTTTTATGTAAAATAATTTTTTGCTTTTACAATAAAGATCTATTAATTTTAGCAAGTACAATTAGTAATGACAAGTACAAAAGTAATGTGTACAAAATTATAAAAACAGTGGTTTGGGGAAGCAAAAGTAACATATAAATAGTAGACTTGGAACACAGAAATTATGTTTTATTCAATGTGGAAAACTTACAGATTTCATAATTTTCTCTTTTTTTGTTTATGATTTTTGTCTATTAAAAGTACTTATTTGACTACTAACACTATATCCTAAGATGTAGGTTGAACCATGCTAAGGTTTTTATTGGTCCTCTTAATTTCTATGTATGAAAACAGACGAAATTATTTCTTTTTAAGCTGTCAAGAATGCACCAGGTCTTCTCAAAAATGTCATCACCCCACTGCCTATGTACCCTGGAGACTATTTAACACTGCAGGGAGGAGAAAGTAATAGAATATTGTATTAATTGTTCTTGCTGTTATTCAACCATGAAACACCTGAAAAGATATGACTGGTCCCAGTTGGATAATACTGTAGTTTTACTAGTAAGAGCTAAGGCAAGGAGCCAAAAAAGACATGAGTGTTCTGAAATCAGAAGCATCTAAAACTGAAATTAGAGAGGAGACAATAAGCAGGCTAGCAGCCAGAAGCTCCCACAGAATTGTTTCCAGGTCTTGTACAATCACATTATATGTGTTATATAACTTTTATTTAATCTCAACAGCCTTCAATGGTGAAACAATCCTGTTGAAAAATAATTAAGGTGAAATACCATAAAGTCTTGCTTCATTTAAACCTTCTTTTAAGGTTTTCTCAGTCTTGCATGAAGGCAAGTATGCATTTATTTACCTGTCAAACTGCAGGAGCTGGTTTGCAATGAGAGACTTGAATGAGAAGAAGCAATTGCTGAAGGGAAAAGGTCAGTTTCTTTATAAATATTATCAACAGAGAGAAGCAAGAACAAAGAAAATTAAGGTTATGCCACATAACAAATAAAACTTCAAAGTGAACATTTTAATATAAGGCTAGCAAAAAAAAAGGTATATTAAGGTGTATTTAACTTTATTTTCTGTGTTATTATTTTTAAGGCACAGCAGTACTTCAGAACTGTGTTTGAGGTACTGGCCTACAACATTTGACCACACTTACAGTACAAGTGTAAAATCAATTTTCTGCACTCCCATTTATCTCGGTAGTGATTTTAGTTGGCTCTCTAACAGAATGACTCTACTGGAGAGGTTATTTTACTTCAGAGTGGCATTTCAGAAGCCTTAAATGGTCTGAAGAGATGGCATGTGACCTTTAGGAATATTTTTAACACTGCTTTACTCTGAAGAAGAATTGTTTAACCCTGTGTGGTTATATGCACATGAGTCCCTCACTTTTCCCTTTGTGAATCTTAAAATATGTCTGGCATTGACTTGTTTCAGCATAACTGACTGTTGACCATACTGAATTTTATAATAGAAGCTGAGGAAAAAAACTAGATTGAAGGTACGTATCTGCTGCTTTTGGGGGGAAATATTTTAAGAAGATCAATTTGTTTAATTTATAATTGTGCAAGACATATCTCTGAATTCTCAAACTTTATGATATTTTTATCACAGTTAAAATATAGTGCTGGTGTCTGTCCAAATGAAATTAAAACAGAGGTCTTGAATTGCAGAGGTTGCTGATTAGTAATTCTAGTTTAGAACAGAAAGGAAGAAATTAGAAATTCTTGACTATATCAATCAAAACAATCACCAGTCCTTTAGAATACCTGCTCAGACAAATGAGTGGCTCAAAACTAAATTCAGATCATGACAAATGTCTTGAAGCACCTGATAACACTAGAGATCAATATCTAATTAACCCTGAGCAATGTTCTATTACAAAATTGGCTACCTAGCAAAATATAATGGACAGCAAAACAAAAAGAAATATAAGCAAGTACTGGTTGCATATGACTGAGAGATATATAAAGCAAGAAATATGTAATCACGCACAAAGTTTGTTAATAACTGGGTTAACAATCCACCAGAGTTTTGACAAAAGGAAGTCTTGAAGATTTCAAAGAAAAGTAGAACCTGACCACAGCCATGTGAGAATTCCTAAGAATTCCTTAAAGTACTCTCCCTGTACCTTTTGATAGAGAATAAATGAAAAGTCTGTAACAAATAGGATAGCTAAAGAAAAGTCTCTTTCCAGTAGTGTAACTACAGAACTAATATATTATAGTATAAATAGTTCTAATTGAATTCTCAGTTTTATTAGACTACAGCAAATTTTGTAGATGCTCTGATGTGATGGAACATAATGATATTAAACGTTTGGAGGTTTTATGGTCTAGTCCTCACTTATGTCATATTCAAACTGCAACCTGGCTGAGCAATTCAGACTTCACATTTTTAGAGAACTAATATAGGCCCTGAACTAGGACATTAATTCTATCCATAGCAACTGCAAAAGAAGGAGTTCTCCAAGGGCTAACTCAGGAGTTTAACTAAGTTTAAACAGGAGTTTAACTTCATTGTGAAGAACTGTTCTCTGGGGTTTCCCCTAGGCACCTGGGTATGAGACAGGTCTCCTGAGAGGCAGCTGAGTTGCATCCCAGTAGCTATGCCTCACAAATGTCTTTACCTTTTTTAACCAAAGTCTGAACTGAACTAAGTCAAAGTGGGTTTCCAAGATGATACTTTGTTTTGAATTTATTTTCTTATCCTACAGAACACAAATTTTCATTTTCCTAAAGAGAGAGAAATCTCCAGTCATAAATGTAGCTGAGTTAGTGTCCCATATGCAGGAATATTCCTTAATTGTTGTTGTACTTTCAGCCTTATATCTCAAGTTCATAAGATAACATCTGTAAGTAAAATCTCATTTAGGGAAAATATGTAGCACAGGAGTGCCACATCAAAACTACTCCCATGCTAATATTTTTTTCAGAATATAGTCAGGACCAACTCTAATGCCATTAGGCTTCATTTAATTTCCTCTCCTGTTAGTAGTATGTCACAGAGCATCACACTGATATTTAGAAAACTAAATGCAAATTTAAGCACTTTCATGGATAGTTTTCTCATTTATTCTTGTGTCAACACTATCCTTTTATGCTACAAGTTCTCTTCTATCTAAAAAGCTAGAGATGTCAGTTCTTTAGTTGATAGAAGCCATAAATAGAAAATTGTCTTTCAATAGCAAAACACGTATTTGTAAGTATTGGAGAATGTGGCAATAGATATTTTATGCTAGCCTTGGAGCTTGGTGAGTCATAGATGGAAACTTTTGAAACGGTGGCCCAAAATGCTGATTCAGCACACTTAGCCAAACATACCTAATGCTAAATTAACCTAAACCCCTGCCCAAAACCTAGACTTTAAACTCCTTAATTAACTATCAAGCTCTCCACATGCCTAAATTTAGGCACTCCACGTTTTCTTTAATACTCTGCTGGAGAATTATTATTACCTATCTCCTAACTCACTCAATGGCCATCCAGAGTTTAGATATCAGAGAGGCAACAACTTTTTGTTTAATAGCCCAGGGTTTGCATCTGCTGTCACGATTCTGGTCATAGGAACAGCCCCTCCTCAGAGGAATGTCAAAGTCTTGAGGAGGTTAAGGATCAGAAGGGCAGCAGATGGAGAAGGAGTCACGATGTTTTTTACACGTTAAAGTTGAACAGCCACAGGAGCAACAGTTAGTTATAAAAAGTCAGATAGAGAACAAGCAAGCAAACACAAATATTAGCCTAGGAAGATGGGCAAGGGAAGAGTTCCAGATCTGTGACCTATTGCCAGGAATTGGTCTTTGTTTTATCCAGTGGCTATGAATTCAAATATAGAATCATGTTGGCACTCCTATGGCACAATCTAACCCTAATGACAGACACTAAGTCATAGTTAAATACAT
The DNA here is from genome assembly GCA_037013685.1 of Acridotheres tristis. NCBI lineage: Eukaryota > Metazoa > Chordata > Aves > Passeriformes > Sturnidae > Acridotheres > Acridotheres tristis. Next base: position 25,718,690 of record CM072886.1, read on the forward strand.
GACTTTGTACAACATTAATCACATTACATTATTTGTGTCTGCAAAAATCACTTTGCAGCTCAGAAAGCACTATTCTGGAAATGACCACATGGTACAACCAACCTCATTTTCTGTCCCTCTCTGTCACACTAGGTCAGGCTGTCTTTTATATAAAGACATATGTCAGAGCCTAGCAAAGTAAGGAAGTATTTTGGGAAATATTTCTCTTGAGCCTAACTGGATTTGGTTTCTCCCACCCATAAAACAAGAATAACAGGAAATAAATCAATAATAAGAATAAAAAATCAACTATACCTATGAAAATATGTCAAACTCTGTGTACATCTTCTTCATTAAAAAATGCAGATCTAAATATATTTGCCTAAGTAATTTTACACACCTGAAAAATGTTTTCTAGAACTAATGCTAGCTTTGTTTGATGATAGAAATAAAGCTATTTTTGCATTACACACATAGGTAAATTATATGAAACAGCTTGCAACAGCTGATAAAGTCATAGGATTTTGCATTGCCTCTGCTTCTTCCATGTATTCTAGCCTCACATTATCAAGCCAAATAATTCTGAAACATTGGCTAACTGAAATGATCTGAATAATGTCCAAGTAATAGTGTGTACGGAATAATCGTTCAATTTCGCATGTATTTCTATTTAGGCTCCTCAATCAATAAAATACCTCTGATTTAAAAAAAAAAAAAAAAAAGTTAAAAAAAATCATACCTCATAGGTAATGAAAATGGAAGTCCTACTAGGCATGTCTAGAGCTGCATCATTAGGGTCACCAAGAAATCTATTTTACTTGTGCAATAAACTTGAAACATTTTATTTGGCACCTTTGAGCTGTTCTGTATTTTTCAAACAAACAAAAAAAAAACTCTTAAGGTCTCCATGTAGAAAAATATGGCATTGTCAGTAGGTATGGACTTACCTTAACAATTGTCTTAATTTGGTCTATGTATTAGATTGGGTTTCTTTTAATGTAAAAATCAAAATTATTATTTCCCGAGTTGGTGAGGAAAGAGAGGGAGGTTCTGCAAAGGACACTTCAGAGGAATTATCTCGGGGCAGACTTAGTTCCTTGTGAAGATGCCTATCTCTACTGAATCATGGAATCATTAGGGCTGAGTCCAGCCTTTGACCAAACCAACACTATTGTCAAGTAAACCATAGCACTAAGTGCCACATCCAGTTTTTTTTGACCACTTGGAGGAATTGTAGCTCCACCACTTTCCTGGGCATTCCATTCCAATGCTTGACAGCCCTTTCAGAGAATAAATTATTTTTGAATTGACTATGATTGATTATAGAGGAAACCTGAACAGCTGGCTTAAATTAAATGTCCAGCTTGGCAAATTTTGGAGGTAGATGTGAGTCCCAGTCCAGGTACAGGTATGGGACTGAGGGTCCTCATTTTACATCCTGTCCCTTTAGCCCTTTGCTCCAACAGGAATTATGGTGATATTATATTGGTACTGATCAGAGCGAGTTAAGAGACCAGAATTTGAGGAAGTGTTTAAAATTTGTTGCAGAGAAATCCTAGGGAAAACTCTAGTTTTGTACAGGTCAGTAGTAATTCTTGCCTGATAGAGGCAATGCAGAGTTATGCTGTCCATAACCCTACCCTGTGTCTAAGCAGTACATTTCAGCCCCTGGGTAGTAACAATAGCAGATGCTTATTATATTTAATTATTAACCATCAGCTCTTTGAACTTATCACCTTAGTCTCTTAGCACCTGCGTGATGGATGGCAAAATTCCCATAATTTCAACTTCCATCAGTCAGTAAGTAAAAGGTGAGCATCTGCTAGTGCTCACCAACCCCTCAGGATATATTCGGCTATCATTATGATTGCTCCTAATGGTGTTTTACACAAAATAAGTTAGGGTGAAAAAGGCATGCTAGGTTATTTTACACATATACAATGTCAAAGTATTTATTGCCCTACATATGGCAAATTTTAAATATAAATAGATAATACCAGTAATACATTTATTATTAAATTTAATATTTATGCAGTGACATAAATTTACATGTCCTTTTAAAGGCTTCTGTATTTTAGAACTGAAGCTTTAGTTTAAGAAAGGAAAGAAAAGTCAGTAAGCTGCAGAAAAGCTGTACTTTTTGAGCCATTGGGTTTTTTTTGCACTTAAATGTATGTCCACACGACACAGTGAAGAAATCATCTTTGAAACTGTTAGCAAACAAGATAAGTTCTCATTATGTCATTAAGAAAGCTGGTAGATTCTGCTCAGAGGGCTCTGGATGAAATGCAGAACCTACAAACATGGGTATGCTGCCTTCAGGACTCAGGTTGCTAATACATCTCTATCGACATCTAATGCATATTCTCTGCATCAGTGCATCCCCTTAGGTCACAATGCCTGCATCTTCCTCCACTGTGCCACCAGGAGGAGTTTGGAAGGTGCTTACAGGAGGAGTTTGGAAGGTGCTTACAGCAGCAGTCAGTCTCTTCCAGCCATTCCCTTCCATGGAGCTGAGTCACAGGAGAAATTTGGCTATTATGTACAATGCATTAGCAATTTTATACTTTAAAATCTGATTTTCTCTCAAAGTATTTTCATAAATTAGACCAGAATAATGAAGCAGTTTGCATCAGAATCCTCTGGGAAACTTTCAAGGCAACTACTGCCACTTCTCTCCCAAGGCTACACCCCTAAAGAGATCTCATTGCTGAGAGAATAGCATATTCCCACACATGATGTGAAAATTATCTAGAAAGTCACATTACTGATGTCTTGTAGGACTCAGTAATGGAGCTTGGAATTCATGTGAGACCAGTGTTAAATGTTGATGCAATAGCACACCAATAAACAAAAAGTGTTCCAAACATCTGGTGAGTTGTGAGCAACCCCTCCATTTCATGCCTGGCAAAATGGGAATAAAATGGCCACTTAAAATTTGAGCAATAACCTTTGAATATTGCACATAGGTCATGACTGGGTCTGGAACAGAATTGTGTAATCTCTTCCTATGCACAGCTGGCATACAGGCAGGGGTGCAAACACACACACACACACACACACACACACATCACAGATCAGAGATCACAGATCAAGGCTGAAGGCAAATTTTGGTAAGACAAGAGTGCAGTATAAGGAAAGCAATTTCCCAGATATAGTCCTCCGGTAGTAGGCATATAAATAATGAAATCTCTATGGCTGCCCACTAGACATGAAGTTAGTGTTCAACAATTTATGTTGAAAATGTATTATTGTTGAAGGGCAGACTTCATGTTTTTAAATGCTTTCATAAGTATATTGTTAAATGCCTGGATTCATATGGAAAACATGATTTTTACATTTATAAGCATATGAAAAAAGTATCTTTCTAATTTATTAATTGAGAGTTATTGTAGGTGATACAATTGCTTATGACTTCTTATACCCATTATAAACAAAAAATTTTGCAAATTCAGAAACTGAGGAGACAGCATAAGCATTTTTTGAAGGGCTAAGAAGATGTTTGGAAGCCAGTTAATAAAAGTTGTGACTATGGTAAGGACCATCTTCAAAGAGGCAAAAAGAAATCTCAGTATTTTAGAGACTCCTACATTCCCTGTATTTTGGGGCTAGTCTCCTCCAATTTCAGGAAGAGCTGAATGAGTCTCTGGTGGAGTTCTCCCCTCCTATTCAAGGATGCCTCAGCAAGACCGGGGCCTTCTGCAGAATAGTCTCCGAGGGATCCCTGGCTGTGAAATTTCTGGTCTGTGTCTTGATAATTGCAATTTCTTCATCTTTAACAGCTTTTTTTCAACTGAAAGAGGAAAAGAAGATGTCACAAAACCATTGTTGACATTTTAGAAGGTCCTGACTTGTTATAGCTTAATTAAATTTATGACAATGTTTAAGTTATGATATGGTTTTTCAGAAGTAATTTGAGGGTAATTTTCATTGTTTGCATGAATATCTCAGGCAAGACAGGCAATTAAAATAGAGATTGTACCATAACAGTAAAATTACATATCAGAGACTTTCTGAATATATTATAGGGTTATTTGTATCAGATATATTTTCTGAAACTCTGTAAATTATGTTCATTTACTCTCCTTGGTTACCCCACATTTCAGCCAAATATGAAAATCTCCTGTGAGGGTATTACATGCTGCAAAACCCCTGACAAATATCTGTCTTATATGATAAAGATATTCAAATCTTAATTAATTTTATTTAAAATAATAGAAGTGATAGAGATATTTTTCCTCAAATTCACTTTGCTATTTGTTCACATAAAAATCAAAAAATGTTTTCTTCTTCTACAGCACTTCAGTCACTCTTTGTCGTGCTTCTTACAAAAGAAGCTGAACGGAAATGCTGGCTTTTGTGTTCTATGATGTGGTCCATGCATTTTAGAACCCCAAATCTGGGAGCTTTAAGCATATGCTAATTTTATAAATTCATTTTTCCTATGTTGCTTAGTTCTCTGGAGACCTCCAAGCAATCCAACTGTAATCTCCAAATGAATGACAGTGCATCTAAATTTTTCCAGAGTACTATTTTATGCTGGTAGATATTTCACACTAACCAAGGGTATATAGATAGATTTGCAGTTCAAAACTTAATAGATTTTTTCAGGGTCTGTCTGTATGACTTAAAATGATCATTTTTTTTCCAGCAGTTTTTCTACTCATCTTTCCCAGCTACTGCTGAGTCAGAGAGTTAGGACTGTTTAATTGAAAATGGAGTGACAAGTCTTTACAGCAGGATGAAAAACCAAAAAGAGTCAATGGAAAGTCATCCTTTGACTTAATTTAGAAAGCCATTCCAAAAGCTTTATGTATATTCAAAGCGTATTTATTAACATAATTTAAAACTCTTAAAAATCATTGCTGCTGCACTGCCAGCCCGTTCAGAGGTCACCACTGAGGTGCAGAATGCCCTGTGTGCTCTGTGTGCGCTGCCAAGCCCTCACTGCCAGCTGGGCAAGACACCTGGGTGCTGGGACCTTGAGAAGAGTCAAAATTAGGCAGCCTGAAAGTCCCACCACACTGCTGCAGTGAGCAGAGACACTGTTCAGTATCCTTCTGATACTGTGAAAAAGGATTCAAATGAGACCATGGAAAGGATGCAGAAAGACACTTAGGTTTGTAAGAAACAAAGAAAGAGAAAGGCTGTAACTGGAGGAAAGCGAAGCCAGATTTCCCTTCATTTACAAGAAAAGCCTTCTCCATACCGATTATCTTGACTACAACGTCTGAGAACTGACAGAAAGTGAAAGCATCATTCTCTTATTTTCAAATAATAGAGCTAGATGACAATGTAACAAAATAAATAAATCAGCTGGCATTAACAATATTAGCTGCTATTTTTTGAGTTGTGATGTAGATTTTTCACTTGTGTTGTAGAAATACAGCCATGGCCACTCTAGTCAACATTGTAGATATGCTTTCCTGTGAATAAATTTTGCACTGTTTATCAAATTCTTATCTGCTGTCTGTTCTCTTATGAAAAAATATAGAAAAGTGGAAAGACGAAGAGAAAAGAGGAGAAATTGTATTTTTGTGTACAGTCTAGAGCCGAGCATTGCTTCAATTCTTCTATGGGTTCTTCTAACGCAGAGCCCTGATGCATCTTAGCAGCTAGAATGAAAAAAAAAAAAAAAGTGTTTTCCTGGGTTTATTTATGAGTACTACAGGATTTCACTAATTTGTACCCATGCAAGGAAAGACATAGGAAATGACAGAATAAATGAACACTTTGTAGAACAGAATTTTATTCATTCATTTTCTAATTGTCATTTGTTTCTATTTATTTGCAGCAATACATCATTATACTGTTGCTTCTATTTATCTTGATACTGCTGCCACCTTAGAAAAATCAGTTTTGAATTAAACCCCAAACCTAAGGTATTATTCTCATTAAAGGGATTCACTGGTGCCTAGAAATAGATAAAGATTAATAAGTGAAGGAATCCTTTCTAGAGCATAGGTCACTTTTACAAAGTCATTAGGAAAATGAATGTTCAAAAGTATGTTGTCCAGATGTCAAACACACTAATAAATGCTTTGGAGAATGGCACGTAAAGTGGTGTCGTAATAATGATATTGAGTCTCAGTCTCTGTTTCTAAATCTTTACTGAGATATAAGAAAGCAATGGGTAATGTTTTAGGCTGGAAGTGTGCTTCTCCAAAACAATCTATTTTAAGAAGTATCTATTCATATATAAATAGCCAATCAGTGAAATATTATAGTGGTTCCCACTTTGACCAACAGCTAGCACATCCAGTCAACAATATTTGAAGTCTTGCAAAAATTATTTAAGCACTGAATCTTTTTGCTCAATGGTCATAGACTTTGTACCCAAATTTGTGTCCCAGTCACTTTTATATGAAGAAGAAAGAGTTAACTATAGTGCCAATTCCCCAAACTGCTCTGAGTGACGTGAGCAATAAAAGCATAAGTTTATCTTGGCTCTTAGAGTGAATTCAGATAACTGTAGAATTCATGTCCAGCAAATTTAAGAGACTTGCTCTTCCCTGCTCTATTAGCACAGGTTACCACCTTTGTTCCCTGCAGTTAAAGCTGACATGCACCCCTATAATTTGAAGGGCTTTAGAAAGTGGTACATGTTTGCCATTTTTACCTCTCCTATGGGCACAGTTGCCTCTGTCCATTTGAGGGCAATAATCTCTTTATCATTTCACCAGTGGCCACCTGAAGGCACCCTTTAAGGTATACAAGTCCAGAAAAAAAATCTTTCAATATAGCTTTCTAACTCAACTAAAATCTAATTTATGCTGGTCTTTATGCTTGAATATTATACATATTTTATACATTCTATTTAATCATGTCTGAAGGCTATAAAAATCTGAAAAATCTTTCAGCAAAGCATTTTATTCAAAAACATGCTACACTTCTTTCTCATAGTCCCATAAACCAGAGAGTCTGGACAACATAACTTCTGTTAAAAGGTTTAGCAGACCTTGAAATTTTTTTTTTTTTTTTTTTAGTCAGACAGCTCAAATGAAAGTAAATTCTGTAAAGACTGAGTACTTCATGGGTTTAATAATGAAAAATAGAAATATAATCTCAAGGAAAAATATCAGTTTTAGTTTGAAATCAGTCCAAGTTAATATTTACAACTTCAAAGTGAACTTCAAAAGATTGGAAGTTCCAGAAATCAGATTGATTTTTGAAGCTGTTACAGTCAGAAATCAAGAATTTGCTTGACTGAAGACGGCATAAATTAAACCCACATTGCTGAAATGCTAGCAAGAACTCTAAATACTGTCTTGTATAGAACCTTTCTGTCTATATTTTAATCTTCTTTCAGACACTCCCATAGACACTACAACACTTAAAGACCAAATGCCTTGTCCTGGACCATCCTTCATTCTCTACATTCCTTTTTAAAATTCAGCTATAAAATTTAAAACCAAAAGGATAATGAGATTGTTTAGTCAAATGTAGGGTATCAAAGGTCATTGGATATATAGAATTTGTTCTTACATTGATCATAATAATATGCATTTGGCTAAAATCTAACTTCTGTCTAAAAGATATCTTTTAATAAATATACATTCAATCTGAACTGAATGATATCATGTCATGGTTCAACCCCAGAGGGCAGCTCAGCCCCACACAGCCACTCGTTCACTCCCCCTCAGTGGGATGGGGGAGAGAATCACAAGCAAAAGTGGGAAAACTCATGGGTTGAGATACAGAGAGTTTAACAGTAAAGCAAAAGACATGAACAAGCAAAGCAAAACAGGAAGTTAATTCACCACTTCCTATGGGCAGACAGGAGTTCAGCCATCTCCGGGAGACAGAGGTGCCTTTATGTGTAGCAATTAGCTGGGGAGATAAACAGCATCACTACAAATGTCCTCCCCTTCCTTCTTCCTTCCTATAGTTTAGATGCTGAGCATGACCCATATGGTATGGAATATCCCCTTGGTCTGCTGGGGTCAGGTGTCCTGATTTTGTCTCCTTCCAACTCCTTGTGCATCCCCAGACTCCTTGCTGGTGAGATAGGGTGAGGAGCAGAAAAGGCTGTGGCTCTGTGTAATCACTGCTCAGCAGTAACTAGAGCATGGCTGGGTTATCAACTCTGTTTCCAGCACAAATCCAAAGGAAACAAACCCTATGCCAGCCAAAACCAGCATACACCTGCAGATGGAGAATCTGCTTGGCAGTTTCCTCCCATGATTAATGCTCTGTGCTTTACTTCTTAGCATCTGCCTGGCACTATGAGCCACTGGCTCTTGTTACACATCTGCTTTCTGAATGTCATGTTTTCCCCCCTGGAAGAGTGTTATCCACCGTAGCATCTTTCCTGTGACAAGTTAATAAGTGAAAGCTCTAAAGTTCGTATGATGGGGACTTTTCCAGTTTTCAAATCAATTCTCTGGCTCTTTCTAAGTTCTTGCTAATTTTTAAAGCATCCAGTCTTAACCTTCCTGAGAGCATGTGAGTAGCTATCTATTAGCCAGCTGCTTATGCATCTTGGAACCATATCTTTACTGTGGCAGTGTCCTTGGGAATTAGGAAATAATATTCTGCTCCAAGATCACTATTTATCAAGACTCACCCAACTTCCTTTTCCTTCAAGATGTAATTTTGAAAATAAACTTCGGTATTTTTGAATTCTCTAGAATAGCAGCTTATCCAGTTTGCCAATCATTGTATGACCTGCTCTTACCATTATTTCTCTTCTCACTACACCCTTTACAATTATCACCAATATAGTAGAACACCACCTCCAAAGAGATATTTCACACTGACACTTCTTTTTTGAAGGCCTGTTAATCATGTAGTTTAAACCCATATCTTATTGACACCTTGTCATTTTCTTTAGTTAGATAAAAGGTTGTGGATGCTTGTACACATTATCAGGATAAACATTTATACCATTTTCAAACACAGTTAAAATGTTACCACATAAATAATTTTATTTTATGAGACCAACTATGTAAACCACAATGCTGACTACCATTAATTATATTCCTAATTTTAAATACTTTTGAAGTACTTCATTTATTTCTACTTCATCTTTTCCATAATTTATCTGCACATGGTGACATATTAAATTTTGCATTCATACAGTATCAACAATCTCGGATATTTAAAATCTTACAAGGATTCCTATATTTAATAAATATTAATACTGTCAGTCCTCAGACATTCTTAGAAGTGCAGACATCTTTTAAATATTCCTTTGCAATGAAAGAGCCAGAAAACAAGTCTGCTATATTATACTTCTTTCATTACACTCAGATTTATTGAACAGCTATGTCTTCTCTGTCTCCTTACTAGTAATTTTACCATTTATTTCAAGAATAGGATACACGTTTGTTTCTTCCTCTTGAACAGCTTCTTTCTTCCCCTGCTGTTGCTGTGGATCTCCATATTCCAGATAAGCATTTTCAACCTTGACTGTGGTTATTTCATTTAGAAAAGATATTTCTTCGGTGTCTTTATCGTCCTTTATTTATTTTCTCCATACATTTTCACGCTTTCTTTTTAATATCACTCTTTTGGACTATAATCTCTTTAGAAAATACACAGAGGTTATATAGAAATGTATATCTGCATTCATTAGCCAATGAGTGCCTCTCACAGCCACTTCCTTTCATTATAGCAATGATAGTTGGTGTAATGAAAGTGACAAAGCCTTTGTAGGACTAATTGTGTGTCCTCATGGCTGGGAGCAATTATCAGTGGTGGAAGAAAAGGTGTAGAGACAAGAAGCAACATTTCTCTTTTTTTATTCACTTTCTTCACGTGCATACTTTCCTCTGAGTCTCCAGTAGAGAACTTCCCAAGGAACCAGACTCCTATGGAGTTTTGAATTTTTCAGGTAGGTCCCTGTAGGCCTAGAGAAACTTCTCTTTCCTTCTTCATCAGAGACTGGCATCTTTTTCTAATACATCTCTTACTTGAGTTCTCAAGCTGAAATTTTCTGAACTTCAAAACCAAATCAAGTGCTAAATTGTGGGTCATAACTTTTATAGCAAAAAAAAAAAATGTTTTACAGAGTTCAGCAGTCCAACAGGACATTTCTACAAAAAGCTTGCAGTTCAATCACATGGATAAATTATCAATCTTTTCTTTTCATCTGTATGCAGTGGAAATCTAGTCCAAGCCTCTCTCATTACATCCATTACACCAAGGAATTTTGTTTTCTTAACTGGAAATCACACAGTAATGATGGCTAAATTCAGTGTAAGCATCTTCTCTTAGGAACAATCCATAATTTCAAAGTATTTCACTATTTGTAGAACTATGAGAAAAGAATTCTAATAGAATTAGAATTCTCATTTTCTATAGAAAACATCTATAAATATCCTATTGCTTTTGATTTGCTGTGGTTTTTGGCAAAAAAGAAGGGATATTTTCCTCATGCAACAGATACTCAGGACAAGATTAATCATACATTTCAGGATTTCTGCTCATGAACATCGGTGTTTGTTCAAGATAAGAGTTCCAGAACCACCACATACTTCTGAATAAATATTCACTTTGTCTAGAGCTGATATACAAACCTCTTTTATGAAATCCGTGTAAATACTGGTCAAATCTACTAAATTTGAAAGTTGAAGATCACTGGAGAAAGTCCTGCTTAAAATGGAAAAGTACTAAAATACTTTAAAATAATCATAACTTGATGTGTTCATGACATTACATAAAGTTACATCTGGATAATATTTTATAGTAGCTGTATTGCAATGTTCTGACTCTGTATGCATAACTTAGTACTGTAATATGACATACAACATGTAGGCACACAACCATCCTAAATTATTCTTGACATTCAGTACTGTTATTCAATCTCTCCCTGCCACACCTATCCTGGCTTTGACTTTGATGTTACAAAAAGCTTAGAGATTGGTAGGGCACAGCAAATTCAGAGCATCACCAGATTGTCTAACCTAAGGCCATGTCAGTGTAGAGCACAGGGTGAAATATTTGTAATATAGAGTACAAAAGCCTGCATATATCCTCCCTGAATTTAGAAAACTTAACACACTTAAAGATCTTGCATGTCTGTGACTGTTCAAGGGCTTCTCAAGTGAATATTCCACACATGCTGCCCCTGATACTACAGGAGATAGGAATATTAAAGTGCTTGTATTTAAATTTATTTATGCAGACCTTTTCAATTATTCTGCATTGGGACTAGGAAACAATTACAGTTCCATTTAGTGAATTTCCTTCTTAGCTGGCACTACAATGGAAGATGGAAGCCTCGAGGTATTTTGACATGGAGGCTGCAGTTTCAAGTTTTTTTGACAGCTAGCCTTGGCATTTTAGTGACACTGACTGGAGTTAGATATAAACTTCAGTTGCAATATCGGAGAGCTCCAGAGGTGATTTGCCACTTGCTAAGAAGAGCCTTTTGTACAACAAAAAAAAACATTTTATATAATAATAACAAAAACAATTTTACAAAAATACTTTGCTATATCAAGCAATGGCTTCGTTTTAGCAGTTCCATTAGCAACAAGGGAGTTAATCCGTGTCTTTTTGAGCACCCAATAGCTGTTTGAGAGACTGTCAGGTTGGAAAAGTCAGTAACATATTTGAACCAAAAGTACTGGGACAAGGCCCCTCTTTCTGAATTCCCCTTAGACAGCAGTCTTTCTGTGGAACTGTGCAGCTGAGGAAAGTTCTTGCTCTGCTCTAAACTCCAAACCCTGGGCACAATTCCTCCTAGTATTGCTTCCCTACTGATGACCTCTATCAAGACTTTTATTCACTACCTTCTGCATCAGCTGAGGTAATTTTGGAGAGTGTTGGAACTCAAGAGACAAATTTATCCCTACAACTATAATATTTTTTCAAAGCTATTTATTTTACTGATGCAATGAACACAAAGAAAAGATTAAAAATATCCTAATTACCAGAGTAAAAGAGCATCAAGTCCCAGTATTCAGTGTATGAGAGTTTACAGAGGACTCAAAATGTTTTTCCAGACTTTTTTTTATTGAAAATCTTTCAGCCACCCAAAAACCACTAATTTCTGTAGTTTCATCTCCTATGTCCCCAGATTTGATGCATTCTTTTATGCCTTATAAAAATTATAAGCACCTTGGGGCAAAAATAAGTTAGTTTAATTTGTCTATATAGAACCATTCTTTCCTAAGGCATTGAATGAATAATATATGGTAATCTATAGCGAAGATATTTGCAGGTCAGAGGGCTTGACAGCAAGCCAGTGAAATGAAAAGCAAGCAAAGTTAAATAAACCTAAATAGGGCTGTTTTAGTGGCCAAGATACATTTTTTATTTATAAATACTTGGTATGAGAACTCTGTCCCTTGGCTAAGTACTTGTTCCAAAGATGGGAAAGCTGCCTGCACCATCTGAGCATACCTGGAGCTTCCTGCATGCACTGTAGAGCACAATGAGGCTAACTAGCCCAGCAAGTGCATCCCTCAGAGCAATATCTGAAACTGTGTCACATCTAATCTCCAGAACTGGAAAGAAACCAGAAAAAACAAGAGAATGGTCACAAATATTTTTGCTTACCCTTGCTAGGAGAAATTATAGGATCAGAGAATGGCCTGGGTTAGAAAAACTTTAAAGATTATCTTGTTCCAAGCCCTCTGCCGTGGGCAGAAACACCTTCCACTAGACTAGGTTGCTCAGAGATCCATCCAACCTGGTCTTCAACACTTTCTGGGTTGAGGCATCCAAAATTTCCCTGTTCAACCTGTTCCATTGCATCCCCACCCATGCAGTAAAGAATGTTTTTCTAATATCTAATCTAAATTTACTTTCAGTCTAAAAACATTCCCCCTTGTCCTGTCACTATATGTCCTTGTAAATGGTCTCTCTCCATCTTTCTCGTAGGTTCCCTTCAGGTACTGGAAGGCTGTGATCAGGTCACCCTGAAGACTTCTCTTTTCCAAGCTAAACAATCCAAATTCTCTCACCTTTTCCTCATAAGAGATGTGCTCTATCCCTATGATCAACTTGGTGGCCTGTTCAGGACTCAGTCTGACAGGTCCTTGTCCTTCCTGTGCTGGGACCCCAGAGGTGGATGGAGGGTTCCAGGTGGGGTCTCTCTCACCAGAGCAGAGCAGAGGGGCAGAATTCCCTCCCTGCCCTGCTGCCCACACTGCTCTGGATGCAGCCCAGGACACGTTTGGCTCTCTGGGCTGGGAGTGCCATGGCTGGATCATGTCCACCCTCTCCTCCACCAGCACCTCCAAGTCCTTCTGGGCAGGGCTGGTCTCTCTTTATCTGTTTATCCCCCAAACTGTGAGGTTTACACAGGTTAAGTGATGCATATTAAACACTCCTTGAGCACTTATTTATCAAACCTATGTTGCAAGGAATCTGCTAAAATACATTTACTCAGCAGCATATCAATATTAACGTGCCTATTTCAGACTTTCTTCCTATTTTTGTGACTATGTTTCAACAGACACCTTCTGTTTTAAAGCATAACAAGACAAAGTTCCCGACTTTCCATTGAAAAAGCACCAGATTTGTTGCAGAGGCTCTGTGTACAGCTCATGCTCAAAAGCTTCCATGTATCCAGAAAGCATGTCCCATAGAACTGATGAGCCATGAGAAGGGGCCATTTGTCCTGGATTTTCGGACACCAAATAGCCTAGTCAGACCCATAAATTTTGATTTTAAGTACTTTAGGGCAAAAATCTGTCATTTTAATTTGTTGAGAAACCACCATTCTTTCCTAAGGCAAGGTGTGAATAATACATGACAATTTAAAAAGGAGCTGTTTGCTACTGTTACAGCTCCTGCAAAACCTCTAGATTCTCAGACAAATGACCGAAGTATTCTTAATGCACTCAGGCTATATTTTTAGGTGCAAGAAGACGATACATACTTTAAAACTGAAACTTAGTAAAAGCTACATATTCAGTATTACCAACTGAAAATTCAGTTTCAAGTTATTTGTTACTCTATTTAAAGTTATGGCATGAATGGGCAAAGAGTTGCAGCTTTCTCTTTAATTTCTTATAAAGTGCCTAAATACTACTGAAAGCAAGCTGCTATATATCCGAGTCTTTCCATAATTAATCTTCCTACTTACAAAGAAAATCCTGAAAATGTTGCTTAAAAAAACCCCAAAGAAACTAACAAGACTGAGAGTAAACAAAGACTAATAAAACCCAAAAAAACAAAAAACAAAAAAAAAAAAACAACAAAAAAAAAAAAAAAAAAAAACCAAAAAAACCAAACAAAAAACCCAGCCAGAAATAAGAAGTATATTAAGTTAATCAATTAAAAGCCAGAATATTATACTGGTTTCTTAAATTTATTCAATTTTCATATTTATTCAGAAACCATTGTGTTATTATGTGAAGGTGCATTGCCAAAGCAAGGCATTAACGTGGCATGATGTAGAAATTTTCATAATGCACCAATGATAATGCTGTAACTTGTAGATATTGGTAAAAAACAGGTTACTAGAACAAGATGTTTCTATGGGTCTGTATACATGTGTTTCTTCTAGAACTGTGCTGGGTTTTAAAAATGATGTATTAATTATTGTTATTATTGTTATTACAATGAAGATATGTTAGCGATTAATCATTATTAATAATATGGATGTAATGTGGAATTGCAGAATAAGGAGTACTGCATATTGGAATATGCATTAAAATAGATACAAACAGCCCCCAGAGTCAGTAGAAAGAAATCATCACCATTAACATCATTCCCATTCTGGCAAAGAGGAGGAAGAACCCCAGAATTAACCTAGCTCTCCTGGTAAAGAACTTTAAGTATTGATTGCTCATCATGAAACTTTCTTTTCTTTTTCTTAAGGAGCACAGGAAGAACACCAGAGAAAGAGACAATTATTCAGAAGGTTTTTTTCATTAGTTTTATCTGTATTACTACGTTAATGACCATAGAAATAGGATAATTCAGGTTGTGTGTGCTAATACCATCGCACTTAGAATAAGAATAAATTTTTACTAACTACTAAAGCCTTAAGTTATGATTTCATATGGGTAGTGCATTCCTTTAACCCAAATAAATTGCACACATGTCTGTATTGACTGTTAAATATGGATGTGCCAATATTCACAACACTTCTGTTTACGAACAGTACCTCATTTCATTAAAACCACCACAAAGTCTTGGATGTTTTGTGTAATGCTTGGGGTTCTTAACAATATTCTGAGATCTGAAAATATCAGTATTTCTGTGAAACACTTTAGTATATGAGAATCCATTTCATGAAGATACTTCTTCATTTATCTTTCTTTTAGAAGTGGACTGTCAGACATCCATTTTCTGCATGTTCCCATCCAACCCTTTGTAAACCTTCCATTGAATCTCTAAAAGATAATAAACCCAGTGTTCAGACAAATCAAAAGTGGTGCTTTAATTACTTCACACCATTCTCCAGAAGCTCCAAAGCACAGAGCTTCTAGAGAAAAAGACATGTCCATCTCCATTGTTAAAAAGCAGTATCTCCAGTTATACCTTCATGCAGTCTCTACCCATGTCCTGGTTTCGGTGGGGATAGAGCTCATTTTCTTTCTAGTAACTGGTTCAGTGCTGTATTTTGTGAGTTTTGTTGTTGCCAGGTCGAGGACTTTTCAGTTTCCCATGTGCTGCCCAAAGCAGTTGCACAAGAAGCTGAGAGGGAGCACCCCCTGTTGAAGTGACCCAAACTGGCCAAAGGGATATTCCATACCAAAAACCATCATGTCCAGCATATCAGCTGGGGGTAGGTGGCTGTGAGAGGTTGATTGCTGCTGAGGAACAGACTGGGCATCAGTCAGCAAGTGGTGAGGAGATGCGTTTTGCATCAATTGTCTCTTCCTTTTTATTATACTTATTATTATATTTTCCTTATTTCAATTATCAAAGCGCTCTTATCTCGGCCCACAGGTCTGGGGTTTTTTTAATCCAATTCTCCTCCACATCTCACAGAGGTGGGGAATGAGTAAGTGACTGCATAGTACTTAGTTGCCAGCTGGTGTAAAGTCACTATAACCAAGAACACTTGGAATAGCAGTGATCTGAAATAAACAGGTTGTAAGAAGATCGAAGAGGATTGAAAAGTAAGCCTGCTTTTGGGTAAGATGTTAAGTTTGGAAAGGATATAGAAATTGTGGGTTACTATTCTGCCTCTGTACTCTTTTATACAAGACAGCATATGAAACCAGGTTTTTTGAAGCTGCAGTTGACAGAAGCAGGAAAAACATGAGAGCAAAATAGAATGTAGCAGCCTGTTAAATAAAGTTCAAATCACCCTAGGCTAGGTTAAACAATGGAGCCTCTGAACTGGGCCAAAAAATGCTTATAAGAGATGGCACACAGGCCTGCCCACCACCACAGCTCACTCTCACAGCTAGCAAAACAAGAAAAGGCAAAGAAATGTGGAAAATAAACCTGTGCAAGCTGGATAACACTAGCAGGATGAGAACCAAGTTAGCAGACTGTTACCAAAGTCACTGTCAAGACAATGCTTTAACATGGTTCCTAGTGATACATTTCTGAGATGTGTTACCAAACTCCTCTTCTTAATAATGATTTCCTTGCTTCTTGTGAAGATTCAAAAATTATGACTCGACAAATAAGGCAAATATCTAAAGAAGATATTCAGTATTTCTGGGCGGACACTTGAGGATTGTTAGTTTTTTGCCAGCCATAAAGTTTGCTAATAGCAAATGGGTTACAGTTTGAAGGGAATTCATCATGCTGATACAGAAGCTTATATTTCAATTTCACAATTGGGCCTTAGCCCGATTAAAATTCTGTATTTCCTCATAGATATATATACCTAGATGGAAAGTTCTGCTTTTTTACTCCTATTTTCTACACCCAAAGGCAAATATTTTTAATTTATCTTATTTTTGGTAAATGTGAGCAAAATCAGCTCATTTGCTTTACCTATGCAACGATTAAAAAATGCTCAACATAAAGGAGTTATGTGCTCAGTGTATGCAGGAAGCATCTGAACTTTAAAAGCTGAAACTTAACGGGTTGATACAGAGGATTAGTCTCCAGGCCAAGATGTAAAAATCAAATATTCACACAGTAAGAGTAAAAATGTACTAAAATCAATTGTGCAATGTGTTACTTTGCTACTTACAGCAAATTCATTTTTTAATTCTGACTTTCCCTATTAGCTTATAATTGTGTTGCTCTTTATTTGCATTCAGAATCACATGTATGACACTGATCTTGCATAGCAGTGCAGGTCTCCTTGGTGCATTGTTTCACTGAAGTGTTTTCTGCTTCATAGTTAATGGCACATGTTCCTAAGTAAGCTGTAAATTCCAGCAATAGAGTTTGTGTTCTAGCTTAAATTATCTTTCCTCCTTGTGAAGAGAAATTCTGAGATTTGGAAGGCTTTGCATCCCTTAGAGCAGGTAGGCAGTTACTTCTGGGCACAACTGTGGCCTTTCATCATAAATAGAATTATTAGACTCCACCACACCACTGCAGGCTTGGGAAACTGTAAAAATCTAAAGAAATATTTCATAGTGCAGGAGGAAAATTAGTTTATTACTCAAATGGGAAAGTAAGGATTTAAAAGAGATGATTCTCACCATCTTTCCTAAATACAGAATAAGATGTAAAGCAGAGAAGTCTCATTTGAAATACTGAGATTCTTTCGTAGCTGCTGTAGCACAGAAGTTTGACATATATGGTTAAAACAGATGAATAATTGACAGACAGAGAGCACTTTGTCCAACACCAACTTGTGCAAGGACTTGGCCAATGACACATGAGATATTTGTGGCCTACAGAAATCTGAGCTCCTGCATTTTAACCTAAGGGACTTTTCTTTTACCTCTTACCCTAAGCTTCTTCTCCAGCTCTAAAAGATGTTCACACAGGCTGCCATTCCTTCCCCATAAGATTTGTACTAACCATGGCCTCAGGCAGGTGGACTTCTCCCTCACTATGAAAAGGGAATTCTCACCTTCTGTTCCCTTCCATTACACTTCCCATTTCTTTGACATAGATTGGCCCCTGAAGGTTTGCTGCGGGTACTGGTCTTCTATGCAGAGGTCTTGTGCATACTGGCTTGTTTCTTATACAATATCTGGTGTATACCCTATGTTGGATCTCATGATACCATTCTTAAAAATGCCATCTATGACTATGTCTCCACATAGGAAGTTTCTTGCCTGCAATGTATACTTTATCCCTAATAAATAACTACAGATCTGGTTTTTTTACCTTTTATAGGAGAGGCCTTTACAGGAGTGAGTGAACAAACTCGCTGGAGCAAAAAGGCAAGTGTTAGGAAATAAACTGAATGTCCAGCAGGTGTCCATTTAGACAGGTAAATAAGGAAACAAGCCTATGCTTCTGTCTAGATTGCAAAGCAAGTTTTAGATGCTTCTAAAAATCACCCCACTATTTTTTTCCAAAACTGTCCTGGCTCACAATCATCTGTTAATTGAGTCTTGAGTGTCTCCATTTCATTTATATAACACAGGCCTTGTCTCAGTGTGAAGTTCCCTAAAATAGTTATTGTGTCTTTGGGCAAAAAAAAAGCCAGACAGTAGCAGAAAGAAAAAACAGTAAGCATTTAGTTCTCCTGCTGAGATAGAGATTATATGTCTGGTTTCCTAAATATCCAAAGTGAGACTAGACTAAAGCAATGGTGTTTTGAGACCTTTCTAATTTCACTTGATGCCTTCCAACTTACTTGCCTGATATCAATGCTCAGTTTACCCCACTGGGTTTAATTTCACTCATTGTCACCTTTTTTGGTGGAAGTAGGCTGAAGCATTCACATTCTTGACTCTATTTCTGACTTACTGATCCTTCCAAGGGTATGCATTACAAGTGAAGAGGATTTGAATTCTGCATGCCATGATTTCATGTTGTTTGTGCAATGGTCTGCATGCAGATGCATGTAATTCAGCCCACCTATAATTCTGTAACTATATACTACACATACAAATAAAAAAGATATTAACACTTTAGATAAAACTGGCTTTTAGTCATTCTCTTTTCCCAGAAGAGATTTCTAATAAGTCTTGTCTTTTTAATAAGTCTTGCAAGACTTAATTAACTGAAGCTTGAAAAATGCTGTGAGTTCCCTGTTCCCAACGTGTCCTGTTGGCTCATTTCTTGTAGAGATTCAATATTGCCATAAGCTGTATGTCCTGCCAATTGCCAACAGGCAGGCAGAGAAAAGGGCTGTGTCCGATACAGAACTTATACTGGGAAGTATGGAACAACAAAACTTACTGAAATAAATAGTCTAGAGAGAGGGACAGGAAGGGAAAGAAGACTAAACTGGTGATGAGACAAGAGATAAGCTCATCCTCTATCTTCTTTCACTCTGCAGATGGATGTGTTCTCTACTACCTTTGTCCTCTTGCTTGCCATTTTTCTCTGAGATTTATTGGAACATTTTAATCCCTTTTCTTCAACCTCCTGCCTCAGAATGTCATCAGGGTCCCTTTTAGGGAGCTAAGTAGGATGCTATTACTGAGACTCACTGGCATTTAAATCCCAACTTCGCCACTTTCTTATTTTTCTCTCCTAGGCCATATTCATCTGGGCCAAATCCAAAGTTCAATGAAGTCACTGACAATCTATCCCTTCATTCCAGAGGATTAGGCCTCTATGCACTCCATGGTGTTGATAAAATTAGTTCAATAGTGCCTGTAGAACCCTCTGGAAAAAAACAGAAATAAAATTCTATCCAAGGAGAAAGCCGCAGTACTATTTTCTAGAGAGCTGATTGAAGATTTGGGGTTTTTTTTCACCAAACTAGGCATGAAACTGCAATACCAGTGCAGAAAATTGTGCCAATCCCAAGGCTGTGGAGGAAGAGCTTTGATCGGATTTCAACTAACAGAGTTTACAATTTGTTTCATCAAAAGAGCCTTGACAAATGCATTAGTGTTTATGGACCACTGATTACATGTCCAAGAGTAGACAAGACAGGTAGTAAGACAGGGCTTATCTCCCAGCAAATACTAATGAGGCTGTTCTGCCTGCAGCTCCCTCTGGCCAGATGCTGTACTTGAATGGAGTCCCACTGGGATTCTTCCTGGAGATAAATGTGCTGAGCTCCCCCATAGATGGTTCATGTTATACCATTATTTCTGAAGTCACAAATAATCAGTTGCAAAAGTTATAGTTTAACCATCATTGCCAGAGAAAACCAGGAGTGAATATCAAAGTTAAATGATACATCACTTTGCTGATGAGATAGGATTCCACATCCCCCTCCAGCTTGTGCCTAAAGTCTAAACATTTGACATTTTAGGTACAGGTACATGGTAAGGTGTGTTCAACTACCTCAAAAAGCAGTTACAAAAGGTTAATGAAACTGCAGAATTTCAGAGAGCATGCCCACATACTTGTGGCTACAGCAGGCATCGTGGCAGGGCCTCAGATCTGTCTTAGCCAATGGACTGAATTCATATAGGATCAACATTGCCTCTCTCTGCAAAACAGACACGAGCATTGCATTGGGCTGGTGCCACTCCTTGAAACATTTTAAAGGCTGTCAGGAAGCAGAATGACAAGGAATGTTACCTGTCCATTTGCCCAGGAAAGTGAGCAGCATGGGTTCCCCTGCAGGTTTGGACTTGTCCAGAGAAAGGACAAGTGATTGTCACCTGCTCAAATGCTTCGAACATTACAGCACAGATTACTCGGTCTCAGCAGACTTCAAAACGCCTTTGTCATCCATCAGAAGTGGCTCTGTCCTTCCCTACGAGCCAAGCAGTGCCGTTGTTTTGTAATGAACAGCTTCCATCAGAGCGCACAATTTCTCATCCTGTCTGAGTCTGCTGATCATTCTTGTAATTAAGTCTCTTTTGATTCTCTTTGGCAGCACACCATCTGCACAAGAAGGCACACCTGGAAAGCAGTTTTCCTCTGGTTTTTCTATCCTTGATTAAACTCTGTTTTAGAGCAGAGAACCTTAATCAAAAGAAGTGCCTGAGTGGAGGTATCTGTGCCTGTCTCGCTTTTGTCACAGATTCCCTCTGAAGTCTGCAGGATTTGGATTTGCATAACAATTTCCAAAAAGATGTCCACAGTAGAGGGGTAACATTCTCAGAAAAAAAATCCAATGGTATGAATTGTAGAGGAAAATAACAGGATACCATAGGCATTTAATTGGTATTTGTGTTAATTACAATAAAATCTTATTGAATCTATCTTTTAAAATCTTTATTATTTGTAGTGTTATTTTATGACTCAAAAGAATCTCATTCCTGAGTGAGTTCAAGAAAATGTGAAAGAAAATATTAATCTTTTTATGAAAAGCATGTTTAAAATTATTCTACCCCCATAATTTTAGAAACCAGAGGCCAGGCCAGGACTGCATCGTGTATGAAGCACAAAGTAGCTAGGCAGCATGAGAAAAAAAAGAGAAAGATACCTTTTGATCTGCTGGATTTGACAGGTGTGGGGGCCTGGGCGGGGCGAAGATCAGCAGAACGTTTATGTTTTTTATTCTGTGTTTAATGAAATGCCATAAGGAAGATTCACATGGACTCAGATGTATGTATGAAAACACACATGTATAGTCCAAACACGTGCCAGTGCATTCTTCCTGTCTGTTCCTGAACAAAACTACACCTCATTGCCAGCCTAAAATCAAGCCCCATGCTGGTGCTCCTAGCTTATTACAGTTCTCTAATGGCTTCTGGTAGAGTGTAACAAAGCTCTGAGCCCCTGTACCTGCTAACAAAATGATAAGCTGCTTCCTGTCTTTGATCTCCCATCATGACCTCTGCACCATGCAGAAAAGACAGGAAACTTTATCTTTTTCATGCGAAAACTTTTTCCCTGGTCATTTACTGTATTCAAAAGCAACTAGATGGAAAGGATGAGACAGGAGCCAACAGGTATAAAAATAAAAACTGTAAAAAAATCCACTCCTATTTCTGAAGTGAGCAAATTGTATTAGAAGAATGGGTGTTTTCTAAATTTGCACATGGTTGGTGCCAACAAGTTTGAGCTGCCTAACAGCAGTGACACAGCTTTAAAAGCCAACAGTAAAAACGCACTTAGTTTACTAAATAATACATTTTTTACCCTCAATGAAAGGCTGCTTCTTATCACACACATATCAAGGCAAGCCACCTAATGGCACTAATTTCAAACCCTGCTGCCACAATGTTTAGTGCACAGGATACAAATTACAGTGGATTCAAAACAGTTAGTGGTACATACAATTGATGAATAATAATGAAATTTCATTTTATTAGCTTTTGAAATATGTGTGTGAATTTTCATAAAATGTCTGCTAAGAACTAGCTCTAACACTGATAACTGGGGTTGGGCAAAGCTTAGAAGTAAAAGCAAGTGCTTGAAAGACTTGTCACATTCTCAGTGGGAGTTATGATATTTACATGGCTTGTAGTTCACATTTATGACAGTGTGGGCTGCTCTTTATTTCTCTCACTTTACATCCTTTCACTGCAGTTATCTGCTCATTCAGCAAACATGTTTCAACTGAAGCTTCCTTGACCTGATTTATACCTTAGAAAATGCACCTGTAACAAGCACAACTGAATGCTCAACTCACACTGGCACCATTTTTTCCTTCACTCTTCCTGGCCAAGTCTCAATATATTCTTTCTCTTGCAAACTCACATAAGCAGATTGACATTCTCACTAACAAATGGCTTTTTGTAGTATCTTATTCCTGTGAATGTAAGGAAGTAACTACAGATCAGAATTATATGCTTATTAATAAATTTCCTTTTTTAATATCTTTCTTCTATAGACAAAAAGAACATAAATAAAGGTCTACTGCTTTCACAATACTGACTCACACAGCAATTCTTTTTTGGTAGGACCAGCACAAGCTGACTACCTTTTGCAATGTGGCAGTACTTCACTTCCACAAAGATCATCACATTGACAATTCTAGTACCACATCTTCTAAATCTGCTATGAAACTGGGTGGTACTCAAAAGACCAATTCCTTCCCCATAGTATCACTGTTGTGCAAACAACTGTGCTGTGGTGTCAGGAAAAAATGTGGCAGGCACATTTATTTTACCCAAAGGTAATGGAAAATGTTTCATGTGCCTACAGCTGTTGCAAATCTTTCATGGAAAATTGTTTAAGGACTTTAGTAAACTGTATAAAGATGGTCTCTTCATTTGGTTTACTTACTATAGCAGAAATGCTTATAATAGCTATCTGGAGCTTTTTGTTTGCATACATTGCTAACTAGCAACTGTGAAAATCATCCTGTAAAAATCAGACTTTACATAGGGTATATTAATGAAACATAAATAATAGATCAAGCCAAAATCAGTTTCTGGAAGGCCTTTCATTGAAAAATGGCTAAAAAGGCCATACCCTGACAGTGGTTCTCCCCAACATAATGCTTCAGCCAACATGGGACACATGCTTAGAACTCTGTGTCTGTCTATAACCCTGCTGTCTTAACTTCATAACAGAGGAAAGATATCTAGAAATTACTTTCACCAAGTTCTAGACAACAGTCTTAGTTCACTTCCAGGTGGTCAGCAAGCTCTCAGTTCAGTTGCTGAGTTCATTGTGCTGTTTGACGAGTCCTAAGATATGAGAGAAATCCAAGTGGGGATAGCAGATGTAAGGAGATAGGAATGCCTCTGACACATTGGGGCCCACCTGGATATCAGTGTGCTGAGCTCCCCCATAGATAGTTCATATTATGCCTTTAGTTTGTGGAATAGATTCAGAGAACAGAAGACACACAAGCACTCTGTTCACCTACACAATAACACATTTAAAACAAACAGGAGTAAAGAGTTGCAACTGATCCCTATTTAAAAAAAAGGAATGTGTCAAAGTAGTTCAACACCACAGTTCTATCTGAAAATTCATTTAGCATTATTTTCCTTTGTTCAACTTCTTTTATTTTCATAGCATATTAGTTCCCAACTTGACATTTGCTGCAAGATCACTTGATTCAGAGTTAAGAAAACTGCTTAACAAGGGGAAAAGATATGAAAAATTAAAGGTTATTTATATCATCACTGGCAAAGACACTTAGATGCTCAAAAGACTGTTAAAACTGATCATAATCTCAAAACTTTTCAATGCTACAATCAAAAATATGACTAGAGTCTTGCTTCGTTAAAGAAGCATGACTTTAGGAATATAAGACCTAAAAAAACCAGCAGATGAAGGTGCTGTTGGCACGGGGAAGGAGGAAGGGCAGAAAATAGTTAATTATTTCAGAAGCTCCTGATCCTACAGTGCACCTGGGGTGCCCAATCACAGACACAGTGCAGAGGAAACCCATCCTCCTAAGTCTCTCTGCTCTATTGCAGAAAATGGCACTACAAGTGATTCTCTCCTTCCAACATTTCTTGCTAATCATATTGGGATGAAGAGAAGTTCATCAGCTGTGGATGTACTAAGGTACCAGTGGGAACTCACCAGAGAGTTAACTTCTTCCTTTTGCATGAAATCAGATTATCAAGCAAGGATAATAAGAATTAAACAATATGGCACAGAGCTCCATCTAGAGCAATACAGACATAGGAACACTAACCCTGCCATGCTTTTTCGTCCAAATGAAGTGGCACATGACAAGGGCAAAAAATGAAAAATGAACATATTATTCCCAAAGCAGGACTATTAGCAAGATGAATTAAAGGAGAAAAGGTTTGGATATTCAGATACATATTTAAAATTGTGAAAATTTATCCCAAAGCTATGAACATTTAGAAGATTTATGTCAATATAAAGCAATATCAGATTTTCAGAAGAATATTGTTGTTAATAAGCTGCACTGGTGGCAGTCAAATTAGGAGCTTTTTTAACTTTCTCCTGTTGATGTGACACAGATGAGTGGCTGACCCACAAGCTGGTGACTGTGCCCTTCAAAGCACACTTGGCCTCACCCTTATACAGAGGAGAAAAAAAGTGGAAAATTGGTGATTAAATTGCACTTTTCTTGCCCTGAGGTACTGATCCAGTAATGCAAGAACAAAATACGTTCTAATACATAATGCTCAGACTTTTAAAAAGGTTAATCTTAATGGTAGTGGCCACTTAATTGGCCTAGCTTGCCTGCTGTGTCCACTGTCATTCTAATAAAAGACATGAGAACTAACTATGCCCTGCAGTCAAATGGTCAGGCAAGATATAAAACAATTTCCAGCAAACAGACATTTATAGTGAAGAGAAAATGAGAAAAAAGCTAGGAAGACAGACTGACAGCTCAAAGGCTCATCAGAGAATGAACTTTTAGCATATGGCAAGAAGCTGAAGAAGGCCGTGAGGTAAAATAGTAAAGATGGCTATCAGTTCTGGGGCTGCCTTAACATATTTTGTTGTTGTTGCTGCTATTTCCTACAGTAAATGGAAGCTTTTGTTTTCTTCTTGGCAGATTCACCTTCATCGATAATTCAATGTAAGTAACGTCATAAAGCCATAATTTGAAACAATGCCAATATGCATTAATGGTTTAAACATCAAAAAAGATCATTAATAAACTAAGTAATCCTTGAATTAATGAGCTAGAGTCTCCAGACACTTTTTGCTGTTTCTTGTCCTGTTCCTTAATGCTGAATTGTTGGACAATAAAGATTTGTTTTCTAAGTGCAAATCACATCAAATGACTTTACCATGTTTTATCCTCCCTGGTGTAATTGAAGTTAACGTCTTCTTCCATATTCTGCCTATATTTGATAGGAAAAAAATGCACAAGAGCTGAAATATATACTTAATGTTAAAATTCTTTAATCATAATATAAGTCTAATTAGAATGAAGTAAAGATAAAGAAATGCAGCTGAAATATTTTTAAACAAGGTTTTCAATTTGACGATGGGAAGGTTTTCAATATGAAGGAGAGTAATTCCAGCTAAATTTCAGTAATTATATAGGTTGTGTGACAGCATCCTTAAAACCATCCTGTAACAATGGGGTAGCCAAAATAATTAATATGTTACTTTAAACTTCAAGTTGCATCAGATGGTGATGCCACCAGACATATGAGATTAGAGTCATATTCCATTTACAGAATAATTATGCTGCAGATAATGTATATCTATGAAAGAATGGTAACTCAAAATGTCATAAACACTGATACCTCACTATTTTGTTGCCAGGTCTTGGTTTTGTTATTTGTCTTTCAGATATAACATATATTTTTCAATTTCTTGTGCAATGTGAAAAAAAACAAGGACATCTTTTATCATTTAAGAATTATCTAACAAGGTACAAATACAAGTAATGCAATGGAATGTAAAAATATTATTTTTGTTGATCGCATGAAAAATATGATTTTCTCTCTTGTCTTCAAAGAAATTCAGAAGGAAGTACTTGCTGCAGCTGCTCAGAAAGGAAAAGCATTTTTCTCTCACTGCAGCAGCTGCCACCTTTTCAGCCTAACAGTGAAACCAGCACTGAAGCAGCATGTTTGATGCCTTGAGACTCCTGAATGGACAGAGTAAATTGACTCGATATGGTTTATTAGCAGCAGTAAAGCAGATTAGTTTTTTACGTTTATGTGGTGGACACATTATTTAAATCTCTCACTTACAGTGTCTATTCTGCAGTGACTATAAATGCTTTTGTGGGAAATTCCAAATACTTGAATAAGGATGAAATACTGGCAGGGTGTGTAAAGAATATAAGCATCAGGTCAGGAAGATGGCAACGTATCTTCATTTGGGGTTCAGACTAAAGCAAGTAATCCGACATGCTACAATTTTTACTGTGGCTTTTTTTTTCTGTGTGACAAGTATGCAGAAAAATAAGCAGGATATTGCCAATGGGTCTCAGTATTCAGGGGAACAGCTAGTCCTTTCTATTCTCATTAAAATTTGACTTTGGTGGGGTTACACTGATTTATGCCAACTGATGATACAGTCCTTTAGACGTTAACAGTTATAGATGTATATTTGCAAGCTACAAACTGCCAATGCTGGTTGGCTGGACATGGATTGGTGGCATTTCTTAACACTTCATGGATTTTTGACAAGTCCTTTATTTTTCCCTTAAAGTAAAGTTACACTTTGATGTTTTTCTTAGGGCTTGTTTAATGCTGCAATACTCATTGCAGCTCAGTAAACAAAGATGGGAAAAGGACAAAGTGAGCACTAGCTATGCTATGACACAATATGGCAGAAGCATATTTTTTTAAATATGTTTCTACAGATTGGAGATGATTGCCAAACTGTTGTTCTGTCCTTTCATCAGCCTCACTGTCTCCCAAACACTGGAAGATTAATATTTTAGAGTTTCTTGAAAATTTTTGTACTTTCTTGTGTTCCCATTATAAATTCTGACATTCCAACCAGATTTTCAGTTTTCAGACTATGAAATCCAAGAACCTTTTGAAACATCTGAAAATTTTTATGGAGACTGATTTTTTGTTCTCAATTTAAATCAAGATACAAAGCCACTTTGTAATATATGTATACATGAGTGTACTATGGATCTGTGTTCATGTGTGCTTGTACATATAGGTATGCATAGAAAACATCTGACTATTTGTGACACAAAAATGGTGGTAAACAAGATACGACAGTTGCAAGAAAACAGTAGGGAAAACCATGTTGAATTATGTATCTGGATTTATAATCATAAATCCAAGGATTCAGTTGGAATAAACGTCATAAGATCAACTGGTCCAGGTCTTCCTCTCCAAGCCTGAAAGTTAGATGGAGCTTCAAAAATTAAATGAGGCTTGTCCAGGTTAAGCTCTCTTAACACCATGTATTGGATTACAAAATAAACATAGAAAAATTGAAGATGTCACCTACACCATCCCCTTGTGCTGAAGGAACATTAGCTCTACCACTTCAGATCTATGTTTCTCACAGGTTTTTGGAGAATGCCCATTAAAAAGATTTCTATTGCTTGTCCACCTTTTTTTAACATTTGACTTTCCATATATTTAGAATGAGAAAAAATGCTGTTTCTCAAAATTTGATTTAGAACTTTTGTTTAGAGCTCTTTAGTTTAGAGCTTTGTTGCCTTATTCTTTTCCTTCCTTGGTATTCAAGCTTAAGAAAATCATGCTGTCATTCTTAAAGAGATCTTAGTTGTACTATTTTCAGTAGGGATCCAAAACCTGCCTCTGCAGGCTATTTAAAAGTACAGCTGAATATACTAAAATGACAGTAACTGGAAGATCCAGTGGCAGAAATACCAGAAATAATGCTATTTTCTGAACTCAGGAATTGTTTTTCTGACTTAAATCATCCAAATTTTCATTACAACTTGTAAATAGTCACCAAAGCTGTCAGATGGCCATTGACCCAAGAATTCCAAAAAGAGAAGATAAAAGACTAGAAGAAGAGTTTAAAATTACATTTATCTCTATGAGTCTTCCTTCTTATTTATGAAGAACAGAGATAATTTGAAAGGCTAGCCAGTTCACATCTTATAGCATAAAAAGGGCTGAAATGGAGTCTGGTAAGTGGTTTTCAGCTCTGAATCAAACACTTTTTCTTTTAGATTCTAAACAAGAATAGTGGAGCCATTAAATTCAAAAAAATATATAATAAAAACCAAAAACCTTGTATAATTAAAAAAATTAAAATAAAGTTTTGGAAATTCTTAAAATTTACAAGAAAAATAATATTTGGAAATAGAAGAATAAAAGGATATGAACAGCAAGATTATTTTTATTGCATAACATAATGTTTAGCAGTCTGAAGAAAAATTTTGTGCTACTGTCTATTCAGCCAGTAAATAGAAGTGCTACAGCTGCATCTTATAGTGGCTTACAATAGGATTACTCTGTTAGTTACATGCAAACACCTGTTTTCTTCATGCAGAAACCAAATTATTATGGCCCTGTAAGTTTGCTGAGTCTTATTACAGGAGTAGCAGAAGATGGATTTTAAAGTCTCATTTAAATAAAAAAGTTAACTCAGTATGGTATGAAAATATATCTCAAAAACCAGAAAATAATTCCTTTCTTCACCTACCCAAAGCAATAATTACCAATCGAAATGTTTTTCTGTATCAATGAATTTTAACTTTAAAAGAAAAAAATATTTTTGAAAAAAATCCACCTAGAATTTATTTTTATTTTTCTTATACAAAACACTTAGTCTCCTATTGGACCTGTTTTGGGACTTTGCCAACACGTATTCTTCTTTATATCTTAAACTGACCTTAATCCTTCAACAATCCTGCAACAAAACTTTCCTTTGCTATTTATCAATTGAATCCACAGACCTTAAGTGCTATGACTCCAATACATCCTCACATTCCTAAAGCCAAAATAGGAGGTGAGTCCTTCTGCTCCACCACTGGCATCCTTTTCCTCCCTGCATTATGTCATAACACCTTGTTTTACAGAGTGTTCACAGCTCAGCTCTGTCTTAGGACTGTGACAATATATTTCATTCTAAGGAAAATTTCAGTAAAAGGCTACTCAAGATAGCCCCCAAACTATGCTACATTCCCTAGCCTTTGCATATTATGCACAAATTTCCTCCAGTTTTGTTTGAGTGAAAGGGGTGTGGAACACTATCACAAATAAAGATGATATGTCTCTCACAAATGATCTAAAGTAACCAGCATCACAAGGCCTTGCATTCTCCCCACTACCTTTCAGCACCAGAAGAGGATCTGCATCTTAATTCCTTGGCTTTCACATAAAGGCTATTAATACACTGGTGTTGTAGGTGCCCCACCATCTACTCCCAGCACATATAAACACACCCAGTTAGAGAAATCCTCGAGGCAGCCTTACACTGCATATCAAACAGGTAGACTTTTCACAGTGTCTGTATCTTCTCAACGATTTCAAGCTCCATAGGCTTGAGTTTGAAAGTCACATTTCTGTCAGAGCTTTTTCAATGTTTCCTGCAGCTCACCCACTGAAGCTTTGTGCTGTGCTGTTACTCGCTCACCTGCTCTTTCAGCTCATTGCAGGTTGCTCATTTCTTAACACCTCCTGGTTCAACAGAGGTCTGCCCACCAGTGAGAGCCAAATACATTCACATTCCTCTAACCACAAAAAACAGCCCAAACTGCTTCCAAATCATACATGGATTCATTCTATTTGGTGTTTTAAAGGAAAAACAAGTTAATAATTAAGCTTTCAGAAGAATCAGAACCACTCTGAGCAGATGTCTGCTGCTTATATAAAGATTTACATGTAAAGCTTCTTGAAAATATTTTATTTGCCCTAAGTAGCTTTTAAAAATCCAGAAAGTATTTTTTTAAATGTTCTTAGATTTCTAAGCAATAATGAAACATCAAAGAGAGTTTGGGTGCTTCATTGGGTTTCACTGGAAATGAAAAAAAAAAAAGAACTTAAAAAAACGGCAAAGAACATTTCAAAGACTTTATTCTCCAGTTTTTGTCAACAAATTTAATGGAAATTAAAATCATTTCTGAAAGGTCTATTCATAAGAAACCAGGTGGTCACAAATTTTTTAAATGTATATTTTTAATTATCATATGTATTACCATATTACATTTATTCGTAAAATCACTTCATGATCTGAGGAATGAAAGCTGCTTAGCCCTTTGAAGAGTTTCAAGTAATAAGATACTTAATGAAAAAGCAAAGTATCAGCAGTCTGACATTCAGTGCAAACACATACCAGACATATACATTCCTCCAAGGCATATTTGGGTTAAAGGCATCCTAAATTATTACCGCAGTTCTTTGCCAGTTACATTAGTACAAAGTGAGGTAATATTTATTTTGGATATCCCTCTCTAGAAAGAAATGTTTTGTGATTTTCATGAAATGGCGATTTACCAGGAGCACAGTAATTCCACACCACTGAAAGCAGGACTGGAGTTAGCTCAGACTTGCAAGTGTTATTAAAAGCTGCACTTTTGTTCCTTAATCCTGTATTCAGGGAATACTGCAAGTTCTGATAATCAGTCTGCTATTTCCTCAGACTTTGTTGTTATAAATGTATTAACTTTTTCATAAAGCAATCTGTATTTGCAATTAATCAAGTGAGTTGTCTCTTTAAGATAGTAGCCTAGCAACTTCCCTGAAGCCAGGGGAAGTCCCAGTTGGTGCTGCAGACCGACAAAGTTATTATCACAAGGCTAATCGAACTCGTCAGAGTGTTTTAAAGCATCTCTCTGATTAAAAGTGAGGAGAGAAAAAAAAACGGTGAAAGCTCAAAAACAGTTACATGTAGGTAAGTATTCTTTATGTAAATGTGAGCTAAAGAATTTTTCAGGGGAAAAGTAATGTTTTTATTTGTCTAGAAATAAATACAAATTTGTTCCTTGAAATTTAATGCACATTTCCAAACAGGCCAAATTATGAAAAAGGCAGTTTTTTCTTCATGTTGTTTTGTTTCCTCTCCAAAGTCACCACTTATTCAAGTGGAGCAAAAGTAGGATTTTGGAAACATCAAAATATACTTTCTAGGTGAGCTGAACAGATTGTGAACCCACCTAAATGGATTATATTGAATTAATCTCAAGGTGTCTAGATTCTCAATTTAATGTCAGACTAAAGACCTGATAATTTTGGTTTTGACTTAGCCTTTCACAGCTTCATGGCATAGAGTCTGGAAATACTGGGTTTCTATGTCTCCAAGATTCCCCAAAATTATTGCTTAATCTGAGCTGCAGGTTATGGTTTTGGCTGAAAATGGCCACGGGGCCACTCTTGTATCAATCACAGATGGATCTTCCAACAGGAGCAAAAGAAACCTCAGGAACAGAACTTCATCACAATTTCACTTCTGCACACACATTGTCTACAGGTATATTATTTGTGATGTCTTCTGTCAAATCTAAAACAAAATTCCTCCTTTCCCCTTTGTAGCAACAGGAAATGTGCTTCTCTCTTCTGGGTAAACAGTTCCTGCTAGCAGGAAATATGCAACAACTTACAAAACAGGTCTCTGTGCTGATGCTCTCTGAATGTGAGTCTAAAGCCTTTTGGCGTGTTCAGCAAGATGGACATGATCTAGGTCTGTGCAGACAATTCAAAGGATCACAGTGCAAAAAAGTTTCCCTAATTGTTCTGTTTGCTTTCTCTGACCATCTTGCAATGATCAAAAACCCTAAGCTATGCAGGGCTAATTTCAAACTTTTCATTTAACTTCTGTTTACAAGGACTAACCTGAAGACGAGTTCATCCCTCGTGTAACATCATTTTTGTTGTTCCCCTGAATATTCAATCAAGCAGCAGCTGTAACTCCTTTTCCAAAATCTCCTATTCATTACCAGAGAAGTAGAACAGTTCTGATTCAAATTGCTGAAAGGATTTCATTTAAATCAATATATATTGCTTTGGGACTTTCTGTTTGGGATCGGGGATGAAGATTGTTGCAAGCAATAGTAAATCTCTACCAAAGACAGATCCACTGAATGTTGAGAGGCCTAGATAACTGGTTTGTGTAATCACCTACATTTACATAGCTAATATGAAACTGAGTATGTTTTTCTTCTTTCAGTCCGACCTGATTATGATAGTGTCCTCCTACTACACAACCCTTTGAACTTAGTTTCAAAGGCAGTAAGTCACCAGGTGCTAACACCATTCTTGGAAGTAATTGAGTTACAATTATTTTTTAAAAATAACTACTCTCTTTATTAACTTTTTGAAGGATTGCTTAAGCATTCAAATTTGTTTAATCCCAGTATGACCATTTGTGACTTGATATCATTGCTACATCTTGCTGCTTAACTCCTATTTCTTTCCACTTTCCAATGTATTTTACAGCTAAAGACCAATGGATGGTTAACTGAGACAAAAAAGCAGATATTTTGTGTAATTTTAAATTTTTTTTCTTCAGAAAATATGGATAAGACTCAGTGTTCTTTGCACAGCAATCACAGTTCTCTCAAATTGCAAATACTAAACAACTGATAGAGATCCTAAAGCATGTAGTTTTATAAGGGATAGGAATCAATAGGATACAGTTGAATGGAGTGGGAGTAATAAAAAAGTGAGTTAAACTTAAGAGACAGAGGAGGGTGACAGAGGATATTTGCCTACCTGCTGTCTTCATTTTTGCAGTTCACTTTTAAGCCTAGACCTAAAGAGTGGTACAGTTAAAAGGCTTTTAGGCTTGCACTCAGATGTATGGGAAGTCAACAGATAACTGCACAGAGAGGACATACATTATGTAGAAGAATCCTGACTATCTTGGCGTATTTGCTTTTATATTTGTTTGTATGCTATAGGAAAAGATGAAATTTATTCCACGGAATTTAAATACTAAAGAAAAGGATGGTTTACTGAGTATAGCCAATAGAAATGCAGATATTGTGACTTTATATTAAAGTTTGATTCATTCCTAAATATCATCCTGCTCTGGGAATCTCAGTGATACCTACTAGAAAGCTACTGTGCTTCTGTGAGTAGCGTAAGTCAAATATCCTTCATGGGTATGAACAGGGAAGAATTTTGTTTCATCAGTTTTGAGCACATGTCATCTAGCTGCACTGTATGAACTATTTAGAGTTTTGTTTTCTAAGATAGGATATACAGTAGCACAGAACCTCTCACCTTTAAATTGAGTCATCAGGGACACAGGACAGCTGCTCTCTTTGCAAGCTGAGACATTCCAAAAATTTTTGCATAGTTGCTCTGTGTAATGGTAGCTTTCTCCTGGAGACCAAGGTGTTATGTCCTACCTTAGTATCATCTGCTGTGACCTGTGACACAAATTTTCTTATCTTTTTACACAAAGTGATAAGCTATCAGTTTCCAGATATACAGCAGGCCCACTGCCATGAGTCTGGAAATCTCAAACAAGTAAATAAAGTGAGTCAAGTCATCACTAGTCTGTATCATAAGCAGCTAACTGTCTTTACCAAAGCTTCTAAGGGATGTCATCTGAACAATGCTTCCATAGGAAGATACTGTCATTATAGGAACATAATCTTCATTGCTTGGATATCTCCTTGTAGATGAGAATAGTAGAATATCACATACTGAAGAATAGCCCAGAATTGTAGGCTGTGTGGCCATTTACCAATTTGAAGAGAAATATCAGCCTAATTTAGCTACCCTGTTTCCCAAATTAATTAGAGAAACAAATGTTTAAAAGAATGTTAGGTATGGTTGTGGCTTGTAGTGCTATTCTAATTCCATGAATAGTCCTCCTATAATATTTACATTTAAAATTGATAATTAAGAATTCACAACTGTTTCAAGGACTAGCAGTGAGCCATAGCTCCTTGCCTGCAGTTCCAGTTGCAAAATCACTAGTGTGGACACTGAAATAATCTCTGATGTAGAAATACTGCTTTTCAGATTAGGTTTAAAACATTGATAGGGCAGCAATTGTATGCTTTCACCCCCTATTCTATAGAAAATTAGAAGAGTTTCCTCTGATGGGGGCTGACATTTTAGCACTTTGTAAGAGGATCATGTTCTACAGATGTGTTTCTAAAAAGTTGTCCTACATTTTGAGTGCAGTTAAGAAAAAAACATGTTCTTTGGCTTGTCAGAAGGGGAAATGTTCTAACCTAATGCATGACTGGTCTAATAAATAATTTTTTAAATCTACAGAATTTAAATTTTTATTCTTTCCTTCCCCCCCCCCTTTTTTTTAAATTTCAGAATTAGGCTAGGCTTTTGTTGAATCATAATAAAAATGGGCATACAATTGTGTTTCTCACATTTACTGACTCAAGCAGTGATAATGGCTGTTTAATGGAGTTGGTACCGTTATCGATTGCTCATTGCTTAAAAAGGAACTTGCAGGTAAATCAGATCTGCAAGTGTCTTTCTCATTATTTACATTGCTGAAGAGATTAAATATTAGGGGTAAGACCAAGGTTTGCTCTGCCAGATAAATAAAAATCAATTTGCTTTCGTTAGCAAATGTGTTAAATGTAGTAGGGTAACAAATCCTGCAGACCTTCAGAGAATGATTTTTCAAGACAGAATAGCCTCTAAAAGGCAGTAAAGACATGGTGGTGAACATGGTACTATGTAGGAGGTATTGCTCACTCCCTCTTCTGGTTAATTCTTCTGTTAACCTCATTTCAAAATCTGATTTTTCACGTAATGTGTGATATTAATCTCCGCAGGGGATGGACAATTACACACAGCTGTTTCTTCTTTTAATCTTGTTTTCAATTCATAGCTTGAACATTTCTTATGCAAATTGTTTATGTTCATGACATTCAGGTTCTCCAACAGATCTGGAGACAGCTAATGAGGCTGGACGTAGATTTGATGAGTTTCTATAATGCAGAGCACCTTCACCACATATTGTTTTGCAGCTGTACTTGGAAATTCCATATCCTTGAATCTTTCCATCCCTCTGACTACTTGCAACACAAAGTGTATTGCAGACAGCCAAGGGTCTTGGCAAACTCTTTTGCTAAGTTCCAACAGATGTGGTACCAAGTACCTTGCTCAGTAGTAATATCTGCCATATTTGCATAAGGCTACAAATTATATGGATTCATAGATTAAGGAGAGTTGAACTTGATGTGAGGCAAAGTTATAAGCAAAATTATTTTCAAGTTTAAATCTGATTTCTCTAAAACTGTCTTACTGGTTATGTTGGGGATATTTTTCCTCTGAAGTGTGTGTTCCCAGACTGGCAGAACATGGATTTGTATGAGAGTATGTTCTTTCTCACATAGTCGAGTGTAGCTCGGCAGTAAGTGGTATACTGTGTGTAACACTAGAACAGGTTCTTATCTCAGTCAATTGCCTGACAGACAATGCAAGTCAGAGAGCATACCTTATCAGTGTTATGTTTGTTTACTTCTGTGTGTCCATATACTGTATAAATCTCTAAGCCGTTTGGATGAGATTAGAATAGAAGAATTGACAAAGTGACACGGGTGAAATGCAGTTTACGCTTTGATTGTGTGTGGAACAGGCTTCATTTTTAAGTATCTGAATAAACCAGATTGCAAGGAGGAAAAGAAAAGATGCTTGTTCTGCAGTTTGTGAGTTCAATGTATTTCCTAAACTGGAAGCAGGAAGAGGATTCCCCTTTCATTTATTGGTAAAAATTAAGCAAAGACTGTAGGGCTACAGCACTGAGAAAGCTGAATTGAGTTGTAGCAAACAGCTTCATGCCATAGTGACAGGAGGATATTCAGTACCACACCTTGTCAACTCTTGGCATTCAGCTCTCCTTTCCTTGGGGAGTAGCAGGTCCTGATGTTCCTGGATGCATACCTTTGAGGACAGAAGGTATGCAATAATTTTAAAATATTCTAAAGCTAGCGTTGATTGGATGAACAGCTTTTGATTAAGTTTCTCTTAGGCATCTGTCTACTTACTTCCAATTTGTGAATAATAATTATTTTATCTTAAAAATTGACTAGTTAGCAATCTACCTATTATGCACACTATCATGGGTTAACTGTGCAGATGAGCCTGCAGTATTGATAGCAAAGTCCCACCAAGAGCTGCTTTCAACATGTCATACCAATTTCCTCTGTTAAAATGCAAGAGAAAAGCAATTCATCAGCAGTGGGTATTTTGCTGAGATCTTGCGATTTATGAAAATATATTGCACCTGTCTAGAAGAAATTAAATATACTTTAATTTTATGAATCCAATTAAAAGAATTCACAGTGTATCATTGGTTTTACGCTGTAATCCTATGTATGAAAATGGGATGCTAACACTGCAGTTCTTCCTTCAAGCATTCTCTGATTCCTCACTTTCATTCTGGACAGGACAGCAGTACTGTCTGATCTTTTCAAGCAAGTGTTTATTGCCTCAGCCTTTTTAACAGTTTCTCATTAGAATGGCTCCCATCACTTCCTTCTTCCTGCAAGTACTTTAGCTCTGTCTGGAGCTTTCACAGGTCATGGCAAGGACAGGAGATATTGTTTCTAGGTACTTCTGAATGAACTGATTTCCAAATTTTTTGTAATTACTTAGGGTAAACACAATGTCTCATTCATTCCCCTTGTAGTGCTAGAGTAGCCAGTGGGAAATCCGCCTAGTTCTGGTCATCCTCACAAAGTCACAAGTCACACTGTGCTGTTGTGACACCAAAGGCTAACAGCACATTGACCTGAATTAATTTGTAAGAACACAATCACCAGGATTAAGGTATTATTTCCTTCAATTCAGCCCTCAGAAGATCATATCTGGAGCCTTGTGTTTGGACCTTGTCAGTGGAAATGCAATATCAACAGAAGAGAGAAGAGAGACAATGGAGAATCATTCCTGTGATGGTAGTTTTTGAATTCACAGAAATACAGGGCCAGGGCAGACAAGTTCTGCTCAGCCTCATGAGGACAAAATGGAAGGTGAATTATTGCTGCTTGCTGAAAAAAAGAAGAAGCTTGGGGAAACTCTCATACTGAATCATTCTTAGAAAGGGAGAAGTAATAATCATGAAGTCTCTGTGGTTGCTTTATTTAATGAGTGGTGAAAAATAAGGATTTAGCTTTGGTTTCCTGTTAGCAAGAGCAATCGTTGCTCTAGTTTACCTTCATACTCAAACACATTTTCTCACACTTTAGGTATGCTTCCAAGAAAAACCACTGAAGAGTGACGTTCTTACTTCCAATAGTGTTAGAACTATTGGTGGTAGATCTGGTAGAAGATGCCAGCAAACAGTTACAGGTTTTGAGAAAGTATAGGTTTAAAAAAAAAAAAAAAAGGACTGCATAGAGCTTGTGTCCACAGCGCAGTACAAGGAAGCACAGAATGACAAATGGCTGCTAAGTACAGTCTCAGAAACAGAAGAGTTACTTCAGCCTGGGCAGCACAGACTCATAGCACAGCAGAGCTGTGCAGATACAAGTACATTTTCTCAAATCAAAAATAAAATTTCCTGGTAAAAGTTTTCTTGATCCAGCGAGTATATTATTCATCATCAAATAATCTGCTACTGTATATTTCTACAGATAGATTTGCCAAAAGTTGTGCAACAGAAATACAGAACAATACATCCCTATGGAAATTATTAGAATGAAGAAAAATACCATGTTAAAAAAAATAGCTACTATTACATTGATATGAAACTGGAGAGATGTAGCTGTCTTTTTTTATTATTATTTTTAACCTGTTTGTAATTTGCATCCTCAAAATTGTGAAGACAATTTTATTTCTTTCCTTGACCTACCTGAAAACAGTGGTCTTCATAACAGCAAGTAAGGCATATTATACGATTGCAGCATAAGGGCATTTTCCTACACAGTATCACTGTCCATGGCCTCTCCAAACAGAATTTGTAGGCACACATTGAAGTTTAGCAGCAAAGAATCTGGACACAGTACAATAACCAAGGCTTTTCTTCATCCTTGGCAGCCTGTTGGGCTTCCTCTTGTTAAATGTACTTTGCAGGTGACACATTTTCGTACTCTTCAGATCCTTCATGACACCTGCTACAGTGACTCCTTTAGCATTCCTCAGGACTTTGCATAACACTTGGAAACAAACAGGTTACAGAAGGCATCCTGCCTGCTTCTGTACCTACAGATTTTCTCACTTGAAAAAAAAGATATTTCACCCAGCTAGTTCTGTCATTTCTGAAATGCTGAAAGGAAGAGAAAACACAGAGATTCTAATATTCCTACTGTTCTCTTAAAAAAAAAAATTGGAGGTAAAAGGAAAGAATAAAAAAACACTTAATTTTGTATATATACATGACATAAAAATTTTTTGTGAATCATGTCCAGCATGAAGAGGAAGGAGCAGAGCGTATTCTGTCCTGGACATGGGTCAGTGGTTAAATGACTGGCTGTAAACAGCAATTCCGGCTACTAAATTCCAGTCTTTCTGTGTAGACCTTCTCTGCATTTTGGTTTATTTCTTTTTAATTCACAGCACATTTCTGTTCTGCCTCTGGTTCAAGGATACAATCACTGCAGGTTTACTGTAGCGCTGTAACTATTGGGTTGACAAGCTGATTTATAGACCAGATTTCCTTTTCTTTTCTCTCTGCTTGTAAGGTAATATAAAAAGGAAATAAAAATGGAGTCATAAAATAATTGATTAACTGACATATACTAGCAAATGAACTCACAGTTCAAAAAGGCAGGGGAGCAGAACAGATGATTGTCACATCTAACAGTGACAAATGTCACTTAACTGTTATGAAACGAAGTTACTACTTAGTGTTACTTTCACAGCAGACAAAGAATATGAGAACGCCAATGTGTTGCCTTCTTCTGAATGTCTTAATCCATTCCCTGCCTCTTCACTGACACTTTGTTTTGGGCTAATGGGCAAAAACTGATATTAAAGTTATTTCATGGTGGTGGTGGTGGGTTGGGTTTTTCTTAAACAAATAAAGATCCCATTGATCATCTTCAGAGATTCAGCACTCCAGATGGCTCTGTCATAATTTCAGTGCTTGCATAGTAGGAAGGAAATGGCTGCTACAAAGAGCACTGGATGGTTTTCAGGTTTAGTCCACAGGATTAGGTTCTATGGCACTGTCTCAGATTCTGGCCACAGAATGATATTTAAATCAATTTAGGAATAATTAAAAAATTCTCAGAAGAAATCCATCAGATCACTGGATTTTGGGATGAGCAAAGATTTCCACTAGGTCCTTCATCATCTGAGTCAAATTGTCCTCTTCATTCCAAGTCTGAATTATTTCAGAAATCTGAGGACAACAAACAGATGCTATATTTTTCCAGCAGTCCTCCTTCAATGTCACCTGGAATAGCCTGGCTATTGACAACATCAAACTCCATTGGGCTTCCTTGTCTACTGCTCTGTCTTGAAGGGATCTTCAGCAATCTTTTGTGTTTCCTTCAACAAACACTACACCTTACACTAAGAGTGCAACTCCCAGTTGTAGCTGCCTCTATATAGAAACAAAACTCGGTAATAGAGTCCTGTGCTTACTTTAATAGCAAAAGTGTGAAACAGAACAAGATACAAGGTAGCTTGGAAGAACTAAAATTAGTTTTTCCTGTCTTGCAAATAAATATAACCATGATGATCTTAACTGATGGTGCACAATCACTAGATCACTTTTGCAGTGAACTCACTGCAAAATACAAAATGCAAACCTATTGATTCCTTCAAATAAAATTGCTTGTCATAGATGGGACAAACTACCTTTTCTTAATAGTTCTGAACTCTACTACTGTATCTAACAGTTTTCTCATTTTTTAGTTACTTCAACAAACCACAGCATGGA
Organism: Acridotheres tristis; assembly: GCA_037013685.1. Classification (NCBI taxonomy): domain Eukaryota; kingdom Metazoa; phylum Chordata; class Aves; order Passeriformes; family Sturnidae; genus Acridotheres; species Acridotheres tristis. Next base: position 25,758,626 of record CM072886.1, read on the forward strand.
GTTTCTTAATGTCACCATCTTTCAAAAAATGATACCGTGCTTAGCTACTCATTCTGGCCTAAACCCAAATTACACCTGCCTGCTCAAACTGGTAAGTATATCATATGTCTAACAAATTTAATCTGATACTGCAAGCTGTTCCTTATGGACATAGTATCTACCTGTATCGAGCAGTCTTCAGGATCAGGACCCTTTCTGGGTTAAAAATCAGCTACAAATATTTAATATATTCTTCCAGTGTATCAATAATTTATTTTTAGCAAAAAATTCTGTCACAAAATAGTGGTTCCTCTTTGCCTAAATAACTGTAAATGGACCAGTCAGTGTCAGCTTCCTACTTTCCTATCTTTGGAAGATGTGCAGAAGGATAACAAATTGCTGCTATTTCAATGAGATTATCCACTTATTCTTAAAAACTTAATTAATATAACTATACAAGCAGCAATTTCTGAAGTTTATCAAGAGAAACGAAGTTTGAGCGAAATCACTATACAGTTATATAACCTTATAAATATTTTTAAGTAACAAAACACATCAGTCTGAGAATCAGTGAAGTAAAAAAGAACATTATTTTTTTAAGCACAGTAGTGGTTTTGTGTTTTGTTTTTGACCAATTTGAAAAGCTTGTAAGAAGTCCATTTCAATTTAAAATTGACATTTGTGTTCTTTTTGTATTCTCCATAACCATTACTGCATTTAGATTTCAGCATATACTAGGGTCATATCTCAGAAATTAAACCTTTTCAATAAAATAAAATGTTTTGGAAATTTCTACACATTCAGAGAGTTACTACAAATTTCTGCATAAAATTGCATTAGAATTTGAATATTTTACTTCTTATGCACTATTCCTCTGGTCAAACTCCATTTCTGAAAATCCAACCTTGAAAGCATGACTCCATATTTCTGACTTCTGATCTAGACATTGTTCTGTTAAAAACCGGGCAAAGTTTTTTCTCTGTTTATCCTAAGAATCAGTTGGTACTGTGATGTGTATAGCAGTTTCCAATCAAGATCCAAAATAATTTCTACTGATATGTATACATTAATGTCAGTAGGTACAAAAGTAGATGGAGGTAGATAAAGATAGATATAGACAGATTCAGATATAGATGATAGATATAGATATTTGGGGAATATATTGTCTGATGTCATTTTTTGCTATCACACCTCTCTTCCAGTTTCTAATTTTAGGAACTGCTACAGAGAATTTTCATTAGGATATCTTAATGTTTTCAATACAGAACACTGAGACCAAATTCAAAACTCATCTGGGTCCTTAAGATGTAAAATGTCAATAACCAGAGATAAGAGTTGACTTCTGGCCAACCTGCTCTGCAAACAGCACAGATTAGATGCAGATCAATGTACAATAAATGTCTCCTTGTCCTAATACATAGTCAGTGCCCTCCCTGCTCACAAACCAAGGCCCTGTGTTAGTGTCCTGGTCTCACTTTTTTCACTTTGGTTCTAATGAGAAAGTGACTACTACTACTCCAATTTTCATCTTTCTTTCTCCTTCATGATATTTCAGGTCTAAGCACATGACAAGGAATTGCGAAACAGAATTTCAAGGTTTCTTACAACAGTATCCTTCAAAGTCTGGCCATCAGTTAATGGCTGGCAGCCTGATCAATACAAGATTGCATCAAGAACCTATTTCCTGCAGGAGGTCACTAGCAATGTCTGCTCTGAATGGCTAACTAAAAACTTCTACTTATCTCATTACGTGCAGAAACACACTAACTATGGTTTTATGTCTTCTCTTGACTGGTGGAGTGATGATCAAAACATTAATTGTACAAGCTCAGAAGTGCCAGCAGTACTTATTTCTCCCTTATACGTGCACACTTTTTTATCTTTGCTTTCTGAAACAGAAGAGTCAGCATAGCGGCTCTTAAAGCTAGCATTTCATCTTCAGGTGATCACTGTCAGTTCATACATGTACTGGGCTAGTCAGGATTTAGCTAATGCAAAAGGGGCCTGATCCAGCTCTCCCAAAAATCAATATGAGACTCACTGATCTCAGTGGAAGCTAGATCAAGCCTCATATACACTGGGAGAGGGGGGATATTTTCTGAAGCATAAAAGCATAGTGAGGCATAAATGTCCCAATTCCTATTCATTACCTAGAAAGCCTCTTCTAATACTTCTTTTCCCAATGTGAAATAAAAATATAGACCAGGAAATGTAAAAAATTTGTTACATCCCTGGACATAGAAAATTGCTGGCTTGTTTTTCATCTTGACCTGAAGTTGCTATAAAAGTACTTTGAAAATTTCTACTGCCACAGTTAAGCTATCTGGAACTGAGACTTTCTTTTAATGGGTTTGGCAGAAAAGACAAATGAGAGCTAAAGCAAAAAAAATATGTGAGAGGGTATTTTTTTTAAGTGCTACTAAAGCAGCATAGTTTAGTTGCATACCATCTTTTCACAGCAGTCTCTCTCCAAATATGCAAAGGTTTTATTTATGTATAGATTGAGTAGATTGAGTTATGGAGAAAAAAAAAGAGAAAAAATATTTCTAATTATCATAAAATCACTTTTTCGCTCTTTTCTGATGGTATCCACACCTCTAATAAGCTAAAGAGTAGTTTGGCTTTATAGTAAGATTACATATGCATCTTTGCCCTCAATGGATTGTGACACTGTAGCTTAACAATAAAAGGCAAGCTCTTTTTCTTAACAGCTAAAGGTCTGGGTCTTTGTTTTGGAAGGTCATTTGTCTTCTCTACAGTAAAAAGGAAAGAGGATAATCTCAGTTTGTTTAATTATGTTTACTGCTTCATCTGGCCTCTGAGCAAATATTTGTTACAAAGGAAATATAGGCATTCATTATGCCATCAAGGACCATAATTTTGAACTGTAGAATTATTAATCTGCAGAAAAGTGAGCTTCCAAAGATGTTTGTTCTTCAATTACATACTTGGAGAAAAAATCCAGCTGATCAAATATACTTATTCTATGCCCCCATAAGAATCTCCTAATGATTTTCTGTTTCTTGGAGAAATCTATATGCTTAAAAAATTCAGAAATTTAGTTGTTGATGTACATTCGTAATGACTTTTAGGAATGTTCGATGTTCGAGTGGATTTAGATGACAAGAAATGATCCAGCAATAGTGTAATGCTTATGAAACAATAGAGATGTCCATTGGATATTGAGTCTAGAGATGATAAAGGGATAACAATTACAAACTTTAAGGCTATCCCTAGTAGGATTTAAGTGCTTAATCTTTAGTAGGATTCATCTTGCTGAACTGTAGACACTTACCATATAGATGTCTGCATCTGAATTACTTTTAAGTGTCTATAGATAAATAATCAGTTCTCAGTATAATTAATATTGTACTCTTGTGGGCATCTAAAATGGGTCAAATGAACTGTGCTTTACAAGTAGCTATTCCTCTTGGCTAACAGTAGTTTAGCTACTGCCTTACACATAAATGCCTTATTACAAATACCTAGGGACCTGGAAAAAAATCTCATCTGTGACCCTCAGGATGTAATTTAAAAGATGAACTTTTGGCCAGCTTTTTATTTTAGACTCTTCCAAGTTCCTTCTCAGAGAGGGAGGGAACAGAGGGAACTGTTTTAAACTCCTCACCAATACAGGAACAATTTTGAGAGCTGCTATGCAGAAATAGGGCCCCTGTTCCCTTAGAATACTATTTTGTTTGGAAGGTCTTCCTGCAGCTCGATAACAGTCCTCTCAGAAAAACAGGCAGAATGTTTCACCACACAGCAGTCACACTGATAGCATGAATGTGCTAGTACTCAAATGGAACATTCTCAGACATTTTCTTTAGTTAAATATTTCTGTCACATAATTAAACATTTTTATGGTTAATTTTGAAGCAACATGATATAATCAAGACTATATATATATAAATACTGTAAGCACAAGTTATTTATCAGAATGGATTGTACACATGGGAATATTATTAAGGCTGTCCTAGGTTACCCAGCCACACATCTTACTTTCAAAACCATAACTCCAAAGAGAACTCCAGTGAAAGTTACTTTTTCTCTACTGTTTTCATTCAGTGATCACAAATGACAAGAAAAATTTGGACTCCAGGAGAGAAATTAGTGTTTTGCCATTGAAATCTATGGCAATAGCATTTTACCTAATATATCTGCATTTCAGTAGCATACCAAGCATATATATCTTTTGCTAGGATGGAAAGGAAGTGCCATTGTTCTTGGTCTTTGTCTTTCTGTTTCATGTCTTTTACTCATATTCTTCCCATTTAAGAAAGCACTTAAAAGTAAAGTAATTATTCATTTCCACTTTCTTTCTCTGATAATCATTTATGTCATAATGCATGAGGAACATATACCTAAATAGTGTTCCCTTATGAGCACTAGAGAAAAACATCTGAGACTTAGTTTGTTGAAATAAAATTGTAAAATTATTCTGAAGGAATGTCTAGTTTTGTACTTCATAAAAGTACAAATAAAAGTAAACATAAAAGTAAAAAAAAAATTCTTAGTCTATCATCTAAGTTAAAACCTTTTTTATTTAATTTGTGAATATTTATTGTTATATTATGTAGGTGCCCTCTTGTAGTATCTTTCTGCACGTAAACAGTAAATATAATAATAATAAACAGCAACAGTAAATATATATGACAATACAGGTTGTAGGTAAACAGACAGCTGAGTTTTAAACTACTTGCCCCAACACCAAGAATCAAAATACAGATCTTCAAAGTCCTAGTATACTGCTTTAACTTCGTTCCTTAAAAAAAAAAAAATCAAAACAAAAAACCACAGAACTCCTAAACAAACTGAATGAAAAACAAACATACAAAAAAGAATATGCATTTACCTGACACCTGATCATCTGATACATTACAGCATAGAATTATCATTAGCAAAAAGGTAAATACTGTTTTGATAACTCTCTCATTTTTAAATAGTAATTTTTTTACTAAATTGTCGTGAATATATAATAATAAAATGAGGCCTTGGGAGTATATTTCTGAGCACGAGTAAGATGTCATGTGAAAAGGGGAGATTTCCTCAAACCTTTAGTGTTTGACTAATCTGTCAGCACCCTGTGACAGCTGAGACCCTCATGTCTGACCAGTTTCCTCCTTTTCATTCCACTTAGCATTTCCTTACAATTGTAGATTGTGTGCATGGGGATGATTGTGGAATAGATTTTTGGGCATATTCATTGCATTTCATTCAGGAAGTAGCAATTGCATCTAGTCCTATAACTTCCATACTGTTGTAACTTCTGTTAGCATGTGAAAATAACTTCCCAGTTTTCATTTACTTTATCCCCAGCCATCTTTCCACTGTCAAGGTACAGACTATCTTCAGGTACAGCAATCTTTTACTAGGCAGCTGTGATCTAATCAGTTTCCCTCAGTAGCAGGGAGTCACAAAATAAAGAGCAAGATCATAGCTGAGGCCATGAAAGTAAAAGAACAGGACAATGCCCGGGAGTTATAAGCACAGATGCAAAATAATCAAGTACAGGTTACTGAAGCAATGCAGCACTGAGAGCTGAATAGGACTGGCTTTAGCAGACAACAGAGTGTAAATGTAGCATGAAAAAAATCTCATATGTGGTGGAAAGACAAAGGAGATAGGGACAAGATAAGGAAATCCCTACAAGAACAAAAAGAGGAGCTGTGCCATATTGACACAGCTGGACCTTCTGCAGACTTGCTGTCTCTTCAGCTCCACATCTCACCCACAGTGAATTCCCCTTCAGTGGAGAAAGGGAACTGCTTTAATTTACTTGCTATACACTAAGGGTAGCCATGACAAGTTAGCAACTTCCAGCAATTCCTTCTTCAGATAAGCTGCAAATTAGTGGAGTAAAAGTAAATCCTTCACCCTATGGCAGAAAGAAATAAGGAAAAGACATTTTAAGTCCAAGGGACACCTCTGAAAAACTACCATGAATTCTAGGAACTCTCATATGTTCATTGATCCTACTTCTCCTTGTATCTGTGTTAATATAATAAATTCAACAAAGTGATAGCATTCTGCTTCACTAATGAAGCCATGACTGTGTGAACTCTGTTATATAGGAATAGCTGTAATTCTGAGCAACATTTTTCAGGCAGTCATTCCATTCAGTATTTAAATTAAAGGAGAAATTCAGTGATTATGGGGGAGATGTAACAAAATGCACTTCATTTTACTCTCAATCAACCCTTAATTAACAGAGGATGAAGAAGATAGGAAATAATTGAACTATTACTTTGCTTCTCTGTTTTTCATTAATGTCATTGTAATAATTCTATTAATGGGATAATTAAAATTTTTACTTTAAAAAATATCAAATATGCTGGTAAAATTCAAGCATAAAGTCTATTTATTGCTGCCTTAAAGATATTGTGGAGCCACAGAACTATAATATGTTTTTCTGAGTTAATTTTGTATAATTCAGAAAAGCCTTCAAAGCCAGTCCAAAATTCAGCCAGCAGAGAGCTTACATCCTGCATCTGTAAATGACACTTAGGAACTTTGCTCTGTGGAAAGTCTGCTACCTGCCTGGGCTCTGTACATTGTGAAAATAGAAGAACATTTCTTTTGTTAAAACAAGTTCTGGAAGTGAGGAAGAATCAAATCACAGCTGAGGAAATATGGATTTTGCACTGTACTATAACACATCAAACCATACAGTTCTGATCTGCCTTTCAGGACAGATATCTTCTGGATAACTAACGTAGAATCACAGCTTCTGAAAATGACACATTTTTCATACTGAACAGGAACAGATGTAATCACACTGACTTCTGAACACTGGTTCTCCTCTTGTATTTGTGGATGTTCTTTTTTAGGAATAGATGTTTTTTGAGAATAGGAAGCCACTACTCTTGACTTAGGATCACTGATTTACCACGGTTAAATTAGCATTTTTCTCAAAGTCTCAGTACAGTAACAAGTTCCCAATAAAAGTATCTTCCAACGCATAGTGTAGACAAGAGCTCTGAGCACAATTTTTCTTTTTCATACCAGAGGTTTATACAATTATCAGCTTAAGCTTTAATTGGATTTAACTAATTGGTAAACAGGATTTTTATTCATTAGTTTTATACATGTATCAGTTCCTCATTTAAGGTTTAATTTAAATTCAGTATAAGCAACTGGATGGCCAAGATATGTAAAAAAAGAAAAAAAGCAGTGAAAAACCTTGACAAAGCACAACAATTCCTTCACTTTGCTAATCTTAATGATGCTCATTATTAAATCTGCTCATTTTTTACATACATATTTAATAATATTATATAAAATCCACTTTTCTAAGAGGTCATCCATGGATTTTGGTATCAACATGAAAAGAAATGCAAAAGCCCTTTAGTTTAATGTTTATCAAATTTGATATATATTCCATACAAATCTGAGGAAAGAAATACAAATTTTAAAATGTGTTTATAGTTTGAAAATGAAAGTATAAAAAAAGTATTGTTTATTGGTATAAACTAGTTCCATGGTTTTTACAAAAGAATATGGACGAGGGTTTAAACATTGTAGCAACTTAAAACAAGAATTATTATTATGAATAAATGACCATTCACAAAGCATCAGTTAATTTCCTGCTACAGAGGTACTGCTATTAGAGATATGGGATATTGAACCATGAACTGAGCCCACAAATTTCCATAAAATCCATAGATAATGCTGCAGTGCTTTGGTATTAATTTAACAGGCTTTTCAGGTTTGTCTTTACTGTATTTATAAAGAGGGGTAGTGGAAAATAAAGTATGAAAGCATAGGTGATACACTCTCTCTTTTATACATTCTAAGATCTTCTTATGTATTTTAGCAAGATTCTGTCTGTAATCACAGATGTTCTGATTGTACCCCTCTGTGCCTTTTGTTAAATCACACATGCATTAGCAGAAAAGATCTTTTGCTGTAATAGATTAACTGCAACATAAATTGTCCAGCCTTTCCCACTTGTCATTTTCCTGCAATGAAACAGTACAAAGAAATAGTCCCCTTGCAATAAATCTGTCTATAAATGAACATGTTAAGTGTAGATACTGATTCCATTCTATCATATGTACCTATGCGTGATAAGAAACCTCATGGCCACAACATAATGTTGGCAATTTCAAAATATAGAGCTTAACATACAAATTATGGAAAGACAAGAAAACAATATAAGAAAAATGCACACTTGAATACACGAGGAAAGGTTGGCCTAAAGTAGCTGAAGTAAAGATAGGAGAGACAAAACATATGTAAAGGAGGAAAGTTAACACAAACTGATAGAGACATTGCAGAAAAATACAAAAACCCAAAAACACTCAAAAAACCTTGAAGACTATCCCTTTTTAAACCCATTCAATCATTTTAGGAAACATATAGAAAATTTTCACTGGTCCTATAAAAATGAAAGTATTTTTTATTTTAAAGATGTCTAAATTTTTGTGTTCAATTATAAGTACTCCATTACAGGTGTCTCCTGCAAGTGAAGTGCTGGGAAGGGAAATAGGAGATTGACCACTCTAAGTTTTATTTTCCCTTAACTGTTGTCTTTGTGCAATGATATTGGGTATATGTAACCTGCAACTCAAAAAGTTTCTAAATGCTTTTCATAATAATGAGAGATCTTTTAGACACCTACCCAGTAAATTTTACTGGGATATTGAGGGTGTGAGAGAAAGGCTAACACAGCTGAACCTCAGATTTTCCATCTCCTTTATTTTAGGATTCTATAACCAACCTGCCCTCCAGTAAATTGTTCCTAATCCTGAATCACATAGAAATTCATTCTTAATGTTTTCTGAGGCACTTTTTTGTTAAAGACCACTTAATCCCTATAAAATTCTTATGAATAATTAGGCTTCTATTCACAAGGTTTTTGCTGATGAGGTCTTAGATTCTGTTGAAATCCAGGTGTCTTCATCTTCACGTAGTTCTTTTAAAAATATTTCCAATTGCATGTATTTTTAGCATTTCTTTAGCCTCCTCTGTTTTGACGTGATAGTCTTCTCTGCAGAGCAGACCTCTCAGGCAAGATACTTTAATATGGTCAAGACAGTGATAATGTTCATCTTTATCACTTGAAGATTAAGAACATGAAAATTCTATGAGCTCATGTCATGTTCTTTTCTTGTGCAAGTCCATTGACAGTCATTTCACTACCCAGGAATCCCTGCTATAAGTAGCTGTTGGAACTATGGTCTAAATAGGAAGGGACGCATTCTGCTTAACTGTTACACTAGTTTAAATCCCAAGTAATTCCACTGAAGTCACTGGATTTGCTCTGGATTTAATCCATCCAAGCTGAAAGAATTTGGCCCTTTGATTCCTGCAGTAACTCAGCTGTTGGGAGATATTCTGTATGGGGTGTGCTCTGAACAAGTAACACGCTGCAGCATAGTTGTTGATCTGCTTAACAGCAGAGTAAGAGCTTTATAGCTGGAACTTCTGAGTAAAAATAAATTGCAGAAAATTCCCAGTTCAGCTCTAATATCAATTTCCAGGAAGCAAAAATACAGCTTTCCACCAAGCTAGACTAGTTGAAATGGAGGTAGTTTAGTGCACAATGCTTCCTAATATAGTGAATACTCTGCAATGCTCTAAAGGGATAGCATGATGATTTGATAGCAAACCTAAAAATTACTTTTCTTAATGGGAAAATGGGTAAAAAATCCAAACACTGTTGGGTGCTGCACAGCAGCAACTCATCAGCAGAATTGACAGCCAACAGCCATTCTCATTGTCTTCCTCAGGTTTTCACAGAACAAAAATTTGAAGAGGGATAGAGGAGAAAATACTTACCTAAATTTCTACTTTAAAAATGCATTAAAAGCTCAAAAATTATTTGACAGGCTTTATGAATGAGTAAATAGTGAGACAAATGGGGATCTTATATGAAAAATAGAGCAGGACAGTATAAAATATTAGAACAGTAGAAAATTTTGATAATCACAACAACAAAAAGATTGGTGAAAATCCATAGAGGAAAGGAATTAACATAGTCTGGGATTAAATTTTCTCCAGTCTAAACTGTTTTCATCAAGTTTGCATATGTGTACCAGTCTTCAAATATAGAAAATGGGGATTTATTTCAATCATATTATTTTCTTTATACAATATTAAAATATTCTAATCAGCAGAAAAGAAAATTACCTGAAAAATATTAAATATATTCTTGACTTTTCTTAATAAAAGCAACAGGAATTCACACATTATTCAAGAGACAAAAGAGAAAGGTCTATCCCTATGTTAAAATAGAAACAAGCATATATAACATCTACTTTTTTCCTAATTTATAGTTTAGATGTGGATCTCAACAGAAGAAAATGAGTAAACTGTAAAATTTTGTAAAATTGTTTTGTAGTTAATTGTAAAATTTTGGAGTTTAAATGTGTATGTGTGTGTGTGTATACCTATGCATACATATATATTTGTATGTATACTCAATCTCCAGCCACTATTTTGTATTTACTATTATGCAAAATCTCCACTTTGCTCCCTCAGCAGTATTTATGCTCTTTAAAACCCTAACTCTGTTCTGAAGCTGTTTCATGTTTGTTTTCAAAGACTTCTTGTAAGATATTGGTGGGTTGTGGGAGTCTTTTTGACAGTAAAAATAAGAAACTACCTTTCCATATGGGTTAGAACTGAGATGAAATGAGGAATGGCTGCCACCAAGCAGAAAATTTTCTCACTTTATGTGTGCCAGTTAATTACGACACTTCAGAGGCGCTTCTGAAAGGATAAGGCAAGCTGCATAAATTTAGCTGTAATCCAGGCAGGCAAAACTAATTTGCAGGGGATGGCCTTATCTAGCTGCTGCAGCTTTCTCAGAAAATTAACCTTGGATATTTGGGCCCAATTCAGAAAGTGTTTGATTTTTTTCCCTTTCCTGCTCTGCATAAGAGAATTTTAAATTCAATACAATACCTGACTTTTAAGAGGCACTGTGAATGCTGTAGGCAGTTGAGAGTTATTACTGACAAGCAAAAAAATATATTTATACATGTACATATATATGATTGTCCTTCAGGCCCATTATCCTGCCTTCTTGCCTGTGCATCAGAGGGTTTATCACCATCTGTATGGGTGGGGGGGTCTTTGGATTAACAGAAGATGCAGCTCATTTTAATGTACTTAGAAAAATTCATCAAAGTTCATTGCAAAATAAGTCATGCATACTGACTTGTTCATTCCAGTGGAAATGAAGAAATCCCCATAAAAATAGAAGTTTAATGAAGTGTTTGAGCAGAATCTTGCTTGTCATTCCAATTACCAATGATTTAGAAATTTTTCTTGATACACAGCTATTAATTGCTCTTACTCAGCACAATCAAAAGTTTACCTTAGATTTCACAAGCTTCACCAATTCATGGATGAAAGATTTAGTTAATAAATGTTGCCAAATCCACCTTAAAATCTTCAAGCATAATACAAAGTTGTTAAGAAGTGTTACTGACTCCTTAGCATTTCGCAGCTAACTTCATTAAGACTGCTTTTTATTTTACCTGACAGAACTGAGTTCACAGCCTGACCCCCACTCTGCCCAGGCAATATTCACTGTAGGAAAGCATGAAATCATAACCCACACAACATTTTGCTTCTATAATTTAACAAGTTTAAAGCCTCTGGATATTTTGTGGACAAAAAAATTTGAGATATTCGTTTGGCCAAATCTGATTATCCAAAAACATGCCTAATATTATTTGGGAAAAAAAATTCTTTCAATATTTTTAGGTGGTTGAATCTTGTTTTCTCTATTTTCAGGGAGGTAGATACCTCCTTCACAGACACTCATTCCCATCTAAGCTTGATGACTAAAAATAGGACCACAGAAGCATAATGAATAACTTTTAGGTCACTTCACTGCCTTCTGTCTTCCCTGAAAAGTCTTGCAAATTTGAGACAGCCAAATTCATACTAGCTTAAGCTAACAGGCTAGTTGAAACCCATTAACTCTTTTGATGTTCAGCAGTACATTAATCATGACAATATCTTTTAAATACATGCTCACTTGTCATTCTGTTTTGATTAGACCCTTGAAAATACAGATAGCTTTCAAAAGGATCTACAGATGTTATGCATATAATTCTGAATTTTCTATCCAATGTAGAAAATTGCATGGCAATGCAATCTTGATACTTGCCCTGAATTTTGCCAGGTTTTAACAACCAAGGGATATTTATGATCAATGAAACACAGACTAATTTAGCACTGTCCTTCTCATCCAGCTTCAGTATGCCCCAAGATACCTTTTATTCTTGCATCATGTTAGTACAATTTTATGCTAATGTCAAGATAATGAGTAGCTGTCAATTGATCCTGATTTTGGCCTTCAAATCAATAGTAAGACTTCATGCAAATATAAATGACAACATAACCAGTCTATAAGAAAAGATTTTTCCTTTCATTATTGTAATTATCACTGTCATTATTATTTTTATTGCTATTTAATGATTACCACTACAAAAATTTGCAGTTCGCTAGCTAATACCCACTCACATGGAAAAGTCCAAAGCAGCTTGTATAGAAAGAGATATACACATGAAAGACAGAGGGGAGACAGTTAAATCTGCAGGTAAATACAGATCTTTTCTTAGGGAGTAGAAAGATGTGCAAATCTAAATGTTCACTCTTTATGAACAAGTAAAAATGAAAAGTGATAAAGCTGAGGTATGAAAAATGCTACAAAAAACTATCAACAACAACCATAAAATGAAAATTGACCAACATATCTGACAATCAAGGCACAGCCAACTTCCTCTTTCGAAGAGAGTTTTTGCAATTGTATTTTTAAAGCAGATCTTAAATTGCTTCAATTTCTGAAAGTATTTCTCCTCTCTGAAGTTTTATATTATGTTAGTCAATACATCTCTTGAATGTACAGATATTCCACACAGGGAAAATAAAGATCAGAGGCAAGCTGCAAGAGATAGAAAAATATTGATCTTCAGAATTTTATTGCTTCAGTCTTTACCAGATACTCAGTCAGACACCTTAATTTGCCAGGTTATTTTTATATATGGCACAAAAAATTGGAGCCAGGTACTCAGTTGAAGTGTAAATATTGCTATTAACATACAATGAAATTATGTAGCTGGTTCATCACACAGGCCCGAAAGTGCCAAGAGCATTGTCAGTGATTTCTCATATTTTACCCCCTTCCTGTGTAATGAGTAGTCAGGGTATATAAAAGTGTTTTCAATACATAGTCTGGTGACTATTATGTATAGGAGCCCTGGGTATTTCCAGATTTCTAGACTTTTGTAGGAGTTAAAATCAGAACCTACACAAATGTCCGTATTCGGCACTAATTTACATAAGCTTTCTTTATGTGAAAATTCTTATTCTGCATAACCTTGAAAAATTGTCTCATGTTGCTAAACATTACATTTAAAATTCAGTTAAATACTGCCAGGCACCTCCTGTGTTACATGTATAGTCTTACAAAACAGTCAGAGGAAAGAAGGAAGCATCTTCACTGATATGTACTCATTGAGATAAAAGTCTGATAGCAGGCTTATTGCATGATTCATCTTTTCTTTTACCACTAAGAAAAAATCTCGATTATAATTATCATGATTATAATGATTATAAATTTGTCATGTAAATGACTGAAATCCAGCATGCTGAATCATAGCCTAAATACTCTGAATTTTTTATGTGGCAATATCTGAAGTGTTGTTTATCTTTCTGTTAGTTCGGGAAAGGTCAAGGAAAGTATAGAACCACTAAAAATACTTAGAATGACCAATACTCATGAAACTGAACTCCAGATGAAAGAATTCTAACATGTATTTTTAATATTTACCTAATCTAGAATGATCACAACTGATTATGGGCCTTCATAATCAGAGTCTTCAGGACAGGACATGATAATACCATAGAGATCCAGTGCAACTGGGCTAGTACTAACATTAGTCACTACCACAAATGAGTCCAGCTGTGCTGATAAATAATGCATGGTGGAGCCTGGAATCACCAACATAGCATTTGTCATTCTCTGAATGAGGAGAGTAACTACAAACACCTTACATTTATGCATCTCTAAACATGTCGGCATGTCATTTGGCAAATAATATTGTTAAAAACACTGCAAAGTGTATTTAACATGAGGAAAATTTGTCTTAGTGGTCACTGCACAGAGAATAACACACACCCTCAAAAATCTAGGTGAAATGAGAATCTTTATAAATTTATTACCTATTTATTACATTCAAGGCCTTTCCAGTGATCTAAAAGGCAGAAATGGGATTGAAGAAAAAAAAACCAAAAAAACCCACTCAGGAGCAAAGAGGAACTTCAGCACCATACCAGTGGAAATGATTGACAGACAAGTTGGTACAAAGACTCCTCAGGAGGAGGAGAAACCCTACAGCACAGGTCTGTGAACATGCTACTCACTCCTTCAGGTCAGGGCAGAGACACAGAATATAAGAATCTGTTCAAATGGTCAGAGTCAAAAAATCAGAATAAAAAAGGAAAATGTGATCAACTGTGTTAGAATAAAATGAGTAGTAGTTGAAGGTATAGGCAGAGCACAATCTATCTGACTTGGCAACATAGGTAAATTAAATTTGATGTAAGACGATGTGACAAATAATTCAAGTTGTTTTTCAAGGAAGAAGGAGGACTATAGAAGCAAACATTACAAGATAGTTTGGAAATTAAGGACTGATTATCAGAAAAAAAAGAGTCTACATCTACAGCTTGTGCAAATTATTTTTCTTGTACTGTTTGAATGTAATTTTTTTTTAATTCAGTTATGTAAATTTCCTGTCTGTGCATCTTGGCCATGTGGATTAGCCACAAGGTAAAGAGGCAATGAATGTGTGAATGTGTGTCTTGCACATATTGAGCCAATAAACCAGCAAATAAAAATTGATTTCCTTCTTCATCTCTAAATTTTTTGTCTGATAGAAAAAAGAAAAAAATATTGAATACATTTTCTTCTTCACTCTAATTTTCCTTCTTCCATTTCTTTTTCCACATTTCATTATTGAGAGCTGCCAATAGGATATTAATTTCCTGAATAAATGATCCATCAGTGTTTCTCAGAAAGAATATGAAAAACCATATTATTTTTCACTCCAATAATTACAAATCCACCCATCTTTTCCAATTATTTTCCTTTCAGATTAGGTTTATTCTATCTTCCAGTAAATCCTTTACACTCACAGTAAGAATTTATTCTTTTCTATCATTCAGACTAGTCTGCGGTAAAGGCAGTTTTGCTAATGAAATGTCAAAATACCAAATGGTTACTTTTTAATTTAGCCCAAGGTAGAACATTGCAGTTTAGAGCCAGTGACCCATTGCTAAATTCAATTTCCCAACTGTTTAATTAATTTGTGTATACAATTTAATGATATTTAATTTGATATGCATGTTCGAGATATAGCGTGCATTTCTAAATCCTTAATTACAAAAAATTACTAAAACCATCTTTTTATTCTATAGAGTTATTCTATAACTTATTTTAAAATTTTGTCATTTTATCCATTATATTGTGTTCCCCAGAAGAATTAAATAAATATACTATAATTTCTAAGAAAAAACTAGGAAAGATAATAGCCTTTTAACTTTTTTTTTTTCTTTTGAGGGGGGCGGGGGAGGAGAAAAATGGGGTTTTACTTTGGGTTGATATATTGCACGTTGTGGTCATGAAAAAGAAACGTCAGGATGTTGGGAAAACAGCAGAAAGCAATCTGTGTATTCATTGTATTAGGCAGAAAAGCATTCCAAGGCTAAATGTTTTATCTATTATGGTCTCATGAAGAGCTTTTGTTCTGTGCTCTAGGACCATGACAGAAAAGGCATGTTTTTCTATGGGATTAATCACAAGTAAAATAGTAAATAATGGAATTTTGCACTAATCTGTATGTTAGAAAATAAAATTACATGAAGTTATAAAAATAACAAAATAATCAGAGAAAGTGTGGTTTCATGGGTAAATAATACTTGTTTACATCCTAGGAGTACCATGAAGTATACTTGATTATAATAAAAGCTCTTCCCTAACTCATGACTCCTGTGTTTTGTTTGCACCTTACAATGGACAGTCTGTACAACAGAACTTACTCGTTGAGTAGATACAGAGCCCAGTGGAAAAAACAAACAAATGATGTTTCACCTCCTGACTATAGTGAGAGAAGATTAAGCCTCAGCAAGGTTGCAGTCTAACACTTTACCTATTAGATTCTGCTTTCCCTTCTCCTGAAAAGGAGGTTAACATTCTAAGGGAGAAAACTGTTATTACGATTTTTACAGTCTCTCTGGATATATGATGAAGAATTAGAAATATCCAGAGAAGGAAATCATGAATGGCTTTGACTGGTTGAGCTAGGGATGTAGCACTGCAGGCAGTAAGGTTGTCAAAATGCCAAACACAGAGCACAGGCTAATAATGCCAACCCAGGACCTCAAGACACTTCAAGTCATCAAGAGCACATTTCATCCAGAAGCCCTCTCGTGAGGGAAATGTAAGAGGATCTACAAGCCACAGAGTCGTGGCCAAGATGTACACTAAAAATGTTGCCTGAAAACATCCATTGCAGAGTCAGTCTACTGCATTATTCTTCACTCCTTGGTCAGCACTGGGTACCTACATAGCAACATTCCTTAGGGACTTTTGGTTACTAATGGCCACTCCACTGTTGAATGCAGGACCAGTGTGAGATCTGAAGTGGAATTCATCTCACCTACCTTTAGACATTTAAAAGCTAGATATCTAAGTATGAAGTGGAGAGAAGCAGGCACCTCTAGAGGGCAATTCATTTGACCTATCTCAGATGCCTATTTTAGTCAGAGATGAATCACCCTCTAGAGATGCCTAGATTTCTCTATTGACTATAAAGGAAGCCTAGGGCAAGCAGTTCAGTGCTAGACTTCTGACTTTCAGACATGTAATTTAGAAGAGATATATCCCACTCACCGTAGTGATAAGGTTCAGTTTCCACACTTAATCACTCATGCTGTTTCCAGTTTCATAAAATACCTAAGAACTCATCTCTAAGTATTCCTCATTCACTCTTTTTTATTTCTATTTTGGGTTGTTTGTTTCTTCCTAAGCACCTACTGGTTTTAATTTTCACTCATTTTCTCATTGAAAATATTAATTTATAGCAAGTTCATTGTAACCTCCCTATATTTCACCTTCCAAAACTTGTCTCAGTAATAACAGCCAGACTGCATAGTAAAACTACTTTGTTTCATCGAGCTGTTATTCTTTCATAATCTTATATTTTTGCTTCCAAGGTGTCTGAAGCATCACTTTTCAGGTCTCTATAGTGGAAATAAATTATTGTCTTTCTCTATTTAGTCTCTGATTTAATAACATTATTTGTTCAACATTTTATATGATATGAATTAAATCCTTATAGCTGATTTCTAAATGCCAAGCATTTAGAAACCAGAACTAGTGCTTGAATTAGATTTAAATTTGGATTTTGAATTGGATTTAAATTTCTTCTGATCTAGAGGCCTGACATTCCCAAACCAATTTTCTAGTAGTGTAAGTCCATTGACTTCAGTAAAATCTTTACAAGTGTAGCAAAAATGAGAGAAAAAATAACCACAGCTTTTGCTAGCGAGTAAATCATTGCAGTTGTTTCTAATAATTATTTAACTTTATATTCCCTATTTAAAAAATACTTATTTTATTAAAAAGCATTTATGTTTGACTCAAAAAAGCAGATATTCCAACATTACTTGTTAATAATAACACAGATTTGTAGTAGGTGTCTTCTTGTCCATTGGAAAAAGTCTTTGTTAGTCAACTCTTTCACAAAACAGTTAATTGATATAAACAGCAGCTTATGCTTCCCCAGGATTTAAACTCAAGTATTTTAAAGAATTATTCAGCATGTGTTGTACTGTTACTCAAGTCGGTTCTTTAAATAAAATATATAACCATATATTTTAACATCCTTGCAATTATATCAAACATTTAAACAGAGGATTCTTAATGCAAAAGTTATATAACACAGGCTAAGTGCAATCAGCATAAAAATAATTTGACAGCCTTCCACATTGCTGAGTAAATGAGGTGTAACCTTAAATATGGAACTTAGAGGCTGGTGATTTCTTTAGACTATATTAGAGAATTTATGACACTTCCTTTGGGAGAGGAATATTTTTCAGGAAAGTTTATTCCATCTCCCATAGGCACAGCAATTTCTTCCTAAATATTCTTAGATTATCAGCATAAGCAGATGTCTTTCATTCTCTGTAGGAGGCAGAATGCAACAACAGAAGTAAATTTTGTGTGAGAGAGTAAGTTCTGGAAATGCTTTGAGGTTGTTTTTCACATCCGCTACATGAACTTGACTGTGTCAACTAGTGTCCACTACTTTACGTCCTAATACTTATACTGCAAACTTAATTCTAGAAATGCTGAACAGTGTCCAAGTACAGGTGAATTTTCCAACCAATGGACTTTTAAGACATGCAATAAAATTTGATTTTCCTCAACCATTGTGAAGCCATTTTCCATGGCTTCACAACTCTTTTCAGGCATGGAGTGCTCAAAACGAACACCAGCTAGGAGAACAGAGCTCATATGACTTAGCAGGGAGATCTTAGGGCTGGGTCTGGCCCTTTATTTTTGTCAGAGAAGCATACTGGATCTGCAACAGGATGTTTAAATGCGTTCTAAATAATGTACATTTACGCACAGTACTATAACTTATAAATAATCATAAAATAATTTATAAATAGTGCGTATACTTAACAAGATTGTGATAAGTGTACTTTTAGTAAAGCTTTTCAGATTTAAGTCAAGATAAGTCTTATATGGCAGAAACTCCAGTCTTGTTAAGGTAGATCAAGAGAAAAGATAAGCTGAAGTTTCATGGCCCATTTTAAAAGCACTCTCAGGACCAAGAGTCAGTTGCTTGGCAAAACAGTGAAATTCAAACCATAAGAACTTAAGTCTGAGAAAATGTTGTGTCTTTAAATAAAACAGACTAATTCATAGTTTTCTTGTTATTTAAGACTTTCCGGTAATTGTCATTAGATATTGTGAAGATTCCTGCAACCAGAAATCAGGGTGTTTCTGCTTAGATAAGTCTCCAGAGTACAGAATCAAAATTCTCTTTCTCTCTGACATTATTTGTGTTCTACTCATTGGTGTCACGTCAGCAAACAGCATGAAGATTAATATCTTGCTCCAGAGATACCCTGATTATCTCCTAGGTATTTCAATGTAGTAATTCTGGATTCTGCTTCCTAGTTTGTGGATGAGTTCTTTAAGGACTAATAATCTTATTTAGGGATGGAAAGTGGGAAGCATGTCCATTCTGGCCTCAGACATGTTCTTTAAAAGCCTAAAAACCCATTTTATGCCCATGCTGATCTTTTAATGTATGCTAAATATTCTCGTGAGGCATATTTTTACCTACGTTTTTGCCTTTAAAAAAATTCCTAAGTACTGCTCTCAATTAAGTGTAAGTATGAAAGTAGCAGCAGGAGTTTAGGATAGAATAAAAATTAAAAAGCCTTCACTCAGCCCTGTTAGGTTATAGACATCTTCACCGCAGGAAGTTATAGAAACTGAAAGTTTTACATTCAAGTTTTTTAGTCATATCTTTTGTCCAACTGCACACAGATTCTGAGCAGTGTAGCAGTGAAGCTATTTTATATAGTAAAATGCAACATAATTCAACTCTAGGTCCAGTCTAAGAGATTTGAAATATAAGGACACCACGTACCTATAGTGACTAAAGTTAAAACTTTAAAATTATATGTTTAACAACAAATTAAACATTGCTAATCTTTCTGAACGTGTCTGCAGAAGGACTTAACCTGGTTGCAATAGCTAGATCAGTTCTCTTAAGCATAACTATGCAGACAAAGGCCAAAAATGAAACAGCTGCAAATTTTCAGTTCAGGGGAAAACGCATGAGGATGCTATTGAAAAACATCAAAGAGAGCAGATGTAAAAATGATGTTGTGACAGAAATAAAATGAAGCAGTATTTTTGAACTACTGCATGTACACTTACTAGTAGAAATGGAAAGAAAAATCTAAAAGAACTTGTCACTGCTTCAGCTTGCCATTTTAAACATGATAATTACACAGTAATTTATCACTGTCTCACAATTTAAAGTAAATCAAAGTGAATTTATACTCTGAACACAAATGTGTCAGAACTTTACATCAAGCAATACCTTTTTCATTACATGGAAGCAGATGCTGGAAGCAATCTCAGTAACAGAAAACTACCTAAGACAAAAGGACACCAAAAATGTGAGATTGCTATCACCAAATATATTATTTCTTTCAATTTATCATTTTATGGCACTTCTTGCTTCTATTGTATCACAAAATTTTGAGTTTGATTAGACAGGGAGCAAAATTCCTGGTTACAATTCTATAATACCTTTTTTTGAGGTTCCCAGATACATCTCAGGCTGATGTTTATTACTTTATTGTTGGCTTGCATGTTTTACTAACTACGTTGCCATATCCCTTGGAATCCTAGAGGCCAACACCAAAGTGAAAAAGTATGCCCAAAAAAAGTACAAAAAATTAGAAAGGAAAGGAAACTTGTGTGTGTGTATGTCTGTGGTTGTACACAAGTAGATTGCTCTTACTCTTTTTTGTGATTCTACACAAATCTGGTGAAGATTGTAACACAATATTTATGTAAATATATATGCATGTATTTGTGTATGAGTAATTTTACCTAAGCATATATATTTTTAAAGTTGATTCAGATTTTTCTAATCTTGCCCTTTTTTTTAACATCTGTATGACCTCAGCAAAGGAATGTCTTTAGCTTCTGTATTTAATAATTTTACAGTTAGTATAAGCAGACTGAATGGCTAAAATAAAAGCTTCAGTTGATATTTATATTTAGTCTCTTACTAGAAGAAAAGGACTTTAACAGATTAGGAAACTCAAATAGTTGAATCAAGTAATATTTTAAGACAATAGAAAATATTCAGAATTTGCTTCCTGCAATTTCCCTCAGACTTTTCTTTCATATTAAGCACTTTTAGTCTCTAATGTAGAACACAAACAATAGTCATTCTTTCAGTTAGCTCCAGTTCTCATACTTACTAAAGGATGTAGAGGATCTATTTGGGGTGGATGAAAGGAGAAATAACATAAGGTTGGGATAGAAACTGGCTGGAGAAAACTAGAAAGCTAAGGAGCAACATGGTGGAGGGAGACAGGGCTGGGGTCTGCAGGTATATTATATACAGTGTCAGAGAATAAATAGCACAGAATAGGGAGGTGTAATGTGGGACTCAAGCATCTTGCTGTATGCACAAACAGTCCAAGATAATTCTGAAAGCTGCTGCTACTGCAATCTCCCTGCCAGACTGACCCAGGAGTTTCTTTTCAAGGTATAGAAGAGGTTTGGTTGACTTTTGGTGGCACAGCATGGATTTAGGAATGCTTCTGAGCCAAAGCATATGAAGGCTGCACACAGTGCTCTATTTGGAAGTGACTGTAAAGAGTCATACCAGTCTCCCCTTGGGGATGTGAATTAGCCTCTGTACTGAATAAACTGGGGGACTTTGGGGGGAAAAATGTATAAAATCACAACTAAAAATATATATGAAAATTCTGCACCTGTTAAGGTTACTTTAATTCTGTTATTTCTTATCTCTTGCATATCTAACTTGACATTCTTAATTACTGTTTCCTACATTCATAAAAATTCACTGCCCTATTAGCTATAACAAAACAAACATAATAATACATTTTAGTTTTCTTTTACTCATATAAAGATACATTGCAAAATGTCTCTCTCTGGGAGTACAAGTTTTAAATGCCAATGCTTTTTCATGTTTTTGTGAAAATGTTTGGTAGGAGAGTGAGGTATAAAGTGAGAAAGTGAGAATGCTTTTCTGAATTGAAAGAAAAAAGGAATATTTCCCTAATGCAAGGTAACACAATACTCCTTAAATCCTTAAAAATGGAAAGTAAGCATACAAAAATCTAAAAAAGAAAAAAAAATGGACAAACATCTATAAATGAAAAATAGAAAAGAGTGAAATGAGATGTGACTACTTCTGAGCACAGGGATTTTTAGGCACTATATTCATTTTCAATCGTTGTCAAAGAAGCAAATGTTCCAGAAATACAGGACCTGAAAAATTATCCATCATCTCTCTTGGTGAAACTAGACCAAGCTAGAGGATGAAATAGAATGAAGTCACAAGTTCACAGTGTGGGCAAGGTCAAACTGCTGTGCAGTTTCAATAGCCAAGATGAGCAGGTGTCTTTCCTTTTACCCAGCATCTTAAGGACTAATCATTCAATTTTTCTTAAACTTCTCACTATGACTGTCTGTTATGTTAGTACAGAGATTACACTTAGAAGCAGTAAATTTCTGCAATTGAACTGCATTAATTTACATCATGCTTCCTTTTTTCTCATATGTAGCCAAAACAGAACTAGCCAGAACCTTCTCACAGGTTTTCAGGGATTTTTTTTGGTGGAAGATATTAATAAAAAAATTTTAAAAATAAAAAAAAAATTTAAAAAAATTTAAAAAGAGAGAAGTTAAAATTCTAAAAATGTTGTTACTATGGTTGGAATAAGGCCTTTTGACATGGTTGAAACTTTTAAATTAAAATACCTTGTTCTTTCTAAAAGCATTTTTTTCAATCGAAATTGTTTACTTAAATATATTTATCTGAAATTAATCATAAAATTAAAATGTCAAAGCAAAAATTATAGTTATCATTAGTGTTTGAAATGAAATATTTCTTTAAATTCCATGTAAAGAAAAAAAATATAAATATCTCCACCAAATAGCATTTTGTATTTTTTCTCAGGAGTTTTTATATAGCATCAGGCCAGAGCTTTAACTTCCAGGCACTTTTCAAGAATGTTACACTACTTTATAACCCTTTCCATCAAACATGACCTGTATAGATAAAATTTTACCAACGAGTGAATAATAAATGTTAAAATGAGAAAGTGATTAATTAATCTTCAGACTATGAAAATGGATTATTTACTTTCCAAACAACAAATTCCTATACCAGGTTTACAGTGTGGTAAGGAAGAGGTGCATGCCTAGTGTCCCTTTTTGTGGCAGCCCTCTGGAAGCATTCTTTCCATCCTGCTGGTGGCTGCTGCTGTAGGGATAGCAGCTCTGCTGGCTCCTTAGCGTAGTTTCCATGGAGAAGAGCTGAGATCAGATGCACAGCATTCACAGGCACTTGTAGCATTTATCAGGTCCTGTGGCAGCACAGCACGAGAGAGATGTGGAGCTCCCGGGGCAGGCTCAGCTGAGGGCTGCCACCTTGGTCAGGAGACTGGAGCCTGTCTCCTATGAGGAAAGGCTGCAGAGCTGGACCTCTCCAGCCTTGACTAGGGCTCACTGAGAGGGCACCTCATCAATATCTGTCCTGTCTGAAGGAGGGATGCCGAGAGGATGGACCAAGCTCTAGCTGGTGCCAAGCGGTAGGACAAGAGGGATGGAGAGGGAACTGAGGCACGGGAAATTCCACCTGAACATGAGGAAGAACTTCTTCACTATGCAGGTGACCACACACTGGGACAGGTTGCCCAGAAAATCTCCATCAGTGGAGTCTCCATCACTGGAGATATTTTAGAACTGTCTGGGAGCAATCCTGTGCCATGTGTTTTGGGATGGCCCTGCTTGAGCAAAGAGGCTGAACAAGATGATCCACTGTGATCCCTTCCAACCTTACCCATTCTGTGATTCTGTCATAGTTTACCTAGCTGTTTAAATCCTCTTGCAATTGGTGCTTTTACAAATACAATTAAACTCAATCAGTAGGTTTCTAAATTGTTTTTTCAGTCTCTGAAGATTCCAGTGCTGAACAAAATATACTTCAAACTTAACTAAGTCATTATTCCTTGAATAAGTTTCAGTTATTTATTAATTTATTGAAGTACTGAATCTCCTAATTTAACTCAGGTAATTGTACTTAGAATTAAGTTATTGAAGCATTTGAGTATGGACTTTCCCATGAGCAAGGATTGCAACATTCAACCTTAGCATATTTTTGGGCTTTGCTCTTTACACTGTTGAAATACAAATATAAATTCTTCTTAGAAATATGAAAACATACTTGCATGAACAGAACCATATTGTTTTAATGTGCATTTGATAGCTGTGAATAATATTAATTCTCACTGCAAAGCTAGACAGTGTATGCTTCATAAGGCCTGCTGTGGTATCAAAAGTGATTTAAATAGGATCACCCAAAAGCTGATAACCTCATGGGTGAGATTAGCTGCTGTTAAACCCACAACTAATACCCAAACTGCACTTTCTTTTTATGCCCTTGGAATAATAATGTTTCATTTGATTTGTTCTGAATCAGAAATGACAAAGGAAATACATGGTCATATTCTCTTCCTTATGGATGACTTTTTCACAAGGTGAAATAATATTTATGTAAATACAAATAAACATGCAATTTTTATAGCATTCACCCAGAAAATAGTTCACAGCATTTAACTAGAGAATTCCAAAGGCTGATGCTAATGTATATACTAAACCAGGAAGACTAAATATTATGCCTAGGAAAATTTTCCCTAATAATCAAATAAAATAGAAATTTTATTTAGGTCAGGAAAATGCAACAATGTAGGTAGGATATATGCAATCTGTGAGATCAAGTCAAAATTCAGAATTAAATTTCAAACTAACATCATACATTAGAGAGTGGTTAATGCAACAAACAAGGTTCATATTTCAAAGCAGTATTTTTTGGAAGGATAAATATCTTTTATTCTCAAGATGTTTTTCTTCAATAGCCACTTCCCTAGCTGTTTTTTATTTTGTCACATGAAATATATTTATTTTCCTGAATACAAACGTAGATATTTCTCATCTCAGTTACTGGGAATACCTTCTAAGTAAATGGCAATGGAGCCCTGCTCCTTGGCCTGTGTCCTGCCTCTTTCAGACTTATCAATCTACATGTCACTTCTACATGGAGATTAGAGGAAATCTTGAATTTAAACTGCAATATGCTGTGGTTTTACCCTAGATAGAATTTAAGTAACTCACAGCCATTTGCTCACTCCCCCACCGTGCCTGTGGTGGGATGGGGAGGAGAATCAGAGAAAGTAAACCCTGTGGGTTAAGAACAATTGAATAACTGAAACAAGGTAAAATAATATTGTAATAACAATAATAGTAATTGTGATGAAAAAGGAGGCAACACAGAGAAATAAATTCCAAGGAAGACAAGTGATTAACAACACAACTGTTCACCACCAGCTGACCAATGCCCACCCTGTCCCCCCCCAGCATCAATTAGTCCCTCCTGGCAACCTCCTCCCAGTTTATATATTGTTTATAATATTCTATGACAGGGAATATCCCTTTGGATGTTTGTGCCAGCTGTCCTGGCTATGTTACCTCACAGCTCCTTGTGCACCTCCTCATTGGCAGAGCAGAGGAAATTGAAAAGTCCCTGACTGAGGATAAGCACAACTTAGCAACACTTAAAAGTGTGTTATCTATATTTCCCTCATACTAAATCCAAGAAACATAGCAAATGGAAGAAAATTATGCCAGATTTTACCAGTTACTGGAAGAGAATTAACTCTATCCTAGCTGAAACCATGACATAATGAAAGATTTCTTCATCTGGCTTCGCCTTTGGAAGCTTTTGGACAAAAATGAAAAAAATGTAATTTGGAAGAGACAAGTGTTGGCCATTAATACCTACCACTACTGACAGTTGTAGATTAATATGTTTATACTCAAACAGAAATAAATTAGGGCCACCTTTTTAGCTTTGCTTAGCAGATTGCTGCAATTTCATTTCAGTTTGTTATTTCCAGGTTTTAAAATTCTCAACCAACTGTGACAACATTTCCCTATCCCTTTAAATTATACTGGGAACATAAAATACTTTCCCATCCAGTTTATTCTCAAACATTCTTGAATAATCACAAGAGGTTTGTCTCAGTATAAACTGATGTTGAGCCAGACTAACAGCTCCCATGCCAATTCTCATCTTTCTGTCTGCACAGATGGAGTGAAAGGACTTCCCTGTGGGTTTTTGGCAGCTAACATAATCAGATCACCTAACAATTGTTCCAATTTTTTATAAGAGGATGTTATCTCCTCCTAAATATAATTACCCGTTCAGAATTCCTCTGATTATTTCTTAAGAAATGCCTATCATTTCCAGTTTTTCAATGAAGTATATCAAATATTGTAGCAGCAAAGTGGGTAGTACTATGTCTAGTTGTGATTTAACTTCTTTCTGTTAAAAGATCTTATTTTCATTTCTTTGAAGACTAAGAATCAGACAGATAAACAGGACAACAAAACATGCAGGTTTTTCGTTTAAATGAAGAGCTGCGAGGGAAAAGAAAAAAAGCATAAACCCACAGATCTCACATGTCCAGATCTGCAGCTGTGAAAGTCCGTACTGCACTGTGTTTCTGAGGCTCTAAGCTGATTTGTGCCAGCTGAGAACTTGGCTTGGCTTAAAATGCTGGATAATCAAAGATGTCAGTCTACTCTGAAAACTTTCCTTAAATCGCAGGTCATGTAATCTAGGGGGACTTAGAAGAGCTTTCATTCAACTCCCTCATCTGTACAGTCTCTTATTACCTGAGAAATACAGGTAGCAGATACACTTTTCACTTCATTTTTAGCACATCTCAAAAGGAAGGCATACATCCTTTCTCACAATGTGCCAAAGGAACCGAAAATGTTCTTAGTTTGAAAACACAGCCCAAACAAGCTGAATAAATGCTTAAATATAGAAGTCTGTTTAATTTTTATTTGCATTAAATGAGTGGAAAACTCTAAATTCCAATCATCACTAAAGTTTTATCTTAATTCACCATTGCACTACTTCAGCTGCATTTCAGTATACTTCCACTGAAGTTACAAGAGAGCTACATCACCATAAACTAAACCATTCTTTATTCAAATCCCCTAATATCTGCCATCTCTAATCTTTACATGCCTACTGAATTTTGATACATATTATGAACTTTTGTTTTATTATGTACATATCAAAGCAGTCATTTTCTGTACCCTTCTCTGGGTCTGTGCACATGCTCAATTATGTATACCCTATCTGTGTACACATACTGCAATAAGCTCACTGGGCTTGGTTCTTATCAGATAATTGCTCAAGTGTAAACTGTTTCCCATGTCATATTTTAGCAGGTTGCTAAGGATATTTAACATGCTCTGAAGCTGCCTATTTTTGGCTCCACACTGTGAGTCTATAATATAATTTTTAATATACTTAATGCTTTATATGATGTGCTGAAAATAAGTATTTAATTTGCACTTGAGTTAACAGGCGTTTATTGTACAGTAAGAATCAATTGAGTGCTACAAGGACCCTTTTTATGATTTAATCCACTCAGAAAATTCAGTTGCTATCACAATATCCTCAAAATTGCAACAATAATAAATATAAAAGTAATATATTGTTAGCAATGAGTATCTAAAGAACATGAAATAAGATATATAGAGAAAGTTAGCCCTTAATTAGCCTACATTCCTAGTGTAAGAATATATTTAAATTAATTTAGTTTTTCACTAATTAATTCAAATTAGATTTACTTTCTTGGTTTATGAGACAACTAAATTTCTAAAGAAGGATTTTAGCTTTCCTGTGTGAATAATGGAACAGCTACACCCACAATATACACGCATCTCAATTCAGCAGCACTAGATGGTGATTTGTAGGGTAATCTCCTAAAACACACATACAAATAGCATACCAGGTTTGTCTTCAAAAAGCTACAGAATTCCCATAAACCTGCTAAAAAAAGTAGGTCAAAATTTAAATCTTTTAAATAATGAATGTCTATCCAGTTGGATATTTAGTTGCACTGATGCTGCATTGACAGGGGAAGAGAGAAAGAGAGTTACATAAAGCTGTAAAATGAAGGTAGGGATGCTGAAAGTACTGTAAGGTCACCCTTCTAGCCTCCCACAGTTATATGGCTTCAATAGGTGTGATGCAAATTAAGATGAAAGGTGGTGATAATCTGTGGTTGCTGAAGTAGAAACTTGGAGACATGAAAAAGCTTGAGAGAATACTGGAGAATTCAGAATTAACAAAATGGTCTTATTTTTTTAATTTATGTCAGCCTACCAAACATTAGGATGAAGGTCTTAGGGTCGAGTTACCTTTGGTGAAGTAATTAGACTGAAGCTTAACAGAAGCACAAAAAGCAAATGAATGGGCATTTTCAAAAACACGTTTTCCTCTCTCCCATCCGCAAAGCTTATTTTGCTACAGTGAAAATCCATTCCTGTGCCATCTCTTCACCTTAGCTTTTCTCCAACATCAGCTCAAATGCAGAGGCTTCACATGCTGTCACAAAGGTCAGCATACATATGCTATTTCCTTTGCCAATCTTGAGAAAAAAATCCAAAATCCATTTTTCAAATCAGCAAGTCCTATTTTATGGCCCGAGAAATGTGAGGATGTTGCAGATGAAAACCGAATTCCTCAATCTGCTGTCAGAAACCACCAGGCAAAACCTGCAGAGTTAAAAGAACACACATCTCTCTGTAGCTCAGAAAGTAGCTCAGACATCATCTCTATACCAGTAGGAATATCCAGATAATTTAAGAGGCAGACTTAAAAACAGAGTACTGCAGCTGCTGAACCCTTGAGTCAAGGACTGAATGACAGCTTTAAAGACTACGCCAAAAATGTACAGTTGACCAGAGACCTACAGAAAGGCTATGCTGATAATTGTTTAATATAAATGTTATACACAGTTCAATATAGAATCATAGACTATCCTGAGCTGGAAGGGACCTATAAGGATCATCAAGTCCAATCCCATCCCTGCATAGGACCATCCCCAAGAGTCACACCATGGACTCGAGAGTATTGTCCACACTTGAGCTCTGCCAAGTTTGGTGCTGTGACCATTTCCCTGCAGAGCCTGTTCCAATGCCCAGCCACTCTCTTGGTGAAGAATGTTTTCCTGATACCCAAACTAAACTTCCCTTGACACAATTTCAGGCCATTCCTTTGGGTCCTTTTATTGGTCACCACAAAGAAGAGATCAGCACTCGTTCCTCTACTTCCTTTTGTGAGGAAGTTGTAACTGCAATGAAATCCCCTCTTAGTCTCCTCCAGGCTGAACAGACCAAGTGACTTCAGCCACTCCTCATAAGACCTCCCCTCCAGATCCTTGTAGCCCTCCTTTTGACACTCTCTAATAATTTCCTGTCTTTTTTATATTGTGACACCACAAACTTCCCCCAGCACTCAAGGTGAGGCTGCCCCAGAGCAGAGCAGGACAATCCCCTCCCTTGCCTGGCTGGTGATGCTGTGCCTGATGCCCCCCAGGACACAGCTGGCCCTCCTGGCTGCCAGGGCACTGCTGGCTCATGTTCAACCTGATAATGACCAGGACCCCCAGGTCCCTTTCTGTGGCACTTCCCTCCAGCCTCTCATTCCCCAGTCTGTCTGTACATCCAGGGTTGCCCCATCCCAGGTGCAGAATCTGACATTTTTCTGTGTTAAACGCGATACTCATTGGTGATTGCTCAGCCCTTTAATTTGTCAAGGTCTCTCTGCAAGACTTCTCTGCCCTTGAGGGAATCAACAGCTTCTCCCCTGAGTATTCCTTCCAGTCCTGCATCCAAGACGTTGAAGAGCACAGGCCCTAAAATTGTGCTAGCTTTATTAGCTATACCCTGAACTGATGGGACACAAACTCCAGCTCATGCTCATGTTCAACTACATTGGTGAGAATTGTACCTGCTCTAGTACCTGTCACTCAGCCTCAAAGGTAGCTCATCGGTTAACTGAGTGAAAAGTGGCAACCAGTGCTTCTCATCTTATTCTTTACCTGTTTTCCCAGATTACATTAATCATGCTACCCAGTTTTGTAGACAGCTAATTCTCTATAACATCTCTTATTTCAGTTAATTCTAGACAAAAAGAAATATCTTCCTCTGTGCCCTCTTTGTTAACCAAAAAGGAAGAGTAGGAATAAATTATTTTGTATATTGAAGTGACATCAGAGACACTAGAGAGTTTTTTGTACCATTCACAAGGAAATGGACATCTTAGGCAGTTTACTCACGGTCCAAAATCTGGCATAGCAGAACTGCCTGACTGGAGGCTGTAATCCCCAGATACCATCATTATTCCAGTAACTAACAATCATTCCAGGTTTCAGCACTGACTTCCTCTTACCTGCAAATGCTTCCAATATAAAGGTAAAATCTTTACTAAGTGTAGCAATGAACTTTTGTTTCTCACATATTTTTTGAGCTTTTACAGTCAGTTGTGCTGACTCTTCATATGCCTTAGAAAGGCAAGATGGAGGAGAACAAAGTTATCCTATGTTCACCTCTTATCAAACAATGAACTTAAAATGCAGCAATGGCTGTATCATGAACCTGAAACCAAAATGACAGGTCTCCAAAAACTAGGGAAAATCTTCACAGGAACTTTCATGCCTTATATCTAGCTTGATAACAAAATTAGTTTGTGACTTATAAATTGCTCTAACACGACCAGGAGAGTTTGTTACCTCACTTTTCAAGTTATTGAAAATAGGATTTATGTAGTTCTTTAGTCACAATCTTAGTAAAAGGCCTTGTGACAAGAACTGTTCAAGTTCTTCAAAGTCAGCTAAACCTTGCAATAAGAGCTGAGTAAAAAGTTCTTTTCTGTCTGCAGGTGGCAAAATTTTCTAATTCACCCAGTCTTCACTTTAATAGGAAGCTTTAAAGCAGCTTTTGTTATTTCCTAAGGTTTCTTAAAAAGTGCTTTAATAAACGCTTTTCTGTTGGGAATCTTTTCATCTTCCTTATATCGTTAGAAATTATCAACCTTAACTTCTCTCAAAAATCTTCATTAAGTCTCACAATTATTTCTAGCTTGGACCTCTGTTTCCCATTTAGTGTTCTTAATCTTTGATTCCACAGAGACTAGCTTTGAGGATTTTTTTTCCTCCATTTTGGGTCACACCAGGACTACTTCTGTGAAATTCAATTAGAATCTTATAACAGGTCCCTATAAATTTCGTCACTTCAAAAAACAAACAGTAAGATCTTGAAAGAAGCACTCTGTGACTGCCAGAAGGCGTTTATTAGCACTTTGTCAGAAAAGTATATTTGTTTTGGGTAGATCAATCAATTCTACTTCAAATGACAAGTCCTTGAGCTCTGAATAGTGTAGACCTATATAAATATTCAGATTTTATTTAAAAAAAAACACACTTCATCTTAGCATGAAATACTAGAGAATGAGCTGACTATTAAGTGCAAAAATTATTGCTTCAGAACATTTACTTTTACCTTCAACTTTTGGTGAAGGCTTGTTCTGAGAACATTTACTTTGTCACCTTGATCTGGGCCACAAGAATAGCCATTAAGGCTTAGCAAATGATTGCTTTTCCTTTCTCAAGTCATCATTTCCCAAGCATATCTTTTCAAGCTACAGAAATCACTGAGTGATTTGACACATTTAAAGCATGCCTGCATTAGGAGAAGCTACAATAAAATAATCGTATCAATGTCATTTAAGATTGTCAGCATCTGAAGTCCCACTTTACAACCACACAGAACATCTACTCTGGGAGATTTCAGAGATGTCACTAATCACAGTGGTAAAAATTTCACCTCAGCAGCTCTGCTGCTATCCAGTAGGTCATCTTGAGATTTTTTTCTGGATGTATAAACTGCCCGAAGGTGAGAAAGAGGCAGTCAGAGAAAGACTTTTAAACACAACCAACAATCTAAATTAGTCGTGATAAAAAAAACAGCAAAGTTGCAGTGAAAAATTTACCAGCAGGTTTCAAATATAATATTTTTACCATTTGGGCTAGACGTTTCTCTTAGCTTCAGATGTCTTTTAGGTAATTGCATTTTTGTCACCCAAATTGTAAAGCATGAACAGTTTCAGGAAACAAGATCATATTGTCTTGATAGTTGTTAAGGCATTTATTCGGGTTTTGGCAAAAGTTTTCCTGCAAATTAGAACAGAGTTGAATCCAAGTTGCCTGAAACCCAGCCATTCTGTAGAATGCCTTACATCTTGTCCTTTGTATACTTTATGTGCACTATTAGACACTCAAGAGAAAAATAATTTCAATGATATTTACTACTATATTGGGTTCCCATGGTTTTGGTAGTGGAAGGGATACAGGAGTGGATTCTGGAAGAAGCTGACAGGAGCTTCTTCCATGCCAAACAGAGCCAATTCCTGGCAGCTCCAAAGATTGATGTGCTGCTGGCCAAGGCTGGGCCAATGGTGGTAATGCCTCTGTGACAGCATATTTAAGGAGAAAAAAAATTGTTGCGCTTATTGTGGCCAGAGTGGAGTGAGAACATGTGAGAGAAACAGCCCTGCAGACACCGAGGTCATGGAGAAGGAGGGGCAGAAGATGCTTCAGGCACTGGAGCTGGGATTCCTCTGCAGCCTATGGTGTATCCCACGGTGAAGCAGCTGTGCCCCAGAGTCCATGAATTATGCAGAGATCCACTCACAGCGCCTAGAGGAGCCCCAAACCAGAGGAGGTGGATGCTTGAGAGGGGGCTGTGAACCCACAGAAGACCCATGCAGGAGCAGGCTCCTGGCAGGGAGCTGCAGACCTGTGCAGAGAGGAGCCCATGCTGGAGCAAGTCTCCTGGTAGGGTTTGTGACCCCATGGGGGACCCAGGCTGGAGCAGCCTGTGCCTGAAGGAAAGCACCCTGTGGAAGAGGGACCCACACTGGAGCAGTCTGTGCAGAACTGTTGTCAATGAGATGAACTCACATTGGAGAGGCTCATGGAGAACTGTCTCCCATGGGAGGGACCCCTCTGGAGCAGGGGAACAACTCCCTGCGCAGCAACAGGAACAGCTGTGTGATGGACTGACTGTAACCACCATTCCTCATCTCCCTGCTCTGATTTTGTTAGGAATAAATTCAACTAATATCTACAGCTGTAGTCTGCTTTTCCTGTGATTCTGTGTCTCAACTCATGAACCCTTCATTACATTTTGTCTTCCTGTTCAGTTGCAGAGGGGAGTGATAGACAGGCTTTGGCAAGTGCCTGGCTTCCAGCCAGGGTAAGCACCCACTACAACTATGAAACCCAAAAAACTATTGGGTTATGGTCAATTATGTACCAAAAAATAAAAAAATATCCAACAAGAGTAACAGATTATATATATATGTAAATTATTAAGGCAATCATTCATTCCATGGGAGACCCAATTAAACTTTCTACCTGTTTCAAGTATGACAAAAGGAAGAGTAGGATTTAGGTTGTCAACATCTAATAATAGCTTTTAAATATTTATCACCAGCATATATGTGGTTTTGACCAGAAAACACATTTTGACCAGAAAACATATTTTGGCCTTAACATCTCACTAAGTGAAAGTTGCTTTCAAACTTTTAGGCAAGCATACCAAAAAACCCTCAACAAACAACCCCCCAAAATCTAAAAACGGTTACAATAAAATGCCATTTAAAATAAGGGGAGCCTGTCCAAATATTCCCAAGGAATTTTATCTTCTGAACCGTTTTACACCAGCATAATTCTCAGTTCTCATTTTCACTTTTAGGCTCTAATTCAGCTGAAATCACTGCACTCAAGTGACTGAGGACATGAGATAGTTTGAATATTGTAATCACTATTCAAGAGTTCTGACTACATATAAGTGTTTTAAAGCTGGGTGAATAGAGGTAGAAGGAGTATAATTATCCAGCCCTGCCATCCAATGTATGTTTAACATTTTCAGTAATATTCACAGAACATGCATTTGCTAATCCAGTGTCTTTTACTAAATGTCTTCAGGCCCACACATATAAGGGCCCAATGTTTACTAAAATTAATAAGAGTTTATAACTTGCCTAAAAACTCAATAACTGATGCTCTGGATTATTTTCCATAATGATTTGCCTAAGAAAAGAGCAAGTGAGTAGAAGAGAAAGTTTAAACCCGAAAAATCAGTCTCTGGGGTACACTCTTCTAATCATTCATCTACAAGATTTCACCTTAAAATTCTCAAATTCCCTGTTGTGTGGAAATCTACGGAGAAATCTGTCAAGAGTTACTTCATAAAATATCTAGAGTTATTCTAGAGAGCTCTATTGAAAGAAAATAAAATTAATCTTTACTGAAAAGAGCATGAGATTCTTAACAGTTCGCACATCTCTGCTTCAGCATTCATTTTCTCTTTCTATTGAGATACATTCTGACTTTACTATTAGCATTTGTTTCCATTTTTATTGCTGATAACATTATATTTGTACTGGTTTCCTAAGTACATCATAAAATATGAATTGTTTACACAGTCACTGTTCAGATTGTCATTACTTTCCTTCTCACCTTAATGTCATCACAGACATCTCACCTTCCTTGCTAACCTGATGTTGATTTAATGACTTGACTTGCTCACGACAATAATGCCTCTTATCTTTCAAGCTGCTTA
The DNA here is from genome assembly GCA_037013685.1 of Acridotheres tristis. Taxonomy (NCBI): domain Eukaryota; kingdom Metazoa; phylum Chordata; class Aves; order Passeriformes; family Sturnidae; genus Acridotheres; species Acridotheres tristis. Next base: position 25,792,974 of record CM072886.1, read on the forward strand.
ATGTAATTGTGTTAAGAATATTTGAAGTGACTGTGCAAGCAAATTAGAATTACCATTAGAGTTTTTATGGCAAAAATGATTACAGGAGTTTGAATGCCAAATCAATGAAGAATCTAAAGATGTTATGTAGACCCCAAATCACAAGTTGTTTTGCTAAATAGAGCAGTTAAGAATTAACTTTCTTTAACTGTGGTTCTCATAGGGCTTCAACAGAAAATTCACAAAATATTTCCAAGCCTCTAATGCAAATGCCAGAATACACATTGCAAACTCATCAATTCAATTGGAGGCCTTCTCGAGGACAATGACCTTGAAGGAAAATTCTGACATTTTAACCAAAATAGCCAAACTAACTGTCATTCTGGCTAGGGTAACAGAAAATGTGTCAACCCGGACTGAGTTTCTCAAAGACATCTATCATAACTTCTTTCTGGTTAGCCCTGACACCCTCACCTCCATTTCTACCAACTAACTAAAAACTAACTTCTTGACAGACCCCAGTACCCCAGCAAGAGCTCAGATCTCTCAAACAAACATTTATGTTTATGTTTAACATATACGTAACTTTAACAATAGAAACATTCATTAGTCAAGAAACTAAAATAGAGATTTACAGACAGTATTCATCTACCCATTCCTAAGGTGTATATATTTATTACACAGCCAGAGAGGATGCAAATGTTTTGTTTCCCAAATTAACATGTTAAGATTTAGCTACCTCATGTCACTGTTTAAGTGAACATCTACATGGAAAGGTGTACATGCTTAATGAGTCCAGAAGCAATTCTAAGAGTGATGGTTACTCCCATGTTTAAAATCAAGTGAATGTATAACACCAGGTGTTATTATCAAATACAGGAAAAATATAAGCCCACAGTACATGACATTTATTCCTCTACGTGTGCATACCTAGAATTTCATCGTCAACAGACATTTCTAACTTGTCTGTGTTATGCAATAAGAGGGGAGAACTCTTCTTAGAGTTCTTCTTTTCCTGTCATTGTGTATTTAAAAAGGGCCAAAAATAGTCTTTCAAATAGATTTGTAGACTGCTAAAATATCATTATTTTATTGTAACTGATTATGTCTGGTTTTCCATGTAATGCTTACCACCCAAAAGTTTACCTCTCTTACTTGAAGAAACAAATTTATTTTGCCATTAGCTTGACCTACCACACAAACATGTTTATGACTGCTGTAAAAAACATTTGAAAACTTGAGATACAGGGTCAAGTACAGTATAAAATTGATCCCATGTTATTTCCATACCAGTTTCTGCCATCCTGCTTACTGGAAGATATCAAACTAAGTAAAGCCTGTTTCCAGTCACTATATACTTATGCCAGAATTTGAAGAACTAACAGTCTGAAAGGTAGGAAAAAGGATGAACAAAAAGGGTATAAAACTAATGTATAGCAATTAACGTGTATATACTATTAACAGTCATTCCTTCTTGGGCAGTATTTTTGACTTGCCTTCCAATTCATTGATCATTTTGTCAACAATGCTACATTGTCATGGGGGAGATCTTGAATGATGAAAACACGAGGAAAAGGACAATATAAAAATAGAAATAATAGAGACATTTAAAGAAGCTGAATTCAGAGAAAAACTTTTCTATGATCTTGTGGCATTATTTGCTTAGAATTCTTATGAGGAAGTCTGAGACATCTGTATTCAGATAATCCACATTGCAAGTGAAGTCAGGAAAACAAAGATGACTAAAACATTTAAATGCAGAGCTACTTCCTATAAGACATGCAAATCACATTCTGATTCCATAAAAATTTCTTCTCCCTCCGCCTTCATTGTGCCATTATTAAAAACAATACTCACACACACAAAAGCACAGTGTTTCTTAAAGTTCCCTGCAGACTTGGATAAAAAGGGCAACGCTCTTTAGTTTACAGAGAAAAATAGCAGTTGTGTATTCTCTGTTACTAAATCTGAAATACATCATTTGTAACAGAAGCGAACACAGCAAAAAAACTTGAATCAAGACTCCAGAAGTAAGCACAAGATATAACACGTGACAGAGAAGACAAGACAGATACCAAAGAAGGCTTCAAGTATCAACACTTTATTGCTCTCCAATGAAACCTTCTATACTCTTCATTTTACATGCATTCCACCTGTGTCCCTCCTCTTCCCTCCTGTGACTGGTTAGTGCACCTCAGCATTCCTGTTTCCTTACTTTCAATACTGCTCATCTGTCCTACACAGTTGTAGCCCATTAGGGATGAGTCTCAGCCACAGTCCCATTCCCAATTACCACAAACTCTGTGCCTATACATATGCATATTTTAGAAGCTGAATTCTATTTCTAGATTATGTAACATATTGGATTTTAGAGTTATAGACCTAAGTCTTATCTCTCCTGAATGCCTACAATCCTGTCTACAACATAACTAATGTAGCTGAATTGGTGTACCCGAAAAAATGCCTCCCACTGCTGTTATAGCTGCAGTGTATCAAAGATCCATGAGTGTACACAAAACTTGTAATGTTTTAATGACAGAAGTGAAGCTTCCTAGTTACTTCAAGCAAGTGAAAATGCAAAGATTTTGCTGTACTATCCTTAACACATAAAACTACAACAGAATAAAAACAGTCCTAATCTAATTTGGGATTCTGGGAAGGCTATGGTGACTTGGTGCTAGCTAGTAGCCAAGAACCCACAGGGCTACTTACTCCTTCTCCTCCCCCAAGAGGGGCAGAGGAGAAAATAAGAATAACAACAGAGAGAAAACTCATGGGTTTGGGAAAAAAAAATGCAAAGAAATCACTGACCAATTATTGTTAAAACAGACAGGCAAAACAGACTTGAAAAATTTAACTTAATTTTAGGTATTTAGTTATTGACTTGGGTATTGGGAAATAAAATAGTAAACATTTAAAGACTTGGGGAAAATACTTTTCTTCTCCATTTCCCAAGCTCAGCTTCACTACAGTCACCTACTCTCTTATCCACTTGCTCATGCTCCATGTTATTGCCACAGGCTACATTCAGTACCTTTTGTGAGTCAGCATGCACCTCAGGAGGATGGGGAGAGGGTTTAGGGGTTTCCTTCAGCCTCTCTTTGGTTCTCACTCTTTTCTTCCATTGTTACTTGCAAGTAATTTCCTTTTCTCTGGCATGGGCTGCCCACAAGGTTCCTTCTGGGACGCACCTCCTACTGCTCTGTCCTTGTTAGCTCTTTTTTCTTCCATGTCCTGACTCGGACAAGGGGAGGCGGAAGTAATTACACTCTTTTTTACCATTCATAACCTTTTGTAAACGCAAACTGAGAAACTTATTACAAACTACAGATTCAGTATTCACTTTTCTGCGCAGAAATATGTTCCTGATTCTACAGATGTGCTACATCTACACACATTTTTGATGCCTCCAGGGACAGTGATTCCCTTGGCAGACTATTCCAATGTTTGACGACCCTTTCAGTGAAGATATTTTCTTAATACTTGTCTAACCCTCCATTGGTGCAACCTGAAGCCATTTCCTCTCATCCTGTCATTTGTTATGTAGGAGAAGAGATTGACTCCCACCTTGCTACAACCTCCCTTCAGGTAGTTGTAGAGAGTGATAAGGTTTCTCATGAACCTTCTTTTCTCCAGGCTGAACAACCCCAGATCTCTCAGACATTACACATGACGTGCTCTAGATCCTTCACATATCTCACGTGTATTCTCTTAATGGCATTCAAAAGATGTATTCAGATGATGACACACCAACTCAAATATCTATTTGTTTTGCTTAGACTTTTTCAGAAAACTAGCAAAGATGATGCCATAGCTCTGAATTTCAAGACTGACGAAATTCAAATTGAAAGCAAAATGAAAGCCAAATGGGATGAATACAAAAGAAATCGGTAAAAGCAAGAGCATAAATCTTTATGGAATATTTTGTTACTTGTTAAATTTTACTCCTCATTAAATACAATTTAAAAACCTTTATATATATGTGTGTGTGTGTATATATCTATCTATATCTATCTATATCTATATCTATATCTATATCTATATCTATATCTATATCTATATCTATATCTATATCTATATCTATATCTATATCTATATCTATATCTATATCTATATCTATATCTATATCTATCTATATCTATATCTATATCTATATATAAAATTTTTAGGCATACGGTTGAATGTATTCATATATTGAATTAGAAAACAATAGCAAATTAGAATGTGTTTTTTCATATTGCAGTGAGAATAAGCCATAGCCCTGACTGGAGGATCTGACAGAAAGTGGTGATTGCCAACAGATTACTGGGAAGAATTCAGACTAAATCTCCAATCCTTGCATCTTTGAACAATATAGACTGCAAGTAGCATTTCTTACTCCTTTTTAAATTTGTTTTCTTCCATGTCTTTAATTTTTCTTAGTGTTAGATATTACCATTATTTGCATCAGGCAGTGACTTCAGTCACTTGGGCACTGCACCCAAGTCCTGTATAAGTTGTGTATAATATGGAAAGGTTCTCTCTTATGTACATGTATGCTGGTTAATCTTTACCTATTTTAAAATACACTCAGCAGACTGCATGGTTTGATTCCATGCACAGCTACAATTTATGTAAAATGTCTACTTCCTTACAGCTGTAAATATAGTTTAAACATATCTTTTGTTTATTCAATCTCTAAAATTTATATTGGGAAATATAATTTTCCTACACAAAATACTACTACAAAACACTTTCAATGCCTTCACTTAGTCACAGAAATATGCACTTCTATGTGGTGCATCCCAGTGCCACATGAACATTGACCATCCACTTAGAATCTTAGTCCCTCTCACAGAGACTTATAACAACAGAAATGGTCACAAGCTTGAGAAACACTAAGCAACCATCACCAAAATTTTACATTAGTTCACAGAACAGGAGGAGGTGGCCTCTAAATTTTTAGCAGACTTACTTGGTCTTTTGATGCAGCACCATAACCTCTGCCAGTTGGCCCTGATTCCAATCAGGGTTGAATGGAAACTGCAGAAGCCCTCCACAATGTTAACCCTTCAAATCATAGAACATGCTTTCAAGTTTAGATCCACTTCTTTTTAGAATGACGAAATACCAAAACCAGTCAGTTTTAGACTAAGTAGGTGAGCACAAATACTTTTACATCACAGCACCAAAAATTTTAACCAATAAAACCAAAAGTAATGATTCTTCACATGGGCTTCCTATGATTGCTAAACTGTACAACGAAAAACAAGCTTCTGGTGTAACTAGTACAATTCTGATTATTTATCTTCTCCCAGCTGAAATCACTATGAAGAAATTATATCCACATCTGAAGTGAAGCCATTCTTGGACCAGAATACAGTGGTCATCATAGCTTCAGTAGCATAGTAGAGTAGCGTTTTAGGGGGAGATATCTTGTTGAAAATACAACATTAAATTATTATATTATTAAATTATAAATAAATAACAGTGCAGTTTACAAGATGGAATCTGTCCAGGCCACATCTTTTGTTGTTCAGAGTTCACTGGGACCTCTAATGACCCAAAGTAGGTTTCTCCTTGTTTCTTTTTCAAAAGTACTTCAGATATTCTGTTAGAACCCTGAACTGTAGATATCCCACAAGTGAAGAGCTAAAGGAAAATGAAAAGGACAAAATGTCAGTAGTATGTATTGTCTTAGTATAAAGAATCCCCAGAAGCTTGGGAAACATGTCTTTTTAATGAGAAACAACAGTTTGTGGCCAGCTGTTCCTCATCATTATGAAAATGTTAGCTCTAGCAAGATGTACAATAGGGACTATAAACACAGTATATTGTAAATAAAGCCTGTGTGGATAATCTTACCTATTAATATAAAAGGCACTGAGAAGAGGTAGACTGAGCTCATACACTGACTGACAATTTGGGGCAAAACATACTGTTTTTCTCCACCATCTCAATGAGAAATTAGATGTAACCTAGGTCCAACAACAACTGAGCCTCCTTAATGCGTTTATTAAGATGCGAATTGAGATGCTGAGTGGAAACATGGTGCTGCATATGAATCTGACAGACACTCTTTTGAGTTCTTTTACACCACTAGACTTTACACACAGTAGGATCATGCATTGAACTTCTTTTCAAAACACAGCATAAGTGTGGATTTATGGAGCTTTTCATAAAGCTATTATGAAAAACATACAACTGCAGGCAAAGAGCTAAATTTATCACAAACCTCAAAAATTTTTCTGCCTTAATAATAACAGGGGGTTAGCCAGAGTTATGGAGTCGCAGCAGGTATTTCAACATTTTCTGTCATGTGATTAAAAACTGCCTACTCCTGTCTAACATTAAATGTTTAGAATTTATCTGACAGCAAAACAATTGAAAAAAAAATTTTAAATCCTTTCCATGTGTTTTCCATAGCAATTTGCTCTGCAGTATTTCCTTTTATTTTAAATATTTCCATAATAAACCAGGGGAACAAAAAAAAAAAAAAATCAAATTCAGTGTATAGGCTATTTTTCCAGAGCTACATTCGTGCAAATTAGACAGAATTACTTTTCCCAGTTATAACTGGGCTGAAATGAAGTGGAAGTAACAGAAAGACAACTTCAAGAAGGGTCCTTCCTTTCCTTTCCTTTCCTTTCCTTTCCTTTCCTTTCCTTTCCTTTCCTTTCCTTTCCTTTCCTTTCCTTTCCTTTCCTTTCCTTTCCTTTCCTTTCCTTTCCTTTCCTTTCCTTTCCTTTCCTTTCCTTTCCTTTCCTTTCCCTTTCCCTTTCCCTTTCCCTTTCCCTTCCTTTCTTTTCCAGTAATTTGCAGTAGATTTAGTGCCTGAGGGTAGTAGACTGTTACTGCTACCAGGCAAAATTATTCTGAGACCTTCAAAGGGTTTTCTTTACCACATTTTTCCAATTAAGCTCTGAATTTTAACTTCATCATTATACCTGTGCCAATTCACACAAAAGAAAAAATAAAAATCCTCATTTCCTGTCATTATTTCCTAACTTCATAAAATCAAGGGGCTTGGGTATTTTGTCCTTTTCTCCCTCTTATTTAACACAGGGAGAAAAAGGACACAAATTTCAGATTACTGAAGACCACCAGAAGGGGCAAAGGGTTTGATATAAATTGCATTTCCACATTCACCTTTTTTTCTTTTCTTTCTTTTTCTGTTTGTGAAGTGAGAAAAGTTATTTCCATACAGAAAGTATGTTTTCTAAGTTTTAAAGTTTAACTTGAGGAACTTGAAGTAAATACGCAAGGTTAATACTAAACTCAAGTTTTAGGAATTCAGTCACAAAGAGAAAAATCTTAATTTTAAAGCTCTAAACCACTTTGCATAGCAAGAGAAGCACTACATGTCTAAGAATTCTGGCACTGCATTCAGAGCAGCCATAATTTTAAGCAGCATTAGCTAAACTAATCTAGTCATAAAGTATTACTGAAGTCTCATAGTTACAACTCAGATATACTTAACTATATGGAAAAATACTCTTTTTTTCTGCTTTGTCCCCTTCTTTACCTGTTCCCAAATCAGTGCTGACCATCCACATGTAGAACAGAAAGGAATGTAACCGTGCACCGAACTCAAGCAGTTTGCATTGCAGGTGTGATACTTTCTGTCCAAACTGGGATTACAGACCTGGTCACCCAGCCATTGAACAGAACAGGCCTGTTTGAAAGAAAATCTCAGGTATTTTTCTACATCTGTTAAATAATCCTATTTATGTGGGATGGGGCTCAAATCATTTAATGCTTGATATCTGTCTGCTTACATGGAGGCTTAGAAGCTAGTCCCCCTTGGCTCCCTTTCAGGTCAGTGGAGAGTAATGAGCACTTTCAAGGTTTGATTCATTTCACTTCTCTTAGACAGCTGCTTTAGGATGAGACAAATTGCACTTCAGATTCTACTCACTGTATTGACTACATCTCCACTGACTATGAATGGAGCCCAGGGCACAAACATTACCCTTGATGAATCCCATCCTTTCTATTTTTTCCATCATCTTCTCCAGGTACATCAGCTAACAGATCACTGACTATATTCAGGAAGTTAGTGATTATTAAACATGCAATAAAACGGGTAGTCAAAAAGCAAATTATAAAGAAAGAGAACTGAGGTCAGAATATGGAGTGGGATTTGAGGGATTGCACTGAACTTCAGCATGCTGATTTTTTTTCCACTTACTATCCTGATGAGTTCTGAGAACCAAATAGATTTTTAATTCTGAATAGCTTTTTTTTTTCTTTCCAAGCCAAAGGTGTATGAATTCTCAGCTACTCACTAAAAATAAATCATTTTAAAATCTGTGAGTTTTTCACTGCATGGTCAGGCATATGACACCTTGTAAAGTAGGAGCTAAGCATGACTGATACTGAGGGACACTGTTGTCCAATGTTTAATCTGGGTAGCAGCTGCATGAAAAACTGGATAAATTTCAAATAAGCCTATATCAAACTGAGAGAGGGTGGGGGGGGTTGAACTGGATCTGGACAACAGGAAACTTGAGCCAAGACTCAGAATTTTAAGTATGAAGAAGACCAGGTCAAGTAATGTATTTTAGTCCACTTTAGTATGCAGTGCATGTGTGTGCATCACTAGGTAGGGAGAGGTGGCTAACAGTCAAGACTTATTAGTTTGGTTGCAGTTCTTTATTAAAATAAATATCTCACCTAGAACATACAAGTATCTCTGAGTCACTCTGTAGACCAGTCTTGCTTGTACTCCCCTATGTACCATACTTAGAAACTTTTTGTAAACTCGGCACGTATATAATGCTAGATGTCCATCCTTTTCCAAGAACCACAGCTATGAACCATCTCCTGAGATTATTCGTTTAAATCAGGTCAGACCTTTCAAGAAAGGAGAAAAAGTAAACAGCATCATTTCTCCATTTTCTTGCCTTTTTATTTACTCAGTAAATATCCCTAAGTTAGTACATCCTTGGGGCATCTGAGAGATCTAGGCTTAAACCTGGATTTTTTGTCTCCATTGACTAGAAATCACATCCCTTGCCTACCAGCCCAAGTGTGCTCTAACTATAAAAGTACAAATTATTTTGAGGTGACAACTTTGTTTCTCTCCTGTGAGGTAGATTAATTACTAACATACATCCTGGCATAGAATAGGCTGCAAGTGTTTTTATAACCTGCTCAGTAGAGTGTTGTCCTTCTCCCAAAGCAGATGTGGATCTCAGAACCTGCTCCACACATAAGATAAGAGCATAGGTTCTGCCAAACAGCAGTTAAGGTCTGAAGGGAATGCTGACACAAAGCATATTGCAAATCACTCAATTCCTTGTAGTAAAAATAGGACTGTTAAATACTTCAGGCCTCAAAAATAAGTTAATAGCAAAGGTAAAATTAGAAATGCTTATGTAAAGTAGTATTCCATCAACACAGAAGGTAGAAAGGCAGTTCCTTCAACTTCACAGGCAAATGCAAATGTTTCCCTCCTAAAAACCTGCAAGTTCAGATTGCATTAGAACTTAAAAGCTTTAGAAAAGTGTAATCTTCACAGAGCACATATTAAGTAAATGATTCTGACAAGAATTGACTGAAATATTTCTGCTGGCAGCATCTCTATTCATATTTTCCTTGAATGTAGCAAATTCAAAGTGCTTGAAAATTCTGGTAGGACAAAGTTTTCAGCTAGTGGTAAAAGATCTATAATCTCTACTTTGCAGATTGTATCAACTTGATTGGAAGAAAAAGAACTATAGCTAGCAGATCTAAAAACAAAGCTACTACCAATGGACTGGTGATCAAACAGGAGGAAAAAATACATAAAGGACAATGGAAAATTCTCCTATGCAACAAGAAATTTACATCAAAGTTTGGAAACTTGAATGAGTGGATTCATTCTGATATCTCAGAATTACCATCACAAAGGGAAGTCTGAAGCAGAAATCAAAAGTAGAATTGCTTTTGTAATAGCAGTATTTGCAAAGTTCAACATAACCTGACAAGACAAGGATATCTCAAGTGCATCAAAGATAAAATTCAGAATAATAGAGAATGTCATAGGCTTAAAAACATGTGAAAACTGGACTCCGGCAGTATGGATCAAATGACACATTTAGGCCTTTACATTCAAATGCTTTCAAATAAACATACACTGTGTAGGAATAACAACTCTATTAGAATGAGCATTTCTGAAATAATTGCATCCCATGAGTATGTGCAAGCAGCTGAAAAAAGAGACAGCTTCTGGGCTGTGAGGAAAAGCAGCAGGCCTTGCAAACACCACACCAGACAGAAGTCAAAAAGTAGAGAAAAAAAGGCTGCCACTGGCCATATAAAGAGATGCCAGCATGAAAAATGTCCATTTGGACAAGGAAATTAGAGACAATCAGATAGTTTCTCCACTAATAACAATTACCTCAAAGGCCAACAAGTACTTTAAAATAATAAATATATGATAATGTAAGTCATGGAAAAGGACTGCAATTTTTTTTTTCACTGGGCTGAAAGGAGCAGCTTCATGTGTAATTTTATCTTTGTTTTAACACTTTGAAACTGATATAGAGGTCTAGGATATAAGGAGTGTGCTCTCTGGATGGCTTCATTGGTACTTTGTGGTATGGCAGTGTTAGATTCTGTCCAGAGACAGGCTTAACATGTCATCAGTAATGTTTTTTTAAGGTCATATTTTAAGATGATCCAGGATCAGTTATTACTTAAACACATTTGTTGCACAAATATACACTAATGTATTAGTTTAAACCTACATTGTAGCTTAACTGTTGCTACACCTAAATATATATTTCCTCCATAAATAATAAGGACCAGGAGTCAACACAGTCTACCCCTGAGTTTACACAGAACATTAAGTTGTGCATGACCTCAGTTTCCTAAGTCGTGGAATTTTGCTTTTCTCATAAGTTTCTGTAGCAGCATAGTTGGACCAGATAACCCCACCTTTTTCCCATCCAACCTCACCTATTGCTGAGCAGTTATCTGTCCTGAAAAAGGTGAAACACTTTTGAAAAAACGCAACTGTTAAAAAATATAGTTTGTTTATTTTCTGCCAAAGGCTTTAATAGAAAAACTTAGTACAAAATCTTTAAGCACGAAGATAACCAATAGGAAAAAGACACTGTGCAAAAACCAGATTTCACAGGTCCTATTGCTAGTATTCCTATTCATTTCCCTCAGAAGTTTACGGATAACTGTTGAGCATTTTAAGCATATACACATCTAGTGTTGAATCATATATGTTTCTCAGGAGACAGTGGGCCATAAATTAGCCATTAGAAACCCGAGGAATGCTTTTTCTGAGCTAAATACATAATCCACATAATCAATCACAGAAGAAGGAACAGGCACGTTGCACATCAGTCAAATTGGACTCATTTGGGGTAAGCATTTCCCATGACTTAAGAAGTTTGTATAAATCTGAGCAGAAACCTTGGAATGGAAAGCATATGTATGGCTTCAGGGTAGAATCCAAAAAGTCCAAAGTTTACCAGAAAAAGATCTAACCTACAGTTGAATAAATTCATTTGGAAGTTGTGAGAATAAAGGAACATATATATTTTTAATCATGTATTTTGACAGTCTTCTTTCCTTTGAAGGGAAAACAACTGAAACCTTAATGAATGGTAGGAAATATGTTTATTCAAAAAAAAAATTTTTTTTAAAACCTTTTGATTATATATGTAAGGTATTTATTGAATATAAATATTAATGGTAGAAATTGTATAAATATATTTTTATAAATGTAATTCAGATTATGTTGATTTGGTATAAACATAAGTACTTGTTGTGTCTTTTAGGGATTTTAAACTTTTTAAGGTCTTGATAAAGATAAGATGCTAGTATTTCAGCAGTCTATTGAAAAACCTCTGTAAATAAGAAGACAACCAGCTTTTCATGACAGAGATCTACCTTTCAATGTGAATACATGGACAAAACTCTGTGCTGCATAGATGTTGCCTTAATGATGCCAAGGCAGATCTACCTACCTTCCTTCTGCACAGGCTTTTGGATGGCTACAGCAATAGGCTGAACATCACTAATAATTTTTTTGTATGTTGATTTTAGCACACAAATTAAATCCTGGTGAATTATTCACTCAGTTCATAATGGAATAATTCCACTCAAATCAATGGAACTAAACAACATAACCCAACTGGGAATCTATCCAATGGTGTTCCTAGAGTCATTGTAACTTGTTTTAGTTAAATAGCATGCAACATCATTTTCTTTTCCTTCTCTTTATAATTATGTTGCATACCATACAAATTCAAAATGTTAGCATTACAAAATCTTCTTTCCGTTGGAGTATGGGGCCAGAATTTTTTCTTCTAAGTTAGTGCATTTCATATGAGTACAGATTAGTATGTGTGTATTTTCCAAGTTTGTGCATACATCTGGTAATCTACCAGGTTATAACAAGTGAAACTCCACAGGCTTCTCAGGAAAGATACTGCATGACAGCAAGCTACAACCACCACAACAATTTGTCTAGTATGGCCCTTGCCTCTGCTTCAGGGGAGAGTCTGGAAGGTTCTGTGCTTTGGTTGGGTTACAGGAGGCAGCCTATGTCTCCATTGCCAAGGCACCCCATCGGCCTTTAGGCAGGACCTGGGGAGTGGAATGTGCTTTGTGTAGGTACATCTACACTGAATTATGTGCTCTGGGCAGGTACCACAAATCCAGCAATGGCAGCAAGCACTGGACTTGATACATCTGTGAAAATGAGCTGAAACTCATATCTGTTGTGATGAGCTGGAGACATAGCATTGTTTTGGGATTGTACTGCAGTCAAACACCATTCAGACACTAGTGAATGCATTATGGTATTTTGAAACCATACATGAGACATTTGGCCTGTTCTCACTGGTTCCCTACAGTTTTTACCATGGTACTGAGAGCAGCATTTGATAAAGGAAGAAAGATTTATTTCGACAGTGAAAATGGTTTCCCAGATAGCCCTTGCTCTGTATGAATTTCTGATGCTCTGGTAAGGAGTACTCTGAATCTACATAAAGCATTGGAAGCAACTCTGTCCAACAACATTTCCCACATAAATATCTTGGGCAAATTATTTATGGACTCAAAGACTCCTGTCATGGGTAATGTCAGTGATTAGCTAAGATGATCCCTTGGTACTCTAGCAACAGGTCTGACTGCCTAATAGGAAAGCATTCAAATCTGTGTCATGGACATTGATTCTGTCACTTCAGAACAAGTTTTCACAGCTTCAAAGTATTCCCCATTGCCAGAACACTGCCACTTTGTCCGGAAAATTAACTATCTCATGATTTACTCTTCTCAACAATGATCAGCTCCTTTGGGTCTGACCTGTACTGCCATACATATCTGAAGAATATTAAAAATCATGTTATGAAGAAATAAGGACACAGAGGTACAAGCTGCAATGTTCTTTTTAGCCTTCATCAGGCATCCTATGCTGGGCAGCTAAAAATCTCTGTAACATAGGCTCCAAAGATTTGAGACTCAGCATTAAGATCTCACACCACATTCTCTCATAACATCTCACATACAATCTACCTGCAAGTCACAAGGGTAGAAGCTTATAGGACTGTAGCCATCAATGCATAAAAAATCTGAAGAGGAAAATACAGCTTTAAATATATAAATAAGTCATGCAAAACAAAGGCTACATTCCCTGTTTCTGCCACTGTCACCTGGAAACAAACATAAAGGCTAGGGACTTTCATGAAAAATGCTAATGAATTTCCTAGGAACCTAGCTTCAACAAAACTAAAAAGCATCTGTTCATTTTCAGTGAGGCTTGAATACACCGAGTAACCTCTTGAGAACTCCTGATACATCTTTGGTATGGCTAAAAGAGAAGAAAAGCAAACCTGAAGGAGTCAGCTAGACGACTAATATTTTTATGCATCTGTTTTAAAATCCCAAATCCCTGCTGAGTTGTGAAAAAGATAATCTGTTAGTCTGAGCTGCACTGAATTGATAATTTTTAGAGCTCAATGATATAAATACTCTCAAGAGTTAGTTGGTATCCACATTGGACCTACTCAGTAACTAGGGAATGCTGCATCATAGGACAATTCCCCATCATGTCTAATTTTATACAAGTTGTCACACCATAACTAAATATTAAAAAATTCACACAACTACACTGGGGAGAAGAACTTACATGTCTCCATTCCTAGATAGGAAAAAGTAACATTTTCTTTCGGGACAGACTACATAAAGAAAAAACACTGCCAGAAAGTCATAAAATAGAGCAGAGTATGCTCTCAAAGGACCTTGAGCTACCAAGGTTTTTGACAATATAAGAGCAGTCAGGTACCAAGGCTCAGCAGGACTAGTCATATCTTGGATAAGTTCCATCTGGCTCCAAGCAAAAAGGCACTATGACTCAAACATTGTATGCATGAAAAACGAAACAAAGCATTTGGCAATACTGAGAAAATATCCAGTATAAAAATTGATCTAATTAATTTCTAAACAAGGCAGTGAGAGTGTATATATAAGCCAGAAGACCAAAGATATTTTGGTACCTTCCTGTTAATAATTCATGGCAAAGTACAACCACCTGACCCAAGGAAAAGCCCTTTGTAGATACACTTGTTCCATCAAAGAGCAGAGACATCATCTTCTATGAATTATGAGATCAGTTACTTTGTCAAAGGAAGTCCAAAGCAGCTAAACTAGGCTCCATATATTTCTCTAGGAGAATAGTCATATGTGTAAAGCATTGCACAACTATTGTGATGCTAATAACACTTTATTCATGAGAGTAATGCTGGATTCTTTTTTTTTTTTTTTGGCCTTTTGACAGAGGACAATAGGAAGCAAAAAGAAGCTGCTCTGTGTGAACTCTCCTTCACCCAACTGGTTAAAAATGTGAGGGCTGACATCTCACTTGCTTAATTTAGTTAGAATTGTACTATACAGAAAAGAGGAGGAAGAATAGTATTGGTTATAGTCATAGGTTAAGGCATCATCCTTCATTTTAGACAATCACAAGAAGCCATTTTCTAACATAAAGCATAATACAGAAAACAAAATTTCTGTTTATCTGACATGAACCTGTAGCAAAAGGTTGGAAAGGCAGATTTCCTCTTCATACCTTTGCCAAATAACACACCTAACATTAACTAAGCCAGTCAGTTAAATTAAATTATATTATTTGTGCCAATATTGTTCCAGAGATTCTGAGAATCAGAACATATCCAAATATCAAGTGGCCACTCATGCAGAAGCAAAGTACACCTAAGTATAAACAAAAATCTCTACTGTTTGTGAACTGTTTGCCCAGTAGGACTGAAAGGAATTCCAAAAGAAGAGCACATGGCTTCCCAAAGAACAACTAAAGGCAATTGCATTCGTATCCCTAAAACCTATCTCGGAAGGAGCCTCCCTAAGAAATGTCAGGAAAGATTATTCAGAGTGGAGGGCAGTGGCAAGAAGATCTTTTCTGAGAAATGCCAGTTCAAAGGATGAAAGTATGGGATTTTAGAATGAGGTTAAATAACTGAAAATCTATCTAGCTACCAAGTATTTAAATTTTTATTTCTAAACTTCTTTTTGGGTTTGTACACACAGTGTTGGTACATAAACTTTTATTTTTAGTGCTAAACTTAGATGATACTAGAGCAAAATAATCATGGTGCAGTCATTTAAGCTCAAGATGCACTAATACCACAAAGGCAGCACATATAAAATTATATGTTTAGAGCCCATCAGTACAGAATCAAGTAGCATTATCCAAAAATCAGAAACTGGAGTCTCTTTCCTATCAAGTTGAAGAAGGAAAATATTATATCAGGACCCATTTTTTTAGAAAGAGGATCTTTACAGCAACATTAACTAGTGCCTCTCCTAAAAAAAGTCAGTAAAGAGATATCCTCAGGATTCAGGCAATCCCCCGAGCATTACAAGTAAGGGCTAAGTTTGTGCAAGTTTCTGTAAGAGAAGCAGTAGGAAGGCAGGGGATTAAAAAAAAAAAAAAAAAAAAAGAGTCCAAGAAAGACCAAGAAAGCACATTAAGCACATTAAAAAAACCACTAGAACAAAACTTCAGAGAAGGATGCAAATAGTTTCCTGTTTGAAATTTTCCAATTCAGAGAAACAAAAGACTGGCTAAAAACCTTCTCTATCAATTTCTCTGCCTAACTGAGCTACCAAGAGGCCAGTTTAGTCAACTATCACAGCACAGAATGGACGGCTAAACAACATTACTGCATGTAATACTCCTAATGCTGTGCAGTCATGATTCTGATTCATACGTGCTGTGAAAGAGAAAGCTTCTGACCCCAAGAAATCAACATCGAATTATCTCCAACCTACTGCTGGATGGCTGCATGTGTCTGTAGAAATATTTTCCAAACCTCATTTCCAATCTGTTTCCTCATCAATAATGATCCCAACAATCAATGTTTCCACAACATCTGAGCCAAATTTCATCTACTACCAGAAGATGTTTCAGCAACGTGATGGAACATAGTTCGTATTTATCTCCAATGAGATTACAATTAATTTCTGAAAGGAGGGATACATTTAAGAGTGTACTCACACAGGCTTATAGTCACACAAATTATTAAATTAAAGAAGAAAACACTGAGATGCATAATTTCTCTCTTTCCCACAGAAGCTCAACAAAAATACTTATCGTTATCTTCCATGAGCTCTGCTCTCTCAGACAATCTTCTGCCATCACAAAAAGCACTTCTAAACAGTATCAGGGCCTACATCCTCGTACCTGCAGGACCTTCCTCACTCCATGGACACACTTGAGAACTCCTTAGCTACCCCCATTACTGCACTTTTTATCCACCATTCATTCTCTGATAATAAATGTGTAACAGAATACTTGAAAATAATCTGCAGTAAGTGCTCCTCTCCAAGTGTAGAAGAACTGACTGAAGCATCCTTAATACTTGCGTCTGTGGGTGCAAGACCATGCAGAAAACTAGAGGACTAAAGGCAGTAACACCTCTTTCAGGAACCACTAAATGGAGATGGCATTTTGGTAACCAGGCATTAAAATTTCTATTTGTTCCAGAAATAGAAATTTGTTCTTGATTTCCATGTTCCAGAGGAATGGGTAACACCTGATGTCTGCAGCAGGTCAACTAGTTTAACTGAAAATAGCTAGTAACCTGCTGTGACCCCTGCAAGATGCAGTATGTCCTTCTGAAGTATGGCTTAGACCAATATGTCTCTCAACATCTCTTAATACATCCATTGGCATCTATAGAAAAAAGAAATAAATAAAAACCTTTTTCTGTATTTAGTATTAGCACTGAGATGTATGCAGAATACAACACTGAAGTCTCTCCAGTGTTAATACTTGTTTCTTGAAGCAGTGGACTTCCTATCAGGGGGGAGAAAATCAACCAACCTACACTACTTTCGATTAGAACAGTTTAATCCTAATCCCTTTTCTCTGATCTTGGCAGAGGATTTTTAGCATGTAACTATATTTAAATAACTACCCAGAATTAATCCTTTTGGTTGCTCAAGGCATGAAGGGAAAGCAGTCAGAAACAAAGCATTCAGAAACATGTTGCAGCTGTTTCTTAGAATTCACTATTTATAATTGAAAACATTTTTTTTCTTTTCTTTTTTGCTTTCATTTGTGTGCGTGTGTGTGTGCGGGTGGCGTCAGAATAACCTTCAACTGCCTTACTTGTCCTTTCCTTTTCACAGTAGCAAATATCAAGAGAGAGACAGAATAGGTATAAAACATTTCAGCATGAAGTTAAGTATCTCTGACAGTTTACAGCATTCTGCACAAGGCTGTATGTAAAAAGAAGGTTTTTTCTTATATGTAGCTTGGGTTGATTTAATAAAACTGGAGAAAAATTCCCTTTTATAGTCTTAGTAATAATTGGTTGAAAGCCGATAAAGCTTATTCCTAGTTTTCAAAAAAATGAGCTGTATGTACTGAAAAGGAATTTGATGTGCAGCTGTGCTTCCTCTGATCCTACCTTTCTCTCTTAATATTTGGTCCTTTCCAGATGCAATAGACCAATTTAACACAAGAACCCCATCTAAGGTTTAAGTCAGTCATTTTAGACTCATTTTAAATAACCAAAATTGAGCCAAAAAGTACATAATGCACATGAATATATGCTACAATGAAATACTATTCTACTGAGTAACCACTTTTTAATGCATAAGTGTTTATGTTTTGTTCAAGGACTGAGTTCTTACAGTATGTTTGGTTTTACAGTGACAGAGACCTAGGAAGAGCTAGGCTCTCAAGCTGCAGCACGTTTTAAAACATACAAAAATGCAATTCAAAATATACAAGATAGAGCGAGGAGTGTTGGGAGGATGGAATATTTGGACACTGCAACAATACCACCATTGGCTTTTGTGAATGATAATCTGCCAATTTGTAGATTGAAGAGAGAAGCTGATTTTGTTTGGGATTTTTTTAGAGGGGTTACCTTTCCAAGACTGCATTAGCAAAGATGGTTAAAGAGTGGAAAGGACTAAAACAGTGTATAAATTAACCTTCAGTATTAACAATGTTAACATTTTTAACAGTAGTTAAGCAGTATTTATTCATCCATCGTGTGAGCTGTATTGGCACATGTAACCCATTATTATAGCATTTCAACAAATCACCAACAATCTTGACCACTAAGGATGTGCCCCTTAGACCTTAAGAATCAGAACCTTAAACCCAGAAAAAATTAAATTGTTCAAGGTCACACAAGTAGCTGGGAGCAACAGTAAATTTTTTTTCTAGCCTTAGGTCTGAAACTGCTTCTTGAACCAATATAAAAATTATTAGCTTAGTTAAGAATTAATGAAATAGGAAAGTTTTTAAAATTATTATAAAAAAGTGACGTTTCCTTGCTTGAAAGAAATACAGGTTTTGATAGCAAGTTCCTATATCTTGGTGATTCATCAGATTTTAATAATTTTTTTTCTACTGTGTCTTCTCATTTTTTCCTGAAATGGATCTCTTTTACATGAACTAGTCCTCATTTTCCTTTCTTTGAACTCTTATGTAAATGTCTAAGATGTCAATAACACAAACCCCTTTATAAGAGATTCCATTATAATTCTTTCATCAGATCACTTTCACAGTCCTTGGGCCACAGTTCTTACCTTTGTGTTGTACATTCATATCTCTCTAAATGACGGATTTCCTATTTTGTACAGTTTTATTCCCTTCATCCTGATTACATTAGAAAAACTCCATGTCCAACTATAAAAAAATTTTTAAAAACCCAACTAATAATTGTGAATACAAAGCTCTAACTGCTTTGTCTGCCTGCATTATTTCAGAATGTACCACCAGTTCTAATCCATTATAGTTATAATAAAATATTGTCTCTATATACTTAAAAATGACACTCAGAAATAGATGTCCTCTCTTTTTTTACCTCCTGCAACCATGTGACATAGCTAATGTAGAGGAGAAATAAAATCCAGATACCAAAGTCATGGTTTGTAGTCTATTAAAGCCAGCTGTCTACCAGAGTTAAGGAAATGATTGTGCTGTTTGTGCCATTTCTAATTAATAATAACTAAGGATTAATAAAGCAATTTAGAAAAAGAATATATCAGGTAAGGATTTATAGGTAGATGAAAGCTATTTTATTGTAAATAATCATGGATAAAATTAAATGTGAGCTAAGACATTTTATGGCCCAGCAAAAAAATAATATTTCACATACTTTTCAAGCTCTGGTTCTCTTAAAAACAAATTAATGGAGGTGGAGGTACTGGAAAGTCACAATTTAATCCCTGACAAATAGTTCAGAGACATCTGCAATGTTTAACAGTTTTCTGCATTGTCACAAAAAGCACGAAAACAGATCTTAAAGGGCAACATTTCTCTGTTTATTGTGTACTAAGAGTCTTAGAGGCTTCACAGCTTGATAGGCAGCTCTGACCACACTGCTGAGAGAGAAATTTTTTACGCTTTGCAGAGCCAGCCCTAGGAGCTGCACTCAGAAGCTGCACTTAACCTATTGCAGAGGGTTTATTAGGTTTTCTAGCAGAAAAAAAAATTAATAAAGTCCAGTTACATTGGTCATGACGTTTTCTGCCCATAAATGAAGGAAAGAGCAATTGACCATCCACTTTCCAAGGCAGCTCAGTATGCACAAGTATGAAAACATTCGGTTTTAAGGCAGCGTGTGCCACTGTCTCCCGAAGCCCATTCCACTCCACAGACCTTCTGCAGGTTCTAATATCCATACTCTGAACAGGGGTCTTGACCCACTGCTCATCCCCAGGCCTGGGTGATGTGTCCTTATGGCTGACACACAGCACCAGCCCAGCCTGTGTGCCCAGGTTAAACACACCTGGTACTGGTCACCTGCGGAATCCTGGCTCCTCTCCAGGAGGGATCCTTAGCTGCTTCCAACCCCCCTGAGAATGGAGAGTGTCCTCCCTCTGGCACCCTGCAGGCCATGGTGGGGAACTGGGGGGAAGGAGGGAAGCTGTGAACTGCCCTGGCTGCCAGAGGGGAACAGCTGTGGAGCTGTGGTCCCCTGGTGTGGGGACCTGACCCTCTGGTGCACAGGTGTGGCTTTGGGGCTGTGGGACAGGTGCATCAGGAACCTACACTGACCACGAGTGCAGCACCATGAGCCCAGCCACAGGCGTAGTCTAGGCTAGGAACAAAGAGCACTTGGTAACATCCTTATGCCTTGCTTTTAAATTCTCTTCAATCTCAGACCAGACAGAGCCCAAGTCTGCAGCCCCTGTTCCCTTGATCTGCCAGATGGTCTCTGGCTCTCCAAAATATGTCTGAAACAGTGAAGGAGTCAGAACTTTCTTTGTAGTCACTGAAAAAACCTGTAAAATTTGATGGCAATAATACGTACTGAGCAGGACTAATGTAGCCTAATAGTGCCCTCAGGAGCCCGACAGGTATATTGTGGTGGGAGTTCCGGCTGCAAGGATCTGTCTATTGCAACTCTTACTTTGAGTATCTTATTAGATATTGTCTTCTTTCATGGCATGTACTGCCTTAATCATCTATTGCCACAATCGAAAAAAATCAAGCATGTATTTGATGAAAAAAATGCAAAACCAATGCACCTTATAGAACAGAGTGCACAACAATATGGAGCTACTCCTACTCAAAACCTTGCTAGTCTGTCTGCACTAGGGCCCTAATCTCTTTCTGGATGTACAGTGCTATACCTTTCACTGGTACACAGACATTTTACAACAGCATCTGAGTGCCCAAAAATAGGTTTTACAAGATCTATCCATTTCTCTCCCACACCTTGGAAATGGAATCATATTCTCCAGCCAGTGAAAATATTTGTTTTTAAACATCTCATTTCTTTAAAAAACCAAAAATTATTTTTTTAAAAGCACACACATGTGGTCTGCTGACTGCCAAGGAGTTTTGGAACATTTGGTCTTTGGAACAGTGAGCTCTAGTTTCTCCTGTGGTTTATTTATATATTTATATATTTATATACTTATATATTTATATATTTATATATTTATATATTTATATATTTATATATTTATATATTTATATATTTATATATTTATATATTTGTATATTTGTATATTTATATATTTACATATTTATATATTTATATATTTATATATTTACATCCATACACAAACATAAACATATGCACAGAACAATAGACCCTTGTGCCTAGGAGACTGCACAGTTCCAGTCTGAATAATAAAAATATGATGCCTTAGGAAGTATTAAGAGAAGAGTTCAGGTTGACTTTATCCTTATCTATTCATATGTCCACTGTGCAGAAGTGGGACACAGGTATTCTCTGCTACTGCTGTCAGGTTTCTGGAACTATTTTTTCCAGGAAGGAAGTTTTATGTAATTTAAAAGTGAATTTTTACATATGAGAAATCTTGGCCATGAACAGATAGTAAAAAGCACTAAAAGTCTGCTAAGACGTAATTTATATATTTTTTTAAACCTTGAAACCTGAGTAAAGACATTGCTGTTTAAGCTACTCCATTTTTCTGGGACAGATGTAGTTGTGCTATGGTGATTTTTGTCTTTTTCTTTGATTTCCCCATGTACAAAGTAAATGCTCAGAGTGTCAGCTGGTTGCATTAATTCTTTACAGGATAGCAGGATAAGAATCAAAGCAAACAGTTTCTTTCTTTGATTAGCCATACACCAAACACAACTGTAGTTCTACCTCCTGATTATCTCCCTGCTTCAATTTCATTTGGAGGATAACTTGTGTTAAAAACAGAATAGATCACTTTGTCTAGATGCTGCACATTATGAATATATTTTTGTCTTCTAGAAAAAGCTACTAATTCTTATCATAAAACCACCCAAATATCAAGTATAGGATTAAAGGATAGTTTGGAAGGGAATAGTGTGGTCAGTTTAAGTAAGATTGATATTTGTCTTAATAAATCTATTAGCCTGCATGATATCTTGAGTATATTTCAAAATGTAGGTCAATGAAATTGTTTCTTAATCTTTATGTATTTGATCACAGAATCTCAGAATTGCAGAAACAAAGAATGGCTGAGGCTTAGAAGGGACCTCTGGAGGTCATCTCATCTAATACCACTGCTTAAGCAGGACACATAGACTGTGTCTAGACTCCTTTAGAATATCTTCAAAAATGGAGATGTTCATTTTCTCAGAGCAACTTGTTGCAGTGCCCAATCATCCTGACAGGACTTGCAGGTTAGCTTTGAATATGAACCAACTCTCCTGGGCCCCTGCTCCCTCCACAGCCTTATGCCATGGGACTCTCCCAAGCAGATCCTTAAAGAGGCCAAGGTCTGCTCTCTGAATTCTAGGGTTGTGAACTTGCTTTTTGCTCTACTCCCTCTTCTCTGAATCCCAAACTCCAACATCTCATGGTCACTGCAGCCAAGGTTGCCCCCAACATTTGCAGTTCCAGTGAGCACTTGTTTCTGAGCATGAGACCAAGCAGAGCATCTCAAACTCATTGGCTTCTTTATCACCTGGGTCAGGGAGCTGTCAAGGCTTCTCTCCAGAAGCATCCTTGGTTGCTTAAGCCCTCCTGTGCTGTTCCACTTATTCTTCCTTATCAGGTGGCTTTAGCAGACACTACACCCTTACTGATCTTCTCTTTAATCCTTACCTATCAGCTGGCCTATCAATCCCAAGGCAGAACTCCATGCACTCCAGCTGTTCTCTCACATAAAGACCCGTTGTTCCTGAAAACTGCATATCCCTCCATTGCAACCCTCCAGCCATAGAAGACATCCCACTAAGGTCCAGTGATCCAAACAGGATTGTAGCCCTACAGCTGCACACAGATCTCCTCATATCTGCTCCCCATGCTCTATGCTTTATTGTGCAGGCACTTTGAGAAGCACCCCAGCATGCTGGGCTGTCACAAAGGGTTGGCATGGTGGTGGTGTTTGCCCCACAACAGGCACTTCCTTGCTTACTTGAAAGCACAGGAAGAGGCCTGCTGGAGTTCTATCTTGGTGATTTTGTGCTCACCCCACTCCAAGTCCTCTGCTTGTCAGCCCAGTCCCTCACCTCCTCACAGGTCTGCTGTTAACTCACGCTTGATTATCCTACCCTGTATATTTAAAGAAACAAATTTGCAAAATTACATACACAGATCAGTTAGAACTACCTGGATTTTGCGTTTATTTACTAATTTTAATATTTATTTTTATTATAATTAGTTCTAATATAAATTGTGCTAATCTGTACAGAGTGACTTTTAAAAGCAGTTACTACTTTCAGACTCATGTTGTTTCATAAAACACCAAGAAAACACAAATGGTGATAAGAGAAACACTATTAGTCTCTCATCTTTATAAAGTAAAGTCTTGGACCAGATGTTCAGCTAGGCAAAGCAGAGGAACTATTCTGTATATTTTATCTGGGGAATTGTAACCACGTACCAAAACATAGTAGAGTTCCACAAATTTAAACTAGTCAAAAAAGCAGTCTGATTTTTGTACCCCTTTCACCCTAAGATTCTCATTGTTTTTCTCTCACGATTTAGACAAAATTTTTCTAGCCCTTTGAAGAGTGACCAAAGTCCAATTTGCACAGGCCAATTTCCAGTTTTGGGATGATTCTTCACACAACTGTAACACTAAAAATAGAAAGGATTCAGTAGGACTTCATAGTCATTTCAGCTCAGGATACAGGCTAATAAAATTCAGAATTTTAAACAGAAAATATATAGAAGTATTATCATTTTGTCACTCCTCTGTTGCTGTGAATGTGAATACATTTCCATTTACTAGTAGATTAATTCTCCTACGTAAAGGGCCTACAAGAAAGCTATGGAGGGACTTTTTACAAGGGCTTGTAGTGATAGAACAAGGGGAAATGGCTTTAAACTGAAAGACGGTAGATTTAGATTAGATATTAGGAAGAAATTCTTTACTTTGGAGGTGATCAGGTGCTGGAACAGGTTGCCAAAGTATTGTGGATGCCCCAGCCCTGGAAACATTCAAGGTGTGGTTGGATGAGCAACCTGGTCTAGAGGAAGGCTCATGAGCACAGGGTTGGGACTAGATGATCTTCCATGTCTCTTCCCACAGAAACCATTCCATGATTCTTATTCTGTAAATTCCGCATGTATGATGAGGAAACATTTCACTTGGAATAAGAAAGCAAACAAAATATTATAAGAACTCGATATTAATTTTCCATAATTTTAATTCTAAACTTGCCAGAATTTCTGTATGATCAATATGTTAAACAGATATACTAGGCACTGTAGAAAAGCAGCATTTCTGCAAGAATTCACCTGAATTGAAAATTATACTACAATAAGCTATTTTTTTAGCAGTAGAGAAGATGTTTTGATGAAGAGTAAAGAAGGAAGTCAAATACAAACCACATTTTTCTGTAAGTGAACCAATTTCTACTCATATGCAGGCCAATAAGAAGCGCATAACTCTCTTCATTTGGGATTTTTAAAATGTTGTTGTAGTTGTTAATTGCTATGAACATGCACTTTAGTGTGAAGAAGGTAGTGTTTGCTATAAGATACAAGGGAAGAGGGAGCAGAAATTAGGAATTTGAATCTTAAGAATCTGTGCTTGAAGAAAACTGTAAAATTAGGTCTTTATGAAATTTCCGATCTTGCCCGCATTCAAGTATCCAGCTAATATGAATAGAAACTATGGTTGAATAACTACTCTGGTATTTGTTGAAATGTTGGTTTGTATAAGATCTACTTCATGTGACCAAAGGAAGTAAAATAATCTTCGTAATTTTCCAAGTACTGGATAATTTTCTTTATCACTAAATATAATATAAATCTACAAAGAGTGTAATTCAAATTGTTAAAAATGAATTATTTCATAACATAAATAAATTTCCCCAGAGCATCCTTTCACATCATACTGTTAGACTAGAAGTGGGTTACCAAAAAAATTAATCCTTCCAGGTATTTCATGGCTTGTCTGTGGCATGCAGTATGCTTTCAAGATAAGCATTTTTCTGATAAAGCATTAGCAGTAAGGTCTGTGCTAAATTTATGCTGTTGGCCCAATTTCCACAAGGGTTTATTTTACAAAAACTAGAACTCAGGTGCTGCTGCTCTACAACACTTCTGTAACATTAATGTGGGTCACTGACATGATGACAGAAAACTATGATTTCATGTCAGTAGGGTTAAAATTTCAGACTTGAATAAAATGTTCCAGTCAGAAGGGACAATACTGTCAATGAACAAAAAGACATTTCCATTTATCTTATCTGATGGTAGAAAATATACAGAATAAGTACTACAGGAGCACTTGCTAGCACCATTACAGCTAAAGAGGACTTTCACACCAGGGAATGCTTTAAGTATTTTACTTCTTACATGGTTTCATTTCTTTTGCAATTACCTTTAGGTGTTCTATTATTTGGGCTGCTTCCAGTAGCTACTTGTACTAATGCATGCCCTCTGCAACTCTTAGTCTACCTTGCAATTAAATTAAAATATGTGTTTTAATGGCATCAGAGACATTACTTGATGTGCTCTGGTGTTGAATTTAAGCCTTTGTTCTATAAAAAAAAGGAGAATATAAATAAAAAGTACTTGAATAGGTTTTCCATTCTGAAATATTTTTAGAAGTAGTTAATAATATGCTGTGTCTTTGCTGGAGATCCAAAACAGAAACAAATGAGATCTATAGTCCTGATATTTATACCTGGAAAAATATACAGTATTTTTAAACATTGCTCAATGAAATTATTCCCAATTAAATCTTTGTATAGTCACCCTTAGCAACAAAATGACCATTTTTTTATTGTATTATTTCTGCCTGATAGAGACTTTTGTTTCCAGTTAAGAGTTGATATAAAGCTCAACTTTCTACTTTGTTATTCCTTATTTTCCCTCATAGATTCACAATCAGAAAAAGAAAGAGCTCATAAAACTTTGCAGAGGGAAGTTATATAGAAAAAAAATGCTGGCAAAATCAAGGAGTGCGCACCTTAAACTGCATTTAATTTTTCCAGTGTAAAATATGGATGTAAAAGTTTCCTGGAGTAAGTGTCTAGAATTCGTATTTTTGTCTCTCATGTATGTATTGTAAACTGATATTTCACCTAAAACAATTCACTTAGACACACTTCTACCCTTAATTAGAATGTTAGCAGAGCTGCTGAAAATACTAGCAGCATTGCAAACCCAAACCTTCAGAAATCATACACAATTTGGCCTAAAAATTGCTAGATTTAAAAAGTATCCTGCATGGATTGATTTATTTTTCCTTATTGTTGGGTTTTGAGAATTATTATAACTTTCCAAATATTATTTCTATTTTGGCAGTTTATCTTTGCTGTGCTTACCACGTCCTCTCCCACCAGGGAAAGCGTTCTTGGCTTATGTGCAGACTCTAAATCTACAAAAGGGCAGCGACAGCCTGCTAAGACTAGATATTCTTCATTCCCAGGTTTTGCAGGAGACAACAGTCCAATTTGCTTTACTTCCTTAGGAAAAAGCTTAGATTTGAACCTGACCTTCTGAAAGGCTGCAGAGATGATAATACAAATACTGGTATTGGTGATGTTGGTGATGATGGAAGGCAGAAGTCACTTTTGTCTCTTTTATCAGGGGGATGACTGTGGCAGATGTGTGAGTTACCTCACCCAGAGAGGAATCTGGCATAGGGAATCATGCCTTCTGTGGCATTCCTTTTCGGCAGTGGTAAACCACTCATGAGAAGGAATGTTCTTGCAGGTGGGAGAAGAAAAGCTGCAAAAACAGACAAAGACAAGTTTTCAGCAGGACAGACTTTTTGCTGGAAAATTCTCAATGCTGGTGTCACCCACACTCGTGTCTGTGGAGCTGTCGGAGTATGACTGAAAGAGATTCACAATTCAGAGCTAGTTCATTTTTGATACCAATGGTAGGTTACAAGAAATGCTGGAAATGCCTTTTTAAAAGATATATCTGATAGTTGACAGTGACACCATGAAATTTGACAAGTGAAAAATTTGGTTTTAATTGCAGCAAGCTCAGGTATGAATGGCAGTGGCATTCAAGCTTTAAGGCATGGCAATTCAGGATTCAGCTGCTGGGTAAGTACAAACAACATCTTGTGCCAACTCCACTGCAAATTCACTGATGAAATGAAAAATGCTGTGGAACAATACCAAAATAACTCCTGAAAAACTAGAACATTCCCTTGTGAAATCTTCTCAATTCAGATGTAGTCAATATCCTATTAAACAGAACGTTACTAAATTTCGACTAACTCAGTTCAAGACAGGGTTCTGGTTACCTTCAGATTACCAGTCTTTTCTAAAGGCCTTCAGAACAAGATATATCATTAAAGACTTAAAATATTCTTAAAAATACCACCTGCAAGGTCAGTTCTGTATGGTGATTTTTATTGCATTGGAGTAACACTTTAACAAATTCTCACTTTGTGAAAAAATTCGTTAGCACATCCCACAGGGCAGGTAAAAGACATGCTCCAGCTGTTCTGACAAGGATTTATATTCATGAATTGCTGAGTCACATTCAAAGATAAACCTCCATTCCCTGAAACCTGTAATTGAAAAGCTAACATGAGATCCATAGCAAGTGAGAAAAGACCAGTCTGAACAACAAAGAGATAGATTGTAAACCTAATGCCATAAATGCAGCATAAATACTCAGATAATTTAAGGTGGGTAAACTATCTTTTTTCTCTATTATAGAGTATATACCTGGAAAAGTTAAAGGGAAATAGGGCTATCAGTGCTAAACAACTATATAAATTCTGGAGAGCTCACACAGGCTCTCCATGACCATTGCATCTTTAGCATCTTTATTTTTATGACTTACTTCAAATGACTTTATCACATTTTAGCTTTATGTGGCAATCTATTAACCATTTATATGCCTGATGATGTTGACTAGTTATAGTCAAGTTATCTGTCAAATGTGAATAAATGGAAACCATCTGCTCATTTGCTCTGAAAGGAAACTGAGGGAAACAGTCAAAGTAATTCCAGGTAGAAATACTACTGGCAAAAATTAAGATCCTGTTGAGTCCTATATTTCACAATAGAAGTAAACAATTTTTATCTTTTCAGTTGTGGGTTTTTCAGCAAAAATATGAGGCAGATTGCAAAATTTCAGCAATTTGCACTACTTTAAAAGATCAAGATTCTGGAAAAGGCCTACTTTTGCACCTCTTTTCCCAGCATCGAAATGTCCTATGCCTTGGTTCACTAGTGACAACTGTAAGATCTTGGAGCCTTGGCCTCAGAACCTGGTTTTTGTTTGCTTTAAATGTACTCTGCATGGCACCACAGCCTCTGTCACCCTGCAGCTGCTTGTGCCAGACTCAGCTGTGGCTGGCAGCATTTAGCAGGTGGTGGAAGTGAGATGGAAGCTGTGGGAGTGCAAGGGAGTAATCCTGTCTAATGACTCTTCCTGCGTGAGATTTTTGCACTACTTGGGCAAGACTGGTTTTCTTCACACAAAACTCAAATGCTCTCAGATGGTATCACATTGCATAGACTATACAATGGTAGTCTAAATAAAGTTTCAGCAATCTGAACAATAAATGGATGGGCTAATTAGAGACTACTCATTTGTGACATGGCCAATAAGTGGTTCATAGCTAGCTAGTAGAAATAAATGGATTTCTGAAGGGCTAATATTGTGCTTAGCAGAAGAGCAAACAACAAGAGAAAGAACTCAAGAGCCTATAATTACAAGTGTCATAATGACAAAATACAAGAGTAAACAAAAATTGAGATCAGATAGGTTTGCAATAAGCATTGAACTAATCACAGCACAAAATAAAGGTACAAGAGGTTCAGAGTTGTTTATTCAATAAAATTTCTTCTGATATACTTGAAAGCATAAACACACAGATTAGTTGTAATGTACTCCAGTGCAGCTATGCAGAACCACTTTCACTTTGCCACAGCCCCAGTATATCAAGTCACATTGAACCCCCAAATTTTACTGTACTGGTGAGTCTGAAGAGTGACTCATCAACACTTTTGTAACCTTTCTTCTCCCATGATTATGAAAATTCACTCTGCTCAATACTTTCATTCATATTTCTCCCTTACACCATTCCTCTCAGAACTGTATTCTTACATGGTTTATTCTTCACATTTTCATGTTTTTTCTGCTCCACTTAATTTCTTTCCAATGTTGTCTGGTACTGCAGCCACTTGTCATTCTAAAGAGACAATTTTCCTCTCATACCTTGCCTCATAAAGCTTCCAAACGATCTTGATAAGGGTGGTTTCCTTAAGGTTGTGTTAAATAGCCTTCAATCTAATAAGTCCAGCAGAGTCTTTGTATTTAGCAATCTGTTTGAGCATGTTCTTTAAGACCTTAAGATTTTCCTTAGCAATAATTTTGTGTCAGTCTTTCCATTATTCTTACAATTAACACTTGCTTACAGAAAAAGTTTGAGTAACTGTGCTTCCTCATGGCCACAGAAGAGGCAAGGAGGGACCTTGGTCTGACAGAATGACTTGAGGGTTTTCTTTCAACACTTCAGTACATAAAGGTCAGATATCTTGAGATCTGAAGGGGCACAGCATATTTATTCTTTATACCACTGCAAGCAAGGTAGGGAATTTGTATCCCTAATCTTCCAGTCTTATAAAAATACTTTTATTCCTTCTTTACCTCTCAAGTTTTTCCGTAACTCTACTTATTTTCATTTTGATATGACAATAAGAGACCATATAGTGTAAGTTTCATCTCTCATTTTTTTCACCTTAAATGCAGCTTACTGACTAAATCTTCACTTTTGAGAGGGCAGAAGCATAAGTACTAACAACGTACAGAAGACCTTGCTTCTCTCTACAGGGGCAACTCAGCAGCTTCTGCCAAGTGAAGGAAGAAATTTGGTCCATTTCATTCATTTTATACATGCTGATTGAATTAATTTGCTAGGCCTATACATGGTGGAATATTTTCCATTTTTAGGACAATACATGCAGTAGTGTGCTCATGATTTAGCAAAATGGATCATTAACAATTGATGCAAAATGGCATAATAGATATTGCTGTTTTCCTTTAGTATCTAGTGTTGGGTTCAACTGGGGATCAAATTGCCTCATATCTCACGCATTAAAAATCTTGCAGGCTGACATTTACAAGCATAGAATGAAGTACATTCAGGTTTTATATATAAAGGCTTTCAGATTAATATAATTTCAGAGATTCTGGATTAAATGTTTACCTGCTCATGTGGCAGCTAATAATTAAATTAAACTTCAACTATTGGCAGTAAAGACATCAAACCTTTTTAGATAAATATTAATAAGGTACATACAATACCTATGTCATGTGTATATAGTATGTCCACAATATCTTTCAGGCTAGGTTTTCAGCAATAAACAAAATGCTTCTCTACTCTCAAGTGTAAATTCACATATTATCTACTACTTATTTTAATGTCTTAAAAAACCACAATGAATCTCAGTTTTTTCCTGCATAGGAGATACAGTTTTTCTTCTTTCATAATAGAATGGAAAGTAATGATGCATTCCAAAAAAGGTATAATTCTTTCTTTTGGTTATTATGATCAACTTCGCTAAATAGAGCAACGGAGTAAAATCAGAGTATGCTACATGAATCCTCAAGCGGATGAGACAGACATAATTATGTCTAACATGATATTAGGAAGAGAAAAATAATTGCCTGTAAAACTTATTTCTTCAGGCCATAAAGCTTTGTGTTACACTGATCAACTGCACAGTTCCTGCTGACATCCATAACACTATACTGTTGTATCCACATTGTAGACTTTGTGTGAAATATTGCCCTTTCTGCCACTACCTCATCAGACCACAGTTTCAAATTCTGTTTGGTTTAGGTTCATTTTCCACTTTCTTTGCCAACTAGCATTGGCCTGTTCCTTGTATCTATCAAGCAACTCCATGGCCTGGTATATTTACTTTTCCTTCCAGCTTCTCTGGTTCAGGTACTCAGCAAAAGAAGTTTTGATTCCAGAGCAGGTCAATGCAAGTGATGTAGGTGTAATCCTGCCTCTGGATGTGCTGGGATCAAGATTCAACCTCCTCAGTACTCAGAATCCCAGTTATGCATTGCAAAACTTCTATGGAAGCTGAGCTTCCATGTATTTATTTTCTGTGCTTAACCAAACTAGATTAGAGATGCCTCTGGTGTAGCATTTCTGTTGGTATTTCTTACAAATTGCACCTGTTTGATGGCAGTTGGGCGAGAAGCTGTTCTCTTTAAATAGGAATTCTCCATCTTACTGTAAATGATATAATATTGTTTTCATCACTATATGTTTTCTTTTTCCTTCTGGTTATTTATCTCTGGACTCATAATACTGAAGCTGTCTGACGATACCCAATGTGAAGAGCTGCACTGCATTGCTGCAGACATTTGATCTGGAAAAAAAATCGTGTCATTTCAGTATATTAATGTAAAGAAGAATCAGGAGGAAAAAATCCCCCTACATATGGTCAATAAATTATGTGTATATAGTAAAAACAATATCAATCACATCTCATGAAAGATAGGAGGACACTTGGGACTTTAAGAGGCTGTTTATAAAAGAGCAACCCAACTAAAATAGTAGTTTCTTAATACCCTCCAAATAGCAAATTTACAGATGTTGTGCAAAAAATGGACAAGCAGGAAGTGAAAAATGCCAAAACGAAATATGCTTTCAATTACAGGCTGGCAACACCTCAGGTATGCTCTTACTGCTCTGACTTAAGAAGTAACACCAAAATTCCTATGAAGATGAGTGTAGCTATAGAGAAGGAAAGCCTTTAAAAGACCTCATTAGAATAAAACAAAGTCCTTTCCATTTTATAAGCTTCTCTATTTGAAAGGCAGATAGAAAAGAGATCATATTAACAGAAACTTTGATTTTAATTTTTTTTACTTCAGTGAGCTTTGCACTGTTAACATCTAAACTCAAAATACGAGGGCAGTTAGGGGAAAATCATGATTTGCAAATATATTTTGTAGTATTATCCAAAAAAATCCAGAATAAAGTGTTGCAGGATGCAGACAAACTTGCAGAGATTATGTAAAGGTACTCAAAGTCCCTATGTTAATGAATTCTTGTAAGCCCTCTTTTTAATATCTCCTATATGAATATCTTCACAAGGAATTGTCTTTTCTGTTTGCTACTACCTCATCTACTACTGTGGGTAAATTAGTGAAAGGTATATTACAGACAGAGAGTATGGAAAAGGCTAAGTTCAGGACCAAAAGTAGGTTTACATAGCAGTACTCAGGATTTATAGCACAATTGTCTTTTCAAGAGAGGGTCACTTTGCAATACAATAATTGTTTCATTTATCTTGTGCTGACTTACAATAGAGAGCAGACTCAAAGTTGATTAAAAATTTAAATGCACTTTATTCAATATAATAGTAAAGTGATGCTGCGTAAATGGAATAGACTTTTCCATTTCTCTCATCATAGTCTGTGCTCTGGTTTCTTTTCACATGCTGATATTCTTAAATGCCAGATATTTTCTGCAAATTTAAATGTTAAGGATTAAAAGAGATAATTGCTCCCCGGGCTAATGGCCACTATTACATGGAGCATGACTGGAACATTCTGCTGCTTCATTTGGTTCACTGATATTCCCTTCAGGAGGTCACCTGCTGTACTCTTATGGCATAGCAATACAATGAAATTATTTCTTTTTCCATATATTTCATAGAAATATATGATAGAGATATATTTGTATTGTGTAAAAAAAGTGTAGGGTCCCAGTACATGAAATCCAAGAGCTGGATTTTACAAGACTTCGTACTTAATGACAGTAATAATTTTATTTGTTACTAAAGAAGACTCCATTTTTTCTCCTCAGATTAATCCTTGACAATTCATAGTGTAACCACAGTTACACAAGGTAGAGCAAGTCACATACTATTAATGAGTATTAAGACCATTTTCTCACAGGATTATGTAATCAGCATAATTTCTCAGATGCAAATTTCTCAAAAGTCCAGCTAAGTTTTCAGTTCTATACTTACATTCAGGTGCTTTGATAATCCTGTTCATTCTAGGTTAGGTAAGTAAAGCACTTAGCTGGTATTTGCACCCAGGATACATGTCAATATCTATCTCTTGAGGTGTCTTGCTCTTTGACATACTGTGATTGCATTACCTTGATGTCCAGGCTCCAGCCAGGACAGGGTTAGTTTTAGCAGTAGCCAGGGGTATGGCTAGGAATAGAAATTCTAAACCACATCATTTTCCAGGAGCAGAGTGAGGGTCAGGTCAGGGTAGTGGGGCAGCAGCTGGGTATTGTCAGGTTCAGTGCTGAGCACTTGCCTTTCTTGTACACTTTTTTTGTTAATATTGTTGCTTTTGCTGTTTGTTTCCTTACCTCATTGCTGTTTCCAGTGAATTGTTTGTATTTCCACCTGTGATCTTTACCTTTTGTGTCTCCAATTCTCCTCTCCAGCTCACCAGAGGGGAGGGCAGGGAGGGAGTGGGGAGTAAGTCAGCAGCACATGGTTTCACAGAACCACAGCTTCACAGAATACTCTGAATTGGGTGAGACCTATTCTTAAACATTATCAAAAGTACTGCCTGTAGCATCTTGTGACATAACGAGACTCCTGCCAGTGAAAAATTTCACGTGCCTGGGATTTTTCAATCGTTGCTGGTTTTCATAATGTGAATATCTACTTCCTGCCTGGGATTTTTCAATCGTTGCTGGTTTTCATAATGTGAATATCTACTTCCTACCTTCAGAATCTTCTGAGTAAACATAATTAAAATCTCACCATTTTTATTTTTTTTCTACTCTATTTTGTTCCTAGCTTTTTTATATATGATATGGAAAATGAAGCTGTTAAATTATATTGATTAGTTGCTAATATTTATTTCTGTGTAAAAAAGAAAGATACAGTTAGGTGTTTTTGTTGTATTCCCATGAGACTCTATCACTAGAAAACACGTAACGAAACACAATTTCCAGGTAGCAAAGGAACTACTTGAAACATATTACATGAACATGCACTAAGGTCACAGAATATCCATGGTTTGCTCTCTTTCTACTTCCCCTTTTTCAAAGCCTGGGATTTCAGGTCAGCCATGCAACAATGTTTAAGGTCAAAAACTTGTTAGCTCATTAAATTTTGGAGCTCATTGAAACCAACTTCAACGTGGGAAGGCATGTAAATCCCACTCTTTTAGCATAGCCTCTGTTAAAAGTCAAAAATTTATAACTGAGTGGAGGAGAATCTTCACTTAATGAGTGTGGTAACACTTCTGAAAATCAACAATCTCCACAAGTATTGACAATAAGCATAAATATCAGAAAAGAATAAAATTAGTCTTGAGTCTAATTAGAGTCAGTGGAAAATGTAGAGGACAAAACAAGAAAAAAAACTAAAAACCCAGATCAAACAATGTGGCTCTTTACACATTCTGGAGTGTCTCACATTAATACTACTTTGTGTGATTCTCTTTCATACGTTATGGAACAGAAAACTCAGTTTTTCATACTCTTTGCACTGAAGATCATTCTCTATACATGTTTTATTGCTCCATGCAGTTATCCATATGCACAGTGAACTATGTTTTGGAGTGGCCTATCTTTGTCTTGCCTCTGGGATTGTCTTGGATGGGCTTATTTTGCACCATGCTTCAGCTTACTAGTCGCTCTTACCTGCCCACTTCACAGCTCAGCAGCCTGTGCCATTTGGGACAGATCTTCTTTATTTGGACATAGCTGTGTGGCAATAAAGCAGACCATAACAATTTACTATTAACTTTATGTATATTTTGCATGTGGGCTCTTACATCCATCGGCCTAATGGTTCCATTCTGTCAAAAGCTACATATAAGGACATATTTCATCGTTTTATTCTCTTCTTTAGTTTCACACTACTCATCAAGTCTTTGGCACTTCCTTGGGTGACCGTGCAGAATTTGTGCTGTTCATTTACTAGCAATTCCATTTTTTTTGCTTCTTTTGTGCAGTAAAGTCTTGGGGTTTTTTCTACATTCCTTTTTACACCTTGATTTTTTCATTAAACCAGTTCAGTTCTTAATTTCATCTTTAAAACCAAACTAAAAATCCAATTATTTTGTGACCATTGTATATGCCCCTTTGATTTCATTCCAAAAAGCAAAAAGTGTGCTCTGAAGTTGCCAACCTCTTCATTAATGCTTTTGTACTGCATGGCCAAGGCCACACAGCCACTAACCAGGTACCCCCATCAAACTCTGGTATCACTGGGAAAGAGGTGCCTTGTTTTATGCTGGGTCTCACAGAGGAACATGAATTCGGACAACTGTGGGTACAACGGGGTGCAGACATCAGATAACACAGATGAGTGGTGATATACAATAAAGGAGGTGTTTACACCACAGAGCTGGTACTGGACACAGATGCTGAGATCTGCCCAACAGGAGACCATGGAACAGTAAAGAATGAGACAGGAAAACGAGAAGGAGAAGGATAAAAAGAAGATATGGAAAAGGAAAAATATTCTCAAAAGAGTCAGGAGACCTAGATGAGATAAATTATCTGGTGCTTAAGTCCCCAGAAAATGATAATAGGTTTCTCTAAAACAGACTTTAGCTTGAAGTTTCTCAGACCCCTTTATATAATACTGATGGCTAACTAGTCTGGAACTGTACCAAAGAAAATAAAGGAACTGATACTTAATCTTTCCAAAATGATGTTAACCTTTCCAAATTAGCAAGCATGTGTTCTCTTTTGAAAGCTTTCTCAATGGTTCTCTGCCTAGCATGACTTAAACTACAGCACTATAAAATGGAATTTGCAAAGAGATTGGTGAATACAAATAAGAGTGAAAGGCAGTGTATGTTGCATGGAGTGCTGCCATCTTTTGGTTATAACAAATTAGGATTATTTTGATAGAGCTCTGAATATGTTTAAGAAAGATGAATACAGTCTGAAAGCATAATATATAAAGCAAGTATTATTAAATAAAATTATTATTGTTACTAAAAAGACTAATTTTTTTACTACAGACTCAGTTTGAAATGTGACATTGCTACTTAAAAATGCATCCTTTCATTTATATTACTGTTTTAACTTTTTGCTCTTTTAGAGATCTGGTAAGCAGAGCAATTAAATATTTCTTCTTCTGTTGAAGAAGTTGAAGCATATAACATCAAAAACATAAAAAATAGCTGTTAATTTTTTAAAACCACATATTTTTGAAGGAGATTTCAATCAGTTTGGTTTTGTCTTTTTCTTTCCATATAAGGATGATTCTTTTTCTTTTTGTGCGTAATTCATTTGAGTTAATGATATGTTCAAATTACACTTTCATCAGAAATATGTCTGCATAAGTGACTATTATATTGCTCTTTTTCTTTCATATAATCTTCATAGTTTTAAAAAACTGTATGCATAGAGCATTTATTTAGCTTTAGAATAGCCTAAAATTTGATGAGGGGTTAGGTTTTTTGTTTCAAAGGAAGAGAGTCACTGGCACTTGAGCATAGTATTCTAATTTTGATTTTTCTTTCAACTTCCAATGTTTCCTTACAGTCATGTTAAATTTATGGATTCATGGCTAATAGTAAAAGTTTGAAAATGTGATTTGAAAGGCAGGAAAGTCAATAGTCAAAATAAGTGTTTAATACAGATTATTTTCCCTGGAGTCTTTTGAACACACAGATCTATAAATTTGACATTTTAATGATCTGAAAATATATATATTTGCCCTCAGATTTATTTACTTCCTTGAAGCTACAATGGTAAAACAAAAAAAAAATTAAAACCCAAACCTACTATCTGCTGCAGTAGCTTTCTGTCATTTTCTGTGCAAAAAAAAGGGCTTACTGTGCTAATAATGACATTCCTCACTTGTTCCAAGTGTTTTGTTTACCTAGTAAGAGAACCAGCAGAACATCTCCGCTAAGGCTGTTTCTTCCACTCCTTTTACAAGATTCCAGCTGATTTAGGTTTCTTTTGCTTACATGAGTGTGTTTGCTTGGTGGAAAGACATTGACATTCAGTATTCCACATTGTGTATGTTTTGTCGTTTTCTGGTTCTGCTGATGCAGTAATATGTTTTCTGTCAAAAGCGTTTTATGGGCACATTACCCTGCTTGACAGAAACAGCGAGCTACAAGGATTTCCTGAGGAGAAAATTCCAGATGCAGTGTGTGAGATTTCTCATCCCCCAACTACATTAATTACATTATCTCCCTGAAACAACATTCTAGATGAAATCATTCTCTGAAAGTCTTGCACACAGTCCAGCTGTCTGGACTTCTCTAATGTTTCTGTCATCTATAAATAATTCACAGAAAGCCAACTGGGAGACTGAATACTCATTTTCTGCTCTCTCAGAATCTGCCAGTCATGGGTAAGGAAAGAATTTCAACCTGGCAGCTGTGGGGAGATAGAAGTTCAACAATTTCAAGTCTTCAAAAAATCTCAAGTGTGGTTTTAATAGGAAATTAAATTGGCTTTTAAAAAATAAAAGTGTTTTTATATAGATTTTTAAAATATTTTATCTCTTCTTATTTATTTTGAAGTTCACTTGGGTCGTATTTTCACACAGTTTATTATAACCAGGAGGACAAGAATTTTCATTTGAAAGAAAAAAAAAAAGTGATTTCTACATCGTTTCTCATCTTTGGAAGCTGGAGCTTCCAAAAAAAAAAAAAAAGATAAGGAAAACCAAGAGAGTTGGAATAAAATCATGAGTATTAACAACACTACTACAGAAAGGTTCTTAACTTGAAAAGATGGTGCATTCTATTAGACCAGAATAATGCAGTTGCTTCCATAGGCAAAAAGATCATATATATTGCTGACTCAGTAGTTAAATAACATGGATGAAGTGTGATATGTACAAACCCTGAGACTACAGCTAAGAGGACTGGTTATTTTGTTTTATATCTGCTTTCTTTGCACATTAATGTTGGGGGACAGGTGAATTAATTGTCATCACTAATAATTCCAGTCAAAAGATGAGGAGGCTAAACTCAGATACGGCATAATTGAATTTGGACTTACTTTCACCAGTTATAGATTTGGCTCATTATTTGTATTTTCATGTTGTGTCAAGTGATAAAAACCCTTTCAACCTTGTTAATGCTCACAATTTGCCTTTGAAAAACAAATGGGACATGCAGCTTTCTGAGTCATCTTTTTTTATAGTTACATCCTACAAACTTTGATTATAATAATGGGAACTTTGCCTGATGATTGTAGTATTGGACCAATCATAGGTTTAATTTAGCTCAAAATTCAAACAACTCCATTGAAAACAATTGGTTGAGTCTGTTTACACATGAATTGATTTTGCATCAGTTCCTTTGAGAGACTGTATTTCCCTTCAGCTATTAGAAACTTGTCTCCCAAAGGTAGAAACATTATCATATCATTTGCACAAAGGAACAACATCAAATGCTGCATGCAGAAGAACAGAAAATTACATTGTAAAAGAGCTGCATACTTCTTTCTTTAAGGAATTTGAGGAAGAAAGTATACAAGGGTGACCTTATATTCCAGTAACTATGGGATGCTCCATGGAATGAGCAGATTCCAATGTTTCATGTATTTACCCTCGTTACTGTAGTCAGTCAACACATCTCCACAAATCCTCACTTAAAACAGATCAAAAGTTGATAACACTTGCAATGATAGTAGTACTTCCTTTTGTTCTTAAAATTGCTGTAGAAAAAAGGGATCTTAGTGCTCTTTTAAAAAATAGCAGTATTTGATCTGTCATGTAATAGTAGACATTTTTCTGCATCCTGAAATTGTGTGTTGGGATATTTTTTTCTCTCTTCTTCATTGTCTTGTTGCAGGTATTGTTTTTCTGTTTCCTGTAGAGCTGAAATGAGTAAAATGTACAAAAGAGATGGTGGATAAGAGTGAGAGTGAGAATGCGGCAATAATAGGAAAAATAAAATTTGAATTTCACTTCAGAGAAAACAGGTCTCTCTTTCTAGTATTCTTGAGAATAGAACTGAAGAAATAGGATTCATTTAGAGTCTTGACAGGATTAATTTGCTAGCAGATATCACCTTTTAGCATCTCAATGCTCTTATGGAATAGTCCCAGAACCAGCAATTTGGTGCTTGAATCAGTGGTCAGTTTCTGCGTATACAGCAGTAGTATTCATTACTATATTATTAATATATTATATTATATTATATTATATTATATTATATTATATTATATTATATTATATTATATTATATTATATTATATTATATTATATTATATTATATTATGTTATGTTATGTTATATTATGTTATATTATGTTATATTATGTTATATTATGTTATATTATATTATATTATATTATATTATATTATATTATATTATATTATATTATATCATTATTCATTATTATATATATTATTTTTAGTCTCACATGGTAAGGTCTCACAATCCATTCAAAGCTAAGATTTTAATTTTTTTAATTTCCATGAGACTTTCTGTTAGATATGATACGTTATGAATATGCCCCCAAATGTGCCTTCATGGAACTTGATACTTTGTGGTGCACTTCTTTTAGAGTATGAGGTCAGATTTGTGTGTTTCATCTCTCCTGAAAGCAGGAGTAATATGTGTGCTCATAAGACCTTTGAAGAACGAAGGCCTGAAATTCTTTGTCAAATATTTTAAAGAGTATTTTCAAATGCTTTATGAAGGTTTACAAAGGTGATTTTTTTTTCTCAAGGAGAAGGGGAAAAGTAGACTCTTAGTATAACTATCTATAATAGGTGTGAATGCAGTTCATAGTACAAAGAACCTTTCAAATAGAGATTATTTATCTACTCTTTCAAATAATTCTTCCCTCTTCCTTTCTGAAAGGTGACCATAGGGAAAAACTAATTTTCTTAAGATACACGTCTCAGGATTTGGATACTAGGCCGGTCATTCAGTTAGAGAAAAAGATATGTTTGTACAAACCATGTCTTTTATGCCTCTTGGTTTTTAAAATATGTTTGCATTCACTGTAGGCAGGGCTCAACAGACCAAATGTAGGTTTTTGTATTTATAGGACTCCTAAAGTATCTATCTAAAATAAATACTAAAGAATCAGTCATGATCATCTGTCCATAACTAAGTCTGAAGTTTGAAAAGTTGGATAAAAGGAATAACAATATTCTCAGAAAATTCTTATCTGCATAGGTGCCATAGATATGCTTCCATCCTTTTGATTTAAAACTGTTACAAGGATTTCTATGAGTGGTGCTCCTCAGTGGCCAGTATTGGGACTGGCACATTTTTGCATTTTTGTTGGTGATACGGACAGTGGGATTGACAGCATGAAGCTGAGTGGTGCTGATGACAGACTGGAGGGAAGGAATGCCATCGGAGCAGACCCTGACAGGCTCGAGTGGTGAGCCTGTGGGAACCTCACAGAGTTCAACAAGGACAAGTGCAAGATCCTACACCTGACTTGGAACTGGTACAGGCTGGGCAGAGATGGATTGAGACTGACCCTGGGGAGAAGGACTTGCAGGTGTTTGTGGAGACCTTGAAAGGCACTGCCAGTTAGAAAGATAGGAGAAGCCTCTCAGTTATCTCCTTTTGATAACAAATTCTGTTCTATCAGGTCAAGACAACCCTTGTTCTGTTCCTTAGGACAGCCCCCTGCCCTCTCTCTGTCTGTCAGCTTTTTGGTCACTCCCGCCCTGGTTCCCTGTTGGCCCCTACGCCCTAACCACACCCTTGAAAAGCCCCCATGTACCTAACCCAAAGTCCCAGACCATTCTCTTTGCCTCTGAGCTCCGGGACTGTGCTCACATGTGGCTGAAATAAATATCTCTGTGAAACCCCTGCAAAGGCCCTTCCTGCTCCTTCACCTGCTTCACCTCAACAAGAACCCCAACCACAGCAGGTGTTCATGGCTGAAACACTCCACATGACTCAGCAATGTGCTGGCACAGCCCAGAAAGCCAAATGCACCCTGGGCTGCACCAAAAGCAGCAGGTCAGGGAAGGTGATTCTCCTCCCTCTGCTCTGCTCCTGTGAGACTGCTTCTGGAGTACTGCATCCAGCTCAGAGGCCCATATGTCCTGGGATACAATGCAAAAATGTGTATTCTATCACCATCTGTTAAAATGTAGGAGGGGTGGTGATCCTTATCTCTGTGGGAGATGTCCTCTGCTGATGTGCCATCTGACAAAATCAGGGGGGATGATCATCGTTATCTATTCACAACCCATCCTTCCTCCAGAAGATATATTCTGTTAATGGGCCATTAAGTCCTATTGTGTGACTGATAAGATTACATCATCCCATTGGGAGATGCCCCAGCCAGGGGCAGGAGCCAAGCCTTTCCTACCTAGATAAAAAACTGGGGTTTGGGACACGAGGGCAGACCTTTCTACTGGATCCCAGAGGAAAGTCGGACCTTTTCCACATCATCGCTGGATCTTCGGAGGAAAACTGCACCTTCTACAGGAGCACTGCTTCAACGGAACCACATCTGTCATCCAGGAGGACTGCAGCCACCATTCATATGGACTGCTACCAACACCCTGAATGACAGGGTGTCAGGTTGTATTTCTGACTGTGTCGGTGGTTGTTTCTTTTATATTATTGCATGTATTTTATTTTTTCTCTTTTCTCCTATTAAATTGTATTACTGACTTGGAGTCTCGCACTGGTTTTACTTTCAAACCAACACACCACAACACAAGAAAGACATGGACCACTTGGATCATGTGCAGAGGAGGGTCACTAAGCTGATCACAGGTCTGGACACCTCTCCTGTGAGGGAAAGGCTTAGAGTTCTGGAGCTGTTTTCATCCTGGAGTAGAGAAGGGTTTGGGGACACCCTAGATCAGCCTGCCAGAACTTAAAGGGGGCTTACAAGAAGGGTGGAGAGAGACTTTTCACAAAGGCATATAGTGACAGGACAAGGGGGGATGGCTTCAAACTGAAAGAGAGTATGCTTGGATTAGATATTAGGTAAAAAATTATTTGCTATGAGGGTGGTGAGGCACCAAAACAGGTTGCCCAGTAGTGGAGGCCCCACCCTGCAAGTGCTCAAAACTAGGCTGAATGGAGCTCTGAGCAACCTGGTTGAGTGGAAGGTTCCCTGCCTATGGCAAGGGGGTTGGAACTAGATGATTTCTAAAGTATTTTCCAATTCAAACCATTTATGATTCTTTAATTTTGAGTGGAAAATAAATTTCATCTCCTTCAATTATTCTCAATGGCTAAACAAAATATGGTTTCAGTTAAAAAATCTACAAAATAATACCAATTAAAACCACAAGACTGTAAGCAGTATAATGACACCTGATTGACAGAATTATTATTAAACATCAAATTCTTATGATAAAATCTCTCAAACAACAAGTTTTTAGAACAAGCTGTTAAGCACTTGTCAAAGTATCATAGATCCTACATATAGTATTGTCTTTAAAGAATGTTAGTGCTGGACTTCAGAAGGAAATAAAGATTTCTCTCCCAGTACTGGCAAAGTTAGAGTTTATGTCATACGAGATGAATTGTAGCATTCTTCCTTTCTCTGTCAGCATTTATGGATTTTTTCTTCTCTTCTTTTCTCTCTGTTACAGTTAAAATTCTCAAGATCTATAACCAGTTCCTGAGAGAAGCATTTTCCATCCTTTTTGATACATGCTGCATAGTTAGTTATTTAGGTCAACTAGAACATGATGCACAGTGATCTCACATACAGAAAGAAATAGCAATCTTGAAAATTTCCATAAAAATTATAACAAACAAGTCTAGTATAGCTGTCAAACATAAAATCTCTTTCCTTCTGCCGTCTCATTCTTCCTTTCCTTATCATGAAGAAAAATTTCTTCAAAGGCTTGTTAGGCATTGTAACAGGATGCCTGGGGAAATGGTTGAGTCACTGTTCCCCTAAGATTTTTTTATAAGTGTAGTTGTAGCACTTAGAGACATGGTTTAATGGTGGATGTGTTAGTGCTCAGTAAATGATTGGAGATCTTTTCCAAACTAAATGATCCTATGATTCTATGCTTCTGTTCTATAACGCTTAAATATCTAAAGCTGGACAATCAAGTCTATCAGATACAATGTAACAAGAGACACTGGATTAATTTATTTATAATTACTGAAACAAGTGATCTAAAAAGAAGACTTTGACATCAAAAATAGTCATAATATGCACTTCTTGCACCATGTGCCAAAACTATGTTTCCAAAACCTTTGTTTAATACCGTTACATCTC
Organism: Acridotheres tristis; assembly: GCA_037013685.1. Classification (NCBI taxonomy): domain Eukaryota; kingdom Metazoa; phylum Chordata; class Aves; order Passeriformes; family Sturnidae; genus Acridotheres; species Acridotheres tristis. The sequence continues at coordinate 25,836,467 of CM072886.1, forward strand.
ACATCATCCCCAAATCTCGCTAAGTAACTGGTTAGATTAGAAAGTTCTCTGGACAGTGGGATTCTGCTTTTGCATTTGCATTAAATTATTCTCGTGTAGGAATCTATATCCTTTCAAAAAGCTAGAGCTGGAAGCTTCACAAAAGGGCAGCAAAATACTTAGAGGTTTCAAGCCCATGGAATTATACAGGGAAACACATCACATTGCAGGTAACACCTATGCTAAAATGTAATAATAGTAATGCTTTTGGTTAAAATGCTTCTTAAAAAAAAGAGCAAAAATAAATGCACAATTTTTTATTAACAGACAAGTTTATTTCAAGTGAGCTCTCATGAATTGCATGAGCCTCAAATCTTTCCATCAATATTTTGAAGTTTTAATGAAGCTAAATACTATTGTCTCATCTATTGCACTATTCAACTCTTTAATGAATACTTTTTAAAAATCAGACCTCAGACCAAGGGCTAACTCTAGGACAACAGATACTTACTCTCTCATTTTGATAAAAATTACCATTGAGCTTTATTCTTCTTTCTTGTCCACCAAAAAAAAATCAGGATCATTTCTCCTTTTATCTCATATCAGCAAACACAATGAATGTCTACACATCTTCAGTCCTATTCTCTTTCTCTCCAATTTTAAAATGAACTTGAATAATTTAATTTACCCTACTCACTCATTTTCTTTGTATTGTTTGCTACTGATTTCTATATTTCCTCTTCTTTACAAGAGATTAATATCTCCCATTTTGAAAGCATCAACCAAAGTCTCTGTATCAGATTAGCAGCATCAGACTGCATAGTTTACATGCAGATAACATAATACAGTGCCCTAACTACATCCAAAAGTGAAAATTCATCTCTTCAGAATCAAATATATTCAGTTCTGTTCATCCTTTATGATGCATTATGTAAAGACAAATACGACCCATGGAATATCTGGAAATTATCTAATGCTAAACTTTCTGTTGCCACATTAATATCCCAACTTAAAATACTAGGATCTGCTACATATATCAATATGTAGCCATATTAATTTATATTAAACAAAATTACGTGTGAAGCAAAAGCCTTACTACGCTATATTTCTCTCTTTTAAAATACAAAATTAATAAAATTACGTTATATAAAGCCTTAACTAAATAGAGATTAACAAATTTCAGAGGTCTCAGAGGTAACCTTAGAAATAATTTCATTGCTCTTTCTCTTTAGAATCTGAAATTATGCTTCATGCATTTTGAATCTTTCTTCTTCCTTTATCTGTCTGTATATAAGTTAGATCCAGTGAAATGCAGATCCAGAAAATATATACATGTCCAATCTATAATTTTCTCCTTTACTTCATCATCACTGATGATGAAATATCATGATCTATTATATAGATCCTTGCCTTTTCTTCCAGTGCCTTCTTTTCCTTTGTTTCTGGCTTTGGATCTTGTGAATGGCTATGCAATTTCCTTTACTATATTAAAACTTGCCTCTCTTTTCCCCCCTACTGCAGCACAACCAAACAAAGGACAGTACAAGGACATAGAAACCATCATGAAATGCCTTTTATTTCACAGCTCTTTTCATCTGCTTAACAAATAACAGAAACCATGGTTAATCATTGCATACTTCTGGTTCCCTGGGCACTCATGGAGCTCTCCATATGGTCTGCTCAAAATGGAGACACTTGCATATATCAGATCTAAATTATGCAAAAAATGTGATCATATAGTGGAGCAGAGTAATAATAGAAAAGATACCTACTCAAGAAAAACAGAAACGTAGCTAATAATCACTCTACATTTCCAACTCCCAGGGTAGAAGAACATTGTACTAAATACATAAATCTATATTCTGACATTAATTTCATAATATTTAAAACATATTCACTCTTGAGCTTTTCATATTTTTCTTTCATGCAAGAAACCAAATAGCACAATGAATTTTTTTGTTTATTCATTCCTCTCCTCTTTTTGCCCTTTTCTTCACCTTGCTCTTGATATGACCAAGCCCGTCTAGGTCCTCTTTTTATTTGCCTTTTCTTTTGCTTTTTATTCTTATCATTCTCTTCAGACTTTACTATTTTACCCTTTTTTTAATGATCATGGCCTAAGATAAGCAAGGAGTCTAAGCAAAGAGAATATGCGATTACTGTCTACAGAGAAAAATTGAAAAAAATTTACTCAGGTGCTATAGGCCTCGAATTGAACAATCTGTGGAGAAGGGTACAGATGCACATTTCTAGTGAGCCAAAGTCATTAAACTTTTTTGATTCAACTTTGCTTTGCTTCTGGTTTGGTATGGTACATTGGTATTTTGAACCAGGGATACTATTAAGCAAAGAGGATAGGCCAGGACTAATACATGCGTCCATTCCTAGTTGGCAAAGGAGACCAGACTTGGTGTAGAGAAGCATCCAGTCATTCTCAATGCAACTGCATAGTTGGAAACCAGGCATTGTTATCAAGGGCAACTGACAGATGCCATCACTGCTATAGAGTAAAAGGAAATTACTATGAAAGAAAGATGTGCTTGTTCAGGCCCAGAAAAACTTCTTGTGAGAGTTTTTCCAGTCCAGCTTTCTCAGGATTAGCCAGGGTTTTTTTTCCCAAAGCTAGCAACCTTCCTCTAATGTAAACATAAGAAAAGAATTAATAACAAAGATAAACACCTGTTGGATACATGCAAAAAGCATGGGAAAGAGGTGTCACTTTCCATGGACCAATCAACTGTATTCTGTCCTTGGAGTTGCAAAAGGCTCTACTTAAGCAGTGTGTTTTAGAATAAAGTTCTCTTTCCTATCATGAGAGGGACCATGTAGCTGTGTGTCTTATTTCCTCTGCTTCCAAAGGGTTAAACTCCTAACCAACAGCTACAGAAAGGAACATTGAAGAATATTCTGACTGAAAATTCAGAAATCAAGAAATGGCAAAACTAAGTTTTCCTTGGTTTTGTTAATTCAGCCTGCATGTTCTATAGACTTAAGGCTTAGCCTGGTCAGTGTCAGTGCTTACCTCAGCAGGAGCACACTTTGTAGGCTGAAAAGGTGTGTAGAAATATTATATGAACCTTAATTTGGAAAGCAGCATAAACTGAATATTCCTATAGAGATAACAGAGAACATTTATTATTGCACAGTCTTAAATTGGGTCACCATATACTATTTTCCCATGGGATCTAAGCCTTATTTAAAATCTCAGATGGATTCACTGATGGACTCAAAACCTGAGTTACCTGTATGTGAACCAGAGCTGTGCAGTGGTAAGAAGAAAAAATAAATGAATACAGCTAAACCTTGTGCCAAATCCAGCAGATGAGCCGGTGCTTTGAGATTTAAAGGTCTTGAAAAAAACAAGGATAAAAACAGCAGATATTAAACTATAAACTAACCATTGAATACATCCTCTACACTGACAAAGTGAATGCCAGAGCTGGCTGCTGACAGGGTTCATTCTGATGCATTTTGTGATACATTTTGCATACATACATATATATATGCAAAATATTTATATATATAAAACTTAAGATGTTGTACATGTGTTTTAACAGGGTAGAATCTCTCATTTGTGTTAGAACCAGCAGGGTTAGCTTATCACTTTTGTCAGTGGGTTAGACCAACATTGTACTAAATGAGACAAGGTAAATTCCCTGGTTTTCATTCCTGTGGCCTTGTAGGGAGATGCCAATCACCTGATGAGTGCTATTAATAGTTTATGCTGCTCTACCCACTTTTAAGAACTGAGAATGAAGTTTCTGAAACATTTCTCCAATTGGTTTTAATGTTGCTTTATTAGAAAAGATATATTAATTTTTGTATACCTGTTTTACAATATTCATAGAGTTCCTTTTGTTTTAAAACTCCATGTTAGAAAGGTAGACTTTAGTTTAAATAAGTAGATCTTGGACTTGAAGCTCTAAATCATAGTGTAATTTTTTTCATAACCCAAGTTTCTTGATAATGGAAGACATGAACTTAGGCTTATGCACTATTAAATAATAGATTCATTAAGTAGATTTATATAGTAGATCTGAGCCCTTATATAGACTAGCGCCTAATTTCAGGAAATACCCAGGTAATTTCCTTTCCCTTAGACAGATTTTAATGTGAAACTTTTCTTGGTACTGCCTGATAAAAATTTACCTAATTGTATGCATGTATGCATTGGTCTGTGTTTTGATGAGACCTTATGATTTCAGGTATCTAGAATCAATTTTGAGACTTATCTCTCACAGTATTCCAGTATCCACAGTATCATCCAGTAGAGAATGGAGGAATGAACTGATCTTTTACATTGGATGCATCCTGCAGTTCAGCCTCTTACTGGACAGCTCTAGAGCCTTGAAATGCAGATTCACTGCACTGGAATATACTTTCATCAGCTGCACCTACATAGTGTGTTATCTGTTGAACATGTCCAAAACATTCTGTACATATTTAATTTTAAGCTTAACTATCATTGGCACTATGCACAGATAAGACAACTCAGTTAAGACTTTAACAGGATAGGTCTAAACACCCAAGGGACCTAAATTGGGGTATTTTTATTTGGATTTGGTTCTTCAGCATTCAAATGAAGGTTTGATTTTCGTATTCTGTTCTTGGTACAATGTATCTTTCTGTCTCAGAGAAGTTTGGATTAACTTAATTAGACAAAAAAACTGTATTCTCATGAACATCAAAATAATGTTATCACATTGTTCTAGTCCAAGAGTAACATATAAAGAAAAGGTCTGCCTACAAATATTGCAGGTTCTACTAGGTATACTACTAGTACAGTCTGCTAAATGCAATTGTCTCTAGAACAAGGTATTATGGCACAGCTTAACCAGAAGCTAGCCGTTTTGCCTTAAAATACGACTAAAAGAACTGTATCCGGTCCTTCATGAGTTGTTTTCCCTTCCATTTTCCTTATGTACGATTATCACCCTTAGTGTGTGAGCAGAGGAAGCGTGTTCCATGAGTGTCTGCACACACAGACACACAGAGGCACAAACACACACAGACACACAGACAGGAACAAGCACACACAGACACAAGCACACACAGACACACAGACAGGAACAAGCACACACAGACACACAGACAGGAACAAGCACACACAGACACACAGACACGAGCACACACATGCACACACACGTGCACACACCCTCATATCGACAAGAAGAATGTGGAAACAGACCACGAGACTTCTCTGTCATTCCCCAGCTCCTCTCACTGGCTGGAGCTAAAGTTCTCTTACAGCACCAGCTGTCCTCTCCTCTCCTCTCCTTTCTTACTTGCAAGTCTCTATCTGTTTATCTATTTGAGGTTGATGGCTTCTAAGCCATTTTAGGAAATTACATTTTTTTTGTTTTTCAAAAACTTCCTATGGGGTTGTTCCTCTGCTCCAACACGGCAAAAAAGTGGATATTGTTTCCCACCTGTTTTTAACCCTGTCACTCTCTTTTAGGGGTCCAGATGTTTCTCTGCATGAAAATAGTCTCAGAAAGACATTGGTTTCCTAATTACTCTGTGCATTTTGTTTCAAACTTCTGAACTGGACATGGCAATACTAAAGAATCAGCATGGAGCTGAATTCATTAAAGATATGCTGATATATACTGACTAGGACTGCAAATTGCTACATTAGAACTGAGCAGGCATTTTAGCTAAAAAATTTACTAAGAAGGTGTTTTAAAAACCTTTTTGGTTTTTTAATATTCTCTTTATTAACAGAAGGAAGTGTGCTTTATTAGCAAAATGAAGATAGGTGTAAGGTTCTCAGATCTGAGTTTTAAGAAAGGCTATAGTTAGGAGGGGAGAAAACACAAAGAACTAATTCAAGGTAAAAAAACCCAGACATATGGAGCCATATGGAGGATGGCCTAGATAAGAACAAGAGAAAAATTCAAAGCAATTAGTTGTGAAGTTCTGGGAGAGCAGCATGGATATGAATTTATGAATGTTGCTTGTCTCAGTCTCAATTTGAATTCAATTTATCCTTTATCCCCTTCTCTTCCTACTTGCTTCAGTAGTGCAGAATAATAAAAAGAAATAAATCTTCCTACTCTTTTGCTATTTTGAATAGGAATTAATCAAATCGACTGGTTGTTCTGCATAATACATTTTGTTGTGACTATTTTCGCCAACACATGCAGATTTGATGCATTGTGTGATTACTGTTTCTGCAAATCTCAGACACCTAATCATTTCTTTCCTTACACAGAGTGAGAAGAGATTCAACTGTGGTCCTAAGTATGTGAACTTGACCATATTTGGTGCAATGCTTCAATATTATACATACACATCCTATACATATGTGAGATGCTTCACTGGAAAAGGGACCTGAATCTTCTTGTACTGTTAAATTGATATCAGGGAAAGCTTTTGTTGAGCTGAATTTAAAAGAAGTTCCAAAACTTGCCTATAGGTTATCAGAGTGTAGTGAAATTATGTGTATCCAAAGATTGAAATTTTTCATAATGGCTTAACAAACTCAATTTTGATTGAAAAAACCCCAAGAAAGTCTATACAGATTTGCATTAAAACAATTAAATCGGTTTAAATTAATGGTCTTTGCAATTTCCATTGTGAGTTTGATGAGCTCTAAATCTAAACACAACAAAAGTCAGGATAAAGGAAGTGTAATACTGCCAGGAAGGGTACAAGTTCAATTTCCAGGTATCTTAAAAACTAACTGTGTGGTCTCAAAAATATGCATAAGTATGTGGTGCTTTCTCACTCCACCCCCTGTTACCCTGGACAATTGTGTCATTTGGTGCCTATGACAGACTAGGTGATCAATTCTGCCTCTAATTTTATCTACATATAAACCTAAATAACTCTGTCTACAAACATGTCAAAAGGTTTAAATAATATCTGAAAATGTTTGGATGTCCAAGATTGTGGGTATTAAGGAAGTCCAGAACATTTAGGAGTTGTAATAGTGTTGCATTTATCAGTGTTTTTCTCTTGTACTTTGATCTTCACAGTCACTTTCCATTTCAAAGCAATAAAATATTGAACAATTCCCTCAGATGGTGGTTTCTGCATAAGAATTCTCAGTTCTTTCTGAGACACCCTGCATGACAGCCATCACTGGGATACGAAATGGCAGATGGCTGAATTGTGAACAATCAGAGTTGTATAAATGAAATTAAAAATATAACTACTTTCCATATGTGTTCTGTGTAAAGTCACACTTAAGAAAATTGCTTGCATTTCTCTTTACCCTGGGATTTGACCAGAGATATAAAGATAAAGAGCTGCCTAATTGTTTGGCTAACAAGACATTAGGTATATAGCACAATAAAAGACAATAAAATTGTACAAGAACATGCTTACATTTCCCTTTGCATTTATCAGCCTCCATATAAACTTACAGTTTACCAAAGACCTCTTGTTTTTGATTCCTGGACAATGGTTGTGAGGAATTCACTAAAACATCAAATGTCACTCATTGTTATTGCCTGTGTGGCTCCCTTAATTTAAACAGACACATTCACATATGTAAGGTAAGAAGCATTTGGCCCATAAAATGCTTACATTCATTATTATAAATCCTTAATTTTCCAGGCGTGGCTCTATTAATATACAGAAAAAAAAGAGAGTTGTATTTAGAACAAATATTTGCATTCTATGTAATCTATTTGTATATGCTCATTTTTAGCTGCATAGATATCAAAAATGAAGATGCATGTTGCCATAACAGTGGTAGTACTGGAATATTTCTCCAGCTCACTCCAATGTCTATATTAAAATGCAGAAGAAAAATGTCATAAATACACTTCTTGAAATAGAATGGCACATCAGTAACAGTGTTTAAAGAGTCTCTGTTCTAAAAATGAAATGCTCATTTCATTTACACTAAACCTGAGGTGGTTTTTTGGTTTTTTTTTTTTTTTGCTAGGAGGGAGGGGGAGAGAAGAGGGAATGTTGCCAAGTGAGGGAAGATAGGGATGGTTGCAAAGAAACATTTAGTCAGTAAAACACCATGCTTTCTCATAATGTCATGCATCTCACTCACAATAATTCTTTCTTATTAACTGCTTGGGAACAATTTATTTTCCTCTCAGGCTATGAAGGCAAGTGCAAGTGTAGCAGACTCTGGTTGGAGCTGATAAGCCATCCTATAGAAGCAACACTGCTGGCATGATGAGATTTGTTAAGAGGACAATATCCCATTGGCTCAGACAAACCATGCTGTATATCAAACCTATCAACAATAATATCTGCAAAATAATGCCTTTATGTATCTGCCAACTGCCACAGAAAGCTCTCCGGCATTCCTTTGGAAATGTGGTTTCATTTTTTAATTTTTGTTTGTGCCACTGACGTATACAACAGCTGAAGGCTCACCTAGTCTCACTTAAATTTTACAGTATTTTAAACCCCATCCTCTAAAGACACTAAGCAGAAAACTGCACTAAATAAACCAGAAAATGATCAGTCACTGATGTAAAAAAATCCGTCTTTATGATGAAAACATAAACAAAAAAAATTCAACATATTTGCATTGCTAAATTATTGTTATATTGTTTAGAATGTTTTAACTGAACTGCATGATCTTAAAAGAGCATAAATAAAACAAATAAATTTTAACCTCATGATTAAAAGTCTATCTCCTTTATCATCATAATTGGTTTTGAAATTTTTTTTTTTCAAATTATTCTGTTTGCTATTCATAAAACTGTTTCAGATGCCATATGTTCAAACACTGTCCTTCCTAGATTTTTTTTTTATATATTAGAAGTACATTCTCAGTTGTTCCTAGTGAAAATTTGTGTTGGTCAAGGTCACTGGAGAAACAGTTTTATTTTGGGAGAACTACTATCAAAGACAGTAGAAGTTTGATTATAGTAAGTAAATTTGCATCTCAAAGAGTTACAAAAGACAAAAAAAATAAAACTTAAAGTTATCTAAACCTACAGGCGGAAGATTATTTTTATGTACTCAATAGTCACATTCTGGCAAGAAGAATAAAGATCTCATAAAATTTCTGTGAAATTTTTTCCCATTAAAACTGTTGGTAAGTCTCAAGTTGAACAGTTCAATAATTGTTTGAGTGGCAACGTCATGAACAATGCAAACAGAAATTCTATTTCTCTACCCACTCATTTACTTACAAATATTTCTAGGAGATCAGTATTTATCTGAGTAGACTTAGATCATATGCTGGACTCCTTGAAGAGATTAAATTGTGCAAAAATAAAATCCTTACTGCAAATTTTGCCTTCCAGTGTGAAGGGCATTTTTCATATCTATAAAAGGGGAATAGAAGCATTTTTGCACTGGAGGATAGAGAAGGTGGATGTGAAAATTCAAGTATTGGATATATGAAGAATTTGTCTCACTGTTCACCAGGACAGGGTAAGAGCAACCTGCAGGTAGATGGACAAGCAGACAGGTACCTCCTCTTGCAATGAAAATTGAATAATATTTAATTCTTCCTCAGACATAGTTTTCCTGAGATGGGTTGAAGGTGTCTCATGACAATACCTGAATCATTATTACAATATTGCAGCTTCTCTCCAATTCCCAGATACCCCCTGACAAAACTGATCAATCAGAGTGAAGCTGCAACTACTTGGATCTATGTCAACAGGAGATGAGGAGTCTGGGATTACTGAAGAAGTAGGACTAAGCCCACTCCTCAGCTGAAATCCCGTGCTGCTGGCACAACTATATCATGTCACCATTCACATAAACTCTATCATGTCACCATTCACTTATGGAACTATCTGTGCTCCCATTCTTCATCACTCATCACTGCAGAAGTCAGCCACACTGACAAGGGCTAAGCAGGGGCTCAGAGACTGTGTATGCAGGATGCTCTTGCACCATGTATGGAGAATACACGGATATACACAGGCACTGGAGAGGAGGATTGGATTAGTTCCAGTTGACAGCCACTGTCTACTGTCAATTTTCCTAAAAGATAAATATTTTTTTTTTCTTTTACTTTTTTTTTTTAATTTAAAAACTGGTAGGCATTTCCATGGTTACAGTTCACTGTCAGTCATCTACCTTTAGCCTTTTGATGCAAATCCGTTCAAGCACTGAAAACACCTCTGGCGCTTTCTTATTTTTCCTCCAGCTCTATGTATGCAGGGCTGTTTAATGCATGGAAGAACAGCAGACACTTATACCACTGTCTCAGCCTTGCAGAACATGATGATAGCTGCTTCCATGGAGCTTGCATGCCCACAGACCCAATCAAAATAAAGTCTGTTCTTTCCAGTTGGGTCAGACAACAGGTTTTGACCATTGGCTCAAATGATCCATTTAATCATGATGCACAAGGACTGAGGCACTCAGCTAAAGCCCCATAGTGTGAAAAAGAAAAAAAAAAAAAGAAGAAACAATGTTCCTTGAAGTTCAATATTTATGCTGTTGGTTCAAAAGCTGTTTTGTCCCGCTTCTCCACAGATATCCAACACTCAACACACAATGGAGCATTAGGCAGCTCCACCCCCTCCTAGGGAGATCTACTTGTCAGAAACTGTTATTAAGAAGCTTTTAGCTCCACTCAATATTTGGGCTGTGATCTGCCATCCTCTTTACATGGACCACTCAGAGGGAAGAGGTTTTTTTTATTTAACTTAATAAATAAAAGCAGTCTTTTCCAGAAATGAAGCTTAGCTACTAATTAGCACTTTTTGATTAATGCAAGCAATTTATGAAGATTATACTCACAGTGTTCAGTTCAACAAAACACTTAAACTCATGCCAAACTTCAAATTCATCTCTAGTAAAACATCTTAGGAGCATAATTTCTTTCCTGTAGCAGAGCTGATTCCAAGAAGCAAAGGCAAAATTCCCTCTTTTAAAGGACATGCTACAGGAATACTATGGATAGAAAGCAGTATATGAGCAGATTGAAATTTATCTGTATAGAGATAACAAAAAAGTAAACCAGAAAAATATTTTTTTGATAATCACAGCTTGATATCACTCACTGCACTACAGCCTAAGTTCTCAGCTGCACAAAGTGGCACTAGGAGATGGCGTGGAACACATGTAGCATTCCTTCCGTGAAAGGTAATCTGTGCAGTTAGCTTCTAAAGAAAATATTATGAATTTTCCTGGACCCCAGAGATTGTGTTTTGCAGTTCTTGCCCTCTTGTAGAATATTTCACACTGTCCACAAAATGCGAACTGTCCTTCCTACTGCTCCTAAAATCTTTCTTAGTTTTGACTACTTATCTATAATAACTTTGGCATTTATGTCAGTTAGTAGAAATCCCAAGAGGCATGCACTGACATCTTCATAACATCACCCAAGCAATGACCTCTGCAGAAGAAATTCTATTTTAGTGTCATTCTCAAGCTGCCCACCTAAAGGTATCTCCAGTTTATCCCAAGACCCAAAAAATTGGCACACAGCACTGCTACTGCCATACTAACAGATGTGTGTGAGATTAAGCAGCCAAAAGATGGGATATGATCTCTAATGTTCATTTCATTTGTTGCTTTCCCAGCCAGGAATATCATGTCTGCAGCTTATTCACAGGGTTTATGCCTATGACTAGGGGCATAAACCAGCACTAGTTCAGCTCTGAGGTATATTCATTCAGAGAACTAATGTCTGCTGTCCCTGGCATGAGACATGCTTTCAGAGATCTAGTGCTGGCTTTGTCTTTGAGTCTTTATCAGTGGGTTCCATTGAATTGTCTGGTAAAGCCTATAGTACGTCAACCAAGAGCATGAAGACAGGTGTCCAGAAATATTAGTATAAAATTGAGTTTTGAAGCAAATGTTGTTATTGATCCAAAGCTCTGAATGAATGGTGGAATGCAAAATCCTTAATATGCCATCAAATCACAAGGAATAACAGAGAACCTTTTAGGATTGGATGGACCACTTGAGATTATTTATTTCAAACCCCCTGCTTAAGCAGAGTTAAGTAGAGAAGGTAGCCAGAACCATGTAGAGACAGCTTCTGACTATTTCCACATTGTGTCTGGGCAAACTGCTCCAGTGTTTAACCAGACTCACTAATTTCTTGTGTTCAGATGGAATTTCATATTTCTTAATTTTTTCCATTGCTTCTTGTCCTGTTACTGAGAAAAGCTTGGCTTTCTCTTCTACATTGTCTTATACAAATTCTTTTGCACATTTATAATATCCTTGAGCCTTCCCTTCTCTAGGCTAAACAGTTCCATCTTCTTCAACTTTTCGTCACAGTAGAAATGCTTCAGTCCTGTCATCATCTTTGTGGCACTTCACTGGATCCTCTCCAGCATATCCATGTCTCTCTTGTACCAAGGAGACAGAACAGGAACCAGAGCTTTCCATGTTTCCACACCAGTGCTGAGTAGAGGGAAACGACAACCTTCACTGACCAGCTGACAGCACTCCTATTAATGCAGCCCAGGATGATGCTGGTTTTCTTTGCCATGACTGTGCAATGCTGGCTCACAGACTATCATGTGTCTTGTCATCCACCATGATCCCAAATTCCTTCTCTGCAGAGCTGTTTTCGAGCTGATAGCCCCAAAACAAAATGGTGCACATTCTTCCACAGATGCAAAATTTGCATTTCTCTCTGTTGAGCTACAAAATGTTCCTGTCAGCCCAGTTCTCCAGCCCGTTGAAGTTCCCTCCAGATCACAGCACAACTCTCTGCTCTATCACCCACTCATCCCAGATTTGTTTTATATACTAACTTGCTGAGGGTTCATGCTGTCCATCCTCCACATCACTGATGATGTCACACAGCACTAGTCCCAGTACCAATCCCTGTGGTACGCCACTGGTGCCTGGCCTCCCAGGGCCTGACCCCATTCAGTCAGATTTTTCTAGCATCTGCATGTTTCCAGTGAAAGTTTTTAGAAGTAGGCTCCTACACTACATAGAACTTCGTATAGTTGTGAGATTTTCTGGCTGCAGTATATGCATCTTCAAAATTTAAGCCTTACTACTGAGCCCAAGCAATGCGTAATAACATGATTGTGCCAAGATGTATCTTTATAGAAATAATTCGTTTAATTCCTAGTTTGTAGTTATGCTAATTCTGGTTTTCTTCTTCATACACAATTGCGTCAAAGTAGGTGGTAACTGGGTGTGATTTAACTTCTCATCCGTACCTGAGAGTAAGCTAGAGCAATCAGTTTCATCCCAGAGAATTTGGATTCAGCTGCCAAACACAAGCAGACAAATGGGAAATGTGATTTGCTAAAACAATTTCAGTATAAAAAGATTAATGACATGCAAAATGAAATGTCTGATGGCTCCCACTAATTAAGTCTCAACCAAAGTGTTGCTGTAGCTCCGATTTTCTTTCTCTCTCAAATTTAAACTGAAGTAGATAATTCAGGTGAAATTTAGGAAAATAAGATTTTTTTTTAACCAGATGAATCACAGTTTAATTATAAGGATAATATATACTCAGTAATGCTGCCATACATAGCACTAATTTTTAAGTTACCCATCAAAATGTAAGATTTAATATTGCTTTTCTATGCTTTGGCCATGGGTTGGTTTTTTGGGTATTTTTTTCCTGAAGCTGAATTCATGAATACTCTCTGAAACAGCACTGTTTGTTTTCAACTATCTGCAGCTCTGGATCACTAGTTTAATACTCTGCACAGCTTTAATAAGAATCCACATCAAAGTGGTAAGCTTCCTTCTGGTGCACCAGACAATAGAGTTGCTAAACATTAACAATGCCCCCTGGGAAGGAAGGGAAAACACATTCCTAAACTCTTGTAAGTTAGACCAAAATTGTAACATTCTTTGTATTTGAAGGCAGAATAACATAAAGAAAAACTGTTGGTAAGGGACTTGTCAGATACCAAACACAACATTCAAGTTATCAGGACAAGAAAAAGTTTTATTTCTATTTGTTACAATTTCAAAGTAAATAGCTCCACAGGGTTAAGAAAAGCAGCAAATTTTATATGGGAGAAGACCCCGTATCTGGAAAGTGAATGTATTTCTTTTTTTTACATTATACTCTGTAACCTATTTGTATACACAGTGTTATAAACACATCGATTTGTCAAATTGTATCTATCAAAGCAGTCAAAATATTCCTCTACATTGGTTTATAAAATGATAGCCCATTGTAGAGTTATAGTATTTCTTAAATGTAACAAAAGAGACTTTCCAGTATTTTTTCTGCTATACATTTTACTGAATGAACAGCTCTTAATTTTGAAGGAAAACCTTACAAAAGACAAAGCTGCAATAGAAGCCATAGATTCTCATAACCCTTTGTCCATCTTTTAGCTTTCAACCTTCAATTTTTTTTTCTCAGATGAAGTGAAATGTATCAAACCTAGTTCAGTTTCTGCCTTTTAAAATACCAAAGGTGAAAAACAGGGAAGCTGTGGATAATGTGGTAAGCAAAAAAAAAGCTCTGTGAGAAGGGAATCTTTGTTCTGTATCAGCCATTGCCAGAATAGAGAAGAAGCTGTTCAAAAAGAGAAATTACATTTTCCTTTAAATATAAGGGACAATAAGGTCTACAAAGGAATATGTGTAATATGTACATCTGCAGTGAAAAAGGTATTGTAACAGAGGCAGGGAATGGGGATGATGATAGTTATGGTGATAGAACAAAGGAAGTTCCTCAAGGATACACACATAAGTGTCAGTTGATTAGACAGTGCCAAAAATTACTTAGAAATTACATCTGATGATAAATTATCATGGATATTTTGCTAGCCAGTTAGCAATAATTAAGGCACTGGCTAGGTTTTTGTGTTTAGCTGCTACACTCACATTCATTTCCTGTCTCAAGGAAGATCCTTACTTGAGAAGACTCTTCATATGAATCTGGGCATTTGCTGCAGCTCCCTCCCATCAGCCTGACCTTTCTTATTCGTGTATTGGTCATTCACATTCACTGCTTTTAGATATTTTACTGTTCTCCTTTCTACTTTTCATGGAATATTGGGTCCAATTACCATCAGAAGACCCTATCTAAAGGCACTCATCTAAACTGCCTTCAAAAGATGCTTATTTAAACTCTCTTCAATGTTCCAGCTAAACTGGGTTCTGGTTTTTTGTCTATGCGTGGATTTGCATAGATTTTCTATCACTTCTTATAAGAACTTTGTCTCCCTGTATTGGCTAAGCAGACAAAAAAAATCAAGTCCATTTTTTTTTCATGTACTTATGTCTATTTCTTTTCCTTAGTAAAATGACCAAATCCTGTCCATATGAAATACCTGGCCCAGCATAAATGAAACAGAGCCTTTTTTAGTATTTAAATAGTCCTATAATTCTCCACTGGCAGAGAACTAGAAGAATTTTATCCATGCTTAAACTTCCTTCCTCATCAATTTTTAGAAGTAATTAATAGTAATTAATAGCAAACTATCTCACTATTGAAAATGGTGGGTATGATCATATACTTAGGCTAGTCCATAATTTGACAACCAGCCATCAAATAAAAGATAAATTTTTTCCTTGCTTTTGCATCCTTTTTTTTTGAGCCAAAAATACACCATTTGTATTTAATCCTTGGAAATTTAATCCCTTTATTACATGCTTCTGAATTTTTTTGTATGTCACAAGTTACTGCATGGAACCTTACTACTTGTTTCTGAAAATGATATAATAAGATGTGCATATTCTGGTTATACTTACTGTTCTCAAGCAGTCACTGAATTCGAACATCTTCTGCTGGAATTCAGATTAATTTTACAGTGATATGACATATTGGCTTTCTAGGATGACCCATTCAGTGTAAAAGGACCTCAGAGAATGGCTGCTATTGAGCATAAACAGGAATGGAATATCTTCCCACTTCTTCCCTTTTATCTTCCCTTTTTCAAAACTGAGTATATAGCCACTTCTTTTTGAAAAGTCCTCTGGTTTATTTTCAAACCTCCAAAAGGCATAAAATCAATGTGTAGAGAGTTCGTTTGACTTCTCCTTTTGTGTGTTTAATACTTTAGTGGAATTCAGTGGATTGATACCAGAAGCTTTTTTATTTGAATATCCTTGATGCCTCTTGGAATTTGTCAAAATTCGGTTCCTCAACACAGAGCTCAGCCAATGGTTGTTCACCCTTGCTGAGCTCTTCATTACAGCACTTGTCAAAATACCACACCACCTATCTATTACAGCATTCTATGTAAATGTGTATTCTATTCATGTGATAATTATATTTTTGTCCTTTATCATGCTTTTTTATTTTTGATAGTCTTGCCTCCATTCAGTGACATCCTCTTAGAATGACCTTACCTTATTAGGGTTTCTGCTCCATCTGCTTCACCAAGCTAGGCAAGTGTTTTCGTTTGCATTGTTCTATCAGTCTCTTGGCATTTGTTTTATCTTGATCATATTCCTCAGCAGGAATCTGACTCCCATCCTGAATACATGCTGTTCTTACACTGTTGGCAGACAGTGTACATATTTAACCTTTCTGCCACTCAGTTCTGCCCACAAAAACGGCTTCAGAAAGCATTTACTCTGCTTCCTTTTACACTTGCCCAGAGCACAGAAATCACAGCCTGGATCTCTCTGCTGGCCTTCTCACACCATGGTACCAGTCACACTAGAATAAACCAAAGTTTCATCCATCAGTCTGATCACAGAGCAAAGGTTACATGGGCTTCACGAGGCACCCAGAATCCAGACAATGCCTAGTGTGAGTTTTATCCCTCTTTCTATTTTCAAATTTTAAGCAGAGAAGCAGCTGAGTAATTTTTGGCCACTTGTACCTTCCACAGCTATCCTTCTGTTTAACTACAGTGCAGTTTAGAGCTGACTATAAACCATTCACCTGCTCAGACACAGACCTATTAAGTAACATGCTTTTCTGCTCTTCCCCAGTATTTCTACCTAATTATATTCTGTAACTAAGGATGCAACATGGCTTTCCCTAAATAGAGTGTGATCTTCACATGGGATTTTAAATCAACACAGTTGTGCTGACACCACTTATGTCAGCTGAGAATCTGGCCTCTGATTCTTTATTGAGACATGAGTGTAATCAGTGCCATTAATATCTTGCCAGAAGGCATTAAACATTCTTTTACAGTTTATTGTTTTTGTAATTTTTTTCAATTGTCTTTGCTGCTGATTGGAAGAGGATGTTTGCATTACTGATTTCAATAAGGCTTAAAGGAATACGGATGCAACAAAACAGTCTCACATGTGGACATGCTTCTGAATTTATAATATATTTGTTGGTTCATCTCAACTACATTTGGGAGGGTGAATTGGTCTGCAATTTGGGTTAATTCTGTGAGCTATTTTGTGTCATGCATAATTTTACCATCAGACAGAATTGTTCTATATAAAGGTAGGAAGGCTCACACTCTACTCATTTAACAGGCAAAAGTAAGCAAATGGGGAAAAAATTCAAGTGATTTTTTTTAAGCAGGTTATTTTCGATAAACAAGCTAACAGATGAACATTATCTAAGCACAAGTATTATAGAGCAATAGAAAGATGCTACTGAGTAAAAAATAGTTGGTTTATGGAAAGAGTAGCCCCCTGGCCTTAATTCTTCTCTTTTTCCTTCCTACCTCTAATCTGACTTTCCCTCTGTAAAGGGTGGATAAGCCCCATGTTGTTTTTTTCATTTTTTTCTCTACTTTTCCTTTCTTTCCATCAAAACTGAGTATATAGCTCGATTTATCTTTATTACATGATCAGTTTTGAAGTGTAAGCACTTTTTTAATGCCTACTTTGTATCTGCATAGTGGCATTTTCAGTCTCAAACAAATGAGGTTGCACTTACACGACACGGCTATAGTGTGAAGTAGGAAACTGAAGATGACAACTCCTAAGAGCAAGATAGGAAATCCTGCAGGCTTTCACAGAATCTGTTGCCCTCAGAAGAGGTTAAACAGCTGAATTTACTCAGTTGATATGAAAACAAGGTCCTGAGCACGCTTTTTCCCTCCCTACATCCTACAGAACCCATGTTTAGAAAATGGGACACATTTGTAATGAAGGGATGCATAATGTTCATACTTAAAAGGTCACCAGTTTCAATCAGTTTGAGATCTGGATCTCCCAAAATTTCATCCATGACATGCAGACTGCTAACCAGAATCAGGAAACATTTCTTCACTACTGAGGACTATACCCAGTAATACCTAACACAAACCACTGTGTCACTGGGTATCTTATTAAAGTAGTAGGGAAAGCAACGTGTTATCAAGTCCACTTAATTGAGGAATGCTATATATTCCTCTGGAAACCAGTGAGGACTTTCACTGGTACTTAATTAATTTATTGGTTTGGTGACATGGGGCAAAAGTTCAACAATTCCGTTGTAATTCCACTGTTTACAGTATAAAATTGTGGAGGATTTTTCTAAAAATCATATACAAAAATATATACAGCACAATAAATGACACTTGCCTAATTCATATTCTATGTTCTCTGCTAGGAACACTGTGTCTCTCCCCTTTGATTTAATGGAAATTAGTTCCAGTGACGTACAGTGAAGTGGAGACACCAGGTTCTTTCTTAAATTGGGGAAAATATGAGCCCCTTTACCTTTACATTTTATGAGCTGGTTGCTCTTTAGTGTTTGGCAAGACAAATAGAGTTACATACTGTGAGTGACTCAGAGCAGAACTTCACTATCAATCACCTGCCTGACTCTGCACAAATTCTGTAGGGCATTCAGGACATTTTGCTGCCTATGAATATTTCAGACAAGATGAATCCCTAAAAGCTTCCTGATGGATTAATACTGGAAAGCAGGATTTTTCTCGTTTTATAGCAGTTTGTCAAAATACTATAGCCACTAAAGCTCTGCAGCAGCTTGTCTCTTTAAACGAAGAAACTAACCAAAGGAACTATCACTGACTCCCTTTATCACAAGTCATTTGAAGAAATTATATCTAATATATTAATATTGTATGAACTGCAACAGCAGAAAATGGAGAGTTATGGAGTTTGTTTTAGCTTCTAAGCCATTAATATGGCACTAATGAAAGTGAACTATAGTGGATGCTTTAATAAAGCCACCTCCTAGGCAGAGCCATCCAAAGGTGCAGGCTATATCTGTTGTAAACCTCCAAAGTTTCCCCTGTGCTATGGGAGGAGGGTTCTCACTCTGAGAAAACTATGGTTCCTGACTATCTTTTCATCATGATAAACCATCATTCACTGCCAGAAACTCTGGAAAAGGACTGTTCTATATAGAGAGATGTTTCTGATGACTCCCAACACACATGCTCATCATTCCAAATTGCAAATTATGGAGAACTGCTCTGTGAACACATTTACCTGCCCAAAGACCTCTAGTCACTACTGCAAACAAGACTTTCAAAATGTTTGAGATACCTCTATCAATAGTGATCTTATGATGGGAAATTACCTTATTTTGTTATTGACATCTTATTATTTAAGCACTTAGATGACAGCTTTATTTTAAATGCTGATTTAAAATATTATTCTACGTATTGATTCTGCTCCTTTACATATCCGTAACAGACTTTTGCAAAACCAATGGAATAGATTTATTCTGATTTGTGATTCTTTTCTCACATTAGGGAAATCAGAAATATTGTGCACCCATTAAGTGCACAATTTTTATCAAAATAAAATTTCATTTGCATTTGATTAATTTAATTAATTGTGTGTCCATCTAAGTATATAGAAGGCATCTATTAGTTGTCTATTTTTCTAATCAATCTGCAATAAAATACAGTTGTCATAAGCCACGCATATGAAATCATAATACAGTCAACAGAGGATTTTACTTGATGTCCACCTTCAGCTAACCTTCAATTCTATACTTTTATTAAACAAATTTCCTCTTGATTTTAGCTCATCTCCAGCCTTAATCTGTGCTTCTACCTCCTGTTAAACAGCTGCTACATACCAGTCCAAGGACAGCTGCATTTCAATTCATGTGAAAAAATTATTTTATCTCCCATGACTACTTCTCCAGGTTGTTTTAAGTATTAATTAAATTTTGCAGAACACTTTGAGGTATTTGGATGCCCGCAAAGTGTCATTAATTACAACTTCATGTTATAAGCAGATATCTTCAGACTTACACAAGTCCCAGGTAAGGCCATATGTGCCTAAGCACTCTTGAACTTTGCAATATTCACAAAAAAGATATGAAATTTGGAGGTCAGGCTTACTTTTCTGTCAAAAACCTGAGCCTCTGCAGAACAGAAAAAAATACGCCAACTTTTCTCAGTTCAGACTTTGTCAAATGAGAGAATATTTTTCTTATTAGCACAAATATTAAACAGGATCTGACTAATATCACTGCAGTACATCTATTGTTGTAATGGATATGAGTTTGCCAAGCTATACTTTCATTTTGTTATAGCAAGAATAAAAAGCCCAACCCATTAACAAGGATGGGGTAAATGATCTCACTTCATCATTTTCAGAGGGATTGATGGAATATGAAATGAGTTTCATGGTAGTAAAGCATCACAGTATTACAGGATAGTTTGGAATCACATAGATAAATAGACATATAGCTGCAAAGCAATCTCTTGAATATTTGTATATATGCATATTTATATATGTCTGCATGTATATACAGATGCACATTTATATTTACATTTTAATACAGAAATGGAAGTGTATTGTTTAACTTTTATTATTTATATTCATGACCATGTATATGTTCTTTCCAGACACATACTCATCCTGTGACAAATCAGGTTGGTATTGCCAAGGATCTGGCACTGTATGTGTGCATATATGTATGTCTATATATAGATATAGATTATATACATATAGATGCATCTACAGCAACAAGAACAGAAACATATAAGGAAACTTGGAGTGAGAGCAGCTTAGGTTATCTTTTTCCATTGTAAAGTATTCTATGGCCTTTTTATATCTTCTACCTCCTTTGATGCAACATGAAAAAACCAAGAAAGCAAAGAGAAAATCCTTGGGGAAGGAAAAAAAAAAGGAGATTGCTTTGAAATAACATTAATCGTTAACTGGGTCTATTTCTTTACTTATTGAACATGGTTAAAATCATGCTTTGTCCTGCAGTGGCTGGATTCCTCATAAAACTTTAGGTCATCTTCCCAATAAATGTTCCAGAACTGTTTCCCTCATGACATGCTATACCAGAGATGCCATGAGCTGCTGGAAGTTGTACAGCCTTTCTGGACACAAACCCAGGCTTGTTATCCTTTCAGAAAAATTTCAGGTTTTTTAGATTTAAAGTGATAAAAGGTGCCAATTAAGGTTCTGGGCATCCTAACATATTTCTTGCAAAAATACAGTGAAATACTAACTTTCCCTTGGTACATGGCTGAAATGCTGAAACTCAGCCCAAATGGGTCACAGCTTTCAAGCTCACAGCCAAATGAGGAAAAATAGGATTGTGCAGTGCTTTGAAGTCTTTCCTTTTAGAAAAGTAAAAAACAATGATTAAAGTTCTGCTGCAAACAATGGAGTGTTAGTTTTCAAAATCACTGTTTCATGTTTAAAAAGTGCTGAATGTGCATTTTCTGCTTCTTTATGTAAAAATCTAATGATGGCTTAATCAATTTTACATTATTTTTACATAATACTTTGTCTTTGTTCCGTGCACAACTTGGTCACACAGGGAAGGGGAATGAGGCTAACAGAAGCAGCTAAAGTATATCAGTGCCTCCTGATTTCCATGAACGTGATTTGGCAACCTAACTAATTTTAAATAATTTTCCCCATAGTCTTACATGTTCCACAGCATAAATGCCTCTCACATCGTGACTTGCTCCTGGCTCCCTGTACCTCAGGGAGCAGCCAGCCCACGCTGTGCCCTGGCAAAAGGGTATTGATAGCTCTGAAACTGGGATGGATGCCTCTGGCAAAAAACCATGCTGAGCTTTAAAGGTCATCAAAGAAGAATTAGATTCAGATTCTCTAATTTGATAAGCAAGCAAAATTAGTTGTATTTGAGTAATAAAAGTATTTTGCAGTTAAATCTGTTACCTTTGTTCAACTCAGATTCCCATGGAACTCAATGAAAATATGGAGATTTTCAAGAAATATGGCCAAAGAAAGGAAAAAAATTATGAGTAAGAAATTATAATCAACACTTTAATGTTAAGATAAGAAACTTAGTAAACACCTTCACACTAAAGGAAAATAATGGTAATATTTTAGACAGGTATGCACCAGTTTTCAAGATGCAGACTATAATCTACCAGGTGTAAATTTGAAATGATCCTCTATTTCCTAAAAATCATAGCTATTCGTTGCAACATACTTCATGCCACATAACATATTTTCTAATATTTTGCAAAGTAAATGTATGAATACATATCCTTGGTTGTAGCACTGAAGGTGTGAAATTATTCTTCTATTCACACGTGGTTTTGGTTGTTGGGAATTTAGAATATCCTGAAGCTTGGCTGGGAAAAAAATTGCTACAGTTGAATATATTACTGTTGAAGTAATTATTCAACCAAAGTAGAAGTAATCTATACAGAACAAGAATAAAATAAAATAGATTTTTACAAAATTTACCATGTAAAATGAAACATTGATTTTTTCTTTTAATTCTGTTTTGGGGATTCAATGGATTTTAAAGAAACCTTTGTTTCAGACACTAGAAATGGTAGTGCCTTTCAGTTCTCATAGCCTCTGAGCCTCCTTCACATCACAAATTCTCCATAATAACAAGATTATTTTGTTTACAAAACCAAAATATTGCAAAACATTTGCATCACTAATGTAATTAAGTACTTGTGCACATGGTAATGTGTTCTACCTAATCTTAGGTTTGCAAATTTTCAATTCTGTGTAAGGGATAGAATTATAATTTTTTCCTTTCAGTAAATGCTTCAGGGTTTAATGAAAAGAATTAACTGGATAGCATTAGTATATTCCAAGAGACAAAGAAAACCGTGCTGCAGGAAATTATCCTGCCACAAACAAACAAAAAATTTTCCCATGTACATTTTGTGACTAATGTTAAGTATGCATTGAGCTTTTAAGCAATTAAAATGTTGTGCTATGTTCAACCATCATTTCATGTCCCTAACCCAGATAAAGAGAATAACTGCTTATCCAATAGTCCTAATCCAAACCTGATTGATGTCACTGGAAACATTGTACTTATCTGGCATCCTATGAAAGTGTAAGGAGCTCTCTAAATGCATAGGCTAAAATGTAATTCCATTTGAAATGTTTTTATTGAGACTAGGTGCTGTCTGTTAAAGCAAATTAATTTTAGTCATCTGTGCTACACCCTAAGGTGGAATACCTACTCATTGTTATATTAAAAGCTCATGAGTCCTAAATAGATCTTTCATTAATTACTGCCTAAGAAAACAATTGGTCTGAGCCAGAGAAAATGCAGATTAATTATCACTGCTCAGTCACTCGTAGGACTGGGTCCTCAATCTCAGTGTGACTATATAATACACTGCTAATGAGGCTTCATTAGAAAACACCCTCTCCCAGTCTAAAAAACTTCTTTTATCACATTTATTACAAAATAAATCCTGTTTCTTTGGTTTTCAGACTAAATCCTTTTCATATTTTTACCTATGAAAATCCTAAACCTCCCACTTATTTCTGCACATTTATTTACACGTAACACTTAAAATAGCTGCCATTTACCACACAGGGTCATTAAGGAGAAATTGATTACTTGTCCATATCTTCTTTGTCTTATAATCATGAATTTCCAGAGTAGGGACAGCAGTTATATAATTAAAACATGATAAACATATTAGCAGAAAGTCGTAGAAAAGAGAAGTCTCAACTCTTCCATTATTGCCAAGCTCTAATCCATACAAGGAGTGAAGAAACAGGATTTAAAGCACAATAAACACAACTTCAGGCCGCCTCTAACATTTCTTGTTTAACAACCTAATCAGAAATATGTCCCAGCTAGACTCCTTCCCCAGTGCTTAGCCCACCTGGCTGGAGATCGAATGAATCTCTTCAAGATGCTCACAGTATCCGAGTAGATTGGAGGTAACCTGGAAATCCTATTTTCTCATGGACTTACTGTCTTTTATTCATGAAGTTGCAGCGACAATTATTGCCACATTTACTGTTTCTGAAGAATTTTAGGGCCAGGTCTTGGCATGGGAACCCCTAATGATTTAATGCTTCTGAAGATGAAAAGGCTGTTTAGAGATTAAATATTAAAAAGTCATATTCATAAGAATTTTTGAATGCTCTCAATGTCCCGGACAGAACATGGATCTTCCACTAGTTGCTAGAACTGACCACTTAGTGAATAGGTTTTTTTTCCTGGTATGTTTGCTTCCTCTTGGTACAAAGCCTCAAATCCAAACCCAGATGTCATTCATGAACCAGGATAGTCTCATAATTACTGAATACTCATTAATTGAATCTATTTTCTTTCTTGTGGTTAAAATGGTACCTAATTCAGGTGCAAAACTGCTATCACTTTAGTTGAAAAATTGGCTAAATTTCTAGAATTAATATTAGCAGTGTACATGACTGAACTGTGTTCCATTTATTACTAATAATTTTAATTTCCAGAGACTGCTGAAGCAATAGATCATAACAGCACTACTGACTGTTAGAAAAGGTGACTACACAATTGCTTAATAAGTGACTAACAGCTGAAAGGGGGATAAATCCTGGTGCACACTGGAGTGTCTTTACTTGCAAACACTTGGCTTTATAATCTCAGCATTGTTGTCTTAATATTTTATTTTTTTCCCTTCACAGTTTTATAATGAAGATCCTTATTGAATATTTAGAGCTTGTCATAACCACTTAGAGCACACTTAGGAATACACAGGTATACTTCAGGCCACAGCTATATTCATCACACTCTAGAAGTGGAAGACAAGTGCTTAAAGTTCAGTAAAAGCAAATCATTAAAAAAATGCCACTTTTAAGAAGTCCATATGAAAGGAGAAAAATTCAATATGATTTATAAATTAGTAAAAGCTACTCTTATAAAATATGTATCTATTCTTATTACCTTAATTTAAATAAAAAATAAATTATATAATAAAATTATTTATTACTGAAGAAGAAAAATAACCCTTAAATAAGACACCAAAAATATACTACTACATCAAAATCAGCATTTTGCTGTTCTACTTCCCTGTGCAATGACATTAATAAAGGGTAGATTTGTATTAATAAAATGAAGTTCAATATTTCTTTACTTTCTCTGATGCACACAGTTAACAATCAGTGCCAAATTAAGATAAGCTTCCAGCCTGTTTTTTTTTTTTTCCATTGATTGCTGGAAACCAAGTCCCACCGTTTTCTTTTACTGCTTCACACTATTCACCACAGCAGCAATCTTCCTACTTGTATCACCACAAAAGCCATATCAAAGAAAATGTCATGAAAATTTATAATGTTTCCAAAATGGAACTCCAGTGCCCAGGTCATATTTGCTCTCCTCTCTCCTGGTGTTTTTGCTTACACTCTGTTACCCATGACTTTGGCAAGCTGGCGAGTGGGATCACTCCTCTTCAGGTTCCTGCCCACAGCCCTTGGGAAAGTTTTCATTCCCCTGCAGAAAGGAAAAGACCTGTAACTACAGAAGACAGAGAGAAGCAGCAGGTTCAGACTGGAACTTGGGCAAGGAAAGAGGAACACAGAGAAAATGGAAGGCACTTTGCACAGACACAGGGCAGGAGATGTGTGCCTGAGCCTGGCTGGTGTGGGCTGACCCTACACTGAGCCTGGGTATTGACATAAAAGCAACATGATGAGTGCTAAAAAGGACAAATCTCCCTCATTAATGTTGCTTCCTTTATATTTTTTTTGAGAGCAGAAAAATGTTAAAGAAGCTTAGAGCACTTGCTTTATGCCTCAGCTGTTATGTATGGTTTTCATTATTCACTGCAGCTTGAAATTCCCGTGTCAGCCTCTTCAGAATTGTCTCTGCCTTTTAGAGCAAAGAAAAAGCATTGCTAGTTGTAAAAAAACTTTGGTTATTCAGACATCCATGCAGAAGTTGATTTATTTTTAATAGAACTGCTGTACTTTAGGTTTAAATCATATTAATGTAAAAGCATGTTTCCTAGCCCATTAAAGCTTAAATTGTGCAGATTAATATACTACATCTACTGCTGCTCTATTTTGGAAAGCAACCAAATTGAAAATGCAGTTCAGTCTGAAGCAAACATATTTTTATTATTATCTTTGATGTAACTGGTCTTGCTACAAACAGTATATATTGCCAGTGTAATTTGAGGCAATTGAAACAAATGAGGGTATAGTTATGCCAGATAAAATAGAAGACCATTTCATTTCCTCTGTGAAATGTCAAAGTTTATGATTCTGATGTCTAGAATAGAATAGAGTTGAGATAACCACAACCCACACACCAGTTTCATTTGTGGATTGCAGACACTTCTTGATCTGTGCTAACAGATTACAGTAGTATGTTTTTAAAGAGCTCATCATTTATATAAGAAGACAAGAGTTGAAATGAAAATGTGTAGATGAAAACACCCTTCATAAAGTGAAAGAAGCCCAAGATAGCTGTAAGGTGACATAACATCTATCAGTGAAATGGAACAGCTGTCTCAGGCAAGACAGATAAAAGTAAATGACTTCAAAGCAGCAGAGGAAAGTCAGGACCAACCCTGGATTACTCAGTCCAAAGAGATATCCAAAATGGAGAAAAAGGTTTGACTATTAAACATAGGAATTTAAAACTACCACATCTGGCAGCTGCAGGACAAGGATTGGAGTAGACTGTGCATTACTGGGATTCAATATAGTAATTTTTGTCATTCTTTGTGGGTTTGGTATGCATATGAAAAATCAGTTTTATTAGAGAGAACTTTGAAATTTTTTAAAGCATCACTCAATCACATTTCAAAAAATTTCTGAAAGTATGTTTTCACCCATAAATCCCTTCTGTTAGAGACAGAACAATATGAAAAAGTATTCATTACCTCTCTTAAACAAGTCATTATGAAAATTTGAAAATTACTGCTGAAATTTGAAATGTTTAAATACTACAGAGTTGTAAATATTGGCATTCCAATTAAATGAAAATTAGTGCCTGTTTCCTGAAAGTTTCCCTTCAAATTAATCAAGTGAATAAGAACTAATGCCATCTATCCTAGAAGGAAATATATTTTTTAATACCCTGTAGTTGATCAAGCAAAGTATTCCTATTTCAAATGTAATGTAATTAGAGTTGATTGGGATGATTAGTTTTGATTGGGCACAAAATTGCCTAACACCAAAGTTAATTATCTGTTCAGAAGGAATAAAGGAAAGAGGTTTAAAATTGTTGTAGACTGTTGGGTACTATTTTTATATATAGTGAAAACTGTGCACTCATAACCATGTTTTACATTTCTCATTATCCGAAGTCTTGATTCCCTATATTTGCATGTGAACTTAAATTTCTGACAATGTTCTGAACACCCATGAGCAGGTCCATCATATCATGTGTAAATAAAAATGAAAGTGCTTGAACTCTCCATAACGGTGAGAGAGATACAATTAGAACTGCTGTGTAGTGCCCCAGGAGGAATCTGATTGACTGTGAGGCAATAATACAAGTATTTTTCCTGTAAACAGGCTACCAGATCACTGGAAACAGTAGTTAAAGGTAAAAGATTTTGTTTACTCTATTCTATTCTTGCATTTGTGCTGGAGGTGCATTTTGCCAATTAAATTTGTTCACCAGCTATTCATCAATACAAATGTGATTTTCAATGTTCATGCATACATGCATGATATATTCAAAAAAGGAAATTTACTAAAATAACTCCAAGAAAAAAATACTTTAAAGGCAAGCTGCTGTAACAGCATAGCCCATTTTGCTAAATACTGTCTTGCATATGAAGAAATTATTATTTAAGACAAGACAATTGGCATAGCAGTAGAAAATTGTGTCTATAAACCAAAGGCCCAGTGTTTATGGACTAGCACATGCTAGTGCTGTGACATTGCCAGTGAGATGTAAGGGGCTTCATCTGAGACACCAGACAATTGCTGTGTTTTTTTCCAATCTCCACCCTTGGCTGACTTGATTGGGCCTTCACTCATCTGAGGAAGATAGTGATGATGATGATGATGATGATCATTAAAACACAACTGTTCAAAAAAAGGCAGCAAGAGAACTCACTGTGAAAGGTTGACTTCAGGCAGTATGTTTCACAGACCAAGCAGCTGCTCTGCCTCCATGCAGCCAAATTCCAAAAATCCTGTTGGCAACCCTGCTGATGCTCCTCCAGCCTTAGCATCTTCTGTGAGGAATACTGTCTCCATCAGATAAAAGCCTGTATATTTGCCATCATGTTGTTTGCTAATGTCTTTGATATCCTGAAGGACAATTCATTGTTTTAATGCATGATGTAGTGCAATTCATCATGCTGCAAGAACAATGCTAATCCACTTTCCTCTTTGCATCAGCCATCACTCTCCAGACCCTATTGTATCTGAATCAATCTGAGCTCATTTACATTAATCATGAGTCGTTTGTATAGAAAAAAGCCAGTTGCAAATTGTATGCATAGGTACCACACAAATGAGAAATAGAGAGAGAGTATTACAGAAGACAAAAAGAGGAAGTGAAAAGTGCGTTTTATTTTTTATGTTTATAAAGCAAATAAAAAAGTTAAGCAAACAGCATATAAACAGGTATTACAGAAAAATAATATTCAGGAATAGAACATGAAAATGCAGATAAGCTCATTTAAAGGAGATTGAAGAAGAACTTTCAAACTGTCAGAACACTTAAAATTATCTTAAAATTTTCACTCTTGAAGAACTGAAACACGAGCACTATGTGATGTTGCAGACACCTTCTCAAAGGTGTAGTCTCTCAGGTGCAGTTCTGTACAAGTTGAATGCTTCTGCACTGAGATTTACCAATCTCCTCTCCTAAATATGCAAGGTGACATTTATCCATTGTCATTTCCACTATTAAGGGTTTCTTAGGTTGTGCATCAGCTGCTAGGATGAATGCAGCATGCTATTACTTGTAAAAAAAAGATTGGCTTTGACTCTTTATTTTGGAGTTAAGCCTAAATAAAAATTATTCTTGCATTTATTTGTTACAAAATGAATGCATTTGTTGCAAAGTTGTGCCTAATTTTTGTAAAATATTTTTTATAAAATAATTTTGCATCCAAAATAGTAACATTGAAGCTAGGTGTACCATCAGAATCTAACTATATCCTCAAGTAATTCTCTGATCCATAGCTATCATACTTTTCTATGGACATAATATTTCACAAATGAGTATATTTTAAAATTGACAGTACAAAACAACCCTACATAATATGTCATATTAATATTTCTCAAGGCATAGGACAAAACCCGGGTATAAAGACGCTATGTCACTTAAATTTACTAAATCAGAATTATTTTTCTCTTTAGCTTTAATATTTATTAACCTGTCAACTTCGATGCAAGCCAAAGATGGTTTCTATATTTCTACTAAAGACAAAGAAATTTTCTTTTCTAGTCTTAAATGTTAGATTTGAATAGCTCATATAAAGGAGTTTCAGACAAATATAGGAATAATCCAAAAGTACAGTTAAGCTACAACCATACTTTTTATATCATCAGTCCTGCTCCAAAGGATCAGTTCCCCCAGAGTATTCATAAAATTCCATGTAAGGGTAACATCCATTATATAACAGGTAATTAAGGGGGTATATAAGCAATCTTGATACCCAGGCAATATTTATCAGAAATCTAGTCTAATGTATAGCAGAATAGTAGCATTTAAATAATTTCAAGGAACAGGAGAAAGAAAATGCACTATTTAAGTCATTGGCTGATGTTTTGGTAACCAGATCTGGTCATGGTGTCACTTTGGGTGCCATGAAGATACCTGGATTCTTTTGGGGAGCATTTTTATCTAATAAATGATCACAAGATACAGCTGCTTCAAAGATATTCACATCTTAAATTTTTACCTGCTACTGATCAAATACATGGTGCAAGTAAGATAAGGACTCAGACTGAGTAAACAACCAGAACACATTAATATAGAGAAATTCCTGGTACTGAAGGGATTGTATTTTTGTGTAAACTACTTCATGAATTTTTCATTATTTGTTTGCTTGCTTTTGGTGGTTTTTAATACAGAAAGAAAATAAGAGTTTGTTTCATTACTATGATACATGTGAAGCTGAAGAAATTATGTTGGCAATTGCCCCCAGAATGAGGTAAATAAGAGTGATCTCACCAAAACTGTGGTTACACTGGACTTCATTTTAAGCTGAAAGTTTCAGGAAAACAGTAATAAAGGCATTAAGATGCAGCTATGATATCATCTATAGGTTTCCAGGCATGACTTATAGTAGGTAGCAGACAGTTAAGTCATGACCTGGACTTTTTCATAAAAACAAAATATCATAAATGTTTGGGCAAAAAAGACCTGATCTGAGAGGTATCAGTATTGATAGGAATTATTGAACACACAGGCAAGCCATTAGATTATTACAAGATATAAGAAAGGATTCATCCATCTGAAACAGGATCAGAAAAATATTGCTGAAGACATACTTTTTGAGCTGGATATATGTTCTGCAAAATGATTTATGGGATAGGAATTCCATCATCCTCTTTATTGTTCTGCCAGCTGAAAAAAATACTTTGAAATGGCAGTTTTCTTCTAAAATTAAGATTTATTGAAGAGATAATCAGAAAGATTATACTTGTCAATGTCTGCTGGATATATGGTCTAAGCAACCCATTTTTCATTTTGCTAAACAATGCTTTAAGCTTATAATAAGTTTCCTGAAAAACACCCTTCTTTGCGTGAAGCCTTATTTCAGTAACTTTTTCTTAAGAGAATCGTGAGGCAACCACCAGGTTTCTAAGCCATCAGAAGCAATCCAAGACTCCTAAGTGTTCTTATGTTGCTTCCAGAATTATAACATGAAAATTTTTTCCTTATTCAGTTTTATTTCTAGTCGTTCTTTTATTCAATAGCTTTATGTAAATATATATATATATGAAGTCTTAATAAAATTACATGTATTTCTCAAGTAGGATGAAATTCTACTGGTACCCCCACTGTTTGATGCATTGTATTAATTAATAAGTCTTGTCACATAATAGCAGCCCTGAAATACGACAAGAAAGTAAATTCCTCATTGTAATTAGTGGCAGGATATTTACATATTTATCCAATTTTTTTCCTCTCGTCTACACATATATTATGCTTTACTTTAATTTTTTCATTTACAACTTGCACATAGTGTTTATGCCTGAATATCAGATAAAAGCTTAAAGGAAGGCTTGGTCTTTTAAAGAAAATATCTTTTCTCACTTAGCAACCATTCATCATCTAAGCCTAGGGCCTCCTGAAAGCTGCAGCAAAGAAAAGGGTGGATGTTCCGTTTTTTCACTTGCTTTCTGGCTGTCTTTTTTTTATTAGCAACACTACAGGGGACCAATTATACCAAGAATAAACAAGATATCTATTTGGGTTTTTCATTATTTGACTGCTGCAGTTCCTTTTCCTCCATTAGAGATTTTCAGCAAAAAACATCCCATAGTTTTGCCTATAAACAGGATTTTGGGAGCATACTTAGAGTAATAGTATTCACTGGTGCAGAAGAAATACAATCATAGTGTTAATATTATTAAAATGTCTCTGGGTTTGTGTCTGCACAACTGCAAGCTTCAGTGTGAATTTCAGTCTGGCTGTATCTTACCTATAAAAGAATAACAGCAATGCTGCCTTGTTTCAAAAACTTTGCCAGAAAAGAACAGCTTTAGCCAGTGGTCCCCTGCAGAGCATTCAGGAGATGTACTTGAGTTAAATAATAGCTGTGCCCATTTGTGTAGGTCAATGTTGTCAAATTTACAGCCTCTGTCAAAGGCAAGACCAAGTCTCTGCTTTCTTGGCCCATATGACTTATGACTTACCTTGTATATCCTTATGGCTTTACAGTATTTGTCCTACTATAATAACCTTGGCAAAGTAGAAAACCACAGAATGCACTCAGAAAAAGAACGGAGTTTATACCACATTAAGCCACTGGCTGGTGATTGGACATGAATGTTTGGAGAATGGACCACAAAATGAATTAAGTTGTTTGTTCCTTTGACACTCAAAACACATGCTGGAATGCAATCCCAAGGTTTGCTCTTGCAAGATATATTTTTGATGATTGTGATTTCAGACACAATTTTCTATTAAAGCTCAAATATGTAATACCATACGGACAAGAAATGAAAATGAGGGCAACTACTCACACATCTATTCACACTAATTAACACTTACAAGATACATGTGAGCCTTTGAGTAAAACCCTTCATTCTTACTTTCATCTTTATTTTTCTTTTTCTATTAAGTTTTCCTGCTTTTAATGCTTGTAGGCTTCCTGAGTTAATTTGACTCAGAGCTTCCCTATGTTTCTTTAAGTTTGTGAAATACCTTCCTTGCCTCTTTATGTAGAATCATTTCTTCTAGAAGACCAAAAAATCACCAACTTATCACCTGAGTATTAAAAACAATGACAACATTCATATGAAATGTCAATAATAATGTGAGCAGTAGGATAAATTACTGTCCTTGCTAAATGTAATTTCTCATCCCTCATATGTATTTTATATAGACTATAACTCTTCGGGGCATGGACCCTTCCTCTGTCTGAAAAAGAGGAGTTGTAGCTGCATATTTTGGACAAATGTTAGGCAAGGACAACAGTGAAAATAGTGCTGTGGATGTAGTCTGCACATCACATTTTTTGAATATAACTTGAGAGCTGATGGTTTTGTTATGGTGTGTATGTTGGACTGGACATATGCACATGCAGTGTAGGATGTCAGAATCTGAGCTAAAACTTGTGTAGGGAATGATGACAGCCTTGAGGTATTTCAGCATATTTAGCAGCTGTTGAGCTCTGCACTTGCTTGAAAATACCTGTTTATTTCCAGCTTACTTTAGACTATTAAAATAATATTCTTTCATAGAAGCTTCAATACAAAGAAGTATTTCTATATAATTTATTTTTTGTTAGGTAGACTTCACATTTATATTGCACAATCTCTAGAATCTCTATACTTGATGAAAAAGCATGAAGGAGTACAATGATTCTGTTTCAAATCCATTTGAAATTCAATCCAGCATTGAATTTCAACCAATAGCAATTACTAAGTTAATGAGTGAACTTAGGGAGTTAAAACTACCTGATCTTGGTATTGCCACATGTTTGTTAAGTCCTCTCACTGACTACTAGTTTGCAGCAATGTGGATGTCTAATTCCAGATCTAAATTGCACTTTTTCCTGATGTTTTTCATTATTTCTGTAAAGAATAAGGAGTTTAGAAGGATCAAAAGCTCTGAGCTACTTTGAGAATGATATGCTGGAGTCTTCCATCCTGAAAGATGCCACATTGGGTATGTTTTATATTGTACTTAGAGAGGAGACCTTTGTAGAAAAATTAATCAGTAGATCCCCAGAACAATGGCAACAGAAATTCTCTATTTATAGTTTGGGCATTGACTAAACATTCATATTTTGGTAAAAGATTTAAAATAATCAAAAGATCAATTATTTCGGTACTACTTTGACATGGAATAGAACGCTTGGTAGCAATGATCCATCAGAATACAATAAAGACTATTTTGCTGATATGAATGCTTTTTCTCTGACAAAACTCTTCAAAATATATTGGTCTGATGCCTCAGAGATTAAGTTAGAATCAGGGGCCTCCAGGAAAACAGCTAATAGAATATGAACAGTGTAATGCTGTACCAATTCCTGAAAGCTGAGCAAATGACAAAGAACTCCAGGTAAAGGCCCACTGGAACAGAAACTCTGTGAAAAAGCAAGCTATCCTCCAGTATACAAAATTCCACACAGCAGTATGTTCTTATTACAGTTCCTACTTTAAAATCCAGATCTAGTAGACTCTTCCCACTGCTGAGAAGCATTTTGTTATCCTCACAGTGCTTAAGAAGTACTATCATGCTTGATTCAACCTAAACTGTGCCTAAATAAATAAAATCTGTCTGGTAAGTGATTGTGCTTTTTCTAATCGATTTCTGAAATAAAATTAAAGTTTCTAATGCAAAATAAATTAAGACTTTGCCCATCTCTTCTTTACTAACACGTAGATCTGTTGATCCACTTTTACAAGACTGAAGACTGGTTTAAGTTTCTGCAATGATTAGATTACTACAAACTTCATGGAACCCATCAGCTGGAAGGAGGAGACCCAAAGAAGCATCTCTGATGTAAGGGAGACAGGAATTCAGGCAGAAGGAGACAGTTATTGACTGTGGTTGGAATTTGACAGATGGCCACAGAAGCACACATCTAGGACCCTGACTAGCCACAGCACGTGCTTCTGGTGCATGTCATGAGATGATGGAACACTTAGGCTCACTTTTCTTGGAAGAGTTAGGGGACAACATTAAAATCTGTAGGAAATGAGTTATTAATAATTCTACAACCCACAAAAAAACTTGCTTTTATTGTGTTTATTAGCGCACTTCAAAGTTCAAAAATGTTAGCGAATTTTTTTATTTTAAATGTGAATATTTGTTACAAGTGTATAGCAAACAAATAAAATTTTCCTGGAATAAGTGGATTTCAATGAGATATTTAGGATATTTTCAGATTCACAGAAAAAGTAATTTCTAACAGTGAGTAGAGAATTGTACTAAAGAAAAGAAGATGTTATTTCCCCAAAACCAAATTCTCCATCTCCCTTCCTTGCTGCAGAGCTTCTGACTGTAACCTTTCCCACACCCCCTTCTCCCTAGCTCATTACAACAATCTTAACAGAGTCAGGCTGATCCTTTTGTTTGACATAAAAATCTTTTGAGGTAAATACTGAATATTTTAATTATTATTATTACTATTACTATTATAGCTGCTTCATGCTTTCTAAGAGCTAAATAGATAGTAAAGCAATTTCTGGGAAGAAAGTCCTATTAAACAGGACTTTTTTTTCCAAATCATTACACCATTTCTTAGGTGTAATATAAGAAAGGATTTAATAGCATTATATATGGACAATCTATCTACTCATATAGGACCAGGAAATTCATCTATACGCTGCAGCTCTGACTTATTTCCGATCTTCCTTCCAAAATGCTGAGATTGGCAATGAAGCTGCCGTTGTCTCCCTAATGTGTTCCAGTATGATCCTCACGATGAGGCTATCTGACATAATTACTAAACTTCCAAGGAGTTGCTTGGGATTTAGAAACACTGCTCTCATTGCTTTTAACAAGATTACTAAGACTGTACCGCACACAAATCTTTGAAAACTTAGGTGGAACCACTAAACATTAATGGTTAGACTCAAATAAATTAAAACAGTTGAAATAATATTACCAGAGTGTGTCACCAGAATCTTATGACAGTTTTTTAAAAAATAAAGAATAATTAATCAAGGAAATTTACTTTGTCTTTCCTTCAAATATACTTTTTTGATGTCATCTGTGACAAATAGTTCCCACAGCAGTCCTGTTTACTCTATTGGTACTGTAGAAATGGGTAAGTGTTCCTTTGTTTAATTTTGTTTATAGAGAATTGGAAGTATTTTAGAGCTCTTATAAGCGATTACAGCTATTGCTTGCATTTGTCACTGTGGTATTACACTCAGTGGTCAGTTCCAGAACATATATGCAGACAAATATATACATATATATATACACACACACACATATATCCTGAACTTTGAGAAGATAGAAAAATAATGAAGGAAAAATGAAAACTGGTGAATTAGTTTGAAGAATACAATATTTTTCTTAATGTTATAATGCATTACAGGAATAAGATTGGGAAAATTGGTGGAAAAAGAGTGCTAATGTTTTTTATAAAAGGAAATAATGAAAAAGGGAAAAAAGGAAGAAAGAACAAATTGGAGTGAAAAGCCACAGTGTACAAATCTTGAAAAACAAATGTCAGCCTTTACTATGATAACTGAGAGAAGACCAGAGACTCTAGGAAGTCTGGAATCAGAGATTTTGTATGCAGGCAATGGGAATTCTGCAGCAAGATGCACACATCTGCCTGCAGCATGGAATGAAGCAATGTTGATTCCGATACACAGCTAGAAAGGGAAGCGTAAAAAAAATAAGTGTCCATGTTCTGTTCTGTTCATCTCTGCCTGCTCTTGTCCCTAGCATCTTTCTCTAATAGTCCATCTGTGAATACTTTCTGAGAAATCTGTAGCTATCAACTGGAAGTCTTCAGAAGTGGAGAACAGGAAACCTGCTGTGATTCCTCAGCGGAAGAGGCGTGTGTATGGCACTGAGGAAAATGCAAATACGGAATACCACGACTGCTACGCTGTTGTTTGCTCAGACGTTCTTCTCTCTAATGAAAGCATCATGATCTCCAATGCTCCTACAAAAACTTGCACAGAAGAGGATTGACTTGTCTAGGATAACAAAACAACTCAAGCCAGCAGAGTGTCCTGTGCCCCTAAATGACTGCACTGTGAATTTCACATGCAAAATAGTTGGAAGAGATTGCAGTCCAACTGAATTTTCTTGGTTGACTGCTCAGACATCTGGAAGCAGAAAAAAACCCGAATATTACACTATTACCCAAATATATCCTTTATCCTTCGTTTTCTGAGCTTTCCTAGGAAGAGATCTTATTAACACCAGTTTTTAAAATAGCTGTAGTGTGTGACACAGATAAAGTGCTAAAAGTCCATGTCTTGTGGAGGGTGCAATGATAGGCAGTTTGAGAAGACACTTTTGGGTGAATAGCATGAACGAGTTTCAACCATTTTAATGTTTCCATACTCAATAACCCTGTTTCCTAACCTGTAATTCAGCACAAACCTCTACAAATACTTGGAGCACTGCTGGTTTGCTGCAGGGATTTATGGACTGATTGATGGGCTTCACAGATTACACTGTGCTTCATGGCAAAAGACATTCTTTGTCAAACAGTTATATGAAATTTGTAGTCGGAACTAACTGCACAGTAGCTACACTTCGAGGGTTAGAACATGTGAAAACACACCCAAGCAAATAACTTGCCTATTTATTAAGGGTACATGTGTTAGTTAGAGAGAGGCTAGTCACATAAACAAAGCTGTGCATGATGTTTTGCATATATTCACTTGGATGTCATGTCTCAGTTATTTCTCTCTCCATGCAATATACTTAATATTCTTGAACAGTATTACTAGTTATACAAACCAAAGAAAAAAACACTTTACAAAATAAAGGTCCTCACATATATTTTTATAACTCAGCTAATTTTCAAGTAGCTGGCTTCCCTTCCCCACTTCCGTATTTATCATTTAAATAAGTAAACAAACTAACAAACAGAAAGTATTGCTTCTGGACTTAATTTTTCTGTAATTTTTCATCTTCTAATAAGGGTGCTTATGTAGTTTGGTAAAAGCTTTGGTAAAAAGATACTAACTGGTGCAGATGGATAGCCACAAAACCATCAGTTTAGCTCCACAGCCATCAGTAAACAAAGGAGTTTATCTATAAAATGTAGTGCTTCATCCTGAGTTAGTTACATTCTGACATTTATTTCCATTTGTATCCATTTTGCTTTTCAATGACTAAATTATTTCCTAAATTACCTTATTTTTTCCTCATCATTCCTTATAGTTAAGCACTACTACAAAATTGGTTTGGCTCGATTTACATACTAAATGCAGTAAAATGTGTTATCCCAGAAGCACATGCCTCAGAATGTGACAACCTGAAAACATGTAATTTTCAATGTTAAAGTGGGTTCAAAAAGTGTGAAATGTTTCTTTTTTTTTTCATTCTTGCTAGGCAGATGAATTTGCTCCATTTTTAGTCCACCATAGTCAGTTCTTAAAGTAATTTGTAAGCATTTATCTCACAGCAAGAGAAATGTTTCATTTTATATAAGTTAGGCTTTTAAGTTAAAAGTTGTCCATCTAGGCCTAATTACATGGTTATTCAAAATATTCTCAGAATAAGTCAAACTGGTGAAATTGCACTGAAAAAAGGCAACTATGCTTTAATTTGGTCAGAAAACTAAGTGAAAACTGTAACTTCATTATTGATTTTAATACAAGCTGCTAAGAAAAATTCCCAATGTTTCAGTGCAAGTCAGCTAACTTGAGCTAAGCAAATCCATTTGGAATATATCTTTGTTAAAGTTCTTTTCATAGTGTAAGTGCATCTAAGATGCTGGAGACCATTTGACTCATCATCTCGTTTTTAGGCTACTCAGTCTACTTCACGCCAGAAGGATGTGCCTGCTCCTTCTTGGTTTTAAACTGCAAGACAGGAGCCATTTAGGGCTTTAAAGTACCTCCAAACCTTTAATGCTGACCCTTCAGAGCGCTCATATTCCTCTAGATCTGTGTAAGGCTTATCAAAAGAAAGGTCTGAGTGTATCTGGGCAGTGTGGGCATTTGGTGTGGTTGGCAGGGAAAGAAAATTGCGCTGAGAGAAAATCAGGATGCAGAAGGACAGAAAGTTGTGTTATCCCAAGTATGAAAGATAAAGAAAAAAAGATATTTCTTATTAAGGAGTTAGCAACTTGTTTTATTTAATGTCATCCTACTCCTTCAGACGAAATTCTACTTTCTCTATCCATTTCTAGTAGAGAGGCTCACCTGAACGCCAGCTAATTGCACATATTCAGGGCCTCAAATGTTGTATACACAATGTATTCATTGATGGCAATATAGGTGTATATATATTTACGTAGCATTCTAAAGAGAACGTTAACAGAATCCATTCACCACTTTCATAAATGTTATTCTTAATTTCAGACATGATATTGATTAAGTGAATTCCTTCCACTGATTGGGCTGACCTTGTAGGTATTTAGTAGATCCA
The DNA here is from genome assembly GCA_037013685.1 of Acridotheres tristis. Lineage (NCBI taxonomy): Eukaryota > Metazoa > Chordata > Aves > Passeriformes > Sturnidae > Acridotheres > Acridotheres tristis. The sequence goes on from CM072886.1 coordinate 25,875,081, forward strand.
CAAGTTTCAAAATGTTAAGCTGTGTAATATTTTATTGAGCCACACTAAGCTGTGTAAACATGCAGTGAACTGAATGGTGCTAAGAAATACACACAGAAACTGACCCAGGCAAATACAGTTCACAGGATATAACCAAGTAATAAATATCAATAAATTCTTGAAACAAAAAAAGAATCAAAATTATTGAGTTCCTTAATAAATTGACTTATATTAATTGGTTACATTTTAGTGCAACTACTATTTAAAAAAAAGAGAGCAATTATTTTTAGTATCTAACTATTTTGGTTTGTATCACAGCTCAAACAACATGTTTCTGACAATTTTGTAAGTTTGAGTGCTAATATTAACTTATTTCCTCTTTTACCTTATGCGTGGTATAAAATGGAGTGCTTTAAAATACTGCATTAATTATCAGAAATTTAAGTTTTATCTTGCCTTAAGTTTATCAGGAACAAGTATACCTAAAATCACAGCTTAATTAGATTCAATATACAATTCCTTGGGGTTTCACTTAAAGGAGTAGAAACTCACCATGAGTCTTTCAGTTTTTCCATTTTGCTCACAAAGAGAAATAGTCATTGGACAGAAATTTATTACACTTTTCCCCACCTTGGCAGCCCCTGGAAATGGAAAGCAAGCCCTTGAGCCTGGCCAGGTATCCAACAGCTCTGTTTATCATGCAGTTTTCTCCTTTGCTGCCCCTTCCAACAGTGGGTAAGGGAAAAGACTATCTGCATGCAATTACAATATTTGGGATGTCTTACAGTGACTTTGGTTTTATATACCTTGTTCAAGGTACATAAGACCAGTGGAAAAATAGTCAACTTCCTATTTCTGTTGGACCTTTGACAAATAATTCTCAATTTTACTCACAAATTATTAGCTACTCCAGTTTATACTTTGTAAACTAGAAGAAATATTTCGAACATTGTCTTAGCCAGAAGACTTTTTTCCAACTTCAGATTCAAGGACTAGAAGTTTTTTCTTTTTCTGCAATAGTAACTGGGTTTCTCTGTAATATAACAATGCAGTTCTGGTTATTGCCTGAACATTTTGTACTCAATTCGATACAATAGTTTGCTTTTTCCTCACAGGAGGAGTTGCTTGGGATAAGAAATAATGCAGTAGTAGAAAAGGAAGTCTATATGAGCTTTGAACAGGACTTAGCACTATGTAGGGGTTGTGCTGAGCATAACCTTCATGCAAAAGTGCTGTTCACAGTCCCAATTTCCTAAACAGAACTTGTTTTTATTCCTCTGCAGATCCAGAAATGTTTTTCAACAACTATGCTATCAGCTGGATTTTTGATGTCTGGTAATTAAGAAAATGCTTAAAACCAAGTACAAAATAACAAAATACTAATTTCTTTCTTCCCCCTTCCCCCACCCTTCCCCTCACTACACTTGCTTTTACATATAATCTATTTAATTTATGTTTTCCTAGTCTTTTTATTCACAGTATGTCCACAATGCTGAGTTTAGGGGTGAGGTAATTTTACAATGTTTATCAGTTCCAATGTTAAAATAAATTGGACCAACTTGGTGTTTTCAGCTGTCAGAGTTCAAAAGTGGGAATTATAACCATCCATACTGGGAACCAGAGATTTGGTGAACTCTAAGCTCTTCTTCAGGCAGAGGAAGCTACACTCATGCTTGTCAAGGAGATTAAGGAGAAATCTGATTGAGTCTGGAAGACTATTGCTGCAGTGGATTACAAGTTTGATCTTCTCTTTTTTCAGGGATAAACAACCTCAAGGGCTAGGACGCTGGCACAGAAAAGCAGATAATATCACTGTCTGGGAAGAAAAAGTGTGGCCGTATGGCAGGCCCAATAAATGAAAGCAAAAGAAAGTGAAGCAATCAATTCAATAAAAGTATGGTTGTGTGCTGTTATACAAAATTGACACTTTTATTTTTGTATTTGTAGGTTAACATGCACTCTTTCTCCAGCTCCTTTCTATCTTATTTATTCAGACTGTATACTCTTTTGGAAAGGTCACTCTAGTATTAGGACTGTGGATTGGATCCTGGAGCTGCCATAGTGCAAATGTTTAAAATTGAGTCTTTGAATAACAGATTGAATAAACACAGGGATAGAGATTTATAGCTGCTGGTGGAGTGTGGAATTTTTAAAACTGCACAGTGCACTACATAAAAAGGACGGAAATTAAGGAGAATTTAGCAACTGAAAAAAAAAAAAGCCCTCTAATTTTTTGATCTCAAGGACCATGAGTGTATTCAAAGAAGAACTAATGACTAAAAAAGTCATACAAAAATTGAGATCGAGATTGTCAGAACTGGATATTTCCCTCTAGACTTCATGTGTTATTTTTTCTTAGACAGGTCTTATTTATGAATATAGAAACAAACAAACTGCCCCACCAGCCAAACAACAACAACAAAAAAGATAATGATAAAAAAGCCAGATTTCAAAGTTCTCCTTTGTAATATTTATTACATTCAAAAGCTATTGCAAGATAAAACATCACACATACATGTATATATACTATATATACTATATAGATACTTATTTGCAAAAAAATAGGGCTATCCTAGGGCAACCAGTAAGTAAAGTAAACCATAGTAACACCCAACAGCATTAATTTCAGTGATAGCACATCTGCACTAAAAGCAGCTTTCTCCCTTCACAGTGTATGCTTTCCGAGTAAGATCAAGAAAGGATTCTGATGGTTTTAGCTCTATCCTAAAGCAAGATGATCACTAAATCAGATAAACTATTAATCTGTTTAAAGCTTGTTACTCCTGTTTTGCCAAGGCTCAGATGGTTTGCAGCAAAAAAAGGAGCCAGGACTCTGCCTGCCAAGAATCAGACATCTCATGCATGTTTCATAAATGTTTCTCCACTGAAAACTCAAGGATTAAGCAAACACTAGTTCAGTTTGCAAAAGGTTCCACTAATGATTTTAAATAACTCAGAAAGAAATCTTGGCCCCATTTAAAGTAACAGTAAATTTTACCTCTATCTTTTAGCCACAATACAAACCCTTTCAAATTTATATGCCATCCCAGTGCACTGAATATGCTGATACCTATTTTTGCTACACTTGTTAAACTCCTAAATACTTAGCTATATGGCTTTTTATTATTAAGTAAAATCTCCTTAAAATTTGTATAGATTAATCCAAACTTATCCCTGCATTGACTGTTCATAGAAAATATTCACTTTAAGAAACTAAGGTTTCATAATAAAGCTCTGCCATTTATAACATAACATCACCCTAAAATGTTGTGTGAAATAGATCAGCTCTCAATAAGCACCTTTTATGGCAAGATGAAAAACATTTCAACAGAATAGCAATATTGTGTCTAAAAGAATGTTGTTAAAGAGTCCTCCTTTACTTAGAAAATCATAAGCTTCATGCAAGAATGGATAAATAATAATAAATACCATCAAGATTTGCTTTCCAAGTATGCTAGAATACCAACACGGAATATTAAAACACGAAGAAATATGCTTATCGCCGGATATGCATTATGACCATAATCATTGTCATTGCACCTCACACAACCGGGAACTCAGTGGAGAGAAGATAAAGAGAAATTTTCCTTCCCAGGCAATAAAATGGCAAGAGAGCTGCTGACAAACAGCCACTGGGTGACTGCAGTAGCCTCTGCTGCTCTAATGAGGCACAGATGTAGGTGCAGCTGGAAGGGCTTGAAGGGCTGGCGCAGCACAGCGCTCGGTGGAGCACTTCCAGCCCGGCAACACAGAGCTCAGCCCAGAAATCCTGCCTTCTGCTCCCCAGCGTGAGGGACTCTCCTGAAGAACTGGTGACCCTGTAGAGATTCAGCTGCAAAAGGACATACCATGCTCATGAAGTAGAGAAGATCATTTGCCATTTAACTAACACAGGATATGTAAGCTCTGTAGTGGCTGCGTGAATATCACCATGTTAATGTGGAATTTATCACCTGAAGGGCAAATGTTAAAAAAATATTTTGTGTGTGTCTACTGTACTGTTCTATATATAAGATATGCACTGTGTGCAAAAATGTGCACACTTTGGTAGAAAATATTTTATACTCACAGCTGTACAAAAAAAAAATCACTTGTAATGAATGTTCTTTGCCCTGTTTGCATTTTGCAGTTTGCAAGCACAGAACCACAGAATTCCCATTCCCATGGTTCTTTTTTCAGGAAATGGTTTAAATCCCCCAGTCTTGCCCCTTAAAATCACAAAGTATGTTCCAGACCACATAAATTCACAAGACAGAGGGCAGTGCTGCACTGCAGTAACTGAGATGGCTCTCAGAAAGCCTGGACACCAGAAACCATGGCCTTGTGGCATTGCGAGGTACCTCTGCTAGCTTGAACAGATGCTGTATGCTATGGTCGTGGCTGGACTGCTCCTAGTGTGAAAAAAACCAGGCTTGTTTGCCCAAAAGCACACTGCTGTGGGGCACAAGACTTAGCTGAACACGTTTCCTTAAGGCTTAGGGCGTACTTGAAAGCGAGCCGTGTGGTCCTTTAACTGGCAGCATTAGCCAGAACATCCAAGCACGCCTCTCACTAGAAATCAGAAGTTAATTTTTCTTCTCTGTTGGAAGTTGCACGCATTAATTAGTCCTAAGAAAATTAATATAGTCAAGATTGCTTAAAAAATGCAAGGTTTATTTGGCTTAGGAAACAGAGATAAAATGCAAAATAGTATGCATTCTACAGAATTAAAGTCACTGAGTCAAAAAATTGTGTGACAACTGAACTTGCTAACATTAAATGTATTTGTGTGCATGTACAAAATAGTAAATGTATGAAGTAGCTCTAAGAGTCCTCTCTGACACCTTGGATTTTTAAAGCAGCTTTTATGAACAACCTCTACCTATCATGGATGCACCCCAGCTGGTAATCAAGTCTCACGCATCTCTCTCGTTTTCCCTCAGTGGGATGGGGAGAGAATCACAAGAGTAAAAACGGAAAAACTCATGGGTTGAGATACAGACAGCCTAATAGGTAGAACAGAAGTCACAAAGAAGGAATTCATTCACTGCTTCCTTGGGCAGGTAGGTATTCAACCATGCAGCAAGAGCAGGGCTCCAGCACACCTAACCATTTCTTGGGAAGATAAACCATCACTCCAAACATCCCACTCTTTCTGCTACTTCCCAAGATTTGCATGCTGGCTATGATGCCATATGGTGTTGAATACCTCTTGAGTGAGTTCAGATCAGCTCTGTCCCCTCCCAATTCCTTGTGTACCTCCAGCTCGCTGATGGGATGAGAAGCAGGAAAGGCCTTGACTGAGCAAGCCCTGCTCAGCTTCAGCTAAAACATCCCTTTTATCAACATTATTTCCAGCACAGATCCAACACACAGCTTCATACTAGCTACTGTGAAGAAAATCGACTGTCTCCCCACCAAATTGTACTGAAAATCCAGTCCTAAAGGGAAATGCTGATCTCATTGTAAGCAATCAAAAAATTTCATTTTACTACAGTGACATGAAAATATCATAATGGACATTCCTTCCTTCCTCACAGAGCCTATAATAGTCGACAGGCTCTTAATATAAAGCCTGCTGTAGCTGATGGGAAACTCTTAATTTCAACAGGTACCTCTGTACAATAATACAAAATCTGGTTTGAGGCAAGTAACACCGTATGTGTCCCTTCTGGATCTATAAAGATCTCTACTTGGTATTAACAGTCTTTCAGTAGTAAACAAAACAATACAGAATACAAATATCTTTCTGTTCTTTACAGTTGCATTTTTAAGTTGAATATTTACTATAGTCTTTCTGTATATGGCACTAAATTTATTTGGTTTTATGCTTTCACATAACATATTCACACAATATTGAAAGAGGTAACAATATTTCATCTATTTAATGTACAGTGATATTGTCTACCCAGGATATGAGATCTCTTCTTTTTCAGGGAGATCAGGCTTCCGTCAGATCATCCATTTGTTGGCAAATATTTTGGTGTCAAGTGAGGTTTCTATTGCAAATTCTAAAAGGTTTTACTTGGATCACTTAACTTTTCTGCTTACTCAGAAACCTGTGACAGTGCTGTAATGAGATGTTGATGGGGAGGAAAGGTGCTATTTCTTTTTAATGCAAAAGTAGCCAGTGATTCCAGCATTCCAGGAAACAGCATAGCCTCACAGAAGGAAAGCTCTTGACAAGAGGATGATATATGAGTGAAATGGATTTCTCAGGCTAGTATGCAGAAGCCCTGGCTATCTAACTGAGGAGAGGATGAAAGAATAAAGACTGAAGACAAGAAAAATGGAGACCTTAAGCAACATACCTATACACAATATACCTATGCGGCTTTTCTCATTTTCTATAAATGCAACATACAAACAAAAGAATCCATCCAATTTTCTTTGTCAGAATTCATGTACAAAAACATTTCCCTGTGACAATAATTTGTAATGGAGAAATTCATTATACTTCCACTGCACATTTTACATCCTCTGCTTTCCTATGCCTGAGTGAGTAGGCTGCTTGTTTCTGTCTCTCCATTCTCCTTGCTTTGGATATAACAAATCTCTCTTTCTGGGGTCTCCAAAAGCTCATTCTTCTTTCACATAAAAGCTCTCTGTAATGACTGAGGAACAGTAAAACACATCCAAATAGAATTTCAGATGCACTACTGGACTATTTATTTTGCATTTGATGTGCACACAGGTAGATAATGGAATATTAAGCTTCATTCAGAAGAGCCCCACTGTTCCTTAAGCTCCACAAGCCAGTAAATGCAGCTACATGACTCATTCGACTGCTGGGGCAAGCACCTACACTTCAGGATTAGGAGGTCTACTGCTATGTACAATATAAATCTTTTCTACTGGCTGACCACTGCATACCGTGCTCTGTGGTGGAAATAGTTATTTGGCAAAATGCTCTAAATTTCAGGATCTCATTTTAACTTTGCCCATGGTTCTCTATGCATTATCAGCCCAAGCGCAGGTTAATAAATTGTAGAATTTATAAAAACTCAACTAATCTTTGCTCCAGCTACCAGGCCAGCTGTGAAAGATTTGCTTTGATATGGGAAATAGGAAAGGTTTGAGTCACCTGTTTTATCCTCATTCTGTAAACACTGCTTGGCAGTCTAGATCACTCTTAAGTACCCAGCTGTTGTAGTTTGGGCCATTAGTCAACTCCTGACCTTATTGCTCTCTGCCAGAGACTGACAAAAGCAAACAATTACCAGGGACCTGGATAAAAAGCAGGTCAGATAGTCATTCTTCACAATCAATCCATCCATCCATTTGTGAAAAAGAGTACTTTCATATTTAGGTGTTGCACCACCTTCATAAAACAGCTCCTGGAAATTTTGTCTCTCCTTATTTTGGGGAGACTCATGCCCAAGTGCCTAGTTTGCTACACTCCATTACAGACATGTGACAGGGTATCTGCTCCAATGCTTTGAGTAACAATCTGCTAAAAAACTCTTTCTGGTAATGCAAGTTTTAATTTTCATACATAAAATTAAAATTAGATTTAAGATTAAAGATCTTCTGAAACCCTCTTCCATTTGAAAGCGTAAGACAAGTTTTGTTCAGAAACAACATAGGGTGAGACATAAAATACTATGAGCTTAAACTAATATAAATGGTTACTGAAAATTGAGTCATAAAGAGAAAGCATAAATTAAAATACATACAGTTCAGACACAGTTCATATGTTTACTTTACATTGTCGGAATGTTTTAGAAACTGCTCCTATGAGGCAATGCCGAAAGAAAAAATGCTATTTTCAAAATTACCCATAAATTTGTTTTTATTTTTATTTCACACTATGGCACTAACACAAACTTGTCATTTGTAATCTAAATTCAGAAGACAGTGCACTAGACCTTCTTCTGCAGTTATTCTGCTACTGCTTTTTTATTTTGCACAGTAATTTAAACCCATTGGAATATCATGCTTTTGTCTTTACTCTCAGCCTAATTCTCACTGCATCCTAATAGGCCAAGCAGTCATGGCAGGTGTAATAAACAACTTCTGCATTGCCAAATATACGCAGAAATTGAAGGACATAAACTAAGAAAACTCCTGCACTAAATCCAAGAACTTACTGTAATTGATGTAAAAACTGATGCAGCTCCATCTGTCTATTCCATCACGTCTGTTGCTCTTTTTTTTTCCTCCTGGAATACTTCCTGAACTTACCTGAGCTTTTATAAAGGGATGGGAGAGAGATAACTTTCACATTAAAAAAAAAAAAAAAAAAGCTTCAATGATCCTTGGTCACTTTAAGCACATTATATTTATTGCTGGGCTGAAATTTCCTCCCCTAAGCTTCCAAAAAAGCTAGGAAGTTAAATTTGTTTGACACAACACGAAGATAAGAACATCTGAAGCAAATTATCCCCTTAACATTCTAAGAAAATCCTAGAGACTATCATGAAGTGTAAGTGGAACTAGAGCAGGAAGTTTGAAACTGGGATGAAATTCTGCTTTCTTCGTGTTAATAATGAATTCTGCTATCTTCCTGGTCTCAGTGTAGGGGAAAAAAAAAAAAGCTATCAGTACTGAGGAAATCTTATTAGATTCAACCCTATTTTTAAACAGCTGGGATCAAAATCTTCATTCAGCCACACTGGTGCCACTCCATTAAATTCCAGCAGTGGCACCACTGGTAGAAAAAGAATGGCACTCAGATTTTTCACCATTAAGTAATCTGTTTTCATTACCTTCTCAGCAGTTTGTTTCATTTGCCTGCAGTAGAGAAACTAAAATTAGAAAACATTTCATGTTCATAGTTAGTTTGCTTCCAATGTGAAAAAAGTCTATAAATTTTTCTGTTGGATTATGGCTTGTGCAGTTCTCTTGTAAAGTTGTCTTTACATTATAGTGATGAACTGTAAATGGTGTAGTGCATTATTTTGTCCAAAGTAATTCAAATTAATGACCCTAGAAATATTATTTTAGGTGAATGTTATAAAGCACTGACAATACCCATGAATATTACCAGCAGAATTTCTTTTCTTCTTTGTAATGTATGCATTGCTATGTGTTAATAAACTATTTTCTGATCATATTTAGAAGTTGCTGTCTCTTGCAGGAGTTCCACTTGCCAGTCTTGTGTCCATTCTACTAGCAAATGAATGTCAGGTAAATGCTGATAGCAAACTATCAAAAGTTTGAATACATTTTTCTTGCCTTTACTTGCATACCCATGTTCACATTTCACATTACTAAAGCATAACTGATTCTGACTGAAAATAGAAAAAAAACCTGAAGGGTGGTAATCTCCTAGGTAACCTAGGTACCTTGTAACTGAGAATTATGCTAGCTTAGAAAGTCTAAACATTACTTTATACTTTAATTTAAATGAAACTTTCAAAAAGGAGAATAACAAAAAAATGCAAATTGTTTTTCTGGTTCAGCTAAACATTGCTCTGGATGCTAAAAATGGATATGCTTCTCAAGAATGGAAGAGGTGTGTTACTTCTTGCACTGTACTGGCTCATGTCATCCTTACTAAGAATGTGTTAAGCCTTACCAACCACAAATAATAGCATTTTGAAATTATTAAAAAAAAAAAAAAAATCCCACAAATTTCTTCCAAACTGCAAAGTACCAGAATTAGCACACATTTGGGAAATATGCCATCATAGCAATATCCAGAGACAGTCTTAAGAAGCTTAAAGATCAGAGAACAGGCTTCACAGAAACTTCTCTCAACTAAATGTTAAGACCACTTCAAGGAAAGTGAATGGATCACAATAGCATGAAGTCAAACAGCTTCTGGATTTCAAAAGAGAGGACTGAAGAGTAAGTTTTCTATTAAGTAATATTAAAAAAACCCTACTGTGGCAATGATGCTAGTGAACACCTGTTTTCTGTAGTTGTCACAGATCTGTTGTGCTTCACTTTGTCCTAAAGAAATGGTTCTGCAGCTCTTCCAGTTGCGTCCATAATAAGGCGGGCCAGTCAGCAGAAACTATAGCTTTGTCTGCACTTGCACATCTCTAATTTTTTTCAATTTGCTCATTCAAAATACATTTCTAAAATTCCTGTAATAACTTCTCAATCTTTCTTCCTGACAAAGTATTACAAGCGAATCAGCATTAAACATACATTTCTTTAATTTAAAGGTTGTTCAATAGTCATGCAATAAAACAACTTTAGAGGTAAAGCGAGGTTGAAGACAGATCTGAAATGTATTCCCCAGATCACATTTGTCTATAAATCCCACAAAAAAATAAATTATTTTTTTAATATCAGGCACATCCTTCTAATTTCTTAGAGGCAGCTAGATATTTTATGCCCACAATGAGCTTTCCTTACTGCAGGCAAATAAAAAATTTTTCAACATGCTGTAAGGAGTATGTGTTGATGCACCAAAACTATAGAAACCTATAAATCTTTCTATCCTAGACGGGCAGAATGAATCTCAGATTTAATCACCCTGCTGCATAATCAGGACCACTGATAAGGAGGCACAGAATAATTCTGTGAACAGAAATCTGATGCATGTACAATGCTGTAGCATGCACAATGCTTTAATGCAAAAATAAGAGATTAATCTTCTGTATGTGGCTCATGAAAAGGACATGAAGACCAGGTCCACACTGACCATTCAAAAAAAAGTGCCACAAAGAGAAATTGAGTGGCTGTATCCATCTCACTTGAAACCTAAGACAGCAGAATATCAGCCTCTTTCAGATAACACATCTGCTTAAACAAAATGGTAAGCCACAGCATTTATGAAAGATTTCACTTTTCCTACTAATGATGGGATTTGTTTCATAGAAGTTAATAGCCAAAGGTAAATATAAGATGGAATCCTAAGAATCCAAACTGCAGTCACCTCTTCACGATGTCTTCAGGGAATACCATCTTTGGTTTCATGAAGACGTAGGTGATGGTTTTAAAGCAGCTCTAAAGATCTTTGAATATTTTAATACAGATAAAATTTTGCCAAGCTGCAAAGCTGTCTCTCTTTCAACAGTACCCTACAAAAATGCAAAGAAATATACACAGAGAGAGAAAAGAAAGCAAGAAAAAGAAAGCAAGAAAGCAAGCAAGCAAGCAAGCAAGCAAGCAAGAATTATTGCAATATTTATTACTTGATTGGCAAACTTGGCAAATAATGGCAACTATTGTCCACTACATTTAATATAGGACAGATATATATTCCTAAAAGAAAAAGGAGGAAATGTCCTCTCAGGATAATGACTTCCAGAATAATTAAATTTAGCAGACTTTATGTTTTGTGTGTTTTTAGGAACAAGTATGCTGTAATGGGCAAAGACAAGTAACATTGAATTGCCTTTTGTTTTCTAGTCTATCTCTATTTAAAGATTTAAATAGCTTAAGCACTTGTTAAATATATTGAAATATGCATTGAAGTGTCTTTGTTAAGAAAGACATGAGCCCATGCTTTCATCAGCTCTGCACAAAAGGAATAACCTTGTCTCACCTAAACCTAAAAATCAGGTTTACTTCCTGGATATTGGTCTTAATCTCCAGAGAATCTGTATTTGAAAAGATAAAATCCAAACTGCCAGGTACCAAGTTACAAAACACACTTCCCATTTTTACACAACATACTTTTAAAACTGAACTAAAGTATTGCAACGGAAGATTCTATTTGGATCCAGAGAGGAACCATTCCCCAAGGACACCTATAGGCTTTGCCCACCACTGTAATCATGTCTCATGCCATAACACACATTTTCTTATTCAGACTTCATGAGACTTTCAAATGTAAACTGTGAGTGAATCCACCAGTTCAGTACATAATAAAAGGAAAATCCTAACTCCTACCAAATAAACTACATCATTTTACCTACAAGGTTTTTCCATATAAAATATGAAGTCTTGGCAAATATCAGTTATTTTGCAATTACCACAGAATAGTCTTTCTTCTCCAAGTTCTTGCTGCTTGATCTGACTTTCCTACTTGTAATAGTTGCCATAGTTATCTGCATTCTTGGAGTCAACTTTAAGCAGAGAATATCAAGACAAGAACAGCTGTGCTCTGTCAGATAGTCCAGAATTAATACCCCTTATCCAAGGAAGGGCCAGATGTTCACAGTAAAGCACAAAGAACCTATCATAAGTTACAGACTTGCAAAGATATTTTCTTTTAGTCTTCCCAAATCAAGACTTAGCCAAGTACTAAAGTGTAAGATTTTGTCCTCTCTAAAAGGTATTTTTGTTCTTACATGAATAGCTAATTACTTCCCAGAACCTGTACCCTCTTCTGCTATGTGCTTCCCTTCCTTAAAACTGTGATCCACAGGAAATCTTGAGAATGTTTGTAAAATTTTATTTTTTAAATATTGCAAGATTTCTATTTATTAAAAAACCCGCCTTAACTTGAAGAGAAAGAAAAGAAACAAAACGTTTTTGAGAGCTCAGTCTGTTTTTTTCCTTCCCCCCAGCAACATATGGCAACATCTGCTCCCTCCCTGATGGATAATGACTTGTTGGCATTGACTTTTCTTCAAAAAAAGCTTCTTAAAGTGGCAAGCAGATAAATTCAGGTGCAATTAAAAAAATATATATGCACACATATAAATACATGCTTTCAAGCTCTTGAAGTCTGGTGTAACTGCCTGAGCATGCAGTTACTTTTCCGAGATCAACACACTGAGCATAAAGCCCATCACAACAACTTTGCTTTCTTGTCGACGACACGTGAACTAACTTTTGCTTACTGACAAACCATACAGCAGAAACTGTTCAAAGGAGGATATTGTCATTTTGCAAAATGAAAGAGCAGACACGTCAAGTTTTAAACGTTTATTAAGCCTCGTCAAAACAGTTTCAAACATGACCTAGTGCTGTGTGAGGCAGATTTGATGATTCCCTGGATGATCAAGCATGACACTTGTGCGGATGGCTTATGGAAGACCTTTCTGTGCAGCTTATGGACATGAGTATGTTTTTAGAAGTCAGGACGATCCTTTTTGAGTCTACTGTAGTCCATATTAATCGAGACAAACTAGGAAAGAGAACAGAGAAAATATTAATTAAGAAACTTGACTACACATTTTCTGTATTTACTAAAAATATGCATCATTGAAGTCATGCCAGGAAACTGAAATTGCCGCAAAAGCCAAGTTTGGTTTAAGCAGCTGCATCTAGAACTGCAAAGGATGTCAAGGAGGAATTGAAGTCAGAACAGATCCTCTCACATGCTCAGTTTATACTGCTGTAATTGGATCCTGTTCCAAGCAATCCAGAACAACCCAGGGACAATGAGCTGACGGACTAACTGCATATTTTGGCATCCCAGCCTGACTTAACATCAAGCATCTGTTAGTACAGTTTTTCTTAAAAAAAACAAAAGGACGCAGAACACTTTAACTGCTAGTTTGACTATTTTAATTACACCCAATTTTTAAATTGTTTATACTTTCTTAAAGAAAACACAACAGCCTACAGCACATTCAAATTACAGCTTTCTGTGCAACTCCTACAGTAATGCTCAGGTTGTCAACACTTTTGTTTGGAAAAAGACTGAGAAAGTTAATATGACAAAGAGAAGTTTACAATATAAAAAAAAAATCTCATCAAAAGCTAGGACTTGTAAAACAAGAACATCCTAAAATTAGAGTATATGCCCTTTTCATTTCCTACAGGACAGATTTGGAATAAAATGTGCCCAATGATACTCACACCCAAATATGGCAAACCCTGAGGCTGTGTTCGCATGTTAAAGCAGAAGGGGAATGCTACACAAGTCATGCACTCTTTAAAAGAATTTGTGCTGCGCACTATAAAAGATTTGCCAAGTTTAGATATTTACAAGCCAGCAACATTCCAGAATTGGCAATGAAAACAAAGAATGAAATGTTCTTCTTGGACTTTTAAGGGAACCACAATCTGTTTTATTTTGGAAGTGTGGGGTTTTTCTACTTATTTGAAATAGCTGTATACGGTACTGAACAAGACACTAGCTTTGAAAACACTGTAGGTTTGCTTTTTTGGTAGCTTGAGAATAATCTTAAAATATTCGTTACAGAAATGTACTAACACAGCACTTCTGTAAAGCATGATTAAAACATGATTAATGTCCGGAGAAGGGCAATGAAGCTGGTGAAGGGTATAGAGAGTAAGTAATATGAGGAGTGTCTGAGGGAGCTGTTGTTGTTCAGCCTCAAGAACAGGAAGCTCAAGGGAGACTGTCACTCTCTACAAATCCCTGAAAAGAGACTCTAGCCAGGCAGAGTTTGACCTCTTCTCCCAGGCAACCACCAACACGATGAGAGGACATGACCTCAGTCTGCATAAGGGGAAGTTTAGGGATGTTAGGGAACATCAGGAAGATTTTACACTGGAAGGACTGTCATACACTGAAACAGACTAGGTGGAGGTAGAGTCACTATCTCTGGAAGTGTGGAAGAAATGACTGAACATGGCTCTTAGTGCTGTGGTCTAGTTGACAACATGGTGTTCTGTCAAAAGTTGAAATCATGTTGGAAAAGACTTCCGAGCTTATTGAATGATTCAATGATTTTAAGATTTCCATAAACTACCAAGATGCTTTAGGCATCACTTTGCACTTCCTCATTAGTTCAATGAATTTAGTTGAGTATCAGCTAAAAAACATTTCCATTGCATCCAGTTACTTACAACATTGTTTTGTTTTCAAAAAATCAACTGCAGATCTGAATTCATGGTTATGTTAAACACTGACATTTTCCTACAGTGTTTCTCATGAGTAAAGGCCAACAACTTAGAGCTTAAGAAACTGTTGTTCATATCTTCTAGACTCCTTTCACCCTATTATCAACCATCATTAGGAAAGTTTTAAACCTCAAACTCAGCCATCTCTGCTCAGAATTCTAGAGACAAACAAAAGGAATACATCACTCATCCAACTACTTTCCCATATAATCAAACACCCTGAAGCAGTAGGCTACACCTCTAATACGATGCTTCCTAAAAATCTCATTTCTCATTTTACCTTGTACTGGTCACTGGGAGACATTTTGTTCCAAGGTTCTGGGTTATTTTTCTTGTCCCAGCTATTGAGAGAAACACAAGATGTGAGAGAATATTAACGCTATCTTCAAAATTAAAAAAAAAATAAAAAATCATATATGTACTGTGGTTATTAGGCCATGGAGTCAACCATCCAAGCAAGTTTCCACTGAAAAAGGCACTTTCCTTTGTCAGCAGTCTCTAAATATCATGGCAAACAAAGAGATCTCCAAATCGAGGAAACCTCCACACACTTAATGTCAGCTGATACTGGATCAAGACACGAAGGTCTCCAGGAAAATAAAAACCAAGGCAGTGGAGTGTAACATATGCAGCAAGAGGACTGGCACTCGGGATTACTGAATACTTACCTGACATCAGGGTTGAACATCGCCAAACGCATGAGGTACAGGCCTGCACCAACACCTCCAGATCCAATGATCACAAACAGAGGGATCAACTGGAACAGCCACACAAAAAAATTCAGTATTATTCTACGATATAGCAAATTAGTATTGATACATAGCACTTCTGACTGCAACTCTGGCAACCCAAAGAATAATCTTACAGATTTTGAGCCACAAATGCGTGGCTCTCTAAACCCCTGGCATAAGCTCCTGTTTGCAGGACATCCTTGGGGTCATTGAGTAACCAGCAGCTATGAAGAGACAGGTATGAAAAAAATAGTCCAACATTCAGAAAAACCAAAACCAAACCATAAATTCCGTCACGTCGCCTTTCTGAGACGGACAATCCTCCCTTCACTGCCAAAACAGCCCCTTTCGTCTGTACTCAGAGAGCAAACAAAAACCATGAGAGTAGGAACGTGAGGGCAAATTGATGGGCAAAAAGAACAGAAGGGCCACCTCGAGCCTTGCAGCACAAACAAGGCCGCAGAAACTGGAGGAAAGAAAGGACCTGGCCGGTCTGCTCGACCAGCTCCGGGGAGTCCAGGGGCCGGGCATGCACAGGAATAACAACAGACAGATGGGCCAGGAGGACGCGACCGGCGCGGCCGCAGACACTGAGCGGCGGCAGAGAAGGGCGGGCGCGGGCCGGGGCCGGGGCCTCGGGCTCAGGTACTCACGGCCGGGTGCTTCTTCGCGTGGGTGAGGATAGTGCTTAGCACCATGGCGGTGGCGGATTGTTGGCGGATTGGTGGCGGCGAGTGCAGGCGAAGATCTCGCTCCCTGCAGGCTCTGCAGCGCAGCCCCCTCCTTCAATCGCCGAGCCCCAATGTCACCGAGGCCCCCGCCGCGGCAGGTGCCGCCGTCGCAGCCCGGATGTAGCAGCTCCGGCGTTCGCCTGCTCGCCCTCCGCCGCCCCGCGCCGGCCGCCGCCCCGCCGCGCCGCCCCGCGCCCGCCCCGCCGCGCTCCCCGGCCCGCGCGGCCCCCGCGTTAGCGCGGCCCCGTCCCGCCGGCAGCACGGGCACGGCGGGCGGCAGCAGGCACCGGCCCGGGCACCCCGGGCAGCCGGGCAGCACCGCCCCACCCCGCCCGCTGCCGTGCGGGCAGCGCCTGCGCCAGGGCTGCCCTCGGCGGGCAGGGCCCGGCAGCCGCGGGAGACGCAGCAGCCTGGCCCGGAGGGCCCCCTGACCGCTCCCCCGTGACAGAACGGGCCGCGTTGGAAGGGCCCTCAGTGGGTCATCTAATTCAACCTCCCTGCCCAGGCAGGGTCATCCTAGACCACATGGCACAAGATTGCATTTCGACAGTTCTGAAATATCTCTCGTGAGAGACTCCCCAACCTCTCTGGACAATCTGTTCCAGTGTGCCAACTGCACAGTAAAGAATTGTTTCCTCTGCTTGTTACTTTACATCCCACTGCTTGGCACTACCAAGGACAGCCTCGCTCCATCCTCTTGACATCTCTTAGAGATACCAATAAAGTTCCCTTTCCGTCATTCCCTTTCGAGGCTGAACTGGCCCAGCTCTCCCAAACTTTCCTCCTAAGAGAGATACTCCCCTAATTATCCGTGCCAATCCTCCACAGGGTCTGTTCCAGGAGCTCCCTGTGTTGTACTGAGGAGCCCCGAGCTGGACACAGCACTCCAGGTGCAGCCCTCACCAGGGCTGAGCAGAGGGGCAGCATCATCTTCCTCGACCTGCTGGCAATGCTCTTCCTAATGCACCCCAGGACACCGCTGGTCTCCTTGGCTACATGGGCACCGCGGGCTCATGGACAGCTTGTTGTCCACCAGGGCTTCCTTGGTGCTGTCCTGACACCGGCCTCAGAGACACTGGGCAGAGCCCACCAGGCCTTGCTGAGAGGTGCCTGCCTGCTCCCTGTGGCATCGGATGGCTGGGAAGGTGTGTGGGAGCAGTGGGTACCTGCACACCTGTGTCTGCTTCTCAGCTGGGCCCTCTTCACTGGGCAGGCCTGAGCACTCACCAACCTGCGTTAAAACTCAAAGGGGTGGTTTAAAGGTGAGGCAAAAGAATTAGAGTTTTATTGTCCTGTAAAGGATACAGGGAATGAAATTCATCATAGAACTTCCAACTTAATTCTTTTGCTATGCCTAAGTTGGCAAAAGGTGGATGTGTACAGGGCATTGAGACAGCCCTATGATTTTCAAAAGTGGTTTATAGTGATATATTACATGTAAGTGAATCTCCCTGTCTACTCCACATGGAGTACTGTATCCAGCTCTGAGGTCCCCATTACAGGAGAGACATGGACTTGCTGGAGCAAGCCTGGAGGAGGCCACAAAAGTGATCAGGGGGATGGAGGAAAGGCTGAGAGTTGGGGTTGTTCAGCCTGGAATAGAGAAGAGTTATGTGGTGACCCACTTGCAGCCTTCCAGTACATGAAGGGAACCTACAAGAAAGCAGGAGAGGGACTTTTTACAAGGACATGTTGGGATAGGACCTAGGGGAATGGCTCTAAACTTACAGAGGGTAGTGAGGCACTGGAACAGGTTGTCCAGAGAAGTTGTAGATGCCCCATCCCTGCAAGTGTTCAAGGCCAGGTAGGATGGGCCTTTGAGCAACCTGGTCTAGTGGAAGGTACCCCTGGGGGGGTCACATCTGAATGACCTTTGAGGTCCCTTCCAACCTGATCCATTTTATGATTCTATTATGTTTTGGCCAAGGTTGCTTTAATTATTTAAACATGACTTGAATTTAATTATTTTTTCTCGGTATATAGTTTTAAATAAGCAACATGGCTATTTATTGTATGGTACTGTGTCCAAGTGCTGTCCTATTTTTTTCTCCATTACTATCTGTCTTATACAGAAATGGGAACCTAAAGCCTATCTTTGGATAGTCTCACTAGTAGCCACTCTGAGTGTGATTTCTTTCACAAAAGGTAGCCCAAAAGGTAAATTTGTCCCCAGTCATTAAAAAATGCATTATTAGGTAACGGGAATATCATCACACTACTAACCTAAGACAGAAATAGTCCTTTTTGTAGGTTAGAAGCAAAATAACTTTGCATAAATGCTCTTAGTTTCTGTGGCTGTATGACAAAGTAAAATTCTGAAGTAAAAGATAAAAGTTGCAGAGAATAAATGTATTGAAGCAAATGAATGCCTTCTATTTCACTCCCTAGTTCCACAGACTGGCTTCTGCTTATTTTCAACCATTGTCTCAAATTGTCTCTGTTACGATAAATTCTAGAAAAAAAAAATTCCTTGCATATAATTCAAAAATTCTTTTTTTTCAGATTGCCAGATCGTTTTATCTGGATAACAGCTAAGTTCAGTAATTTGTACAGATGCATTTGACGTCATTGGGTGGCACAAGAAAAAAATAATTATAACAATGTTTTCTTTGGAGCAATGCAATCCTATTGCTTGTCTCCATTTGTTTCAGAGTTGATAAACAGAAAAAAACCCATAGTTAGTGTGCTCCAGGAGTCTGTTAACTGTTCCAGTATTCATTATGTCATGGAGACAGTACTTTTCAATTTTTTTTTAATGAAAGAACAATTTGCTTATGCTAAAACTATGAAAAATGATACTATTGCTATGGAAGAGAAATATGTGAAACCTTTAATGGTAAGTTGGAAGGTTACAGTGCTCACCTTCTAGTAGAGTAGTTGAACTTCTCACCATATTTGGATTGCAGGAGATGCCAGTTGTTTAAGCAGCTGCAGGAAAACCAGGGAGCAACCAAAGGGGTAGATGGATAGCCAGAAACCATGTGGGGCTGCTCAGCAAAACTCTGCTCAGACTGAAACAGTCTGCGTCCTTATGCACAGGCAACACACAGCTAAGTGAATAAATTTGGAGACTACAAATATCCTGTTTCTACACTACTAAGGGAAGATCACCAGAGGTACATTATTTCCACTAGGCTATGACTTGGAAATCTTTTTAGGAAAGACATAATGATTTTTATATGCATCTCATAATTTTTTTTCAGAGTGATTTATAGTTTTTGTTATCTTCTGCTTTTATGAATTTAAAGAGGCATAGTACCTGATCAATTTGCAAAATTTGTCATGCATTTCATGGACTTTCATAAATTTTTGTCATTTTGTACATCAGCATTTATTGCCTGGACCTGGATGGCTCAGCTGTTTTGTTGTTGATATACATGCCTTACTATTTATAACACTTGGAATTTTGTGTATGGGAATGAATTTTGCAGACAAAAAAATTAAAGTTTGAAAACAATCAGAAATCAGATGTTTTCATTCTAGTTTTGAAAATTGCAAGTTAATATTTTTAGATTTCACACAATGCAGCATTGCTAAAAATTCAACCCCTCACTTGCATCACTTGGCAAAATTCTGAGTATAAACTCAAAGTACCTCATGGCATCTTGATGATGGATCCATGGTTCTGAGAAATACGTACTCAGCTGCCAAGTTTGAGTGCTTGTACTTGTACTATAGTTATATAAATTGTCTGGGTTAATTTATAGTAATGCTGTCAATATATTGGCCATACTTGAAGACTAATTATTTTCTGTAACTTATCAACCCATTCCCCGAAAGACAGTAAACACTGGATAAAGATAGATAATTTTGCCACTCTCTTTTCTATCAATTAGCTACTTAGCTACATTTATTCCCTTTTAAGATTTGGTGCCTTTGTGTTCACAGCTGACAATTAAATTTATGATCCTTTAGTTTGACATGTTGCTTCCTTTAATCTGAGTAAAGATATTTTTGTGTAGGTTTCTGCTTTTTAAATAATAAAATGCTTGGAATATGAATGCATAAATCCTTCAGGTAATTTTGCAAGATTTTGTAATGAACCAGTTCGTTAATAACAAGGACCTAGACTTGCAGTAGTGCTCAGCACTGCTGAAAAATCAAGTCCTCAGTATATTCTGATGCTCTGTCGTTTATGTTTTCCTCTTGTCTTTTGTTCTCCTGTATAGCTTCACCTCATGGCTTCTGTCTCTCCCTGTCTCAGTTTGATTGCTACTGTACCTTGTTCCTGTCCTTAGGCTCAAATGAGTTTTTGATTTCAGAAACTTTTCTTCTGTTCCAGATGCTTTGTTTTAGTTTTTGGTGGCCTTCCTGTTTCTAAAGTCTTAATTCCTCAAGCCTTACCGGTCTATATGAATTGATTCGTAGAAATCTGCAGATTTCTAATCTGTTCAACATCAAGTATGGTATGCCTCTCTTTTATTTTTATTTATTTATTTAAAACAACTTATTTTATCCACAAATATAATCAGGACTGATCTCCTGAAGAACAAGAATCAGAAGTCATAATAAAATCAGGTTATTTGAAAAATTGCACTCTTAAGGTTTGACAAAGTCAGGTCATTAAAAAAAAGAAAAGAGACAAAATTATAGTCAATTTGAAGTTACATATTTTACTTGGAGGAAAATAGGAAGGAAGGATTAGTAGACTTGGGGATGTTGCAACTGGTCGCTGATCAAGAAACTAAATTCATTGTGAATTGTCCTATAGTATCAGGACATTTCTCTGTTAATCCAAACAATGTATAAACTGAGGATTTTCTGTAGGTCTCACCAGATTTGGTAAAAAGGCAAGGACTTTTTAAAACAGTTCTTAGCAGAGAAAAGACATTATAGGAGAGCAAAATATATTAAAAAACCTCAAAAAATATGTAAAAATGTAAAGCGTAGCTTACATGCAACAAGTACACAGGGATTTTTTTGTGATTTTATTTTACTGTTTCTATTTTATTTTTATTCTCTGTTCCCTCTGTTGTACGTCCTTGTATTCCTTTCCCTGCACTTAGCAGGGAGCAACAGCAGAACAGGATATGTATGTGCAGTCCTCTGCCAAACACATTGGAGTAGTTCGCTTACATCTTCCTTAACATCTGGCTTATACTTGGTTCTAACTCTGTAAAATGGAGTGGCTGTATATCCTATTCTTGTATCCCTGGTCTAATGGCTGTAATAGGGGCACTAACATTTCAATATAGCAGCTTGTGATAAAATCTTCCATTAAGTGTAAACATTGCAATTGTTCTGCAAAAAAAAAAAAAAAAGCCTTAAGAATTTCATAATGTTAGAGTTAGTTTAGTTAAATGCTATGCTTATAAAGAAAAAAAAAATAAAGAAAAAAATTAAATTAGAAATTAGATTTTTTTTTAACTGCAACAAAAATATGTCTAGCATTTGAGAAACTACGGTGAAAGAAAGTAAACTACTGGAAATTTGAAAACTAACAGCAAAAGGCTATAACAGAAGAAATTAAAAATTCATGGTACTGAGATGTATAGTATGGAAATACTCTACTTCTCTCATTTATGTCGGTCAAAAATATGCATTGATAAAGGTTCCTGTCTCCATATTTCCATTAAAAGTACACAGTAAAGGACAGGGCAACAGCATAACAGCCAAGAACCAAGTATTTAAATTAATTGTGGTCCCTGTCCCTGCTTACTTTCTAGGTTCAAAATAGCAAATGAAAACAGCTGGTGTTTATATATAAAATATAGTTTGGTTTAGGTTATATAATCTGCCAAAATTTAGGATGCAGAAATACAGGCCCCACACAGCTTTCATCCAACTGGATGGCTTGCATCTGACCAGAAGACCACAAGAAATTACTGGAATGATCTCCCTAAAAACTACTGATCCAGTACCCTTTTACAGATAATCTCTTTCATGGAATTGCACCCATAGATGGTATTTCCCTGTAAGCTGCTATTGTATTTGATTTTAAAAACTACCTGAACTCCATAAATAAAATATACGTTTAATGGATCAATAGAAATTCAAAATCTTCTCTAAAAATGTAAGCAGGACTGGTACCTGAAACTGGTTTTAACTAGTTGCTGCTTCAACTATGCAACAACAACTTACTTGAGACAAATTAAAGGTGCTTCTGTTTCTAATGCCTGTAATTGTCTCAAGGCTTTTGATATTTCTTCTTAATGAAGGAGGTTTAAGTAGGTTTTTTAGTTTCTGCTATGGAATAAGGAGAAACATATTTGAATAATAGTTCAGGACCATTCTGTGTCATTTCTTTTAGATATGCTGGAGCAGAAATAGATAGTTCTTATGAGTCATCTGCTCTGATGTTCAAAATTTAAACTAGGCTTTGGTTAATCTTTTGTTTGCACATAGTTTTAGCAAAATGTACTCATATCTCAGCTGTTCTTTTTTAATTTTTTTTTTTTGGTTGTTGTTGTTTTTTTTTTTTTTTTTTGTTTTTTTCTTAATGCTAGGAATCTATACCAACTGAGACAAGTCGTGAATTTCCAAGTCTGGCACAACAGTTAAGAGTCACATTAATAAAAACGATCATATTTCATCAGTTGTTGGCTAATGATTTATAAAAATTTGATCAGGGTTTGCTCTTTGATTAAAGCTGTTCTCCTTTGCCAGAAAATAATAGTTTGGTCTTGACAGCTTTTTCCAGGACATATTGCTGCTTAGGAGAAACTGCTGCAGCTGCCACAGGAGTGACTCAAGCAGACAATCTGGGAACAGAGCAAAGTGCTTAATAGGCAGCTTCTGAAATGTAGAAATACACACACACACACACACACACACACACACATAAAATGTATAATTGACTGTGCAACAAGAATGAAGGAATGATACAAGAGATCTCACATTCACTATAGATTCCAAATATTAAAGAGAACAATATAGTAATAATAAAGAAACATGAAAACTTCATAAAGTACAGTCTTATTGCTATGGCACTACCTGCAAAAGCTGTGCCAACAAAGGATTATGCAGTTAGAAAAACTATAAATAGATTTTGTATTCTAATGTATTTTTCTATATTTTTTAATGCCATGGAGAAAGCTGGTATTTTAATGGAACCACGATTTGTAGAAAGAATAAGGCTTCTAAATCTAACAGTTTCAATAAGCCAAAACTTGTTCTCATTTACGACAGCAATAGAGCCTTTAGAGGACAGAATGAGACATAATTCTGATCAAACTATTTTCCACAAACCTAGGCTGGAGAAAAATCTCATCTGTCTTCCACTAACAAGAGCTGTATGCTTTTGTTTTCTTTATGGAAAGGGTAACAAGGGATTCTTGTGATTTATGAACAAGACAGATACTGCTATTTTGGAAGTAAGGATGTTATTCATGTACATTTTTCGCCTCCCTTTTCTGCTGCAGTGTTTAGAAGAAGGTTAGTATTTGCCAAGTAGAAAGGATTACTGCATAGAAATTGCAAAAAAAATTTTTTCAGGTAGTTGAGAAATCCAGTATGTTTTATGCATCATAGCAAGAAGAGATACACCATTCCAGCTGCTAATACCAGATGACAGAATTATTATTGATTAGTTTATGAGTCTTTGGATCATATTGCAGATCCTGGCACTGTCGGGTAACACAGAGCCATCTGAAAAGGATGGGTGTGGAGTGTGTTTTGCAAGTGTTTCAGTGAATGACCTGGGGGTAATACATTCCACAGAAGTTTAGAAATGCAAAAGTTAGGAGTTTAGTTTAAGCAAGTCTTGCTTCTGAAACCAGTAGAAAGATACGGGTAGTTCCCAGAAGCAATCTAAGCTAGAGCTAGAATAAATCACTCTTTCAGGATGTGATATTTAGCCTTTGCCAAAATCACTGGAGATAAAAGCTGATGCACAGGGATAGACTTCAGCTGCATTTGAGAAGGTGTTTCTGGATGAATCTCATGCTTATATTACCCTTCAGAGCAAAACCAAGATATCTGCAGTATCCTGATATGAACCTGGGGAGACTTGGAGTTCTTGTGCAGAACATTTAATAATATCTGTTTCTTGCTATTTTTACATTGTTCATGCTGTGCAAAAACATTAGTCTTGGGGTTCCTCCTATGAGGGCCATATCAGACACTGCAAAGGCTGATGAGTTTTGTAAGTGGCCTGATTTTACAGACAGTAGCATATGACTGGAGATAAGCAATTGGTATGTTAGCAATGGTTTAAACTTTTTGTGGCTTTGCCAGATGAAGTAGAATTCAGACAAACAAAATTGGCATGGGGGGACAGTGACCTGTTCTTTTAAAGAAACTAAGCGATTGTCCTTTTTCAGTATCTCAAATTAGTATTTGTTTGAATCATTAGTACTTCATGCAGATAAGTTCTAGCATAGCTGTGAAATCTAGCTTGTCTTCTTTCTGGGTCAATAATAAATAAATATGCTGTACTCTCTATTTGGGAGAAGGGAGATAGACCATGTTTCAGCCGAGATGCAGATTAAAGTGTTGCACCCACATATTTTGAAGAATGACATTTTTTGTCTATGCTTTTGTCTAGATTAGTACAAACCTCCATGTTCTGATCTTAAGAATACAAAGTATCCTAATAGGTCTTCTTAATAAATCACAAAAACTTTATCAAAAAGTGCATGAAAGTAATTGTTCTGGCTATTCTTGAGTTTTACTTACTCCTTTTTGAGACTTCTACGTGGTTAAAAATTGTGTGATGTAACACTTATTGAGAAGTAGTATTCCCATGCTATCCTTTCTTTAAATACAGCTTCATTTCAATGTAGGGAATTGTATTATTATATTTTTGGGAAAAGGATAACAACGTACTTTGATGTGGGACTGAGCTCATCCTTCTCCTTTGAATAATGTATACAGCATATCTGTAAGATTCACATTGTGTGATTGCATGAAATATATAACTGTAATCAGACTTCTGAGCAGGAATTTATTTTATTTGAACAGCAGAATCCTGACTGAAATGAAAATGATGTGATGGGGAAAACTACAGCATGTCTTGATATTTCTTCTACTAAGACATCAAAATTTTTCTTTGAGAACTGGCAGAACATAAGAGTTAGCATATTTAATTAAAAAGGAGTTTCATAGCATATTTTCTTATTTTTTTTCCTGTGAAAGGCTGTTTTCTCATTACATTGCACAAGAAATCAGATTAAAGTCAACAGAATGTTTTGTTTGTTTACTTGCTGGTTTCAGAACATACATGGTCCAAAACAGTTGACTCCTGTCTTTCACTAACCTATTTGTCTGACAAACTTACAAGTTTGTATACTTTGAGATGTTACTCCATTGATGCCGTCTTTGCCCATCTGTTTTTCCACTTTGGGACTTGCCCTAAAGAAACACCTCTTTCAGTCTGCCATCCTATTTATGGAGACATGAGCAGAACAGTAGCACTTATGTGAAAGAGCTGTCTTAACAAACACATGTAGTACTTCTAAAGTATTCAAGCACCCAATACTCTTTTCTCTGTGGAATGCAAAACAGATGCAGATGAAACATATAAATTTTAAAACTGGTATCTTCTACAAGCATAATTTAAACTGCTGGAGCTATGAAAGGTAATAACATTGTCAAAAATATAGGGATATATTTAGACAACCGCTTCACAGAAGAATCATTACTAATTTAAAAAAAATTTAAAATTCCTGCAAGAGGCCAGTCTGAAGATGAACTATTTTTTTAAAACTAAAATAAATAAGTCCTTACAAGAACAATCTGTTTAATCAAAGTTGAATTCGGTATATTTATTTGTTGGGCAAAACAAGCTTTCATTAAAAATTGGCCAAATTGAAATAACTTGTGGTTTTAAAATCAGAACATTCCAGTGCAATGAGTCTTAAAAGAAGTAATCCACACTGCATTTTTAAAGAAACAAATCAGTATGGTACGAATTGTTGCTCCCTGTCTCTACCTCTCTGCTCTCCTATTTGATTAGGAAGGGGAGGTAAAATGATTTTCACGGTTGTATTTCTTTTAGATTGATTTGCTGTGTTCAGTTTCATAGCTGCAGAATCTCGAAGAGAAAGAAGAATCATTTGAGGAGCAACAGAAAAGACTCTGCACTGTGGATTCCAGAAATCATTTTTCTTTAGAGTCACCTTGAGTCACAGAATACAAAAAAAATAATCGCGAGAACACGGTATGCTTTTATTACATAGAACAATAAAGGATGTAATGAATCGCTTAGGCCAAAGTAGCACAGTCATTTGAATTCACAGTAAGCTGAGAGTGCTACTTGGAGATGGTTTTATCCATCCTTTGATCTTGGATACTCATGTTTCAGCACCAGTTCACACAAGGCTGTGCAAAAGAGATGAACAAAAATGTTTTATCTGGATCAGTTCCAGGTCAGTGCTAACTGTGAGTGTAAAGGATGTAATTGCAGAAAACCTGCAGGAGAAGTGAATGGGAGGGGGTGATGGGTCGTGTTGTCTCACTCAAGGCCCGACTGGTCTGCCCATGGAGCCGCCAGCAGCTGTGTCACACCTGATGTGACACGGGCTGCTCTCGAGCTGGGCACTCATGGCTGCTTCCCTCTCTCCCTCATCTTCCTGACCCTGTGCCCCTGCCCCCGGCTTGCACTGGATCACTTGGTCTTAGAACCACAGGGCTTCTTGGTACAGTAGGTTTCTGTCAGATCAGAAACTGGCTCAGTATGTGGTTTGGTAATTGCAGAATTTTGGTATAAGTGAATGGAGGGGGGCGGTGATGGAGATGTGTTGGATAGAGTTGTGATGGAGGAGAATGGAAGGTGACAGACTTCATATGACACTGCACCCTGCCATGACTGGGACTAAGAAGACATCTTTGTAGCTGGACATTCTCATAAATAAACTTTAAAAAAAGTATTAATCATGCCAGTGTAATTGAGAAGAACCTTTCTATTTTAATTTTTACAGCATTTCTCAAGTCTGAGAAATAATTAAAGCAATCTGGAAATCAATTCCATTCCCTATAATTGTCACGGTTACTAAATCTGTATAAGCATAAAAATATATTTGCTATAGGATGATATCTAGCATACAAATATCTTCATGGCAGAATGGAGTGGAATTTATTGCTAGTCTTGTCCAAGTTTGGGACTGGAGATGTGTTCAAGTCTCTTCAGGATTTCTGCTTTATAACTTCATCACACTTAGAGTAGATTCCCCCCCACTAAACCCTTCAAAACTGCATACTGCCAAGCAAATTTCAAATAAGAAAAAATAAGTCTATTTTTTACATCAAATGGGTCATCACTCTTAATGCCTGGTTCAAGCAACATGACAGTATGGAAGAAAATCTGGGGTTTTTTTCAGAAGTTCTGCAGCTGCAGGATTTCATCACAGTTCTCAAGAAAATCTAGAGACCAGCCTGTAAAAATATTATTATTATTTATAATAAAATTGTTGCTATTATTATTAGAGTATTATTTCTTAAACATTTGTATGCATTTATACACTGTATTTCTTAAACATTTACACCTTGAGAGTTTTATTTCACAGTAACACATAAAGCAGAATTACATAGAGACTTCTGAAGGTCCTGCTCTAGCGTGGAGTGTTCTGGGGACTCTGCCATCACTTAGGAGGGTAAAATCTCTTTCTCTTTCACCTTCCCAGATCTGTTTTCAGGAACTTGTGCTTCTTGCCAAGCAACTGATGGTCACAGGCTGTAAGAGTGGCCTTCACTGTAATCTATTTTCTCCCCAGCCCCAGAATGAGATCAGATCTATCAGTTCTTGCTGTGTTTTCCAGGCAAGGTGCCAGTAACTTTGCCATATGCTGCCAGCAGGGAACCTTAACAAAGACATGTCTTGGCGATTGCTTTTCCTTTTTAAAAGACAAAGGGAACTGTATATATGTCTTGATGAAGGGGAGCTCTAGCATAACTGAATGTCCTTTCTTTTGCAATAAATTTGATCTTAAATCAGCTCAAACTCTTAAAATACAATTTTTTGAGAAAAAAACCTACACAATTTGGCAGAATCACATTAGAAACAGATTAGATGCTATAAAATGTTATAGTAAAAGACATCTTCTGTGTTTGCTAAACATTGTGCTAATGAGTGATATAATGAATATTAGAAAAAGCAGCAAATTGATTCCTAAATGTCACAATTACATTTTAACAGAGGACATTAAAAGCAGTTATATCCTTTCTTGATTGCTTAGAGGTTTTACTATTTCATTATAATTTATCATACAAATCCAAACCAATCCGCTTCTTTGTTTACAGATAATAAATAAATAGAATTTAAAAGGGAGCTATAGAAACCCCTTCAGTAGAATTTATTTTATAGCAATTCACGAAGATTTTTGTCAGAACAACTGAAGCATTTTTTGTCCTCAGCAAGACCAAAACAAGACTGTATTGGAAAAGCTTGATGTGAGAAGGGCCATTGGCACTCACATTCAAAGTAATTATTCTTGTAAAATTAATTAACTTTTTTTTTTTTAATCCAAGCCCTTAGAATACTTCCCATTAGTAACAGCAGGTCTATGCTTTTTATGTTCATTGTGGCAGATGTTCTTTACATCCCAGATTTCCTCAGAACAACAGAATGGTTTGATGGATGAAAGACTACATCTGGAAAAAGTGTATCAGTCAGCGTCATTAAAAGCCTGAGCCAGAGCCCACCGAAATCAGTGGGAATTACTGGCTTATGCTCACATTTTTCTTATCTTGTTAAGAGGGAGTAGGTCTTGATTATTAAAAAAGAATGGAATGACATTCTTTACTTGTATTGCACATAATTTCTTTCTCCAACAGTGGGGAAGAAAAAGGTTGTATTGGCAGAAGAATCTGTCATGGCACTTATGGAGAGCTAAGCTTGGGATCCCATGAGACTTTCAGGTTTGCACAGTGACTACCAGCTGGCAAACACCCTTGGGGAGTCTGCAAAGGCTTCTAAGACCTGCTGGGAAGGTGTAACTGGCTGTGGTGGACCAGTACTACTGACAAAAAGGAAGAACGTTTAAGTAAACAAGGAAGCTAAAGACTTGGGTTTGTATGACAGCGTTTTGGCCAGGCCAGGATTAGTTTTGAAGTAGCCAGAAGGAGGTAGGGCTATGACCTGAATGTTATTCTGTAACACCTCACATCATTTTCCAGAGACTGGGGAAGGGTCTCACTTCCAGGTTAGGGGAGTATGGTGTGGTTGGCTTGGGCTCCATGGTGAATGTTTTCATGATGAGTGAACCACTCATCTCTCTCTTGTACACATTTTTATTAATATTGTTGCTGTTACTATTAATTTTCTTCTTTCTTCTTGTTTCCAGTAAATTGTTCTTATCTCAACTCATGATCTTTATTTTTTGTGCCTCCAACTCCCCTCTCCAAGGATAGTCCAAGGAATTAAATTCTGATGGGCATGTAAGCTACTGGATGACACTATACTGGAATTACAGCATTAGTGTTCATCACCTATGGAAATGGAAGAGGAAACATAAAAGGAAGATGAAATCACTTTTCAGCAAAGTTAGGGAAAATACTATGAACAGGAAGGAATCCTTCAAATTGTATTTAAAACAAGAAAATACAAAATACCATAAGCTTTAATTGATTAAATGCCAAAATATGATCAATTTGGCAGAATGGAAAAATAATTTGAGAATCAACAAGATGAAAGCATCAAAATTAGTAATACGATATATTTGAAACAGGAAAAAAAAAAAAGCCAGCATTCATTGGCCCAGCAGATAGTTTGTATGAAATGTACTCAGAGAGATGGATTTTCTCCATCAGTATTTTCTATGAAAAAGAAATGAAGATTCTCCCATGCTAAAGTGCAGTCCTCTGAGGGGGAGGGCTCACTGGACAATCTGTCTGAATTTGTAAGTTATTGTGGAAGAAGCTACAGATAATATATTGAAAAAAAAAAGATAAAATGGTCTGATAAAATACATAGAAATCAGCACTGTCACAAAAATTCTGAAAGAGTTCAGGTGTAAAATGGTTCAAGTACTAATGGTGTAAATTCTTGCTGGACTGCACAGTAAATAAAACAGCAGATGAAATTCAATGGAGAGAAAGGCAAAGAAAATGAAATGCTGTATAGATAATGTAAAGAAATCTATGCTTCTGAAGACAAGAAATCCTAGCTTTGCACATAAACTGATGAACTCTGAGTTGACTGCTTTGACTTAGGAACAAGACCTTGGGATCATGATAGCTTTATGGAAGTGCCATTTCCGTGCAATCAATGTTCACTTCATGCCCCAAGAAAAAAAGAATCTTAAAAATCACATGAAAGAAACAGAGAACAAAAAATACAGAACAAAAGAGAAAACTATTATTAAACTGAATAAATGCAGTATTTGCCTGCATTTCAGTTCTGTCCTCTCACTACAAAAAGGCTATCTATATAGATGGGAAAAATTCATTGAAGGAAAACAAGAGAAGAGACACTGGAGGAATTGAAGTCTATTTCAGACACACTATAAGAATGGACTTTGTCAGCTGGGATTCTTTAGCTTGGGAAAGAGATGACTTGGGAGGTACAGTAGAACAGGAGCCAGGCACAAAGCAAACAAAACAATATTTTTCATACAGAGGCTAGTAGATCTGTGGAATTCTATGTAATAATATTGAGATATTAAAGAACTCTACACGGGTTACAAGGGAGAATGGACAAGTTCTTAGAAGAAAGATCCATTACAGGCTACTAAATGGACAAATCACAAAAGGATCAAGAAACTCACAACATTGAAAACAACCTGAAGTTGAGAAATGACTATATAATATCATATATACTTGCTCCATTCCTACTTTTCTCTGTCTGTCCACTTAGGCTAGATATACCTTAATCTTAACAAGAAAAACACCTGTACAATCTAAAATTTTCATAATACATTGTTGTTATTTAGTATTCTTCATATAGTGTTATATTAGATGTATTTTTAAAACAAAAAACCCGTGGCTTACTGGATGAGCTTGTTGCCTGAAAGTCACATGACAAAATTACTAATATTTCTCTTGTAGCATTTATGTCTGGGAGCTTTAATCATGACTCAAAATTCTGCCACATCTGATAAAAATCATAGACAGAAAAACAATACAATAATGGAAATACTAATCTGTGGTAATACAAACATAGAACAAGAACCAGAAACAGACACAGCTATAGCAGCATATACTTGCTATAAACTTGTATAACAGCTGTACAAATAAACTATGAGACAATGCTAGACATAATATTCGTTTGGTTGCACAAAATTTTTAGGGAGCATGGTGGTAGAAGGGTATTTGCAAGGAAAAATGAAGCCAGTTTGCAAGTATTTACATGGAATACATTTTAAATATGAAGGATGAGTGGGAAAAAGCCCACAAATTTGTCTGAAAATTCAACAGCAAACTAGAGGCCAATATATTGGGTTAAACAAATTTGTATGGCAAATTTCATCTGCTGTAAAGAAATGTAAGATGAAAGAAAGAGTAATCTGTGAAATGTACTGAAATCAAACTCAAGAAGTTTATGACCAATGTAGCAGAGACAAATTCACCAGAGAGAAAAAAAATGGAAAAGGAACATGGGAGAAACTGACTAGAATCATTAAAGTAGATATTGCAACATCAGAGCTGCATTTTTGAAAAGCAGAGAAAGAGAACATTGATGGAAATGAGAAGGGAGATAAGCCTAGACAAGAATTTTAGCTGAACGGGCAGGTAGGAAAGCTGCATGTGAGGTATGTTTTCCATTGAAGGTTTCAGACATGACTTCAGTGGCAGAATCTGCAGTGAGGTTTGAGTTGAGGATGATATCCTCTCTGTGGATATGAGTGACAGGGGGTGGTCTCATAGTGGCTAAGTAGGTAGGCATATACAGCCAGGGTAATGGTGGGAATATGTATGCAAATATATCTGTATAGCTAGAAAGCTCTTCTACTGAACATACATACTGTTGTTTTTTACTGTTGTTTTTCACTTTTCCTGGACTCTTTTACAACATGTGTACCATGTAATCAAAAATCCCCCATAATTAACTGACTGAGGCTGAGCATTACCTTAGGAATGCAAGAAATTTCTCAATGTCTGACGGGAACTTTCCCTGGCAGCGTTTGACTGCAGTAGACCTTGTAGCAGTCTGCACTTTATTTTAAAGTCTTATTGTTCAGAGACCATTCATACCAAATTTTCTCCCCTTTGCAATTTAAAAAAGCAAGAACATCTGATTCAGACTTTTTATATTTTACCATATAATACTAGACAAAAGAGATCACTGAAAGTTTGCTGTAATGGCACAGTTAAAGTGTAAAAGCTGTAAGATACTTTTTTGGAAAGACATTTGAAGAGGTCAGTCTCTGTACTAAGGATGATGGTGTTTGGATAGACAAAAAAAGAGTCTGCAATTTGGATTCAGACAGGTAGGTCATGGCTTTAACTGTCTGCTCACTGACAGGAAAAGAAATGGATACAAGATTTCATACTATTATTCTCCATTTGCAGTTGGTGGATAAGTTAAAAACAGACTTACTCTTGAGTTTATTCCCTACGTGAGGAAATATTGCACTTTTCCCTTTGAAAACGCACCAATTTAATTAAACTAAGAATAATTTGAGTGTGACTGTATTCTGTGCTGACTTGCTATTGTGTAAGTCCTTCTAAAATGGTCTTTATCAAGCCACAACAAAGATTCCTTTTATCATAAGGCAAAAGTACAGGCAGAAGATACTGTATTCTTTCCTTCTCCAGCAGTTGAACAGCAGCACTGAAATGGAGATTCAGACACCTACTCTTGCAACAGGCTGCACACTGAAAGCTCAGCCTGAAAAGAACCACTGGAATACTGAGATAATTCAAAGACCTGATATGTTTGACTGAAATAATTCTAGGAATTTTTTTAGGTATTATGTTAGTGATGGAACTGCCATGACATTTTCATACTAGATATACTATTTCAGCTCTTCACAATTTTCCACTAAAAATGACTTTTTAAGATGATTTTTTTTTATGTGCATGAAGGTGGTACTGGCAGATGCTAAACTGACAATACTTAAAATTTATTTAATGGATATAGTAATGTCAGTACAGTGCCCAGCTCGCAGCAGTGTGCCAGTAAAACCACTTCTTCTAACAAAAAGGCAGCTGAACGTTTCAACATCCTTGATTTTCTGCTGAAACTGGCAAAGGCCTTGCAGAAATAAGGAGATTAGACATTCTGAAGGTTTATTTCATTTGGAGCATGAATTCTCCCTTCTTTTTCCCTTACTTGAAATAATCTGACTCTACTAGCATCTACAAAGGGGGAACTACCTCTTAATACATGTTTTAATAGCCAGAAACTTCCAAAGAATGATGAACAAAAGATAAACTGGTAGTTCAACTTAATTTCTGTGCTGTATGTTTTATTTACTTCTAATTATTACATTTGGAGGATTTGTTGGTAAGCCCTATCTTTGTAGTGCCCAGAAGGTTAGAGAAAGAGTGAATAAATTTTAGGCACTTCACAGTTCTTTTCTTTTAATTGACGTGGGGTTTTTTTCCTGTTGAGGAATGAGGGCAGAGTATGGAAGCTGACTACAGAAGATAACAAAGAGTGCGTGGGTGTTATTTTCAGAAATGAAAGAGTGAATATTCCTTTGGAAAGGGAAAAAAAAAGAGGGAAAAAAACCATATTTGGGACAAGAAGAAGTAGGACAGAAGGGCTGAGAGGGCTTAAGTAATAGGGCAGAGTACAGAGAAAAGAAGGAAGGAGCCGTTGAGGAATATGAGGTGCTAATAAGGAGCATGGGCAAGTAGCCATTAATTAGTATCTGTTTGATCACCTATTCCTGCCAGAACTATTCACGCAGAGACTGGAATAATCCTAGCATTGCAGCTGTCCCAGAGGGCTGAACTGAAAGTCAGACAGTCCATACATGTACTTAGACATTCTTATTTAAAGGTTTCATTAATTCCTTCACTGTTCTACAGGGTGCTCCTCTCCCATTGTCTGTGCTGAAAGCTCTCATTCTTCGAAGCTGTCTGCACGGCTCAGCCTGATCTTCTATTTGGACCAAATTTGGAGGCAGTTCTTTTTACTGTTCCTTCCTGTTACATGTGATTTGGGCTGTCCTGCCAATCACTGTGTATGGGACAAGAGCAGGGGCTTTTCCACTGGCAGGGAAGAGGTTCAGCAGAACCTGCGGATGCACCTTATCATGGATCTGCAGTCTCAGCGAAGGGATCTGAGCCCTGCTACTTGTCCTTTAAGACTGAAATAGTGTGTTTAGGGAAACAGTAGGATAGGGATTGCCAGTCAAAAAGGAAAAAAGAACACCCAGGGAATGAAAAGTTGACATACCCAACTCCTCATTGAACAGGGAAGCTGATCAGAGTTTGGAAGAAAATACTAGAGTTCATGGGCCAATAGCATATTTGGGTAGGGCTGGCAAAATCAGATTCAGGAAAAGAATTCACTTTGCAGTCATGTCTCCTATGTAGCCGAAGAATTAATGGAGGAAACAGGAGCAGTCAGTATGAACACATCAGCTATGGATGTGATAAGATGCTACAAAAAACCCAGGAAATTTAATCACAGAATTAAAACAGAATTCACAGTTACCTTTGGAATTTTCTGTCCTTCAAAAACACTCAACGTCAGAAACACAGAAAATGATTGTTGAAAGTATTTCAGCTGCATAATCATATCATATATCAACCAGCCATCCCTGTGCTCTATTTAAAAACTTACACACCACCAACAAGCTACCCATCTTTGCAATGCCAGGAGAAGTTTTAGCTCTGGTACATGCAGCACAATGCTAAATGTAGCAGAGGCTCTGACCACAGAATACATACTTTCCAAATTTTATGTCCCCTCCACTCTTCACCATGATAGGAAAGATGTGAGCTAACGTATTTACAAACAATTCCATGGGTGAAGGTATGGGTGTTAACATCTGTGAAGTGGATCTTCATGTCTCCACTAACTTCAAGTGACAGGTTTGTTAGAGAGCCTAGACAGCTTGGCTCCTGAAACGGACAAGTGGGAGTTTCTGAACTTTGGGCAGCAGGTTTGTTACGGAGCCCAGAGAGACTCCTGAGACAGACAAGCTGGTCTGCACAAGCCTGGGGTTAAATGACAGAGGGGATATGTGGTAGGTAGTTTGGGTAGGCTGTACCTTTCTAGCACCTCAGGCAGTGGGGAAAGGAAGAGGGCAACATGAAGCTGGGAGTTTAGGATAAGCGGAGGCTGCTCCTTACGAAACCACGAGAGAACCCTGTGTCCGTGTGTCCCAGTGTACTCCCTCCCTTTACTCTAACGAAGTTGCAGGACTCCTCTGTCTCCTTTACGGACACTGGCTTTTAACAGCGTGATTTTCCGCATGACCATAGAACGAGTTTGGCCCTACGTTTATCCATCATTAAAAACACATTTTCCAATTTTAAAGCCCTTACAGTCCTGTTGGAAGCTTTCCTGTTTAGCATTATTCTCCATCCTCAAGCTCTTAAAGTCACACCTGTGTGCCAGAGCATTGGTTGTTTTAAAACTTTTGTGCAGGTGGCTCATTTTGGTGGTGTGGGGGTGAGAAGCAAAGGGAACTCTGGAAAAACTGTGTGTATGGAGGGGCCAGGGACAGTCCTTGCAACCGAGACAAAGCTGGGACTCTTCCTCGGGCAATGGCCCAGCATTGTTCTCTTTGCTGTGCATCTCTCACCATTAGGTTTTGTGCTCGTGGGCTCCCAGACTCCTGCGACGTGGTCAAACAATAATCCCTGGGATTTGTATTGTCACAGCATCACAGAATGGTCGGGGAATTTAGGACACATTGAAGGTCACCTAGTTTCAACTAGGAACACCTAGTGGGCTTGGACACCTTCAATTAAACCAGGTTGCTCAGTGCCCCATCCAACCTGGCCTTGAACATCTCTTCCCAATTTTCTTTTTTTGTTTTTTTATTCCCAATGTAGTGGATTGTTGTTCTTTAAAAGTGCAGGAATGAGCTTGACAATGCAACAGAGTCTATGCGAAACTCAGCTCTTCGAGCAGGGGTTAAATGAGAACAGCTTTGTAACGCTTTCTCGTTTCCACACGGGGAAATGGAAAGATGCCGGAGCGGTTTTTAGAGCTGGTTTTCACAGGCAGCAATGAGCGGTTCTGCGCTGAGAGTTCGCGGTCAGCGCGGCTCACGGCGGCCCCGCCGCAGCCTCCCCGCAGGCCCCGCACGCCCGCGCCGCTGCCCGGCTTCCCCTCGCCGTGCGCACGCGCCCGGGCGGCGCCTGCGCGGCGGGGCGGGCGGCGGGGCGGGCGCGGGTCTGCATCCGGGTCGCCGCCGTGCCCATTGTCTGGGGAAGGGGCCCGGGGCTCGGCGGCGCTGCACCCGAGGCCCCCTGCCCGCCCGCCGCCCACCCGCGCAGGCTTTAGTAAGTGATCCGCAGCGGTTCTGCCGGCCCTGCACCGCGGGGGTGCCGCTATGCCCGCGGAGCGCCCCCGCCCCCGGGCGAGCGGGCGCGTCGCCGTCCCTTGGGCGTCCCACGGTCCCGGCTGCGCGCCCTCCCTGCCTCTGGTCGCTGGCGGATCGCGCCGAGGCGCGTCCTCGGGGGATGCTGGCTGCTCCGGGGGCGTCTGGCGGCCGGAGCGCCCGCCCAGCCCTGCCGGGGCTGCGGGCAGCCCGCGGTGCGCGGTGCCGTGCGGCTCCCGGCGCCTGCAGGGAGCACCAGCGCTCCGCCGGGAGGGCGGACCCTGCCCTGCCTCACCTGTGGGAGCGGGTGTCCCCGGGACCCCGCTGCGCTGCATCTCTGGGCTGCGCTCGGGACTGCCCCTGCCTGTCACGCCCGTGCTGCCTCTTAATTTAAATGCCCTTAGCGATGCTGAATTCCCTTTGTGCCACCCAGTAACAACACTTTTTTTTTCCCTGCAGTGGACCGCAGTTCGAAGAGGAGACAGGTGAAGCCTTTGGCAGCTTCGCTGCTGGAAGCTTTAGATTATGATAGCTCTGATGACAGTGATTTTAAAGTTGGAGATGCTTCAGGTAAATATGCTTTCTCATCTCCTCGGTTCAGAATTATCTCACTTTTGGTTTATAGTTGCTCATTTAATATTATAAAAGAGGCAGAATGCTTGTAGTGAGTCTGCTGGGACTTGGAGCCCCTTGAAGGGAGTGACTTGATTGGATAACTGGGAATCAATACTTCACTTGTGATTATTTTTTTACAACAGAAGTCTCATGATTGTGAAACAAGTTTTGGTAGAAACGTGAGTAGCAAATGTGCAGACTGCCTTAACTGTATTTACTGCTTTTGAGTGCTTCAGTATAGGGATAATTTTGGGACTATTCACTGTATTTAATATTGAAATAAGAACAATCTAAAGCCATTTTGTTTTGAACAAGTCTGGATAATAGTTTGTTTTGGACTTAACGAACCTCACTTTTTCTCAATGTTAATTCTACTCGGTGAGTAAGAACCTAAAGCAAAAAGATAATCTGTTCTTGTTCTTATTGTTTTTTACAATAGACAAACTTAAGGTGTCCATTCAGGTAGAAGTGTGCAGAAGATTGTGCACATTTCATATTAGAAAGAAGTCCTTCCTGTAGAGTGTTGTTGCTTTGCAGTCTTTTTTTATGTGCAGATTCCTGTATCTGCAGTGAACATTCACAGAAACTGAACATAGACAAGATGGCCAAAATAAAATTAGTAAATTCAAGTATATTGAAGGAAAAGGGAAGAAGGGATAGGACCACGTTGGTCAATAAACTGCAAATTGGATGTTCTGTGGCATATGCTGGGGAAAATAAACAAGAAGATGCAGGATGTATAAGATGTGAGGGAAACATTATGGCAGCTTATCAAATAGCTTGACTTTGTTATTTCTGCATTGGGGATGCTGGTGCATGTCTTGTGTGAATGTATAGTGCAAAAATATTCCCATCTAAAGGCTTATTCTTTAACATTTGGCAAGTTCCTCTGTATTGATGAACTTAAACATAATAATGCACCCAGAGTTAGGTGTAAGATATGCCCTAATGCTCCTTGTTTGTGGTTTGTTTTGTTTTGGTTGGTTTTGATCTTCTCACTGCCTCTTGCCCTAGACTTAGACATATTTCCCTTGGTTGTTCTGGTAGAGCAGGCTGCAGTGGCTTAAGAGGGTAAACATATGTCATCTTACCAATTTCATCTTAAGACTTTTGGGGGCTTGTTTCATCTACTCTTTTAATTGTGTTCTGAGGCTTTTTGCTCCTTTCTTTTGAATAAGGATATAATTTACCATAAAAGGAAATGATTTTTAATTACCAAAGAAAATCTCCCTATTTTGGAACAGTAATGTAGGTAGGATTTAAGGGAAAATAAGGATTGGGAAAGGAGTATGGGTGATGAACACATAATTTAGAGCAGTATATTAGTTGGTCAAAAGACAGTCATTTATTAAAAATAACTAATACAGCTTCCTGACTCGTGTGTGAGAAGACTCATCTGTAATTGCTATCATTTTTGACTTGTAGGACACTGTATATACACTAGAGAGGAGTGGTCAGTATTTAGCCTTGAGTGTATTCCAAAGTCAATTTCATTTTGAGGAAGTTGAATGGATTTTCCTTTAAATATGCAACACTGAATTGAAACAAGCATATGAGGAAAAAAACAAGTTCCACTTAAAATGTTTTCTTCTAATTGCTGCTTTGTGTTCCTACATCTCATGAAGTGTTGTTTTAGCATTTCTGAATCTATATCTATAATTTGTAGGAGAAATTAATGTTGTTTAATATAACTTAAAATTTTGTAAAAACACTTTGAAACAAGTGTTTCACAAGCAAGAGAACAAGCAACTGAATTTGACATTTTATTTTTTATTTGAAGATTTTCAATGTGGAAGAAGAAATTTTTG
This sequence comes from Acridotheres tristis, assembly GCA_037013685.1. Taxonomy (NCBI): domain Eukaryota; kingdom Metazoa; phylum Chordata; class Aves; order Passeriformes; family Sturnidae; genus Acridotheres; species Acridotheres tristis. The sequence continues at coordinate 25,913,909 of CM072886.1, forward strand.
TGGGTTTGGAGAAGCTGGGGAGTAGAAAGTTACTACAAATAAGAGTTTCTTACATGTAATACAAGTTTAAATGAATAGCTGCAGGAAATCTGAAGCAGAACATCTGTACTGGTTTAAAATGAAACTGGTATAACACACTGGTAAATTTGTTTGCACTTAGTCCATTTCTGTTTGGCTGGAAGAAGTAATTAAATAAAGGGACTTTCTTACACACACACACATGCACACACGTACATATATAGGACTCTTATGAGCAGCCTGTTGCAAATCAGTATTTAGTATTTGCTTGAATTCAAAATGACACTGTATTTTTTGCTTACAAAAGGAAATAAGTGTGTCAGAAGTAAGAACCAATTTGCATTGAGTATGACCATAAATTCTAGTATGATAATTCCACAGCTCCATGACATATCCTTATGTTTATTTCATTCACAAATGCACATATAGGTGTTTAAAATAACAAAACAAATTTGAAAATTAGGTTAAAATATTATTTAAATATGGAGTTAAAAGAATTCTGAAGTGGTTTTCTCCCTGATAATTGTGTTGTGTCCATATGTGCGAGCTTTAGGATCTCCAGTGGTATGTACTAGTCGATGATACTGTGCAAATATATGGGGACTGAACCCAGAACACCTAAACTTTTACACACATTCATTTTTCTGCCAGATTACTGGGAATATGCAATGCAGGAGGAATTTGAGAAGTTGCTATTAAATGCTTTTAGGAAGCAGCTGGCATTTTTGAATTTTTGTTTTCAGAGTCCTGACACCTTGGTAAATTTTTTCATTATAAAAAAATGAAAAAAATTTCGAAACATTATTTGAAATATTTCAAATCACCTGGCCTCTATTTCCACCAAAAAATCCACAGGCAGCATGGACTTTCACTTACAGTGTAGCTAATTTCTTTTCTTTTGGATTTGGGTCATTCCAGCTGTCAGTTGGCCTTTTCCGCTTAAAAGATCTCAACATTCTGACATTTCTTTAGAGAAGTTGATTTTAAAACTGTTACATTCTTGTAAATTTACTTTATGTAAATAGTTTTCAGGCCTCTGGAATTTTCATTATGTTTATACTGTACAAAGTAATTTTTAATGGCTTCTCTGTTTCTATTAGTCGTGCTATATTCTAAAATACTGTATTCTTCTGGTTTTTGTAAACATTTTTTAAAAATTGTCCCATGAGAAAGACTGTCATACGTAATCTTAATGTAGGATCAATCAAAAAAACTGTCCCTTTGGAGTCAGAGTGTATAAACATGTGACATGAAATGATGGTGCTGTTATATACTCAACTTAAGGCTTTTAATAGTATCTTTCACAATACACATCATTTACTTGAAGGTTTGCTTTGAAGTTAACTAAAGCATGCTTTGGGGAGTCCTTTTGTTCATTTTTTTTTTCTGCAGTGGGAGCATCTGGAGGTACACCAATGTCAGAAATCAGAGTACAGGTGTAGAGTAACTCCCAGCAGGACTCCAAAGCAAGAATTTACCACTTTGCTTCTCTCTCATCAGTGAACTCAGTTTTGTCAGCACATATACTGAAATTGAAATCATACAGAGGAATGTAGTGGTTCCTGAACAAGAATTGTATGTGAATTTAAGGACTGTTTCCTATCACAGTGCAGCTAAGAAGAAAATAACTGAATGCTGCCTTTGAAGAGCTCAGTCCTGTCACTGCTTCTGCTACTAGTCTTGACTCAAATTTTTACATACATTGCCTTTTTTAGTTTTTTGGTATTGAGTGTGAAGTCTGACTTGCATGTATATTATGTACTGTTCTTGCAGTTGAAGTCAGTAGATCTGTTTAAAACACGTAATGATCTACATAAATGCATATATTATCTATTCTTAAAAACTGTGACTTGGTCTAGAAATAAAAAGTTGCAAATATCTTTATGCAACTTGTTTCCTCTTAGCACAATGGAGATTACACTTTTGCTTTCCTATACAGGATATTGTAGTATAAAGAAACCTTTGTGAAGGTCAAAATACTGTAGTGTTCAACAGTACTGAAATCTTGATGAAGAAATAAAGGTTTGCTTTTTTAGACTAAACTTAAATGATAGGCAAGAGCAAAGTTGTAAGGTGTTTCAGTAGACAGTGAAGGTAAAAGAAAATATTGACTAGTTAATCATTAGTAAATTATAATGTATTTCCATTTTAATGTGTAGTTCCTGAGACTGGAATTCACAGGGGCTTTTTCTATTTGAGAAAATAGAAAATACAGTATGTTCTTTTGGAGTATCTTCATCCTAGGTAAAATTTGTCTGCACAGATGTCTGCCACCCTAAGTAAAACTTTGGAGTCACTGACAAGATTTTCAGCTTCCATTTTCTTTGGAAACACTGGGATTTCTGTTATTCTAGGTGCTCCCTGACAAGCAATTCGTAGGGCACCCAATTTCGTCAGTGTTCTAACCTTGTCAGTGAGGCTTCCTAATGACTCAAGTCAAAATTGACAATCTTTAGTTTTGAGTGGTTTTGCAAACTTGAATAGACATCTGCTGAAATGTCATATGACATAATTATTGCTAGTGTAAAAGTGAGTAAGCTGCTTACTTTGTTCCCTTCCCATCACTTTTTCTATTAAACTAAGTACTTGTTTTCTGAAATGTGTTAACTATGAATCAGTGGCCAGTTTTGTCTCCTGCTCTGCCCAGTCTCCATCTGCAGTTAATACATATTAGATATTTCTTTTCAAAACATTATTTGAGAAGAAAATTTCTCTCTGTAGAGCTGTAGCATCTTAATCTATATTGGTTTGGTTTGGTGTATTCTTAATCATGTTATTTTAGACAGTTCAATTTTTTTAACTGCCAGCACTGCTGATGTTGAATTGCCAGTAGTCCACCAGTGTTTAATCATCATATGGAGCAAAATAACATAGAAAGCCAGGGCATATATTTAACTGGTGTGTTAGGTTCTCTTTTTTGGAATTATGTTGTGAGTGAGGTATTAAGCCTTTAGTTTTTGCTTATAGTTTTATTGAACATAGCATAATGGACCTCTGTCTAATAATAAATGTGATCACAATTCTACCAGTTGCACAACTCTCTCTGCCTTTGGTAATTTAAAATTTTTTATTTTTTATACATGACCTAGGTTTTTCTGCCTCTTTTTTTATCCAGTTATAATCCAGTTATTAATATTGTAACTTTCTAGTTAGTTTAATAATTTCCTTAAGGTATTATGGAGTCTTTGTAATATCTAGATCAGATGTGTAGGAAGTACAGCTGCTTTTGCATGTTTGGTATAGCACGTGTGCCAAGGATTTTTTGTGGTACTGGAGCTGTTCTTCCATAAGGAAATTTATGGCCAGAGGCTGTTGACAAACATTTTTAGTAGTGCTTTCCATGTTTCCCATCCATCATGATGCAGGCACCCTGGGTGAGGGATTGTACATGGTGCTTAACAAGTTGTTTTAGCAGAGATCACTAGGTAATTTCATATAATCACGTCAAAGGCTGGTTGTTTGCTTTGATGGGGGAAGAAAGAGGGTAAAGGACCAGTAGATAAGATGGTGGTGGTTGAGTGACATTTAAGCTCACCTGTATCCTGGTTTTTGTGACTGCTCTCAAAAAGAGGGTATTGTAAAGGCCACTGTAGGCTCTTTATCACACGATGGCTAGATTATTATTGAATAATATTATTCAGCAGTGATAACTTGATAGTTGCTCTCCGTGTTGCATGCTCAGTTTTTCAATGTTCCAGGATCCTTGGTTGTATTTGTTTTAGGTAGCTTCGAGCACTTTGGAAAGACTCAAACAGATAGGATTTAGTGCCAATAAAAGAATTTTCTAAAATGATTCCAAATGCTTCTTGTCTACTATTCAGAATTTGTTAAGCTTTGTTAGTGGAAGAGGCAAGTCTAAAATTGCGTCCATGATTGCCTTTAACCAGCTTATCCTTTAGAGTTCACTTAAAACAATCAATAAAGCTGTTTTTTAAAGAGCTGCTTATTAAGCTAAATACTGCATTGAAGAATCAGACTGTCTCCTGTCTGAGATTGGCCAGGTATTTTTGTAGTGCAGAACTTCCTCACTGTATACATGAATTTTCTTAGAATGTTGAAAAAAATAATTAAATTGTGGGGTGTCAGTATTTAAAATTGTTTGTAAAATAGTCCTGCAAAAATCCCTGGAAGGATTTTTTTTTGTTGTTGACTCATGTAATGATTTCAGTAGGTTACTGTGAAGTCTTGTGCATCATATGTATTATCCAAGACTCCACAGCTGAGTGGAGTCTTTATTTATTGCACATTTTTTTTGTATGTTAATTCTGTAGCATAATGTTCTGTTCTTTTCAGAATTACCGTCTTTAGTTTGAGTGTCACCTGCTGTTGTGCTTAGTAGAGCTAAAGATACAAGGTGTAGAGAAATAAATGATGTCTTTCTCCCAACTGTTATCTCTCCTATTTGTCCTCAATGGAACTCTGTATTCTTCACTATTTGGTGGTGTATCTGGCCCCATCTTTCACTTAGAGTAGCTTTACTTCTTTCCTATAGGGAATGACATGATATGGTTGCCAATTTGAAAGAGCCATTCTTTAAGCATTTCTTTCAAGGAGAAAATTGTATACTGCAGCCTCTTCCTCAGTAAAAGTGCAGCTGATAGAAGAAGACCTGCAAAAATTGCTGTTATCACAGAATAGCTCTTTCTAGAGAAGCACCTATCACAGTGGATGCATTCAGATCAAGGAGAGATATCTCTTACTATAGATATCTCTGGTGTGTATATGAATGTATAAAGGAAAGTAGAAAGCAAAATGTGCAGGAAGAAGGCAAACAGAAATTGAAGGAGGGAAGTGAATGAAAATAGTTTTTATTTGCTCTCTGCTTCGAATTATTGCATTGTTTAGTATTGATGTACAAGAATCAATGTTAGTAAATTAGAGTGCTGTTAGAGATCAAGACTAAGATTCTGTCCAAAACAAAATGAAGGCTTAAATTGGCAAGAAGTCTAAGACTACTTAGAAATGCATCAGCACAATTAAAACATCAAAGCAAATGTCTGTCATAGATTTATGGTGGGGAAATAATGAAAGCTAAGTTACAAATTTCAGTTAATTTTAACGTGGCAAAATCTTGCATTACCTTACTTACAGTAAGACAAATATTGTGCATAGGCACTTGGCACCTGTGAAATGAGATACAAAATACATTTTGCTCTGAGCATACATATGGCATTTAATCTGTGATATGTCTGATATGAGAGTATAGCTTTAGGAGTTACTTGTAAAATGTTTGAGAACTGGCAAGTATCATAGAATTTTAGAATTTTTTAGTCTGGAAAAGACCTTTTAAAGTAGAGTCCAACTGTTATTCTAGCACTGCCGAGCCCACCACTAAATCGTGTCTTTAAGTGCCACATCTAGAGATCTTTTAAATATCTTCAGGGGCAATGACTCAGCTACTTCACTACTTCCCCGAGGCTCAACCTTTTCTGTGAAGTTTTTCCTAATACCCAACCTAATCCACCCCTGTTGCAACTTGAAGCTGTTTCTTCTTGTTGGATCATTTGTTATATGGGAGGAGAGACTGACCTACCCCTTGCTACAGATTCCTTTCAGGCAGTTGAAGAGAGTGGTAAGGTCTTTCCTGAGCCTCCTTTTCTCCAGGTTTCTGCTCCAGACCTTTCACCAGCTCCATTGTTGTTCTCTGGACACACTCCAGCACATCAGTGTCTTTCTTGAAGTGAGAAGCTCAGAATTGGACACAGGATTTGAGGCGTGGCCTCACCAGTGCCAAATACGGCGGGCAATCACTGCCCTGGTCCTGCTGGCCACACTATTTCTGGTACAGGTTAGGATGCCACTGGCTTTCTTGGCCTGGGTACCTATTGGGTCTTGTTCAGCCAAACCAGCACTCGCCACCCTTTTCTTCTGGGCAGCTTTCCAACTCCTCTGCCCCCAGTCTGTAGTGCTGCACCATCTTGATGGCATTCAAGATGATCTGCTCCATGATCTTCCAGGGTCAGGCTGGCTGACCCTTCTTGCAGATGGGTATCACATTTTTTTTTTTAACTTCTAATCATCTGGGACCTCCCTGTTTAGCCAAGATTGCTGGTAAATGATTGAATGTGGCTCATTTGGGCCCACAGACCTGTGTCTGTCTAAGATATGTAGCAGATCACTGACCATTTCCCCTTGGATTATGGATGCTTCATTGTGCTCACTGTGTCTGTCTTCTAGTTTAGGGGGATGGATACCCAGAGAACAGTGGATCTTGCTGTTGAAGACTGAGGCAAAGAAGGCATTAAGTCCCTCAGCCTTTTCCCCATCCTTTGGCACTGTTTCCTTCCTCATTCAGTAAAGGGTGGAGATTGTCTTTAGCCTTCCTTTTGTTTTATTCCTTCTGTTTCCTTCCTTTTGTTTTATTTATTTTGTATCATTTATATATAAATAAGTATACTTATTGTTTATTTTTATTTTATTTATTATTCCTTTTGTTGATACTGTATTTATTATCTTTTATGGCAGTAGTCAGATTAAGTTCTAGCTGTTCTTTGGCCCTTCTAATTTTCTCCCTGCAAAAAAATTTCTCCCTCACTTCATCCCTGTAGTCCTCTCGAGTTGCTTGCCCCTTCTTCCAAAAGCCTTAAATTCTCCTTGTTCTTCTGAGTTCAAGTCAAAGCTCCCAGCTCTGTTCAGGCAGATCAGTCTTTCTCACTGCTGGCTTGTCTTTCTCCCATAAGGTTGGCCTGCTTCTGTGGTTTTATGATTTCCTTGAAGAATGTCTAGCCTTCCTGGACTGCTTCCCAAGAGGCTCTGCTGACCAAGCCTCTCAACAGGGCATCATCTCTCTCAAAGTCCAGGATAGAAGTTCTGCTGACTCCCTTGCTTGCTTCTCTGAGAATTGAAAATTATTATTTCAAGTTTGCTCTGCCCAAAACACTCTCCAGTCATCATATCACCCACAAGTCCTTCTCTGATCACAAATAACAGGTCCTGTGGGGAGTCTTCACTAGTAGGCTCCCTCATTGTCTGTGTCAAGCACTTAGCTTTCACATGCCCCAGGAACATTCTGGACCAGTTCCTCTCTGCTGTATTGTGTTTTCAGCAGACATCTGGTAAGTTGAAGTCCACTGTGAGTATGAGGGCTAGTGGTTGTGAGACCTCTCCCAACTGCTTATGGACTATTTCGCTTTCCTCTTCATCCTGGTTGGGTGGTCTTTGACAGACTCACCAGTATTGCCTTGTTGGACTTTCCCCTGAGTCTTACCCTTAAACAACCATATCGTCATTACACTCTAGACAATCAAAACACTCCCTAACATATGGGGCTACTCCACCGCCTCTCCTTCCTTGCCTGTTTCTTCTGAAGAGCTTGTAGCCATCCAGTGCAGCACTCTGGCTGTCCATGTCTACATGAGTGGCAACTATGTCATAGTTTCGCTGCTGCTCAGTGGCTTTCCACTCCTCCTGTTTGCTGCTTGTGTTGTATACATTGATGTAGAGGCACTTTGGCTGGACTATTGATCTCACCAACGTTTTGGGGGAATAAGCCCTAAGTCTTGGCATGACCATTTTCAGTCATGTCCGTGTTTTCTAACACATAATAACTCTTGTGTCTTTACTGCTGCATGGATCTCCATTCCCTACCTCCACTGAGGCAACAGACCAAAGGACCTTTCTAGCATGTTGTCCCCCAAACAGTGGTGTGCTACCCCCAGGCATATCTCTAGGAAACCTGGGTTTATTCCTTTCCCCCTTCAAATCTAGTTTACTGTTTCAGTGAGCCCTGCTAACTCCTATGAAAAGATCCTTTCTCCCCTCCTTGTATCTGGTGGGCCCTGTCTGTTGCCAGCAGGCCTGGTATCCTATGAGCTAACTCATGATTAAAAAACCTTTAAAGGTAATTTGAGTTAACCCTCTGTCTTGGTCAGAAACTTCTTTCACTAGACCAGATTGTTTAAAGCCTCATCCCACTCGGCCTTGAATATTTTCAGTGATGGGGCACCTACAAGTTCTCTGGACAACCTGTTCCAGTGTCTCACCATGCTCATTGAAAAGTTTCTTGGGTCCAATTTAAACCCTGCTCTCTTTCAGTTAAAACTGGTTCCCCTTTTTCTGTCACCACAGGCCTTGGTAACAAATTTCCCTTACAAGCTCTGTTTTCCCTGGAGCCTTCTCTTCTCCAAGCTGAACCACCCCAACTCTTTGAGCCTGTCTTCATGAGCCTTCTCACCATTTTTGTGGTCTTTCTGGTACTCTCTCTTAACAAGGAAAGGCTGAGATAACTAGGCCTGTTCATCCTTATGAAGAGATGACTGAGAGGGGACCTTATCCATGTCTATCAGTATCTGAAAGGAGGGTGTTGAGGATGGACCAGGTTCTTTCCAGTGCCAAGCAATAGGACAAGAAGCAATGGGCAGAAACTGATGCCCAGGAAGTTCCACTTGCATACAAGGAAAAACTTCTTTACTGTGCAGTTGACTGAGCACTGGGGCAGATTGTTCAGAGATGTTGTGCAGTCTTTCCCACTGGAGATATTCAAGATCTGTCTGGATGCAATCCTGCTCTGGGGCGACCCACTGTGGTCCTTTCCAGCCTTACCCATCGTGTGATTTTGTAGCCAAACAAATTATTATAACTGGAAAACAATTATTTTTGATTGCATATTAGTTAACACTGGTTTTATTTCTTGTGTATGCCTGACTCATGTTCTACTCTTTCAAAACTTCAGATAATTATCTTGCACTTTGATGACTACAATTAAGGCTAGTAGGTGTGGAGAAATGACTAGATTATGTTTTTCTCCAAGACTGTAAAAAAAGCCCTTGTGTTTTTTCTGGATCTCTAAATATTAGAACGTATGTAGGAAACTTTTAGTTTGTATTAGCTTGTAAAGGGATGGATAGCTTTGTCCTAATCAGTAATAGTAGCACTTGCAGAATTTTTTGTCAATAGATAATAATAATCTCCTCACTGAATGCTTCCACATGCAGGCATATGCAGAAGAAGGCAAACCTGACCATTATATTGAAGTAACAACTGGCTAATCATTGGCAGTGTTCTTTGGGGTGGAAAAAATGCCACATGAAATGACACACTGTGCACACCTACCTCAATGTCTGTTTATTTGGATTTATACAGAGCTGAGTGTGCAGAGAAATTCTCTGTGTAAGGTGATACCGAGTGATGGAGATTTTTGGTTTGTAACTAAAGCAATTAAGATGTTTTTTTTAAATTTGTGAGCATCAACATGTTGCATCTTTGCGTCTATGACAGTGGATCAAGAACTTGGTGATGGCTTTCAGCAAACTGAAAACTGTAGCCACTTCCTAACTGAACTCTGCATTGGATCAAGAAACTGTATTTTCTTTTTAAAATCTAAAAAAAATATTTTCTGAATTTTCCTTCATTAAAACTATGCTAGGAATGAAAAGCAGTAGGTGCATATAAGATGAGAGGTAGCAAGGTCGATGCTGTTTATAAAACTTAACAAGTTCACCCGTGTTTTTTCAGTATTTTTTACATGTACTTTCATGTACTTTATAGTAAAGATGTCTATTTTTTAGTATAAAAATCTTAATTATGTTCTATTGCTCATGTTGGCATGTGTTAATTAATGAAATAGTCAGTACACACAGAACAGTAGCCTATGAGTGGTGTAAGGTTAATGCATTGTAGTACAACTGCAGTGCTGAATGAGGCATAGTTTATGTGGAGTTAATAAGTGAACTAACATTGGAAATTAAAAGAGCCCTCAAACCCAGAAAAACAAAGATGTATTAAAAATGAAGGTGTGGGATAATCCATATTATTATTAGAACTAGTTATGTAAACTCTTCATTTTGTGATTTCAAACCTCTTCTATTGAATAGCTGTTTTATTTTGAAGATGTAGAAAACACCTCCAGAAATTAAAAACTGGAATGCTCTTTCTTAAAGATGGGACTTCGCATGGAAATTACTCTGTGCTACTGCTTTTTGTTAATATGAGCTGCAGTTCAAAGGAGCATATAACGCTCATTTAGTAAGTTCTACCATCTTTTTTTTTGGCATCTTAAAATGCAGTCATATTTAACAGAGTCTCAACATAGCGCTCGAAATAGCAATATTTGGACACCAGCTGAAAAAAATAGGTGGAATACCTTTTGAGGGAGGAACATGCATCATTCTTTTGTTTAACAACTTGCTTCAAGAGATTTTATTTTTGGGGGTACATTTGTGTCGGAATTTTTTTTAAATTTTCATATGCTCAACAGATTCTGAAGGAAGTGGTCATGGGAGTGAAGATGCATCTAAGGACAGTGGTGAAGGTTCCTGCACTGAATCAGAAGAAAATATCTTGGAGGAGGAACAGGCAGAAGAGAAAGTAGAAGAGCAACAGCCCAAAACCTCCACTGAAGAAGAAGTGCCAACAGCAGACAAAGAGGTAATTAAAACTGAAAAGAAAGAGCAGGAAGATGAAGAAGAAAAGCCAAAAAAGAAGAAAGAGAAGGAGAAAACAGCTGAACCTGATGCTGTGGCTGATGAGCAAACAAATGAACCAAAAAAATGGAATTTGCGCAGGAACCGACCTCTGCTGGATTTTGTATCAATGGAAGAACTAAATGATATGGATGACTATGACAGTGAAGATGACAATGACTGGCGGCCTACTGCTGAGAAAAGAAAAGGAAAGAATGCACTGAAAAAAGAGGGGAGTGATGGAGATAATGAAGATGATGAAGATGACGGGAGTGGAAGCGATGAGGATGACAATGATGAGGAAGGTAATGAAGAGGATAATAGCAGCACGGCTAGCGATGGAGGATCCAAGAAGAAGAAGAGCAAAGTTCTTAACAGGAATAATGCAGATGATGAGGAATTGACAAATGATAGCCTGGCTCTTTCACAAAGCAAGAGTAATGAGGTAGTGCAACCAACTTTCTATAATGTATCTGTTGACAAATGGAAACTACTCCCTAGTAGCTGTTCTGTTAATATTAAAAGTTAAACTGATTGGCTGGACTTCACACAATAGTAAGTGAATAATAAGTGAAGCAGGAAAAATTATGCTAAATAGGCACTGCATATTAAATAACCTTGCTTGGACCATTTGACCAATCTAATGCCACTAAAGTCAATAGTAGGACTTCCCTTGTCTTTGCAGAGATTGGATTAGTATTAAAACTAGGAGGTCCAGTATGCAAACAACCATATGTTAGTGAGACTTCTGTTTTAGTGTAAATGTTGCATATCTATAATATTATGAAAGTTAAAAGCATCTGTGACATAATCATAAAATAGATGAATGAAGCGTTATTCCTTGCCCTTCTTGGTGACAAACATCAAAGTCTGAACAAAGTTCACTTATAGAAGAATTTTAAGTAAAAAAATATGCACACTAGGTTTGAAATCAAATAGAATAATTATGATAATTTATGTTGGATTTGCTTATAATAGTCACAAATGAATTAATTTCTTACCATGCTAAAAGAATTTGGGTACTGTGATTATTATATTAAATATCTTTTGATTGCAGAACATGAATATTATATATATAAATGTTTAATAAAGTAACCTCTTTTTCCCTATGCACAATTACAGTTGCGTTGAAAATTACGCCTGTGGAAAAATTAAGATACCAGGTTGTCACTGTGGCTGACTTCATGTTCTGCAATAGCAAAAGTCTGAACAAAATAATTGCTATAAAATCTATATTCAGTTTTCAGGCTATAATCGCAATGTCAACATAACGTTTGAGAAATGGTAGTGATATGAAATTATTTAAAATTCTACTGTTCCCTTTAAACTTTGTTTAATTGTAGAAAATGATAGGGAACTAAACAGTATTTGAATTTGGTCCATTTAGATACTTCAATAGGTATCATATATGTATTTATATATTATTGCAAGTGAGTTAGTGTTAAAAGTGCAAGTGTTAAAATATTGTGCTGTTTTAACTACTAGTAATAATTGGGATTGAAAAAAAAACGTGATTTGTTTGGGTTTTTTTCTTTTTTTAACTTTTTGTATAGGCATCTTCTTTCCTTGTCAGACTCTGTGATTCTAGTATTATTATCTACATTTTTTCGGCTCAGAAGCTGAAAGTCCTCTTGCTCTACCAATACTGATGATCAGAACTTGAAGCAGAGAGAGGCAGTTTTCTTTCTGAGTTGCTTCCTGTATCAGACTGGAGATGTGCAATTGCATTCTTAGTAGTATATTCTTCAGTTTAATTTCCATTGACTTGGAAAAACAGACCTGTTTCAGAAACTCAGAGCTGTCTCTGATGTATCTTCTTTGAAGCTTCTTAATATGCATAGATATCCTGTTCTTGCCTTATATTTAGGACAGTGATCAGAACATAAAATCAAAATTCAAAAATTTGAAGTTAAAATTATAATTTTTGTAACTGATCATTTATTACATGTAAAGTGCTTTACTGTTTATGACTAGGTCTTTATCAAGAAGTTTTGCAAAAGTGAGTATCTATAGACTGAATTATAGACTGTAATTTTCAGATTTCTGATACTCAAGATACTATATTGTAACAGTATACTCTCCACAGTTACAATATTTTAAATTATTAAAAAAGAGAAAAGAGTAAAAAAAAAATATTGTCTAGCTGACACATCTAGCAAAATCTCATCACACAGAAAGTGAGTTCTTAGAAAACTGAGTTCCTAGATGTTGAAATCCATAATAAATTTAGGAAAGAATGTCCAGGTAATTAGTTCTGAACATACTGTAGTATCCTTTGTAGGCAATCTTTCTTTCCTTCTTTCTTTGCTTTGTTTATTTTTGTAGGATGGAAACTGGGAAAGGTGTTGGGGAGGGGTTGTTTGGTTCTTACTTCCCTGTGATTTTTATTTGTTTACATTTTACAAAAATATTTTGAGTTCTGCATATACATTATTTTAACATGTGCTGTAATTAAATAGTATGTGCTTATCTATTGTATTATGCAGAGAATACAAACTTAGCTTATTTCTTGAGGTCAAGCATCATTAGTAGGTAAATGATGCTTTTCTGTTTTTATAATTATTACCACTTTATAGGACTCTTCTCAGTGAGGTGGTTATTGTATTTTTAATTTTTTTCTCTTTAAAGTTTTAAGTCTATGGACATATAGCTTGAAACGCTCCCTTTCTTCGTTAACACTGCAGAAATGGGAATTACATAGTGATCCAGCTGAAATAGTTTCTCTCACTTGTGTAGGGAGCAGGACTTGTTCAGGAGTTGCAGCAGTTACTATTATATATAAAAGTTCCCATGTTTTGGATGAGTCTCTCAGGTGCTTACATAGATTAAAAGTAGAGGAGAGCAGCACGCTTTCCAGATCATTCCCTCGCCGTGCCTGCATAAAAAAATAAGTTGCTCATCTGCTTTGTTTTACCTAGTAGCTGTCAACACAAGCACTTTACATGAGGTGAACCTTAATGATTGGGGATCCTAACATTGAAACAAAAATTTGATGCCCTTTCATCATTACTTTTTTGTTTTTTTTTTTGGTCCATGTTTGCAAACGTTCTCACTGCCTAGACCGTGTGATTTCAGTGTTCTAAAAATGAATTTCTGTTACTTCATTTAAAGTAATAATTTGATTTTTTTTTTTAAAATTACCAGACCTCAGGCTTCTATAACAGTAGAGATTACCACTGTCTTTTAAACTTCTCTTAGTGAAGCCAAGTAACAGTTTAAATCTAAGGTACTGTCAGAAAAAGCTGATCTCTGTAGAGTTGTGACATGCATTGGAGAAATCTGTGCCATAGCACAGTAAATCTGCCAAAGTTAAGGAGCATCCACTGCCATTTTCCTATCTGTAATGGGAATGGTAAACTAAACATGGGTATTTTGAGTAATGATGGGCTGCAGTAATGTCCAAGTTTATTGCTTTCCTCAAAATACCTTGTCCTAAAAGGAGGATGTTGGAAGATACGCCCTGTAAGTCTGAACTCTGTACCAGAGAATCTTCAGTTTTTCACAATTAGTTGCCTTCCTGTAAGCAGTGTGACTCTGTGAATGTTCTTTTCTACATCTACATGAGCTCATGTTCCCTTAGGCATAGTATTGGTGCTGTATTTTATAAATGGGGGGGTGGAATTAGAAAAAAGTGTTTGAGAGGGCATCTTTCACCCTAATTTTTTTTGGATGCCACAGCAGTTTTGGAATATTTTTGCATCTTTGACGTTTTGGATGGTACCATTAAACTCTCAACTTCTGCTTTGAAACTGTTGCTGTTTCTGTGTACCACAATGGTTATTTTTCTATTGTGTAGTCTGTTTTTCAATTTCTATTTCACTATTGTGCTTATTTTCATACTCTTTTATATGCCTTCGTATTACCAATAAAGGTAGTTCAAGCTCAAATATAAAAATAAATGAATATGTATGGAGGCCATGAAAATGCAGAGGAGACAGCGGCTCTGTCTCACAATGATAATAATAAGAAGACAGTGTTTATTAAGAAAACTAATTTTACATATAACTGTTTTATGAAGCCTTTCTCTGTGCTTTCTTAGAAAAATTCCCCATGAAAACTCACAATCTATTTAAGAGCCATGGTTCATCCTTACTCCTGTATATAATTGGAAGAACATACAGTTTTAATAAACCATATGATTTTGCACAGATGCACATAAATTTTCATTAGAACAATGCCATACAGAGTTGATAATTTGTTATATTTTATGGAAGTGAAAACTTGTCAGGCTTATATTAGCTATGTATTCTTGGATTTTTCAGATCCATGTGATTTTTCTAAAATTTTAAGAAGATGAAGCAACTTTTCTGAATGTTGGAACATTTAAAATCACCTTTGGCCTTTTTTAAAATTTTGATTTAAAATTATTTCTTAGGTATTCCATTTTGTAGAATATAAGTGATTCAAAGACATATGTTTCTTTCTTGAGGAAATTGCTCTTCTCTGACCTCTGGATCTTAACAAGTCTATAAGTTCCATTGAGATCCATGTATCCCAGCTCTTGTATTCATGGAGGAAGTGTTTGAGCACTTTGACAACAAAGAAGCTTCTAGCCTTTTGAAGATAATGTTCCATGGTTCTTTGATTGTTGTTCAAAAATTGAGCAAATAACAGTTTTTCTGCTTCCTTTAAATAAAATATAAGTTCCTGGTATAATTCATGTGTCTCTGTTTTTCAATATTAGGACTCGCTGATCCTTGAGAAGTCTCAAAATTGGAGTTCCCAGAAAATGGACCATATTTTGATTTGTTGCGTTTGTCTTGGAGATAACAGTGAAGATGCTGATGAAATAATCCAGTGTGACAACTGTGGAATAACAGTGCACGAAGGTAATACAACCCTTCATTTTCATTGCAGGAGGAAAACATATGCTTTGCTTTTAATAAAGTTTTAACTTGCTTTCTTCAAACAAAACCTTTCAGTGCTGGGGGGTATTTTTATGTAATACTGCATGGATCTTTTTTAGTGGTGTAACACTCATCTTCTACTTGGGCGAAACAAATAAAAGACCTTGTGGGATGGGACATAGTCTACAGATAGTGATACAATGAATGACAGCCTGCAAATATTGGAGCTATATGCTGTATTTTCAGTTCTTTAGGATATTCTACTAGTATGTTTTGTCTTACCTATTTCGGTATAGGAATTTGATTGCATAATTGGGATATCAGATAATGCGAATAGGAGGCCTTCTAAAAGGAAAAGTTATTTTTGCTGTATCAAAATGGCAGAGGGAAGGGGAAGAAGAAAGGTATTGTCCATGGCATTTATTTGTAAGTGAAAACAGCTAGTCTTGAACTTCCTCATGATTTTCACTGACATTTTGAATCAGGGAAATTTTGAAGTTAGAAAATACTCAAGTTGTTGTTTTGCTAATTCCTTCAAAATCTGGACTATGTGCGTATAATAAATGTAAGCGATCTGATTTTACAGAAATACTCCAGAATGATAATTTAGGTGAATGTGTGGAATTTTAAGTTTTACATGGAAGATGAGACCTGTATTGTGTGGTGTTGCTCTTTCTGTTGAGGTTGGAAGGTAGGGGAGGTACTAACACAGAGAAGCACACCTCTTTTGTTAAAAAACAAACCTTTTTTTTCTCCATTAATCAAGTTGGGCTTTTTTCCTAATATCCTGTACTATTTTATGACTTCACCCTTTTTTTAAAGCTTTCCCAGGAAAATGAAATTAAACTACTTCAGTTATTGAAATAAAAATAAAATTGGCTTTCATTCTTCAGAAGCGCACAACGCATTTATTTAATGTGACTCCCTTAATTTAATTTTTTTTGACATTTTTTAGGATGTCTTTCTAGATAGGAAGGGGTTTTATAAATCCCATACTCACATTTCAGTTTTCTCATACAAGATAGAAAACTGTTTCAAAACAGTACTTTTTGTACCATTGGGATGTAGTTCAGTTCTTTGCTTGACATCATTTAGGAAACCAAGGATGGAATTTTTTCCTGTTGTTCGCATGCCTTTCATTGTGTGTCCATGTGTACTTTCAATTCTTGAACCTGTTGTGGTCTTTTGAAGAGCTAATCCATACTGTCAATGTTGCTTAGAGAGCAGTTTAATTTCCCTAATTTATGATGAGTTGAATCATGCTCCAAGTGCCTTTGAGGGCATTTGTCAGATCTTACTGCCTTCTAGAACTGTTAGGCTCCTAATTTATGCATCTTGCAGAATTCATTCTTCTGTATCCATGAAGTTTTTTGGAAAGTAATGCTCAGAATGTATTTGATTTGAGATGCAATAACCATCTAAAAGCTAGTTTTATAGAACTGTGATAGATTTTTTTTTTTTTTTCCCTAGCACAGTCCAGTATTAACTCACAAGGAACAAAAAAAGTGTCATTTGCTGATAGTTATAAATGCATGCTTGAGAATTCCCCAGACGTGACATCCGGTCAATACATCCAAACTCTAAATCTGTGGGGCTCCCTGAAAATTCTTCCAATAAGATGTATTTAATGATTGTAATGATTGCTAAAGTGAAGAATGATTGTGATAGAAAAATGATCCTCTGCCACTTTAGAATGAAACTATGGCAATTTTTTTTAATTCAAAAGGAGTACTTTAAAAATCCCCAAAAGATCACGTGCTCATTTGACTTAGTTTACTAAATTTCAGTCCCTACAAAAGTAAGATTATAGCTGGCTTTCCTCTAGAGGAAAGTAGTTCCATAGTTCAACAGTCACCTGAATTTTAGTAGTTCAAAATCTGTTTAAATGTAATTGCTACTATTCTTTTTGCAATGCAAAGATTTACAGGCAAAGATTCTCCGTAGTCCCACTGATACAAAGAGTGCAGTGCGGATGTTTCTTTTGTTGTCATTGCAACAAAGTAAAATAGATTAATTCAAACTATTTAATTTGTTTATCTGTTCTGATAAGTTCTACGGTGTGTACCAGAAAATTGCCTATAGATGTTGGTTAATTTTTCACATTTGTGGTTAAATGTTTAGTTAGCTCTTTGCAGTTCATTTTAATAATGCTTGAAAGTGTATATGAAGAAGTTGTGAAGTTCTGTTTGAATAGGTGAAGTCTTAGAGGAAAATAAGCAAGCTGTGCATGTGAAAATAATTGATGACTGTGATAAAAATGCAAATTTCCACAGCAACAATTTGAAACGGAACAGTTTGGAGTTTTACTTGACACTTTATGTGTATGTTTCATTGCTAGGTATGTATGAATGTAGTTTCAATAGAAACGGACATTTATTTAGCTGTGTTTTTCTGTACTTGGATATTTTATAATGATAAGTAAGCCCATTTTAAATCTGAGCTTTTTTCGGGAATTTGTTTAAATAATTGCTTGCAGCAAATAAAAATATTGCTGTTGTATTTAAACCCCTGTCAGCCACCAAGCCCAACACAGCTGTTTGCTCACTGGAATTAATTCACTGCATCCCGTGGGCAGGCAGGTGTTCAGCCATCTCCAGGACAGCAGGGCTCCATCATATGTAACAATTACTTGGGAAGACAAATGCCATCACCCTAAACATCCCCCCTTTCCTCCTGCTTCCGCTCCCTGTATACTGAGCATGATATCACATGGTCTGGAATATTGCTGTGGTCAGTTGGGGTCACCTCTCCTGGTTGTGTCTCCTCCCACCCTCCCATGCACCACCAACTTCTTTGCTGGTGTGGCACTAGGGGAAATAGAAGAGGCCTTGGCTCTGTGCACAACCTGCTCAGCAATAACAAAAACATCTCTGCATTATCATCACTGTATTCAGCACAAATCCAAAACATAGCCATACATTCACCACTGTGAAGAAAATTAATTCCACCCCAGCCGAAAAAGCAGAAAAAAGCAGAAAAGCAGAACAGTTATAAAAATAAATGGAACCTTTGAAGCTGTAGTTTGATCCAGTGGTCTTATATATAGACATATGTTCAATGTCTTGGAGATTTCTGCATTCCTGCCCAGTGGTTACTGACTCATTATTTACTTTTGAATGTAAATAGCCTATCGTTACAAAGTTGCTGTCAAAACCAAAATGCAATGCAACAGTTACTTTTTGGTCCGGTTTGCCTAATCATTGCACTCAGCTGATTTCCAAAATAAATTGAAATTGTTGAAAAGGTAGTTACTGTCTAATCATATAAACATGGCTTGCAACCTTGAGAATTATTTTTTTAATGTTAATAGAGGCAAGGTTTACTCTTAATAGTATTGACTTTGATTTGTACCTTGGAAAAGTATACCCAGATCACAGGCTGTATTTATAGTCCTTTGTACTCTTATGTGCAGCTGCTCGGTAACTGGAACAATAAGTTCCAGTAATGAGTGAGTGTGTTTTGTAAACACATTGAAACCCAAGAATTTGTTTTTATTTTTTCAGGTTTCCCTTACTAGGTAGATTGCTATGGCTGTGGATGTCATGCTGTGTCCAGAAACTTGTTCTAACATTTGAGCTTTTGAGTTTTTCAGAGCACAGTATTGAACGAAGAGTCTCCTATTTATGAATTGGATAGAAATCAATGCAGTGATATTTACCTGCACTTAGGAAAAGTAATATGCCCATTTCTTGCAATCTGATTTATTCTGAAATGCCCAAAGCAAGCTGGTGGAATACCACATGGGTTTTCTTCATAGTTTTTATATGTAATTTCAGGTGGTATTATGAATGAGCCTGTTTTCTTCTTTGTAGCATGGTAAATAATTATATGGAAGGAGTGCACTCCTTTTACACCCTACTGGTGCCCCACCCAGGGTCCTACGTAATGATGATATTGACAATTTGATTATTCTTCCCCTGAAGACCTTATTTTCTCCTTTTCCTTGTTGTCAGTTACAGAAACTACTTTGCTTCACAGGGAGGGGGTCTTACACCCTTGACTTATGCCTTGGTGCTCTGTTCAAGTGGAAGTTTCTGTCTACCACAGAACCTTTCTGGTGACCGAAAGGTTTTTCTATGGCAGCCACCTCTGTTTTAATGTGAAGTTATTCATTAGCTGAGAAAATACTGAGTCAAACCTACTTCTTCTGGTCACCAGTGCTCCCTCCTGGGTATTTGATGCTACCACCTTTTCCTTTTGAGAACCTGATGCAGCAGCTGCCTGTTCAGTTGTAACTTGTATTCCTGTTGGATTGCTTGCTTGCATTAATGAGCTCTTATATAGGTCTTCCGTGGAAAAAGAGGGATGATAACTCATCTGGGAGCAACTCTGTCAGAGCTCATACAGAAGCAGCAACATGGCCAAGAGTTAGAGGGGAGTTTTCATTCAGACCTAAAGTCATGGACCCTTAATAAATACCTTTACTTGACTTACGAATTCTGAGATTGTGAGAAATTCAGTTTACTTTCTAATACAACTGTTTATTGTGTGATGTTCATATCACCTGCATGGCCTGCATCGCTTGTCCAACAGCTTTCTTTATGCTGCAAATATGTGTCCAGAAGTCAGTGCTTAGTGGAGTAAATAACTGGTTTGAATTGTAACTGCCTTTAAAACTGCCTAAGCAGCATGCATGTAATGCTGATTTTATACCCACTCTTGCACAATGCAATTGGTTAGTTTGAAAAGCCTGTAATTAATTCATAAGTCCATCAGTTAAAAAGGTATTCTCATTTCACATAACACCCTATCCCTGTCACATCCTCCCTCTCCCCTCCCAAAAAAGGAAAAAAAAAATCTTTCTTACTGAATTTGTTCAGTTGCTTTTCAGATTTTTTACTTCTGTATGAAGATAATTGTCATTTCTTTTTGTAAAAGTCTTCTTTAGACAGCAATCTGTCATTTTGGATAAATGCGTTTATGCTAAGATCTTGTAATAACAGGACACCCCCAACTGTGTTGTCAGGTTTTTTGATATCTTGATTGCAGTGTGTCTGAAGGTGTCTGGCACATGTCGTAGCATGTGCCACAAGTGTAGGTAGTGTGCTTGCCAGTTGTTGCCCTTGGGTTAGTTGCTGTGAGTTAAATGAGAAAAGTTCTACATTTTTTGAGCGGTTTCTTTTCCATCTCCTGTCTGTGTTTCTTACTGTACTTTGATATGTATGTCAGAGAGTAAAAATTCTCCTGCTAAAAGTGATGGTGTAGTTGCCATATGCTCTACAGTGTAGTAAAACATTTTTGCATTTTAATTTTGCCCCTTACTGTGGTCTGCTGCTGTCTGGTATAAAAATCCATTTTTCAAAATCATGTACTTCAGTACTTTCCATTTACTAAATAAAAATATTGTTCTCAATTTATGATGCATTAAATTACTAATGTATTTATTTTAAAATGTTGGTCCAGCTAAGAATTGAATGAAATACATTTTGATTGAATACTGTGCTCTCACAGTATTTCATTTTGCAAACATAGAGTTTACCATATAGTTTGTGTTTCAGAGTATATATAGATGTAGTTGGTGTATGCAGATATCCTCTTCGGCAAAAAATTATCTTCCCAGAGAAACAGAGGACCAGCTGGCAGCCATGACAAGAATTTGGTCTCTATTTCTGTTTTTCTTAGTGGTACAAATTTCAGAACAATTGTTTTAATGGCATTATTTTAGTGTGTGCAATTTCTTTTTATTGACAATCACGAAAATATAAGCTGTTGACAGAATGACTTCAAAATCAGGGAATAAAAATGTTTGTTTACTGTATATAATGGCATACATTCAACAGACAACTTGGCTGTAATTGTAATATATAGATGCCATTAAAGGAACAGTAAGTGGTGTGAAATTTTACCTTCTTGAATTTCATGTGTTTAAATTCATAGGCTAGTATTACGCTAAACTGGTTTTATTGTTTAGTGTTAATGGTGTTCAAAGAGATGTCAGAAGTGGAGTTACGATACAGTAATCTAAGAGTATACAAGCATGAGGATTTAATGAACTTAAGTTCGAAAGGAGCTCTTAGGGGTATTTTGAAGACCAAGACTTCAGAATTTTTTGAATGTTAAGGAAAGGCAGCATTTTAAGCAAAGTGTTTAAAATTTATTTTGTTTTCGTCAGCATATTTTCCAGTCAAAGGGGCAGATGGTTGACTTAATGCCAGATTGGTCAGAAGTTCAGTGATAATACTTGGAACCAAACATGTTCTGTAGAGGTTCTGTATCCTTCCCCTGTTGTCCTTTCAGGCCTGAATAGTCAAGCTGTCTGTACAATTGGGGTACTTTTAGAGGGAACTTAAAGATTACCTCCTGAGGCTTTTACTAAGTGACTTTTAGGTTGCTTTCTGTTCCACTACCAGCAATTCCCAATAATTCTTTCAGAATGGTTGGATTGAGCGACTTTAAATTGATCTTCAGTGTAGCCACTAATGGATGGAATTAATGGATATCCACTGAATGGATGGAGACCAAGTAGCAGCTTTATATTTGCATATCTATGCATTTTGAAGTCATGAAAATAATACTTTTTAAAATTTAATTAGTTGGAACAAAACAATTTTTGAAGCACAGCAAAAGAAGGCAGGTAGTAGTAAGTTGAATCTTTGTTGTACTCAGGATTTTTAAGGATCCAAAAATGATACATTTAATTTATATTTATTATTTTTTTAGACTTTGGAGTATACTGAAGTTGGCTCTTTCCACAAGCCAGTCAAGAACAATTACAGAGTATCTTTTCTGAAACCTAGCTTCAGGGCCGAAATGGTTTTGTATTGCAGCTTTGATTCAGCAGCTTTATTTGGCAGTGTACACCAAGTCAGCAGTAGTCTTACAGGCTGAATTTCCTTTTTTCAGCTTTGTAGTGGACCAGATTGTTTTCTTGTTTTTTATTGGCAATGATTAATGGTAATCGAGTCTGTTTTCTCCAGCTAAAAGACCACCCCTTTTGCAGGTTGTAGCGGTGTCACGTTGACCTTTTGCTAAATGCCATTTAGGTAAAAGAGCAAATGCCTTCTTATCTGTCAGAGATCTGAAACCCTTTAAAGCTGTGTCACTATGATTTATAGACAAATCGGGGCAAAAACATTGGCTTAAAAATATGTACTTTTTTCCCTGCCCACTTTGGAAGAGGATATATATTTGTATTGTTTTAGAAACAATTAACATTAGCAATTGTTAATGCCAACACATGTGAAAAGGATGGAACTAATTGCAGCACATTTGTGTTATTTTCTATGAGGAAGGATAAAATACGATCAGATATAATTTAGTATAATAAAACAGCTGTTTCAGAATGAAGGTAAGACAGTTTGGGGAAGTCATCGTTCTAATTTTAGTAGACTGATGGCACTTAGGCTAGAAAAGCAAATCTAATTACTTTCAATTTGTGAAGAAGTATCAGTGTTTGAAATAAACTGATTTTATTTTGCAGTGTGGATTGAGGACAGCATTACCGCATTTGTAATAGCAAAATATTTTAATAAATACTTTTAAGAAAATGTTAATATATTTAGAAGTCTGAAGGAATTCCTAAAAGGTTAATGATTCATCAGCTCTATGATATCAGTGGGCCATGTGTTTGTACATTAGTGTTATTGCTGAAAAGGAGGTTTGCTGGCATCTATTCAAAATTGTGTTATTAGAATTAAAAAACTACTTTGTGGAATGTTGCTTAAA
The DNA here is from genome assembly GCA_037013685.1 of Acridotheres tristis. Lineage (NCBI taxonomy): Eukaryota > Metazoa > Chordata > Aves > Passeriformes > Sturnidae > Acridotheres > Acridotheres tristis. Next base: position 25,936,839 of record CM072886.1, read on the forward strand.
GCTGATACCACATTATAAGGAAGATGGAGTGACCTTATGGATGAGCTATATGATCTTGTGTATCCCTAATGAAATTTAGTGAATACACTTCTGCACATTACTTGTCCTTTCATTCTAGGACACTTTTTATTATGAAAAGAAACATTCTGCCATCTTGTTTTAATTCTTATTGATGAGGCTCATTCTGTAGTGGAAGATTATGTTTCTTAAGCAGCTCTTGCAGTGTTGCTTATTTCCTGAATGTAGTTTTTCAGTGTATTGTGCAGATCTCTGTTTCTGTCGCAAGGGGAGTTGGAGCACTGTTGATATTTTATGACAGCCTCGAGTAATGAAACAAAGTAAAAAAATCATGTTGTTATTTAATTGCAGAATAGAGTAATTTTACTGCTCTGAAAGCACAAATTTTGACTTGATTGCTGCATTTGATAAATAGCTGAATTTAATTTTTTAGTAAAGTCTTTATTGTGTTTTAAGTGTTGACAATTAAATATTTTTTTCTCTTATTGAATAGCAGCTAAATGGTCAAAATGTGGGTTATGAAAAAAAACGCTTTTGTAGTGATTAGCTTTAATATTTTTTTTGTCATTTGCAGTAGTACTAATATAACTCTTGCTCTTGTCAAAATTGAAATAACAATTCCCTTTAAAGACACTGTTTTCCTAAATTTGTAATTAAGCATGCATAGGTGCCTTAGCAATCATAAAGAATACCCTAGTTGTACTGAAAAGGAATGGAGAAGCTGAATGATTGAGCCTAGCCATAATTTAAAACCAGGTACAAATGAGAATGCTTAAAAAGATATATCTATATATACATTTCATCACTCACCACTGTGGTGTCTCAGAATTGTCGGTTTGTGCTCCACAAGCTGTGCTTTGATTTTGAAGTTGCACAAGGGTTCTTAAGGTCAGTCCTATAACTCATAAAGTAATTAAATAGTGGTTTTTATTTCCTGTGTATATTCTTTTGTGGTTGCTTTGCATGCTGAAAGCAAAGTGGAAAAGTGGAATGTGTATTTGTTGACTGGATTCTACTGACATAATGAACCTCTTGAAGAAAACCCAAACAATCTCCCCTTTTCTCCAAAAAATGATCATTTTCCAGGGAGAAGAGCTTGAAATATAATTCTTTACTCAAAAAAATGCATTGAGTTTTTTTAATCTTTGGTTGCTTCAAGTCTTGTTTTCTTGCTTTCCTGCCTAATGGATAGTCTAAAAGTACACGAAGTGTGGCTAGAAGAATGAAGTAAAACAGTATTTTTCTTGTTTTTCAGTTGTAATCTAATACAATCACATAAAACAGGTGACTGTTTAGAATGAAACTAGCTTTGAAATGTAAATTTTACACTAACCGTAATAGTTTCAAAAATGTTGTAAACTTTCTTGAATGTCTCAGTATTTCTCTCGAATAGTTCCTCTGAATTTATATGTGTGTATGTTTGATTCTGAAGTCATAAATGGCAAGTTGCTACTCCTACAATTGTCTCTTTTTGCACTGATCTTCCATTTGTCCTGTGTGTAGGTTGCTATGGTGTTGATGGAGAGAGTGACTCTATCATGAGTTCAGCTTCAGAAAATTCCACAGAGCCTTGGTTTTGTGATGCATGCAAATGTGGTGTCACACCTAGCTGTGAATTGTGTCCCAACCAGGATGGGATCTTCAAGGAGACTGATGCAGGCAGGTAAGACTGAATAAGTGATGTTTTGGATTTGATGTTACCTTACCTTATAAAAGATCAGGTTTTTTCCTATACTTTGTAGAGCCTGTACTCAAGCCTATTACCTTAAGTAGGATATAAGTGGGAGGAAAACTGCATGTTTTTATTTTAGTAGAGAAAAGGAATGGGTCAGTAATGCTAGGTAATAGGAAAAAGCAGCATAACAAAATTATATTGCAGGTGTGCAAAAGATATTCAGACAGACTTGTTTGAATTTATCATGATTATTTAGAATCATGAAGATTATATTCTTGGTTTTTGAGAATATTCTTTGCTTCTTTTTAGGATTGAATTCAGGTCTAATTTGAGAATAAGTAGATTAATTCTCATGATGTCTTCAATTCCTGTGACATTTGGAAATTAAATTAAGATGTACATATTAATGATAACTAATTATTTGTACTAAAGGCAAGAGCTGCATTATCAGTGATGTCTGATATATGCTTAATGTTATGAGGTTTTGCTGCATGGTTTTATAGTTTTTTTTGTTTTTTTTTTAATTTAAGAGACCGTGAAAACGAAGGTTTTTTCCATACAGTTTATGGTTATATAAATTGCAGGTGTGTGGTAATAAACAAGGTTTTCAGGGGCTGGGCTTTTCATAGGCTTTTTAAAAACAATTACACAAGTGCATCAAATTTTGTAGTGAATAATTTTGGACCTTAAAGGTAGTAGTGCTTTTTTAATACTTCTGGGGTTCAGATCCTTGTTTCTGATCTGTAGTAGGTTCAAGAGTGTACGTGCATCTTCCTTATAAAGCTTTGACATAACTTAGCAAATTGTGCTTTTTCAGTTGTTTTCTGTTGTAATAATACTGCTTCTATATGCAAGAAAAATACTTTTAAAGACTACAAGTCAGTTGTGTAACAGGAAATGTGAGACTTGATAATCACCTGCCAAGTTTAATTTCAACCTTTTTACTCCTGTGTTCTACAAACAATTTAAGCCCTATATATATCTGACTTCTCATATTATCCTAGTAGAAACTATAGTCAACGTTTTAATAAATGCTTAAATACTTTCTCGTGAAATGGTGGTATGCTTTTGGATGACATGAAGGTATTTTCTTTGTTACATTGATTGTCTGCTGAAGCACATGCCTACCTTGGTAATAGTGGGTATTATCACAATAATTTATTATTGTTATTGTATCTTTATTTGCTAGATAGTGTCATATTGCTATCCTGGATAAGTTTATTCTCCCAGATGAAGACATTATGTACTAGAAAAAAAATACCAATTGCTATTTACTAATTCTCGTTATTAATATGTTAAAATTCCTGTGCTCTCTTTTTATTATTTATTTATAAATTTGAATTCTCATGGGTAGGAGGGCACTATAGGTAGAGGTAGGGTCTTGGGGCAGTGTCCATTATGTTTCCATTGTACTCAGTCAACTGTAGTCCAGTTCACTGCTTTTCTTGATGCATTAGCAGGAAGAGACTACTGAGTAACAGAATCCTTTAACTCACCATTGCTCTTCATCCTCCTGCCACCATTTAAAAATAAATTCGTCATATGCATCAGTGCTGAAAATTACACAAACGAAACCTAATCAGTTTCTCTTCATAATCAAATTGGAATAATTTCTCTCTTTTTACATGAAAGGTGAATCATTAGAATAATGAGGTGTTTAATTTCTCAGCAGAAGCCTTTTCACATTAATATCTCAGTTTCACAAGTATAAATGTGAATTTATGAAATTTCACTTCTCAAAATGCTATTATCCAAAAATATAAATTCTGTCCTTGTTTCAGTATGGAGTTTTTCTTCCTTCCTAATCAACATCTGTCATCATTGCTCCAAGCTAAATGGATGGTAAAGTAACAAGGAAGATTATTCTTCTTTGATTACCCAATTTGTCTTAATTACAAGCTTCTAAAACATGTGCAGCTAAATAAATGAGCAGGAAAATATTTAGAACTGGTATTAAAAGCAGCTGAAGCTGCTTCAGCTGTGAACTTGACTGACTTGTGTATGTTTTTTAATAAAGATTCAGGTCCGAGTTCACATATAGGTGGTTAAAGAAATGAGGCACTTGTGTGCCAATCACACAGAAATGGCAGTTTAAATCTGTACTACTGCAATACTTGGGTGACATGTACTAAAACATTTTGAGAAGGTCAGTATGAAGCAAGCAGCCAGCTGTTGGGTTTATCATAGATAAACTCCTACAGAGTGCAGCAGCATTAAATACACCAGTGGAGCATGAAAAAACTGTGCAAATTAAATTGAGAAAGCAGCTGCTTGTAGAAGATGTGTATCTTTATATTGAACTTCAGAGAGTATGTTTAGTAGGTGGTATTAAAACTTACTATCAAAGATCTCCAACCAGAACCTTGTGATTTTTGTTAAGAATAATAATTGTGGAGATATGTAGCTTCTGTTTATAAAGATTTGTACTGTATTACACACCTTAAATTAAAGGAAGAGTATAGAAAAGAAGCCTTGCAGAAATCAGATTTTTTAAAATTTACGAACAAGAAGTTTATTTATCTCAACATTACAGGTCTCATTCTGTGTGTTGTATTTTGCTTTTAGATTTTTTAAATTTCCTTTTGAAAACAAGTACAATATGCTCATGTCAATGAGGTATTTACTAGAATGTTTACCAAAATACACATTTAAGCACATACATATGCTTTTTTTAATAGAGGAACATTTCATAAAAATATGGTAGTGAATTAGGCCAAGCTATTGCCACTCCTGGATACAGTGTGGAAGAGCAAAGGTGGTACCCTCTGCTCCATTGCTCCCCTGCAGGGATATGTTGTGCCTCCACTGGTTTTGTGGGGAGTCAGAAAGAAGATGTGCTTCTCATGTACTAATGAGAAGAATCTTATTTTTGTATGTAACATTGTATTAATTTAGAGGGTTGTGCTGGCATGTTGGAGTGTTTATGCTGTAATAAAACCAGTGACGAGATTTACTCCCTTTCTGTGCAGCAAGAAGTTTGGCAGAGCACTTGAGTGTCTCAACTTGTTCTGTGGCAGCTAGCAGGCTGTCATATTTGTATCACATTGTTTAAAGACAAAGTTGTAACTCTTTAAATTTTCTTTGCATCTTCCTGTAGTTACAGTGCGGTGACCAAGTAATTTTGTGGATGTGAAGTACACTAGTAAAATTTGTGGAGGCTAAACAATGCAGTTCTTGCATATAAATGTGTATTTGGGATATACATTATTCTCATTGTTTAAAGTTCATGTGCTTTAAAGGGAATTTACTACTTAGCATTCCGAACCTGAGTGATTTAACCATAGGATAAATACTTGTTTTTAAATACACGAGTCAAAAGAGTCTTGTCAGATATTACACCGTGGATCAGTCAGTGTTGTGGCTTGTTAGATTAACCGGCAAAATTTCTTATAGAATGAAGTGATTTAATGGCTTTTAAGTAGTTTCTTACTGTTACTGGGATTTTTCTGTTATCGAGTTAATATCTTGGACTCATTTTTTTGGAGGAAAATGGTAAGTAAATAGGCTGTCTGCCAGTTTTTTGCATTGAAAGATCATTGTTTTCTTTGGTGAAGACTGAAATTCAGATGTATTTTTGAGCTTGCTACTGAGTCTTTTTTGCTTTTTTGGAATTTCAGTTGGGATATATGATTCATAAATAACATGAAACTTAATAACTCTGAATGTGATAAATTCCAGTGTTGTAGGTCTAAGGACCATTGATGAGAAGTGTGCTGCTTTGGGAAACCGGGGCTACGTGGAGCTCCTGAGTAGAAAAACCATAAACTTCAGTGTTTCTCTCTGTAAGCAGCTAGTTAATAACAGTAGCTGTTCTAAGTGCACTTGAACCCGAGATGTTACTGCTTTGGTATAACTGAATTTTTTAAATTGACGTACCAAGGAAGGAGGAGGGAGAAGAGATAGGCTAAACAGTGGTAAAGATTGGAAAAAAGAGCACAGCAGCATGGGTGCAGATTTAAGCATGTGGTAACAAGTTTGTACTGAATCCCTGGTAAAAGAGACAAGGGAAGAAGTGTTTCTCACATCATCATGAGTCTTCTTGAATACAGCCAGTAGATTCTATTATTTGATTAGAACAGAAGAGAGTTTTAGTCTTCACTAGTGATACATTTACTGTTAAACAATAATGACTGGAAAGATTGTAAAGTGCTGAATTAACACACTTGCTGATGCTCAAACAGAATATTTCAGCTCAGTTATGTCTGAAGTCTCTAGTTGTATATCATGTGGACTTTATAGGTTCAAAGTGTTAGCTATAATCTCTGCAACTGAAAGGCCATTTTCATTAATATCTTAAAACAACAAAAAAATAGCAATCTTGACCCTCTGTCTATCAGAGTTTTCTCCCACCTGGTAACTTAGCAAGGAGTAGCAAATACTTCCTGAATTTTGATAAAACAGTAAGATTATTTGCAGTAGTTTGTCTCAGTTAATTTGAGTCATGCATGCTGTGCAGAGCAGATTTTGAGTTTGTCACTAACTGATGGTTTGTTACAGTGAGAGCTGGATCTTTTAGAAAGTGTTCATTACAAGAACAATGGAAGAAGAGGAAATTTTGTCCTCTGCTGCAAGGCTGTTTTTAGGTAGCTGAGAGTTTCAGGAGGTTAGCAAGATGCCTGTCAAGAGCAGTTTTGAAGCTGAAGCCTTTACCATTCTGTGGCATTTGGTTACTATACACAAAGGTCCAGATTCATTTTCTACCCCTCAGGGCTGAAGATTTAGACCTCTTACTCTCTGGATTTTTATGGCCAGTGAAGAAAGGAACAACCAAGTTCCTAATCTGAGTTTCAGATAGGCCTTTCTGTTACACTACTCAGATGCATTTATTCCTGAATGCAAGTCCTCTCTATGTTGCTTAAAACTAGTTAGCTCTGGTGATACTAATAGGTATAACTAACAGTGCAAAGTCTGGCTGATGCTTTGTTTTAAGTGCTTCATAGCTATATGCTCAGAGCTCACTGTTAATGTGACTACCTGTATAATTTTGTTCCTTTCCTTCCTACCCCCTACCACATCATGAAAATATATGTCTGCCTTAGCTTTATAAGTAATATCAAAATCTTCATATACCTTTCATGTTCCTTGAAAAGTGTGTGGAGCCCTTGTAAGAACCATCAGAACAGAAAGGTGGTGGTAGCCCAGCCCTTGATCCAGACAGGCAGAGGAATCCCAGTGGCTTTGAAAGGCCTTACTCTATGGCTCACTGTCTGAGCTCCTGAATTCCAGATAGGCACTCCATCCCTGCTTTTAATGTACTTTCCTTCAAGTGTTTCAGCTAGCATCAGCAACATTTACAAGGGACTTTGAAACCTGAAAATGGTGAGTATAATATGGGATGAAAATACTGATAACAGTAACCTAATTTTGTCCACTGTTTTAGGTGGGTCCATATTGTTTGTGCCCTCTATGTTCCAGGAGTGGCATTTGGAGATATTGACAAGCTGCGGCCAGTAACACTAACAGAAATGAATTATTCCAAGTACGGGGCAAAGGTAAGTTTAGAAGAGAGGTAGTGGCAACAAGTAGCTCTATTTTTTTTCATATAATAGAATAAAATGCATCTTCCCAACTTTATTTTTCTTTTTTATAGCAATTTTGTAGTCATGTTCAGGACTAAAAATTAGATTGTTTGTTAATGGTTGTTATACCTACAGCCTACCTGCTCTTCCCTCCATCTTTCTGTCTGTTCCCTTACCACTGTTATCCACAATTTCCGTCACTGTTTTTGCCCAATTTCCCTGATTTTTTTTATAGAGCTGCTAATTTTTTTTTTGCAGTCAATGGCAGATTGACAAAATGTGAATGGAAAGCTAGGAGGATTTATGAGATGAGGTATGGGAGATTAAGTAGATTAAGAAAGGAAGAGGCAGATGTGCATTCAGTAAGAATTACTTTGGAGTTTTTATGTAAGCTGGTATGGATACAACAGGCTGTTCCAAAGCAGTGTTTACAGAAAGTCACAGCAACATAGGACCCTCAACTTGAACTGATAAATGAGTCTAAAGTTAAAATTGTTTTACATGTAAATGTTTTCAGTCTGGATCAAAAGTAATCTTGAACAAACCAAACAGAAAACATTGCAGTGGGCAGAGGACAGCACTCATTGGTTTGCTAAATACTTGTTTGTATGGCTAATGGAGATAGACACGGCTTCTCCATACTATCAGGCTAATGTGGAGGAAGGTGGTTGATTCTAAGTCTGCAGCTCTAAAGCTTCAATTCTGACAAGTCACTTTTTTTTTCTTGAATGTCAATTTGTTAAATTGAATACTAAATGAAAATATATAGTGCAGTTTTAAAAATGCATACAGTATATAGAACAGATTAAGACACCTTGGATTGCCCATTTACAACATACCTGTATCAGGAGCCTGGGCCTGCTGAGGCATTTAGTCTTGTTTGGAAATGTTAGTGTGAAAAAAGGTTGGGACAAGCATGTCAGACCCTGCAAACTGTTGTTGAAACAAATCGTGCTCTTTTCCTTTTGAATAACATGAGTGATGTATAGGATCAGGGTAAAGAATTTGGGCATCTTTTATTGCTGTGAGTAAGGTGCAAGTGAACTGTACAGGTGAAGAAGACTAATTAGTGTTGCAAAGCTCTAAATGCTGTTTGCAGTATTAAATGTGGAAGTTACAGCTTATTTTGCTACGTTCCCCCCTGCGAAACCAGCTTAATATAATAGATTTTTTAATTTAATTCCTTTCTGTTGGGTGTTGCAGCTACACAGCTAAAGGGTGCCCTTCAAGTGTAGCATATGTGATGTTTTGAGATTCTTCAGTCACTGAGTTTTCCTTACCATTCTATACTGTTTAACTTTCTGCATGGAGCTATTTTCTCTAGGTGATAGACAGCTTTGCTCTCTATTCATCAAGTAGGAGTCTAGGAAATGCATGCCTGTATAATTTTAGATCTTTATACACTGGATAGCAGCACTGCTTAATCAATGCATGTTCCCATTTCCTGCTTACGTGCTCATTGCTCTAGATTGCTGGCACAGGGATTTGGCTTGAAGTTATGGTGAAACAGACTGAGGAATGGAAAAAATAAGTTAATTGTTTTTTTCCAGGTCATATTAGGGGATGTCAGTTCATTGTTTTCCAAGTGACTGTGCCTAGAATGCACATATCTGAAGTCATAGTTTCTTTATGTGAATTCCTTACTGATATTTATGATCTTTGAGTATTTGTTTCATGTTTACTCCTCTGTCATTGCTTATCAAAGGATATGTGCATAATTATGGTTTTCAGTCATTGAGAGCACTGCTGTTTTATTTTTGTTTGTCCTCTGAACTTGTTGAACACTTGCTGAGGAGAGGTGTTTTTTTTATACTATACTTATACAGCTAATTGTGCTTGAATTGCTTGGATGGTATTTAGTTGTTGTGATGGAGGGGAATGCAATACATGGAAGTTCATATAAAAATTCATCCAACATGCTGTTTAGATTATTTAAGCACTTTACCATTGTTGAAAATGACATTGATAGTGGGAGTTGAGAAAGCAGGAAGCTTTAAGTAGTGTGGCTGTTGAGAGCATACTTGGTTTCTGTACCACACAGGAGTTAACCTACCAGTTTGGTTTTTATATATATGACAGAAATTATCAAATATTAAGCACAATGCACCTGAAATATTTACTGTGGCATTTTCCATTCTTCGTTATAAAGGAGTGCAGCTTTTGTGAAGATCCTCGTTTTGCCAGAACTGGTGTATGCATTAGTTGTGATGCTGGGATGTGCAGAGCTTATTTCCATGTGACCTGTGCTCAGAAGGAAGGCCTCCTCTCAGAAGCAGCAGCGGAAGAGGTAGCTATGGAAAGGATAGAATAAAAGACTTCTATTGAAAGCTTATGGAGATGACCTGAAATGGTAGCTTTTTTGTTCACAGGTCCTGAACAAAGTTTCTTTAAGTAGGTAACAAGGCCTAGGCTGGGTAAAGGAACTGTACAGGGAGAGACCTTCACTACATTGTCCAACTCTGAGCATCTTTTGAAACTGGCTGGGGAAAAGGATAAAGTTAACACAGAAGTTGGCTTAATAGACCATCAGTTAATACAGACAGGAATTCTAACTCTATTTCCTGAACTTCACATTGGGTGACATCCTTACCTAGCTGTTTGTGTAGTACAGTAGTCTCTGTTTCATACCAAATAGGAGACTTTAGAAATTAAAGACATTTCTGAAGCTACTTTTTCATGTGTGTTTTCCAATATTTACATCAAATTGTAGTACATAGCTATGACTTTCCTTGTGGTAAAATTAATCTTTGGAATCAGAATGAAAAGCAGGTATTTATAACCTTCTGATAACTTCTCAATATCTTTTCCTAACAGTTTTTTCCCCGTAAAATGATCTAAAGCAATTTAGATTTGAAGTTCCTACTTCCTGATTCATTTTTATGGTATAAGTACTTTTAGATTGTCCAATTTCATCCTGATGCATATCATTTTGATTAAGCCTGTCATGTTCATAGCTTCATAATTTACTTTTTTGCCTTGGGAAGTACCACAGGTTACACAAGAACAAGCATTGCTTTTGTTTGTGGAAACAACGGACCACTAAGGGATTAATGAAGGAATCACTAAATACTTCCTTCTGTTGGACTGATAAAATAGGAAGATAGCACATTGCTATCATTGTTGTTGTCCTTAATAGGTTATATGTAAGGTTGAGTCTTTAAATGCCCTGTGTGAATTTTCCCTCAGGACATATCTACTTGCCTTTCCACCTTAAAGTTTTGTTACATGTTTTCTGCAGTCACGTTTTTAATCAAGGTCTCACACAATCCCATTTTAGGGCACAGCTAATTTTTGAAGTAAGCTTGTCACATACTGTGAAAATCTAAATTAAAATAAAATGTGCCTGTAAAGAAAGAGTAAATTTTGCTAGTCTGTATTTTGTAAGTGGAATAAAGAGAAATTTGATAGGCAGGTAATTTATTAATATTTGTATTACTTTTTGAAGGAAGACTGCTTTAAGTTTTTCTTAGTCTGTAGATTTATGATGTTTGTGCACTTTTGAAATTCAAACGCAATGAAATGTATTTCTCAAACCATGTCTCCTCATGGCTCAGATATCTGTAGTCTGTTTGCAAGGTTTGCAGATGCTCAAAATTGCTATAAACCTAGCCATGATTTGCAGATATAATGGGATGAAAAATGGGAAAAAAGAATCATCTGAGATATGATAAATCATGTGAGGATATAGCCACCAAAATGGTTGGAAGAACAATAGAGAAACTAAGTATATTGACTTTGATAATATTCAGAATTATTAAGCACTTTTAGGATTTAATTTAAAAGGCACAGTGAATCAATAGGAAGTTAATACATGTTATATGTTAAAGGGATTTGTACTTAGGAATTTATTTTGCCGGTTTTTTTTCCTTGGGAATGCAAATCTATTACAGAGATTGACTAGTAGAGAGTTAAATTTTTAATGCATCTCAAGGTATTTAGGATCATGCAGTGAAAACAGTGGAAAAACATCTTGTATTTTAAATTGCGTCAACATGACAAAATAGATTTGGAAACATACTTTTTAGTTGTTTTTAAAAACATGCCCATTCAAACATGTGAACTGATTGCTAGAATGTTTGTGCTGTTCAGAGTCCTTTGGCCTTACTTTATGTCTCACTCTGTTTTTGTTCCTTCCCCTTTGTTTTTTCTGAAACAGGATATAGCTGACCCTTTTTTTGCTTATTGTAAACAGCATGCGGACAGGTTAGACAGAAAATGGAAGCGGAAGAACTACTTGGCTTTACAATCGTACTGTAAAATGTCCTTGCAGGAAAGAGAAAAGCAGCTTTCACCAGAAGCTCAGGTATTGTATTTGTGACACCAATGCCTCTGTATTAATCATGCATGTTAAAAAAGACAGAAGAAAGGAGAAGGTAGAAATGTTATTATAGTAAAAACTTAAATGTGGAATATGTTGATAGCACCTGGTCATTTATTTAGCTGCACACTGAACTGTTTGTAGGGTTTGGTCTGTAAGAACAATTCTCTCTATATATGATATATCTCATCTGTTTCAATAAATATCAAATATCTGTGCTTGTCTGAATTGAAAAATATTACTTTGGTTTTAAGGTAAAAAAGTGGTAATTATTATTTCATTGTAATTCATAGATTTTGTTAAACATTTTCTTCAAGATTCTGAAGAAAAAAAAGACAGAAGATATTAGGCATAATGCTATTTCTATCTAAATTACCAGTTTTGTAGGTCTGAGTGGAATTTGTGTGCTAGGTGTTTTGATAGTAAAGATTTCCTAGGAAAAAACTAATATATGCAAAGAAGTGAGCTGTGCTACTGTGTGGGAGTTGTCTGAAAGCCTTAGGCAAGTCTATATCCCTGTCTAGTGACAGATCCATTTAAAACTGTTAGTTACTGCAGAAGCTGAACTGATAAATGTCTTGTTGATACACAGGTTTCAATCCCTCTGAGGGAATCTGCATACTTTCGTGTTTCAATATGTGTCCTTTATTTTTTTTCTCCTGATTCTGAGGAATTTCTAGCATAGTTTGCTTCACTGCTTAGACTGAACTGCATTCCATGGAAAAATCACACCTGTGCAGAAAAGCAGCTTGTTACCTAATTGAAACCTGCCTGACTTATTTGCAGAAAGTAGCAGATGCTGTAAATAATAGAAATTATTTTTGGGAGAGGACTATCTGCTTTTTTTCTGAAGTGAGAATTATAGTGTAATGATAAGAAAATATTGTTTCATATTATCAAACTTTTTATTTAAAAAAAAAAAAAAATCTTGACTTTCCGGTTCTTAAGAAATCTTTGAAAAGGATAATATTAATTTAAAATGACTTATGCTGTTGAGAATGAGCATGAGCAAACTTGTTCTGTAGAAGAATTTTGAATAAAATATTTTTTGGGGTGTTGAGCTTCATGTAGCTTGATTTAAAACTGGTTTCATAATTCTTGCTGAATATACTCAGCTCTCAGTTATGTGAAATGCACCTGTGTAGTGGAGACGTTGCAATAGTACGAATACTGCCCAATATAATGGTAAGTGCTGGGTGTGCAATGGCAGTTTGGATCCAGAAGGGATTATTAGCTCTGTTTTTAGGCATTTATTAAGCAGTGCTGATAATGCTGATAAGTTTCCAGCATTTCCCTTTCTCTATCTTCTTTTCCCCTAATCAAGACCCTGCAATTTTTTAGCTTACATTATTTAGATTAAATTTTTGGAAATGGAAGGAATGACTGCTGAAAACTGCAGTTGGAGTTACTTGACCTGGTGTTACAGGCACCTTGATACAAGTATGATAACTTGCATACATTCTGTACAGCTGCATGTTTTCACTGTTGCTGGCTTTGATATTGTCTGGCAGTGGCTGTAGGTGGACCTGTTGCCTGCTGCTGTGGCAGAAAGAAAAAAGCCATTGAGGTCAGAGCTGACCTGTAAGCTACATTTGCTTTGTTTCTTGGTCATTAATGTTCAAGACCTAGTAAGGTAATGTGTTAAACTGCCTGCAGTACTACCTTCAGTTTGAAATCAGAGATGTTCCTTAACCATAGTGTGTGTGTGTGTGTATATGCAGACCTTTTGCTTTTGTCTCGGGAGTATCTTACACCATATGGTGGAGCAGTCACATTAGTTTAGTTTCTTCTTTGTGCAGGCGAGTAAACAGCTTCTAACTGATAGTCAGCTGGAGTTTTGCCTCTGAAGGTTTGTCTGTTGATGTCAGTTTCTGCCAGAATTGCCACTTCATAGAGTTCCCTCAAGACAGTGTTTTCCAACTGTCAGTAACAGCTCGATCTTCTGGGGTGGATCTCCCAGATGGTCACAAATATACAGATGTCATCAACAATATATACTGTGAGCTTCTCTTGTCTGCTTCACTTCTGTTTGGGTTGTGTTCTTGACAAATTAAAATCAGCAAGTTTAACATTTATAAAGAGAAGTGGCATTGAGAAAGGAGTTCCTATAAAAGTATGTCAAATATGGTAGAAATGCTCTTCATCAACTTTTGTTGCTCACGTAAATGCCAATTTAATGTGTATCTAAGTGCATGTGTGGTAGGTCAACCAAAGCTTCTACCACTAGTGAGTTTTTGCAGTCCCATCAAATGATCATTGTTAGAAGGGGTTGTCACAAAGCCAGCAGTCGTCTGTTACTTTCATCAATGGGGAAATCTCATCGAGAAATGTATACATAGCTCCAAAACCTACTGAAAGGATAATGTCGTTTGTGTGTGCACTTTGAAGTAAAGTGGAATGTCTGTATCAACGTCTGTTTCTTGAGTTGTGGAGTTCCGAAGTGAAAACGGCACTGATTGTATTGTGCAGCTTTTAAAATGAAAATAAAAGGCGGATGTGTTCCAAATTATAACTGAAAACTGATTTCGAATCGTTCCTTGATGTTTTTGATTTGTGGGACTCTTCACTGCAGGCTCGAATCAATGCCAGGCTGCAGCAGTACCGTGCCAAGGCAGAGCTGGCGCGCACCACCAGGCCCCAGGCCTGGGTTCCCAGGGAGAAGCTGCCCCGGCCGCTCACGAGCAGTGCTTCAGCCATACGGAAGCTCATGCGCAAAGCCGAGCTGATGGGAATCAGCACAGACATTTTTCCAGTGGACACTTCAGATACGAGTTCCAGTGTTGATGGAAGAAGAAAACATAAACAACCAGCTCTTACTGCTGACTTTGTGAATTATTACCTTGGTAAGGGGGGAAAAGGCTCATTTTTCTCAAATGAAAAGGTTATTGCTTTGCTGCGTTGTGCTGTGCTATTTCATTGGCTTTTTTATTTTCATTGCATTTAATTGTTTAGAGTAGATAAATGTGGATTATGACTTCATTTTAGGTTAGGTATATTATTGCTTTCTGCTTACACAGAAAGTTACTTTTTTAAAAGACACATCAAAAAAGAATAAAATCATTCAAATATAGACAGGAGACTAAACTGTCGTTACGAAGGGAGTAGGTCACTTCTGGTATAATATTTTTTCCTTAGATTCTCCTCCATTTCTATGTGGAATAGCATGACTTTTTCACTGTTTGCTACATCCTGATCAAAGTTCATCATTTAAACAACTACAGTATTTATGCAACAAAATACAAATGTTATGACTGTTCGATCTACTTAGTCTGTGTATTAAACTTACAGGCCATAGTTTTGTGTCTTTATATTGTTACAGTTTTTTACTTTAGATTGCTTCACTTTTTTTAGTGCATAAAATTTGAAAATGTACATTCAAGAATAGGAACTAATGTGGTTTTCTTTTAAACAGAGAGAAATATGCGCATGATTCAAATCCAGGAGAATATGGCTGAACAGAAGAATATCAAGGATAAGTTAGAAAATGAGCAAGAAAAGCTTCATGTGGAGTATAATAAGGTAAAGAAAAAGGGGTGATAAACCCTTGTACCATTTTATGTTTTCTACTATTAACTGTGATAGAATTTTTCTTTCTGTGGAAAAAAAATTCGGATGCAAGTGAGATGCAAGCTATTGATCTTTTAAAAGTAATATTTAAAAGCATATTTCTTCTTTTCAAAATATTCAGTGATCTGTCTTCTCCCATACAAGTAATATCAATTTTTAAAATATGATATGTTGACTGGACACAAGTCAGTGTGTTTAACTGACCCTACTGAGAGCTCCGGTAACAAATTGCACATGGACCTGTTTGAACCTGCATGATTGGTACTTGATAACTGGCAATCTACAGTACTCAAGAGTGTTATTTATTTATGTTAACTACAGCTCCAGTTGGACTTGGCTTTAATGGCTTGACTAATTTCTCAGACAGAAATAATCAGTATTGACACCTCCACAGCGTCCCCTCTATGCTTTTTAGGGTATAACAAATTTGATGCCCATAAATTATGGCTTTGCTCCCCCAAAATGCTGCTAATTAATTTTTTTATTAAATCACCATTATGATTAAAAAATAACTTTTCACATTTTTACCAAATAAATATTTATTTTAATATTCACTTTTTTTGAAACATTGATATACTGTACCCTTTGTGACAGATGACATGCTGCAATTCTTGCTGAATTCAACAGCATATTGATAGTTAATGATGACAAAAAATGGTGTTGCTATTAATTCCTAAACTGTTTTGTGTGTGTTTTAAGTGAGAACATATGGAAAATGTAGCAGCAGATCCTTGTGAACTGCCCAGAGATGATAAAGGGGAAGGAAATTGTGCCTGGAGCTGTTAACCAAATTAATAGTTACCTTCCAAAATACACAACCTAATAGTTACTTCCAGAAGAAAAAAAACCCCTTTATTTTACTTTCAGCCTTTACTTTTAAATTTTCTCTTTCTATGAGAATGTGGCAAAAGAGAGTTTTAATTCATTTATATTTGCTTGTTAAAGTCTTACTGCCTTAATACTGTGGACAGCACATATAATATGTTGCTGTATTTTAGTTTTGATACATTTGACTTTATGAAACCTTATTTCCATGCTGAAATACTTCTGGTCTTTACAAAACAAGTGTTTGCTCTGGGCTTTTGTTTTATTTCTATTAAATTACTGAATGGTTGTTGTGATCTCAGCCATATTGGTATGAGTTTCATTGTTTTTCTAATCCTACAATAAATTAATGCACCCTTGGTAAGTTAGAGTTGAGTAAATTTTATTTAATAACTCTGAATGGATTTTCATTACTGTTGCCTGTTTTTTTTCTGTAACTTTTCAGCTGTGTGAGTCCTTGGAAGAGCTACAAAATATGAATGGAAAACTGCGAAATGAAGGGCAAGGCATTTGGGCTCTGCTGGGTAGAATCATTGGACAGGTTGGTTGGTTCCTTGTCTGCCACTTCTATGACTGAATAAATACATTTGATTTGATCAGACCCAGGCTTTACTCAGGGGATAATGCTTCCTGATTGAAGAACATAGACTTCTGCAAGCCACCTACTGGGAATGTGTAGCTTAATTTTGTTGTTGCAGTAGTGTGCTTGTTTGCAAAATTCTTTCATTTGATATAAGTGATTGACCTGTCATTTGTGATGCAGCTTAGCATGAAGCATGAGTTAATCCCACTGCTTTTTTTCTCCATTTGTCTTTAGTTACTGTAAGCTTCAAATGATAAGTTAACTCTTTATGGCTTTTATAAGAGAAGATAAAAATGCATTTAACTGCAATATATACGTAATGGCGTGTAACTAGACAGAGGAGAATATTTTGATCAAATGAATATGAATATCTAGGACAACAGAAGATTTAGGTTACTTCCTGTTGTCAGCAATTATCTTTGTTCCCACTGATACGGGAAAAAAAGAAGATTTTTGCAGTGTTTTAATATATATTTTATGTCAGAGACATTAAATGTCAGTGAACATTTTGGATGAGAGGGAGACTGCAGTGATTTCCAGTTATGATTTAAGATTGAAGAAGCTGTTCATTGTGGAAATGCAGACATAAAATTATTCGCTATTTTGACATGCCCTTTGTTACTGCTGAGTTTGTGCTGCTGTTCTGAAAATGAACCTTACACTTTCTTTGTGCTGTAATAGTTCCTAAGATATGCAACCTTTTACTAGTTCCATTTGTCTGCCCACCTCTCCTACTTGCAAGGAATTCTTGCATAACATGTATTTTAAACCAAGATTATTTTTCCTTCCTTTGAGTAAGTATTTGCAAACATATTTCCTGATGCAAATGTTACTCAATTTGAAAAAAAAAAAGAAAGCAAAGCTAAGTAGAACTCATTTACACAGCTTGCATGACATTTTTTTCCAGTTGGTTGAACAGATGCAGACCCATGGGGCTGCTGAGAAATGACTTTGATAGATGGTTGCTGTCTGAGAAGCCAGCATACTGCAGATAGTAGAAACCCAACGAGAGTCTCGTGTGCTTTGTGAAGGGCTTGGTCCAATAAGATAATTTTTCTAATTAACCTGTCGTGCACCAGTGTAGCTGCGATGCTGGGGAAAATAAACTGCCTCAGAATTCTGTCACTTTCATGAATCTGCCTTTGCTTGTTTCAGCTTCCTAGCGAAATGCATCCTTGTCCATCTCTACATTGGAAGCTTGAAGAAAAATTCTAAAAGCTAGTCTTTCTGTGTGTTTCTTACTGAATTGACAAAATGACTGTAAGATTACTTTATATTACAGAATCATACTGGGATAAATGTGGTCCGTAAAATAGTTAGCTAAGCAATTTCCCACTTGTTATGTGTCTTTTTCTTCATGCATTGAGATTAGAGGAATATTCTTGAAAAGTGTCAAGACTCATGTGTACTGCATTTCTTCAAATCCAATAGAAATTGAACATACCAGCAATTTTACGGGCTCCTAAGGAAAGGAAACCAAGTAAAAAGGAAGGAGGAGCACAAAAGGCATCTACACTTCCGGCAGTACTTTATAGGCAAGTAATTAAATTTTGACAGAATAGATACAGTATCTACTAATTTATCGTTTCAGAAAAGTGTTCTGAGAAAATTGTTTGCTTCCCTTTTTAATTTTAAAAATGCTTTAAAGTTGTCTATGCGCTTTACTTATTTTTGAACAGTGGTCAGTTAATAAGTTGAATAGTGGTCAGTTCTTCACCCTACCACACATGAGTAAAGTTTGGGTGTTTTTGCTAATTTGACAGCAGTGCTTTAAGGACAAAACTAACTCTTTCCATCTGAAGTAGAAGGGTCCTTCGTTTTTTTGATGTGAGAACTAACTGGTCACTTTGTTCTTTGAATGCAGTCATCTGAGTGGATGATTTTTAGAACAGTGATGATGCTGTTCAGTCACGATTCCTGGATGCAGCACAACACTTGTCATATAAGAACTCTCACTTTTTGCTCATGCTAAATTTCCCTACTTCTATTTTTATTAATTCCCAAGGTTATGAAATGTATTCACTTATTCTGTCATAGTTCCACCTTCTCCCCTCTTCTGTAAGCTGTGAAGCTACTGACTGGGTTTTTATTAAACCTAATAATGGGATGCAAACTAGGATCCCAGATTGTGACTGTGCAAAATACATGCATGTCATCTGGGATCTTTTCTCACCACAGCTGAGGAGTGACATGGTCTATTGCTTACCGAGAGAGCAGCAGCCAGGTATCCAAGCCACAGCAAGTAGTGTCTTGCCCTGCTAGAAGGCTAAGGGGAGAGGATGATTTACACTAGCAAAAGTTAATTTTAGTGCTGCAAGAGGTAGAAATCTTGAAAACACGGCAGTGGGCTGAGGATTTGGCAGTTTCGATGTACACAAATAATTGGAGTCATGCTTCACCAATTCTGTTTCATTCAAATGCACTCAGCTCCTTCCATGTTATAGTTCCATCAGTGAACAGCTGTCTTTTCAAAATAACTAAAATTTCAATTCCACTAAAATAATAATAAAAAGGAAGCATAATTTCTAATGATTTACATTGCCCAGCATAGCAGCACCATTTCAAGGTGGTTACTTGCATAAGTGTATGATTGATTATTAAGATTGGTACTTGCAACATAATTTTCTGCTAAAGGATTTGTTGTATTTTTTTTTCCACTTGCCACAGGTATATTTTGTTGAATTATTGACTGATTACTAACTTGTTGGAAGTCCTCAAAAATGCAATTGACAACCATTTTTTGCTAACTCTTACTAGGAGCCTTTTACAATTTTACTGTACATAGGTAGAAGCTCCTTAAAAACCTCCATAAAACTACTCCATAATTATTCCAAAAAGCAATTATGCACTTAAATGATAACATTGAAATTGAAGTTGCCACATGTCTGTATTGAAACTGGGGAATGTGCTGGGGTGTATAATTTATTCTTTATGAGTGTGTAATTGTAATGCTTTTCTGCTACGTACATGAAAAGTTGTGGAATTTGCAAGAAGAACCATGATCAACACCTACTGCTATTGTGTGACACTTGTAAACTCCATTATCATCTTGGTTGCTTGGATCCACCTCTTACAAGGATGCCAAGGAAGACCAAGAACAGTTACTGGTAAGATCACAGTTAATGTGTTGTCCTGTGCTGTCTCTGTACTTAGAGTAGGATGTAAATGTGAAGAGACTTGCAAATTCTGAATGGATTAGACATTGCTTTAATGCAGTTTGAGCAGTTTTTTTATTTTCAGGTTATTAGCAGTGATGTTGCTGAAGGTTAAAAAAAAGAAGTTGTAAAGATTTTCTCATTATTAACCACTGTGTAAAAATAGGTTATAGCTGTAATTTTCTTGGGTTTTGAATTCATTTGTGATTGTTATTGCTGCAGTATAATAGCAGAGGGAAGTTTTAGGCTAATACTTTTGGGAAATGAAAGACTTGGTTTTCTGTTCATGTTAGGACTTAGATAAGCAACTCTCTGTTGGATCTTCAGGCAAATACTTGTAATACTTTTAAATAAACTTGCAAGTAGTAGCTCTGTTTATTGCAGTATGGGAAGTGTTGAGTTTACTGCTGTCTTATGAGTCAAATGTACAATTGCAGAAGTATGTATATAACTGTGCTTACTGCAGTTACATTTCCATGAATTAAAGTTCTTTCATGCTTGCAGGGCAGAACAAAAGCTAAGTTGTACAGTGGAGGAATGATAAGGTGCCAGAGATTCTGATTTCCATACTGTCATAAAATTAGCTTGCTCTGCTCTGTAGTGTTAGCAATCTGCATGTTTAAACTTCTCTGAAACGTTTTAGAACGAATTCAGAAACAGTTTGTAGCTGGCAAGAAGTTATAGTACACCATCTCGAGGAGTCATTCATCACCTTGTCTGAATGTTCGGGTACCAAATCAGAATAGTACAAGAATTTTAAAAAGACAGCAAAATGATTTTAACAGAAAAAGATTAGTTTCTGTTTTTCTTCATGTATCTCTGAATTTTTTTATTAAAGAACTTAGAACATAAAATATTTGCTTCAGCCATCTTTTTGGTCAGTTTTGAAGATTGTGTGAAGAACAAGATGGCCAGTATATAAAATGGGAGGCCTCTCTTCTTTATATCTTAATGTGACAAAACTTGGATTTACCTCAGTAAATTTGCTTATTAAATTAACGGGAATTTCATTTAAAAGATGAAAATCTCAAAAATATTTCCACCATTCCTTATACATTCCTGAACCTAATTTTCCTTTAATTATTTAATGTAGTGTGTTGTTAGACTTTTGATCTCTTTGGTCAAATTTGCCAAGTAGTTATTTTACATGGAAGCTTCTTTTTTATTAAATTTTTAGATAACTTCTTCATTTACACAGGAGATTTGATTTTTGTTCTGCTTTTTAACACAGCTGAAAAGGCTCACTAAAAACTATCAGTCCAAAAGATGTAAAACTAATTCTCAGTAGGTGTTAAAGGCAGGATGGGTCAGCTTAGGTAGTAAAGCTCTTTCATTTCAAAGCTATAAGTTAGCTTTGTTGTGAATTTCATGCTTCAGTTATATCTCAGATCACAAACTTGTCTTTTACTTCTAATTAGCTCAGGCATATTCTGGAGTGTGAGATGATAGCAGACAAATTGAGCTGCATTGATTGCATTCTTTTCATCATTGAACATTCTTTTATGTATTCTTTTCAGGATCAGTGGAGAGCATATAGAACAGACCCTTAATCCAAGTTAGAGTTCAGCAGGTTTTGCCTCCCCTGCTGTCTTGAATACAGTTTTTATCTTTTGATTAAGATATGAAGAAAAGTGCATTTTTTTTAGAAGGGGCCATGTACTTTTCAGATATTTGTATAGGATGTAATAGGAGCATAGCAGAAAAATAAAAGAAAATTGGTATAGTGGAAAATTCCTTGAAACACTAGCAGGTTGAAAGACATTATTTAAATAAAGTGGTTAAAAACATTGAGTTTAGTTCTTTTAGAAAATTGTAATCAATAAACAATTAAAAATAACGGTTTCTTGTTTTTTTTTTCTTTCTGTTCCATTATCACTGCTAATAATGTACTCAGAATAGCTTGAACTCTTGAAAAAGATTTTATTATTACTGTCACATACTTTACCAATACATAATAATATATAATCAATGGGTACTTTAACGTGAGTGTATTCCATAAACATCGTATTTATATTGTGTTTGAGGATGTCAGGTGATTCAGGTTATGTGTGTGATGCTACATAGACTAATTTGCAGTTATACTTTCTGTCCATTTCATGTTCAGCATTTAATAGTTTAAATTACAGTTTGCCAAAAAGGGTTTTGAAATTGTTAAATTAAATCCAGCATTATATATTAATAGTAAGAGAAAAAAATAAATGTATTATGTATTTAAAAGCTAATTTGTTGAAGAAAGCATAAGTTAAATTCATTATCTCAGTGTTTCTAAAATTTAAAATGAGTTAACAGTTTTAGTCTTAGTGAAATCATAATAAGAATTTAGGCCTGGTGAGCCACCAGTATTTCATATCTTAGTAGTTTAACTGGTTTAAAACACTTAAGACTAAAAATTTTCCTTGTTCAGAGGCCTGACAGTTTTCTTCAAGGTAACAGTTATAACATCTTACCCATCAGTTTGTACCATAGTGATTTCAAAGCCTGTCGTCATTTCAGATGGATTTGAGATGAAGAGCATAGGAACTATTTTATGTAATAACACATTAAAGTGTTAATTTATGCCTGTTTTGATGCTGTGCTTTCAGAGTAGAATCATAGAATATCCTGAGTTTGAAGAATTGAGTCCAACTCCTAGATCAGAAGTTTTAACCATACAATGAAATGCTGTTTCATTTCAGCATAAACCTTAAATGAAAAGTTTACTTTCATTTTAAAAATTGCGATTTTAAGTTTCTTAGAAATCCTATTGATTAAACAATTGAGTATTATTTTGATTAACATGTTATCATAATACTAAGTCTCATCATTCTTGCTGACAACTTGTGTGCTTTTATGTTCCTGGCCATTCTGGATGTGTTTTCCTGCTAGAGAATGATCTTAACTGGTAGTAAGGCAATGCACAAGTGTTGGCAGACAATATAATGAATCAAGATCTAATTGTAAAATGCTGTCATTTTCATTAAGAAAATACTTGGCAGCTACCAACAAGGATTAACTTCTACTGGAATGAGATTGCTGAAAAACTGAATTTCTGGTAGCATATGAAATACTGGGGACTGAGATGGACAAAACAAGGTCTAATGGTTGTATTAAGCTTGGTTGGTTTTATTTTTGCTCTAGAAGGCCAAGTTATTTTAGTGGTGACTCCTGTGGGGAATATTGGCCACAGGACACAATGAGCTGTAGAGTTCCTCACCAGTAGTTCCATGAACACTGATGCAGTATCTGGACATTAATTCATATTCCTGACCTCATTCATTCGGTACTGATCCAGCACCTCTTTAACTGTTTTTTCATCCTGGATCACTGAATAATGATATAAAATTAAGTTACATAAACATGAGTGGAATATACATTTTTATGTATTTGTCATTTGTTCTAATTGAAGGATGTTTGGGTTGTTGCAAATGGCAAATTTTCTTTTTTTTTAAACTGTAACTTTACACTCTGTAAGGTGCTCTTTGAAGCTTTTTGACAACTGTGTTAGGTTCGTATATACTGCCTTTTATCTCCAGAATAAGAGCAGCCCTGTGTTTTTTCCACCTCCAGTACATCATTTACATGTGTAATTTGTAGAGCATAGGTGTCATCTTGAAGCTGTGATCCAGGTTTCTCGAGTTCAAAGTGGCTTAATTCTTTGTAAACATAGTGAGAGGTGATTTGTCAGGGAGCATGTCTTCCTTATGAAAACAAACCCTGCTTGTTTTGCTTTTTAAACACTGGGGACAGAACTGTTTTCTGGAAGCACTGTAGTGGTATTTGCTAAGTAATTTGAACACACTCTTTCCCAGCTCACTGCTTCTGAGTTGACAAGATGTTTATGAGGTGGGAAGTTATCTCTGATTCTTGTACCAAGTTAGATTGGAAACACAACAAAATCACACAATTTCTTTTTTGTTCTATAGGTTGTTATTGCTTAATCAAAGACTTTCTGTATGATTAAGAGATTTCAAATCAGTACTGAGATTTCTTGATGGAACAAAAACTTCCAGTAATTTTAGCAGTAGGCACATTTTAGACATAGGCGTACTATTGCCTGCTACTGATTTTCTCTGTGGGTCTAGACTAAAAGCAAAACAAACCCTGTGTACTGAAAGTTGAATCATTGGCACCATTTCTCCTGTTATTTTGTTTATGCTGCATAGCAATGCTTGCTAATTTAGAGGTAGTCAAAGATTGTTATAGTGGTTCTAAAGGTGACCTGCTGTGACAGGTTGAAATTAAGTGAGCAGGACTGTGGCATAGCCAAAAGGAACTGTTTTCTATGACTATATTGGGATTAAACAGCAGAATGGGAAGAGTACTTTAAATTCAAGAACGATGTTGAGATAAACTATAAGAAGACCTGAAAAGAGATTATTTCCAAGTCAGAGGAGTATGTGTCTGTAATAGCTTTTCTGTGGCTCTATGGGAGCCAACATCCAAATTGCTTTGTAGTTGAAGTTTGTCTGTTTTGTAATAGGGATAATGATGTGAAGTTTTGATACGTGATTCACACAACACCCTCACCCCTATCATAGTATGATTTTGCTTTTGTTTTCTAGATCTAGTTTTTTTGTAATTTTGATTGCTTTCACATTTGGACAACCTGTTTCAGAGCAAGTTTGTTCATAAAAACAGAATTTAAGGAACTTGCATGCAGTACCTCATCTTTTGGTTGAGATGTTTCCTACCTTCCTGAGTAGCATAAAAGTTAAAATGCTTCACATATATTTATAAATAAGATAACAGTGAAACTTCAGGATTTTAGTGGTCTGCACGGGTATTTTATGTAGAACTGGCTGAACATAGGTAGTAGAAAAATGGTGTCTTTCCCTTGTAATAACAGAGAGATAAAGAACAGGAATTATTTAAATCATACATGTAGTGGTAGATGCAAGAAACTGATTCTCAACTCCAAATATTGTTGTAAAACCCTATGACTATTTGTTTCTCTTATAAAAGTGCCATTTTTAGTGCAGCTCTTAAGTTATGGAAGCTTTTTCTATAATTTATGCATAGCACATATTTTTACCACCATAATGGGGAAAATAAATGCTTTGTAAGAACTGCTCATAGAATTTTTGAACGTTTTCATAGATACTGTTTACATCTGCATAAGCAGATCATAGTAATTACTTTCAGTTGTGCTTTCCAGTACATAAATTAATGACATGACTGATGCTGCGGTGTTATGGAGGGCCATGCTCTCTGATGCTTACTAAACAGAAATTCACCTTAAAGCCTTGGGTTGGACAGCTTTAAGAACAATGCATCTTATAAAACTAAAGAACTCAAAGTAACTTACAGCTAAGGAGACATGCAAGATTTTGAGGGGAATATTGTTACTTAAAGGTTTTCTCTGCTTCATTGGAGTGCCTTTCTCTGTAAAATCTTAAAATAATAGTAGTTTGGTCTGCATGCCATTATTAACTTAATTGCATGTAAATACATATTTGTATGTGTATATTCACAGAAATTTATATAAACATGTAACTGTAAAAAGTAGCATTGTGAAAGCTATTGTACCTTATATTTTTTGATATTCTAGTGTCTTAAGGCCTAGAGGTCTTAACAGGTACTGTTTGTGTAGCAAACTGAGGCTTGTAAAGAGGAGTGTGATCATTTTATCAAGCACAGGAAACACAACTCCAAGTAAGCTATTCCCTTTTTCCCCCACCTCTTCTGATAACGGAGGAACAATAGAGAGAGATTTACTAAAATCACAATAACCACAGGAGTATTAATAGCAAAAGGTATACGAGAGAGGGAGAGTGTTTTACCCACAAAAGGATGTTCACCTCTGGGAGCAAACAAAAATGTTTCCCAAAAATAGTGCTGCTGGACAAAGGCTTTAAGCTGAGGAGAGCCCTTGCAGCTTGGCCTCCCCTGCCTCAGTGTGAGGAAACCAGCAAAGAGCTGGGCTGGCACTCAGAAGCCAGATGGCTGCAGTTGTGTTTCCTGCTGTTCTCCCCAGATCTTTGCGCTCGCTGTGTTGGGCAGTGTTTGCCCTTCCTCACTGGCAGCACACTGCCGGCTCTGGCCGGCTGCTTTCACCACCAGCTCGGGTGGGGGTTTGGAATGGGAAAGGGACCAGCAATGGCAGAGAGGGTACTGGGGCCAGCTGATCCCAGCACCTTCTCTCCTGAGACATCCAAGCAAGATGGCAGATTTTCAGTTTCTGGCACTCGGCTCTTCCTGCCAAATTCACGCCCCCAGTGATGATGTGCGTGGTATGGAACTAAAAACTAAACAGTGCTAAAATCTCCATCCCCCTTTTCTCTGTAACCAGGACAAGGAGGAAGACTACAGGACTACACTCTTGTATGCTGGCCCCAAACTGTTTGAAAAGTATATAAACTGACTTACTGTGTTTTGGCTATTCATAAAGACTCCATACTTACATGAGAGAGGGGAGAAACTGTTACCTTTCCTGCAATCTACCCTGTTCTTCTGCTTTTCTAGACCAGCAAATATTCCAAGTACTTTCATATGTCCTATTTACCCTGTCTTAAGTGCTTTTGAGATAGGAGGTGATGAGTCATTGTAATATTATAATGTAGCCACAATTATTTAAAACTTACATATGGAAAAGTTAAAGGAGAACAGTCCTGAGTTAGTCAGGGTTACATTGATCTCTTACCCAATCCATGACTAGATTCCTCCTATTCTGACTTGGTAGCCACTGGTCTGTGTATCAAACCATGACTCCTGGTGCCTTTTGGTATAGCTGGGAGAGATCTGAGATTGTATTGCTTGGATTACTTTGGAAGAATTAGAAAACACTGAAAGTTGATGGACTTGATATTGTGTTAGCCCTCACTGAAGTTCACAGGACAAGAACTATTCCTGTTGAATGTGTAAGTTGGAACAAATAGGTTCAAACACAACACGTGTATCTGACTTTGTACTTTTGTTTATATAGGAGGGATATGCTTTTTTGTGTATTAAAATTTCAGTTCAAATAATTAAATACATGGAGTTTTTGTTTTGTCTCCTTCCAAAGCAAATATGCTCTATCATGTAGATAATTTTAATGTGCTTATCCCTGTTAATGCCAATTAATAGCACATTAGGTTGATTTTTTTTCCGTTGGTACTATTAAAGAAAATGTTTAAAAGGAGAATAGTGGTGAATTGGATTTTGAGTGGACTTGTAGTTTTTTGAATTGGAAGTGTAGTGTGAGAAGTAATTAAAACTGGCTCTTCCAGTGAGTATAATTTTTGTGTTTTCATATTAACATATTTTTTTAGTAAACAACTGCATTTATGACTTTGGATAAGATGATTTTTTGCAAATAAAAACAAATCCTGGTGAATTCCTATCTCATTAATTCTGTTATGGAGCTTGTTAATAGCATTACCTTAGTGTCTCTTAATTTTTGAAGTTCTGATGGTGATTTTGTACTTTTTCAGAAACTCAATAGGCATTTTTTTCAATTTAGTGTTCAAAGTTTGTTAATATATGTCTCCAGCTTCTATATTTGTACTTTTCTCCTAACTATGTTTTTCAGATTTAAACCCCACTCCTTTAGGAAATAGATACTAAAATTTATTTTCATAACAAACATGTCTCCTCCAAATACCTGCTACTGTAGCCTGCTCTCACTGGAATGAGTTCAGCAGCATGTCATTTTAAAGATTAACAGTCTGGTCTAGTGGAGGGTGCCCCTGCCCATGGCAAGGGGTGGGAACTAGATGATCTTTAAGATCTCTTCCAATCCAAACCACTATAATTCTGTAATTAAACTGCAGCAGCAGCTACAGTAATTAATAGATTAGATATCAGTGGGCAGCTTTAAAAAGGAAGATGTAGTAGAATGAAAATGATGAAATAAGAGGCATTTTTCTTGAAGATTAATTCCTAAAGATTAATTCCTATTTTCAGAATCTTGGTTTTCAAAGTTAAGTATTGTCAGGAAAATATGAATATCTTACTTGTGTTTTGCTTCGTTGTTTTAGATGTCCATTTGATTTCTTGACTTTTGAATTTATATTAAACACAAACTCTTCAATATGTTTCTTTTTCTGCTCTTGTGACTGCAGTCTTAAAAAGAAAATCTTCCGCTTTGCAGGCAATGCTCAGAGTGTGACCAGGCAGGTAGCAGTGATATGGAGGCTGATATCGCCATGGAAACCTTACCAGATGGGACCAAAAGATCAAGGAGGCAAATTAAGGAACCAGTGAAATTTGTTCCTCAGGATGTGCCAACAGAACCGAAGAAAATTCCAATCAGAAACACGGTAAATGATGGTGGAGTTGATGTTTTGAGGCTCATATTCATAATAATATTGTTTCAGATGAACTACATTGTGGACATTTTGGATTGAGGAATTTAATTTAGATTGATGTTCTGGTTTTGTTATATATTCCATTTTCTCCTTTTAGTGCTTTATTAGTTGTGGTAAATACTGTTTTGCTAAAATAGAAAGCTGGGAAACACGGTGAAGAGCTGTACAAGCTTAAGGAAAATTCAGTTTGCACTTAAACTTAGCCTAAACAGCTCTTCTTCATTGTAGTAGTAAGGACACTTACTAGGGTAGATTTAAATATATTGAATTGTAGCTGTAAAATAATTAGTCGTTTCATTATCTACAGGCAAGCTACTGACTGTCTGCACATTTTGTGACTGTCACAAGACCCTGTTATTTCAGTTTGTTTGGCTTCCTAGCCTCACTAGTCAACATATGTTTTCTTAAACTTTCATGGTGGATAGAATTTTGAGAAGACAAGCAAAGTTTCTTGCTTCCTGTACTGGTGAAATATTTAGCATCTTTCCTTCCTTTGAAAGCAGTACTTTTTTATTAATCACTGTGCACTTTTCATTAAATTTTGCTTTCCTAGTTGTTCAGAAAATAAGGCTTTTCATGTGTGTTGTGTCATACCATCTATAAAAAGAACATAAAAATATCAAAGGGCATTTAAGTTCAGGTTATGGGATGAGTAGTGTTCCCATACCCCTTCAGACAGAAGTGGTTCATCTTCCAATATATTTCTTAATATCAGGAAATACTACAACCTCTCACATTAGAGTTAGATAGATTTCTTAGTATTAGGAAATATTACAACCTCTCACATTAGAGTTAGATAGACTCCATCTCTCATGCAGGACAACTTTATTTTCTTCACGAAGTTTCTAGACATTTTATGATTATACTAGCAGATACCATACTTAAGGTACACTGATAGGATTAAACAAGTCTTTTCCTGATGCAGTCTTAAATGTTTGCTTTAATTTTGGGCCACAGCTTTGATTGACCTGATGGCTTCTCTTTCTTCATCTGTGACTCAGAACATTAAGAATGACTCAAGCCAAGCAGATTTATTTAGCGCAAACTATTAGGAGTGTGAGTAATCCAGAATTAAATTTTGAGAAACTTCTTTCTTTTCCTCATTGAGGGAAAGTACCCTTCCTCCTTATGCATAAGAGCTCATAGAAACTTACAGCTGCCTGGGTAGACTGAACTCACTGTTGTTATGCTGTTGTTCATACAAAAAGATTTACCTAGTGTTCTGCTTGCTGAATCCTTTGTATCTCATCTCCCATTTTTCTTCTTGCTTTCTCTTCTGTCTTTTTATACCTAATGTACTTCTCTTAGGGTGTGAAGAATCATGATTCTGGGACTAAAAAGAACTAAAATTATTGCAGGAAAGACATCCATAGTTGTAAAAAAAAAAAAAACAACCAAAGGAGTAATAGAAAGCATTGTTCAGAAATCCATAGGAATACAAGACTGGTTTGTTCGAAAGCCCATGTAGTAACTGCCAAAGTTCTCGTGTGCAAAATGGAGAGAAATCTGACTGTGATGTGCTAAACTGGTGCTACATTGGTGATTTGTGCTTCATGTGTTGCATAAATATGTAAGTTCAGAGCAGAGTGGGACAATCCCCTCCCTTGACACTCCCCTCCCTTGACACTCCTGGCTGCCAGAGCACTGCTGTCTCCTGTTCAACTTGCCATGGACCAGGACCTCCGATCCCTTTCTGTGGCACTGCTCTCCAGCCTCTCATTCCCCAGTTTGTCTGTACATTGAGGATTGCCTTGTCCCAGGTGCAGATTCTGGCCCTTGCCCTTGTTAAGCTTGATACAGCTGGCAATTGCCCAGTCCTCTCCTTTAGGACCCCCTGCAGGGCCTCTTTGCCTTTGAGGAAGTCAGCAGCTCCTCCCAATTTAGTATGATTGGCAAGCCTACTTTGTATATCTTTGAGTCCGAATGGTTTATGAAGATGCTAAGAAGAATTGGGCGTCATATGGAGTGCCGCAGAACCCTACTAGTCTGATGCCACCCCATTCACTTTAACTTAAGGAAATCAAGCTTGACAAGATGAACTTCCCCTCATGAAGCTGTGATGGCTCTGACTCATTACTTTGTTGTCCTTCAAGAGTTTTTCAGTATCTCCCAGAATAATCTTCTTCATAATTTTACCAGTCGTTGAATCGAGACTGACAGACCTGTAGTTTCCAGGGTCCTCCTTGCCATTATTAAAGTCTGGGACAACATTTGCCAGTTTCCAGTCAACTGGGATCTCTTGGATTCCCCGGAGCACTCTAAAATCATCAAACATTAGATGCTACAGACTTACAGGGATCTAGCTGGAGTAGTGAATCCCACACAAATTCTGTATTGACTGGGAATTCAGCATTCTCACAACGATGGTCTTCAGCTGAGGGCACTGGAACCCACTTAGCCTGTCGTTGCTGTTGAAGACGGAGGCAAAGAAAGCATTAAACACCTCTGCCTTGTCTGTATTCCTGTTTGTGAGCTGACCATCCTCATCCTGTAGCAGGCTGATGCCATTTCTGCATTGTAGAGCAGCTCTTTCAAAGAAATGGGAAGATAGAGAGTAAGTCCAGCCATTTGCACTCCATTGTTTTGGAGACTGCAACTATCATATTGTACATTGAAATGTAACGTAAGTTTACAGGAAGATCTCTCTGGTTTTGAACTTCCTAAGACCATGTAAGTGAATATACAAGGGTAAATTTAAACATACCGTAATTTTACTGTGAGTCAGGGTCTGTACAAATGACAAATGAATGTAAATAAACAAGACATTAGGTCATTATTCCTAATGCTGTTGTATAATGGCTGCATTTGCAGACAGAATTTCATGAATTGTTTATGTTTTATACATTTCAAGCCATATGTAGTGAGCTTTTAAAGGTTTTCTGCATTTCAGTGCATAGCTTTTTAAACTAGGTTTAAAATCTGTTATCTTTATAATTCCAATTTCACACTTTTATAAGCATCACAAATCATTATTTCTGCTGCTAGTTAATTTCATAGAAATTAATAGCTAATGATTAGCAAGTAGCTAATAGAAATCAATAGCTAATTGCATAAACCAGATATCTATAAACACCTTCCTCATATTTTTTTATAAATCTGAATATGTATTTTTAAGATTTGCTTTTCTAAACTGTACCATTTCTTTCACTTTTTTTCATGAAGATTATAGAATAGATTGTTTCTTTGGAAAATACTTTAAAGAGATGCATTTCTCAGCAGTAAATTGAGAGATTAATGGTTTTCCTCTGTTCAGCTATGTATGTTCAGATTTTGAGAGTCTCTTTGAGGTGATCCATATTATAAAAACACAGCTTTTAAAAATCTGTCAACTTCGTTTACTATCCTAGAATAAAAAAGAATACACAGATTATTTTTTTATCAAACATGTCATTGCTAAAGTAGTTCTGTTAATCTGGTGTCTTATTTTTGCAAAATAAGGGTTTTCCTTCCGTCCTTTTGAAAAAATGATCTTAAGTATGTTTTTAAAGATTGCATAAACTGTGCTTTGCCTTCTGTATATGCTGTTGTCTGGAAGCATAATGTCACATACATACAACATCTTCTAAAGCAACGTTGTGCTGCTGGGCTAGCTATGTGCTCTAGGAGTGGAAAGGATGCTTGGTGTATCCTTTGGAGTTAAATGGTGTTTATATTGTTGAATATTCCATCGTCCAATAAATGCTGTCAGACCCGGGTACTCCTAAGGAGCAATATTAGAGGGGTTTTTTTTGCGTGGCTTGTTTTTTGGAAATTCCATTTTTTATTCCTTTTTATTGAGAAGCAGCTATCTACCCAGTGTTACAAAGGTAAAATAAAATAATTTTGGGAACTTAATTGTTGAAACCTGTAAATGAAGTATTCTGATGCTGTGATACCAAACTTACTTTTGCTATTTGACACCTGAAATTCTCTTTTCGGTAATTGTATTGTATGTAATCCAGAGGAACACACAGTAATTTTTCTGTTTAACAGTAAAAAGTCTGTGTTAGTTATGGTTTTGACATACAGAATTTAAAGATTACTTGCTGTCGACTGAACATAAATGCTCTTGGAAAAAAATCTGTAGTCAGTCAAATTCTGAAACTTAAAGTTTTCAATATAATGAGCATTGTAAAATAACTTTGTTTTCTTGATCAATTAAAAGACTCAACTGAGCCTATGACGTCACAAATGTCACAAATGTATAAACTAATTATTTCAGCTTGCCAACTACATGGATACATGATAATATAGGACAATAGGACTCTCTTTTGGCTTCAGATGAAATTCAGAATGGAGTGCAGTAAGATCTAGCTCTTCTGCAAAGCCTGAAGCAAAGGGAGTGTATCAGAGTTTTACATCTTTGTTGTGGGGTTTTTTTTATTTGTTTGTTTGGTTTTGTTTGGAGTTTGAGGATTGTTTTAGTTGGTTGGTTTGATTTTTAAGAAAGCAAGAAGAAAAAAAAGACCTGCAGATGAAAGATCACTTGTTTTTCATGCAGCAAAGGCATGGAGAAATGAACATATTCCAAATGGTATTCCAATGGTGTCAATACTGGTAACTGGCGTATCTATCACTTCTGCAAAAAAGTACTCTTAAGCTGAGATTTCCAGGAAAGAATCACCTGTTTTAGCCTGAAAACTGAGCCTTTCTGGCCTATTGTCTTCCTGCTTCTGTTTCAGTTCCCTAAACGTGTGATTTGGAGGAAATTAGTGTTAAAAAGGATAGAAGTCAGTCCTGCTCTTTCTCAAATTCTGTTGCTTGTTTAAGCACGAGAAACAGTAGTTACAAGTTAATTGATACACTCAGTGATAGTTTTGCTTGGCAGCAGGAATGCTGCAAAATTTTTGATTTTCTAGTAAAGAAACTTCTCAGGACAATGGAAACTAAAAAAGTAGATAAAGATGGTAATTCTGTGTAATTAAGCTTCCTGTTTGACTTGTTTCTTTTTATAATCATATTTTGATTTACTACTGTTTCTTTTTTTTTTGGTCTGACAGTTCCCTTTTTATTTCTGTCATTTTTGTGGAAAATTATTATTTCAGAGGTATTTTTTGAATAGTAGCAATAGATCTACCATTTAAGATACTCACTTTGATCTTTACTGAACAAGTGTGCCATCTGGTGTCTACATGGCAGTCCTTACCTTTATTTTAAATTATTTTATGTCTATCTGGTGCCGTCAATTGAACATTTCTTCTGCCTTTACCAAAGCAAAGGGAGACAAAAGGAATTGTTCCTACTACTGGTTTCATTATAACCTTTTCATTGGCAAAGGAAGTTTGTAATCTCTTAACTTTTCACAAGGAATAGATGACGTCATGAATTTAAAATTGCTGTCTTGGCAAAATGGTCATGGTTAATATGTAGCAGGATAGAGAGCAGATTATCTGAGCAGTTTCTACCTGTGTGGCTTTTTTCACAGGTTTTTGTGGTTTGTTTTATATGCACTATTGATAGTGCACTGATTTCATTAAGCCATTTTTTTAGTATAGTGAAAGTTTCCCCCATTTCATTTTCTGAGAGTATTCTTGCTTGTGTTTCATATTGGCTTTATCCTCTGTTCTGCAGTAATGAAATTCTCCTGCATTGACTTCTTTGTTTGGAATGATTATATAGCACTCTAATGTTTACTGATTTCTTTGTTTTTAGCAGTATATGATAAAGGCTGCATAAGTGAAAGAGTTGATGTTTGGAACTTTTGATATGTGTGATATGTATCTATGAACTATAGTTTGAGAAAAGGTAAACTGTGAAAGTATATCATTAATGTTAGTGTGTCAGCTACAACTTGACATAAGATAGACGTGACATCTGAAGAATTTAGATAGGATCCAGAATTAAAACATGGATGTAATCTTACAGTGATCCTCTTCACTGTGCATTTCAGCATGTGTACAAGACAGCTATATGTCTTTTTCAAGTAGTCATTGTAGCCACAGGTCTGTCAAGGAAACATAAATCAATATGTGCTATTATTTCTGACAAGAAATGTGAAGTTTATAGATCTCTAAAAATCAAAGCATCCTAAGTTCTTCACATTTTGCCATCTTAAAATTGAAACACACGCAAAATAACTGCTACAGACTTTTTGCAGAGGAAAGAAATTAATATAGTACCAATAGTTTTGAAAGTCAGGTGTATCTTAATTATCATTGTAGTCTAACCCCCCATACATTTATATTTCCTTTCTCAGGGGATGTTTTGAAAGCTCCATTGATCTTCTGAAAAACTGTGACACAGGAGATCAAATCCAGAGCCATGCTGGTTCACTTCATGTGGAGTGGACTTGAACGCTTGCCACTGACCAAAGTTGCTTTCAGTATTTCATATTCTTTTCCATGTATTGTTAACATTGTTAACTCCTCTATGTCTTCTTGTGAAAAAAAAGAAGGAATTAAATAGGTGACAGTATACACTTTTATCCTCTAGGATCACTTCAGAAAAAAGCTCATGAGGAGCATATACTTCTGACTTTTGGGAATCACCTCTCCCGTTTTGGTCTGTTTACAACTTCTGGATCAGTCATGTTGGGTTTTTTTTCTTCCAGCTGGCAAGACAGAAGTGCTCCAAGGGAGCATTCTGCCTTCTGTTGCTGTCTTTGGGTGAACTGGTTTAAAGCATGAACAGTGAAACATAACAATGAGGTTTGGTGGCAGCCATAGTGGTTTTTGGGTCATGTGGGCACCTATTCTGTCCTGTTCACCATTGTGCTTTCCCACGTGGAAGCTAACATGTCACCTTGTTGCATCTCTTAGTGATGGCAAACAGACTGTTTCCTTTGCAGCTTTGCTTTGCTGCTTTGTTTCCTTTTGCAAACAGTCTGTTCCCTTTCAATGACTATAGGGTTCATTCTAGGCTTTATTTGTTCTTTACAGATGTCTTTCATTTGTCTCATGCATGGAATTTATTTTTCTGAGAATATTCAAAATCTTATAGTCAATGCATTATCTAATCTTCTTCATTTTATGTGTTTCATATTGTTGTCCAGTTGCTTGTGAATAAAAATACAAAATGTAAGCATTTGCTTGTAGCTTTTCCAAGTTCAAAATGGAGACTCCCATTTCAGTCTTTCTTCTGCTATTGGGTTTGAACCCATTGTTGATCATATTTTTCCCTTAGCATATTTTCATTCAATTTTGGACAGTGTTTTTTTAATATTCTGATTTTTTTTTAAAGTGTCTTAAATTCACCATTTCCTCTCATGCATCACCCCATATCCCTCATACATTTGATCCATGTCACATTATATAATTTATGACTTCATCATTCATTATTAATTTATTGTGTTGGTATTCTGTTTTTTAGGCATTTAAGTCCTGATTCTTTTAATTTTCCCATGCCAGCATGCAAGTTTCCACTCTGTAACAGCAGAATGCTGCACAGCATGGATGAATACTTTTGTGACTTGGCTATGGCAGTATATGCTCTAGCTCTCCTATTTTTTTCCCCTCTAACATTCTTTTTTAAGAATTATTTGCGTAGTACATTATAAAATAATACATATTTTATGGGATGTTGTAGTAACTGTCAATTTAGATCATTACAAATTAGATTAGATAGGAACAATCCAATGTTGGGTGTTTTCCTACTTCTCTTTCTTTCCAGATTTGATAGCTGTTGGCATGCGATGCCCACAACGGCTTCTCTCTAGGGACTCTTGTAATGTTTTGTGTGATTTTTTAAAACAATAAGCAAGAGAGGTAGGATTTTCTCTTTTCCAACTATTAAATGAAAAATCAGAAGTTAATGAAATAACTGAAGTAAGTGAAATGGGGCATGCCTTAATACTTTGGGATGGTTCTGTAACCTCCACAGATAGTAAGCCTTGAAGTAAAAGACGAAAAAGGACATTGTTAATCTTTAGGTTTCATTTATTCACAGCATTGCTCTTTTCAGAGGATGGGCATTAAAATTGTTATGAAGGGTAAACCTTTGGTAAGGTATTCTTGGAAAAGATGGCTTGCTTTCATCTTGACGATTTCATTGAATCAAACAGCTCAGTTTCTTTACCTAAGGAACATAATCTTACAGGATTTTAAAGAGTTTAATTAGCAGTTTATTTGATGAGGTGTGTCTTTCCCCTCAAAATGTTATGCTAAAAAAGACTAATAAGAAGAATTTAATCTATTTTATGTTTTGCAATTTTAAACTTTTTTATCAATGTGTTTCTTTTGTTCCTGTTTAAAAATAATTCTATTTTATGCTGGTATCTGAATTTTAATTAATTGACCTTTCTTGGGCTGCTCAGATTGGTTTGGGATGAATTGCTAATGAAATAAGGTACTATTTTTCTCTTTCAGTTCAGTGTGAGTTGTGTTCTTAGTGATGCAGCAGCTAAGTCTTTGGACTGTTTATTTCAAATAATTATAGCTTTTAACTTGATTTCCTAATGAAAATAAGTTAGTCACTTGCCTACTAATGCTATAGTAGCATTGCTTTTAGTAATTGGTAGACCCATTATTGCAATATCTGATTGAGAGCTATGTATGCCTAAGATAATTAATTGTTGTAGTATTTTTTAGAGCATCTGAATGGGAAGGATGAGGACTGAGTATGGGAAAGGTTCTTGCTTTAGTTGGGCAACATGTGGAGAACTTCAGGATACGTGGGAAGTGTGGTTTGGATGCACTAGAGAAGAAGAGGTTAAGAAGTCACTAGAGAAGGGGAGGAACAGAAATATTGTGGTATAGTATCAGGAGGTCAAATTTTCTTAATTCAGCTGGGTTTTGTGTCAATTCATTCCTTTATTTGTATTATTTCACTGCCATAATTGTGAGAGGAATGAAATGAAAAATAGTCTGTACACACTATGACCTTGGCATGTTTGCCTGAGTTTTTGGGGCAGTTAAGGTTATATGGTATCAGCTCCAAGCTATAGGCATCTAAATTTAAATCTTGCCTGTGTAGTAACTGGAATAGTGATACCACTCTGCTGCTGTGGGCTCCAGAGCTCAGTGGCTGGAGTCTTACTGTTACTTGTAAGGGAAGTGTCTGAGGACATCACACACTGTGCCCTTACTGTAGTGCCCACTGAATGAATTCCAAAGCTGTGTAAGCACAGAACTTAGGATGAGACACAACCAAAGACTTGCCAGTCAGCAGTCATTAAATGTCAATATTTGAAATAATTTTTCACAGAATTATTTTATTTCTACTGGAAGAAAATTTTGTAGGTACATATTTTGAACCACTTCGTATTGTTCAGTACGTTTTTTGAAATTATTACTCTGGTTCTGAAGTGTCACCTTGTCACAGTTGTCATGCTGTATCTCTCTAATCCACACCTTGCTCTGTTTTGATCTGGACTGAGTTGTCCTTCCTAATGGTAGAAGTTTTACAGCATTTCTACCTTTTTCAATGAAATAAAAATGCTGTTTGGGTAGCACTGGCATTAATTGGGATTTTGCTTGAGTGCTGATAACATGACTTGGCTTTCCTTACTGTTTAAATACTTTGGAAATACAGGGACAAATTTCACAAACTGTCTTGCTCCATTTTATGATACCGAGAAATCCTCAATTGAAGGTATCTCTGTAGTATTGAATTTCCAGGTATTTTGATTAAAAAAAGAATCACTGTCTTTATGGGCATCTTTTGCTGGATTAACATCATAAGTTTTGAATATGAACAAGTTTCTCTCAGTTGTAATATATGCCATTTAATAGCAAGGTTCCTTTAGCTACTTTTAAATAACAACTCTTAAATTGTTTATGGCGAGTACATGCAGCGCTATATTTTATATTATATTATTATATATTTTCTATTTATGATCTCTGATGTTTTCATTCTGAGCCTGCTAATGACAGAAATTATTCAAAGCAGTTTAAAATACAGTACTTTGAGGCAAACAGCAATGAATAATACTGAATAAAGTAATCCAGATTTACCTGATTCTTTTCTGTTAACCTGTAAGGTAACTTTAGTGACAACAAATCTAAAATTACAGATGTCGAGTTACTGGAGGGCTGTTGCTGGCAATCAAAGAATATTAAATTTTCAGTTGTTAATTTGATTTTATTTTTCTTGTTGAATGCTGTCAATAGTAAAATGATCTGAGAAGGAGCAGTGAAAATATATTTAACTATGGAGATCCATTTGGAAAAAAGCCCAATATTTTAATATTAATTAATATTAATATTTGTTTTCTAGTGATTATTGAACAAACTCAAGTATGTTTGAAGGTTTAGAAATCTAATGAAAGCATAATGAAAATATAATTTAATGTGACATTCCTGGTCGTATATGTCACACATATAGCAGACAGGTGGAAACCAACATTTTCTTGGCAAAAATGACTAAATTATTTATAAACCTTTTATTTCTATTTTGCTGAAGTTTAAATATGTTTCATTATTCCTTAAAATGGAGTTAATAACTTGTAATGCTTTCCATTTAGAGTCAAAAGTAATGTCATTGTTACCTAGATTTCCAAATTATGTATCAGTTTTCAAGATAGCATTACCCTGATGGTGCAAGGTGAACATTCTTTGTCACTTGCTGCTTAAGCATGAGGAGTGAGGACCCTTATACTGCCTTTACTGGCATGTACCATCATACCTACTTCTTCATAATTTTTACATAATGGCATTCAGGAGGGCCTCCATAGCTTAAAATTGTCAAAATTTGTAAATGTTCTTAGGACCAATTCCAGAGGCTGAAAGTAGTAAAATTGGCAGTTAGTGTGCTGATGTCTGATCAAACTTTTTTTTTCTGGTTTTAATTTGCAGTGACCTTGAATTGTGTAACTTGTAGTTGACACGTAGCCCATGTTACATTGCTACCTCTAATACTGCATTGTTAAATTCAGTTTTGTGTCATGAATAATTTTTTTCCAAATTTTGGCACTACTGTGTGGCGTGTGGAATGTCTAACACCTCAATTAGTAAATATTGATATGTATTAAATAGATAATGTTTTACATTTTTTAATAAATCACCCTTAGGGAAATGTGAAAGAGAATCCTTGTGGCGATTAAATTATTTTAAAGAGCCATGAAATAGACTAGCATTTTCCATTCTACTACATTCTACTACAGTGTTATATCTTGTCTAAAACAGGAAAATCTTCCCAAGCAGGATATCATTAATATACACAGATCAAAATCTGCATAAATATAAAGGTATAGATTTGTTGAAGTGACAGGTTTACTTGCAGTGTAGCAGTATTTAAATCGATAAACAGGTTAAAACAGAGAACTGTCTTTAATTTGAAACCACTATAAATCACCTTCAAAGAGGACCCAAACAGGAGAAGCATTATATTGCGAGCTTCTGTGGAATTGAATTTATGACTGCTTGTGCTTCTAAACTGGTCTACGTTTTTTTTTGATGAGCTGTTTTCTAGTTTTTCTGAAGTGAACCCCAGCTGCTTCAAAAAAAAGGTTTAAGAAACCATAAAGTAGGCAGTGCTTTTCTTTATCGTATGATAAATTACTTCCTAATGTGGTGATTTTCTCCCATAAAAACAAGCATTTTCATGTTTTTTTAACGTATTTATGTTATTAGCGTCTGTGTGTCAGACATTTTGGGTTACTGGAATAGTCTCTGATGTTCCTTCCACATCCCTTCTAATATACTTTCTTTTTTAATCCAGAAGGAAAGAGTGATATTGTCAGCTTGTGGCAGTTGTATAACACAGGCAGTTTAATAATGCTGCTATTTCAAAGATAAAGTGTAGCGACTGAACCTGAACTCATGCAAGTTGTATGTAGTAACTTAAAGGGTGCTTGTAAGCCTTTGGTGCTCACTGTTACAATCTATGCATACCTCTTGTCCATGAGGTCCATGTCTTTATACTTTTTTTTGCCGACTGCAATACTGAAAAAATTTCTAGTTTTTGTGTAGAATCATCAGAAACATCTGTTGTGTGCCAGTCATATATTGGTATGTGCTAAAGCTTTATGAGCGTTTGCCTTATACCATTTATACTAAGCTTCAGTGTGAAAGTTTTAATTCCTGTTACTCCTCAAAATCTGTAAGTTGCTTTTTGTTTCTGTTTTGGTGAAGTTCTTCAATATTCTTTTTAAGTCTTACCACTTGGCTTATAAATAGAGCACATTTTAGTGCTCAGTGAGCTTATTTTAATACACTGTTCATATCAATTTTCAAATTACTAGTTTTGGAAAGTTTGTGCAAAGTCTGTAAGAGATTTGTAATTCTAGTGGCAGTCTTTTTAAGAATAAGACTTAACATGCTCAAGTGTTTATATTTTTGTATATACTTTTTGGCTAGTTCTGTAATCTATATTCAGAATGTGGAGCTGTTGTCCTAATACTGATTAGTGTAGTAGTCTGGCAGTGGTTCTGTAGGTAATGCTTTAAATTATTTCCTGCGAAATGTTTTTCTTGTTAGGTATAATAGATAAATAGCAAAACCATTCTGTTCTAACACTAAATTTTAAATATATTCTCTTCTAGAGAACTAGAGGACGAAAACGAAGCTTTGTGCCTGAAGAAGAAAAACCTGAGGTTGGAATATAGTGTTTTGTTTGTTTGTTTTTTTAACAGTTTCACAAAAAATTAAACTTTGGGCTGAGGTGTTACTTTCCTTGCCATAATTAAAAATACTTACTTTCCTTCCCTCCTTTCCTCCCCATTCCTTTCTTTTTGCCTTCTGCTGTAACAGGAACGCATTCCCAGAGAAAGAAGGCAACGACAGTCTGTGCTGCAAAAGAAGCCCAAGTCAGAGGATTTAAGGACTGAGTGTGCTACCTGCAAAGGCACTGGAGATAATGAAAATCTAGTCAGGTAGGTTTGATACTCTGACCTTATGAGAAGTTAAAGTCCCATCTTTATCACTTTGTCGTGATTAAAATGAAGAAAATGTACTTTTTGAAAACAGTAAATTTCCTCCCATTATTTAGGGGTATCATTACATCCAAAATACTGACTTGATTCACTTATTGATCTGCCAAAAACATTTATATTTTAAATAACTAAGATAATCTGTTTTTCTAACACAGAAGAATTAATCTCATCAGGGTGAATTGTTAATGTTTTAGAGCAGGTCAGAAAGATAAACCAACATTTTAATTATATTAAAGCTACACGAGCATCCTAAAAGTAATTAAATTAAAATAATCAATAATTTTATGAGCTGAAACGTGGATTATGAAGAATTTATGTTTTTAAAAGGGTATTAATGCTACCTCCATTAATGCAGATCATGAAAGGGTTAGATAATCATGTTTCTTATCTGAAACAGAAATGAAAAAAAGACCACTGAATGATGTTTTAGTAGGTGCAGAAATCTAATTAAAGTATAGAATAGCTGCTATTAAATAGCTACCATTGACCACAACTTCTGTGGATTTTGACTTTATAGCTCTCATTGAAGCCTCTATGCAAAGCTGTAAAAACTGTTCTCAG
This sequence comes from Acridotheres tristis, assembly GCA_037013685.1. Lineage (NCBI taxonomy): Eukaryota > Metazoa > Chordata > Aves > Passeriformes > Sturnidae > Acridotheres > Acridotheres tristis. The sequence continues at coordinate 25,978,114 of CM072886.1, forward strand.
TTCTTGAAAGAAGAATCATGGGCCTTATCAATCAGAAGGCTGATTTTAATTGAAACTACAGAGATTTCATTAAAATGATCTTATAAGTTCAGATTTTAAAATTGTGTTGTATTTAGGTCCTGTATGCTTCAACAGGATTTTTCTAGACAAGTTCTTCTCTTTAGGTCACATATAATTGTTGCTTTTAACTGGAAGGAGTACTCCAAAATAAGTATTTTAGTTTATCTCTGGGAGTCAGAGTTACAAGAAAGGCCAGAATCACTGATGACATAGGCAAGCAGCACACAGCTTTATCATCAGGGTGTGTCACAGGTACAGATGCTTTGTACATATTCAGAATAGCTGGTTTTAGTATCAACCACAGCATATGATTTACCATAGAAATTGGTAAAATAGCAAGGTTGTGTGCCAGAATGTAGTTGTATTTCCAAATTGGAGGCAGAGTGCCTGTACAAGCTCATCAGTAACTGTGTGACTCTCATATACAGACAGGCTTCTACTGCTGGGTAATCTTAGATCCTGCTCGGAGCCAGGCTGTGGAGCAGAGAGGGGTGTTACAGGGATTGCTCCTGCAGTTACACTGATGGGGACTGGTGGCAGCAGGTTTTTATCTGCCCATGACAAGATAAAGGGCTTTCTTAAGTCCTGTAGTTTACAAGAAATAAAAGATACAGGAAGACCGTTTTGTTGTGGGAAGGAATCCTGGTAAAACATGTTCTGTGTTTTACTTTGAAAAAGGCAGGGAATTAGTTTTTTTCTTCAGGCTTTTTCTAGAAGTGTTAAAAACACCACATTGGAGGACATAAAGGATAAGATGAGAAAATGCCATGAGGAGCTGTATATTTAAGTTGCAATTTAAAAATAATGGTAGAAAATTACTGTTATGTCTTGTTTACTACAGGAAAAGATTTTAGTAGTAATTTAGATGGGCCAGAAATAAATGTATTACATGAAAAAACTCAACAGGTTCTCTTAAAAATCACCCTCATATTTAGGCCAAGAAACTGAACAGTACTCCTGCATAGAAGGAGTTTTTTGTGTTCTAATCCTTTGTTCATAATTCTCTGAAAAATATTTCTTTAAATCTTCTTATTTTCCATATTAATTATAAAAAAAGATTTAAATTTTAAAACTTGCTTTTCTTCGGATAATTCCTATAAATAGCTTCAACTTTATCCAGTTTAAATTACCACTGCTTCTAAAGAGCTGTGGAGACTTACTTTTGGTAATTACTAAATTATTTTAACTCTGCAATCCAAGGTGTGTAGGGGAGTGATCCAGAGTGTTGCTATGCCAGAGAGAGCTTTCAGTTTTATTTTCTTTTGCATTGGTACAACATGATAGGAGTGATGCTCTGCCTGCCCTGGTGCTTTTTCCTCCCTGTACCATCCTGCAGGACTCCTTTGTGGTGGTAGAAACAGTGCTTTAAATTCGAAGTTGTAGAACTCCATGCAAGCAAGAAATGTTAAGGTGGAAAAACAAAGTATTTTTCAATACTTGTTTTTTTGGCACTATCTGTTAGTAAAGCTCAAAATTTCTCAGATCTTTATTATCATCTTTGGTCTTCACCAAAGTTACTGGATTTAATTTTCCCACTTTCCAACCCATCTGTAACTAAGAAAATGGGGCTTGTGGTTATGTTATACAGGAGATTTTTCTGAATATAAAAGTTCATCACTAAGTTAAACAGAAGTATGCAACAGGTAAAACTGCAGATTTAAGGAATAAACTTGAAGGGCCTTCTGTCTTTTCCTGCTGTGTTATCACAAACAGGGCTGGTTGCATGACACTTGGACAATCTGCTATTAAAAATTGAAGGTTCTCCTAAAATTTAGTTGGCCCTCACTTCAGAGTTGCTATCTGAGTAAGGATTACATGAAGATAAGCAATTTTTTCGTATTTCAAATAATGCAGCATAAGTTTATAATAATAATTTATTTAACAATGAGTCTGGAGCAAAGAAGTAAAATTTAACTAGCTATGACTGTGGGACTATTAGAAGGGGTTTTTTTAGCCTCCGTTTTAGGTGCTTCTGGGTAGCACTGGATGGCTAAGGGATTATTTGTTGTATGTTCCATGGCTTTACTTAACATGTTATTCATATGGTTTAAAAATCAAGAAATAACTATGCAAGGATTTTTCCTTAAAAGGTACATTTCATTCTGACTAATTATAATGCTTTACTAACTGACTGAATGATGCCTACATGACTATAGTGATAAAAATTAGGATGCCTTTAATTAATGGCTTTTTTCTCAAACTTATTGACATGTTGCTTTTATTTATGCAAATAGTTTGCCATAGGTATGTATTACAGACGCATTGAAATAATTCTTATTTAGTCAGGGATGTCAGATAATATGGATAGGTTCATTCAGTATAGCAGAATGCACTAGAACAGAAAGTTTAGATTTCGTGGTTTTGTCCACTAGAAAGGATCAGTCTTGTGATACCTATTTGATGTTTTTTTTTCTTTTTTAGAAATTACAGTTAATTTATTTTATAAATTCTTCTGTACACATCTGTGTAAATGCTGTTGAGCTAAGTAAACCTGCAATTTTTACCTTTTACAAGAATAATAAGTGGCACAGTCAAGATTTACAGATATAACAGTGAAGAGTTAATTTAAACCATGTACTCAAAAGAGACAAAGTTGGATCTGTAACTGTCATTATAAATAAGTGAGAAAGCTATAGCTGTAATTAAGGAAAAGTGTGGATTTTGAGTATATTTTTACTTAAATGACCTGTCATTGAGTTTTGAGAGAAATAAAAGTAAAAGATGGAGGTTTTAAAATATTTTCTATTTGACACAGATAGGTTTGATACAGGGCAGGCATGAAGACACAGCACTTTTAAAAAAGAGAGAAGAATTAAAAGAGCTGTAATGTGTGCTTGAAACTAAAGTATTGTGAAACCAGAGGGTACCTATAAAATGATACTATTCAATCTTAACCAATAATCAAATATTGGCAACATTTGCTTGAAATTAAAGACATACATTGAAGTATGGGAGTTTCTAAAGCTTGATCTGAAAGGTAGATTTTCTGAGAAACTCAGGAAATAATTTTAAAGGTTCTGTTTATTTTTAGAGCTGACCTCTGCTGTTTGTTTCAGAAAGCATTTAGATATGATGCTTTTCTTTTCATTTTGTGAATCTTTTGGAGTCATATATAGTTTAGACATTTAAAAGGTTTCCTGAGTGCTTAATTACAATCTTGCATGAATTGCTTAGAATGATAGATCTTGCAGAGGAATTGCTTTATTTGTAAATACCTCCTGTTTTGGTGGTTTTTTTTCTTAATGAGGCTGTAATTCACTGATGCAAATCTTCAAAAATAGCTCCCTAATAGTTCTCTTTTGAAAGCCACCATATTTAGTAGAAACATGGATAAAGAAGTTTTCAGGTGGCTCAATATGTAATAGGGAAAACCTCTCCTCCATATTGTAGCACTGTATAGACAAAATGCTTCTAGAACAGTATTACTGTGTAATCTGCTTGGTAAAATAAAAAATTAAGATGAATTTAAGTAATTTTAATTTGTAGAACATTTTTAAAATGAAGAATCCACAAGCTAATCTAGTTTAAAAGCTTTTAAGAGGGCTTTAAATTACTTCACTTCTACAGAAGTGGCCTCTTCTCAAAAAAACCCAGTTTTCAACTGCTGCTATTAAAAAAACCATTAAATATACAGTATCTGTTATTTGCTTTAAGATAAGCTTGGGTGGTATTTTGGAATGCAGTGCATTAGATAAAATTGACATCTCAATAGCAGATTTGAGAAAAAAAATGGAGTATCGTTCTTGTATGGGCCAAAATGAGGTTAAAGAAATCTCTGAAAAACATTTGATTTCTTCATCCAACAATTTAGAGGAAGCATATTGTACATTCTTTAGTGCTTTTTGTGTATTGAGTTTTTCTGCTGTATTGTCATTTAAGTTAGAATTTTCCATTTCATTTTATTTTCAGTAACTGGGGCAAAATGATGACTCCAGCCATTACAGAGAGGGTAAAAAAGATGAAGGTCATGTATTTGTAAGAATAGAGAATGGAATTTGTTGAAAACATGTATTTAAATGCTGATTATAAAGTATTCAAAAAAACCACAAATCTGCAAAGCAAATTATCAAGAATGTATATAGTATTTATTTTTAATGCATATGTTTACTAGGAAATAAGCTAAATGTAAAAGTACTTCTTTTTCCCATTATACTCTCTCACTTTTCAAGCAAGTTTAATGTGCTAAACATACAGTCGCTGTATCAAGGCAGACAAGGAAGGTGAGGAGTAGGAAGAAAAGTAGGAGAAAGAAGAAAATATATGCAGTGTCATATTTGCTAAACAAAAAAAATATGAAGGAGAATTAACTATAAGGTTGACTATAGTATGAATTATCGAGTCATACTATAATGAAAATCTTTAAAAGGGGCATCTGTAATTCTGGTGCTACAAATGTATGTATCAAGTTTAGGATGATAATTTATACTGTATAAAAGATTGCATGCTTAGCTGCACACAGTGGTCAGCTTTAATTCTGCTTTTGTCAGAAAGTGTGTTCTAGACAGTCTCTTTTGAAACCTCCGGAGATCATCTGTCCAAAAATGTCTCTCACCAGATTTCCTTAATTGTATTTTTCTTGTATAGGTTTATCTTTGCATTTTTATTTTTACATTTCCATGCAAAGGGGCATGCCAAACTTCAAGTTAAGGATTTCTTCCTTATTTGTTCTGCTGTTAGTTTTGAATCTCTTCATGAGCTGAAGTTTATTCCAGACCAAATATATTAATTATTCATTACTTTAAATGAACTGCAACAGAATTCACAGTCCATCATAGTGATTGAAAGCCTATTATTTACAGTAGAAGTTCAAGACGACTAATGTAGGGATCAATCACAAGGAAAATGTTAGTTAGTTAAGCCACAATTTGCAGCCATCTTATGTGTTACGGAGGATTACAAATGCATTATTTTATTGAAATGAACTAAGAGAATGTAAGGAAATGTAACATTCAGTTGTGTAGTCTATTTCTGCTATATAATTTACAATGATTAATTCTGTGAGCTAAGTTTTCTAGTTGCTTGAGTTACCTGTTAGATCATTTTTTGCATATTGCCTTCTGAAAAATGTTTCTTTTTTATTCGAGATAGCAGGGTAGTACATATTATGACAAATGCACATTTTCTTCAGAGGACTTTATTCAAACTGAACTTGCATTGCATTTTACTTTCTGTCAGTGTTAGACATTAAAAAATAAAACTGTAGGCATCGTGAAGCTCTCTGGCCAAGTGCCTACAAGTCAGGCATTGGTCTGGTAATAAGACTTGTACTGCTGTCATTCAGTGCTTCCCTAGGAGCAGACTGCTGGCTTTGTTTGGATTTGAGCTATCCAGCTACCCGAAGCTGTTCATGCCTGGGACATTTGCAAAAAGTGCATGGCAGACCCTTGGGTTTTCTGTTAATTAGGCATCAGTCTATTTACCTGGTACCTAATGGATTTCTTTAGTACACTTGCCTGTTATTTTCCTGAAATGAGACAGCAAAGTGTGAATTGATGTTACTATTTTCCTTTGATTGTTTTGCAGCTTAACTCTTAGGGAAATTTAAACCGTCTAAAGAATAGAAGCTCAGGTCTTTGGTTATTGTTTTTGTGTCCCATCTCTGGTTTGTTTCTTGATACTGTGTAGTTTAGAAGGAGCTACCTTATGGGTAGTCTGTGTAGGAGTGGCCCAAACCTGAAATTTTGGAGGTATTGCCATGTTTAAAAGATTGTTACCATTCAATTCAGTTATCACAATGAAGAAATTCAGCCTGGGAAATATGCACAGGACCATCTGATGTAATCTTTTGGTAAAGTTTAGCATTGAGCCTTTGTTTTGCAAAGGAGAGCAAAACTGCATGAGAAGTTACCTGGCCTACCATTCTTTCTGATCAAATGCAGGTAGGAAATCATGCAAACCATTTTTCGCCTCACACGCTCCGCAAAAGGGTTTATTTGACATTTTGGACATGATTTAATGACATTTCCTGTTAATACACTGGAAAAGAATAGAGGAAAAATGGATATTTGTCTCAGTGTTATGAAATTTCTAAAACCATGTTGGAGCATTTTTGGGATATTTGATGAGGTTTGTTAGTGTTTCTCTTAAAAGTGAATAGGAGAGAGCACTGTGATCACTCCCCGATTGTTTTTCTTCACATTCTTTTCTGGGCTGTTTACTGATCTGCCAGTCAGACCTTCTTGAAGGTCATACCGAGCTTTAGTCTGTAGAAGCTTAGTGAACAGTAGAAGTTTATACTCTTCAGATATAAGTAATTGTCCAAAATTCTTAGTGTTGATATTTGAAGTATGCTGATCCAAAAAGCTTCAGTACCAGTGTCATGAACTTCAGAAATACACAACAAGATTGCCACTTGTAAATAAGATAATCCTTCTACAGGGTTACTTTGTTTTCGATTAACAAAGAGTATTTTACCATTTTTTTATTATTGAACTTCTAATATAGAGTTATCCTTCTTTTCACTTCAGTTACAGCTGCTCAATCAAGTCTTTGCTGCAGTGATGGGTTTGTAAATTACAGCTTGAAACTACATATGGCAGTTGTAATCTGTTCCCCAGACAGCTATGTATCTCAGGATTTGTTTTTTATTTTTCTGCTTGCCCTAGGAAATAAATGTATCAGACACCTTTGCTCCTTTTTTTTTCGTGTTCTATAACTACTAGGACTATAATAATATGTAAAATGAAAAAATGCAATATAGAGGTTCTTGGCTGTAAGTAATAAATGACTTCTTTAGATAAAGCAGTCACTGAATGAAGTGTTTATTCAGAAGATTAAAATTGTTTAATGAAACAAGATGCAGATTTTGAAATTGCAGTTTGTGATGGAAGAGGGGAGACTCATGACATATCAGATCATTTCCCAGTCGGGTTACCAGTAACAGGTTATGACTGCAAAAATATCTACCTAGATGGGGTCAGTAGCTTCTTATTTTTGTGGCCATTCTTAAGATTTTTTTTTCTTACATCAAATTGCATCAAATAATTCAATTCAATTGGCATTTGAATGTGTCACTTACTCCTTCATTCTGGCCAAACTGCTTCAGTCACTTTCAGTGCAGCAAGCTTATCACATCAGAATATTTCATAATGCAGCATAGTCAGAAAGCAAATGTCAAACTCATTACCAATTCAGTTGTTTTGCATTGTTAAACTGAGCCATTGCTACAGAAGCCACAAGACTGAAATTTATAGTTATGAAATTTATTACATGAGAATTTTCATGTCCAGGTAATAAAATGATGTGGTAGAAGACCACGGCGGGAGAATATAACCATTTAAATGCTGTGTTGCAGCATCAGTTTTGAGTCGTCACAATTAGTGTCAAGTGAGCAGCTGTGCAGTCAGTTTTCTGAGTTAAATATCTCTTCACAGAGCTGTAGTGTAAATTTTGGACTATTTGAGTAGGAAGTTTTAATATACAAAAGAGTAATGCTTACTGTTCCACATGCCTTTTTTATAATTTTTGTTGCTGCTTCCCAGTGCTTTTACAAGTCTTTGACCTGTAGTTAATCTGTGTAGGGTTTTGTTAATAGGTGTCCTGCGGTTTGGGTGCAAAACTTCTACACTATTCAAAACTAACTTTGTCTTGGAACAGTGTGAGAGTATGGGATTTGTGTGTTTTGGGGTTCTTTGGCTTGCCAAAGAAGCCTGTACATGAAAAGCAGCTAGAGGTACGGTGAGCTTAAGGATATTGAGTTACTTTTCTCAGCATTGACCAGAGTTATTCTTCACATTATTAATATGGCATGTTATACCATCATGTGGTATTAATTGCATTAATGGCAATAATTTCATTAATAAATCAATGGAGCACAGTTGCATACAATTTTTTGCTAATTTGGGTGCAAATCAGGGATCTGACATATAGTAGTGTTCCCTGAGAGGCTGTTGATAACTTACATGTATTTGGGATATTATTGTTCTTTTTAGCTTAATTGTGCTATAGGCTGAGGTATTGCCAAGCTTTTTAATGGAGAACATACTTTTAAACAGTTAAAAAAACTAAAAAGAACGGTAAAAAACCCATTTAGTTGTAAAGCTTCTTCAGCGTTAGAATATATTTGGTAAACATTGCTTTTTTGGCAGCATAAATAACAAGAGAAATCTGGTTTTAATATTGAACTTTATTTTGAAGCAGCTGAAATAATTTGTATGTAATAACATCTAAATAGAAAATTTGAGAAATGCGACGTTGATATCAATCTTCTTATAAAATGTCTTTGCTTTTTGGGAAAAGGAATAGAATTGTAGGGTTTATTTCCTGTACTTCAGCATGATTTTGATGTCCACTAGAATTGGTCTACTTGTCTTACCATAGTTCCCTGCTAGTGTGGTCATGGAAGTTACAGATCGAATAGTCTGGATTAACATCTATTATTAAAGTGTTATTTTTTCTGTATGTAAAACTTAGGAATTTGTAAAACAGAGTTATATATTTTCCATTTTTCTGCCTTTTTATTAGTTTTATTCCTTTCTTTTGCATAATTTAAAATTTTCTGTGGGTCTTTTTCATTTTTGTTTTTTTCATCTGTGCCATATACAAGGTTGGATTCAGGTTTTGCTTTCAATTAGTGAAACTGAATCTCTTTTACAACAGCTGAGACTATTACTGTTTCTTATACTTTGTGTCATCCCTTACCATTCTCGTCTCAATGAAATTAAATTTTTGCACCTGATTTGCTTCAAGCCATTTAAAATGCCAAAGACAAGATTCTTTATTAAGAAAGGAATTCAGTATCACTGAATATTCCAAGTAGGACTTCATTGCCTCATAACAATCTAATTCTTCTTCTTGAGATTTTTTTCCTGAACACTTACCCTTGAATGTTTTCTTTTAATTCTTGTCATTTGAAGAAATGTTTTTTGAATGTTGTCTTGTGGAAATGAGAAACAAGCCATTTAAGAATTTTGCTGTGCTGTCTTGAGTAAAGTTTTAAAGTTACAGATCAATATTTAAGCCTATCCAAGATTTCATCTTGAAAAAGGCCTAAAAATTCATTTAGTTCTGAGGAGAATGGATGTGGAAAGGCTATGCAAGAGAAAAAAAAAATCTTATGTTTTCTTCAGGAATATGAAAAAGCTCTTAGTGAAGACTAATATGTTTCTCTTTTCTTTTTCATATCACTGGTTGTAACAATGCAAAGGTCAAGCGTAAATTAATGTACAGTGCTGTGATTAACTAGCTGAATTCATTCCCTTCCCTCCTGCTCCTTTCCTTATCCAATTGTCAGTTAAACTGAGTGCAGTGATGTTACTGTGCTGCATGTGCACTTACTGCTGAGGAACAAGAGCACTAAATCCCTCTAATTCTGACTTTGACATCTGATGTGATGTTGTATTAGGGAAATAGGCAGTAAAGTGCAAGCTGACATTGGAATATGGTGTAGTAACTGACTTTTACCATTGCACATAAACAGAGTAATTATTCTAAATCATAGCATCACTTTCAGATGGATAACCACTAAAATCACTGCACTGTGGTTTCCTGAAAATGCCACAATCCTTCAACTGCCAAATTAAGCCCAGGGAGAACAACCATCGGTAGTGCCTGCACAGTTATGTAGAGGGATGAGCCCTGAACCAAATGAAAAGATGTTCTGGAAGAACAGTAACCTTTCCCATGATGTGCACATTTTCCATTACATTTCTGACACAAAATGCTGTGAAATGATTTAATGTTGACATTTTGTTTTGCTGACTTTTCCCTTTCTTATTAAAAAGAAACAAAAGTTAGGTTAGGAAGGTAGAGGGAGGGTGGCCAAGCATTCGAATTCTAATACAGAAATCTCTGCTTTAAAGACAAAACCAAAAGCATTCTAAATATACATTGTTTCTGACATTGGATTGTAGAGATTTTTGGGGGAAAAGAGATATACATGTCTCCAGCATCAATATTGAACGCCTTGATCTGTGAGGTTAATTTATCTTGCTGCTTTGCAGCAATTATATACCAAGTATGCTAATTCAGTAAAGTATCCTTTCTAATTAACAATCACAGAAATCTTACACATCGGCTATGTAACACAGCACATGCAGTGCACTTACTTCTGCTTGTCATTTTTGATGTATATTGCTAGAAGTGATTGTAGAAGGGAGCAAATCATGAGCAGGCATGATACAATGAAAGGTCAAAACTTGTCACTTGAAAAAGGATAAAATTTTATTGAGTGAGGAAACAGAAAGCAACTCTCCATTCATGCTGTACAGGAGCTTGTCTGCATCTAAAGTAATACATGTAAGAATACTTGGACAGAGAATTACTTGTCTAAAGTGTGGTTCATGCATCTTTTGGCAGCTTTCTATTTTGTGTTTCAGAACTGATGAAAAGCCTTGCTTGTTTCTAGCACAGTATGCAATTTTATCTTTGAAAAACACAGATTTTGCTTTTGTTTTCTTAAGGATGTGTGAAGTTTTCTTGGCACCTCATTTATTTCATCCTTCTCCCATCCAATTTCAATTTGTTGGACAATGGTTCTTGTCATTGAAAGTTATTCTGTTTCCATGAGGGGCATCTAAATATAAATAAAATATTTTGCAGTCACTGAAAATAAACATAGAATTTTGGTTATACAGTAGCTTATTTGAAAGAAAATGTGTATGTTTGAATATGTTTTCTGTCACATTATTTAATGGTTAACAAAAAGGCTTTGGTTAACAGTGCTGGCTTTGACAAATTCAAAATAGTCTTAACTTCTGGGAAGTGAACCTCAGTTAATTGTAATTTAAATATTTGTAACTAAAAGTAAAACACTAGCAGCTAACTCTCTCTTTTTCCTGAAAACTCATGTGTACACTTCGATTTTAAAAGTAGGGCATGCCTTGGAAAAACTGGGGCATCTGATAGCACTTAAGAACTTTATAAAAGCTTCAGCATCCTACATATGCTAAACCAGTTTTGAGGAGGATTTTTGGTTTTGTCTTTGAGAGGAAGCCGAAATGGTAGTGATAGCCAAAGGTGGAAATGGTACCAATACTTAAAAGTTGAAGCATCACTCTTGTTTTAGCATGAGAAGGTAGAAATAAAAATAAATATAATTCAGTGATAGTAGTGGACTGCTAGTTAAATTATTAAATTCTAAAATATATTGTTGTAATAAAGACTAAAATAATTGCAAAAATCCTAATGGCAGTAAGCTAAACAATAGAATTTGTTGGTGTTTATTTGACCATAATATGTAAACAATAATTTCAGAGCTGTTTCGTACAAAGGACTATTAAAAATGAAATAGATGTTATGAAATTGTTCTGGCAGGCTTTAGCTGTTTGCTAACAATTTAATACAGCAATAAAAGCTAGCAATAGCAGCACCAAAATTGCATAGCAGAAAGTTGATTATAATTTGGTAAGAAAATATTGTATGGATTAAAGTGTTCACTTCAGTGTAAACTGTGGACAGAGTTTATCCTTGGGTTTAAAAATCTCATAAATTTGAATAGCTTTTTAAAGTGTTCTTGTTAGTAAAAGTCAGAGACAAATTATGCTTTGTGCTGATGTTGCTGCCTAGGGAAATAGAGGAGAGGAGTTAAATTTTTTATTCTGTAAGTATTCCTGTATTATGCCTTCCCAGGACTCAAAATGGGAGTCTCTATGGACCTTGCCGTATGGACTTCTTATTTAGGTATTCCAATTTCTGTTCAACATTCCACGTGAATAAAACATAAAAGCTAATGGATGGGACTCGTGCCTGCATTTTTTGCATCTGAGAGCATGCCCTTTAGCACAACCAAGTGTCATCACAGACTTCTGGTTTATGTCTGGAGAAAGGCAAATAAAGGAAACAAAAAATTTAATCTCTAAACTCTGTCCTTATGAAAATGGGAAATACATCATAATTGTGGTAAGAATTTGAGAAATCATAATGAGAATTTGATTCTCAATTCCTTTGTAGGGCTATCTCTGAGGGAGCAGAATCTATATGCATTTCTGAATTGTCTGTCCTTTAACTTGTATAGAAACTGACCACACAAGGAGGTTTGTGGAAGAATATTCTGGAAGTGAAGTTTGCTTTATAAATGCTTATTGAACTTGACACTAAGTAGATGGAACAGAAAACTTAACTTCTTTATTTGTCAGGAATCTGTGCAAGTCCATAGAAATTTTTGAGAACCTCAACTGGTTTTGAGACGTTTAAGATATTTAAATTATATTTCTTAAAGTTTTTCGAGAAAAAGGTGAATATATGGAAATGCTGCCTAAGACAGAGCTTCTGGGAAACTGAGAAAAGGAAAGGAGACAAAAGAAGGGCTAAGTAGAGAGTAAATGAGTAATGAATAGAGGAGAAACCAGTCTGCAAATTCTGTAAACCTTGACGTAGTGAACAAACATCTGAAATTTCACATGAAAGCTAGAAGAGATCCAGTCTAGACCTTGCTGGGGACAGCTTCCTGGCAGTGCATATTCTGTGTTAGCATTTCATGATGCAGTAATTGAGGAGAAGTTAAGTTACTTGAGAATGGTGCAAAATGTGGCCAAAAAAAAATCAGCCTTGAAAAAGAATAGTTGATTTTTGAAAATGTTGAGAAAGAACAGCAAACAGGTTTCAGTAACAGCATGAGAATTAGTGACAAGGATAACCTTATTTGTTGAGCTATTTCCTTCAGGATAGAAGACCATTTCTTAATAAATGACAGGAGAAGAAAGGAACTTCTGGATTTTTTTCCCTTGAAACTTGAACTGCCACAGTGTATGAGTTTAGGGAGGGATGTTAAGAAAAGCACTTGAGGAAAAAATACTTAAAAGGTCCTCTTTTGAAAGAAAATGTAATATCTGTTAAGAAATTAAGTTTGAGTAAAATCGGTAGTGCTAGCTTTAGTATTGAGCAATGACAACAGTAATATTTATTTGAAGTTTCTCTACATTTTGGAGAGAATGTGTAACTACAGGTATGTAAAAATTGCAAAAGCAGCAGTTTAATGTCTGAAAATGCAGAGCAGATGAAAAGAGGAAAAATAAAAGTGCTACTTTGTCATAGTAAAAATTGTTTAAATTTACGTAAAAACAGTCTGCTGTCTGCTAGTATATACTGACGGTTCTTTTAATAACACTTGCTGTGAAAAAGAGATAAGGGAACCAGTAGGCTTTTAAAACTCTAGTGGTAATACTAGTTTTTCACATTAAAGAGCAATAAGTGAACTTCAGGATTTTATTTTTCTTTAATTTTGAAAGGTTTTGTAAATAATTTCTGCTTTTATTAGAAACAGAATCACAGTATGCTTGAGATTGGAAAAGCCCTAGAGCTGGTCTAGCCCAAGCTCCCTAAATCAGAGCAAGTCAGATAGAGCATGTTAGTCAGGGCAGTGTCAGGTTGGGTTTTAAATATCTCCAAGGATGGAGTCTCTGCAACCTCTCTGGACAGCCTGTTCTGTTACTTGTTCCTCCTCAGAGTGAAAGAAAAAAATTCTTATATTTAACAATCTCCTTTATTTCACTTCTTGCCTGTTGGCTCTTGTCCTTTCACTGGGCACCACTCAGAAGTCTGGCACTCTTTGCTTCCCCTTACAGGTATTTACACCCTGAGAAGATTCCCACTGAGCCTTTTCTTCTCCAGACTAAATAATCTCCAGCCTTAGCCTATTTTTGTATGACGTACTACAGCCAGTCATCGTCATAGCCCAGTTGTTGGACTTACTCCAGTATCTCCATTATGTTTTTTGTCCTGAGGAGTCCAGAATTGGGTGCAGTGTTCTTAGTGTGGTTCCACCAGTGCTGAGTCAAAAGAGGTAGTATATTCATGGCTCTTAAAAGTAAGCCATTAAAAAAAATCTTCTATTGTATATAACAGGTAAAATTTAATTTATTATAAAAAAAATTCTTCCTGTAGTCAATATAGCAAGTCATTAAGAACACTTTTGCTTATTAAATTAATGTCTTGGGAAATTTAAAAGGTAAGTTCATCGAGCAACATTCTGGAGAATTATCAATGCTAATGCTTACAATTTTGCACTGGAAGTTACATCTTAGTGGGAGGTTCCACTATGTAAGTTCAGATAAGACATACACAGTTCCAATCCCTTCCTCTGCCTTCTTCGAAAAATTCATTTTAAAATGCATTTCTAAATTCACTACGTTTAAATATCACCCCAACAATAGCTTTCAGGGGTCGCCTGTCTAATTGCATTAAAAGAGCTGTATCATTTAACCTGGCAGCAGACTGAAACACCTAAAAACTCACAAAACTCAAATGTAAACAGTCTCTTTGCCAATTCTACCAACCCCAGAAAATAAAAGATAATGTCATAGCTAAAACTCCACACTTAGCTAAAAAGCAGTTAAAAGTGTGAGAAGAGAAAATCTAGTGGTGCTGTACTAGAAGGATGAGATCCCTTGCGAGTGATGGAGAACATGAGGACAAGAGGATTTTCAGCCTTTAAGTTACCCTTTGCATCTCTTGTGGCAGGTGCTGAAGTATCCCCCAGAGTAGGGTTGTGGGTGCAGTTTTTGCACATGCTAAGAGTTCAGATTTCCACTCTCTTAATTCCAAGCAAAACTGGGAATACAGGAGCTGGCTCTCTGTGGAGTGATGAAAGACAGCAAGGTTTTTTCTTCTCTAGATCCCAATTCCTTGGAGACCTAATCCGAACAGTGTGTGCCATTGATTTCTAATCTACACCAAAATAATTTCGGCCTCTTTTTCACACTGTAACTAGAAGCTTATATCTCTATATAGGCTTTTGTTAAGTGTGTCTGTATGTGCACACCTGTCTATGTTTGGAATAGTCAATGTAAGTGATAGCAAACATGTTAGGCATGTCCTCTGTTCCTGTTTACTTTCATTTCATAGAACCATAGAATAGCCTGAGTTAGAAGGGACCCACAAGGGTCATCAAAAGCCTACTCAAAGTCCTGCACAGGGCAGCCCCAACAGTCATCCAAACACTTCTTGAACTCTCTCAGGCCTGGTGCTCTGACCACTACCCTGGGGAGGCTCTTCAGTGCTCAGCCACCCTCTGGATGTAGAACCTTTGTCTGATATCCAGTGTGAAGCTCCCTTGATACAACTTCAGGCCGTTCCTGTGGGTCCTGTCACTGGTCACCTGGAGAAGAGATCAGTGTCTGCCTGTCCTCTTCCCCTCGCCAGGAAGTTGTACCTACAGTGAGGTCTGCTCTCAGTCTCCTCCAGGCTGAACAGACCAAGTGACCTCAGGCACTGCTCACACTGCTTCCCCTCCTTTGTATTCTTGCAGCTTTATATCTTTCATTCAGTGTGGTTCTTCACTTAAGAAATGCACTATATTAGCTTGTAGTGGTCCATGTGATTTCTGAGTATCATTAACAGTGTATGTTTTGCGTTTTGTGGGAAACAAAAACCTGGTTTGCATTTACGGTATATAATAATTATTACTTAAGCTGTTGGTCTGCTTACTATAGAAAACGTAGAAGGTTTTAGATTAAAAGACTTATATGTTGAAAACTTTAAAAGAATTTTATTTTGAAACTTCATTTAATATTATATGTACTTAATTCTATTTAAGTTGAATAAGAACTATTAAGTTCTTATGTCTCATTCCCATTTTAAAAATACCTTAATATTTCATTCAAAACTAGTTTCACTGTTTGACGAGAAGCCTCAAAAAATGGCACTGCTTCCTTCATTTTTGCATTTAAACCATATCTGTGATTAGTTATTTTTTTTCATTATGAAGATTGATAAAATTCTGAAATTAAGCAGTACAGTATTTTCAGTATAGATTAATCCATGTTACAAATTTTGAAGTAGGTTTCCTCTGACAGTTATGTGTTGAAAAGTTCATGTGAAGAAGCTGGTGGGTTTTATAGGTTAAAATGATAAGGTTCAAAACATAACTTTATTCACCATAAACAAAATTTCTGAGTTGACAATTAGCCTAATATATACGTTTAATGAGTAAGTTGAAGGAAAGAAAAAATATTTAATATTGCTGCTGTTGTCTTTTTCAGTAGCTTGAGTGTATTTATGTTTTCTGCCAGCCCCAGAATTGTGAATGTTACTAGAGTGTTGTGTGTTATTTTTATTTTACTTTTTTGTGAGACATTTTCATTCTTCGGACAGCCAAAAGATTTTTTCTGTCTTGGCCACCAGACCTTTGGGAAAAATAGTGCTTCAGCTTGTGTTGGTCATTGTATTTGAGACTTCCTGTGTCTTTGTCAATAAGGGAAAAAAATCTGGAATTAGAGAAGTCATTGGTGATTGAGCTAAAAAAGTGATTGCTTTTTTTTCAGGAGCACTTTCTTATGAAAGTTTGGTTCTTCTTTTAGAATGTTAGTTTCAATTAATTCATTTCAAATTCATACTATGATTTTTGTTTCTGAATTAGGGAAATCTAGCCACTCGATTTCATCAAGTATGATGAATTATTCATATTCTATACAGTATTCTATACAATGACTGTTATGAAATACTGACTCACATACCACAAAAGGAGAAATAGGGAAATTATCAAGCAAGCTGTCCATGACTGGAACTTAGCAAAACTTACTCTCTGGAATTTTTAAACTAGCATTAATACAAATGAAGGTTAGCCACACTGGGCAGTGGTAGTAATTGTGGTAACAGGCCCCATGTTCAGTTTCTTATTGTAAAACTTGTAAAAATTTCTAAAACTTTAATCATTTGAACTCACAGTTCTTCATGTCTCCTGTGTATCTTTTAGGCTGGATGTTTTCAGGCAAAATTTTTAAGGTGAGATTTGAGTAAGTGTACTGTCTTGCCTGACTGTCCCTCACCCCATACCTTTAAGAAGAAAAGTGTATTGAAGTCTTTGATCAGTAAATTGAATTTTGGCAAAGACCTCCCTTTCCCAAGGACAGAGGAGAAATTTATTCATGTCAATTTGATGAAATCTTGGAAAAGGGAAGCTTTGAAGGATATTGTGAGAGAAATAGTTCCTCTCATAGCTGTCAGAGTCATGGTATGGCAGGTTTTAGATCATTTGTCATTGTGCTTAGAGTGTGCTGTGGGCTATTTGAGTGTACTTATCCCTATACAGTTGGAGTTGCTACAAGACTTGCAAGGAACAGAAATGTGTATTGAGGAGAAAGATGTTAAGGATTTGATCAATGACTGGTAATGCTGCATTAGATGAGAAGAGTAAAATGGGGCAGTGAGTGTGGAGAGGTGTGTGACTCTCCTTCTTCTGGGTCATCTTTTGTCATTCACAGAGAGATGTGAGCAGGATGTGCAGAGCTCACAAATCCACAACAATCACATAGTCACTCCTCATAGTGGTGAGGAGTAGCATTCTGCTAGGCTAAGCTTCAGAATGAGTATCTCACCCAGTGCTGATGTCTGATGTGTCTTTACCTTACCAAAGACTGCCTGAGCAGAAAAGTTAATTCAGCCTCTGCCACTCCTTGGACCAGGCTGATCCTTATCTGGCTGAATGGCCATCCTTGGATTCTCCACTGAATTCTCAGAGGGTTTAATGTTCATGGGGCTTTTTTTTTTTTCTCTTGAGTTACTACTCTGTACCATTTCATATCAACAGATATGATGAAATTTTTTACTCATCTACCAGAGTTTAGCATTTGTACTAAACACTTGTTTCTTCAGTACAGCTAAGTCAAAATCTTGCAGATGTACTGTATAAAACAAGGCCTTGGATTACAGACAGACAAACCTTAAAGCTGTGGTTGTGTGGTACGGCCCAGTATGGAGATCATGGTGGTACTAGGACTGGAGAAGGACTTGAGTTTGGATGGTAATTGTAAAAAAAAAAAAAAGAATTTAAATGGTGTGCAGAGGCTGCAAAATCCAGACTGTTCAAGCTTCAGGACTTGACCAAAGTTGGACTGATTAGAGAAGGACACTGAAACAAGAAAGCCATGTGGATAATAGTCAGAGGACTGGGGATACTGAAGATGTTTAAAGAACCAGGGAGTGGTGGTTGTGGATAGGAATCCTGTGTGAAAACGAGAAATTTTATGTGGTCAAGACAAGTCAGTGATGCTGAAATGGGGAGTGGGTGACAGGATAAATGGCATCTTAGTAATTTTTCAGCTATTTCATTATTGTAGGTAGCAGAAGATATTTATTATGATTGCAAAGTTACAGTTTTTTTACTGATTAATCAAAACATTTACAAAAGTAGCAAAGAAGCATGTATTAAAAATTAAAAAATATGAATGGTAAATATTAGTTAAAAAAACAATGCTAAAGCATAATTTACATTACTTTTATAGTTACAGTTCCAGTGTATTTATTTTGTATACTTTAAAACTCTTTTAGTTTCTAAATGCAGAAAAATATTGGTATATGACTTAATTAATCAAATATATATTAATCAGCTACCCTTCATAAAAAGGGGTTTGTTTAATAAATATTTGCTAGATATTTTCCTTGTTGTTGCATGCTGTCATTCATCTATCTTGACCTGTTAATTACAAAATAGATGAAGTAGTCAAGTAGTTTGGAATATTTTAATTTTCTGTTTCCCTCTGTTATCCAAAAACGAATAGGAGAGATTTCAGAAATTAGTAAATGACAGTCACAGATTCCAGCACTTTGCAGTATGCTGAAATCAAGTTCTTCAACTTCTTTGTATCCATGATTTTTACCTTTTGTCTGCCTGTCATTCTAATGGATTGATAGATTCACATTCTTGTTATTTTCTTCTAGAGAGGAAAAAATAGTGAAAAGGAGCATGGAGGAACAAGGGCATTTCAGAATGGCTGTGACCACTAATAAGACAAAAGGCTAAATCTGCTCTGTAGTTCCAAAGTCATGCAGGATGATAAACAATATTCTTTTATTTCATATTTTTTCCCAAATTCAAGTTTTGAAGATAGAAATTGATATAGATGCATTGTTTGAAAGGCATTTAAGCCTGCTTTTGATTGCTTTTAAAAGTTGATTTCTGCCTGGACTAAAGATCTGACGCTTTTTAGAGGGAGCCAGGGTTATTGATGTGACTGGAAGTGCCCAACAATAGCAGTAACAAAAGTTTAGGAAAATGGTAAAGTTGAATATCAAATGCAGTAACTTGATTCACCTTATGCCCAGCATGGTACAGAGTGAGACATCCCTTCTTCCTACTGGTTTCATTTGGCTTAGGTTTTGTATAGATTTTACTGCCAAGACATAATATAATGGGAATGTGTATGTCCAAACAAATGATTATTTTCCTATCTCTTGATTCAGTTAAAACAAACTTCATGCTTTATCTAGACGGGGTTATTGATGTACCTGCTGAAAGTAATATTCAAGAATACAGTTGTGTGGTAATGACATGGCAAAAAGTCTGCATAATCTTTTACTTGACTTCCATTTTTTGTCGTGATAAAATAATTTTCTTAAGGGTCCTTTTTTATATTATTTGAAAAAATCTTAAGTAAGCATGTTACAAGGGGCATCATGGTACTTGATTTCACTGAACTTTTTTAGTTCTTTTGGAAGTGATTTATTTAATACTTAGAACAGAGTTTCACAAATAGAGCATCGTCTTAGTACACTGTTCTCAAACTTTTGGCATGGTCTTAAATGCTATTAATTAATTGATTTTTATATATAATGCAATTTATCTTTGTTGTTGCTTTTAATATTTATGTATTATGTCTGAATTTTATTTGCATGCATTCAGCCATGGTATAGATGAACTGTTTATAACAAATGTTGTTCTAAGTATATTGTCTAAATAGTCCTTTTCAGGAGTGCTGTACAGTGCTTTTAGTATATAGCTTGATTATGGAATAATACAAATGCTTCCATTGTTTATATCTATTTGTTAACTTCTGGTTTCTTTTGAAAAAAACCTATTACTAAATTTTGCATGCTTCAGGACTAGTTTGAAAGAAAATAATAATTCCTTCTTTTGAGCATTTCAGAAATAGTCCATTTCTACTTAGAAACCTGTTATCTTTTTAGGAAGTTTTAATACTGAAGATTGAAAATTAACTATGAAATTATAGTGGAATCTATTAAATGTTTGATTTGTAAGTTAAGCTTTTCTACATCTGTCAATCAACTTGAGAAACTTCATGGCAATTTAAAAAAAGTCCAGTGTTAAGATGCTTATTTTAAAATACAGGTATTTGTATGAGCTGTTCAACTGAATGCATTGCATTTTCCCTACATTTATTTTCTTACTCTTTATTTTGTTTGTAAACATATCAGTGAAATTTGTCTTTAGGCCACTTTATGTGTAAAGCTTTTTATTGTGGAGTTGTAAATATAAATGAATAATACTAGGGTTTTTTGGGTTTTTTTGCTTTTTGTTTGGTTGGTTTTTTTGCTTTGTTTTCGTTTTGGTTGGTTGTTTGGATTTTTTTTTTGATGGCTATCAAAATGCTTTAGATATGCTTCCACTTAGAAAACTTATGTGTATAACCTCTTCTGGCTTTTATTTGGTGAAATGTTTATAGTGTCTAGGTTTCAGTAAAATATGAAATCACTTGTCAGTCTTAAGAAGAGAGCCTTTAATATGACTAATACCATTGAATTTTAAGATGCTATCAAGGGCACAATATTTCGAAATTTGTGCACAACAAGACTGATTATAAATCAGTCTCAGACACCTCTTATAATGCACTATTGTCTTGCATAGAGTCAGATACTGTCTATAAGAGAGCTGGGAAGGAAATTTCTTATCCCTTATAGCTGACAGAAATCCACTACTTACTGATGTACTGGGCATCTCAGGATTTTATTCAGCATCTTGGCTTCCCGTCCTGACCACAGGAATTGGTAATGCTTTGTAAGACTGGAAATGAAAGCTTTTAGAATATCAAGAACAAATTATTATAGCTTCTTATTTGTTTGTGACCACAGAGCTGAGGCATAAGTAGGCATAAGTACCCCTGAGCTCACTGCACAATTCCTTGTACTGGAAAGGCATCTGCTGATGTCCCCTCTAAACCTCCTAAGCTTCAGGTTGTGTCTGTGAGCCCTTGTGGTGAGAGCCCTCCCTCTCTCAGCTAAAGAGAGTTTGGTAGCGCTGCCAGCCCCAAAATCAAAGAATCATAGAAAATGCTGAGTTGGAAGGGACCTTCAAGGATCATTGAGTCCAATCACACAGGACAGGATATCCCCAAGAATCACGCCATGGGCCCAGGAGTATTGTCCACGCTTCTTGAACTCCGTCAGGTTTGTGCTGTGACCACTTCCCTGGGGAGCCTGTTCCAGTGCCCAAACACCCTCTGGGTGAAGAATATTCTTCTGTTATGTAACTCAGATTTCCCCTGACACAGATTCAGGCCATTCCCTTGGGTTCTGTCGCTGGGCACACAGAGCAGAGATCAGTGTCTGTCCCTGCTCTTCCCCTCATAAGGAAGTTGTACCTGCCATGAGATCTCCCCTCAGTCTCCTCCAGACTGAACAGACCAAGTGACCTCAGGCACTGCTCATGCAGCTGCTCCTCAAGGCCCTTCGCCATTTTCATTGCCTTCTTTTGGATGCTCTCTAACATTTTAATGTCTTTCTTACAAATTGTGGCACCCCAACTGCCCCCAGCACTCGAGGTGAGGCTGCCCCAGTGCAGAGCAGAGCAGGAAAATCCCCTGTCTTGCCTGGCTGGTGATGCTGTGCCTGATGCACCAATTCTCTCTGCCCTGGCTCCCTGGGATACTTTATTACTGGACAGCATCTAGAGCTCAAGCTATAGCCTTCTGCCCTTTGACTCCAGCTGGCTTTCAACCTGTTCATCCAGCCTGGTTTTTAATTTGGTAAGGAAAATGCTGTACCAGAGTGATAGAAAAGCCTTATGCTGGACACCTTTTGGTGTGCTGCAACCACTGCTCTTCTGTCTTTCATAGAACATATAATTTGTCTTTTCAAATACCAGCAACCCCTGTACCCTTCCTAAATCTTTGCTGAGTGCTCTCAGTTACTTTCATGTATTTGACAATGGATCCCTTGATCTTTCCCTGTACAGGGACAAGGCTGACCAGCCCATGGTGTCCTAGGTAATCCCTACTTTAGTTTTTTATTGTTCATGTACATCTCTCTAAGATGGGCTTGTCTTAGCATTTTTCAGGCTGTAATGGATGCTTCTTAGATCTTACACAGGAGTCTGACCGATATAGCAAATAACCATTTCAGAAACACTGAATAATTCCTATGGACTGGAGTATATCCAAATGGACTAGACCTACACTTTCTACTTTCCTTGGCTGTCCTTCTCTATCCCATGTCACACTAGTAGGCGTGGAGGTCTGAGGCCAAGTTTTCACCATGCTTGCTGATGCATTGAGCTCAAAGGCATCATGTACATAGCCCCTTCTGCTTTATTTCTCTGAGCTCTGAGTAAATTTTCTTTTAGAAATCATACCCCTTTCACTTGGCAACTTTCCCTTTTACAGCTTCCTGCAGGATTCAGCCTAGCGATGACTTTGACGAAACAATGGTTCCTCTTCCAAAGCCATGATACAGCTTTTTGTGGTCTTTCTTATTGAGAATAAGTAAATTATTTTGCAAATTTAAACCATAGCAGTGGTAAGAGATTGTACTTACACCTCACTTTGTTTTCTGGACTCAGTGTTCCAATAATCCATAAAGTGTCGCTAGTGCCAATAATATTTTCAATCTAATTTTTAAATGAAACTGGATCATAATTGATTTCTTAAGCATAGGAGCAAGTGCATCACAGGTTTTCACTTGCACTGTGATATACAGCAGCTTGATGAAGAGGTTCCTCATGATCCTGTAAAGACTTTTGAATGTCTCGCAGTAGAACTGTTACAGTTTTAAGGTTACTGGGAGTGGGAGTTTTGAGAGGAAAAAACCTTTATAAATATCTTGAAGGAAAATTTACTTTGAAAGGAGGAAAAAATGCCCATCTCCTAGTTCTGAATCTGTGGTTTAGACTTGTGCTTGGTAGAGCACCAGAGTAAGAAACCAGAATTCCTGCTTTGGCTTATTTTGTAGCGTTTGTGATAGTCATACTTAGATTTTAACATATTGAAGTTACACAGAAGGTTCTAAATACTTCACAGATATCAATAAACTGTCAATAACTGATGGCTTACTTAAAGGCTTAGGCCTGTATTTTCACTGAAAACAGTATGAAAACTGTGCAGTCCAGTGACTTTGGTGTTGACTGTCCAGCATTGAAACTGAAACAGTGAAGTGAAATTTAGATTTTTCTGACAGAATTCATCCATACCCACTAATAAAGATGCAGCCCAAAAAATTACTTAATCTACTTTTCTGTAAAAATTTAGAAAACCAATTATAATAGTATTATATAATAATAACAAATTTAGACTTTATATACTGAAATGGAAAAAAAATCCTTCACACCATCTTTTTTTATTTTAAAAGACTCTTTTCAGGTTTTTTATTTCAAATCAATATTTAATTTATTGTATTATATGGCTCTGCTAGTTAAAATGTTTCCCAAAGTGTGGCCTATAAATAATACCAATAATAAGCAAGTTCTGTATTTTAAGAAAGTTTAGATTTTTATTTCCAATAACATATTTGATCTGTAAGATTATTGGTATGCTAGGATATTTATACAGTACTTAAGAAGTGTTACACAGTTCTCACATTAACAGAAACAGTTACAATGAGTGACACTACTCATAATACAAAGGTGTAATATATAAAATGTACATAATTTTATTGAGTTTATGCTTTTTTTTTTAATGAAGTCATGATTACTTACTGTCTTTGAAACACATAATTTTACAGAGAAGGTACTCTGTATCAAGTATTGTCAACAGAACAGATGCCCTGGGATCAGGCAGGCAAAGTGATTGGTAGTGAGGGTCAGTCGTGTTTTCTGTGCAAGTGTTTCTCTGGGCATGTCTGATGTGTGCATTGCTTCAGAGTGACCTGAATATTGCTGCTGCTGCTATACTCATCTGGAAGCTCTTAAAATCTGGGAGTAGACAGAAAAAGTGAAATTGAGCAGAGCTATCATCTCCTATGGTACGAAAAGTTGGGGAGGCAGTGAGGGACTAGCAGCTCATCTTTAACTCCATTTTCATTGCACATTAAATTCTTAGAGGAAAGCTCACACTTATGTCTAATGCAGCAAGTCACATGTTTGTTAGTCAAGCGTGTTTTGTGTGCACAGACGGCATTAGACTAAAGCTGTGTGAATATAGGGCAACTTAACTCCTTTAAGTGCCCTTAACCTGTCAGTTACGTGGTGCTGGCAACATCTCTTGCCACATCCTGATTCAGTTTAATTAGCATATAATGATGATTACTTTATTCATCCATACAAACTTTGTAACTCCCTATATATGGCTTTTTTTTCTCCTTAGGTTTTATGCAGTTTAAAATTAACTTAAATCATGAGGTTCCTAATGGTACACTTATTTTCTGTTAAAACTGTGGAAAACCATGCTTGTATGGGAAGATTTGATTTCATGTATAACATAACCATTCATTAATTATTGTGCTTATTGCATACCAAGCAGAGTTTGTTTTTTTCTTTTGAATGTAAGTACTCAACTGAAAATAAGTACAGTCTAATACAGTGTAGATAAATGATACTGTGCAGGTTTGGATTGAGAATTATTTTATACTGCCATATGCAAATCCTAGCTCAATATTTTCAGTTCATAATAATAATGATAATAAACATAATGCTCTATGATCTGTTTTTCTACTTCCATAATACATATGCTGGCAGTCACAAGACTCAGTTGAATTCATGGGTTTGCATTCAGTTGACTGTATTTTTTTTTTTGCAGTGAGTACAGAGATTAAACTTGAAAATGGGCTCCTCATGCTCATTCAAAATAATAGCAGGGGGAAGGATGAGTTTCGCTTTAAGTGGAAAGGGATAGTCACTCCTTGCAGTTAAGCACTGAATTGGATAGACACAGCTGCAGAGGCAAGATATGCATTGCAAAAACAGATCAATTGGAATCAGTCCCATCCAAATGAAATTACATCACTCAATAACCTTCCTTTCAAGCCATTGAAGTCTTCTGGCCCAAATTTCTCTTGTCAAGTCACTGAGTTTTGCCAGTGATTAAAGTATCTTGAAATTGCTTTGATAACATCAGGGACCTTGTTGTGACAAGGTCTGTAAATGCAGTCATTTAAAAGAGAAAGCTGGGTTTCATGTAGAGTATTGAGCGTATTGACTGGATATTTTTCATGGGTTCTCAGAAGCTGGTATTTACAAAGACAGTACAGAATGAAGGAAAATGACATATCCTGGACAAAAGAGTAAATAAAATATTGGTATCATATATGTGAAATGGTTTCATTCAGTACTAAAAGTATAATTTTCCTCTGAAGTAGTTTGAAAATGTGTTCTTGTTTTGAAGTGGGCATAGAAGTTCTTGGAGAACAGAATTCTGCAAATCAAGACAGTCAACATGTTTATACAGTGACCACTCTAAATGCTATTATTTATGTTCCCATGTGACAGTTGCTAAGATAAAGCAGAGCTCTTCTGTTCCAGTGGTACCTCAGATGCTGTGATCTTTTGTCCTGCAGATAACTTTTTTACAGGCTAATCAGTGTGTATATTAGCAGATATAAATCTGTAACCATTCAGGAAGCATATATTAATATTTATAACTTGATCAATACTGAAAAAATTAGCAATGCCTAGAAGACACATTGATCATAATTGTTTTCTGATTGGGGTTTTTTTTCCCCTCTAAAGAGCTCAATAACTCTCATCCACTTAATAAAGCTGTTGGGTACAGATTAATTTCTGAGATTAGGTGTACCTTGAGCAGCCTGAATTTTAAAAATGCATATTACTTATCATCTTTACTTCATTAAAGTTATTTGCAAATACCCCAGGTTCTTCTTTAGGCTTAGCAAACTTAACCTGGTGGGAGAGTTCTAATTTTTCAGAGTTGGTAAGGTACACTGAAGCAGCTTCTTGCCTTCAGACCCTTGAAGATGAACTGATTTTACATTGTGGTTGAAAATGTATTTTTACTTGTGCCTAATTGGCAGCCAGAAACATAGCTCTTACAACAGGTATTTAACCTGATGAAGGCAAGTATTAAAATGGCCAAAAAAGAACCAGGATCAAAACTGCTGACACAAGCATTACGTTTATCTGTGATTTGCAATTTGTGTCTGTTACACGGATGAAGAGTAGAAAGTATTGAAATAACTTGTAGAGTTTCTTGTCTTATGAAAAGGAAATCTGCACATACTCTTAGACACCTGCCCTTTACGTAATATTTACCTAAGTAAGGAAGCAGATGACAGCAATGTGTGGTTAGGGAGGAGAGAGGTTGGTGTGTTTCTCCCTCTTTGTACCAAAATTTGAAGGAAAGTGCTTTTACAATTACTTTTTGTCCTGGATTGAAGGAGAGCTGGGGGAGTACAACTCTTCTAAAGGACCACATATGCAATTGAGAACCTTCCTGTTCAAAGCAACATTATGGCATTATCTGTGATGCTTTTTTCTTTCCTAATATTTGTTGTATCTACTGATAAGAGAGGAAAGCCATTCACTTCTGCTCGCCATTTATTTCAAATTTTAGTGTGCTCACTGAATCCTTTTCTTAAATGAGGCTGTAAATATGAGCTCAGCAATTGCAGACAGCTCTGGGTACTTCAGTCAGTAGAAATTTGCGTGGATGTACAGGAATGGGAGCAGTTCTTTGGTTGAGGAAGGGTTGGCAAATGGTATGTAGGGATGGAAGAAGAGCAGAAGGAGAGACTGGGGCAGGAGAAATTTCATCAATGCGGGTGGTCTCAGCAGTAGTCACTTACCAGATGAGTTTGCTATTGCATTACAGTAATGCAATTAACTACAATAATTGCAAGCTGTTGTATTTATACATTCATATTCCTTTGTCTTTTACCAATCTTTCACTTGCTAGAACAAAAAAAAAAATCTTGTTTAAGCAAAGCCAGTAGTGATTGCTTAATTAGTAATATTTCAAACATGAGAGGGGTGAAGATAACCCTAGAACATGTAAAATAAATTAAATCAAGTTAAATTTTAATAGAGTAGAAATGGAAAATTTGTCCAATCATTTAAAAAATAATTTCCCTTTAATATATGAGTAAATATTCTAATATCCTTTTAAATTTCTTGATATGTTGTTACCGATTAAAATGCAATACAAAGAAATGTTCTGGGAATAACTAGTGCAGGTGTAGGCTACTTACACTTCCTACTTGATGTCCGTGTTCTTACAGCCTTACCTAGTGCTACAAAATATTAGGATCTTTTCTCAGTAGTTAAAAGTTTCCTCTGAGAACCTTGTTTGTCCTTAATTACTTTGAGTTATGAGTTTATTAAAATTTAACTGATTATTTTATTGGTTCAGCTGTGAAGTTGATTTTATATATTAAAAATGCTTACATGGATAAAAATTTCATATAAAAATAATTTATAAGTAGAAATTTATGTATAAGTACAGTTATAAGTAGATATACATATGTATATGTGTGTGTATACACATATTCACATACTCATTCACTCATTTTGAGAAATCAAAAGAAGACCCCATGTATTTAAAGCATGGATTTCTGCATTCCTGCCCAAACCTTGCTAGTACAGATGGGACAGTGTGTCACATCCTGATGGCCTGACTGAATTGGTACAGTTGCAGCTACTGATACTGCTGTGAGAGGGTAGAGGTGGCACGGACACCTTCAGTTTGTCTGGATTGTTCCCCATGCTGCCCTTCAGGTTTCTGCATTTCTGTGTGACCCATGTCAACCTCACCCACTGAGGCTGTCAGAACAAAACGGGTTGCACTCAGTAAGGGAGGGGGATTGTAATGAGATGACTATGAGGAGTATTTCTATCTTACAGCTAAGCTTCTCTTCATTTTTCTTAAAAAAGTTCAAAATTCTGCTTTAGAATTGCAGTTCAGGACATCCAATTAAAAATTTTAATCGTGTTTCAAGTAAGAGATGAAGTGAGAATTGGGAGTGGATTTACGTATGGTACTTCTTGCTGTCCCTCTATATCTTAGACTCAAAATTCCTATTACTCAAAACTAAAATTCGATTGCAAAGAATTTTTGGTGTAACATGTGGCAACAAGATGGCTCCTGTTCATCAGACTGTTACATTTTATCAAAGTATGACAGCAGTTTCTTTTTTATTTAGAATTCTACTTAAATACATTACAAATTAAAAAAAAAAAACAAAAAACAAAAACCACCAAATGTGGATGGAGACTTTTTATCAGTCTTTCTTTCAAAAATGTATTTGCTCAGCTAAAAGACAACATAGATATTTTCCTAATTAAAATCTCACAGTGCTCTCAGATACGTTAATTCGCTGGATGGCAAGTACTTTAAAGAGTTTAAATACAGAGACTCAGCACTTTGAAATTGTATTGATTTTTTAAAAAAAGCATTCTTGAAAAGTATGTATGTCATGAGTGTCAAAAGACAGGAAGTGCAAGTAGGAAAAGAAAAAGCTGTGAAGGTTTTGGAATTATTGACTCAAAGACATTTTTTCAGAAGTGACTAAAGCCTTTAATGTACTGAATTATTACAATTCATTTTGAAAGAAACCCTCCCTTACTTAGTCCTTCCTAAATCCTAAGACTGGTTTTCTTTCAAATGCTATTCTATAAAACAAACATTTTTTAAGATTATAACATAGTACCCATGTTTGTGCTTGTAGACAGTCTCATAACTGCATTTCTATGGGTTGCAAATCTGAGTAAAATGCTAGCTTCACAATCAAACCTACTTGTATTAAATTGTTGCTTTTATGATTAAAAAAAAAAGAAAATTATCTTCTCTGTCTTGTGGTGGACTGCCTTTAAGCTTTATTGAGAAAAAGTTAAAAGTGTTACGAAGATGCTATACTTAACTCAGTTTAATGTTTTGACACTTAGAGACTCTTGAAAATTTGGTGTGGGATCTGAGCATACACATTGCTTAAATTTAGTGTGATGTTAAAATGTTTCATAAGACAGAAGAGAGCTGCTGTGATCTTTCAATGTTAATATTTTTTTCTTATCACTTTACTGTGTAGATACCCTTCATGAGACACAACTCTGCCACAACTCATCCTCGGAGGCAATCGTGGAAACCTTTTATAATAGGATTTTTAAATGTGGATAAAGCTCTCAATAGAATACCTAAAATAAAGGAGAACAGCTACCTTGTCTCAACTATAAGCTTATTATGACAAAACATTGAGTTTGCTTGTCAGGCTTGGATAGAATGTAATTGATTGGTTTGTTATTTGAACTGACAAGGTAGTTAATTTGCCTGCATTTTTTTGCACTATTCAGGAACGTTTTGTATGTGCATCGTTGAAAAATCCTGGATAAATGTCTTGTCAGGATTGTCCTATTAAGTAATGTCTCTTTCCCCTGTGCTTCGTTGGCAAATGATGTTATACAATGCTTGGATTCATTGAAGTGACAGAAGCCTGTGGGACTTAAATATTGTGTGTTTCTCTATGGTGATACTGAAAGAAATAAGCAACGGTTTGCCATCTGCCTGCCACTCTACTTATATACAATTTAATAAGAACATTTCTATATGGAACACTGTGTTGTACATAGACCTAACTGTAAAAAGGATTGTTTCCTAAAAAAACAATAAATGTTCAGTGATAATGAGACCTGTAAAGCACTTGAGACTTACTATTCTGAAGGAATAGATTTGCCATGGAAAATTGATTTTGTGCTTATTAGTATGAACTAATTGTTTCTCAGACACTCAAGTGAATAGAACTATACCTATGCTTCTTTCTGAAAAATTTTTTAAAAATAAGAAAAAATTGAGTATGTGCAGGCATTTATTTCATTTGGCTTACTTCTCTGGCAGTGTTCAGGACAAGCTTATCTCGTCCCAATAAAAACACAAAATTGTTTTGTAAATTGGGGAATGAATGAAGAATTGATCACACAGCGTGACAGCTGAGATCTTCGTCTCCGTCCGTATATATCCTGGTAGATGCACACATAGCATTTTGATCTTCAAATGGTACAGATCCTGTTCTTAAATCTACAGTGTCAGAGTGTTGACATCTTCATCGTTTTCATCTTGAACTTGCTTGGAAAAATTCTGCTCAAATGCAATCACACTTGTAACTTTGACCTATAATCTTTGAATTTCTTGAGATATGGTGGGTTTTGTCATCTATCAAGGCACGTTTCCATTTGAAAGTATTTTTTAAACTTAAAAAAGAAATGCTGTAATAAGTAATAGGAAAATATACAAATTTATGTATACTTATCTACGAGTCATATCTTACCAGGGCATTTCATGTTTGAATATTATATTAAATAAAATTAACCTGATGTGTAACACGTCGTTTCATTTTAAAGAGGGGGTGGGAGAATCTCAGAGTTAAGATTTTTATTGGAGCTATCAGAAATGCTTATCATTCTGTCCTGACAAGGCACACAACGACACCTTAAAAATAAAGAAATTTGCACCAGGAAGTAGACACTAATGCAGGAATTTGATCTTTAATGACCCATGAGTCTTTTCTAGGAAGAAAAGACCCAGATTTGTTGGCCACTTGTGCAGTATTCTGAAAGTAAAAAGTTGAATCTAAGTGCTGTGTAAGCAAGGGGGAAAAAGATTTTAGCCCATACATCATGCTGAGTTTGTGGAAAAAAAAAAAAAGAAAAAGTAATTTTTACTGGGATTTATGATCATATATTAAACTAAAATGATCTGGGTATTGTGGACAGGAGAGAATGATGAATGTGGCTTACCTTGGTTTTAGTGAGACTTTCAAAATACTTCTGTGTGTGGCATTCTTTTACATAAGCTAGAGATTCTGTTAATTAGCTGCAATAAAATGTGTAGCTGATTAGGAAAGTAAACCAGCTACCTAGTTTTATCACTGTCAAATGATACTCAGATCACTGAGTTCCACTCAAGCCCTCCTGATTCAGTATTACGATATTTTTGCTTTAGCCTATTAGGTACTGAAATAAAGTGTTTGGTTGCATTTGCAGATGATGACAGTAAGATGTGAAGGAGTACAGTGTTAGAATTTAAAGGAAAACATTAAGAAAGTATTCAGAAAAAGCTTGCAGTGCAGGAAGGAAATGGCAAATCACCGTTGATTGCATGATTATGATATCAAGAGTAACTTAAAAAATAAAAAGAGAAATTGTGGGGGACTCTGGATCATAGAACATTGGTCAAACGGATCAATACATACATACAGAGAGAGGTGTTGCACATAATGCATTGAAGTACTCCTGAACATTCAGAAGACCAGTATCTCACCCTTTGAAAAGTGTCAGCTAGCATATCCTGTCCACTTTGGTAAGCAGAGAAAGTCCAAAGCAAACTGAACTGGAGATACGAATAAAAATAGCTTAAAATAGTAATATTTCTTTAATTTAGTGAAGGTGGGAAATCTGTTTTAAAAGCCTAAATTAATATAAAGATGATAAAGACAGAAGTTGCTACAAGGAAGGAAGAAAGGGTTCTTCAAAGCTGATCAGACCAAAAATAAGATACATTGTATCAAGATGATTTGTCCAATAGAACGTTTTTTCTAATAACAAGAATACTTGCACCATAGATGTTTGTTAGGGAAGTTCAGTAATCTCTGCTCTTGGAGGTTTTTAAGGACACTAATGCATTAAATACTGTTTCAGGTATTACTGATATTTTCTTGGTCATGCTTGAAATCCTAAGGTGAATTCCTGCTGTATTTTTTATGGTTTTCCCAGTACAGCTTTCTTGTAGAATTGTTTTCTGTGGCTCTGGCTCTCTCTCTCGCTCTCTCTCTCATATCATTAGGTTGAAAGCTAGATGCTAACACTTGATGTTTCACCTTTTGAAAAATGTTTGATGGCAATATTCAAAACTACCATGGACTTTTCTAGTAGTTCATAAACAGTACACCATTCAGTATAGTTAACATTTCAACACCTGAGAGTGGCACTATAGATGCAATCATGTATTACTAGAATGTACTTCAGAAAAACAAATACAGCAGTTGGTAATAGCTTCTTAAATTTTACTTTTTGTCAAAGGACTTTTTCAATGTCTGTAATTGGTATAGCATTACTTTAATGCATATCTTTGAGTCATTGTCTTCACAGAAGTTCTTGGTTTAAACATTAAAATGGTGTAAATAGAAGTTCTGTACAGTAACTTTATATTAAGAAAAGCAAACACATCTGAAATAGTGTTCATATCGTTATATTCCACTTGTATATGTGTGCCATTAATTTTTCAAACTAATTTAAGAAGGCCATGTGTTGTGTAGTTTTGCAGTACTGAGAGAAAAGTTAATTTCTTGCTGAAAGAAAGCTGTTCACATACAGGTATAGTAAATAAAGTTTCAGTGTTCTTAGAATTCATTTTGTATATGCAAACTCAAGTTTCATAAAGCAAATTATTTGTAGACAGTTCAGAAAAAATCTGGGTTACATAGGAATGACATACGATAGCCCTTTCAGATTTTTCCTTACTCATGAATAATCTGTGTTAGGTTTTTGGATATGAGGGGATGTTTGATTTAGTATTAAAATAATGGTTTTAATCAGTTAGGTGGCAGTTTTGGGTTTAGCATAATAAATTTAGCTACAGAGATGTCTTCTAAATGAATGCTTGGGGTTTCTTTTGCTGTTTTGTGTTTTGCTGTAATTTATAGACACTGTTTGTTTTTATTAATGCCCTTGAGATTGGACAGAAATTTAAGTAAACAAAAGATCAGACAATTTCCCATATTTAAAAACACTTAGGTACTTACCATGAAACTACTCTTAAGTTGAAGATCAGTAAGCTCGTCATGCTCTGTCAGGCTATGTGTCCATCTTGCCCATACACTGTCTCCATCAGTGGTAGGTAGATATAAAAAACAGAATGCAATAATCATCTTTCATCTCGTATAATCACTCCCCTTTCAGCAATAGCCATACCCTCTCTCTTCCAGGCATAACAGAAGACATTGATAGTCTGTTCTCTCATTTACCATTATAAACTATGTAGATGAGAGACCTCCCTTTGTGTGCTTGCATTGTACCCGGCATAACAGAAATCAGAATGTGACTTAATTACTTAGCATAATACCATAGCATTAGTTTTCCCAGAAAGAGTATTTCATTTACCTAAATCAAAATTATGAAAACATTAGAATACAGAAAGATGTAGGTTGCAGAAGTCTCTGAAGGACATCTGTTCTAGCCGCCCACTAACACAAAGTTACATCTAACTTTGAAATTGGGTGAAGTTCCTTGCAGTTTAATGTGGGTGAGCTTTAGCATCTGTGAAGATGGAGAGCCTTTCAGGATAACAAGTAACTGTGTATGAAGAGGCCATATAGCTGGGCTGTATCCTGGTTTATAATTAAAAATTTATGCATATGCAGTCACAGAAGAATTTTAGTGCAGAAATATGTCACACTCCTGGTGGTAAAGTCACCCTAAAGCTTGACTGGCGTATGTGAGAAGACCTCTTAAAACTGCTGTGTAGAACAGAAACTGCAAGGTGATCACCGATTTTTAGTTGTTATGCCATTTATAGGCAAGTGGAAAAGTGTAGCAATCAGGAAAATAAGAATCAACTTCTTCCATTTTATACTTAATAGGGTTTTATTATGTTGTCAGATTTTGTTTATGAAACAAAGGAGTTGATAAGAATCTAGATCTTACATTTCAGAGTCTAAGTATACTACATCATTTCTGGGTTTCACTGTGACATATCACACCAAAATGAAAGTAATTTGTTTTGGAATTATTTGGGCTGAATTGAAGAGTTTTGGTGTAGAATGGTAGGGTAAGATACAAAGTCATACCTTTGCTTATTTTCACTTTGTTACAAGAAATGTCAGAAGCAAAAGACGAGTGTTCACCACATATTCTACAATGAAAACATGCTACTGTTTTGGGCTCCTCCCTCAGTAACTAGAATAAATGTACTTTTTGGACAGCATTAATAACAGTGCACTAAATAGAGGACTGTACATTTATTTCACCATTAGATTTCAAATATTACTCTTTAAATAAGGGCACAGGAAAGTGCCTTCTTTGATGTGACATGTAAGAGTTGCTGCTGCAACCCACCACACCGCGTTCATTCCTGTCATCCAGAATTTATCTCTCTTGTGGTCTGGTTGCAGCAAGGTGCCACAGGAGCACTGCTCAGCTACTCCAAGCTTAAGTAATTCATTTTGGTTCTACAGTTTGAATTCACTTAAGCTACATTGATTTACTCTGGGGTTTTGGGAATGCTTATGTGCTCCTTTGTATTGTATATCATACAGATGCTAATAAGGAACTGAGTGTTGACAGTGACTTACATGGTCATGGCTGGTTTTAAGTTGCTCATCTGAAATCAAGAATGTGCTGCAATTTTAAATGATCCCCAAATCATGTCTTTGTCTGTTTGCAATTCCAGAGTGACTCAGCACTTGGACACTGAGGGATTAAAGGGGAGAGAGATCCGTGCCTGAGAAGAAACCTCTGTTCCTCAGATGTCTCTCCCTCAGGTGCTTAGAGCCTTTAGTCAGAAATGGTGTCCAAAACAAGCCAGCAAAGGATGATGCTTATCAGTACTTAAATCTACACAGGTGCTGTATAGCAGTAGCTATTGTGTTGCATGCCCTCAGTAAGTGGATGCATGTACACACAGGCATCCTACTGCAGTTCCTTTAGAGTTGTTTAAAAATTCTGGGTTAGCTTGCTTCTGATTTTTTTCTAACTAATTCTGAGTTTGTCAGAGTAAGGTTTATATGACACATTCTCTACTTTTAATGGTGGGATATGTATCAATGTTTTTTATCTTTTTTTTTCATTAAAGTAAATCTTTCCAAGCTATTGTGACAAACTGGGAGCAGTATATATATTTTGCAATTTTGTATTTCATTCACCATGGTACCTTTTGGCATGACACTGCAGGCGGTGTGCAATGGTGCGTACGTAAGTGAGATTTTCTGTAGTCTCTGAAGCATATTTGGAAAGTTGTATTTAAAGATTAGCTTATTAATGTTGTGTTTCAGGGACATGTAGGTAATTACTTTTACAGCTATAGATGGGTGATGCTGTCTCGTGAATGCAAAATAGGTTTCTTCGCTCTGGCTGAATCAGCTCTTTGTGGTTTTCGATGGTATTAACCAGTGACTTACAAATGTGCCAGTGATGGGCGGGTTTTGTATTCACTGCTCCTCTGTAAAAGCACAGGTCTTTTTCCCCAGTGCTTGCAGGAAGACTTCTGCAGGCCAACTGATAAGACTCCCTCCTGTGCAGGTAGATGCAATGTAATGAAATTGGATGTGTGTGCTGAGCTTTGTAAATAAAATGAGATTGACCCCAACCATTATCTCATTTATCTCATTTACATTGTAAAATCAGTATCTGCACTATTGATTAGAGCATAATTAGTTAATTATGAACACGATAGGGCTTGAGCACAGCCAGCTGTACTGCTAAAAAAACTAATAAAAACAATCCAAGGGCAAGAGCAGATGGAGATCACTCTATTAAAGAACAAAGCAAACATATTTCAGGTATGAAAATGCCTAATCAAGCTTTCTTGCAGTGAGAATGTGGCTGACATGCATTCTATACTTCTATAAGTAAAAATGTTAGGTTTTTTTTAACTTTTTTGTCATAACTACTTCAGAATTCACCTTTCTTCTTCACACTCCATTTTCTCCGTATTTAGTGAGCATATATCTATCCTCATTAATTGCTGGAATGAGGAACACAGTGATTTTTAATTTTGATGCATAAAGTAATTTCAGGCTTTTTATAACAGTGATAGTAAGCAATTACCTGTCAGTTAGAGGTAATTTAGGAGGTTACCTTAGCTTGTCTTTGTGTAGAGCTCTGCTTTTGTTTCCACAAAGTTTTCAATACAGCAGCTAACGGGGCTGCTGAAGATAGCCCATCACTTAATTGCATTTGTAAATCATGTGCTTCGCCACAAAAATAGTTATCCACAAATAGCAGCAAGATAAAATATTTGCTAGTTTATGTGTGAACGTGCAACGTTGAATGCACAAGGGTAAAAATTTCAACAACCTGTAATATGGAGGAAGTAGATTCTTTCCCTTTTCCCCTCCTTCCCATCCCAACAGTTTTGTCTGCCCTATTAAGCCATCTTCAGGATGGAAGTGGATGATATTTGTAAATGATGGTGCCACGTGAATCCTTTGCTCTGTAAACGGTCGGAATGTGATGGATCTGTGAGTGCATTTACTGACAGGCTGCAAGACTGTTAGTGTGACATCTTTTGTGACCCAGCATTTTCATTCTCTATAGTTAAGTCAAAAATAATCTGTATTTTGTGTCACGTTCTTATTTTCTGAATGTGACGGTGGGATTTCTGTCATTTTTATGTTGCTAGACAAAGAACACAGCTAATAGTATACACTTGAGGGATTAATCTTGTTTTATTAGTGCCATTTTAACTTGGGTGCAACGTTTGCTTTTGGAATTAGGAATTAAGAATGCCAATTTTTTTTTTTTTCACTGTGATGTGTGTAAGCTTCACATTTTGTCCCCAGCCAGTTTTAGCAGACGATGATTGCCAGACAGCTAGAGCATCATTAACCAAGGTACAGTGTGTATTCATCCATTTTCCCAGCATCGAGCTCTGGGAACTTGAGAATCAATGAATTTCTGTTTTCCAGTACAGAATTCATATTCCTGTAAAAAGTAGCAAACATTAAAAAATATTTAGTATAGTTAGACTTTTATCACCATGCGGCTTTTTATGTTTTGATATATGAAAATACTCATTTGCATTTCCTTAGCTGTGCAGATGAGAATAGAAGCTATTAATATCTAAAAACTTTCATGCAGATATTTTTAACTCATTCTAGGGAAATGCAGTTTTTCTTCTACCAAGCTAAACACTCTGAAGTGATAAAAATTAATGACAATAAATATTAAAAACATTGCACTTTAGAGTGGTGCCTTGAGATACATAGTCAGTTTCACAATGTCGTGGATATTTCAACTCGGCTTTGCGAACTCCTTCAGTGTATTCTGAGGAAAAATGGCTGAAAGTGCAGTACCACTACTCTAGATACAAAATGGTAAAAATGTAACAGATGCCAAAAGTGTCATTTTAAAAGGGAAACATTTTCTTTTGGACATAGACATATAAAGCAATTTCTTTATTAAAAAAAAAAAAGAAAAATCTAAACTGACACTATTTAAATCAGATGTAGGTTTTAGGATTAAACTCTGAAAGTACTCTAAATCAGTCAGAAATAGTATGTTTCTTTATTTTCAGTTACTTAAGAGGATCCTTAAGTTTACATGAAGGGATTTCTGATAAGCACTGCTCAAGTGCAAGCCCTTACATGCATAAGATTCCAGATATAGAAATAGTTTAGTAAAAATATACTTCTTTACAGATGAGAACATTGAGGCTCAAAGGAGGCTTAATCTTTTGGTGAAGGTCACATACACCATTGGGATTTAGGAGTGTAACCTATTCCATCTCCTATTCTCAAACTTTTTATTATTTAATACACCTTTCCCAGGAAATAAAACTGCATGTATTCCTGATCTTAAGTAATGTATTTCAACATTAGAACTCTTCTGTCTTTAAAAACTGAGAACAGTTTTCTATTTTAAGTGTTTGCTTTGTCGTGGAGCTAGATTGGGTCACTGCTAAGCAATCCTAAGGATATATGTTGCAATATGGTATATCTCATTTTCAAAAAAGTATCAAAGCCATGTCATTCCAGTGTTGAATCCTGTGGATAGTCAGATTATTGCTTTTAATTTCTATTCAGTGGGAAACAGTACATGCCATATCCTTACCAGTGCTCATGTGTTACCTGTGACTCCTAGCAAGCGCAGCCTTGGGAATGAGACAAAAGTATTTACTTCGGTTAACCATCATAATCAAAAACAGTTACTTCTTTTTGTTGGGAGATTAATCCTTGGAAAAGTCACATCAACATTTTGTTCTATTAATGCAGCAGTATGTTCTGTTAGTTGAATCCTCTTTCTGCAATGCACTGTCTATTCTGTTGATAAATTAGATCCCTCTGCCTTTGATCTGATGATGCCTGTGCCTTGCTATTACTGCAATTTTTGGACATTTTTGTGTTTGCGCATACCATAGAGGAAAAAATGAGTGGCCAGGAAAGCAGAGAAAGAGAACGTGGGGAATTTCTTTAAAATTTTTTATTTTTAAACATTTACTCTTTCCTATTTTTCAATATTGGCCTTAATTCAGAGTTTAAGACTGTTTAATGAAGAGACTGTTGCAAAGTAAATTTGAAAAAAGCTTTCCTTTTCATACAAAGGAATACAGGGGGATATGCAAATAAAGAGAAGTTCAGTAGGGTATATGAAAACCTCTGTTATTTGCTTTGAAGAAATCTCTTTCACCTTTTGAGCCTATTATTGTTCTGATTTAAAAATCCCTTCATGAAACACTGTTTCTACTGTAGCATGTTTTCTATTTGTGGTACATTAAAAGTAGGTTAACAATAGCTATGCTGTATGTTTAGAGCTTTTTGTGTGGACTATGCATAGTACTAAACACTAATGAAAGGTTTATTAAAGAAGAACATAAATTCATTGTGTGTATATAGAGCACTTTTATAAGTGAAAGATCACAGTGCAATCCTTTTAAATTAATACCCTTTCAAGAAAATTCAGAGTGAATGAGAAAATATTTTATATATTTGTTTATCAACCACGTAGTCTTGGTCTTAAAAAAGTAATTCATAGCTGTAAATTATACTTGAGTTATTTAATATGTGGGTGAATTTTTCACACAGCTTTTCTTG
Source organism: Acridotheres tristis (assembly GCA_037013685.1). Classification (NCBI taxonomy): domain Eukaryota; kingdom Metazoa; phylum Chordata; class Aves; order Passeriformes; family Sturnidae; genus Acridotheres; species Acridotheres tristis. The sequence goes on from CM072886.1 coordinate 26,016,739, forward strand.
AAAAACTAAAAGTGCAAAAGAGTGTCTTAAAACTATGAAAAAAAATATTGTCACTGTCTAAAAAAGTTTAAATTTCTGAAAAGGGCAGTTAATGACATTGAAGTATATAAAAAATTAAGCAGTTTTTTTCATTAATTTGCAAGTCTTTGAAATTTCATTTGTCTACAATGATGACAAAGGTGATATATGAGTGTCTGCATCAGGATATTCCAGATTAAGCAGAACCTACTTGAAGTGGCTGTTTAAAATAACCCCTTATAGAAAATTGATTTTCTTTATTATGATAATGGATCAGGAAATCTTCTGCTGAGAATTGCAGGGAAGCTCAGTCTAAAATAGTACAGAAGTACCATTTAATATAAATATATTTTTTGTTTTTCTCTTGCAGGTGTGATGAATGCAGGCTTTGCTACCATTTTGGCTGTCTAGACCCTCCCTTGAAAAAGTCTCCTAAACAGACGGGCTATGGATGGATTTGTCAGGAATGTGACTCTACATCCTCCAAAGTAAGTTAATGCACACTGAAAATAGTTGAAGTATTCTGGTTTTAGGAGCTTTACTTAGTGTCTGAAGTTTTTTATGAAATGCTGTGCATAGGTTTGCTCTGGTAGAAGGTGAATAAGGTAAATAAAATAAGGATTTCAGATTCTCTTTTAAATAGGTATTAAAAAACCCACAGTGTATGCAAAATGGAAATATTCCTAAGCAGTAAAGAAACTTTTACTATCGTAGTTAAATGCTTGTTTTTGACATTGTGATCTCTGTGAGAAAGGTGTGAGTACAGATACTGTATCAGCATTGGTAACATCGACAAGAAAAAGTATTTCAGAAGTACTACAGAATGCAGACCTCTAAGGCCAGAGAAAATGCATGTGTTTCTAAACAAAGGAAGGTGATTTGAATTACTAACCTTCTTCTTCCATTGAAAATTCATATAAAGGTTATCAATACCTTATATTGATTGGCGTGCCTTGTTCAAATATAACATTGTAAAACTAGAAATACATTTTTGACATGGATTAGCTGATTAATAATACTGAAAGTAATGGTATTCTTTTATAGTACTGACTTTTCAAAAAATAAAGGTTCTGATTCTTTGTTTGCACAGAAGTTCCTTTAGCAGTGGCATTCTTTTTTATCATCACCATAATCTCTGAATAGACACTTTCCAGTTGATTCCATAAATGGATTTATAAATGTATCTCAGTGTAAAAAATAAAAGAGTATTCTAAAAATCTTCAAGATTTTTCAGGTTACTGCCATTTTCTTTGTATTTTGTAGAATCTTTTACCTAGTAAGTGTCTCAGTATTTGGATACACAGGACACAGCTGTGATGAGATGTTTTCATGTTACTTGTCAGCATACTTGGATTCTTACACTCTGTCATGTGTTTACTTTTAAGATTGGCACATACAGAACCTTCAGGGAGTGGTATCATTTTTTGGCTTGCTAGTGTCCTTTTCCAATTGCAAAAATATGTTACTCAGTTTTCCCCTGGGGGATTAATCAAATTGTTCTTTTAAGGAGGTATGGAGACAGACACAGGATATTAGCTGTCCACTACAGTTTGGACATCAAGCAATCTTTCTTGAATGCCACTTACATGCAAGAGACATTCCAAAAGTGAATTAAAACTGTTATTGAATTTCTGTCACCCGCTTAAACTAAAATGGGGTCCAGATAACATGAGTTAAAATCTCGTGTCTCTTGTATTCTTGACTTCCAAGTAAACAGAAAAAATGCAAGGGTATGTAATTTCTACTTGTGTTTTCCTACACAGTGTATCAGATACAATTTTTTAGCTACTTTATGAGGTAAATTAATTACGATGGACTTCACTTCTTGCAGGGTGTGTATTAGTTTTAAGGTGTGTTGGAAAAGGGAATGTTTTAAAGAGTAAACAAATTTTTTCAGTAGAATGACTATACATTTTGTGTTATCTTAGTGATTATGATGAATTTTAAAATGTTCTTGTATCTGATTTTCATTCATAAAGATTTTTAATAAGTAAATTTAAATAAAGTCTCTTGGACTTTCAAGTACAGGCAATTAGAATTGCATTTAGTGAAAATGTAATAAATATGAAAGATACTGAAAAAATTGTCTTATGAGGACTCCTTGTGGTTTTGTTTAGTCACTTTCACATAGCTTTTCCAGAGAGCTGTGCAGAGAAATTTCTCTGATAAAGCTGTATTGCCCTATATGTTCCCCAAAGCTTTTTTTGGTAGCTTTTTTCTGTTTTATACTATACTGTGTAATAAATTAAAAAAATATAGTATCAAGTTAAACTCTTTTCAGCCATAATGTGAACCTATTTTTAAAGGATTAGGACTTTGTCTTGTGCTTCATAATTTACAAATTCTTAGTTCTACGTGGTTTTAGGATTGTGTATTATATATCTGTGATTTTTCACAGCCAAGAGGAGCTGGTATGATAAGGCTTTTTCTACCCCTTCCCAGAGGGGGTGGTCTCTCAAATGTGTGCTTGGAGCTCAGAAGTGAACATGTGTAGAGAAAGTTGGGTCATTTGCTGCACTCTGCCTGACCTGTGGATGAATTGCAAGCCTGAGCTACTGATGATTTCAGTCTCTCAGTCACTCACTGCATCCAATTTTTGATGTGTCACAGGGAAGTTACTAGTATGGATTATAGCAGCAAAATGGGATTGAATTTTCTGCTTTTGCCAAGGAGACTATTGTTTAGTTCTCATTCTTTTGACTTCGCTCATCTGTTTTGGTCCAGTTTAAATCACTTATAATACACATTTTAAAATCCCCCAACAATATATCTTCATTAGTACTACAGGGCCTTGAACATAATTGGTAGGTAAATGACACTATTTCAATGACAAGAGAGGTCGTAGTGCTGAACATATAATGGCTGTTAGTTTTTATTTCTAGTTATGAAATTCAATTTTAGATGTTCAGGAAAAGTTGCATTCTGCTGACAGCGAATAATGCTATTTTATTTTCAGATTTTGCCAAGCACTTGCAGGTGTCAGCAGTACAAGGCATGTAATTTAGCAGTAATAAACATATGATTTAAATTGTTATCTAGCACAAACGTTGGACATGCTACTTCCATTTTGCTCATCCTAGTCACAGGACTCTCCAGCAATTGTGTCAGTTTTTCCACCAGCGTAGCATATTCCCATATTACCCTGTCTATCAAATAATAGACAGACAGTGACTTTGCTGTAGGGCATGAGGGCAACAGCATCTCTCTGCTAATACTTGCTGTCACTGCTTTGGAATGGGTGATGCTCGCTACTAAGGTCTGACAAGCTCTCTAATCTCAAAAACATTGTAGATTTTGTTACATCACATGAAAGCTGAAATAAACTTATAAGGTCTCCATTTCTATAACACTGTCCATTCACCCTGCAAAAGGATTACAGTGCTCTTTCAGGATTGCCAAACAGCACTATAAATCAGAATTTTCCTAGTAGTTTTTATTAGTGGTATTCAGGCTTAATATAGACACTTGTTTCAACTTGTTCTAGTTGAATTTAAGAAAGATAAATAGAACGTAAACCAAAATAATTCAAAATAATGACATACTAATATTTAGTAGGAATAAATGTGGCCTGACAATTTTTTCATTTATGTGCAAGAAGATGTTACTATGAGGTCTCTTCATTATTAGATGTGGGCTTCCTTCTGTTGCCTCCAGTGAAAAGGTACTGTTTGAAATACCTCCTACAATTTTAAACTTTTGCAAGGACCAAGGCAGTAATGACTTTAAACATATTATCATAGTGGTTACACTGACCATGCTAGTTAAGTTTCTGTCTCCTTATCTTTGCCTGTAATCTGTTTGCAAAACACTGCAGAGTGTATATGCCAGGTTATTGAATACTGCAGGATCAGCTGCCTCAACTCTAGACTTCTGTTTAGTTTCCTTTTATTTCATTTCTTTACTCTACTGCATTTTTTCAGTGGAAATAAATTGTCAGTACATACGTCAGCACAGAATTCTCATCTAAACCTCTCAGGAAATGTTTTCTGGAACTGCAAATACACAACATACCAACCTTGGAAAGTAATATATTTTTGTACACATTTTGTGTTCAATAGAAATCATGGATGATTTTGCTTATTAGCCAGGTAGAAGCATTTCTTTGGGGTACATTTTGCTTTCACAGAGCAAAATGGAACTGTATTTAGACACTAATATTACATTATTGAATATAATGTTTGAAAAATTATTTTAAGTTTAAAAGAATTTTTAATAAGTAAAATATATTTCAAATCTTTAAATTTGGTCAGATGATAAGAAAAGAGTGCACAGTTCAATTCCTGTCCATGGAATTTTACTCTAATCAAAAATAAAGTTGGTGATTAAGAAGGTGTTGAGGAGTGCAGAAGGGTCTGATCTTCTGTGCAGGCAACAGTCTCGTTATGGTTTATGGAATTTTATCTTTTTCACTATGACTTTTCTCCAAACGCAGGAAGCATTTCCTCACATATGAAGTTTCACACAAGTGTGTTAAAAATTAAACAATGAACCCAAAATCCTAATGTTAACCTTTCAAAATCTAGGAAATACTGAAGTTGAGGTGGCATGCAGTGCTTTAAGTGCTTTTTTGGCTATGTGTGGCTTTGCAGCCTTTAATCACTTCATGCTATGATTTTTTAATTTTCTTCCATAGGACCCCTGCCTTCTCTGATTTAGCTGTTGGAGGTCACTAAAAGGGATTAATTTGGGTTGAGAATTAGGAGAAAGTCTGTCTTTAGGGTTTACAAGTCATGAGAACTGAAGCGATGATTTCAGAAACAGGAAAAAAAGGAAGTTTGACGTTATGTTTGAAGTAGTTAAGTTGTTACTAACAAATTGAAATCTCACCCCAGAGCTGCTGTGAGTGCTAGGCAAAATTAACATTTTCAGATGTTTAGTAATTTTTTCTCCTCATTTGCTCTTACCCAACTTGGATCCCTTGGCCTAACCTGTAAAAATACTGAATTCTCTGAGCTGAAGTGGGAGATAGTGTGTATATATGCACAAGAAAACCCTATTTGAATGCAACAGATAAGGTTGGCATGCAGTAGTAATATAGTGCTTAATCGTGCCTTAAATATGCTTTACTTATGCTTATTTTATCATTCAATACAATGCAATTTTACATAGTTATATCTAAAATACATTTTTTTAAAATATGAAAAAAAAAATTCATACAGGTCTTTTGAATTAATTCAAACTTGTTTCAGTTACATATTCTGACAAAGGATGGCCCTCGTTTAGTCACCTTAAATCACAGAGATTGTTGCGCCTTCTTTTAAGGACAGAACATAGAAGCAAATGTACTGCCATCATGGCAGCCAGCATTGCAGCTGAAAAATGATAAAAGAATACTGCTAATAAATCTGCTTGCTGCTTCAAGCAGAACGTATTATAATGGGAAAAAATGTTCCGTTTCTACGCAACATTTTTCAGCCAGAACTTAGGAGTATTTTAAGGTAGTTTACAGAAAAATTACATAGTGGAATTCACTAACTGCGTTTATCTTCCACAGGTGTGAATATTATGATCTATGTTATGATTTGGTCATAAAGAATGATAGAGTTAAGCATTTTTGTGTTTATTTATAAATTTCAAAGTTTCTTGAGGAGAGTTTAACTAGTACATTGGTTTCTTGTGTGACATAGAAAGAAAGATGTTTTTTAATATAGAAACTGGATAATATTCGGTTATTTTGAAATCACTGTTGTCTTCCTAGGTTTGTGAGGAGCAGTAAAACATTGTCACTGGAGTGATTTCCTTAAAATTGAACAAGATAAAATAAACCAAATCTGTAAGGCCATGTGAAAATCTAACACAAACTCTTATACCACTTATGCTCTGTTTTAAGAACTTCAGTAATGCCAAACCTTAGCACAGAAATGGATTTCACTACCAAGATGGTCAGAAAAAAGGGTGAAATTTTAGTGTATGACAATATCACTTGGCTGAAGTATTGCAAGTGTGTTTTAATATTTGCTTCCCAGGTATCATATTTAAAAAAAATGAGTTGGCACAGCCTCTGTTATTTTCTGGCAAACAGGTATAATACATCTGTGTAATGAATAATTTATACTATAAAATGTTCCAAAAATTATCAGCCTTGAAATTAACTTAAGCTGAGGCTTGATTTATGAATAGTGGATAAGTTAGTTGGTAGTAAATCCCCGAATTAATCCAAAAACTCAGATACACTTAGTTGGCAGAAGATTCTTATAGTCTAGGTAGGAGGCTTTGGTTTTAATGAGTAAAACTAAACCAAAACAATAAACAGTTAAGCACTGGAAAATATTAGTGGAACATATGCTTACTTTTAGTATTTTGATTCTTCTCCACATCAAATTCAATTTTACCAGTTCAAATATTTCCTGGTGGTGACTAGCAGATCCTCATCATGGTCTTCAAGTGATTGTACTTTTTGGGTGCAGCTTAACTGTATTAAAAAAAAAAAAAAAAAGTCCCAGAAAATGAATAATACAATATAGCGTTGTCTTTCACATGAAAAAACATTGTCTGAAAAAGTCTCTCTTTCAAAGATGATAGTGCAACTGATATCAGCCAGATGTTTAAAGAAACTGGAATATGGGGCTATTTTTTGAAATGTATTATTGTTGTTTCAAGTGCAAAGCCAAATTTCTGATTCTGAAAGATAACACTGGGATAGATCAAAAAAGTATCGTAAAATAAATTACCAATTAGGAGTACAAAGTGAAATACATATTTTTTTATTTGGGCATTAAACTTTGACAAAAACTAGCCATTAAAATAAAACTGCTGAGTCTCTTTTCCCAGTGGTATGTTCTAAGAAAATTGAGATTTAAATGTGCACTGCAGTTTTAAATGAGGCTTTTTTTGTAAAAAACCAAAAAACAACAACAAAAAACCAAACCAAACAAAAAAAAACCAAAAAAAACAAAAAAAAACCAAAAAACCCCCAAAACAAACAAACAAACAAAAAAAACACAAAAAAAACCACAAAAAAACCCCAACAGCACAAAAAAAAAACCAAAAACCAAAAAAAAAAACCACAGAAAAAAAGAAACACAACAAAATGAACAATAAAAGAGCCATTTTAATGGCACTTAGTCCAAATATTTTTTTTGGCTTACAAGTTTATTTTCTTCTATTTTTCTTATGCAGAAGAAGGAAGAAATCCCTTGCTGCTTACCTTCATTTGCCCTTTTTCGTAAACAATCCAACAATATAGAACTTTTTCCAAAGCTGAAACTTTGCACACTCAGTGCAAGTTCTTTGTCTCAGTGTGAGAGCAGTAGTTCCTCACAAGCTTGTGTCCCTTCCACAGGGTGCAGTCCTTCAGGATCACACTGCTCCAGTGGGTTCAGAACTCCTGCCTGCACATCTGCTCCACAGTGGGCTCCTCCCTCCATGGGGACACAGATCCTGCCAGGAGCCTGTTCCAGCACGGGCTTCCCATAGGATCTCAGCCTTCTTTGGGCACTCTCCTGCTCCAGGAGCTCCTCCCTGGGCTGTGGGTGCATCTCTGCATCCCTGTGATCCTCCATGGGCTGTGGGACACAGCTGTTTCAGCATTGTGTGCACCATGGGCTGCAGGGGAATCCAGCTCTGGTTCCTGGAGCATTTCCTGGAGCACGTCCTGCCCCTCGTTCTGCACTGACCTTGGTGTCTGCAGAGCTGTACCTCTCACTCTTTTCTCCAGGTGCTCTTGTGCAGGTTTTTCCTGCTTCTTAAGCACCTTAACCTTGAGGCACCACTGCTGGTGTTGATGGGCCCAGCCTTGACCAGCAATGGGTCCCTCTTGGAGCCAGGTGGCATTGGCTCCATCAGATGTAGGAGAAGCTTCTGGCAGCTTCTCACAAAAGCTACTCCTACAGCCCTCCACCCTGCTGGCAAAACCTTACCACACAAACACAATACAAAAATGAAACAAATTAGTTTTTATGAGGCTTTGTAGCACATAAATTATTACTGAGGTAGTCCTGCTTTTCATAAGTCGTCTTGATCATTTTGCTTTGTTGTGATGAAAAATACGTTACTGAAGTAAAAAGCTGGATGGCTGAAATTAGAAACAAGCTTGGTCATTAACTATCGCTTTTGTTAAAATACACACCCATGTCCAATTGCCAGTGGAACATTTAAGAGGCACCTGATTAATAAACTACTGGCAACAAATCATAAACGGCATAGAGTTTGTGCATTTTTAATGCATGTAATCTAAACATACACAATCTAATATTTAAATGACTAAACCTCTACTTTATGTATAATCAATATTACTTACTCTAAGGTAGTGGCTAAGGAAGCAAAATCTTCATGGGCAGCTGTTCAAAATGCTGCTGCTACTCTGCACCTTCTTTAGGTTATG